>OX235263.1:51848871-54248871 GCA_944472135.2 Trichobilharzia regenti
AACTGTTCACAAACTTGTGAATAACGCAATCAGACAAGTCTAATGTTGGTTTCGATCAAACTGTTGTTGAAGTTACTAGATTAACTTTCACTTGATTCAATGTTTTGGATGACTTGCTGAAACCAATAGATTTATTGACTACATATTTCCATTCTACACGATTAAGCTTAGTAGTTCTAATAACACTGCGTTTCATGTGAACCTAGCTACAATCATTGGATAGGTAAGCGGAGGTTATAAACGAACTATAGAACCACGGATTGATTCTCTCGGGGTTTTTAATTAGTAGATTATTGGAGCGATTAAACTTAAAATGATCCTATTTGGTTTACACAACTGGTACGTACTGATACAGCGTTCACTAGTATGAGAGTGAAGTATTTAGACGCTGACCATTCTGATTACGTTGTGATTAATGGGGAGTTTATTAAGTAACAATATCATAATGAAGTTATCATAGGACTTCAGAACAATGCGAAACTAAGATATGAATGATAAGTGTTTCAAACGGTTTTCATGATACTCCGCTATTGTCAACAATATTATTCGTAATATGGCTTACACCGTTGTATACATACTCGCTATACAACAATGACACAAGTGACTGAGACAACATATCTGCCCCCAGAATTTAAGGTCATCTCCGCGCTTATTCACTAAGAGTATATTTTTTGACGCAGCAAAAATTGAAGTTTACCTGACATAGTTCAATCTTCAGATAAATGGCCGAGTTTTATACGTATATTTCAGATAAATGTATTGCTTGGAACATCTATCTCCTATATTTTGCCGTGCTATATAGATGAACAACACATGTTTGAATACAAAAATGACCATTGCACACCGGACAAAATAAGACGGTGGAAACACTAATATTTTAAGAGTGTGGATTTCTTTCGAATGTGTATAACGTGTCCCAAAATGTTCGGTAGCAGTCAATAAAATTGTTAAATTTTTCTTAGCATTAGTAAAAAGTGGAATTGAGAAGTATCGATCAGCAAACTTCGTCTGCATTTAATATTAAACTGTTGAATATATTATCGTGTTCAAAGATATAACTAGGAGAAGAAATTTGCGGAACTTTGATTTTATCATAATTGCGGATAGTAAGATAACCTGCTGTAAAATGCATTAATCTGTGATCAGAGATGTATAAGTGTACTTATTGCTTACCTATGCAGCCTATGACAACAGGATAGTATCGCTAACTTAAATAATGACTAATACAAATCGTCACAAGAGAGAAGGTGAATAAGAGTGGCCAGGTTACGCAGTGAGAAAAACAATTTAATGAGTGCATTGCAATCAGAATGCACATGGGGACGAAGGAAATGTGTTATGTTAAATAGGAGTCTGGAAGAATTTGAAAAACTAAGTGGTTGAAAACAACAGTGTCACTACTGTGTTAGTAGAATAGGGTTAAGGGATTCTATTTTATTTGCAAACATTGGTTGATTCTTCGGGTACCTGAAATAGAAAGAGGGTTAGTGTCGCATGATCGCAGAGCACAGGGGACAACTGCTTGAGGCCGGTCACACACGGCCTGTATGAGCTGGTCTCTTGGATGAGTTCTGTATTAGTAACTTACAGCCGGTTATGGACCACCTTAGGGTAAATCGGGATGTACAATTTTTAGTGTCCACCTTTTCTAAACCCCTCTCTCCAGAGTGGAGACACAGAGGTGTGGGACAAGAGACATCTATAAATAAACGGGTTGTTAGATTATCAACTCTTTTGTTCGTATCACTTGTACCACAACTATGTCATTTGAGTTGAAGTAATTTTGAAGCATGTTATACATATTTGCATTTAAAATAACTTATGCCAGTTTTAAGCTGTCAGCAGATGATGAAAAACCGTGAAATTGAAAAATGAGCTCCTCTTATCCTGTAAATATGTCTGTTCTCTCTTATTTTTTTAAAATTACCCCATATCATTCCACAACACTATGACATACTCTTGACTAGTTCAAATGCAGGGTCTATTTGCTTCAGGTTAGACCATGGATTGATATCATTTAGATAGAGAACCATTGAAAGCCGGGGAGTACTGGAAAGCTGTTTCGTCCTAGTTTGGTACTCATCATCAGAGTCTGTTTATCAACTCTGACAGTAAGTGGTTTCGGAAAGAAAATGGATCTCTTTCGGATTGCAAATAGGCTTTAGTTATGATTGTCAAAAAGCATAACACCTAAGCATAAAGCTTCCTGTCAATAGATTGCACATTATATCTAATAATAGAATCCACCATTTTCAAGTAGAACTTAAAGATTGAACGACACAACAATTTCTTTTCAAGTGATTATTAAATCAGGTTTACATCAAGTTATTCACAGTGTTGATAGCAATTTTGAAGTGTAAAGAGAGTGATTTTTGTCTCCATTTAAAAAAAGAAACAACAACTCCACACGCATTCACTTAAATTATCACAACAAAAGAGGTTGTTGAAAACTTTTGAGTGTAACTCAAATAAATTATTAAATGAAGTGTTATAAAGGGATAAGAGTGTATTTCAAAAGAGCAATTTTGGTAAGTTATCTTCAGATATTGAACAAGCCTGGTTGGTCACTTTACTCACGTCTGTTTTCTACAGTCAATCTGATTGGTAATTTTGTATTGATTTGTTTATCATATATATGTAACACAGTGAAATAGTTTTCTTTATTGGATGACGTTTCTAACACAACTTATTACCGTTCATAATCATTTCATCAATCATAATCACACAACTTCAAAACTTTCGTTGTATAGTTTTCTTTATTCTTTCCCACTTATCGTAAGGGTAGTAGAGTTTTCTATATGTCTGGGACAGGTGTTGAATCACTCCTATTAAACATGTTTGCAGTTGATTCGATAAACAAAGCTTCCGTTATCGATATCTCCCTCCACTCTGTGACATTAGATTTTAAAGCTATCATCTTATCCCATCCTATTGTATGGTTGTGTGTAATTGCATGTAGTGAGTGGTATAGCTGAACTATTCTCCAGATTACTTATCTAATTCTGGTCAACTAATCTAAATTTTGCTAGGTTTTTATGCTCGGCTTGTCTGACTGCCTCTGTTCTACTGCTTTGACCTATCTATTTGACCTGACAATCATTCCGGCAGGGTATTAGATAAACTAAATTGTTTTGTTTTATCGGTTCCACAGAATAATCCTTTAACCGACAAAGCTTGTTTCTAATTGAGTTTGTGGGTTTGAATGTCAACCACTTTTATTCCTGCATTGTTAAGAATTCTCCTGAAGGTTTCCAAGGTTCCTCCTTTGTATGAACGTACTACTGATAATAATTTAAATTACTCATTGTTGGTGTTGTCATTATCCTATGCATGTTTGAAATGCATGTCGTCATTAATATTAGTATTATCATCACTACTATTGTTTATTTTATTTTACTATTCCCCGCATACTTCCTGATTAGTTTATCACGGTAATTATTGCGTTTCAAAGCTTCTCTTAAACGCCTCACTTCCTGTTTTAGATTTTCTTTGGTATTTCTTAGTTTTTGTGCCATATTACTTAAACATTTCGCCAATCCTATTTTTGCCGACATTTATTTATTTATTTTGATTACAGCTTGATTCCACACCGTATTTTTGGTGCAGGTATGGAATTTTCAGCATGTGATATCGGTAGCCCAAATTTTGCAGGCCCACCATAGATATCAGGTGTGCGTCGGCAGAGGATCGAACTCCGAGCCGTGTGCATGATCGGCGAGAGTTCTAACCGCTGCGCCACCGACGCACATAGGATGGGATGATCGGAAATCCAAATATTGGTTTAAATGTGTGGGTTTCCTGTAAACAGTAGTGTTTAACTTCCCATTCCCTTTCCTTTTAACGCTACAAGAATACTTTAAAACTTTTTAATTAAGACGAACAGATTACTATTTGAAACTAAAAAATTAATAAACGTTAATAATATTCATTCATTTCACTTCACCTCAGTCCATCTTCTAACACCCATTTTCACTTCTACATCGGGGGCGCAGCGGTTAGGACGCTCGCCAACTATGCACATGGTCCGGGGTTCGACCCCCAACCGACACACTCCTTTACCTCGCTAAGCCAGTAATAAAGGTGGTAAAGAGGATAGGTTGGGCATGAGACTAGCAACCCCATCCTGTAAAAATAATCACCACTAATACAGAAACTTTAAGCCTCTAGCTTGAGGCCCTATGTACCACTGGGAACATGAATGAATATATGTATATATATATATATATTTCATCATCTAAAAAAGAGATAAATGGTTAGTTCTGTGTCACTGAATTGTACCAGTTTAAGGCATTTGCATGTATAGAGTTTGTTTAACAGTCTACATGACGTAACAAAATGCAGGTTTATTACAATAAAAGGAAGACTTTACATTCTATCAGAGAGTAAATTTATTTGATAAAAAGCACACAGTGATACATTATTTATTTATTGGTGACGTTTCAGGTTTATAGATCTAAATGCCACTTTATATTATAAAACTGTAGATGTCTTAAATTCTTTCTTATTCATGTTATGGTTAACAGTCCCACTACTACTTTTCTTGTTTCTTTTTGGGATCTTCTGTGGTCTTAATGGATTTTATGGAATAGTTATTCAGTACCAATGCTTCTTCTATCTGTTTCATTTAATCATTTTGGTTTCCTAATGTACTACTTAGATTTATTGCTTAGTTGGTTAGACACTTAGTTAGGTGTATTTTCACAGATAATTGATGATATGAATTGAAGTCTAAATATCTGTTAGAGTGGATCACCTTTTTTATGAACGCTAGTGCGTAGTTTACCTATTGTTCGTTTTTAATTTATGGATGGTGACTAGCAGTGGAATCCAGGATGCGCATTTCGTCCTATTTGGGACTCGTCATCTGGATGTACTTGCATTTCCCAGTGAGTGATGATGTTCCCACCGAGGCTCGAACCCAGTGCCCATAGTTTCAAACGCCAAAGCGTTATCCACTAGACCACTTGGGCCACGAGAGCCACCTCTCGTGTAACGGGTCATATTAATTTAATTTAATTTGAGATTTTCCCGTCGATTGATTGTTTTGTTCGTTTTATTTTACATTTGAACATAGCCAATTCTCCTTGTTGATTTTTTGCTCAGTTGTAAATTTTACTCCCTCTACTGCTGAATTTATGTATTAAGAAACTAGAGATCTGTTATATTTTTAATACTGTGAAGAAGTATGGACAAAAATTTCACATTATTTAGAGGAAAGATTTTTTTAGCTGAAGATAGTGTGTAATAAGAGACAATTGAAAGAAAACACTTCACTTAAAATGAGTATATTCTGAAAAATTTCACATTCCCAAGGTGATCCTGTTCTAAGTCACTAAGTGCTCAGGTTACAGATTTCACAGAGATAATATCCTTGGTCGAACCATATTATCCAGATAATTTGACTGAAAGAACTTTTTTTGTGATGAATTTATGATGTGATGAAATACATATGACTCACTTATATGTACAGCCAGTTGTCTTCTAAATGTTAACCTATAACTATCACTGTCTCAATTTAGTCTCGTCACGGACCAACATCAGGTAGAGATTACTGAAAACCAGGGAACAAAGAAAAGCCGTTTCGCCCTAGACTTGAACCTTTTGGAGGTGCACACCCATGACCCAATTAAAGATTGACCGCGGGACCTTCAGGTTACGGGATCAAGCTCGTTCACCATCCAGCCACTTGGACCAGAATTCGATAGTCTGAGAATTCCAACTCTGCCTAAATATCAATCTCCACCTCGTTGATGGCTACTGGATGAGCGTTCTGAAGCTGTGCTAAGGAGTCGTGGCCAGTTGGGTCCACTATTTAGAGTTGAGGCAGATGGTCATCGAAGGTGTTGGTTAAGGGTATCGCTCTGCTATTAAATTAAAAAGGATAGAATAATCAATGCACAAATTGCCGAATGGTCAGCGAGTTTTATCTTGTAACTTGAAGGTCTAGGGTGCGATTCCTGGTGGGGATGCCAGTGCGAAATGTTGAAGAGTCCCAATCTTGGATGAAACAGTTGTCCAGTTCTCCCTGGTTTTCAATTATCTTTAATGGTTGTTGGTTTGTGAAGAAATCTACAATGGAATTAATCCTAAAGCCCATAATCTAAATAATACTGCTTCATTATGCAATGCATCTGTATATTAATGCAACCAGTTCTCGGACTAGTAAATGAAGAAATATAACTCGTGAGAAGAATCCACAAATAGTGATTTTTTTGTTGAAATGAAGTTATGAAATGAGGCATATATCTATACGATAACCAGTTTTTAATATTAAGCATCTATAGTTCACCTAAAACAGTTTCATGACTGTAATTTTTCTAATAAAATTAAGATAATGATTCAAAACTAACCAAATATTCATTCTTCATTTCAACAGACATCATTAAAATGCCAGAAGTATCTTCTGTTACTTCTAAATGTTTTTCCTCTATTTCATTTGAAAAATTCGTAACAGTAGGTTATAATCTGTGTAAAAACAGGATTCACCGTAGATTATGATCGAAGGACGTAATAAGATGATTCAAACAATACGGGATGGAGAAAATATTATGCATTTTGCTGATTAATATGGTACCTAAAGTTCTAGGCTCAATAATCATACGTAGACTAAGAGGTGCTCGGGAGGAACAAAAAAAGAGAATTAGTTAGGCTTTGGACCAGAAAGAGGGTGTACTGATCATATCTCCAACTTTCGATCTATTCTAAAACATAGGTATACCTACCGGCGTCAAATAATCTTCACATTTCTTGACCTGAAAGCGGTATTCGATTTTGTCGACCGAGAGGTACTATAGCGATGTTTGGCTGTGAAGGGAATGCCAGATAAATACATCAAATTGATCAAGGCACTCTACTCGAACTCAGGAAGTCAGCCAGGTGAGAGCTTATGGCGAGTTGTCATCTGAAGTGGTGACAACCAGTGGTGTCCGTCAGGGATGCCCACTGTCCCCATTTCATCAGAGATATACTAATTGACTTAACCCTAACTGACTTCAGTGATTCAAGGATTGACTTTTTAAAAGGGGATTATCTCGTTGACTTAGAATATGCAGATGATATAATCTTTCTAGGTGAAGACGCTGACAAAATCCAGCGCAGTCTTCTGAGCACTGTGAGCAGACATTTTTGGATGTTTGGCATGCGATTCGCTACTATCAAACGTAAGATGATGCTACATCACTAGACTACGTTGACTGCTAGCTTAAAAATAGGGAGTGAAGTGTGATATATATCCACATAATATGTGTGTTTGTTTGACAGTCTGTTATATTTTGTTATGTATATATGGATCGATATTCCATTATAATTAACAATCATGTTAAGACTGTCTATTGATTCGTTCATTTTGAACATTCGCTCATACACTTGTGTTTACACACTTGTTCGGACATTCATACTTTTTCACTCACACACTTGTGTGATATTGATTTTTCCTTGTGTTTGAAAAATACAAGTATCATCGTGAACCTGGTGGTTTTCTGATTTCGGCCTTCTTGCGTCAGGACTATTAACTCACTCAGCAGCAGTACATAACAAAGTGGTAGTGCACGTTGACCACTTCACTTATTTGGGAATTTGCATCAGACCCAATGGGTTGATTGCTAACGAAATCTCAGCACGGTTACAGAAGGCTCGTTTCGCATACGCCATCTCTGGCTTAGTAAACTTGATATCCAGCTGTCGACGAAAGGACACGTATACTGCTCAGCATCGCGCTGTCTTCCTTTATGGCTGTGACGCATAGCCATTGAAAGGGGAACACATGAAAATGCTAGCCAAGCTGTCTTTGATCATAAGTGTTTGCGTTCTATGTCACGTGTGAAGTGGTATACTAGAGTAAGCAATATTGAATTTAGGCGTCTATCAAGTGCTGGGTAAGGAGGGGAAATCAATCGACGAGGTTCTGAAGCAGCTGCATAGATTGAGATGGTTGTGACATGTGTTACTCATGCCTAGCCATCAATCTCCGCGACGGGCAGTGTTAGCTGACATAGGATGGATGGAGAAGAGTTAATGGTGGCCACACCAAAACTTGGCATCAGTCAATGAAATCCACAATAGTTAGTTTAAGCTAGCCACAAAGGGAGGTGTAAACTCGCTTTCTAGTTGGGGTCCTCGGGAGGGCAAAAACCAGTGACTGAAAACAATAGGTGGTATGGCTCGAAATCATTGTCAGTGACTGGCGCAGATGCATTTACAATATCCAATAAAATTCTATTGTTCTTCCATATTAACATTCTTTGTCCCTCATACTTCTGTTTATTATCTCTCCTTACTCTCTCCTCTTGCTTTGTGTGCTTCATAGCTTGTGGCAACTGGAACTGCTGCATATCAGTGAGAAGTTCTACGTTGAAACCAGTCAGTCATTTTGCTGGATAGGAAATTGAGTAACCTGCTGATTTAAACAGGTCGCAGGTGTTGATTCATAACAGATGACTGTACCTGTCAGCTCATTTAAACAAAAGTGGAAATTAATTATTTTCACATAGAAGAGAATTCACAATAGCATAACGGAAAACATACAGAATCAACTCCGCAGAGGGTCGAGATGCTAAATATCCATAGATGGATTATCTCTCGATTAATTATTTCATGCAGAACAAGCAAACCTGAGGTATTTCTCTGTTCAGAGTGAATTGTTATCTAGACTGTTTAAACCTCATGATCAGTTCGAAAGAAGGCGTACACACTTGTGAAGATTTTGGCGATCTGTCTAGCCAAGAGTTTTTTTTACTTAATAAGTGATGACTGAAGGTTTTATAAAAATTTAGTTCACAACTGAGGTGGGAATAGTGGCATTCTCGGTACCAGTCCACCAGTCTACTGATTCACACGATAAATAGGTCATCATTTTACTGCATTCATCAAGACTTAAACCCATTTGTTATATCTCTGGGTATTACACAATCATCAGCCTTATATAATTACACTAGCCAGCCATTTAGGTCTTTTCATCACAATTCTAATCATATTGAATTAGAATCAGGTGCAGGTGAGATAGCGTTGGGGGAAATTTAAATTTTGACACCACCAACTACCCAACAGCGAAATTTCCCAAGAGAATTACGAAAGATGTCGAAATTTCCCAAGAGGGTTACGAAAGCAGTTTAGTGTTTTATAGCGCCCGATTTATTTTTAATGCGTGATCTTTCAAAGGTGTTGTTGCAAATTGAGGGGGGTTGTGTTTTCCCGTATTTTCCAGATTTTAGTTTCTCCCGGAAAAAAGAAATTTATTTTGTGGGGGTATCATGACTTTTAAAAACTAAAACCAAACAAATGATGGGGTTTTTTATCGTTTTGCTATATGTTTTAAGCCTAGTAAAGCTAGAGAGGGGATGCTGATAATTTTATTTTTTTGTAGGAACTTTTTTTGCTAGGTCGCTTCTCTCCCTAAGGATAGCAGATAGAAAAGCAACTACTCTTATACCTATTGTTACCAGAATTGTTAAGCGGGGGTCAAGTATACACACCGACGAGTGGAAAGGCTACAATTCACTGTCATCTCTGGGATATATTCATCACAGAGTCAACCATTCAAGTGATTTTGTGGATCCCGTTACGAGGACACATACAAATTCTATTGAAGGATTTTGGGGCAGGTTGAAAAATAGGATAAGGGCTATAGATGGATCTCAAAAGGATCTCATTTATGGTCATTTGGATGAATATATGTACAGGATATGATGTAACTTCTCCATTGGCAGTCCCATGCTAAACTGGGAGATGTTTCTCTCACATGTTCGAGAAAGATACCCCATGTAACTTTTTTATTCTCTATTTTATGC
This sequence comes from Trichobilharzia regenti, assembly GCA_944472135.2. Classification (NCBI taxonomy): domain Eukaryota; kingdom Metazoa; phylum Platyhelminthes; class Trematoda; order Strigeidida; family Schistosomatidae; genus Trichobilharzia; species Trichobilharzia regenti. The sequence continues at coordinate 51,858,657 of OX235263.1, forward strand.
TTTTTTCTACAAATATACATTTCCATTCATCATATATGCCTCTTTAATGTGATTGGTCCGTTCGAGGTCGTTTGCTGATTGGTTGTTAGTGGTGTCGAAAGTTTAACTTTGCCGCGTTGGTTTGTCTGACTAATATTAATGTAACTGGTAATATTGAAGGGATAATCCATATTGATCATAATGTAGTTATGACGTGGGTGGCATTTGAATTTCTTTGCTCAACAATCAAGGCGTACTAGCAGACTCGATGTCACTGGTCGCAGTCTTACCGCTACCTAGGTTTTCATTTTACCATTTCTCACATCATTATTAATGTGGCAATCGGAGGACATCTCAGATTCACTGTTGCATCCCGTTTATTGCTTATGAGTTTTTATTATTTACTTTCCATTTTACAGAAATCAAAATATGAATTTGCTAGAATGCATATTAGATGAACTGTTTTTCTGAAGTCTCCGTAAAGGAAATATATGTATTTATAAGAAACATAAGCAGCTATTAATAACACATGACTCAACAAAGAAATCTCTTTCGTAGCTTCACTTCACAGCTGTAGAGTTACATATTGTTATGTACTAGCTGAGTGGTTAATAGTAGTTTTCCCCGTCGCCAATTATTGTTTTGTCGAGTAGTTAATAGTCCTGACGCGGAAGGAGGGAAATCAGGAGACCACGAGGTTTACGATGATATTTGTATTTTCCAGACAAGGAAAATAAATGTCACACAAGTGTGTGAGTGGAATGGTATGAATGTACGAACGTGAGAACAAGAAAGTGGACAAGTATGTCTGAACAAGAATACAGTACAAAAGTATATATGAAAATGGCTAATACACATGAACCAATAAATAACCAGTCTTATCATGATTGGTTGTAATGTCATATGATAACAAGGTCATACATGCTTATTTAGTTAGTGGGCAGACAAAAGCATATTGTCAGTTATAATGACATATCGATCCATATACACATAGCAAAATATAATAGACTGTCAACAACAAAACACACACATCATGTGGATACATATCATACATACATACATATCATATGTGGATATATATATATATATATATATATATATATATATATATATATATGGTCAATTGACAACAGAGGTCGACGGTTTACTATCATTTAGTAACAAAATAAATCAGAGTGAATGGGTAATAACAATGTGCATCAGAATTCTGAAAGAACAATTTTGCCTTAATGTTTGGTTGTGTGATGAATGGGATTGTCTGCTTTTGAGATTGTGTGATTGATTGATGTGTTGTTTAGTTGAGGTGCGTCGGTGGCACAGTGGTTGGGTCTCTCGCCGACCATGCACATGGTCCGAGGTCCGATCCCCTGCCGACGCACACCTGATATCTATGGTCGGCCTGCATAATTTGGGCTACCGATATCCATGCTGAAAATTCCATACTTGTACCAGAAGCACAGTGTGGAATCAAGCTGTAATCAAAAATAAAATAAAAAATAAAATGTTCGAAAAATTGAGAATAATCTTACGTAAACAATAGGGTTGACAATTAATTCATAAAGTGATGAATACTCATTTAAGAATAATTGTCAAGAAACATGAGAACAATGGACTGAGAAACACAAAAAAATCATAAGATGGACTTCATAGATAGAAAGAAAAGTTAGCACTAAGGCCATGGTAATAAAAGAGGCTCAATAAAACGTTTCTAAACACTATTCAGTTATTTCTGAAAAGCGCAGTATTATTATCTTATTATTCCTTTGGGTTGCAAGTGGAACATAGGGCTTCAACAACACATCTCCACCTTGTTCTATTTTCTGCCGTCCTCTTCAGCTGGTCACAAGATTGCTCACAATATCTCATCTCCTTCTCCCTAAAATATCTCCCCCATATCACTCTCCCACCTACGACTCACTTTTCGCTTCCCACATGGATTTCACTCTAGAGATGGCCTGCACTGAGCGCGTTCTCATTTGACGATCTCCTCAATGTATGCCCAGTCCATCTCCATTTTCTCTTATATATTTGTTGAGCAGTCGGCTCTTAGCTGGTTTTTGCCAGAGTTTCCTGCTGCCAATTCTGTTTGGGCATTTGATCTTCAGTAAAATGGCCAGAAATCGCAGTATGTAAACAGTAACCCTTTTTACTTCTGTGAAGTTATGCACACTGAACTGATATGACCGGATAGGAAAATCTAAATTAACCAGTAGTTATTAACCTTTATTAATAGCAACATTATATAATATCGATATACTCAAAAATTTAGTAAATTCACTCAATATATTTGTTGTCTTGGTAAAACAATGTGATATATATATATATATATATATGACAATAACTCATTTAAATAGTGCTGCTTAACTCATGGACTACATTAGATAGTTGGAGGCAATCGACAGGTAGCCTTGGATCTAGGTTTCGTGCTAGCTGGCACTCATCAGCAAGGCGTATCTGCAACCTACATTCACTACATGTTTATTGTTTTCTTCAACTGATAAGCTTCAAATGAATCACTCGTGAAAATGCTTATTTACTGAACTGCTTGGTACCAGACTTTGCGGATAGACTGAATGTTATTTTATTAGAGTTACAATTGATTTAAAATTTTAATAATGACAGGAACTATCAACTTTTACTTCTACCTTCTTTTTTGTTATATATTTAAAAAAGTTAGTCTCTTTGAGATTTCAGTAGTATGTACAGTTGCAGATTAAAATTCATCGGTAATCAGACACAAAAAGCTAGTCCTTGATCAAACATAGCATTTTTAGACGTTATAAATTTGATGTTTACAATAAGATTTCTTTAACAGACACATTTTGTTAGAATTCGCCTACGCATTTATTTTTTGTGTATATATATATATATATATATATATATATATATATATATATATATATATCTGCATAGCCTTTTTTAAACCTAGTGGTTAGTTGACTAAATTCTATATACATGCTTCAATGTTGGTGCATATCTAGTTGAAAAAAATGCAAACAGGTAGTGTTCTGTATTATTAACTACACCTAAGAATTATTCTAATTACTTTTTTGAATCCAAAATGTTTCGTTTTAATATTATCATAGAAAATAACAATGTATCAGTATTTTGTTGTGTGGATGTTGAAATGTGTTGTTTTTATATCTCCCAATATACTGTGTCGACATCTAAATGGAAGAAGAAATAGAATGTTACTCAGTACAAACACTGTGTACATTTCAGGCAATTTTTCTTTATTCGTCCAGTATTTATCACTGAATATTAAGTAAATATCTCTGTTCAGTTTACATTCTTAGTCTTTTAATTTTGGAGTAGAACTGTATAGATAAGGTTGTAAGTGCAGTTTACAGAATGAAGCTAATGGGCTAGGGAATGTCTTTAATTCTATAGGTTGTAAAATGCCATGGAAATTAAACTTCAGAAACCTTTGTCAAACCTCATTTGTTAGTTTACTTGTCATTGACAGTATCTTTATATTATTCAATACTTGATAACTTAATTTTCCACCATGTTTAACTTAAATAGTTACGGCGATTTATTCCCAGAACCACTGCATACTTGAAATTTTAATAATTTCAAGTAATCATATTAATATTCCAATTTTTTCCATCCTTACTCATAGGGTGCAAATATGTAATTTAAAAAGATTAGACCGAATACTACAAAGGGTGTTAGGTCTCGATGCTTGCCCACTCTCTTATTCTGCCATGGTCTTCAACTCTTTCCTACTTATTAGCTTCTGATTATAGTAATTAATTCACCATTATAATTCTTGCATGTTCTTTCTTGTATATTTCTCACCTTCTTCACACCTGTGAAGTGGACACAAAACCACCTTGTTCCTCGTCGAATAATAATTTTCACCTCATCAAATTTCAAACCCTTACTTCCACTGTGTCAGTGACTATTATGTAATATCTTATCTTTAGAAATCACTTCTGATAAACTGTATTAGCTATGTGACTCCATTCACTACTTTTCTGATTAATATAAATACGATTGTATAGCTTTTGGACATGACTCCATCAAAAGAGAAAATTCGCTTTCGAGGAATTATCTTTTATTTTCTTCGTGTTATTTTTGTTCTATTTGTGTGTTCTTTGTCTGTAAAACACAGACTTCGTACTAAGGCTTAAACGGTATTTAGAGTTTTGAAAATGAAGAAAGTAGAAAATGGCAAACCACAGTAATGGAGAGTGCGTCGGTGGCACAGCGGTTAGGACGCTGGGCGACCATGCACATGGCCTGAGGTTAGATCCCCGGCCGATGCACTCCTTTAAATCATTAAGCCAGTAATAAGACTGGTAAAGAGGAAAGGTTGGACATAAGGCTAGCAACCCCATCCTGTAAAAGTTAAAACTGCTACAGAAACTTCAAGCCTCCAGCTTGAGGCCCTATGTTCCAGTGGGAACGTGAAGGAATAAAAAAAATAGTAATGGAGAATAATTTCATTAGTAAGATTATCTTAAGATAGTTACCAATGTAGCTGTCTCTTCCAAGAGTTCATCGAAATCTGTCGATGGGATATGTGGTAAGTTTACTAAGCTAAGGGACACAATATTAGTCCCATACTGCTGTGTACCTTAATCCCCTACATCTTGGAAGAAGAGACAATCGGTAAAGGTTTCTGTTGAAAAACTGTGACATCTAAAGTATTTAAATCAATCATATTTGGTTTACCAGACTAAATCTAGGCTAACCGGATGATCAGTTGCTCGGTTGGTAACCCGGTGTTCAGTGGTTTGAATTATTAGATAGATCAGTTTCTTGCCACAACTTCAACCACTGTCACATAACATCAGCATCAAAACCCTTTATTCATTCGGTTTCAGGAAAAGGAACATTCGATGTGGTTTTGTTCTCTGAGCAAACTAACCATCCAGCTCAGAGAACAAAACCACATCAAAATCATCCACCTGAGCTACAAATCTTCTCTATAATATCTAAGGAACATTTCATATTGCTAACGGATATGGACTGCGTGTTGCAGAATACCCCATGAAGTTACTTGTTCTTGTAAATGTCTTCCTGCTGAGATCTCAGATATGTGACAAAATTTCACTCTGAAACGACGAAGCTGCTGATTACAAAACTGAAGATGGAGACTAGTTTGTTCGAAAATGTCGTCAGTAAATTAAACATCATGTGCAGAGTGAAATTCATCAATTTCACCCAATATTTCCAGTACGAAACTTACCTAGACTTCTCCAAGACCCTGTCCAAGACACTAGTGATGAAGGAGCAGTTATACAAGGACTTTCCTGAAAACCCTGAAAAATATGTCTTTAATCCATCAAGTGAGAAGGTAAATCACGCGGAGACTGAACCACTGTCATTTGGATTCACGTTTCACGTCCTGAGAAAACTTGTGAGTAAAACAGTTTTAAGAATCCGTTCCACCAACTAATCGACTAGTATCCCATAAGGATAACACAAAAAGTTGGCTTAAATCGAGATTAGTTTATATTTTCAATCGATACATTTCACATCGTCAAACTTCACCAAAGTTGTTTCTATCTCTATTCAAATTTATGCGGGGGAATTCGTGCATAAAATTCGATAAATGTGTGAAAGGACAGTATCATCTATGAGGAGATTGCAAATTTCTGTAAGCCAGTTGGCCATATTATTACATATTTTGAAACTATTTGAGTGAATGAAATGAAATTTTCGTAAGATACTGCTGTTTAACCTTGTTGAAGTCAGTAAAATAACTGTCTAATATTTCGATTACTTTTTTGAAAGAGATTTTATGAATAACTTCGTTTTAAGAAGAAACTATTTCACTCCACATACCTGTATGCAGGTGTTGGCAGGCCTTCTTCAATATTTACTGAAATTGTAAGCAGTAGGTTAAGGAATAGTAATTAGGATGACTCCGGTTTTAATCCTAACACAATCCATATTTGCAGTTCAATCGCGAAAATCCGTCACTGTATTCATTAATCTGGGTGCTAGCACAAACCTAAATAGAAAAGAATAATTTTATCATGTGGATGAAGGTTACAGAATACGTATAAAGATAGCTTTAGGGATAATTGCATGCCTGAAATTTTCAGTGATACAAACAGCTGATAGTCTTCTTTATCCAAGGTCAAACATATAACAGAAACAATTGAAATGATTGATTCTCAAACATGACATAATCACAAGAACATTCTAAATTGTCTAATATTCTCTCAATAGTTGGGTTAAAGGGCTTGTCTAGTAAACAGAATTCTCCAGAAGAGATAATTTGGTTCTTATTTGGATGAAAATTATTCTTTAACATACAAAAATATTAACTGCCAAAATAATAATGAAATCAAGTATTGGTTTGTAGGGATTTGGTTGATTGGTTACAGGATTTCATCATGAGTTGATATTGGTTAGAGAACCATTGGAAAACCTGGGACTACTGGACGGCTGTTTCGTCCTAGTTTCGGACTCTTCACAGTACGCACCCACATCACGGGGTTCGAACCAGAACCTCTTGGTCACAAGGCGAGTTCGGAGACCATTAGGCTACTGGGACTCAGTCTAATGGCCAGCTCATGAATTCTAACTTCTGCCAATATCAATGAGATTCTCACTGGTGATTGTCCCTATTCAGGTAGGTAGTTACCTGAGGTTCTAGTGGGAAGTCGTGACCAGTAGGGTTCAGCAGGTCGGGTGTGAGGACAAATACTCGCCGAAGACATTGTCTAGTGGTTGCACTATATCGTGAATTGGCAGAAGTTAGAATTCATGGGCTGGCCATTGGATCGGATCCCAGTGGCTTAATGGTCTACGAGCTCACCTTGTGACCAAGAGGTGCTGGGTTCGAACCCCGTGATGTGGGTGCGTACTGTTGAAGAATCCGAAACTAGGACGAAACAGCTGTCCAGTACTCCAGTGCTGGTTTTCCAGTGGTTCTCTAACCAATGTCAACTCATGATGAAATCCTGTAACCAAATAATGAAATCAGTTGTATGCATGAACCATCGATGAATAAAAAACAATACTCATACTAGGCTCATCAGCTGTTCACCAACTCCATCTACAGAGGAACAAGTGAAGCCATAACAACGGCGTAATACTCTTTTAATTTGTTTTTCATTCGCTTTTAGTTTTTATTGTGAAACGACTTTACTGAAATACTGAGATTGTATTCACAGCAAACGGATACTTCTTACCTCTTTCATAATACCAGTAAAAAGAATCGAAGAAGAAAACTGTTTGAAATATTTCATCCTTTGAGATTAAACCAATAATCAAATAAATGATTTGTTCATTTTTTAAAACATAAGAAAAGTTAAGTCACGATATTATTGGAAAGCTGACGAAAAATATTATTCAAGGATTGTTTTACAGAGATCTGGTTGATTTCAAGATTGATCATGAACTGACTTCAGTTCAGAAACCATTGGGAAGCAGGGAGGCAATGGAAGCCTACTTCGTCCTTGTGTGGTGCTCTTTAGCAGTACGCACGCGTGGCCCCCGAGGGATCCAGACCAGGACCTTCAGATTACTCCCTGGTTTTTCAGTCGTTCTCTAACTGAAGTCAGCTCGTGATGAAACCTGTAACCAGTCTAACCTGTGCAAAACAACACTTGAAAGTCTAATATATTTGGTGTGTTTGAAAGCATGAATCCAGATCAAGCTGAAGGTATTGCTTTTACTCATAAATTATGTTCTGAATATTTATCAGTCTGTTTGTGTGAAAGAAACGTACAGTGGAGTTATCTGATTGCAAAACCGCCTAACTGATTAATCGGTATAGGTAACTATACCGATCATGAGAAATGTTCTCTCTCAAATTGGGTACGACAGTATTCTCATGATAACATTTAAGATAAATATGCTTGTTCTTCGGTCACGTGATATGATAATGAAAACCAATATGTGTTTTCTAAATGGTCGCAATTAGTAGATACCGTTGAACAACTATTCTGCAGTTAATGAAAAATCAAGTAAGACAGTACTCTACAGTATATCATTCGACCGAATTTCATTTTATTTACAACATGCTGCGATCCCTGACGTATTTGTCTCTTTAAAAGCAACCAAGTGGTATGTTGAAAGCCATTGAGAAATGAACATAGGTACAGATAATCTTTTAAGAACGTAAATAGGTCTTTAGACTTTGTGTAGATGCAGTTTTACAAAATTTGCATAGAAAAATGCGATGAAGATTTCCTGATGTAAGCTTCATTTTTATATGAGGAGAAAATATGTCAGTTACCGCACTTTTCACTGGTTTTGACTTCATTATTATTGACTCGTTCAGTACCATTACTTTCTTTGTGAATTCCGTCTTTGTTTCATTTCTGTTGTGCATCTCCAAAGAGCTATTAGTTAGTTAATTTAATGCTTGGAATAGTCACCTCTTTATCAAACCTTATACTACATCTTTTAAATCATTCAGTATTCTCTTTTAATCTTCTGACTATAGTTCTGAACACTGCCTTATGATATTGTACAACAAAGTTGTCTGTATTAAATGTGAATAAAGGTTTTACGAGTTTAGAGAGTTGAACTGTCGAAAATTTCCCTTTTTTTCATTTTCTATTTATGTCATAATGTACCTTATTCATTCTAGTGAAGCATGCTATTGAAACAATCATATATTCATTGTAAATTGTTACAAAAGAAATTTCCAACAGTTTTTACACAATATTGTTTTAATATGCATACTAATGTAGAATAAAAAGGTATCATTTACACAATATAGATTGCTCAGTGAATTTAACTTCCATCTGTCTTTTTATTCAACAGCGGAAATGTGAATAATGAGTTATGTTACTTTAGATAAATATTTATTATTATTATTTTGTAAAGAACCTCCATTACACTTAGTCTAAATTTTGTCTAGTCTCACGTTTATCTCTATATTCTATTGTTATTTCGCCTCGATATGTGCTTTCTTTTACACAGGTTTTGAGGAGTGAATGAAATTGATGCACAGTTTTACAAGTTAAAACCTCGAAGCTATTAAATACTATATTGAAGTAGTTTGGAAATTTAGTCGTAGTCTTTAAAATGCGTAAGTGTGTACGCGCGTGCCTATCAGTAGAACAGTTGCTCATTGGTTTAATAACTTCAATTTCAATCAACAAATAGAGCGGTTGTATGGACCCCTATCTGCAGTAACCTGAGAAGTTGGGTAGTACTGTAAGTTGAGTGTTAAAAAAGAACCGTGCACCAAATAATCATATTATTATTATTCCCTTGGGTTCTTAGTGGAACATAGGGCTTCAACTGCACGTCTCCACTTGCTTCCGTCTTCTGCTGTACTTTTTATCTATATCTATGTTAGTCCATACTGTCTCAACTCCTCTTCACACGATCTCCTTCATGTCCCACTCGCCACCTCCCTTTCAGGTTCCACTCGAGCAATGGCCTGACGTGTGATGTCACCCAGTGGCCTCCTCAGCGAGTGTCCAATCCATCTCTACGTTCTCCTGCATATTTGTTGGTTGGCGATTGGTTCTTGTTTTGTTTCTTCCCATAGTTTCTTGTTGGGGATTCTTTCCGGCCCGGCCATCTGATCTTCATTATAGAGCACCTAGACCACTAGCTTGCTAGTTTTCTAGCCGGTCTCAAGCCCGGATGAAGAGGGAGGGTTGGGGCGTGGCGCTAGCAACTCCACCCCAAAACTTAACCAAATCGCTACAGAATCTTCAATGCACAAATATATTAAAAATAAATAATCATATGGTATTATTAAATATTTCAAAACTGAACCAATCGCCGTCATTCTGTCTTAACGAAAAGTGTTTGTATTTTACTTCCATATTGATTAGATTACTGGCTTAGAGATATGACTTCTCAACACACTTTGTGCTTATAGTGACTTAATTCCATTTGAAATTCAAGTGAAATGGAAAGAAGACCAATAGTTAGTTTCGCATTAGTGTGTTGTCTTCAACTGACAAGAATCTATACACAGCATACAACGTGATGTCTTCCGCGAAAGTTTTGAACATAGGAACAATAAATGAAGTAACATATAAGAGAAATAGTTATTAATACAGAAACAATAAATGAAAAGAAAGAAGCCAAAAATGAACGTAGCAGTAAATAGAACGTGAACAGTTCGTGAAAGTTGGATTTTTCAGTACTTGTTTGTTATATTTTATCACTGCAGTATGGAGTTTTGCACCAATAATCCAAGTGTTCTTCATTTCCTGATTCGGCGCCCATGGTGCTCCTCACGTAAATAGTTTTGAAGCCTTGGCTAAAGTCATCTTTTCGTAGCCAAGATATAGTCAGATATTATTATTCGTTCTTTCAGTTTCCAGTGGAACGTAGAGCTTCATCAGCACATCTCCTTTCCATTCTGTTCTCTTCGACTACTTGCAGTTAACTTTATAACTATCCACAAGCTTTCATTTCCTCCACAAGTAATCTCTCCCCTGTCGGGCTCCAGACTCTTTGCTTTCTATTTAGGTTTCATTCAAGAGCCTAACGCGTGATGAAACCTGAAGATATCCTTAGCTTGTATCCGGATGATGTCCATTTTCTTCGACATATTTGTTGAGCATTAGGATCTTGGTTGGTTTGTTGCCTGAGTTCTTTGTTGTTTATCCTTTCCAACCTGTTGTCTAACATTCATTATGTAGCGAAGGCAGTTGTTTATGAAAGTCCACATTCAGTTGTAAATGGTTTTGGTGGTGTGTCTGTGAAAATAACAGGAGCACTGATTTGACATAAATGTTGAAAATTTGGATCTTGTTCGATGTGTTACATGGTATAGACCTTCTTACTGATTTTAAATTAATGGACGCCTGTCTTACACTTGCTGCCTGATCGTGACTTCGGTATCTTCATCCGTGCTACCTGTTTTTGAAACGATACTCCTCAGGTTAGGTAAGTGAAAGAGACAACTTCCTTTAGATTTTCCCCATTGATAGGGATTCGTGTTTGTTATTGGTCCTGTATCTCTATCATTTGTCTCATCAACGTTCACTTGCGACGTCAGTTCGCCAAACACTAAATTTGTGCAAGAAGACTGTAAATTATTGTCACTGCTAACAAATTTATGCTTCTACCTTATTTCATGGTTGTTGAGTTTTGTTTTTAACAGCAATTAAACTTTATAGTCTATAAAAGATGTGTAATTTCACTGTCTTTATGAATTAAAAAGCTACCCACTAATTCAGTCTTGTATGAAATCTTTACAACATAATATGAAGATAAAAAGATACTTCAAAAGAACTTGAAAATAGATTCAACAATGGATTGAAGCCTAATTATCTCAATAACCGGATATTTAACACTGGTGTTTTCAATGGAAGTTGAACACAGTTTCTCTGTTCTTGAAAGAAGAAATTTCACTCAACCGTATAGACCTCTTTGTTTAAGTTAATTTGAGTTTCTCGTTGGTCGAATAATTTTGTACTGAAATGTTTGGTCTCTATTGACATATTAGGCTCCAATGCGGACGTTTCGATGATATCTGTTGCTTAATTAGTCGGTAGTGAAAAATGTTGGGATCCTGAGTGTGCGTTTTGTCTTATTTGGGATTTTTCAGCCGGATGTGCTCTCAAATTGCTGCCGAGTGGTCACATCGCTCTAGGTCCTGTTCCCTGCCTACACTTTATAGGGTAGGTGTTCCAATGAAGATCAGTGGGTGAATTAACTGTTTGGCGTTCATCACTAGATTAGCCAAGATGTGGATTTGCCATTTTGAGTAAATATATACAGCTGGTTTCCTTGGAAGTACTGTAAACCAATTCTATCATAGAATTTCAGAACACCATCTGTTATGCGACTAACTCACCTGATGATACAGAACAGTAAGTCGACAGCAATACAGCCTTTAAGGTTACTTATAGGATTTTGTCGAAATCTCCTAATCTTCTATGAGTTCGGCTTTTATATAAAGCTCAGAAAATCCAAATTCATTTGCATTAATTGAATTTGTGTGTTTGAAGGAAATTCATAACAACCCTTTCTTCTATGTGACAGTCTACTTAATAAATACAGAATGTTAGATCTGGCAATTTTCTCCCCCTCTTCAAATAACTTTTATACACTGCATTCGTTGTCATTACTCGCCTTGCAGGAATTCGTCTGATTTCAGTTTCGATCACAAAGTCACTTAAGTGACAGGTGTTTCATCCTTATTTGAGATTCTTCAGTGGTACGCACTCATGACGCCATCAGGGATCCAACTCAGAACCTTTAGGTTACAAGGTGAACTCGATGACTGTTCACCCACTAGGCCGGGATCCAGTGGCTCAGCATTTCTAACTTTTTCCAAGTAGCAGTAAATGGCACGACCTCCAGCCAGTGCCCTGTACTCTGAGGTTTTCAATGGTTTCCTAAGTGAAATTAGTTCATGTTCAAACTTTAGAACTACTATTATTATTATTTTTATGGCATTTATTTTATTACTTGTAATACTTTGGCTAATTCACTTGTCTCGATATATCTCAGTTTTCTCACGACATTATTAACAAATACAATCACCCATTAGTCATAATTATCATTACCTTACAAACTGTAAACTATTTAATAACATATTACTAACTTATACAAATTAAGTGTATGGGTGAAATAGGCAGTTTCGGGTTTTAAATATTTTCTTAATATCCGCTTATATTTTCACCCCACTTATACCTCGACATTGATATTTCTTATCGACTAACATATTATCATTTAACTGGTATCATTTTATTTTATTATTTAAGGAAAATTAAGAAGATGAACAATTCATTTGCACTGAGAGATTTTAGAAAGCGGGAATTGACAATAACACCATTGAAAATTTCTCTAGTGTTAAGAACATAGTTTCCACAAGTGACTGCGATCATAATGGAATTTTTAATAGTTGGCGAATGAAATGAACTGATCATCACTTGCTACTGATGAAAGTCAAGATTTAAATCGAAGTGAAAACTGAACTGATGACTGGTTTCATTTTGAGGTTCTAGGTGGTGCTGTCGTCTAGAATGGCAATACAAAGTTAAAGACTAAACTATACAACTGAGATAAGTGTAAAAATGAAGAGTTTAATAAGTAGTGAACGTAAGTGAATAAAAATAGGTTCCAAGAAGTGAGTTTTACCGGTGATTAAAGATTAATCATGGAGTAGTTTAAAAACGTCCGGTTTTACTATGGTTGCACTGAGTGAACACAAGCGAATATATATTTTGTCCAGTGGTCAATTTGGTATATTAAATTTTCAGTGATACAAACAGCTGATAGTCTTCTTTATCCAAGGTCAAACATATAACAGAACCAATTGAAATGATTGATTTTCAAGCATGACATAATCACAAGAACATTCTAAATTGTCTAATATTCTCTCAATAATTGGGTTAAAGGGCTTGTCTAGTAAACAGAATTCTCCAGAAGAGACAATTTGGTTCTTATTTGGATGAAAATTATTCTTTAACATACAAAAAATATTAACTACCAAAATAATAATGAAATCAAGTATTGGCTTGTAGGGATTTGGTTGATTGGTTACAGGATTTCATCATGAGTTGATATTGGTTAGAGAACCATTGGAAAACCTGGGACTACTGGACGGCTGTTTCGTCCTAGTTTCGGACTCTTCACAGTACGCACCCACATCACGGGGTTCGAACCCAGAACCTCTTGGTCACAAGGCGAGTTCGGAGACCATTAGGCTACTGGGACTCAGTCTAATGGCCAGCTCATGAATTCTAACTTCTGCCAATATCAATGAGATTCTCACTGGTGATTGTCCCTATTCAGGTAGGTAGTTACCTGGGGTTCTAGTGGGAAGTCGTGACCAGTAGGGTTCAGCAGGTCGGGTGTGAGGACAAATACTCGCCGAAGACATTGTCTAGTGGTTGCACTATATCGTGAATTGGCAGAAGTTAGAATTCATGGGCTGGCCATTGGATCGGATCCCAGTGGCTTAATGGTCTCCGAGCTCGCCTTGTGACCAAGAGGTTCTGGGTTCGAACCCCGTGATGTGGGTGCGTACTGTTGAAGAATCCGAAACTAGGACGAAACAGCTGTCCAGTACTCCAGTGCTGGTTTTCCAGTGGTTCTTTAACCAATGTCAACTCATGATGAAATCCTGTAACCAAATAATGAAATCAGTTGTATGCATGAACCATCGATGAATAAAAAACAATACTCATACTAGGCTCATCAGCTGTTCACCAACTCCATCTACAGAGGAACAAGTGAAGTCCATAACAACGGCGTAATACTCTTTTAATTTGTTTTTCATTCGCTTTTAGTTTTTATTGTGAAACGACTTTACTGAAATACTGAGATTGTATTCACAGCAAACGGATACTTCTTACCTCTTTCATAATACCAGTAAAAAGAATCGAAGAAGAAAACTGTTTGAAATATTTCATCCTTTGAGATTAAACCAATAATCAAATAAATGATTTGTTCATTTTTTAAAACATAAGAAAAGTTAAGTCACGATATTATTGGAAAGCTGACGAAAAATATTATTCAAGGATTGTTTTACAGAGATCTGGTTGATTTCAAGATTGATCATGAACTGACTTCAGTTCAGAAACCATTGGGAAGCAGGGAGGCAATGGAAGCCTACTTCGTCCTTGTGTGGTGCTCTTTAGCAGTACGCACGCGTGGCCCCCGAGGGATCCAGACCAGGACCTTCAGATTACTCCCTGGTTTTTCAATCGTTCTCTAACTGAAGTCAGCTCGTGAGGAAACCTACAACCAGTCTAACCTGTGCAAAACAACACTTGAAAGTCTAATATATTTGGTGTGTTTGAAAGCATGAATCTAGATCAAGCTGAAGGTATTGCTTTTACTCATAAATTATGTTGTGAATATTTATCAGTCTGTTTGTGTGAAAGAAACGTACAGTGGAGTTATCTGATTGCAAAACCGCCTAACTGATTAATCGGTGTAGGTAACTATACCGATCATGAGAAATGTTCTCTCTCAAATTGGGTACTACAGTATTCTCATGATAACATTTAAGATAAATATGCTTGTTCTTCGGTCACGTGATATGATAATGAAAACCAATATGTGTTTTCTAAATGGTCGCAATTAGTAGATACCGTTGAACAACTATTCTGCAGTTAATGAAAAATCAAGTAAGACAGTACTCTACAGTATATCATTCGACCGAATTTCATTTTATTTACAACATGCTGCGATCCCTGACGTATTTGTCTCTTTAAAAGCAACCAAGTGGTATGTTGAAAGCCATTGAGAAATCAACATAGGTATAGATTATCTTTTAAGAACGTAAATAGGTCTTTAGACTTTGTGTAGATGCAGTTTTACAAAATTTGCATAGAAAAATGCGATGAAGATTTCCTGATGTAAGCTTCATTTTTATATGAGGAGAAAATATGTCAGTTACCGCACTTTTCACTGGTTTTGACTTCATTATTATTGACTCGTTCAGTACCATTACTTTCTTTGTGAATTCCGCCTTTGTTTCATTTCTGTTGTGCATCTCCAAAGAGCTATTAGTTAGTTAATTTAATGCTTGGAATAGTCACCTCTTTATCAAACCTTAT
Organism: Trichobilharzia regenti; assembly: GCA_944472135.2. Lineage (NCBI taxonomy): Eukaryota > Metazoa > Platyhelminthes > Trematoda > Strigeidida > Schistosomatidae > Trichobilharzia > Trichobilharzia regenti. Next base: position 51,874,097 of record OX235263.1, read on the forward strand.
ACTACATCTTTTAAATCATTCAGTATTCTCTTTTAATCTTCTGACTATAGTTCTGAACACTGCCTTATGATATTGTACAACAAAGTTGTCTGTATTAAATGTGAATAAAGGTTTTACGAGTTTAGAGAGTTGAACTGTCGAAAATTTCCCTTTTTTTCATTTTCTATTTATGTCATAATGTACCTTATTCATTCTAGTGAAGCATGCTATTGAAACAATCATATATTCATTGTAAATTGTTACAAAAGAAATTTCCAACAGTTTTTACACAATATTGTTTTAATATGCATACTAATGTAGAATAAAAAGGTATCATTTACACAATATAGATTGCTCAGTGAATTTAACTTCCATCTGTCTTTTTATTCAACAGCGGAAATGTGAATAATGAGTTATGTTACTTTAGATAAATATTTATTATTATTATTTTGTAAAGAACCTCCATTACACTTAGTCTAAATTTTGTCTAGTCTCACGTTTATCTCTATATTCTATTGTTATTTCGCCTCGATATGTGCTTTCTTTTACACAGGTTTTGAGGAGTGAATGAAATTGATGCACAGTTTTACAAGTTAAAACCTCGAAGCTATTAAATACTATATTGAAGTAGTTTGGAAATTTAGTCGTAGTCTTTAAAATGCGTAAGTGTGTACGCGCGTGCCTATCAGTAGAACAGTTGCTCATTGGTTTAATAACTTCAATTTCAATCAACAAATAGAGCGGTTGTATGGACCCCTATCTGCAGTAACCTGAGAAGTTGGGTAGTACTGTAAGTTGAGTGTTAAAAAAGAACCGTGCACCAAATAATCATATTATTATTATTCCCTTGGGTTCTTAGTGGAACATAGGGCTTCAACTGCACGTCTCCACTTGCTTCCGTCTTCTGCTGTACTTTTCATCTGCATCTGTGTTAGTCCATACTGTCTCAACTTCTCTTCACACGATCTCCTTCATGCTCCATTCGAGCAATGGCCTGACGTGTGATGTCACCCAGTGGCCTCCTCAGCGAGTGTCCAATCCATCTCTACGTTCTCCTGCATATTTGTTGGTTGGCGATTGGTTCTTGTTTTGTTTCTTCCCATAGTTCCTTGTTGGGGATTCTTTCCGGCCCGGCCATCTGATCTTCATTATAGAGCACCTAGACCACTAGCTTGCTAGTTTTCTAGCCGGTCTCAAGCCCGGATGAAGAGGGAGGGTTGGGGCATGGCGCTAGCAACTCCACCCCAAAACTTAACCAAATCGCTACAGAATCTTCAATGCACAAATATATTAAAAATAAATAATCATATGGTATTATTAAATATTTCAAAACTGAACCAATCGCCTTCATTCTGTCTTAACGAAAAGTGTTTGTATTTTACTTCCATATTGATTAGATTACTGGCTTAGAGATTTGACTTCTCAACGCACTTTGTGCTTATAGTGACTTACATCCATTTGAAATTCAAGTGAAATGGAAAGAAGACCAATAGTTAGTTTCGCATTAGTGTGTTGTCTTCAACTGACGAGAATCTATACACAGCATACAACGTGATGTCTTCCGCGAAAGTTTTGAACATAGGAACAATAAATGAAGTAACATATAAGAGAAATAGTTATTAATACAGAAACAATAAATGAAAAGAAAGAAGCCAAAAATGAACGTAGCAGTAAATAGAACGTGAACAGTTCGTGAAAGTTGGATTTTTCAGTACTTGTTTGTTATATTTTATCACTGCAGTATGGAGTTTTGCACCAGTAATCCAAGTGTTCTTCATTTCCTGATTCGGCGCCCATGGTGCTCCTCACGTAAATAGTTTTGAAGCCTTGGATAAAGCCATCTTTTCGTAGCCAAGATATAGTCAGATATTATTATTCCTTCTTTCAGTTTCCAGTGGAACGTAGAGCTTCATCAGCACATCTCCTTTCCATTCTGTTCTCTTCGACTACTTGCAGTTAACTTTATAACTATCCACAAGCTTTCATTTCCTCCACAAGTAATCTCTCCCCTGTCGGGCTCCAGACTCTTTGCTTTCTATTTAGGTTTCATTCAAGAGCCTAACGCGTGATGAAACCTGAAGATATCCTTAGCTTGTATCCGGATGATGTCCATTTTCTTCGACATATTTGTTGAGCATTAGGATCTTGGTTGGTTTGTTGCCTGAGTTCTTTGTTGTTTATCCTTTCCAACCTGTTGTCTAACATTCATTATGGAGCGAAGGCAGTTGTTGATGAAAGTCCACATTCAGTTGTAAATGGTTTTAATGGTGTGTCTGTGAAAATAACAGGAGCACTGATTTGACATAAATGTTGAAAATTTGGATCTTGTTCGATGTGTTACATGGTATAGACCTTCTTACTGATTTTAAATTAATGGACGCCTGTCTTACACTTGCTGCCTGATCGTGACTTCGGTATCTTCATCCGTGCTACCTGTTTTTGAAACGATACTCCTCAGGTTAGGTAAGTGAAAGAGACAACTTCCTTTAGATTTTCCCCATTGATAGGGATTCGTGTTTGTTATTGGTCCTGTATCTCTATCATTTGTCTCATCTACGTTCACTTGCGACGTCAGTTCGCCAAACACTAAATTTGTGCAAGAAGACTGTAAATTATTGTCACTGCTAACAAATTTATGCTTCTACCTTATTTCATGGTTGTTGAGTTTTGTTTTTAACAGCAATTAAACTTTATAGTCTATAAAAGATGTGTAATTTCACTGTCTTTATGAATTAAAAAGCTACCCACTAATTCAGTCTTGTATGAAATCTTTACAACATAATATGAAGATAAAAAGATACTTCAAAAGAACTTGAAAATAGATTCAACAATGGATTGAAGCCTAATTATCTCAATAACCGGATATTTAACACTGGTGTTTTCAATGGAAGTTGAACACAGTTTCTCTGTTCTTGAAAGAAGAAATTTCACTCAACCGTATAGACCTCTTTGTTTAAGTTAATTTGAGTTTCTCGTTGGTCGAATAATTTTGTACTGAAATGTTTGGTCTCTATTGACATATTAGGCTCCAATGCGGACGTTTCGATGATATCTGTTGCTTAATTAGTCGGTAGTGAAAAATGTTGGGATCCTGAGTGTGCGTTTTGTCTTATTTGGGATTTTTCAGCCGGATGTGCTCTCAAATTGCTGCCGAGTGGTCACATCGCTCTAGGTCCTGTTCCCTGCCTACACTTTATAGGGTAGGTGTTCCAATGAAGATCAGTGGGTGAATTAACTGTTTGGCGTTCATCACTAGATTAGCCAAGATGTGGATTTGCCATTTTGAGTAAATATATACAGCTGGTTTCCTTGGAAGTACTGTAAACCAATTCTATCATAGAATTTCAGAACACCATCTGTTATGCGACTAACTCACCTGATGATACGGAACAGTAAGTCGACAGCAATACAGCCTTTAAGGTTACTTATAGGATTTTGTCGAAATTTCCTAATCTTCTATGAGTTCGGCTTTTATATAAAGCTCAGAAAATCCAAATTCATTTGCATTAATTGAATTTGTGTGTTTGAAGGAAATTCATAACAACCCTTTCTTCTATGTGACAGTCTACTTAATAAATACAGAATGTTAGATCTGGCAATTTTCTCCCCCTCTTCAAATAACTTTTATACACTGCATTCGTTGTCATTACTCGCCTTGCAGGAATTCGTCTGATTTCAGTTTCGATCACAAAGTCACTTAAGTGACAGGTGTTTCATCCTTATTTGAGATTCTTCAGTGGTACGCACTCATGACGCCATCAGGGATCCAACTCAGAACCTTTAGGTTACAAGGTGAACTCGATGACTGTTCACCCACTAGGCCGGGATCCAGTGGCTCAGCATTTCTAACTTTTTCCAAGTAGCAGTAAATGGCACGACCTCCAGCCAGTGCCCTGTACTCTGAGGTTTTCAATGGTTTCCTAAGTGAAATTAGTTCATGTTCAAACTTTAGAACTACTATTATTATTATTTTTATGGCATTTATTTTATTACTTGTAATACTTTGGCTAATTCACTTGTCTCGATATATCTCAGTTTTCTCACGACATTATTAACAAATACAATCACCCATTAGTCATAATTATCATTACCTTACAAACTGTAAACTATTTAATAACATATTACTAACTTATACAAATTAAGTGTATGGGTGAAATAGGCAGTTTCGGGTTTTAAATATTTTCTTAATATCCGCTTATATTTTCACCCCACTTATACCTCGACATTGATATTTCTTATCGACTAACATATTATCATTTAACTGGTATCATTTTATTTTATTATTTAAGGAAAATTAAGAAGATGAACAATTCATTTGCACTGAGAGATTTTAGAAAGCAGGAATTGACAATAACACCATTGAAAATTTCTCTAGTGTTAAGAACATAGTTTCGACGAGTGACTGCGATCATAATGGAATTTTTAATAGTTGGCGAATGAAATGCACTAATTATCACTTGCTACTGATGAAAGTCAAGATTTAAATCGAAGTGAAAACTGAACTGATGACTGGTTTCATTTTGAGGTTCTAGGTGGTGCTGTCGTCTAGAATGGCAATACAAAGTTAAAGACTAAACTATACAACTGAGATAAGTGTAAAAATGAAGAGTTTAATAAGTAGTGAACGTAAGTGAATAAAAATAGGTTCCAAGAAGTGAGTTTTACCGGTGATTAAAGATTAATCATGGAGTAGTTTAAAAAATGTCCGGTTTTACTATGGTTGCACTGAGTGAACACAATCGAATATATATTTTGTCCAGTGGTCAATTTGTTATATTAAGTTTTTTTATTGCTTTGGGTGCTGAGTGGAACATGGTACTTGATCGTCATATTTTTCTCTGTATTCTTTTTATCTTGCTTTACGTTTGCACATTTACTTTCATTTCCTGTTTACGTGATCTCCTCTCTCTCAACCCGAATCCTCCTTTTCTCATTCGAATTCTACTAGACGTTTTGTAGCATGATGTCGCTCAACTGTCTCAAGCATGGGTCTAACCATACTCTACTTTCTTCGCCGTATTTTTTGCGCAAAATGTTCTTGGTTGCTACAGTTACTTTTTGATGATTCCTTCTGGCCGTCCATCTGATGTTCAGTATGTAGCGAAGGCAACCGTTGCTGAAAGTTCACAATAGGCCATTTGCAGCGCTTCCGGTGATGCGGCTTCCGCGTGAATAATTGACCTGATATTAGTTTTAAAAATCTGAATTTTGTACTCTATGTTTTGTGCAACAGATTTCCACAGTGATTTCAGGAAAAGCGTATCATATTTATACTTTGGTGAGTGCTACTTATAATCAGATTTAAGTAACATGTTGGTAAACGATTTCAGAAAAGCAACACTATGTTTCGGACATTGGAAAAAGCAATCGAAGAACAGATTTGTGAGGAGAACGTTAGAAACGCTGTGTAGAATCCAGGAAGCTATCGAATGTGGTGATATTCGACCTTCTGTCTAAATTTGTGTCTCTTAAAAACATTAACTGCGTGTGTATGTGTATTTTAAAGAAAATGGCTAACTTGTTTTTTTCCATAACTCGAATTACAATAATCATATATGATGTGATATTTGATCTGAAGGTAAATATACTCCCACATTTATTTACTATGGTCTTGTTAGTTCCCATATAGACCGGAACAAATAAATCCTGATTTTTTTGGAATTATCATACCTCACATGAAAGATTTCACTTTCAGAGATATTTAATAGGGGTTCTAAGACAAATGTCGTTTGAAAGTTACCACAAAAACAACAAATATATATAAGTTTCGAGAATTAGTTTGTAGCGATTGTATTTATTTCAGGTTAGGCCACGGATTGACGTTCAGGGAGTACTGGACAGCTGTCCTATCTTAGTTTGGGACCCGCTGGGTTTCGAACCCATCATCCCAACCCATCATTCAGCCACTGAGACCCGGTTCAATGGCCCATGAATCACAACTTCTACCAATTCGTGGTTTTAGCGCCACCACCAAGCAATGTCATCGGGAGGAACTCAATCCTCACTTCCGACTGGAGAGACCTCAAAGCTCACGACCTCTCACTAGAATTCTAAGCAACTTCGTCCTGTAGTCAATCAGTAGCGAGCCTAATATATATATATATATATATAATTTCTTGATCACCAAGATTATAGCAGACGTCATCTAGAACAGATGAGGTACCACCTAACAAGAAGTGTAGTGAGATGCCATTCACACATGTAACGTTGTTTCAGACTCTTAGAACTGTTGCTGAAATATTTGCTTCATTTTTAACTAATTCGTGTTTATATAAAATTATTAAAGTATAAGGGTTATTGAAAAACTGACTTGCAATTTCATATTAGTTTGTTTATTAGATATATCACACAGTGAAGCAGTATTATTTACTGGATGATGTTTCTAACAAAATTTATTGTTCATAATCATATCAATTGTAATCACACAACTTCGAAACTTGAGTTTCATAGTTTTCTTTGTTTTCTCCTATTTGTCGTAGGGGTAGTAGAATTTTCCAGATATCTGGGACAGGTGTTGGATCATTTCTGTTACATGTATTTGCAGTTGATTCGATAAACAAAGCTTCTGTTACCAATCTCTCCCTATACCCTGTGACATTAGATTTTAAAACTGTCATCCTATCCTATCAATCTCTTATCACATATATTAAGTCCTACGGAAATAAGTGTATTAGAAAAGGACTAAATTTCAATGTATCAGTAGACAAGCTGAAACCTGAGGACGTCATCCCTAAAATAGAAATAGCACTAAGTGGGATGGACAAAACAACGGCTGATGAAGTACGGGCATAATGTGCACTTACATGGGGTAGGATGACAGTTTTAAAATCTAATGTCACAGGGTATAGGGAGAGATTGGTAACAGAAGCTTTGTTTATCGAATCAACTGCAAATACATGTAATAGAAATGATCCAACACCTGTCCCAGATATCTGGAAAATTCTACTACCCCTACGACAAATAGGAGAAAACAAAGAAAACTATGAAACTCAAGTTTCGAAGTTGTGTGATTACAATTGATATGATTATGAACAATAAATTTTGTTAGAAACATCATCCAGTAAATAATACTGCTTCACTGTGTGATATATCTAATAAACAAACTAATATGGAATTACTTACTACCACAGTGCCCAAGTTTTATACATATATTAATATGACTTGCAATTTTTCTGAATAACTCACAAACAATTCTCATAATCCCCAGTTGCTATTTTAAAGAGGAATTTCCTAAAACTTGGGTTACAGAAAGCAAGTATTTTATTTCATATAAAAATTCAAGGTCAGAACCTTTTTGACGACTGCGTTTTTCTCCTGACTGTCGAGGGGTCCTTGCTATGTTTCAGTTCATGGATAATCCCCATCCAGGCACTAATGAAAACAAAACACGTAGATCAGCGAAGAGTCTCTTTTCGGTGAATTCATTTTCTTAGCTGTACAATCGCAAATATATATGCATTGTTTTGTATGTATGTGTAAATTAAGTTTGTCAAACAAAGTTACAATTGGTTAAGGTTATTTTTAACTAAACAAGTGAAGGTTGGTAATACAGGTCAAGAAAATTAAGTGCTAATGAAACTAGAGTAGTAACAAAGGTGATGAGTTGTCACAAACAGTTGTAATAATAGTAGTGAGTTTTACTCAGGATGCACATAGAAACAAAGTAGATAATACGAAATTATGTAAGAGATCTAAGTGAATACAAGAATTATAATTGTTTAAGGTTATTTTAACTAAACAGGTAAGGGTTGGTAATATAAGTCAAGACAATTATGTGCTAGGGTAGTAACAAAGGTTTAATGAATTTAATTTACCAATACATTATATTTTATTTATACTGTTTGTGTGTGTCACTGTTAATGCACTAATTCATTTATAAGTTTAATCAATGTGTCATTAAAAACAAAAATTATCAGAACAGAAAGGAACGAAGGAAATGTAAGTAGATTTCGTTTTCACTCCCTTTATACACTATCTGCTAAATGCTGCTTATACAACAGACAGTTCTAACTTGTGATTCATGCACGCCTAAGAGGTTTCTGTAATAAATATACGTATTTTATTATGAATCGAAAAATGAATGAGTAAGTAGGAATTGATTTCTTCAATGATAAATTGTTATGAAAACTGACTGAAACTCAATTAATTAAGCTGAAACAAATGAAATCATTACAAACTGTTTCTTGAAAATTAATCTGATGCTTACTAGTGACTTCTGGATGAAGTTCCCTGGAGTTCTAGTAAGAATTCATGACCAGTGGGGTCCACATGGATAGATGTGATGATAGTGGCTGAAGGGAGAGCTAAAAATTGTGAATCAACAGAAGTTAGAATCCACACGTCACTGAATGGTCAACGTCCTCGCCTTGTAAGCTGAAGGTCCTGGGTTCGATGCTATGTAGGACCGTGGAGAGAGAGTCTCAAAGTAGGACAAAACATCAGTTCAGTAATCTTTTGTTTATAATGGTTCTTTAACTGATATGAACTTGTGATCAAACTTGCAGCAAACCCACTCCCTAGAAAAACTAACAGCTAAAACTTGATTATTGAAATGGTTACATCGAACGTATCATACTTCTTCTTTGGAAATGGAATCAGCTGAATTTTAACTGTAGAGTGAAATACTCTTTTTTCTATTATCCTCTCGATAGACAGTTTGTTTAGCTACATACTACAGCCATAACCGATCTTTAATGCATATTTAGGCGTTGAAGTCAATTATTCTATCTTGTATTTTGTCTCTAGTCTATCTTTGCTTCCAAGTAAAATATGAACCCTACCCCTTTTTTAATTATTACGTAAATAGTTATTCTCGAACACTGAATATTTTGTCTGCTTACATCATTTTTGGTATTTTCTGCAGTTTTGGTATGTAAGGGTTAGTTATGTTTTTACGAGTTGATCACGGATTGATATCAGTTATAGAACCATTGAAAACCAGCACTGGAGTACTAGACAGCTGCTTCATCCTAGTTTGGGAATCATCGGGAGTACGCACCCACTGGGATTCGAACCCACGACCTTCCGGTTACAAGGCAAGCTCGTATACCATTCAGCCACTGGGACCCGATTCAATGGCTCGTGAATTCTAACTTCTACCAATTCGTGATTTAGCACGACCCCAACCATTGTCGTAGGTGGGACATCCATCCTCACCTGTGACATCTAATTGGACCTCACTGGTCACGACTTCTCACTAAAACTCAGGAAACCCCAACCTGTAGGAAGTTACTAGCGAGCATCAGATTAATTTTCTGCAGTTTTGGTTTGTAAGGGTTAGTTATGTTTTTATGAGTTGATCATCGATTGATATCAGTTAGAGAACCATTGAAAACCAGGGAGTACCGGACAGCTGCTGTTACATCCAAGTTTGGGAATCATCGAGCTTGCCTTGTAACCGGAAGGTCCTGGGTTCGAATCCCAGTGGGTGCGTACTGCCAATGATTCCCAAACTAGGATGAAACAGCAGCTGTCCAGTACTCCCTGGTTTTCAATGGTTCTGTAACTGATATCAATCTTTGGTATCATTTTGCCTATAATTTCTATCTATAACTCGAAGTCATTGTAAAAATTATATTCAGAAATCTTGTTACTTATAGTTGAATTTGTTTAGGATGTACGCAGTTGAAGAGCATCTTGCAAATACGTTCGTTCCTTCTTTCTCAAAACTAATAAAGGGAACTGGTTGTATGATATCTTGATATAATTCAATATTTATGTAGGAGGACTGAAATTTGGCAGCTTTTGTGACTATGGAGCTCAAATATGGATATGAATAGCATCATTCTGAGAATACTCAACCAAACTGTTTCCCTGGTAATCACATATTTTATTGATCGCCTGCTAATTTGGCTTTTGTCGATTTCATTATTGTTAATATTGTTCAATTTCGGAGAATTAGTCTGATTTTCTGAAAGATTTTATCAAATGTAACTAGAGTGAATTACTCATGTCACGAAATTCACTTTCAAAAACGCCTTTAATTCAGACTGACACGGACATGCATTCTCAAAGTCATTTCCGATTTGTAGGAACAAAATCTGTAATTGGGCAGACGATCATTAGATAACACGCTAGACGATAGGCATCAGTGGGTAAGTATTCCATAAAAACTGTCTTTATTTATTTAATAGCTGGAATTTCATCTATTGATAATTTTAAATGAAGGTACCTAATGAATATGTGGGCACAGGCGTAATGACTCTAGTTTCAGTTTGAGTAATTGTCATAAGTAGGTGAACAGACTACTTTTGACATGTTTCAATAGGAGTTATCAGTTATTTATCTGTCTAATAAGTTACTTGAAGTTAGCACATATTTTTTATGTAGGTTTCTCCACGACCCAACATCCTATAAAGATTACTGAAAACCAGGGTGCATTGGACAGCCATTTCATCCTGGACTGAGACTCTTCAGTACTGTTCAGCTACGATCCCATTCAGCTCAGGTAGGCTAAATAGTTCAAACCACTTAGGCACACTGCTGATGAACTCTGTCCCAAAACAGCGAAACGGCCATCCACTATTTTAGTCACTTCAATCTGGTTAATAGGTACTACTGGTGAATGTGAGTACTGTACAACTACTCATTTTTATCAACCAGTAGTAAATAGTTTTACACAAATATTTACACAATCCTTATGATAACAATGATAGAGGAAATAGGTGATATGTATATAAGGTCTTTAAAAATATGTCTACCCGCATGACTTTTATCATTTGATACGATGAACAGCATTTTAGTTTTTCCCTTACCATGAGATCTTTATGTTACATGAGATTATATTTGTGGAAGACATGGCATGTTTCCCAGTTTCACTCCATTCTGTAAAATTTGTCAAATAAATTCTTCGTTGAATCTCGAAAAGTGTCAAAGAATGATCAATCTTGAAACATATCATGTGCGAAAATAGTATCAAGCAATGAACTATGAAACTGGGTCGGTGGTGACTAGCAGTGAAATCCAGAATGCATATTTTGCTCAATTTAGGACTCGTCAATTAGATATGATTGTATCCACAGTAAGTGGTAGTGTTCTCACAGAGACTCGAACCCAAGACCGATTGTTTCGAATGACAAAGCCTCATTTACTAGGCCACTAGGATACAAGAATCATCTTTTGTTCAACGAGTATCAAATTAGCTTATATAACAAACTATGCTCTAAAGTCAATGATCCAGATCATAAAAATGGGAACAAAAGAATTAAAGAAAGAAAGTCTGCTTACGCAACTGCAAAAGTAAAAACGAAGCAATCAATATAAAATAATAGAATACTCAGTAAAGAAACTTTAAAGGCAGTTTTGATTTCCAACATAAGATAAATCTACTGGGAAAACGATAGCAAATGTATACAATCAGAGATTAATCACAATACCAGGAATATCCCTAGAGATATTCTGATTAAATCTGACGCAATAAAAATCGTCTTAAATAATTATGACGTCAAAAAAGTGGAAAGGGATTAACGATGAATGTAATTTTGACCGTCAAGAGCACATGAGAACAAAGAAATCTAATTACTAGGTGTCAGTGACAATAAATGTCTTCAGAGGTTGCCTTTTTAAAAAATACAGTGAAATCATAGTCCCGTGCCTAGAAAAAGATTAGGACGATAAGCACTAAGGAAAAAAAGAGAATTTGCTAAAATGGTCATCAGGGCTGCTGAAAGATGGAACGAAATATCAAAAACTCGAAGCAAATTCTTACAGACAGATATACGACCTAACTAAACAGGTACTGTGTAAAATTACTAAATATGGCCGGATTGTAAAATCAGACCAATTTTCAGTTCAGCAAACAAATACATGAGCAGGCAAACACAAACTTTCGTGAAGTTTTCCATTTTATGGCATAAATCCATTAAATCTGTGGATTCAATGAATGGAACATAGTAGTGTGAAATTACCTTTTTCCATATATCGTAAAAGTTGAAAATGTTAACTTGAAAATCTTGGAATCTTAGAGAATACTACTTCAGTCATCACTAGAGGATTATTGCAGGATCACTACTTAAGACCGCAAGCGGTTAATTTACATTTAGATTCATATTGGTTGATCATTAGGGGGTTATCAGCACCATATTAACTAACCTTTAGTAGAAACTGGATTTCATTATTCAGCTCTGAAATGTGTTCACCAAGGAATGAGATCCTCTGTTTCATTGCATTTTGAATTGCTATTTGAATGTTAGAAGTTGACAGCTGATGATGAAGGCCAACATGCCTGAGGCCTAGTTTGTTGGCTTTCTACCAAATGAAAGCAGACAATCAATACATAAATGTAGATATTTAACTCTTAACCAATAAAGAATTAAATGATTAGATGGATTATGTATTTCAAATACTTTTCTATAAATGCACAGATGAAAAGGAGAGTTTTTAAAGTTACAGTGACGAAAAAGACAGACAAAGAGACACTTCTCAGAAAAGTATCGAAATGTTGTTTGGTCCACGCTATGATGAAAGGGAATAGAAAAAGATGAATAATTTGAAAAATAGCTAGTTGTCACACAGAGGTAGAAAGAGAAAAATTTAATCCAATTTTAAAATTGAAATCAACAGAAGCCTTTTCAACATTTACATAGAAGCGAGTTAACAGCATTTGCCCTAACAACACCTCAGGAAAAATGGATAAAAATGATGCCAAAGAAATTGATATTGTTAACAGAGTTCCAGGGTTTGAAAATCCAAGATACAACAATGGTTGATCAAGAGGAAGAAAGTAAATCACTCAGCTTAAAATGTGAAATGGAGGTCAGTGATTCAATGGTGAAATGCTTGCCAGACACACGGGATGGCCGGATGTCCCGACTGACGCACTTCGAAACTGGCTAGCTTACTAGCCACTTTTAAACCAGGAAAAGGGGAACGTTGGGCATGCGTTTAGTAACCGCACCTAAAATAGCCACAACTCAATCGCTGATAAAAATTTGAAGGGTGAATTCCTGTTGAAGTCGGAAAGCAGGGAATGAATAAATTGTGAGATAAGTTTTACTTATACTCACAAAACATATGCAAAGTTGGATTCTCAATGAAGTGTCAATGGAGACGACACCTAAATCGAACTCGAAGGTGGTACTTAAAATACCTCAAACTGAGAAATCAGCGAAACTAATAAACCATTTACGTCAGAAACTTTTATAATAACACATTTAATCATATAGGGGTGGAGTTTACAAAGTACCTAAGAAAATAATCCCTTATATGAATGTGTATTAATACTTGTCTAGTTGAACTGGTTAGCATGAAATACCATCAGACAGTTGTTAGGAAAATGTGATCATCCAATATTGTTTATATTATAATAAGAAGCTAGTGATGTTTCTAAGTTTCCAACATGTTCACTATTGTATTTTAACTAAATGAGTTATAACCTAGTTTCCAAATGACCCAACTAAAAATACTCATTGAGATTTCGTTTCCTCTCTGAAGTTGACAGAAATCTACAGGAAAATTGGGTGGACAATCAGTTAATTGATCTGACACCGTAATGTACCAAAGAGAATGAAACGATTGTGTTGTATTCAGGATTTATTTGCATCAAAACAGTCACTAACAATGTGTTATACAGGCTTTAAGATTTCATTTATATCCCCCTTTTACATTTATTTCCATAACGTTTCAACTATAAGAAAAATTTCCTTTCTGACACATGTAGACTGGAAAAAAAAGTTATATTTTTTATTCTCATGATCTGAAATTAGTCTGTGATAATTTGAACACTTGTGGGTGAGTAGTAGATATTAAATTTTTAATAACAAATCAGCTGTGTAAATAGGTTGAGATTTTCACATAATTGTAAAGGATAAATAAACTCTATTTTATATATAACATACTTATACCATAGTAATATGGTCAAAATATTTTTAAACTTTTGTTATCAGTTTATAATTGAATAAAGTCAATGAGATTGAACAGAGGTGAGGGATTGTTTTAATAACTGAAGTTCAGTAATATATATATATATATATATATATATATATATATATATATATATATATATATATATGATTTAAGGACACCTTAGGCTACGATTAAATACATGTATCACAATGAAGCAAGACAATGAATTGAACAAAACTATATTTGAATTTTTCGACATTAAATAAAATTAATATAAATGCTGCTGAAACTTTAGGTTTTTATCAGATGAAATATTTTAAAGATTTATGTTTAATTAAATTAATAATCCCTATTGAAACATAAAACATAGATTTCAGCGAAGAAAATTCTCTTTATGATGATTTTATTTTCATTGCTTTACTATAGTGCATATATATATTCCCATAATTTATTCAGAACGAAAATAGTTGAAGCGAATTTTTGTTTTCAACAAATTCTTCTTCAGGCTCTACAATTATAAATCCATTAATTCAAGCATACAACATTTCCTTCAGGTGAACTTGTACTCAGCTTTTCAATTAAATCAGTACTCACACAACGACTCAAGGATAAATGACCAAAGATGGACTCATTAGTGTGTATCTATGATTTCAACTGCTCACATATTGCTAATTACATTGGACGTACTCATAGGGCTTAATCCATACACACACATGAACATGTACCTGAATGGTTCAGTAAAGGGGTAACTAAATGCATAGATAGTGCAGTCTTAGTCCACTTGGTAGATACTAGACACTCAATAAAATCAGAGCATGCGTTCTCAGTTATTTACCGCGTTCCTGGTAATCTATGTAAAAGACTTCGACTACATCTTTTATTAGTAGCTGAAGAGGTGGCAGTCAGTACCCGAAGACCGAGTCTTTGTGCACAGAAGAAGAATGTTCAACCAGTGTGTTTGCATTGGTCTACAATAAAGCCAAAAAAACCTCCATAAACATTAGCACTTTTAATTCCTATCGCAATTTTTTTCTTTTCCTTTGTTTTATTGATAAAGGCTCATTCATAACCTTTCTAATGATTTCTATAACCGTAAGTTGAAGTAATGCTTTTCTATGTTCATTTCACTTCACTCAATTCATTATTATTGTTTGATAATCGTTCACCAACAGTACTTTTAAGTTTACACCGTATCATCATTATTATTTAACAATCATTATTGTCTTTGTTTTCACCCTTGAACTTACTTCTAGTCTGACCCATTTGTTGGTTTGATTTTCTGTAGTATTCATATTGTCTGACACACCACTGATTGCACTCACCCTCAAAACCTGTATCTTTGTCGACTGTTATCATTAGCCATGTATATTCAAAACCGACTGACTATTGTTCTATGCCATCTTATATTTTTTCCACAGTACATTTCTGATAAGATTCTAATTTGCCCTTATTAACTGGCTATTGTATGCTTAAATTAATGGATTTATAATTGTAGAGCTCGAAGAAGAATATATTAGAAACTATATATATATATATATATATATATATATATATATATATAAATTACAACAGACAAAAGGTTATCTTGTGTGTGTGTGTGTTAAATTTGGACAGTGGTGGAATACTAAAGTGTGATAATATTGGTATGTACGGTTATGAGTCAAAAACAGATTAGATAAATGAATAAATAAATAATCGTGTTAATAATATTAATGTTATTGGGTGTTACTTGATGTATTTTCTCTGTTTACCAATTTTCTATTAAATGAAACATCACATTACATCAACTTATATAATATGGACATAGGAATGCCCACGTAATAGAGTTCATGCTTTGATTTACACTAAATGTTCGATTTCTTTTCCGCAACGAAATCTATAGGGAGAGAAATGAGGTAGCCATGGATTTTTCACTTGAACCTTTACTGGTAAATTTCTTTTCAGCTAGTACAGAGAGCAGCACTCATTGCATCTGATATTAAGGGGCTTAATATTTACAAAAGATACGGGAACGACACGTTCATTATATGCGACGGGAATTGTGATTTGGAAGACATCTTGGAAGTATTCAGTGACAGTCATCTTGCTAAATGGTTCACTTTAGAAAAAGAAACTGATGGAAAAAATGTTTTCCCTCGATGTGCTACTTACAAGGAGAGCTGACACGTCTTTGAAGAGATCTGTTTACAGAAAATCGACCTGAACACGGCAGATGACCAGTTTTTACAGTCTTATTCCCATAGACAGAAAAAAGAATTTAATCCTTTCTGTTTTAACTCGGATTTAGAGAATTTATAGCAAAGATAGTGTCGATAATGAAATTAAACAATCGAAAGATACGAGCATAGAGGAAGGGTATCCAGTATGCGTCATCGAGGCTAATGGCAAATTACGTGAAAGAAAAACAGAGAGGGATAAGGCGGCCAAAAATATGTTGTATCTAAACTTAGAATTTAGGGATGACACTACCAGTGAAGTACTCAAAAATCGGCTGACAAAATCATTCTTTAGTACCACTCTACGAACCACCCGCCCTAGATGTCCATATATGCGCATCTGCTCTTGAGCAGCTAGGTACATGGGATGTTAGTCAATAAACATACCCCGCCACCATGAAGAGCAACTCCCAGCTAAAATGAGTAAAGGATAGCGTAAAGGTATTAATTAGTAAATACTGGTGTAGATACTGACTACGTAGAATGTGATACATCTTTTAATATGGATAATCTTCAAGCGCTGGTTCCCAATGGATTGAGTTCACTTTAGATCACTAGCTGAAATCAGTTAAACCTCATTGAAGACCAGAGAGTACTAGACAGCTGTTTTGTCCCATTCTGGTTCTCTTCAACACCATATGTTAAAAGCAGGACCTTCAGGTCATGAGTCAGTCCACTGTCCATTCAGGCACTGGGACAGAATCTGATGGCCATGAATTCTAATTTCCTCCAATTTGGCTGATTAGTGTATGTTGTAAGTACTAATCAAATAGTAATTTTGGTTATAATAAATGATAGAATACTCAGAATTGATTAATCCTCCTCTGAAACAATTTCTGACAACATGCAGAGTAAAACACTACACATAGTTAGATTTAATCCGAGTTGTTAAACTCTCTAAGCAGTGTCTCTCTGTTCATACTGATCTCTCCTGTATTTCTTCCACGTTATTGAAATGTTCAGTAATTAAAAAAATCTAAATGAATTTGGTTAATCATAATCATCCTAATTTGTATACAAAAAAGTGAAATATTATCGTCGACTATAAAATTTACTATTCATTTTTCAAAAAGGCAGTCATTCATTTGCAAATAAAAAGTACAAAGACTTTTTTAATGACTCGTGAAAAAGGAGACCCAATATAAATGCCTACTTTAGAAATGTAATGAATAACGGAAATACAGTAGTGTTTGGCTAGTCAACTAATTTAAATCTATAATCAGTAAAATGTTAATCATTTTGTACGTGTTACAATGAAGGATAAAAAGGTACTAATTGTTCCTTTAAATTTGTTGTACAAGATAAATGCATTTTTTTAGAAGGATGTTTGGGCGATTCTCGACGGACTATTCAAAGTTGATTGTTTCATATTGTGTCTGTGAAATGTGTTGATTTTTTAAACCTTGAAATTTTACCCATCAGTGGTTAATGAAAATTTTCAGTACAACTTAATATTATGGAAATATCTGAAGCTCAATGTACAAACTTCGGTGTTGTTATGAGCAAAACTCTTGGTAGTACTTGAATCAATGTCTTCAGTACAAGTTTAAAGTTGAGAAAAATTCTTTATTGAACGTGAATGAACTATTAGGTGGTTTTTATGTCTGAATATTTACAGGAATTTTAATCTCTGAACAAATTTGAACTAAAATAGAACTAGAGCTCAGTTGAAGTGTTTCAGCCTACGTTTTCACTTTTAAATACTATAACATAAAGTTGGCTGCTGAAATCACGGAGCATTTACCAGGAGTGGAAGTAAATCAGTCTCTATGAATTGTATTATTATACTCATTCATACATATTACTTCTCTAAGTGCTCTTATAACGTCATACAGGAGACCAAGATGTGTTTTCTACATAGATAACAAGGTTCACAGAGAAAGGTCTTTTACTTGCATGTTCACTTCATTCAATAGCACACATCCCACAGTGAAAAAAACCGTGGAAAAGTTTTCTCAAAAGGAAAGTAGTTAATTAAAGGTTGTGATTTAAACTTTTATCATTAGAGAAATCTTATAATCGCTACCACAAACTTTGTATGATAAAATTTATGGTATTGAAATATGCTTACGTCATTTTCTAAATCTTTTTTTCTTCAACAGATGCATACTCGTGATCTGAGACACGTTCACTATTATCTCATTGTAATGTGAAGAAATCTTTTCATCCCGCTTAAGTAAAAAGTTACTCTGGACAATATTTAAGTAATTATTCTCAGAATTCTGGAAATCTCAGACATTCACAGCCTTACTTTGCGTTTAAATATTCAAAAAAATCTCCTTTGAGACGATCACTTCATATTCACAGCATGTGCTTTTAGATTGGTAAAGTTTGTTAATGAGTATTTGCAACACAGATAGATGCTTCTATGTTGTCATTTGGAAGTAATCTGCCGTTTTCGGCAAGCGTCGATAGAATTGTTTGGAAACGTGTTAAGGAGTTTTTGACAATACATGTAACAACTAATGACAATGGTTACTTCTTAAAACTACAAAATAACTTAAAATCGTCATATACTACTGGTTGAATGGTATGAGTGGCTGGATCCCATTCACATCAACCCGTAGTGCCTAATAACCAGACTGAAGTCATCTAAACACCACAACCGTTTCGCTATTTTTGGACGGAAATCATCAGCAGTTCGCCTTGTTTGACTCTGTTTTGAGAGCCAATTCAATTCAATCTACTGGAGTCATATCTAGCTACACAGGCAAGCTGGTGATAAATTAGACCAAATTCGTAATCAGTAGATGAATTTTAGATTTACGATTTACAAAGTTCCAGGTGAAACTTCATCACAGCTTCCTCTGAAACTGAAATTATTTAGCTCATTGGTCACTATTAGTGGTATTCAAACACTCATATCACTGGGCAACAAGTTGGCAGAAGAGCCGTCAAAGATAGGACTTCACTTTAGGTGAACATGGAGAAAACAGAGGTAAGTGATGTAGATCCTGGCGAACAGCAACAGGCACAGCAAAAACAACAGACAACAATCAGAATAAATGCAAGAAATTTGAAAGAAGCAGCCTCCTTTATCTACCTATCTATCTGAGAAGCATAGTTTCAATTACAGGCGGACGGAACTGACAAGCATATCAAAGCCAGAATCGAAAAAGCAAGACAAGCTTGCATTACTCTCAAGTCTGTGTGGAGGTCAACAGGACTGACTCAGAATGAAAAATAAGATCCGGATTTTCAACTCCAATGTGAAGTCAGTGCTACTATACGGATCAGAGACTTGGCGCGTCATAAAGAGCATCTCAAACAAACTTCAGACCTTCATCAACAGCTGTCTTCGCTCAATGCTAATCAAGATCAGATGGCTGGCCAGAAAAGATCAGGAACAGGGATCTCTGGCAATGAGCGAACCAATCAGGAACTGACTGTGAAACAAATAGGCAGGAAGAAATGGAGGTGGATTGGCTGGCCATACTCTGAGAAAACAGTCCTTCAAGTGACATCACTAGACAAACCGTTGCTCGAGTGGAACCCGAAAGGGGAGCGGCGAGTTGGTCGTCTGTGCAAGGGTGACTTGGAGGAAGTCGTGTAAAGAAGATATGAAAACATGTGGGCAGGTGAAAACTCTAGCAGAGAACAGAACGCAGTGGAGACGCTTGGCTGAATCCCTATGTTCCTCTAGGAATTAAAGGAAATAATAATATCACTGGGCAGTAGTATAAAGCATCGTCAATTTATGTTTGCTTCTTTGATTGGCATTTGTGGTATCGAGCAAATCGCATAGTGTGGTCCGAATGAGTTCAGTTTCCAAAAGAAGCTGTTATAAAGTTTTACTTCGAGATGTGTGAATTGCAAATTACAAATTAATTTCTTAATTTTGAATATGATTAAGCGCGAAATCGAGTTTTTTTTGAGCATTTAATTTAACGTTATTGAGAAAACTCTGAGCACCTGTAATTTTGAAATTTGTTTGTATACTGCAATTGACTTTGATTGATAGATTACTTTCAGACGCTTCTGAATTTGACATATAACAATAATACTTATTTTCATCCATAAAAGAGGAAGACGAAAATGACAGGTGTTAAAAGTAGGCGAAAAATATCGGATTTTATGGTAATCATGGAGAAAATGAATCCGAAACATAGTTACGTTGTTTCCAATTATTAGCTATCAACTTGTTGTGGTGAATGAACTTCCACATTGCAGTGACACAAACAGCTACGGTCACAAGTATTTTTGAAGGCTTTATCACATCAAAATGATAGTCCATATAGAGATAAGACTAAAGGTGGACGGTAGAGCAGTGTCGTGGGTGCTCGGGGAGATATTTTACTGTTGTTAAATAATATTTTATCACCAGAAAGGTGTTTCTATCAGACAACCAACAAACCTACTATTTTGCTTACTGCCTTCCTTTGAAGGCAGTAAGGTATAAATAGATCCCCGAAAGTTTACACTCCAGTTTATCCTGCAACAGTCTCTAACAAGCAGCACGATGTTTTATACGGATTAAACTGCATAAAGCTCATCCATAACTAATCTGTGGGGTTATGCAGAACTAATACATCTCCGTTTTGGGGTATTTAAGCAAGCAAACACTAGAACGTGTTCAGGATACTCTTCAGTTAGTTCTTATTGCCTTACTGATGTAAGAATAGCACTATGTTCTAAAAAAGTTACCATAGTACCGTATATTACCACAGTGAACAAATTTTACGTACATTTAAAATTATATTTTATATATTTGTTAAAATTTTCAATTATATCAACGCAAAAAGATATTTTTTCGTTTTAAGCATTTTTACTCAATTCACGAAAAATTGTTTGTAATGAATACAGGTACAAAAATTGTTTGCAACTCTGTTTCCACTGTCTACTGATTTGTAGATTCTCAATATGACATTTCCTCAAGTAAAACATATAAAAACCAAGTTATAGTTTAGTGAAAAATGAACTACAACGAAGTTATCAAGACGTTGAATCATATAGCAAAACTAAATGGTCGTGTGCTTACTTAACAGTGTGTTAGAAATTTGTACTTCTTTTTATTAAACTCGGCAGCCTGCTTAACCCACTGGGCTATCTAAATTTTCTGTCCATTTAAACGCACCGTCCTTACGCCATTTCAAATTGTTCTAATTTTCTAATTCCCACAATGAGTTTCAGTCCATACTGGCGCACAACTTCAATGCAACTTAATGCCTATCGCTAGGAATTTTTCCGAGGAAATCGAGAAAGAACATTATAGAGTAGCCCTCAAGCATACTTCGGATAGAACAGTATTGCTTCAGCTAGTGGATTATCGATTATGATATTATTTGAGTATTTTACACAAGGGGCAAATACCTTGGAATGGAACCCACTGAAAACGCATTTTTTATTTATTATTAAAGATTTGACAAATTTTCATTTTGTTCCTATCCTGGAACGAAAACTTATTTAAATTTAGTTGAACGTTTATATCAAGTAGCTACATTAACATAGGTACTGCATAGTATATTATATCGTCATCGTCTCTCGGTGCTTCGCCATGGCTCGTACAATGCAGACTGCTCGCAAATCTACAGGAGGAAAGGTCCCATGAAAGCAGCTGGCCACCAAGGCTGCCCGTAAGAGTACACCAGCTACCGGTGGTGTTAAGAAACCACACAGATACAGGCCTGGAACCGTCGCCTTACGTGAAATCCGTCGCTACCAGAAGAGCACAGAATTGTTGATCCGCAAATTGCCCTTCCAACGTCTCGTCTATGAGATTGCCCAGGACTTCAGGACTGACTTGCGTTTCCGGAGCTCAGCAGTTTCTGCTCTGCACGAAGCCAGTGAAGCCTACTTGGTTGGTCTCTTCGAAGAAACCAACTTGTGTGGCATCTATGCCAAGCGTGTTACCATCATACCAAAGGACATCCAGTTGGCTCGTCGCATTCGTGGTGAGCGTGCTTAGATGTTTATTCGTTAGGAACCCAGAGAACGATGCAAAGGCCGTTTTTAGGGCCACTTTTGTGCGTCGGTGGCACAGTGGTTAGGACTCTCGCCAACCATGCACATGGTCTGAGGTTCGATCCCCTGCCGACGCACACCTAATATCTATGGTCGGCCTACAAAATTTGGGCTACCGATATCCATCCTGAAAATTCCATACTTGTACCAGAAGCACAGTGTGGAATCAAGCTGTAATAAAAAAATGAATTAATTTAGCTTTGCTTACTAGAAATGAATCATGTTTCTAGCTGCATTCATATTCAAGGTATGATAGAAGTATTAAACATTTAACAGTCTTCAAATCATATTAATGGAATGAAATCGCTCAAACTAATCACTGGAAGACTGACAGAAATCACATGGATTAATTCCGAAAGCCTTTATTTAGATTTTAGGAGTCTTCTGAATAGTTGTAAAAATCATGAATGTTACCTGGTGCATTTCAGCAGTTTTAACAGTTTCATTTATATTGTAGTGATTTGGAAATAATAAAAGGCTCCAAAAAGTATCATCCACTGAAAATAAGTGCCTTACTTCTGAAATGAAGGAAATTTCTAATTTCATTTCAACTTGAATCTATTATCTAAAGAATTCCATTGTTTCTTCCTGACCTCTGAATTATTAAATAAAATTGTTTCCTCAGTCTCAATATGAATTAGGGCATTACGTGTTTACCGCAAAGGTTTATGAATAATGATTGTGGCTATATTGATGAAATTATCTAAAACAACCTTAATTTTATAATAATGACATGCAATTGCGTATATTTGATGACACCAGCAGTCCGAAAATGTTTAAGATAGAGTTAATTGTGTAACTGACACGAACGCCTAGATGTTAGAATAACAATTTCGAACAACAAGGTCATCTGTTTACTTCCATCTGCAGTGAATTTTCACCTCGAACTGATCAACTTACAAATGACAAATCTGATCATATTTACTACCAGTCCATCTCAGAAGCTAGCTAGAATTTGGATATTTGTGTTGATTCGGATCTAATAACTGAGTTTATTCTAGTGCACAGTTAATGAGTTTAGTCCATGATGAGCAGAATGAACAAGCAATTTCTATTATCATTCTTTATTCCTCGGGTTCATAAAGAAACATAAGGCTTCAGAGATATATTTCCATACTACTCGGTTCTCTGACATCACTTACAGCTGGTTTTACGACTGCTTATAGGTCTTCATTACCTCTTCGGAGGAACTTCTTCATGTTGTGTTTAACTCATCGCTTCGTATTCAAGTCTCATTTTGAGTGCTTAGCTTGTGACGTCATTTGAAGACCTCTTCAACGTTTTGTCCAGTCCATCTGTTCATTTCTTTCTGCACATTTTCTGGGCATTAGGTTCTTGGCCAGTTCATTGAACTGCCAATGTTTCCAACTGCTTAACCTTTCTGTTCTTCTGATCCTCAGTAACAAGTAGGGGCAGGTGTTGATGGATGTCCGCAGTCAACTGGAAATGTATTCAGTGGTGCGTGTGCTAATTGTATGTAACTTATAAAAACACTGACTTTACAGTAGTGTTAAAAATCAGTATCTTGTTCGTTGTGTTAATTAATGTACATCTTTTCAATGATTTTAAATTAATGAACTCCTGTTTCACTTTCTCTACCGAATTGTAGCTTTGATCTCGTCATCTGTGCTGCTTATATTTGAAATAACACTTCATAGGTCAGGTAAGTGAAAGAGACGACTGTTTTCCGTTGACGGTGACTGGTGCTTGCTCTTGGTTAGTTGGACACCTTCAACAGCTTAAGTCCAGTCTTCGCTGCCAACCTACTGCATTTCGCTTGTAAACATGCGGTTTTGTGAGATGTGAGACTTGAATTATCAGCGAAGTTCAGATCTTTTAGTTATCTTGTCAACCCAACGTATGCCCGGTTCCTCACTTCCCATGGTCTGTCCTAACATCCAGACGACTACACCAAGAAATATCATCGGTGATAATAGATAGTCTTTTTTTACCCATCCCTTCAATTCAAAAGCTTCAAAGAGCTTTCGGTTTTGAATAACTTGGCATATGGCGTCATTATGTAGCTGCTAAATGAGGTTAATAAATGTTTGTGGCACTCCATAGTGTTGCAGCAGTCATCAGATTATTTCGTGATGAACGCCATCAAAAGCCTTTTTAATGTCAATAAAGTTGAGGTGAAGAATTTGCTGTCATTGTACTCTGGGCTCGATGTTTACACGCAGTGTTTGATATCGGTCCACACATGTTTCGGTTTCCCAGAGTCTAGCTTATTCTGGGTGAAGTTTTGCATCAGGTGTATCTTCCCATCCATCTGAGATGATGAGGCTTAGCTTTTCTTATGATTACACACTACCCTCTCGTATAGGCTCAAGTCAATCCTCTTTGGCAGTCTGACGAGGTAATCCTCTTTCCACTTGGAAAATGCCTTCTCTTCCTTCCACATCTTCTGCAATAGTATTGTTAGTATATCAGCTGGGCCCTTTGTCTCCACATGTATGGAAGTATTAGATCTGTTCTTGCTACTTTTCAGGGCTTTAGCAACGTTGTAGCATTCAAGATATATGTTCCTGTTGAATGGTTGGTGCTATTTTCATATTTCTGGTGAGCTGTAGGTGGTGGGCGATTCAAGAGTCACTTGAATTGGTCGACCTAATATTTCTTCTGATTCGTCTTCCTCCTAGTCTGGTTCTCTTCACTGTCCTTCACTGTCTTCGTCTGTGTTCATGTTCTTTCAGTTAGGGAGCTACCATTTATCTGATGTAGTGTTCTGAGGTCTCTTCTATCTGTGGTCCGATCTGATTCAGATGCTATTTTGTCACAAAGACGTCTTTCTTCTACACTAGCATTTTTATTCACCCCTTAATTCAAAGCTCTGCAGCTTAAACTCAGCTTCGTCTTTTATTATTTATCCCTACACTGGTTCATCTTCTATTTCTCTATCCTTTTTTTCTTCGCCAGCTCCCATATGTCCGCAGAGATCCGTTCCTTATCCTGTATTTTCTTCCTACTAGAAATATTGATACAGTATTCGTTTCATGTCTCATTTAGAGAGCTTCAGTGTTATTCCACACAGGTTTCCTCGGTGATGTTGCTTAATGCCTTCTATGATTTCTCGATGAATGCAGTTGAGATATTCCTGGTAGCTTCTTCCTTCAGGTCTTGGCTGTTGATCTTCAATCATGGTCTATTTCTATCTCCTTTGAAGGCCTTCAGTATGCCCTTGAAGGTTCCTTACTTTAAATGATGATATGATCCCACATTCGGAGTTTAGAAAGTCGAATTTCCATTCCATCCTTTGAATATTCTTGTGCTTGTTAATCCTACCTCTAATGACCTTATAATTAATAGTGCATGAAGATGTGTAGTGTTCTCCGTCCCCATTCATTTCACCGAACGCCTATCAACTCGTAATCATTTCTCTTCTTGTGCTCTCTGGTCCTAGTCTGAGTTGGATTCATACCACTCATTCGTTTGGTTAGTATCTTATCCATTACAGTTTGTGGTTTTTTATGAAAGTCCTCTTTCGTTCTCCTGGTTTGCGTTATTTGTAGGAGCCTTGGATTTCATAATTGTAACTTTCCTTCATTTTTGCTGTCATCATCCTGCAGAGGGAGATTAGTTCTCAGTGCATTATTTATGCTAATGAAAGGCTGATATCGGTTAGAGAAACAAAGAAGATCAGAGAGGTAATATTTTCGCCCTCGTTTAGAACTCTTCATCAGGACGCACCCGCAATGCAACCAGGGATCGGGCCCAGGACGTTGAGGCTGCGATGCCGAACTCGTTGACAACTCAGACACTTTGGCAGGAGTCTAATGACCCATGAATTCTAAATTCTGTCATTTCGAAACTTTTAATGTAATGTTCACTAGTGACTGATTAAAGGACATAGTTGCCTGGAGTCCAAATGAGACATAGTGACTAGTAGCGTCCACCAGGGCGGGTGTGAGGACACACTGTTGCAGGTGATATTGGCTAGCGTTTACACTGGAACTGCGAATTTACAGAAGTTTTAATTCGTGTGTCATTGAATTTCGTTCCAGTGGCTAAGTGGCTAATTAGGTCGCCTTGTAAGTCAAAGGTCCTGGGTTCGATCCCTAGTGGGGTTATCGGTGCGTACTGTGAAGAGTTTCACATTAGGACGAAACAGCTGTTGAGTACTCGGTTGTTTCAGTAGTTCTCTAACTGCTATCATTCAGTCACCAAACGTGAAACAAGTTAAATCCTGACTAATTAACTCTTATTGCTGAAACTCTGATAAATCAAAAAGAACAGTGTTTATATTACGTGAGATGGTCTTCCTAAGAGAGTTATTCACTGATAAACACTATGCACAACTAACTAGATGTGCAAGTTTATTCATAAACTCTAGTTAGAGAGGAGAACTACAGGTTGTCGGGTAAACTAATTCAGAACTTTTTTGTCTTTAATTGTTTTGCTCTAAATCTTAAAATGTGTTTTGAATGTCTACAGCTAGAACGACAATATATATATATATATATATATATATATATATATATATATATATATATATAAATAAATAATATATATATATATATATATATATATCGCGTTCATTCTATGTTCGGAAAACAACAAAAAATACTTTTGTACAGATTGAAATCTTCGTTTGTCATCAGAAACTAAATAGCTTGAAATTAATGGGTTCAACATAAACTAATAAACTGTAATCAGGGCAGACTGAGAAAACTTAGTAAATAATACTATTTGACTGGATGATATTTATCCGAGAAACTAATTGACATAGACTTTATTCTGGCATTTAATTGGTGGATGGTGACTAGCGGTGGAATCCAGGATGCGCATTTCATCCTAGATGTACCTGTATTCCGCAGTGAGTGATGGTGTTCCCACCGAGGCTCGAATGCACCACCCACAGTTTCAAACGCCAAATCGTTATCCATTAGAGCACTTGGGCCACGAGAGCCACCTGTTGTGCAACGGGTCATGTTAATTTAATTTTAGATTTTCCCATCGATGAATTGGACCAAAATGCTCGGTCT
Source organism: Trichobilharzia regenti (assembly GCA_944472135.2). Lineage (NCBI taxonomy): Eukaryota > Metazoa > Platyhelminthes > Trematoda > Strigeidida > Schistosomatidae > Trichobilharzia > Trichobilharzia regenti. The sequence goes on from OX235263.1 coordinate 51,901,080, forward strand.
CAGGTTGACACGTTGGCTTCTTGTGCAGATGCTTCGATCCACCAGTTAACTTCTAAATACATGCCCAGATATCGTCGAAGCATCTGCACAAGAAGCCGACATGTCAACCTGAGAGTGAGCACTTCGGGGTCCAATCAGTTGACGGGAAAATCTAAAAAGTGAATTCAATAATTTATTCTGGTATGTTGGAATAGCTGAGTAACATGCCATATACCATTCTCTGTGAAACACTTTGCAGGATAATTTACCAATTTCAGGCTTCATTCATAAGCATTAGGTATCATATGGAAGATACTGAGTTTAGTGTTTGACGCATTCATAGATTAAGACAAGAAACGAATGCCCTCAGGTATTTTTCCATTCCTGCTTATTTTTGTTCATATCATTATTTGAAATAGTTGATCACATGTGACATAATATGAAATTGTTTGTTTTATAGTTATACACAAACATTATTTTGTTCTTAAAAGTGTACTTTATTCTCAGATTAGATAAAATGCTTTCTTTGCCAAGTCTGACCACGGACTGATATTAACTAGAGAACCATTGAAAACCACGGAGTACTGGACAGCTGTTTCGTCTCATTAAGAAAACACATCCCTCGGGTTTTTAAGTCCAAGACTTTTCAGTCAGAAGACAGCCTCGTAAACAATTCAGCCACTGGGATCCGACTCAATAGTTAACCGATGAATTCTAACTTTTGCCAATTCGTGATTTTAATGAGGCCACTAGCCAGCCGTCACACTTGAAAAGCAAATCAAATCCCTACAAACCAAATCTTGAAAATACTTTGCGCGGAATTTTCTAAAAAAGTTTATTGTTAAAAGGAGGTAAACTGGAATTAGTAATTCAATGTAAATTGTATTCCACATTTTATTTTTATTGCCAACTTCCCAATTTAATTTCCCTGAGATGATGCTAAGATTGTTTCTTGGACTCCAGCAAAACTCCCTTTAATACTCTTGGTCTGCTGGTGATTAATGCATCCTTTTAATATCCACACGACTGTTTACATTATTGGAGAAAACAAGTTTCAGTGTGGCTTAAAAAGAATCTTTTTATTTCGCGAATATTTCTATAAATCTGCTTTATGGAAGTCAAGAGACTATCTAACCTGGTGCCTCCAGGTTACAAAGCCAGCTTACATACAACTGAGGCACTGGGACGGAATTCGTTGGCCAACCGGTTCTAACTTCTGCCAATTTGTGGTATATAGTTTGACAGTCAGCCAACCTTATCAACGAGTATTTGTCCTCAAACTCAATCTAGCTAACTAGGATTTCCCACTAGGACTTCAGACAACTTCTTCTTGTAGTCAGTCACTAGTGAGCATTAGATTAATCTTCAGCCGTTCACCAACCGAAGTCAGTTCGTGATCAATCTAATCTCTAAAGATCAAGACTTGGGATGGTGACGGGCATTCGACATTTGTTGGATATAACAGCCAATTTAACTTATAAATGTCCATACTATTGTGCTATTTGACAGCGGATGTGTGTTTACAGTGGGTCAGCAGGTCATTAAAAAGCCTAATACTGTGCTAAAAATTTAAAAAAGTTTAAGTAATTGAGCGGTGACCTTAAAATTAATCACAAAATAAACATTTTCGATGATGAAATTAACTTTTTTCTTTTCAGGACTTCTTGTTAGAGCCACACAGTGTTATTAAGAGAACTATTTTACGTAAGGAACTGCATTTTTATCCTGGTTACAATTTTACTTAACGAGCGCATTATGGATAAGATTTTATTTTGATAAATCACACAGCGTTATATAGTAATATTAACTAATGACGTTTCGAGCACAAACTATTGCTCATAAGCATATCAAGGCACCTACTCACACATTTTTCCCTTCATATATATACATGTGTGGAATCGATTACATATTGCAGTAAAAATCAGTATAGGATAATGTATATTCAGAATTATTAGCATGAGTTTTAATGATCAATTGCAATCAGATGGGAAATAAGACGAGTGTTTTTATAGTCATAATAAGTTACTTGATAGAGTGTTGTGATGTGCTTGAATTGAAGTAGAATTTTGAGATTATTTATTATTCTCTTCTGATTTGATTGGCGGTAATAATATCTTCCATATCTCTGGTATTTGCATTGAGTCATTCCTACTGCATGTGTTGGGTGTAGACTCGATGAACCGAGATTCAGTAATCAACCTCTCTCTCCACCTACCTAGATTACTTCTCAGAATGTTAAACCTCTCTCCCCTCTTGTTTGGTTGTGTGTTAGTGCACGTAGATCAATTGCTGAGCTTTTCTCTAAATTACTTATCTTCTCGGGGTAAACCATTCTTACCTTAGCTAAATTCTTATGTTCCGACAGTCTGACTACCCCTGACCTACTAGTTGTTCGGCCTATGTAGTTGACCTCACAGACATTGCAGGATATTTTGTAAACTATATTATTTTGTCTAATTGGGTCAACTGGGTCCTTTAGCTTACAGAGCTTGTCACTGAGTGAGTTTGTAGGTTTGAATGCCACCCTAATTCCTGCTTTATTAAGAATCCTACGTAGGGTCTCATATGTCCCTTCCTTATATGGTATAACAGTAGATGCCTTATATTCTGTCTCATTTATGTATCATTATTAGTTTGACCATTGTTTTTATTATTTTACTTTCAGCCTTTTCTGATCTCCCCAATGTTTTTTATAGGATAATTAATTGATATCAACGCTTTTTCTATCTTATTGAATTGAATTTTTCTATGTTTTATTTCAGCATTTAGGTATTTTCTTGTGCTGCTTAGTGCTACTGCTTGATTTGTTAAACACTTAACTAAGCTTGCTTTGACAGTTAACGGATGAGACGAATTAAAGTCTAAATATCTATTAGCAGAATGCGTTGGTTTTTGTATAAACACTAGTGTGTAGTTCACCTTCTCCTATTCCTTTTATTTTACAATGTAACATAGTCAATTCTCCGTGTTCATTTTCCGATTCAAATGTGAATTTTATTCCCTCTACTAGTGAGTTTATATGTGTCAAGAGGCTAGAGATATGTTCTGTTTTTAACATTGTGAAGGTGTCATCCACATATCTCCACCATACTTAACGAGGATATTTTATCTGTTGTGAAATCAAGAGAAGCATCTGCATTCTTGTAAGAAAGTGAAGTTGAAATTATTTGAATCTGGTTATAACTTAAGTTTATCATAAGACTTCATTTATCATTCTGTTATTTAGAGAAATAATAAACTAATATTTGCCTAAATATATCACCATAAATCCTTCTCATCTTAAATGAAATTAAAGGTAAGCAGCAAAATTGCAAACGTTTTAAAACAACGTGGTAGATCATCCTCTTATTTTGCCAATAATGTCCTAAATTTGACGTTTACAATTATTTCCGAAGCTCTGAGAACAACTGTACTATCAGAGTATTTACAATCTAATCCTAGATTTCTGTTTATAAGTCGATGTCCAAAAAAACTTCATTCACAACTTTTGTCACCTGATTCCTCTTACCATCTAATGACGACATATGATAACCATAGTGTGAAAAAAATCATGTTAACTCTGAATTCTGTGAATAATTTCAAAGCATATACAAATATTTATACACTGACAGGTCAATGAGGCGTAAATTTTAATACTTTAACCACACCAGTGCCTGAAATCTGACAGATAGTCAATACCTCTCTTGATTAATAATTCACCATATTGTTGAGTGTCTAGAAATTAGAAACTCAATTTTAGTATATGATTTTATCCAAGCTTTGCTTATTTGATTGTTTATTCATTTGAGGTTAAATGAATTTCATTTAAAATGTGTATTACAATTTTTCCTCATATTAAATCTATCCATCACTTATAAGTTGTCTTAAAAAATTCCACTCGAACCATTTACTAATATACAGCACTCATAATTATATATGCATGCTTGTTTCAGTTTGTATTTGCGTGCATACTTTAATACAGATATACTCTTATTCGTGTGCGTGTGTGTTTGTGTTCTCTGAGCTAGATAGTCTAGTTGAGACTGCAACTGACGATAGATGGTGGGATTTGGTGATAGAAGCTCTCATGTAGAAAGAATAATTGTTCTCTGGTGGATATTTGCCATCTGGCGAAATCCTCCTATTTTCTAAGAGAAAGAAACATATATACCCCTCGTGAGATTTAGTTGTAATGGGGATTTGTAGCTCAGGTTGACGATATTTGGGTGGTTGTTTTCTCTCAGCTGAAAGTTTTAGTTTACTCCCAAAATTTATGTGAACGAAATTCGGCTGATTAGCTGTTTGGAGTCACTTATTGTTGTAACAATCATTCAATATTTAGATAACATTTATTTCTGTGACTAAGTAAAGTAAAAAGGTAAATTTAGGATTCGAAAGTGTCTGAAAGAATATTTCACCTTTTTTAAAACAGTAGTTGAAGATATTCACCTGTTTGTAAATTCTAGATGGTTTCACACAGTGTTGAAGTATTCGAAACTGAAATGATGACTAGTAGAAATATGAGAGTTATTTACTAAGCGACTAGTTTTCCTCTTATTTTGAAATCAACTCTTCACTGATGAACGGTACTTCATTTTTCTTTTGAAGCAGTTAATTTGTTTATAGATTACTAAACCTATCACGAATGATACTTCTGATTGTCTTGGACTGGATTATGCACCAGACTGTGATGAGCGAGAAGACAGAAATACGTTGAACCGATAAGGGGACTCTAGAAGATCTGGACATTGTAGATGATTTATTTCTAATGTTACATAAACTCAAAGACTTGCAGGCGAAAATCAACAGGCTGACAGAAGAGGTTAGAAGCAAAGACATGACTTCAAGTGAACATAGAGAAGACATGGGTGAAAAGACAGCCAACCAATAACAAAAAGCACCAATCACTGCAAATGAAATAAATCTGAAAGAGGTGAATTCCTTCACTTACCTAGGAAGCATCGTTTCAACTAAACGTGGGACGAAAGGGTGTGTCCAAAGCTTCTTCTGCACCCAGCATAAAGATCGAAATTGGGATTTTCAGTACCAATGCTAGGTCAGTTCTTCTATGTATTTCAGAAAGTTGGCGGGGCACACAAAGCATTTCCCTCAAGTTGGTGACTTTTATCAACAGGTGTCACCTTCGCTGTCTCCATACCGAAGATCATATGGCCAGCGAGAAAGAATTAGCAGCAAGAAACTCTGGTTGGGAACAAACCAACCAATAGCCGATTACTCAACAAATATATAGGAGAAAATAGAGGTGGATCGGGCATACGCTGAGGAGACCGTCAAATAACATCGCTTCAGATCCTGTAGTGGAACCGGAATGGGGAACGATGAGCTGGGCTAGGATCTGAGGGTGACATGGAGGGGATCATGTGGGGAGGAGATTTGATTTTGGGGACAATTATGAAATGAGCTAAAGTGGACTGCAGAGAATAGGACAAAAAGGGAGATGTGGCATTATAGCTGTGTGTTTCACTCGGAACCCAAGCGAATGGCAATAGTAATAATAGGTGCTAAGCGACGCAAAGGACAAAATTTAGATTCTTCTATGCTGCAGAAACATTTTGCAGAAAATTAATGAAATTGTCGGGATGTCACTGAACAAAACCTTACATGAATGTGCAGATTTACTTGCATTATGATTTTTTACTCCTGAATACACTGCACCACGAATTCCAGCTTGGATAACCATCTAATGTTGCATATCACTAGAAAGTAAAATAAAGATGTAGCTCAGAATCCAATATTATTATCACCAGCTGCAGTTATTTCGGATAGATTATGAAACTTTCTTACCTGTGCTATGCAATGCATGCAGTGTTTAATTTTGTATTTATAACAGGTTGGTCAGTTAGGGAATGACTGTTGTGTATCATGAGATAGACACTGCATTTTGCGTTTTTATAAATCAACAGTTTCTTTATTTATGTAAGAATAGAACATGTAATTCCGTAAATAAACAATCTTGTTTAGCATAGCATACAATGATTCGGTTTTATTCATATACTAATGAAGTTTCTAGCCAAGTTTTGTGTTTAAGTGAATTCCAGATTTTGTTTATATAGTCGCGGTACTTTTAATATTTTGGTTTTATTAGTGTTAATATTTTTCGACTACTGCGTTACATTTTGCTTATTAATAAAAACTCTCGTTTCTGTAAACTTTTATGCCAAGAGTTTGTGGAAACTATCACAATTATTAACTTTTCGAACACTGAATCCAAGAATACAATCTTATTGACAGATAATACATATAACTAACTATTTGGATTTGTGGAATTTTTAAACATAAACACATCTATAATTGTATATATTGTTGGGTTTACATTTTCAAGTTGCTCCAAGTCAGTGAGTTTATGGTTGAGATATCATTTTAGTTAACTGTGCTTTTTGCCCTTTTTTTCTGTGAACTGTTTCCTTTGTTGATGTTGTTCTCATTGTTTGTCCGTTATTTTCTGATTTTGAGGGGAGCAACCCAAAAAGTTGCTTCTCTCTAAACTTTTACTTAATGTAATCATTCTTTTCTCAGGCGTGAGGCTAGCAACCCCACCCTGTAAACAAAATTGCTAAAGAAACTTCAGTATGTGAACCTCTTTGCACCAAAAGAAAAAGTCTGTGTAGGAACATGGAACGTCCGAACTATGTACGAGACTGGGAAAGCTGCCCAGATCGCCAACGAGATGAAAAGATACGGAATACAAGTGCTGGGAATATGTGAGAGCAGATGGAATGGGAGTGGACTCACCAAATTGTCAACAGGTGAGTCAGTGATCTACTCCGGTCACCCAGAAGATAACCACACGCACACCGAGGGCGTGGCTATCATGATGTCACCAACGGCAACGAAAGCCCTGATACAATGGGAGGCGATTTCGTCCAGGATAATGACCGCCAGGTTCAACTCCAAAGGAAGGAAAGTGTCAATCATACAATGTTATGCACCCACAAACAACGCAGACCTCGAGAAGAAAGAAGAATTCTACAGGCAACTACAGGCAACAATGGACAATACTCCAGCTGGCGACATGAAAATACTAATGGGAGACATGAACGCCAAACTGGGACCAGACAATACGGGAAGGGAACTCATCATGGGTAGAGAAGCTCTAGGAGAAATGAATGAAAACGGAGAACTCTTCGCCGACTTCTGCGCCTTCAACGAACTGGTGATTGGTGGCAGTGTATACAAGCACAAAGATATCCACAAGGCTACATGGGTGTCACCAGACGGGCAAACCAAAAACCAAATCGACTTCATCTCAATCTCAAGGAAGTGGAGGCGCAGCCTACTGGACACAAAAGCAAGAAGAGGAGCAGACGTTGGCTCAGACCACTATCTCGTACAAGGGACAATCCAAATCAAATTAAAAGCTTTCAGGGAATCAGGAGCTGCAGATAGACCACAAGCCAAGTTCAACACTCAAAAGCTGAAGGACCAGGCTACAAAGGACATCTTCATTGCAAGCATAAAGGACAAAGCCGAGACACAAATCAACACCAGCGAAAAGGTCGGCGTCGAAAAGCACTGGAACAACTTGAAAACGGTGTGGAGCCAAACCTGCATAGAAATTCTAGGCAGAAAAAAGAGACAGGACAAACAGTGGCTCACTACGGACACTTGGAAACTAATAGAAGAGAGAAGGACAGTGAAGCAAAAGATTATCCAGTGCACTGACGAGCAACAAAAACAGGAGCTGAATGCAAGCTACAATACACTGAACAAAAGAGTGAAGAAGAGTGCCAGGGAAGACAAAAGAAAATATTATGAAACCATGGCAAACGAAGCAGAACAAGCTGCAGGCAAAGGAGACCTCGCCACACTCTACCAAACAACTAGGAACCTTTCGGGCAAACGTTCGACACAGATTAAGCCAATAAAGGACGACAATGGAAAGTCAATCACCAAAGAGGTGGAACAGAGAAAGCACTGGGTTGAACACTTCAAAAGACTTCTAAATCGTCCGCCACCTACAACACGCCCAGCAATACCAACAACGGAAGCAGAACTACCAGTGAACACTGACCCCCCGACGAAATCAGAAGTCCTGAATGCAATCAAGATGCTAAAAGCTGGGAAAACACCGGGACCAGATGGAATCCCAGCAGAGGCTTTGAAAATAGACCCAGAGACAACAGCGGACTTGATGACACCACTGCTGGAGAAGGTGTGGAAAGAGGGCAAAGTACCCGAGGATTGGAAGAAAGGATACTTATTCAAACTTCCAAAGAAAGGAGACTTAAGTCAATGTAAAAACTGGCGTGGAATTATGCTTCTGTCCATTCCAAGCAAGATACTAAGTCGCATCATCCTGGAGAGAATCAAACAAGCCCTAGATGAAAAACTTCGTCCGGAACAGGCTGGATTCAGGAGAAACAAATCATGTATTGATCAAATCGCCACTCTACGGATCATCATTGAACAAAGCTTGGAATGGCAGTCACCTCTCTATCTCAACTTCATCGACTTTGAAAAGGCCTTCGACAGCGTCGATCGAGAGGTCATTTGGAAACTACTTCGCTACTACGGGGTCCCATCGACAATTATACACCTCATCCAACAGTTATACGACAATGCTGCATGCCAAGTAATCCACAACGGGAAACTTACGGAAGCCTTCGAAGTGAGGACGGGAGTGAGGCAAGGCTGTCTACTATCACCAATGATCTTCCTGATTGCAATTGATTGGATAATGCGACAGACAACGGCAAGCAACGAGGGAACAGGCATAAAATGGACTGACACAAAAGACTTGGAGGATCTGGATTTCGCCGATGATATATGTCTGATTTCCCATAAACTGGAAGATATGCAAGTGAAAAGTAACAAGTTGGCAGAAGAAGCATCAAAGATAGGACTTCACGTGAACATAGATAAAACAGAGATGATGAAGATTCCTAGCCAATCAACATCAACAGCAACAACAACAACAGACAACAACCAGCATAAATGGGAAGAACCTGAAAGAAACAACCTCCTTCACCTACCTGGGAAGCATCGTCTCAACTACAGGCGGAACTGACGAGGACATCAAAGCCAGAATCGGAAAAGCAAGACAAGCTTTCATTACTCTCAAATCTGTGTGGAGGTCAACAGCACTCAGCATCAAAAATAAGATCCGGATTTTCAACTCCAATGTGAAGTCAGTCAGTGCTACTATACGGATCAGAGACTTGGCGAGTCATAAAGAGCATCTCAAACAAACTTCAAACCTTCATTAACAACTGTCTCCGCTCAATACTCAAGATCAGATGGCCAGAAAAGATCAGCAACAGGGATCTCTGGGAAGCGAACCAATCAGGAACCGATTGTGAAACAAATAGGCAGAAAGAAATGGAGATGGATTGGCCATACGCTGAGGAAACCATCAAGTGACATCACTAGACAAGCCCTCGAGTGGAACCCGAAAGGGAGGCGGCGAGTTGGTCGTCCAAGGGTGACTTGGAGGAGGTCATGCGAGGAGGAGATGAAAGCATGTGGACAGACCTGGAGCAGGGTGAAAAAGTTGTCAGAAAACCGAAGTCAATGGAGGTGCGCAGCTGAAGCCCTATGTTCCTCTAGGAACTAAAGGATACAATAATAATAATAATATTTTTCATATTCTTCTTGCTGGCATTACGTCATTCCTGTCACAATTGTTTATTGTAGATTGAATGAACAAAGATTCGGTGACCAGCCTTTCACTCTACCTGTGTCAGCTTTTGGAAATGTAGTTCAATCCTACCATCCAGTTTGACTATGTGCATTGTAGTCACTGAGTTGTTATTTAAGATAGTCTTCTTGTAGGGGGTGAGTTGTCAGTTATTTTGCACTGCTAAATTCTTATCTTCCCATTTCCTAAATGATCTTGATCTGTAACAGTGGCCTAAGCAGTTGACTTTAATGTCACTGCAAAGTATTTTGTAGATTGGTTTCTCTCAGCTCATCGGGTGAATAGGATACTTTGGTCTGTAGTTTGCCCCTAAGTCGGTTTGTTGTTTTGAATATATCTCTAATTCTACTACCTTAATTAACTTAGAAATTGTTTTCAATTAAACCAGAAGTAGTTTGTCTTTCTTGCATAACTAATGATATTAGTGATGAATAAAAGCTTGATAACTATAAGAAAGATTTAAAGTGATGTGAAAACAGCAATGTACAACACTTATTTTTGTTGTGGTACGAACCTACAGACAAAAATTTGACTATATGACATTACATGATAAAGTCTTGATAGGTGCCTTTTCAAAATACATTAATTAGCACTCATGGCACCCCATTTTGCCTTGTAACCTACAGGTTCTACGTCCGACCTCCGGTGGAGATGGGGCATACTACTGAAGAGTTCCAAACAGGGACGAAACATAAGTAAAAAGTAGTGCCTGGTTTTCAGTGGTTTTATAACTAAAGTCAGTTCGTGGTCGTTATTATAGTGAAGTAGATCCCGTTTGTTTAAATCCTAATTATAGTCTAGAAGTTACCGAATATTTCACATTTTATCAAGTGTTTATCAATAATAAACTAATGGGAAGTTGATTCAGAAGTTTTAATTAGGGAATGATATGAGCATACCTACATAAGCGTATCTAACAATTCGGAATTACTTGGAAAATCAAGTTTATTCAAAGAATGGAAAAACGTAATTTTTTTGTCTGGCTGAGAATGTTCGACAATGCCGAAGACTAGATGATTATCAAGTACTCATATACTCTACAACAGACCAGATGGCCATAATTTTCATCGTCACATCATGTAATGGAAAACTGCCGAATTTACTGATAATGATCTGTGTATTCGAACAAAAAAAAACAGACAATGTGAAATCCTTTATCTGGCTACATCATCTACCTTTCCATTTTCTTTTCCAAGTAATATGATAATATTTGGTTTGTTCCCCTGTGATAAGTTTCTCATCATCATGAATGATATTTTCTTAACTTCTATAGAGCTCGAGAATTTTTTTATCGCTGACGTTTAGGTAACCAATATTCTTAGTTTTACAATTGGTGGATGGTGGCTAGCAGTGGAATCCAGGATGCGCATTTCGTCCTATTTGGGACTCGTCAGTTGGATGTACCTGCATTTCTCAGTGAGTGATGATGTTCCCACCGAGGCTCGAACCCAGCGCCCATAGTTTCAAACGCCAAAGCGTTATCCACTAGACCACTTGGGCCACGAGAGCCACCTCTTGTGCAACGGGTCATATATTAATTATTGAATTGAATTCTTGATTTTCCCGTCGATTGATTGGACCGAAGTGTTCGGTCTCAGGTTGACATGTCGGCTTCTTGTGCAGATGCTTCGACGATGTCTGGGGATTTAATTCGAGCCTCGGTGGGAACATCATCACTCACTGAGCACTTCGGTCCAATCAATCGACGGGAAAATCAAAAATTCAATTCTTAGTTTTATTTAGTCTGCCCTATTTAACTTTCTTATTGTTGGTAGAAGTTGTGTTTTTTTATTGTGGAATTCTTTATGGTATAAAAAATCCGGAGGAATGAAATGAATTCGATCTTTTTTGAATTCTATTTCTATCTTTATAAACGTGAGATTCACCATTTCTCTGGGCAGTGAAAAATGCGAAAATTCGTTTCAGCGATTAAATGAAATCGTCTGTTACCCAATCGACATCGGAATTTTTTCCCAACTGATTTGGATGTGTGTATGTGTGTCAATTAATCTTCTTAAATTTGAGAAAATTTCATTTCTTGAAGGTAACAGGAAAGACTACTTAAAAAAAACTAAATAGCATAATTTCAGTAAAATGAAAGCTAGTGGTGTGCAACTGCATTTTAGTATAGAAGGCGAATCTATTAAAAGTTAGTAGGTCTTTGTTGCCAGGAGAGATTTTATAGATTTGAATTGATGTTTTTCAGCTATATGCAGGATGAAGAAAATGGTCTAAAATATATTCAAAATCTAACAATCCTTAGGAGATGAAGGGAGCGTTGACATTAAGGTGAAGTGCGATGTACACCAGCGTAAGTCCTTATGCCCTCAACTCTTACAGTATTTGTCCTGAGTAGAGCACAGGCAAATCAAAACACCAAAACGATCGTCCAAAATAAGGAACCTATTTTGGGATTAAAGGCGTAGTGCGAAGTTGGATGTTTAGCCAGCTAAGGACTGCGCACGGATCAAAGAACGTAACATGATGACGCGCCAAGTAGTGTGGTTGCTTGATCACGAGCCTTCAGCCTGACGAGTCAATTTAAACGATTTAAACAACGAAGGTCAGCATCCAATGATAAGTGGTGAATACTGTAGGCTAATAATTCTGAGGAGTTATTCACCGTTACAACTGTAACCACTTTATCGTCAAAAAAAATGAAAACTGACTCCTAGTTGGTTTAAAAGTGGGGCTCAAAATTCATCGTCATTTCACAATAAATTTATTAAATTCGCAAGTCTATGAGCTGTTATATGTCATGATAAAAACCGCGTTGGGAAAAATGTTGTTAACAAGTAATAATGTCTTTTCGATGAAATCGCATTCACTCCGGGTTGATTCAATCGCTTCCATAATGCCATAAAAGACCCAGCCATTTGATATAGGCTGTTAAAAGGGAGTGAACAGGAAGTTTTACACCAATAAACTAATCTAATTTTTGCTGATTCAGCTAGCTGACCATATCGCGAATCGCAAAGAACGACTTTAATCAACTTCAAGTATTTTTTTATCATTATTTAATTTAATTCTTTTACGTTCCCTATGGAACACGGGGATTCAAGCTTGAGTCTTGAGATTTCAGTAGCCGTGATTTCGTCTTTTACGGAGTGAGGTTTCTAGCCGCATGCCCAACCTCTTTTCTTTACTGAATGTACTGTTAGCTAACCAAGAATTAGGATTGCTTCGTCTGGAAATCGAATACCTGACCACATATGTGGTTGGCGAGTATTCTACGATTGAATCACTGACAGGTCTTAATACTGGACCGATTTATTCATACGTATTTGACAGACTTTTCAGATCACATAACAAACAGGGAAGTACCATGCCTAAATTTGTACATAACGTAGTGCACTAACAAATTACAAGTTTGGTTTAACAGTAATTAGTGGAAGCAAAACCAACCAGCTATTTTGTTCAAGAATTCGGTGGCATACATTTACCTGAGATTTATAAGTAATCCTCTAAGGTAGTATTTGTGAGTGATAATTATACACAATTAGTATAAACGCTTTGTCTTAGTTTAATTTGTAGGGTAGGGCAGGCTTTACGGTTAGCAATACACAATACATCTTAAAAGGGAAACTGACTGTTTTTTGATGAATCCAGTGTCTATTTATTGTAGTTCCAGAAAAATATCTGTAAAAAATTTTGAAAATCAATCCAGTAAGATCTTCTTTTAAATTAAAGTGACATTTTTTATCAGCAGTTACGTGGATTGTCTTTTTGTAGTCGCCAACATTAGAATAAAAACGTTTGCATTATTATTAGACACCGAAAGACACTTTAAGTTATTTGCCTTAAGACAAACGTTCACAAGTTTCAAGTAAGTGTTTGTTAATAAATACACCTACGTAATATATAGTTACTGATTGGTGAAATAATAAGGAGCTATACTGTGAAGATTATGAAGGATGTCATAATCAGTGCATGAAACATAATAAAAATTAATGTTAATATAACTGTGACAGCTGTGAAGAATGACACATCAGAATGCTGTCAAATTCTGTCAACAGATGAACATAAAAACTGCTTAGAAATGTTCTGAAAATCTGAATATTTTACCACTGGAGATAAGTCTGTTCGGCTAGCTAAAAGTAGATGAAAAAACCCTACAGATTTAGTATATTTTGATGTGGTTTTGTTCTCTGAGCTGGATGGTTAGTTTGCGAAGCTTTCATCACCTTACTGGGTGACATCTTCAGCGCATACTTCAATTTGAAGTGAGCTTTTAGATTTCTCCACGAGTTTATTAATCATCTCTCCTGGTGACCTTGGACGTGATTGGTTGTTTGTGTGTGTTTTCACACCTTCTAGGTTACTTGTATTGGAACCGGTTGTTTCTTTGACTTGAATTTTGACCCTTTGTGTGTGAAGTTTCTTTTTTATTGGTTGATAAATTTTGTCTATGTCGATGTGTCTATTGATTGATGATCCACTGGAATGCCAAGCTTCTAAAAATTCTCTAGCATTCTTGTTATTTCCTTTGTCTAATATTTGAACGTTGTCCCAGTCGAATTGATGTCCGTAGTTGTCTGTGTGTAGTGAAATGAGGGAGTGGATATCATGTCTTTTGACGGCTAGCTTATGTTCGTGGATACGAAGACGAAGGGGACGTCCACTTTGGCCAATGTAGTGTTTTTCGCAGTTGTTGCAATTTATTTTGTAGATGATGTTGGTTTTATCTTCTTTCGCTGTTGAGTCTTTTGGTTGACATAGAATTGAGTGAAGCGACTTTGTTGGTTTGTGTACGACGTCAACTCCTAAAGGTTTGAAGAGTCTTGTAGTGATTTCTGAGATATCTTTTATATATGGTAAGGCAATTTTCTTTGTGTTCTCCTTGGTGGCTTTTGCTTTGGTAGGTTGGCTTGGGGGTATATGTCTCTTGATGAAATTCCGTGGATATCCATTCTTTTGGAAGACGTCCATGAGATACTTTTCTTCAATTTTTCTTAAGGTGGGAGTGCTGCAGTGAGTCCTTGCCCTCTTGAATAGTGTTTGTATGCAATTCCTTTTGTGTGTTATTGGGTTGTTGCTGTTGTAATTCAGTATTTGGTCTGTGTGAGTTGATTTCCTATAAACTTGAGTTTCTAATTCTCCTGTAGTTTTTCGCCTGACTAAGACGTCCAAAAATGGTATTTTGTTCTCGGATTCCTCTTCTCTTGTGAATTTGATGTCGTTGAAGACGTTGTTTATTAAGTTGTGAGTTTTATCTAATTCGTTTCTTTTGATGATTACAAATGTGTCGTTGACGTAGCGTATCCAAATCTTGGGTTTGATCTTTGGTAGGATTATATTTTCGAGTCTTTGCATCACTGCTTCTGCAATCAAACCTGTATATTGATGGTGTTTAGAAATGCAACTTTTCGTTACGTGACAAAATTAAATCTTCACGTAATCAATAAACTATATCTACCAAATTTAAAACTGTGGATGGTGTATGCTTGAAAATAACTAAAAGTGCCTAATTAGCAAAAATGTATCCACTTACAAGTTCATGTATTGTTTTATAGGCATGATACCACTTTGAATAAAAGAATCTTTTTGGTATTAACAGAAATGGTCCTCATGTTTTCCATTTTTGTTCAAACCAAAAAGGGAGAATCCGCGTTAGCCTACGCATATTCACTCTGATAAAATTGGTTCCTACTAATCACTTTTAAGCTTAAAATCAAACTTCATAGGTATAAGTATAAAACTTGGGCAATGTGGTAGAGTATAAATCCATTATGGATAAGGTTTTATTTTGATAAATCACACAGCGTTATATAGTAATATTAACTAATGACGTTTCGAGCACAAACTATTGCTCATAAGCATATCAAGGCACCTACTCACACATTTTTCCCTTCATATATATACATGTGTGGAATCGATTACATATTGCAGTAAAAATCAGTATAGGATAATGTATATTCAGAATTATTAGCATGAGTTTTAATGATCAATTGCAATCAGATGGGAAATAAGACGAGTGTTTTTATAGTCATAATAAGTTACTTGATAGAGTGTTGTGATGTGCTTGAATTGAAGTAGAATTTTGAGATTATTTATTATTCTCTTCTGATTTGATTGGCGGTAATAATATCTTCCATATCTCTGGTATTTGCATTGAGTCATTCCTACTGCATGTGTTGGGTGTAGACTCGCTGAATCAAGATTCAGTAGTCAGTCTCTCTCTTCACCTACCTATATTACTTTTTAGAATTTTAACCCTCTCCCACCCTACTGTGTGGTTGTGTGTTAATGCTATTCTTGACCCTGAGAAGAAAGAAAAGCAATTAATTTTTTATCTGCCAATGTTACTATAGTAACTGAAATTCTGAAAGCAAGACTGTTCCTAACTTTATATTTGGTGTTCTGTAGGTTATCGCAAGGAAGCAGGCAAGAATAAAACAGTGTTAGAAAGAAGAAATAATCGAAACATGTACGATTTAAATCACTCTCGAAAGTTGTGCAACGATTTGCCTGTGTAACAACAGGAGGTAAGGCACAAAAGCCAAGGCATATTTTTCATTAATTAAACCTTTGTTTACATATCCACAATTTATATTCGTTAATTAATCACCAGACTTGTGATTTCGGTTTACGTCAAGCAACATGAAACAGAATTTTCACATGTACGTAGCATTCTTTTGTAAATGCAGTCTATAACCCTGGGTAATATATTCTGTCTAACCTCAAATCGAATGTTCAAACAGATATATTGTATACAGTATTGAACTGTGGGAATATATGAGCATGACATTCCGTTAGCACACATTGTCTGTATCACACCACCACACCTGTATCATTGCAATAGTTGAGTGAAAGTATATGCTTTTTAAACGCTTTATTCTGAAAAGTGACAAACACTCAAATAGCGTGCTAGTATAAAATCCTATGTTACATAGATCATCTAATCAAACAGTGTCATTTACTCAGGATTATAACAACAGGAATAAAAACAAGACGTTTAATTAGTGTAACAAGATTCAAATATGTACATAGAGATAACAGTAGCAAGGAGCACTCCTGTATAAAGAAGGGATCTTGGGAATTTTGTGCAGTATTATCAATAAGGAAGATATAACAGTGATATTTAAACCTAAAAAGTCACTTCAAAACATATTAGGTTGATTAAGGGGTTCTGTGAAGTACATAAGACAAAACGGTTCACTTTACCTGACACCTTATAATGATTGTGAGGTCGGCCGAAGTAAAAAAAAAAACAAGCAAAAAACGATGGCATAGGACTATATGCGGTTTAACACAGACAGACAATAGTGGTAGGAAAAGTGATAATCTTAGAATCTAATATAATCTGGCGGAAACATTGACTGATGATAAGATCTTTGTTTGTCAAATCAGCTGAGGAGGTGGGCGATGCAGTGATTCAGCACTTGCTGCAAATAGTTCCAGAATTTTACTGTCCACATAAAAAAATTGGAAAAGAAGAACTAAGACGGAGTTTCAAAGTCGTGATATGATTATGGATGTTAAGCTGAGTTTGAAACATAATGCAATAAATAATACTATTTCGGTGTGGTCTATGTAATGGAAAAAAAAGAAATTTATTCAATTTTATTCTGAAATATCAGGAAATGTTACTAAGTTAATACTCTGGAATTATTTACAAGGCAGGAAAAATGATATTCATGAAGATAAACAAAAAAGGGATAGATTTAATCAGAGTTTTTGATTGTCGACTTACATAATTTATAGAATTACCAGAAGTCAATCAGCATTGTGTAGCTGTGTTTTTCTAGCCTAGGATTCTGATAATACATGTTACAACCATCAACCCCTTAATTACTTATTTAAAAGTCTCTGATAATTTCATCTAAATCCTATCAATGTCAGTGATTCACTAGAGAACGATTGAACAGTCCCACAACTTAGTACGATCTGGAGGAGGAATATTAAGATAAGATGCTGAATACTCTTCAAATCACTGAAGATATAGATGTGAATTTTACACAGCATCTTAAGATGATTCGAATAAATCATCTGTGCTAACATGTACACAAAGATCCAGGGATCTATTTCATTTTACGATTTTTAAGCATACTGAATAAAATTACCATAGCAACTTACTGAATATATAAAGTTTTCTGTTCTTCAGTCATAAATCATTTACATTAGTTTCATAACTGTCAATAATAATATGTATAATTAATGACATAAATGTTCATTGTTTAAGATACAATGGAAACACAAACGTCTGCATATCTTATGCACTGTTATTCTCATTACCTTCAATAGGCAAATAGACGGTAAGCAAATAAATGTCAAGCAAATGCTTGGTCTGAATATGACTGTTACGCGGAAATCTTACTTGTTCTACTTTAAAATAAAATCTTCAATTTACTCCTTCAAACAATTTCAGTAAGCTTAAATGAGGAGGATGCTTACGGTCAGATGGAAACGGCTAAAGCCAGAATCGATATATTATGAGCCATTGGCTGCAGAGATAAAAGGTATTTCGTTTCACTTTTAGATTTATGTTGCTACGTGGACATGATAGTTTTGCTGCGTAACTTTTGACTCTTGACACTAAACATTAAGCCTAATGCAAACATAGATTGGACCGTATACAATCAGTCAATTAATCAATCAAATGAATCTACTTAACGATGGACCTAAGTTGATTTTATGTCTTCGAAGTATATGTATTTTCATGTAGTGAAGTTGTTCTAACAGTCACAAGTCAATCTTGTCTTCTGATATTTCTGTGGCTCAGTGAAGTAGAAAGTATTTGAAGGAGATCAGTGGTACTCGATATTCAGTCGAGTTGCCTATTACCTCTCATTATCTTTATACCCAACTATCAATCCACTTAATCACTACAGCGGATTTAATCATTTCAATTATTACTGCATTTTAATAAGGGAATTTCATTATCAAGCTAACGGATTATGATTTATTATGTGCGTATTTTCTTAAGCCATTTCGTCATTTATGACTTAAACATAAAAAGATCATAATGACAGGATAAACAGACGTTAGTTTCATTGAATTTTCGCTTAGTATTTCCCCTTCATGTCTGACTTTGCTTTTGCCTGTTACGTCATTGTTTTCAGAAAGATAAAACATTATTACTGAAAATTGTCCACTTTTGTAGAGAATTTCAAACTTTTGAAAAAAATCTCATTTTTGTATTTTGTTTACATAAATAATGATGATGAATTTAACTTCTTTATATGTAACATGAATGCGTTGTACTCTGTGTGTTTAGCTGGACACTTTCGTAGAAATTTTGTACTAAATGTTATCGTCCTTATTTACCCCTGTGAGTAGTTATATGCCATTGTACTTTTGCCAGAAGTTTAACTAACGATTCTTCATGAAAATTGAAAAATAACATTAGCTTCAAATTTCACTAACCTCTTGGGAATTTTTACTGATCATTGATAATGACCGTAATTACCCTGAGGACTATAGAATTATTCTAATAAAATGTTAACTTTTAGTTGATATAAACTTTCATTCCTGAAAAACACTCATATATCTTTTAGATTTAATATCTCATAATTTAGTAGAACAGTTATTTACTGAATGAGGAAAGATCATTTCAGTTTCTCAAAAGGACATTAATAACGAACTTACAACTAATTACAATATGTGGCATGAAGTTAAATTTCATGCACTATTATTATCCTATTCTAACAGTTAGTTTGTACTAAATAAAGTTAGATGGACACACACAAATCGATCATTGGTCAGTAATATACCATACGGTACTATTCAAGAAGTGTTGATTGAAATGTGCAATTATAGTATAAATTATAATAATTAAGTTAAACCTTATGATACGGTTGAATTCTAACGTAACTTTGAGTACTAGGAATGATCCAACGAATGGGAGCACTAGACCTAAATTTCATACATTTTTACACTGGCTGCGTATATATACCCAGTTTCAGAGGGGATATCAAGTCGTGTAATTAAAAAATATAGTTTACACAGAAAATCTATTTGTCCTGTATTTATCTGGTAATTTTGTGAGCAAATTCTCAGTAACTTTCTATAATTCTGAGGCACTAAACTGAGGTCATTATGCAACACCACTATGACGCAAAACGGCGACATCCCCTCAAAAGTATAAATAACATTAAATCCTGGAATATACACATCGGGTCATAGGACTAAATAAGAAGACAATTGCAGCGAAGAAAGTTTTCTTTTCGACGAAGTCATCATCTAGGCTGTACATTCGTGTATTTATATCAAATGGATGGGAAAGTTCCAGAATAATATCCGGACAAGGGTCAAATTAATAAAAATTAAAATTGGGAATTGGAATGCCATAATAAACAGGGGGATGGATAAAACAAACAAAGTAGCATCATAATAACTAAGAAGACTGACATTGTGCATTTAGGGGTTAGAAATATAGAAATAACAAAATAGACAGAATGTTTGGATAAAAACTAATGTGATGAATAATTGTTTATGCAATCAGGGATTAAATATGTAGAAATAGTAAAATGACAAAATAAACAGGAAGTTCGGGTATGAAAATATGGTAGTGTTAACAGGGATTAAGAAAAACTTAAAATAACATGAATAAACAGGAAGTTTAGCTAAGAAAGGCGATGGGATGGTCATTACTAAAAAATTACCTGTTTATGATGGCCATAGCAGGGACAGGGGTCGGACGTATTACTTTTGGATACAAAGCGTGGGTTTGAGCTTTTGTATAGCTAGCGCCTCGACTATGCTCAGATGCCTTAATTTTACTCCCTTTGATAGGTTTGATCGAATCTTGTAAATGATTTTGAAGGATTTTTCGGGTGGCGCTGAATGTCCTGAATTCACCAGATGTTCTGTCACCGAACTATTTACCCGTTTTCGTTCTCCTTTTACTAGCCAGGCTGGGTAGTGTTCACGAGCGCGTTTTTCAAGTCGGCGCATGGTACGGCCAACGTACTCAGCTCCACAAGAGCAAGTAAACTGGTATATGCACGTTGAGGTGGCCCAATGTGACAGCTTGTCTTTCGCGTTCTGGCTGAACAGTGTCTTGCAGGAAAACGTCAGTCGTAGGCTAGCGGTGAAGTATGTTTTCCTCAGCGATTTTGAGAGGCGTCTGCGAAGGATTTCTGCTTCAATATCACCTTTGAATTCTAGATTGAGCAGAAGCATTTTCTTTGGAACGGATTGGATTTGTTCGGAAGTCTTCTTAGGTTTGAGATTCTTGTCTATGAACCTGGGCGGGTAACCGTTTTCCAACAGGGTTTTTCGGAGATTACGCAGTTCTTCTTCAACCACTTCCTGGCTGCATATCTTCCGAATCCTCGGGAAAGAGCGTATATCAGGTTCCTCTTTCTGATCAGGGGCACGAAGCTTTGAAAGTTGATGAATTGCCCATTCCATGTAGGCTTTTTGTATATGGACCTTTTCAGAGAGTTGTCGGCGTTTCTTGTCAGGTGGGCGTCGAGGAAGTGGAACATTTCGTCGGATTCAGTCTCAAGTGTGAAGTCGATGTTTGGGTGTGCATTATTGAAGATTTGAATTAGGTTTTTTAAATCATAGTTCTCATCACAAATAAAGAAAGTATCATCGATGTATCTCTTGTAGAGATGGAGGTCGTTGATGGTTGGTGATAAGGTGTTGTTCTCTAAGCTAGCCATAAAGCAGTCGGCTAGGAGGGGTCCTAAGGGAGAACCCATTGCTACTCTATCTACTTGCCTGTATATTTCCTTGTTGAAACTAAAGTATACGTTGAAGGTGCATCGAAGTAACAGTTCTTTCAGGTAATGAATTGGTATACCGACATTGATGCTATTGGATTCAATGTAGTCACAAAGGTAACATGCGGTTTCTGTCAGAGGAACGTTGGTGAAGAGAGACACGACATCCAGGAGGACCATTTTCTTTTCTGCCACATTGACATTCTTAATTGAATCAACAAAGTCGAATGTGTCGAGGAGGTTGTGTCTTGACAGCAAACATGTGATATTCGCGGAGGTATTATAGGCTATTTATTACCGTTATCATTAACTGAAACAGATGAATATTAGAGGAGTGAAACTAGTACATGTTAATTTGAATCTGAACAGAGTATTCGGTCCGACAATAAAAGATCAAACCTCTCACGTTAATTGAGGTGAATATTGTCAATTTACATTTTCCTCCGTATCAAATTCAGTCACTCATTGGTATTTCTTTTCCGGTATTAACTGAAGGCACCACCCTTGTTCAAGCTTTGAATGGAAGTCACCTTTCTGTCTCAGCTTCATCGACTTTTGAAAGGCCTTCGGCAGCGTCGATCGAGAGGTCATTTGGCAACTACTTCGCTACTACGGAGTCCCATTGACAGTTATATATCTCATCCAACAGTTGTACGACAATAATGCATGCCAAGAAGTCCACAACGGGAAACTTGCGGAAGCCCTCGAAGTGAGGACTAGAGTAAGGCAAGGCTGTCTACTATCGACAATGATTTTCCCGATTGCAGTAGATTGAATAAGGCAACAGACAGTTAGCGGGTAACGAGGAGACAGGCATAAAATGGACTCACACAAAATGCTTGGAGGATCTGGATTTCGCCGATGATATATGTCAGATTTCCCACAAACTGGAAGATATGCAAGTGAAAAGCAACAACTTGGCGATCGAAGAAGAATCCAGAGAAGATAGGACTTCAAGTGAACATAGATAAATTAGAGGAAGTGATGAAGATTCCTGGCCAACACCAACAACAACAACAGACAACGGACAACAATCAGCCAATATAAATGGGAGGAACCTGAAAGAAACAACCTCCTTTACCTACCTGGGAAGCATAGTTTCAACTACAGGCGGACGGAACTGACGAGGATATCAAAGCGGCAAGGATCGGGAAAGCAAGACAAGCTTTCATTACTCTCAAGTCTGTGTGGAGGTCAACAGCACTCAGCATGAAAACGAATATAAGATCCGGACTTTCAAATCCAATGTGAAGTTAGTCAGTGCTACTCACTATACGGATCAGAGACTTGGCCAGCGCGTCATAAAGAGCATTTCAAACAAACTACAGACCTTCATCAACAGCTGTCTTCGCTCAACACTAATCAAGATGAGATGGCTGGCCAGAAATGATCAGCAACAGGGATCTCTGGCAATTAGCGAACCAACCTTGCAGGAACCGATTGTGAAACAAACAAGCAAAAAGAAATGTAGATGGATTGGCCATACCCTGAGGAAACCATCAAGTGAGTGGCATCAATAGACAAGCCATTGCTCGAGTGGAACCCGAATGAATGGGAAGCGGCGAGTTGGTCGTCAGTGCAAGGGTGACTTGGAGGAGGTCATGTGAAGAGGAGAT
This sequence comes from Trichobilharzia regenti, assembly GCA_944472135.2. NCBI lineage: Eukaryota > Metazoa > Platyhelminthes > Trematoda > Strigeidida > Schistosomatidae > Trichobilharzia > Trichobilharzia regenti. The sequence continues at coordinate 51,923,984 of OX235263.1, forward strand.
GAAAGCGTGTGGGCAGACTTGGAGCGGGGTGAAAATGTTGGCAGAGAACCGTACGCAACGGAGACGCGCGTCTGAAGCCCTATGTTTCTCTAGGAATTAAAAATATAATAGTACTACTCTTGTTATAATTCAGAAGTAATTTGTCTTTGAAATAATTACAAACCTGAAGACCTTAAACTTTAATTTAATTTGAGTGCTGTAGAGGTGCTTGAGATGCTTACTTAGCAACCAAGCGTTAAATGAAAATGAGGTGTTTTTAAACGCAGAAGCTAGTTCTGACATTTCCCCTCTCTCTCTTTCTCTCTTATTTTTCACAAGTATATTTGATAGAAAACAGACTAACATAGTGTACTGGAAAATAGTCTTTCAGGCAGAACATGATACAGTTATCGAAGCTTGTGAAGAATAGCGAAAGCTGTTCGATGTATTACGTCATCAGATACATAGGACACAAACTTTGATAAATTACAAAACTGTGTTCAGTTAAATGGGATTTTTATTCTTGTACTGTTTCGTTCAATGGTCTGAGTGTCAAAAAAGTAGAATAAATCGAATTTTTCCACAAAAAAGAAACAAATTTACGTTTTCTTTTCTTCTGCAAGATAATGTACTATTACAAGATGGTTGTGAAAAGCCCACTTTAGCCAGCTTTCACAGTCTAGGAACTGGATTTCATTAGTTGGCCAACTACATTTGGTGTACACTGTCTAAATTGCTTTCAGTCATATCAAACGACATTCTCTTTGTAGTACGTGAATGAGTGCTTTTGTTATCATTCTATGTGGCACCATTATTTGTATCATTATTTTATATTGTTTCACTAAAATGATTTACAAACTTAGTGAATAATCTATTGCGTGGTTTCTTCGAACTTTGGAGACAATATGTCTTATTGCTTTGCTTCCTTGTCTCTTATAGCATCATGAAATTCATCAGGTCAATCTGCCAGTATAAATACACAGTTTAACCGTAGAAAAATATATATACAATTTCGCGACAATTTAGCAACACATACCGTAAAGTTATTCAGGTTTCTGCTACTTAGGAAGAGTAATACATCAATGTCTTACTGACTCTTCTTTGCAGCAGTTGTTTCTGTCTTTCAAGATATCACACAAGAGGTTGTCTTAAGCAGTCAAATTTTTGATCATTTCATTTCATTATCATAAAACAGTCTGTCTTCAACTCATGTCTGATCTAGTCAGGCAACTAGAAGATCATGTTACATGTATTTACATGAATTTGATAACGAACCAAACCTATTGTGACAGGAGAAATAAATCTAACCGTCTGTCTAAATTTCCGTAGGTGGAAAAGTATTTGAACTTATAGTACAGTCATTACAATTTTAATGCTTAAACTAATGGGTCACAGCTCCATAAAGGCTACCACATAAATCGAATTAAATGGAGAGTTATATCTTTACGCAATGCTGGGAGTTTTTGATTCGGTAGTGAAATGAAGACTAATATCCAGTAAAAAGTATTATTTAGGGTTCATAGGCATATGAAGATTTTTCGCGCTAAATCTGAAACCTGCGTTGTGTCTTATGTTTAAGGTCGTCAGTACAGTTCACTTAATTGGTACAAAACATTTGATTCACGTAATTTGTACGAGCATTATGATAATAATCGACAGCCCAGTTTAAAGTAATTAAAGGATAAGTCAGGAAATAAACGTCAGAAGAATAATCCTTCAAACTATATCTTTGCGTTATTATTTATTATTATGCCCTTTAGTTGCAAGTGGAACTTAGTGCTTTATCAGAGTATTCCCTTTTTCACCCAATTCTTTGCATTCTGCCTAATCCGCTCATAGGCTTTTTCTCTCCCTCTAATCCACCTTTGTTAGTCGTTCCCCACTGAGGTTTCACTCGAGGGCTTGGTGCACAATGTTGCTCAACGGTCTTATCAACGTCTATCCAATCTATTTCCATTGCCTTTTGCATAATTTTTTGGACAATAAGTTCTTCAGTGGTCCACTGACAGTGTTTTTCCTTGTTTATCCTCATGACAGGCCATCTAATCTTTATTATAGAGCGAATCAAGTAGCTGCTGACAAGAGTCTGGGAATGCTTTTTGTGACGTTCTGTCCAATTCTCTGAACCATGCAGAAGGACTGACCTGACATTACTGTGGGTATTCGAATCTTGTTCCTTATACTGAATACAGCAGATTCCCACACTGATTTCAGAGCAGTGAAGGTGTGTTTAGCTTTACCGACACAATCTTTGCCTACGTCTCTATATTTGACTTTAGTAAACTCTTACCATAACGAGAACAGATTCATTCACTAGCTAAAAATTCTTATCCCTAAAATAATTTTAAACAAATAAAACGATAGCACTGATAATGACAAAATGAAAAAGGGAATGGGAAAAGACTATCTCAGCTAATCTGGTTGAATTTACTTTCTTAAACTGTAATATGTCATTGTCAGGTGTATATCTTGATGTTCATTGGCATTTTACTGGACAAAAGTTTACTCTGTTCACATAAGTCAATTCCCACTTTTTTTTAAAAAAAGGATTCGTTTTGTGTAGTTTTTACACTTCGTTGTAGACCATTTAATCAGTCTACTTATATGTCTATTACGGGGTTTTTTTATAGAAAGATTTAACCTTAATAACTGTCAGTAATTCAAGAATAAAATGAAAAATGGCAGTCACACTGCAAACGTGACTGACAGAATTCAGTTTGCACCAAAGAAAGGACTAGACACATCGCACTAGTTACTAGTGTCCAATCAAAGTATCCGATAATGTCCTACAGGAGGTCAGTCGCGAGCCTGAATACCTCAGTGGTAACGTTTTTGACTGCAGCACTGGGTGACGCGGGCTCGAGTCTCAGATGGTTGCAGATACGCCTTACTGACTAGTGGGTGGCAACTAGCACGAAACCTAGGTCAGGCAAGGCTTCCTGTGGCCGATTTTTAATGATCTTTAATGAGCATAGAATTAATTCTAAGTTCTAATGATAGTAGGTGGATGAAAGATGATGACGCTACAAGCCATACCCATAAACGTTCGTTTGCTTACAAGAAATATACACATTAATTATAGAGTTTTTATAGATTATGATTGGCTGTAATAATAATACTGAGTTTATTAATACCAAATTAAGTAAGGCTTTTGAAGTATGCAATTAATCACAAAAAATAAAAACGCATAATCATAAGATTAAAAAACAGGGACACTGATTTTGGATGACGTACATATTTTCTAAAAAGTCTGCTACTCATATCGTATATTCTGATGGCAAGTTTCCTTATTGGGTAGACCAAGGTGACGCTTCAAGCACAATATATTACAGCATGACATTGAGAGACTCTATGAAAATAAAATTCTACCCACAATGGAATTATGCTCTACCACAGTGCACAAGTTCTATTCTTAGACCATGACTTTAATACATAGATAGATAAATGTAGGTCTCTTCATTGTTATTTATATTTGTTAAACCATTCAGATCTATACAAGTCAATTTCTGAAACATCTTTCCGACATGATATATGAGTAATCATACGTCTTACATGGGTCATATGTGTATTTATAGGATATTCATATAAAGCCGTCATTAAATTCATTCTTAACCTTTAAACTGATTAGTGAGCAAGTACTGAATTGGGTAATAATTCAATAATAATTCTACATACCTCCAGATATATTTCGTTGGTTTTTTATTGCTGAACATCCTTTACTCATTTCAAGTTGTTTAAGAAGAATGAAATACTCAGAATGGTGCGATGAAATCCAGCTGGTCTTGTTAGCTAATATGTGAGCAGACAAAAAAATATCTTTTTTTGAAAAATCCACCTACTCTTTTAAAACATTCAGGCTCAAATACTTTGGTCTATTTACTTTTATTCACTAGAAAGGTTATTGTAATAAGTCCTACAGACAATTTGTAAAAATAGCTAAATTTCTTCTATCTGGACGAATATACATCTGACGAAAAGTAACAATAATTATAATGGCTGTACTCTGAGAAATGAGTTTATAAACAATACAGAATCTTTAGCAACATTCTAACTGATAGGTATTTACTCCTTGTATAGAATCTTCAAGTAATATAATAAACGATAGTAAATAAACATGCTCCAATAACCCACAATAGTTCTCCTTTGTTTCCGTCAGAAAATTGGTGGTAACAGGTCGAAACCTATTTGATAATGTGCCTCAGTAAACATGGCGATTCTTGAACATAATGATATGATTAAAACAATATGAGGTGATTAAAACAGGATATATTAAGGTGGATAAAAAAATTCATATATATATATATATTTGTATACATATATTAGATAGCCAAATGATTTAAGCAGGTCGGTAAAAAGAAAGAGGATAGTCGTAACGAAACTATACGTTACAAATTAAGCTGTTTAATTTCATTGTTAAGACAACTTCAGACACACTACTTTGAAAATAAATAAGGTTTGGAAAGCTATTTAACTTCATTTCAAAATTCTTCACCACTCACAATTAGGCGCATTGATTTTATTACAAAATTAAAAGTTTTGCTATGTGTTGATTATTATAATTTCCTTCAATTCCTAGGAGAACATGAGGCCTCAGACACGCGTCTCCATTGTGTTCGGTTCTCTGCCAACGTTTTCACCCCGCTCCAAGTCTGCCCACACGCTTTCATCTCCTCTTCACATGACCTCCTCCAAGTCACCCTTGCACTGACGACCAACTCGCCGCTTCCCATTCAGTCGGGTTCCACTCGAGCAATGGCTTGTCTATTGATGCCACTCACTTGATGGTTTCCTCAGGGTATGGCCAATCCATCTACATTTCTTTTTGCTTGTTTGTTTCACAATCGGTTCCTGCAAGGTTGGTTCGCTAATTGCCAGAGATCCCTGTTGCTGATCATTTCTGGCCAGCCATCTCATCTTGATTAGTGTTGAGCGAAGACAGCTGTTGATGAAGGTCTGTAGTTTGTTTGAGATGCTCTTTATGATGCGCTGGCCAAGTCTCTGATTCCTATAGTGAGTAGCACTGACTGACTTCACATTGGATTTGAAAATCCGGATCTTATTTTTGATGGTGAGTAGGGCTATTGACCTCCACACAGACTTGAGAGTAATGAAAGCTTGTCTTGCTTTTCCGATTCTGGCTTCGATATTCTCGTCAGTTCTGCCCCCCTGTAGTTGAAACTATGCTTCCCAGGTAGGTAAAGGAGGTTGTTTCTTTCAGGTTCCTCCCATTTATATTGGCTGATTGTTGTCCGTTGTCTGTTGTTGTTGTTGGTGTTGGCCAGGAATCTTCATCACTTCCTCTAATTTATCTATGTTCACTTGAAGTCCTATCTTCTCTGGATTCTTCTTCGATCGCCAAGTTGTTGCTTTTCACTTGCATATCTTCCAGTTTGTGGGAAATCTGACATATATCATCGGCGAAGTTCAGCTCCTCCAAGCATTTTGTGTGAGTCCATTTTATGCCTGTCTCCTCGTTACCCGCTAACTGTCTGTTGCCTTATCCAATCTACTGCAATCAGGAAAATCATTGTCGATAGTAGACAGCCTTGACTCACTCCTGTCCTCACTTTGAGGGCTTCCGTAAGTTTCTCGTTGTGGATTACTTGGCATGTAGCACTGTCGTACTACTGTTGGATGGGATGCATGTGTAGAGAACATTTAAATTTCTGAAAGAAAGAACCAACGAACACAAGTTTGTCTATTGTGTAAATCGTCTTCAGGAACTGCTCATACCATACAAACACTTTGAATAGATGTTTAGACTGGGGCTATTTTCAAATTTGAATATTCCAACCAAACAAGTATAATATGGATTTTGACTGTCATATAACGATTAGATGCTTTCAAACTTTGATAAAAAAATTGGTTATGTTTGCTAAAATTTCACAAATTGTCACTGCAAAATAAAATGAAAGAATCTGATTTTGAAAAACAATCATACATTGATACATTGACCCTATTTAATTGAGTTGATAGGCGAAGCTTAAAAGTAAATTCAACTCTCTACATGATTTAAAAATGGCGACCTTCAATTTACTGGGTTAAGGCTGCACAAAAAGAAGGTTATGAGACGTATTTGATGACTGACTCTTTATTTTATTCGCGTAGCTGAGTGTTCATAACAGTTGATTTCATTACACTAAGTATTCGGTTAAGTCTTCTTATTCTACCAGTAAACCAAATAGGTGCATGTGTTCGACTAATTCTGAGATTACACTTAGTATTCTTACTCCGGAAGAGAAATAGTAATTTTACATTTTACATAGAATCATGATAGGATAATAAATTGTCACTAGATAAGAAAAGTAACCAAGGTGTTGTTGTTTTTTCCCTAACCTTCGTTAGGATTAACAATCTTACTGATCAAATAGTAACTAACACTGAAGGTTATTGAACAGCTAAAGTTCAGGTTATCTAGACAGTTTTGATTGCTTTTCTTAAAACAGCTTTTGTATCTCATATTTCACTATATACATATTGTTTAAATTTTTTTTAAAGCAAAGCATTTCTCATATTGTATATGTAAATTTATCTGTTCTGCTGTGTAACTTTACGTTCGCTTCCCTAGTTCTTTTTAGCATTATCTTTAAATCTGTGAAAATTAATCCTAGGTTGAATGAAGCATCACATGATTTTCATCAGAAGAAATCATATATCTCATTTGAAACTTGCACATTTTAAGTTTCATTTAAAAAAAACATTTTTTTCAAAGATAAAGGACGTAGTTTCTAATTTTTTCTTAAAAAAAGACGAAGAACATTCTTTGACACAATCTGCTATTGTTTGCTGCCTATTGTTTACATTATGTATATTTTCCATCTTTTCGTTTGAAGGTGTTCCCACTTTCTTTTCCAACAATATCATCATTAGGGTGCATACATAAAAACAGCGTCCGTGGCACAGCGGTTAAGACGCTTGCTGACCATGCACATGGTCCGGGGTTCGATCCTCGGCCAACACACTCCATTACCTCGCTAAACCAGTAATGAGACTAGTAAAGAGGAAAGGTTGGGCATGAGGTTAGCAACCTCATCCTGTCAAATTAAACACTGCTACAGAAACTTCAAGCCACTAGCTTGAGGCCCTCTGTTCCATTGGGAACGTGAAGGAAAAAAATATAATAACAGTATCTGTACAAATCCGTCTAACTCTATTCTAATAATTTAAAAATCACAGAAAGTATATGAAAACGTTGAGAATTAGGTGAAATTACGTTACTTTATACTTTTTATTCGACGATTGATCACAAGCTGACTTCAGTTGGAGGACCAGTGAGAACCAGTGAGTACAGTTTGTTCCCTCTTTAATATAAGTAAAGAACTTGGGAACTGTGGTAGAATGTTATTTCATATTAGATGAGTTTATTTCAAATATCATACAGTGAGTAATGCAGGTGATGTTTCGAGCAGAATTTATCCCTCGTAATCATATCAGTTAGTCACATGGTTTCATGAATTTTTCACTCTCCCTGTCTTTCCCTTGTTATTTGCTGCAACTTTCCATATCTCAGGTATGGGCGTTGAGTCATTTTGACTGCATGTGTGCGGTGTTCAATCAATAAGCAAAGATTTGCTGAATAATAATAATGATAACAATAACTATATTATGCACAATAAGTTTAAACAATATGCCCAATTCACAGCGTAGTTTATTGCATAATATTTTCTCTTCAATCAAGAGTTTCAAGGAAAATAGCCATCTCCAGTGGATTGTATGATGTGTTGATGGTAGATCTGAAGAATAAAATGATCCTCTATGGTATTTTTATTTAGCCCCCTAGAATTGAGTAACAGCAGTGTGGTGATTGACAATTTTTATCTCTGCGTTGTTTAAATACTTACTATTGCTTGTTAATATGTTTCTTATATGAATTGAATAATAATTCCGCCAAATACAAATTCCTGAATTCATCCCTCTCTGTGTTTTGGTTGAATTCTTGTAATTCGGTCATCTCGAAATACTAATACTACTAGTACAAATAAACACAAAAGTAGGTTGCAAACCAACTGAAAATATGCATGAGTACATTTGGCGACCCATGGACGTAATTGAATGATTATAAGAAGAACTCAAGAAAATAAGAGGCACTGTTTCGGATGGAAATTTAGGTGGCCCAGTGAATCAAACAGGCCGCTTCCCTCTCCATTAACCTATATTACCTTTTAATACCTTCACCTTTTCTCAACCTATTTTGTGAGTAAATGCACGTCAATGCAATGCGATCGCTGAGCTTTTTTCTGGGTTATTTAACTTAACCGGATCAATCATTCTGGGTCTAGCTAAATTTTACCCTAGGGTTAGCAAATAATCTGTCCTTACTGGATGGAGTATTTGTCAGTAATTTAGACAATTTTTTTGATTTAATATTTGCAGTAATGAAATTATCCTTAGGTTAGGTGAGATAAAAAGGATTAATAAGTGTTCTACGCATTGTTGTAATTTTTCAGATGTTAAATCAACTTTACAATCAAGTGTAGACCATACGACAACCTTTTCATGCTCACAAATAACGTGAATTTATTTACATTCGATATGAATTTATCCATTAAACGTATAGATAATATGGAATTCTGTTGATTAAACGAGCACGCGGGCGTAAGAAGATTTGTTCTCAAGCGAACCTTTCGGGAAAGCCAACATTCATGAATAAATTCGATGTATTGAAAACAGTTTTTCTGTTACTAACCGAGACATTCTAAAATCTACATATTATAATTATGAATTCAGACGTTTAATGACTGATAATAATAGGAGCGCCAAACGTGTAGACAATATGGTTTCAAAAAGAGCAGTGAGAAAATTTTAAGCATCTAATAAAGGATAACTAAGTGTCTGAAATTTACTATTTTCTTTCGGTCTCCAGTAAGCAATTGAAAAGCATGTGAGAATAGAAATGAATCAGAAGGAACAAAATGTTTAAAAAAGCCAGACAGTAAAGCAGAATAAAAAATGTGCAGGAAGAACTATAGAGGAACTGTACAAGACACTGTGGGAATGAACAAACCTTCTGTAGACAAATACACACACTTTGAAAGTCTTTAGGAAAAAAGAATGAAACTAAGAACTTGGCTTGCTAAGTGCAAGTATATCAGATGTTGTATACTGAAACTGTTCTGCATTTATTTTAGGGTTGAATTTAAAACATAATCAGGTGAAATATTTCAAGGCAGGAATTCGATTTTAAGCTGAAAACATGTAGTTTCTAATTCTGTCACTAATAGGTGTAAAAGTCGCATTTATAGCAATCTACTGACTAACTTTTCTCATCAGATATGAAATACAGATAGGCTTTTCAAAATTGTGTGCACTCAGTTACCATATAGATGGTGTTATTAATTATTATTATATCATTTAATTCCTAGGGGAACATAGGGCTTCAGCTGCGCATCTCCATTGCCTTCTGTTTTCTGCCAACTTTTTCCCCCCGCTCCAAGTCTGCTCACACGCTTTCATCTCCTCTTCACATGACCTCCTCCAAGTCACCCTTGCACTGACGACCAACTCGCCGCTTCCCATTTAGTCGGGTTCCACTCGAGCAATGACTTGTCTAGTGATGCCACTCACTTGATGGTTTCCTCAGGGTATGGCCAGCCAATCCATCTACATTTCTTCCTGCCTGTTTGTTTCACAATCGGTTCCTGCTAAGTCGGTTCGCTCCCAGAGATCGCCGTTGCTGATCTTTTCTGGACAGCCATTTGATCTTGAGTATTGAGCGAAGACAACTATTAGTTTGTTTGAGATGCTCTTTATAGCGCGCCAAGTCTCTGATCCGTATAGCAAGTAGCACTGACTTCACATTTGAGTTGAAAATCCGGATCTTATATTCGTTTTCATGATGAGTGCTATTGACCTCCACACAGACTTAAGAGTAATGAAAGCTTGTCTTGCTTTCCCGATCCTTGCCGCTTTGATATCCTCGTCAGTTCCGTCCGCCTGTAGTTGAAACGCTGCTCCCCAAGTGGGTAGGTAAAGGAGGTTGTTTCGTTCACGTTCCTTCCATTTATGCTGTCTGATTGTTGTCCGTTGTCTGTTGTTGTTACTGTTGGTGTTGGCCAGGGATCTTCATCACCTCTGTTTTATCTATGTTCACTTGAAGTCCCGCCTATTTTTGATGCTTCTTCGATCGCCAAGTTGTTGCTTTTCACTTGCATATCTTCCAGTTTGTGGGAAATCTGACATATATCATCGGCGAAGTTCAGATCCTCCAAGTATTTTGTGTGAGTCCATTTTATGCCTGTCTCCTCGTTACCCGCTAACTGTCTGTTGCCTTATTCAATCTACTGCGATCGGGAAAATCATTGTCGATAGTAGATAGACTTGACTCACTCCCGTCCTCATTTCATGGGCTTCCGTAAGTTTCTGGTTGTGGATTACTTGGCATGCAGCATTGTCGTACAACTGTTGGATGAGATGCATAATTGTCGATGGCACCCCGTAGTAGCGAAGTAGTTGCCAAATGACGTAATTAAAATGGTATAATTAAAAGGCTATTGCACAAAGGTAATGTGATGTACTGCAAAGTAGTTTCCAGAATTATTTTAAATGAATTTCTATGCCTAACCTAGTTTTAGGATAGACATGTGTACAGCAGGATTTCAAGATACCACACTCCATGTACAACTAAAATGTAGAGAAAACATTTCAAAAGAACATTAATGAACTGCAAGATACAAAAGAATGAATGGTAGCAGCAGTAAACACGTAGGCGTGAATGCATCTGTGCCACTGAAAATAAGTTTTAGCCATATCACCAGTAGTCTCTAGCTACCGGTTCTTAGCATCCCGAAGTCCCCAACTAGACATTCCACACCACTCTGTGTGGCTCAAACAAACTGTTTAACTTTTATAGTGTTATACGTACTATTTTGAAATTTTGCACATTTCTGTGTAAAATGTCGTAATGTTAAGCATATTTGCTGAAGTAGTATGCTAAATTTTATCTTGAGAAGATGAACGACCTATATGAAATCTAACCACTTGGTATGTTGAAAAGGTTGTATCTACATGGTTAGTTGCTTGACTTCAAAGTATTTTTCATCAATGAATAAAGTCTAAAGAATAAAAGTAGTTGTGTAAAATCTAGAATTTGTTTCCCTTCAATTTTAGAATGGCACACGAAAAACCAAGTACGCCAACATGCTAAGAGCTTTTAACTTCTGTATTCACTTGACAGTGTAGAAAAAATATGTTTTAAATTGAACCAGGTCTGCGTATGAACAACAGAACACATACGAAAAATTTGAAACCCAGAGAATCATTTTGTTTTGGTGGTTATTTTTGATACTTAACTGGTCCATTTAGACTGATATTTCAATATTTTTTACGAATTCAACTGTTATTTAGACTAAATAACAAGCAGATACAATTTATCTGAAACGTGTAACATAATTGTTTTACACATTCCGGACATTTTGATCACATCGACTCGTCAAACATACTAAGAAAACCCTACAGAATATCGAATAGTGAAAATGAAATCAATACAGGTCAAAAGGATTATTTAAGCGTCAAAATCCGAGAAAAGAGGTAAGAATAGAAACTAAGAGCGAAAATCACGGCGTGGGATAACACTTGGTTCCGAAATTCGATTACCAAGCAATTTCAATGTAAAAGTAAATAGCTTTTGGGTGTGTAACACAGGTTTGACTATGGCAATATTTGACTGTGAAGGGAGTGCCAAGAAAGTACATTGCACTAATCAAGACACTATTCAAACTCACGTAGTCGTGTAAGGGCTAATAGGGAATTGTCATCTGGATTGATAACAACCAGTGGTGTCCGACAGGGATGCCCACTTTCCCCATTCCTGTTTAACTTCATCATAGATATGCTAATGGAAGTATCCCTAACTGAACTTAACGACTTAGGAATCAACTTGTTACCAGGGAATACTCTTATGGACTTAGAATATGCAGATGACATAGTCTTGTTAGGGGATGATGCTGACAAAATCCAGGGTCTTCTGAACACCTTGAGCAGCAATCTTCGTATGTTTAGCATACAATTCGCCCCTGTAAAGTGTAAGATGCCGCTACACGACTGGACTACGTCAACTCCTAGCTTAGTGATAGGGAGTGAAGTGATAGAACATGTTGACCAGTTCACCTATTTGGGAAGTTGTATCAGCACCAACGGACTGATTGGCGACGAAATCTCACCACGGTTCTAAAAAGCTCTAGCTGCTTTCGCTAACTTACACCATCTCTGGCGTAGGCGTGACATCCAGCTATCAACCAAGGGACGTGTGTACTGCTCAGCAGTTCGCTCCGTCCTTCTCCATGGCTCTGAAACATAGCCAATACGCGTTGAAGACATGAAAAGGTTGACTGCTTTCGACCATAGATGTCTGCGATCTCTGTCTCACGTTAGGTGGTTTCACAAGATAAGTAATGTTGACGTTAGGCGTAGAGTGTTGGGCAAAGAGGGAAAATCAATCGACGAGGCTATAAAGTTACATAGATTGAGATGGCTAGGTCACGAGCTGCGCATGTCTAGCCATCGCCTCCCCCGACGGCCATTACTAGCTGATATAGGTGCAGGTTGGAAAAGGGTAAGTGGTGGCCAAACAAAAACATGGCATCAATCCATGAAATCCTTGACCGTTAAACTGAGTCAGGTAGGGAGATGCAGACTTCCGGGTTGGAGCCCTCGGGACTCTAGGAATCAATGGCTGGAGACAATAGGTGACATGACTCAAAATCGTTGTCAATGGCGCAGATGTATTCAGTCTCTGTAATCTTTCATATTTCTTTCTACCATTACCCATTCTGTTTCGCTCTTATACTTGTGAAACTCTATTGATTTTCTCCATTCATCTTCTTGTCTACCTTTTGTGTGCTATTTAGAACGTGGCAACTCGAACTGCTGCACTTCGGTGACAAGTTCTATCTTGAATCCAGACAGACAGATAGAACACAGGTTTGCGTCTTTTTATGGCTGAGGCTTCAACAAATTCAAATATGTGCCTAAATTCATTGTATGCATATATGGTTTTGAGGGTACTCAACGAATTTCAGTTATCAAAAATTTATCATCCATCGAAAACTCATAAATCCGACATCCCAGTGTGCCTCATAATGTAAGTGTATATGCCACTAACCTACAAGATTGCCGCTCAGCTAGAGGAAATGCTAGGTCATATTCGAAGATAGTTTTGTAATCTGATTCATTCAGATTTCTTCTTAAAATTAGTGCGAAGACAAAGACATGTGTCTCCTAATTTTTGCTTCTCTGTTTACAAAAACACTGTGCTACTATTACTGTCAACTAATACTTTCTGTGATTACATCTCAAACAACAATATTCTCTTATCAGTTTTCCTACCCTATTTAAATGAATTACATATTTTATGCACAGGTAGTGTTAAATTTACATTTCAAAGTCATTTTCCCTATCACCGGTTCTTAAATAAGAATCTGTTTTTTCGATTATCTTAGAAACCTTCCTAATATATTTTCGTCTTATAAACAAAGTGAGCAAATGTGTCCACTTATTCGTTAATAAAGACACCAGACAGTTGCATAATTAATTGTTGCATTGATTACCTTCAGAAGATTTGCATTTTCCTCTGAAATTCACTAATGTAATGTTGCTCATTTTCTTCAATAGCAAAACTACAAATTCTAATTTATCATTTCATAGTTTAAATTTCAATTTTATTATGAGCGTAAACTGTAATAAACTGGAAAAAGTCACTAATTAAATGACAAGAAAATCTTGGGCTTTCGTGTAATTTTTTTATGACTATGAGGAACTGTATAATATGCAGATTTATTTCTACTGCATAAAGTTACGGTTGAATGAAAATTCATTTGTGCAGAATGGAACGGCGGGAATTAAGTCTGGTACGCTATATAAATGTATATATATATATATATATATATATATATATATATATATATATGGCGCCTCAAGCAATTATGTACTTCATCCAACAGTTGTTCTAAAATGCTGCATGCCAAATCATCCGCGACGGGAAACTCAAGAAGTCCTTCAAAGTAAAGGCGAGAGTAAGACAAGCTGGCTGCCTACCATCTCCAATGATTTTCCTGATTGCAGTATACTGGATAAGGCGACAGACAGTTAGCGGGTAACGAGGAGACAGGCATAAAATGAACTCACACAAAATACTTGGAGGATCTGAACTTCGCCGATGATATATGTCTGATTTCCCACAAACTGGAAGATATGCAAGTGAAAAGCAACAACTTGGCGATCGAAGAAGCATCAAAGATAGGCGGGACTTCAAGTGAACATAGATAAAACAGAGGTGATGAAGATTCCTAGCCAACACCAACAGCAACAACGACAGACAACGGACAACAATCAGACAGCATAAATGGGAGAAATTTGAAAGAAGCAAACTCCTTTACCTACCTACCTACCTACCTACCTACCTACCTACCTACCTACCTACCTACCTACCTACCTACCTACCTACCTACCTACCTACCTACCTACCTACCTACCTACCTACCTACCTACCTACCTACCTACCTGCGAAACATCGTTTCAACTACAGGTGGACGGAACTGACGAGGATATCAAAGCGAGGATCGGGAAAGTGAGGCAAGCTTTCATTACACTCAAGTCTGTGTTGAGATCAACATCATGAAAAACAAGATCCGGGTTTTCACCTCTAGTGTGATAATTACTATACGGATCAAAGACTTAGCGCCGCGTCACGAAGGCAACTTCGAACAAACTAAAGACCTCCAACAACATGTATCTTCGCTCAGTACCACTCAATATCAGATAGCCAACCAGAAAAGATCAGCAGTAGTGAGGGATCTCTGGAACAAACTGTGCAACAAATATGCAGGAAGAAATGGAGGTGGACTGGTCGAACTCTAAAAAACCATCAAGTGAGTGACATCATACGCTATGTCATGTCTCGAGTGGAACCTAAATGGGAAGCGGCGAGTTGGTCGCCAGTGCGAGGGGTGACATGAAGTGGAGGAGGTCATGCTAAGAGGAGGTGGAATTATGTGGGTAGACATGGAGCCAGGTGAAAACGTTGGTGGAGAACTGAACACGATGGAAACGTGCGGCTGTAGCCGTAGCTTGCTCTAGGAAATAAAGAAAAAAACAATAAAAACAAATAACATGTATATATATGCCGTGTGGTATGTACCTATGGATAGGTACATATCCAGATTTTTCGGTATGAACTTCTGCCATGAGTCTTGAAGTAAGCGATCATGTTACAGAGTAGTGAGGACTTTCTTTACTGAAAAGCTTCGTCGTAGTATACAGAAAAAAATTACAAGCATATTTTTCGAAAAAATGAAACAAAATTGTGATTTCACATAAATTACTCCGACATATACGAAGTTTCTTGGCGATGGGCCCAAATGCCTGAGTATTTGCAACAGTGCATAATAATTGACATAGCTATGCTGTCATTCAAACAGTAGTTTTTACTAATGTCAACTTTACAACATAATTTTTATTCACAACTTTTACCCTTCCTCTCAAATACAAGTCATGATAATCACTTTCTTATTCTACAGGTAGATTAAATCATGCTTATTACTGGAATTTTTCAAAAGGTACATCTTAGTAAGGATTTTCGATAAACACATGATTCGATTCGGCCTAATGACATACACACACATGTTACATTGTTATATCTTGATGCTGAAATCTACAATTTATTTTTGTTTTCCTTTTTATCAAATTTTGTGATCTGTTTTGAATCAGTATAAACAAAATGTAACTTTTATTCAGATAAATAAAATCATGAATATTTCTAACAAGAAATTAGTTACACGCGGGCATTTTTAATTTCTGAATCTGGTACAGTGGATAAACGATGCAACAAATAAGAGATTTTCTTCCTTCCATTGTGAATATTTTTAAGTAAAATCTTCTTCATAGTGCGCGCTTCGTTTACAAGTTTCATTTCATACATATTGATAACGAATAACCTTCTGTTCGCATAGGTTATTAATTGAATATGAAATATTCCTATGTAAGTGATAAATTATTAGTCACTCCGGTGGATTTCCTAAGTAAAAGTCTATTGTACACTGAATCCATCTGAAAATCTGTTATTAAAGGTGAAAACTCAAGGATATCGGATTCTTGAATTCCACACTATAGTAAATTATTATTACGATTATTGATTAATGAAATTTCGCTGCTCAGTTGATTAGTGAAATGAAGCTGCTGATGCAAAATTCAAACTTCTACTAACGGTGAAGTTGTCTGTTAACGTATTCGTAGAATTTTAAGATTGACGACAAGCTAATCTCAGTTAAATAAAAATATAAGCTACACTAAATGTGAATCAAAACAATTGTCATTCCAGTGTTGCTTGTTTCCTATGCAGACAAGGTTAGTAAATTGTCACTACAACGTGATAATGCTTCACAATATGAATGTCACCAGGTCCCAAATTCCACAAAATATCTTAACTGATTTGATTCAAAAATTACGAATTCTGTCGTCTGATTAAGGGTATCATCGAAAATTTCCGTTGCTATGGTGGTTTGTTAATAGGTTATATCTTTTGCATGCTTTGTAGGTGAAATTTTGCAATAAAAGGTTTTGATGGCGTATATATCATGTGCGTCAATGGCACAGTGGTAAGGAAGCTTGCTGAATATGCAGACAGTACGGACTTCCATCCTCGGCCGACGCACACCTGATATCAATGGTCGGCCTACTAAATTTGGGCTACTAATATCACATGCTGAAAATTCCATACTTGTATAAAAATACTCTGTGGAATCAAGTTATAATTAAATAAAATAAATAAAAAATAATAGTTCTTGAACTGCATTATGTTTGCTGTACTTTTATCAGAAAATATTGCATGATATTAAATATCTTCGCTATGTAATGAATTAAAGGAGGCAGTAGATTCAGAGTTAATCGTGCTTTGTCGAATTTTCATGAAATCATACTGGTTTATCCTGGCTTATCTATCGAAATGCTTCAAAACCCACTGAATTAATCAGGTGGCTCCACTTCATAAAAGAGATATGCCATATAATCGCCAGAAAACTTATCTTTCATCCTCCAATCGATTGTTTCTTGGTACATCTAAGCCCAGCAAACCTTCACAGATAAATCTTAGTATTGTAAACATTAATATTCATCAGGAAATTTTAAAATTTTAGACTTTCAAAGCATTTACTTTATGTTGTTATTGCCATAACATATCATAAATAAATAAATAATTAAATGGAATTCAATACACAAAGTAAACATTTTTTCATCAATAGTAATATCCGGTTTTTTGTTATTTGAAATCACTGTCTTTATCGATGTGTAAATAATATCAGACATAACAAATGTTAGTATATTTATGTATGTTTTTCGTCAAATGATTACTGAAAACTCTGACTGAGGATGAAGTAACCAAGGATTCCAGTGTCTACATATATAAGTGATCAAATAGTGTATCTAGTACGCAGCACAAAGATGAAAGTATTATTATATGAAGAACGTTTTCAGATACTTAATTCTGAAACAAAGGTTCTAAACCAGGCTAAGAGCATTAATATCCGTTAATGTAGCCTACTGTGGTGTGTCAGTATAGTGTATCCAAGACTGAAGGCTTCAGTGGTTGATGAAAAATTATCATTTTCCAACGAATAAGACATTAAAGTTGCTCGAATAACACATAAATAGCTGAATATTTCGTGTTTTCTTCAGGAGTCTTTAATTCTCATGATTTTACTTATTTATCTATTTCGATACGAATTATTAGTATTTCCTCGATTACCAGGTGGAATATACGGCCTCAACAGGACATCTCCACTTCCTACTATTCTCTGTAGTCACTTTCATCCGGATATACGACTGACCATATATTTTTATTTCCTCCTTGCATGAAGTCCTCTATGCCATGTGTCAATGGACGCGAACATTGACGTTTGTTTATTGAAACTGGTAGCCATTGGCGGGAAACTCAAAGGCGCGAATGGTTCAATCGTGTACAAGTTGGAAGAAGTCGAAAGAATACGAATAAAAGTACATTATATTTAGTGTAAAACACTTGTTTATAGGTTTGTACTTATCTTGACTTGAATTGCCAAACAATACAACTATCTTTAAGTACTGGTGTTTTGGAGTTAAAGTCGAGAAAGTCATAGTAATTATCGGTTCAGAGCGTCTTCGCAAATAATAGGAACTTAGAGTTAAGTTTCTTGATACCATGTTTGGATGCCCAGCCCGTCATTTCCTATTCGTGTCCCGATTTGTTTGCAAACAGTTGAATGTTTTGAGTCCGAATTTGAGAATACATGTTACAGCTGCAAGAAATTATCTTCCTCGATAATTTATATAAAGAATATTTGATATCTTTCACATGAGAACTAGAAAGCAGTTAAATGACCAATTGAAGTTTTCTCTTCATAAGCTATGTTAGGTCAGCTGGTAGATTTCAGGAAGAACCAATCATTCTAATCATCTGCAAGTGTCACTGGGAAATGAAGACCATGATATACGTATATCTGATATTACTGAAAGTGTAACTTACAATTTCGGCTCTGTTGCCTTACTGTGTCACGAAAAGGTGAAGTATATTAAGAATCTGTATATATTTATGCAGAATATACCGCTTACCTGAAACTCTACTGGATTAGGAATGGGGAAATAGACCGTAAAATATTTTCAGTCATGATCATAAAAGTGGAATCATTTACTTCATCAACTTTTTATTTGTAAAGTGTCAGTTTTAAGGGATTTGATTGGTTAGCGGTATGATCACGAATTTCTATTTGATTACCTCCCAAACAATTGGTTCATCATTGAAGGTAGTCATAAATGTCTGTCCTTCACCATCTGTGCTACTTTGTTGTTGGTTTTTTACTCAAATTTTGATGACAACAATCGATTATGGTTGATTTAAATCTCTGTAGTTTTTGGTAGGAGGTTGGAGTTAAATCATTTTTTGGGTAATCAGATTTTCAGATTGTGCGTGAGTATGAAGTCTATTAGCATTCAGGTGACCTTTTTACTTCTCCAGTTTGCTTATCCTTAGACTTGCAACTTAATGTCTACTCTCATTAGGGTTAATAATGTTTTATCATGTTGTCTGATAGGTAGATGATCCCTTTTATTAAACATAAAAAAAACAAGGAACTAAGAAAAATCGAGCTAACCGATAAAGAATGAGTAAATTAACTTTAAAATTAGTTTAACACCTTTATTGATACAGTCGATAAATTAAAGAAGGCTGTAAATGGATGAGCGATTATTACTACTGACACTAAAACAGGATATACGAGAATTACTAACGACTTTAAAATGTGAATTCAAAAATAATAAGACAAATAAATCCCGAAAAACCATAATTGTTCAGAGTATTTTAGGCACCTTAGTTGCTTGGCATTTCTAGGAAAGTTGTTCAGAGCACAAAATAAATTGCAATCCCTTTCCTATTATGGATAAAATTTATTTTGATAAAGTCACAGTGTTATACAGTAATATTGACTGATGACGTTTCGAGCACAATTTATTGCTCATATCATGTCATACCTTGATATGATTATGATTATCCATAATGGAATTGTACTCTACCACAGGGCCTAAGTTTTATCCTTATACAATCCCTGTTCACCAATTTTGAGGAGCTTTTTAAGTATGTTTACTAGAAAGCTTTCACCAGTTGTTTAAGTATCAGTCAACCCAGGACAGTACTAGACAACCCAAAAACTTTATATCATTACATTCAGTCCATTGGTCAATCAGTAAGTTTTTTATTCCAATGCGTTCCGAGTCGAGCATGAGGCTACATGCTTCAACCTTCGAATTTCATTAGCGGTGATTCCGTCTTTTTTATGGAGTGAGGTTCCTAGTCTCACACTGTCTTTACCAGACTTACTACTGGCTAAGTGAGGTTTATGATTGCGTCAGCAAAGAACCGAACCCCAAGCTACTTGTGTTTTTAGCGAGCATCCTACCAATGAACCAGTGACGTGCAGCTGAAATAATCTTCGATTTCTTCTCACATAAAAACTCATTAATCTGTCTACATAAGAGTTAGTTCAATAAGGCATGTCAGTTTATTTCTTACCGATTTCTTGTATCCTGTTTGCAAAAACAGAAAGGCGGCATTAAAAGTAGACAACAAAAAAGACAACAACTATCCAAAAGAATTTGTCAGAGATAATATAAAAAAGTGAAAAAAGAGGGTAAAACCACAGAATGACAAAAAGGAGGAAGGCAAAACAATACCATACAAAAATGGTACATCAGAGGCAATACAAGGAAACCTCAAAAATATTGGTATTCGCATCACGTTTAAACCGACGAGTCTAATTAAAAATAAGATAAATCAACTGAAAAATCCAATAAAAATGATAGATAAAAACAATGCGATTTACAAAATATCTTGTGTCTAGTGTCCGACTAAATGTGTGTCAAACGTCCAGATCACTCACAATAAGAGTGAATGAACATAGACGCCAAACTAACGGTCAACCAACAGAAACACAAACTTACAAGAATTTAGAAAAAATCATCTATAGCTCTACATGCATGGGACAAAAATCTTAAAATCGATTGGGACAATATTTGTACTCTGAAAACTAATATGAACAAATGGAAAGAGAGACTTATAACAAAATCTATATTCATTAAGGTCACATCGGATACATGTAACAAGGGTGACTCAGCGCAACTATCAGCAACCTGGAATATAATTCTGAATACTCAAAAAAAGAACTATATATATGAATGCAAATCATAAATGTGTGAATTAAAAAACGAAACGATTCCAACGGTTGGTGTGAACATGCGGAGTAGTTTCACTCGAAATATTACCAAAAACAAAGACTTAGCATTGTGTGTAAACCAATGAAATATAATTATACTTTATTTGATCTATTCCACATCGCTCAAGCATTTCACTGACATTAAGTGTGAATATAACTTCGGTTGAAAAAAAAATATTTCTCCAGCTCGTGACGAGTTAGCATCTTTAAATGGTGTTTCATTTTTATTTTGAAGATATTCATCGTGGTTCGATATCTGAATACCATTTTTTTTGACTTGCAAGTAATTACACCAAGAGACCAATTGGCTGCACCGCGTATAAAACGTTTTCTAAAATCAGATGATCATATATATATATATATATACGCTGCTTCCTGATCATCGGATTTTAGAAAACGTTTTATACGTGGTGCAGCCAATTAGTCTCTTGGTGTAATTACTTGCAAGTCAAACAAATTGTATTCAGATATCGAACCACGATGAATATCTTCAAAATAAAAAAATAAAGATACTAACTCGTCATGAGTTGGAGAAATATTCCTTTTTCAACCGAAGTTATATTCACACTTTATGTCAGTGAAATGCTTGTCATATAGTTTTTTTAATATGCATGGTCAATGAGAACATGGGGCAAAATGAGATGAGTTAATTTAAATTACCATGCATATTAAAAAAAAACTATATGACTATGTGACTATTGTTTCATCTAATCATACTTGTTCCACAATACACTTTCAGATATGATTCTAAATCGCCTTTACTGGCTATTGTATGCTTAAATTAATGGATTTATAATTGTAGAGCCTAAAGAAGAATTTATTGAAAGGTATATATATATATATATATATATATATATATTTATATATAGCATCATCAAATATACTAGAAAAGATTTATCATTTGTAAGTCACTATGATTAATAATTCCTCGATAAACATAGACCATAAGACTAATTTCTCACAAGTTTACCTGATATCAAGCATGGAGTTTAAAAAATTATTCCACTGTCTTCACACTTTAGGAAAGAGAAATGGCTCTAAAATTGTGCTATGCATCGTGTAGTGACCTCTTTTTATATTCATCCACTAAAATAACATACGAAAATTTTTCCTTTCGTATCATTGACTGTTTAGACTTTCTTGTTTTCGTATGCTGGAGATATTAAGAAACACATCACACACATACACACACCTCACATAACAATAATCTTTTGACATCCTACAAATCATTACTGCGGCTGTCGATTAATTCGGTATTATATTACCAGTAGACGGTAGAAAAAGCGTACAACAAATTGCTGAGCTGACAGATTTCTGTCTGAATTTTTTTATCGGTGTATTATTTCTTTTTTTAGAAGTTTACAGATCATTTTTCATTTCCGTGCAGTGTTATGTTGTTTGTTATTAACAATTAGTTTTTTTTTATATTAGTTCAGGAATTACTAATAATCTACTGTTTCATACTTTTATTCGGATTCAACACAATTTAAATACCTTAACATTTTTCAATGAATGAATTACAGAGAGATTAGTAAAGCTCTCATTTTATATTATGTAGCTGAGGTGTGTAGTCTAATTCGAGATTTTGATGTGGTTTTGTTCTCTGAGCTGGATGGTTAGTTTGCGAAGCTTTCATCACCTTACTGGGTGACATCTTCAGCGCATACTTCAATTTGAAGTGAGCTTTTAGATTTCTCCACGAGTTTATTAATCATCTCTCCTGGTGTGAAAACACACACAAACAACCAATCACGTCCAAGGTCACCAGGAGAGATGATTAATAAACTCGTGGAGAAATCTAAAAGCTCACTTCAAATTGAAGTATGCGCTGAAGATGTCACCCAGTAAGGTGATGAAAGCTTCGCAAACTAACCATCCAGCTCAGAGAACAAAACCACATCAAAATCATCCACCTGAGCTACAAATCTTCTCTATCATATCTAATTCGAGATTTTAAAACACAGAAATGCTTACATGACAAAATTTAAAAAATATATTTGTAGTACGCTGTATTGTTGCTTAGTAATACAGTTAATACACTAAAATTAGCGACTGCCTAAGGGATAGTCGATCGTTATTTTATGTTTGAGATCCTGAGTAGGTTCAGAGATTTGGCACTTAACAAAAAGTATTTCCAACAGGTTAAAGACGTTTATCAACAACTACCTTCACTTAATACTGAAGACTAGATAACTGAAAAGAATAATTAACAGGAATTTCTGACAATGAACTAACCAAGAACCTATGGCCCAGCCTATATGAAGATAGAAATGGAAACGAGTCAGACACACGTTGAGGAGATCATTAATTGACATCGCGCACCATGTCCTTGACTGCAACCCAAATGGGAAACGTCGAGGTGGGCATTAGTCGCGAAATGATACGGAGGAGATTGTGTAGGGAGCCTGCTTAAGGCAGGATGAAATGGAGAGGTGTTGTTGAAACCCTATGCTGCACTTGTAATCCAACAGAATTATACTAAAGTGCATCCTAAACAAGTTAGTCAATTATTGACAACATCAGAAATAAAGATGGAGTTCACCAAATGATGTGTAATTAGCGTCTGAAAATAGTATTTAAATTCTTTGTTAGTAGTTTGGTAACACTTGTTAAAAGTATTAGAGTGAATCAAATGCATGTAAATTACAGTCGAAACTTACTTTATTGTTTCACGAACTACTTATACAGTGAGTAGAAAAACAGATACTTTGTAAATTTACTTTTCATCACTAAATAAAGATTAAGAAACTATTAACTGTTATTAGGCTCGAAGTTGACTTTCTACAAAAACATATATTTATCTGATAAGTTTAGTTTCATCTTATTTCATTTTAACATAAATCTAGAAGATTTCAGCTACGAAAAATAAAATAAAAACTGGAGTGTATATCATTATTGTTTCACTTAGCAAATAGATTATCTAAATGGCAGTATTCAAATGATCAAATGACTACTTATTACTACTTTATTGATTCCTTTCGTTCCCAAAAGAATATAGAGCTTGAGTAGTATATCTTCATTGCACTCGGTCTCCAGCTATCAATTTCAGTCCACTGGCTCCATGAAAACCAAATGTCTTTTATTTCCTCTTCATGTGATTCCTTCCATGTTACTGTTGGGTGCCTTACCCATCGTTTCCCATTCGGGTTTCATTCGAGGCTATGACATGTTATGTAATGGTCTCATTACCTATTGCATATTTATGAAGCTTTAGGACTTTACTTTCCTTTATTTCGTGGTAATTATTGACAGAAGTTGTAAGTGATCTTAATTGCATTTGTTTGAAAAAAAATATTTCAATGTATTCCACCTAGCCTATTCCTTCTTTTCCATAGAAAACGACAGGTTTTCACTATAACTAAATGACTGGTTACTAATGTCATAATAGTTCCTTGCGAAACATCTTTTAGAATTACGCCAGCATCAGAGTTGACAAAATGTAAACATAAGCTTTGAATAATCATCTCTGTGGTCGTTATTAGTTCTACAGTGAACTGTTTATTTAAAAATCTACAGCTCTTTTTCAAAAATTTTTATTGAAGCTGTTCAGTGAATTAGGTAAGTTTTCACAGCTGTGGTAGTTCATAATACAAAACCAGGCGTGCAAAGGTCTCGGAAATTTGTGCTGTTTGGTAACAAAATTCTTTTTCCTAGCAGTACACAAATGTGGGTGATATACTGAATTGCTTAAACACTAACCTAATTGTTAAGATTCAAATAACACGCCATCTACATGAGCCTGGAAACAAGATAATAGATGTTACCGATGCTGAACAATGTAAGCTACCAAAGGGATGCTGGGTTTCTTTCTAAGTCAGTGTGCATTCTGAATAATGTGAAACACTATTTATTTTGGAATATTTAGGACAATATCTCCAGTAAGTAAATAAAATATGTAAACGATAATACAAGTAAAATTACTTTATTGGCATTTATTAAGCTAATTACTTTGTTATAAATGAAATAGATTACTGTCTTGTTATAATAACTGACAAAACCCCTACTCTAAAATTTTACTCACAAACAATCTAAGCCAATAGTCGTAATATGATTACCGTCCATTAAGTAAGTGGAGTTGATCTACTACAGAAGACCTTCTTTGTGTCAGTATTCAGTTTGCTTCGCTGTTGTTTTATTATATGTTTGGATATTGGGAAAATTTACCATTTATAATAACACACACAGTTTAGCCCAATGTATACTCGATGAAAACATTTTGTATAATCTGGTCAGTTTTTCTTCAAACCTTAATATGGATTAGTCTTTAAAAGCACTTTATCCGACCGATTTAAAACTGATAGATTTAACTGAGCTTATTGAAATTCTACCTCAATTTTTGATACGTAGTTCTTTTGATTAGTTTGATACTTGCGGATACTTAAATTAGATTAAAGATAAGTGTTATGATGCTAGATCTTTTGTCACGAGGTCACTGCTTAACTGCTGACCAGTGCCCACTTAACTGGTAAAGCGGAACACGCGAGAATCAGCGGTAAAACCAGGCTCATTTATTATGACAAAAGTGACTGTATTTATACAAAAATAAGGTAGACTGGAAGTCAACCAATCCGGTTGAGAGTTGGAATTGTGCAAGCGTCCAATCAGAAAGCAGGATAATTGCATGTCAACGACTTGTCAATAACGCGATAATAACTTGACTGAGACATGATAATGACCTGAAAATTGCATGTGTTTCGCCTCTTCCTAACAATAAGTTTCACATATCTAACACCAGAGCCAGTAAATATTTTTTAAGGAGACAAAATGGAAATCTTTAAAACAGATCTAACCTGCAAAATGTTAACTTTCCAACATTTCAAAGTTGCAACTTCTTCAGAAATTAGTGTATCTTTGTTGCAAGATCGCAGGCAAATAAAATAAGAGGTCAAGCAAATACCTTATTAGTCTCAGTTTTAGAATCCAGTGAATTTCCCAGTCAAACTGATGATTAATTTTATACCTTGAATTGTGGTGAATTTAAATATTAAACTCTGAAAGCAGGATAAAAGTAAAACCAAATGAAGGGTCAGCTGTGTTTTAGGAGCAGTATCTGAAATAAATTCAGCTACTGCAAGAATCGATTGAAGATGCCCATTCGAAATTTCTAAAGACAGATTACTGCACAAAAAGTTTTTTTCGATAACTTTATCATCAGGTTCTACAGTTATATATCCATAATAATGAAAGAATGATAGCTATTGACAACAGTAGTGGATTTTTAAGGAAAAACATCGAATCATTTAGATTAGAATCCCAGAATTTTTTGCGAATAGATTACGAATAGATCATAGTCTGAAATATATGAATGTGGTAATATGTATAATTGTAATACTAAACTGAACACCAATATTACACGGTAATTGATTATGCATGATGACGAGTGTATAGAAATAAATTCTCATGAGTGATGTTCATATTAGATTCTGTTCATATTGATTATAAACTTCAGATGGATCAATGATCATGTCATGGACAGAGGTAGAGAAAAGATTTCTGCGGTAGCATGTTGTGTGCGTTGTATTTGTGTCAGTGTGTAAGTTAACAGCTACGTGTAATGACACTGAGAGTAGGGGAATTTACGTTTGCAGCATGGAGGGCTCTATCAAAAAAGGTCGATGTGATAAGGCATATTTGAATTTGCAGACTCCACAGTAGACTAGGACAGTAATAGCAGTTGCATTTGTCTCTCCTGCACACAAAGCCTGATTTATTTTAGATAAACTGCAATGGCCCCTGCTCCGTGAAGTGTGGTGTGCCCGGATGCTTTTGGCAATTTATTTGGTACCTGGTAGACGATAGAGAAATAACGTTTGGAATTCTGATCTAAACGATTCGATGTTACTCCTTAGAAAATCAATAACGTTGTCAATAACAATCATTCTTTCTTTTTACGAGTTGATCACGGATTTATGTCAGTTAGAGAACCATTGAAAACTACCGAGTACTGGACAGCTGTTTCATTCTAGTCTAGGAATCATCGGCAGTACACACCAACTGCCACGGTTTGAACCCAGAAACTTCCGGTTGGGGTCGCGCTAAATCACGAATTAGTAGAAGTTAGAATTCATGCAATTGAATGGAGTCTCAGTGACTGAATGGCATACGAGCTTGCCTTGTAACCGGAAGGTTCTAGGTTCGAACCCTGGCGGTGGGTGAGTACTGCAGATGGTTCATAAACTAAGATAAAACAGCTATCCAGTACTCCCTGGCATTCAATGGTTCTCTAACTGATATCACTCCGTGATCAACTCGTAAAAACAAAACTAATACTTAAAAACCAACTACAGAAAATCATTCCTTCATCATTATATAACTGTAGAATCTGATGATGAAGTTATCAAAAAGAATATTGCAATAATGCAAACTGTATAATGGTTGTTAGGGTTTAGAAAGCATTTCAGCGTGTTACCAGTTATAAACAACAATAATTTATTAATCACGTCTGACGGTGAATGACTCACGCTACAAATATTTTCACAAAAGTGCAGCAGTTCAAGTTGTTACATTCCATATTTTACATTAAGATAGAGGGAGGGAAGAAAAAACAGAGATACAAATGAATTATTATATTATTATTATTATTGTATCCTTTAGTTCCTAGAGGAACATAGGGCTTCAGCTGCGCACCTCCATTGCCTTCGGTTTTCTGACAACTTTTTCACCCTGCTCCAGGTCTGTCCACATGCTTTCATCTCCTCCTCGCATGACCTCCTCCAAGTCACCCTTGGACGACCAACTCGCCGCCTCCCTTTCGGGTTCCACTCGAGGGCTTGTCTAGTGATGTCACTTGATGGTTTCCTCAGCGTATGGCCAATCCATCTCCATTTCTTTCTGCCTATTTGTTTCTCAATCGGTTCCTGATTGGTTCGCTCCCAGAGATCCCTGTTGGTGATCTTTTCTGGCCATCTGATCTTGAGTATTGAGCGAAGACAGCTGTTAATGAAGGTTTGAAGTTTGTTTGAGATGCTCTTTATGACTCGCCAAGTCTCTGATCCGTATAGTAGCACTGACTGACTTCACATTGGAGTTGAAAATCCGGATCTTATTTTTAATGGTGAGTGCTGTTGACCTCCACACAGATTTGAGAGTAATGAAAGCTTGTCTTGCTTTTCTGATTCTGGCTTTGATATCCTCGTCAGTTCCGTCTGTAGTTGAGACGATGCTTCCCAGGTAGGTGAAGGAGGTTGTTTCTTTCAGGTTCTTCCCACTTATGCTGATTGTTGTCTGTTGTTGTTGTTGCTGTTGATGTTGGCTAGGAATCTTCATCATCTCTGTTTTATCTATGTTCACGTGAAGTCCTATCTTTGATGCTTCTTCGATCGCCAAATTGTTACTTTTCACTTGCATATCTTCCAGTTTATGGGAAATCAGACATATATCATCGGCGAAATCCAGATCCTCCAGGTCTTTTGTGTCAGTCCATTTTATGCCTGTTCCCTCGTTGGTTGCCGTTGTCCGTCGCATTATCCAATCAATTGCAATCAGGAAGATCATTGGTGATAGTAGACAACGTTGCCTCACTCCTGTCCTCACTTCGAAGGCTTCCGTAAGTTTCCCGTTGTGGATTACTTGGCATGCAGCATTGTCGTATAGCTGTTGGATGAGATGTATAATTGTCGATGGCACCCCGTAGTAGCGAAGTAGTTTCCAAATGACCTCTCGATCGACGCTGTCGAAGGCCTTTTCAAAGTCGATGAAGTTGAGATAGAGAGGTGACTGCCATTCCAAATGAATTATAGTGGGCAGAAATCTACGGTAAAAGAAAAATTAGTAACATGGGATGTTTAGCGGATACAGAAGATCAAAAAGAGTAAATGCATGTGAGCTATTGAGAACGATAATGATTGATATCACCGATAGTTTCCAGGTGTTTATTTCCTTAGCATCCCAAGGTGTATAACAACAGCAAATTAAAGAGGTAATGCAGTCTTAGGTGAAAAAAGAGGGAAAAGTACCAAGTAAGCTTAGAAAATTCTGAAATAAAAGACGATTAGACAGACAGTAATTGTTTAGATACACACATTTTATGGATAAAGACAAATGGTAATTATTTCTGTCATGGGAACTGTCCTTATAAAATCTAATACAACTGGCAGATTGGACTATGTTCGAGAAGTAATTTCAAGTAGCTGCAATTATTATTATTATTGTTGTTCCCTTGGGTTCCTAGTGGAACATAGGGCTTCAGCTGCACGTCTCCACTTGCCACTTCTGTCTTCCTTCTGCTGGACTTTTCACCTGCAGCCATGTTAGTCCATACTGTTTCAACTCCTCTTCACACGGTCTCCTCCATGTCACCCTTGCACTGACGACCAACTCGCCGCTTCCCTTTCGAGTTCCACTCGAGCGATGGCCTGACGCGCACGCGATGTCACCCAGCGGCCTCCTCAGCAAGAGTCGACTGAGTGTCTATCTGCACTTTCTCCTGCATATTTGTTGGGCGATTGGTTCTTGTTTTGTTTGTTCCCATAGTTTCCAATAGTTGGTGATTCTTTCCGGCCCGGCCATCTGATCTTCAGTATGTAGCCAGCGAAGACAGTTGTTGGTTGATGAAGGTCTGAAACAGGCTGTTGGTAATATTCTTTGTGACCCGCCAAGTTTTTAATCCGCCTGCAAATATCAAATCATTATTCAATAGCAGATAAGTATGGGAACATAGAACTGTCTATTGTCACAATCGTTTCCTTAGTTTTCATAATCCATAGTGCTCAGACAATCGCTTGTTGCACTTACCACAGTGAATGTCTACATGGAATGTTTCAATGTATATAAACGCATTCATTTGCCTAAAATAACAAAATCCCCTATTCAATGAAAAGATGTATAGCAAAAATAAAATGAAAAACTGAAGCATAATGTTGATTGATAACTATTATTTGCCTTTCTATCGCTCAAACAACAAACCATCACTTAGTTATCAGTATAAGTTAAACTACACTTGTTGTTATTGACTTTGATCTTTAACTAGATTTTGACAATCAGAAATGTATTCATTCTGAATTCTTAAAGTAAACACTGCTAACTCATTCGGCCAGAACAGAACATCAAGAAAAATTAGATTTAGCTACTCTTTTTTTGTTGTTGATATACTCCAAATGTTGAAAGAAAACAAAACAAAACCAAAAAAAGAAAAATTCAACAGCGAATAAACATTTGTAAATGCTGAATTCATTACCTCGGAAAATAAAAAACTTATTTTTTATATTAAAAAAAAACATCCTGTTCATGTGATTTACTTATTAGTCAAAAAGTCCCATAACTAGTTGAAGTAAAGGTATCCCTTTTTCCTCACTTGTAGTAGAACTGTTAGTAGAAATGATCTATCATGATGAATAAGTATTACTCGCCTAAAGTCGGTTAGTATCGATACCTATTTACGGTAATAATCACGCACTTTTATGTCCTTAAATGAGTAGTTCTCAGGGCTAATGTTGTTACAGTTAAAAGGTAAAGGTAAGCAAACAACATCATTTCGATACTTCATACACTTTCTGTGCATGCTTTTTTATCATCCATCCTTTGGAGATGAGTTTCTTGTTCATTTTTACTACTTTCTGTATCTTTTTTCTTTTGAATAAGGTATACCTATTAACAAATGCACCTTGGATATACTGTTTCTGATGACTTCAAGAAATGGAACGGAAAACTAACAAACTTCCAAAGTTGGGGGACTTTAAATGCAAGATGAAAAGTGATCCGTCCAATAAGCTACAGAATCCGTACAACTTGGAGCCCTGACACTGTAGGAGAGGAACTGAAAACTCTACAAACGTTTCTCCACCAAAATCATACACATTATCTACCGCCAAATAACCTCTCTCTGAATCTGTAATTTAATAAAGACTCATTGGTGAAAATACTGAGAAACTGCCCCTAGTGTTCAATGAAGATAGCTTCCTTCTCATCTGAACTTTGACTTACTTCCTCCATAAAATCAATCATTTATTCTCTTGAAAGCGAAGAATAATCTACCACTGATAGCTTCATCACTTTCCATCTAATAGTCCACCTGATCCAATAGAGCTAGGTATGTCGGCCTAACTCAGTGTTCACCACCCCTAAAGTCTCTGCGAATACTTACTCTCATGATAAGTCTCCAGACCTCAGATGTTACGAATTTCCTGGAACAATTTGAGCGCTGAGGCAGACTGAATCATTTTAAATTATTTAAAATAATCCCAGCGTGTTTTATAGAAAGTTAAAACAAGATTTTCCTGAAAGTTTCTCAGTGTAAGACACAGCTTCTTCGGAAGAATTATTCGGATTTTATTAACCATCCTTTTTATTGTAATTTACAACTTATTCTCGTGGTTTTACAAAAAACAAAAAATATCCCCTTAGCTATTTTCTGGAAAATCTGGTCAGTTGTGGACCTCGTGTGAACTCGCAAGCCAGCTTCAGATTCACCAACATTGTGCATGGGAATCCAAATAGCAGAAGCAGTGATGATGCTCATATTAAATCCACTTAAAGAAGAATTCTGTCCAGTCACCCAATCTACAATGGACTATAATTTATTTCAACACTTCATACGAAATTTTTGTCATTTATGTTTCAAAAGTTACTTTTCTCTACTTCTACCACTACATTTTTACTCCTCATGACACTCATCTTAACTTGGATCTCTTTCAATTTTAGTTGAGCTCTACTCAATCCTCTCAGTTGTATTAAATCAATCAATTTACTTATTTAATGTTAATTAAGAACACAATTTTCAGCGAAGAGACTCTTTTCAACGAATTTATTATCAAGCTGTACAATCGTATATATATGGTTTTATAAAGAAATTATATCCGGTGAGGGAATTAGGTCAAAGGTGTAAATACATGAAATAATAATAGTATGAAATAAATTTAAAATATTTGTGATTAGGTTCATAGTTTAAGTCAAGTGGAACAATAATTAATGTCATATATAAGATAATACATCGGGTGTATAGATTTTGGGGAGAGGCATATAATTGTAAGATTAATAGACGAATGTAAAATGTTACGTAATATGGTGTGAAATTTGATAACATAGAATTTAATATTGTAAAAATAAAGATAAAAAGTATACACATGAATAATTTTTGGTTTAAAATGTCAAGTAGATCAAGTGGAAAAGATTCAGAATGAGAGTCGTAATAATATAATAATAATGATAATAATATAATAATAATCGAAGTAATAAGGGAAAAGTACATAGAATAATAAAATAAATAAATGTCTATCCCTCTACGGCCAAGGCAGCAGTAGGGATTGTACATACTTCTTTTGTACACAAAGGTCTGGCTTAAAGTCATGAATTGCCAAGGCCTCAGCTGTCTTTAGAAGTCTGTAACGAAGAAAACGCGGGAAGTTGGCATGAATTCTATATATGACCTTGAAATCATGGTCAGGGTTGACCGAGTGACAGGAGTCGATGAGGTGTTCTAAGATAGAGCTTCGCACACATTTCCTTTCTCCCTTGTAAAACCAAGCTGGAATATGTTCTCGTATCCGTGTGGAGAGCATTCTCTGACTACGGCCAATGTACCTTGCTCCACAAGAGCAGGTGAACTGGTAGATGCACATGGAGGCGGTCAGACGGGGGAGCTTATCTTTTACAGAGGTAGAGAACAGTTTGCGGCTCGTGAACGTCATATGTAATCTAGCTGCAGGGAACGTTTTACTAACTGATTTAGAAAGACGATTTTTGAGCATATCAGAAGCTTGATCTCCTTTGAATTCCAAGTTCACGAATAGGGTTTTCTTTGGAACTGAGTCAGTGACCAGTTTAGACTGCTTATCTTTCATGTTGCTGTCAATAAATCGGTTAGGGTAACCGTTTTCTGCGAGTGTGGCTTTCAGGAAGTCAAGTTCTGAGTCGACGCAATCAGAACTACAAATTTTCCTTATCCTAAAGCAGAGTGAATGGATTAAATTCCTTTTCCTGGAAATAGGCACCCAACTGTAAAAATTAGTTAGTTGTCCGTTCCATGTACGTTTCCGGTGGATCGATCTCTTGAGAGATCCGTCATTCCGTCTGCTAAGGCACACATCAAGAAACGGAATACTTAGTTCCGATTCCTTTTCTATGGTGAATTGTAAAGAAGGATGGCAGTTGTTGAAGGCGAACAAGACATCATCAAGAACTACTTTCTTATCGCAGATGACGAAAGTGTCGTCTACGTATCTTTTATAAATGTCAAAATGCCCGATGGTTTGACTAAGTTGAGAATTTTCCAGCTTTGCCATAAAACAATCAGCTAACAAAGGACCCAGTGGTGATCCCATGGCAATGCCATCTCTCTGTCTATAGATCTCATTGTTGAAGGTGAACTGAACATTCAACGTGCATCTCAATAAAAGTTCTTTGAGGTGGATTGTCGGTAAACCTATTTCCAAACCATGTGTATCAATATACTCACATAAATAGCTAACAGTTTCCATGAGAGGAACATTGGTAAATAGCGACGTGACATCTAATGAGAACAGGACTTTTTCTGAGACATTAAATTCTTTAATACTATCAATAAATTTAAACGTATCATCAATGGAAAACTTAGATACTTGCCTTCTGACTGGTTCCAATATTTCGGCTAGCCATTGAGCGATTCCGTGATAAGGAGAGCCCGCCATATCGAGGATTGGACGGAGGGGTAATCCTGTCTTATGTATTTTTGGTAGTCCATACAAACGTGGTATAATGGAGCCTACTGGTCTGATGCGTTCGTATATTTCTGACGATATTGCTGACTTATTCCTCATATTCTTTAAGACATCAGTCAGTTGATTTTCAATTAAATGTGTCTTGTTCTTTTCACCGTCGGGTTTGGCGAATTTCGTTTCAAATTTCACACCATGTTACGTAACATTTTACATTCGTCTATTAATCTTACAATTATATGCCTCTCCCCAAAATCTATACACCTGATGTATTATCTTATATATGACATTAATTATTGTTCCACTTGACTTAAACTATGAACCTAATCACAAATATTTTAAATTTATTTCATACTATTATTATTTCATGTATTTACACCTTTGACCTAATTCCCTCACCGGATATAATTTCTTTATAAAACCATATATATACGATTGTACAGCTTGATAATAAATTCGTTGAAAAGAGTCTCTTCGCTAAAAATTGTGTTCTTAATGCTACAATGGGAATTATTAAATTATTAATGTTAATTGTTTTAGTTTCACTCCTTGTTAATGTTTTCTGCATTGCGCAGTTGTAATAAAATACTTACAATTTTAAGGGAACATCTTTGAAAACATTCCTTTTTTCTTTTATGGGAATGTACTACACGTATGTGATTGTATAGCTTGAGGACATTATTACTGTTAAGCGAGAAACTCTTCGGTAAACGCCTTTCGTTTCATGTGACTTAATAAAGAATTTCAAGCTTTTTTCAAGAAATTACTAGACATCAAGACTAAAAGTGCACGTGACAGTTTATTAAAATAAGAATTTATTTTACTCCTTTGTGTCTCAAGTGGAAATTAGGACTTCAAGCTTGAGCTTTGAAGTTTAAGTAGCAGTTCTGTTTATTTTTTACATGATGGGTTTACTAGTCTCCTGCTTAACTTGTCCTCTTTAGCAGGCTTGCTACGGCTAAGCAATGAGCAGTAGTGCACCTTCCGTGGATAAAGCTCCAAGCTAACCACGTGTGTGGTTGGTGAGTACTCCACTACCGAACCATCGAAGTGTATGATAGTTTAGTCTGGATGAAATGTGAAAACATTATCAAGACATACGGAATATACACGTTTTGTTATAAAATACATATGCTGAGAAATGAAGCGACTGTTTTCACAAATATGCGTCTACAAAACACTTTTTTTGAAACATTAATAGATATGCATTACATTTTGAGCAAAGTGTTAATAACCTCTACTGAGTATAAATCACTAACTTCCAGGTATCAGTAAAGTCTTGAAATAGTTTCATCTGTTTCCACCGTCTTCATTTTGTCCCATTCTACAGTTTAAACAAGTGATACAATCTTGAAGACAATCGAATTAATTAATCTGATGCTCACTAGCGACTGGCCCTATTCAGGCAGTTAACCTGGGGTTCTAGTGGGAAGCTGTGACCAGTAGGGTACAGCAGGTCGAAGATGAGGCAGTAACTCATCGAAGAAGACATTGCAAATTGGTCGCGCTATATCGTGAATTGGCAGAAGTTAGAATTCAAGGACCATTGGATCGGGTCCCAGGGGCTCAATGGTCTACGAGGTCGCCTTGTAACCAGAAGGTCCTGGGTTCGAATCCCGGTGGGTGCGTACTGATGAGGAGTCTCAAACTAGGACGAAACAGCTGTCCAGTACTCCCAGGTGGGTTTTCCAGTGGTTCTCTAACTGATGTCAACTCATGATTAAATCCTCCATACAAACAATCGAACTAACTTTGTGAAACATTTTGCAGTTGATTACGAAACGAATTCCATAAATATTTGAACAAAAAACAATTCTTGTGTATTATTTTTGAATGACTTCGTGTTTATTACCAGAGCAGATAATTGCAAATTCATGTTCACAATTAATTTCAACTATCTAAAGCCATATCCTAAAATTTCAAAATATTATAGGATTATTGCACGAAAAAGTAATCTAATTTTAGAGGTCATTTAACCCTGGATATTGAAAACTTCGCTCACAGCATATATTTAATCTATGTAAAAGTGGATGATTGCACAGTATAATACAGTGTTGTGTTATAGACTGACTAAGATCTTAATCTTTTAGATTGTGTTAACGAATTTAGAGACAAATTTTTATCCCAGCGCCTTAAGTTCTTAGTTTCATTAACTTGAAATGTACAAATATATTTCAGTAAAGTGTAAAAGGATGAGCTACGTTTTCCTCAGAATAAGATTATGTATTAGATCATAAATGTAAACGGTGGTTACAATAGAACAATGAAGATGAAGTTTGATTTGTTATACGTAAGTCAAGGACACTTGGAAATTTATAGAAGAGAGGAGAATGGTGAAAGAGAAAATGATTCAATTCAAGGACGGACAGGTGAAGGAGCCACTGAGCTCAACTGACACAGAACTGGATAAAGAAGTGAAGAAAAGTGCTAGGAAGGACAAAAGACGGTTCTACGACAGCGTGGCCATTGAAGCTCAAAAAGTTGCAGGCAAAAAGGACCTGGGACACTATATCAGATAACTAAGTCTCTATCCGGGAAGAGATCAACACCAGTGAAACATATAAAAGACATTCTATAGTTTTTGGTTTGTAAGGATTAGTTATGTTTTACGAGTTGATCACGGATTGGTATCAGTTAGAGAACCATTGAAAACCAGGGAGTACTGGACAGCTGCTGTTTCATTATAGTTTGGGAATCATCGGCAGTACGCACCCACTGGGATTCGAACCCAGGACCTTCCGGTTACAAGGCAAGCTTATTGAATCGGGTCCCAGTGGCTGAATGGTATACGAGCTTGCCTTGTAACCGGAAGGTCCTGGGTTCGAAACCCAGTGGGTGCGTACTGCCGATGATTCCCAAACTAGGATGAAACAGCAGCTGTCCAGTACTCCCTGGTTTTCAATGGTTCTCTAACTGATATCAATCCGTGATCAACTCGTAAAATATAAAAGACAGCCAAGGGAACCCACTTACCAAGGAAGAAAAACAGACTAAACAATGGGCGGATCACTTCAAAGGACTCTTGAACCGACCATCACCTGTAACCCGTCCAGAAATACCAACAACAGCACGTACACAACTGCAGGTTGACACCAATCCTCCAACGAGAGCTGAAGTCTTGAATACAATCAAGCTTCTAAAAGCTGAAAAAACAGCCGGACCAGATGGAATACATCCTGAAGCACTGAAAGCGGACCCAGAGACTACAGCAGATATTCTGACTCCATTATTGCAAAAGGTCTGGAAGGAGGGAAAGGTGCCTACTGACTGGAGGAAAGGTTACCTCGTGAAACTACCAAAGAAGGACGACTTACGCCTCATTCTGCAAGAACTGGCGAGGAATCATGCTCCTATCAACGCCAAGTAAAATCCTGAGTCGCATCATCCTGGAGAGATTAAAGGACGCACTGGACACAGAACTCCGCCACCCACCGGAACAAGCTGGATTCAGGAAAGTCAGGCAAATCATGTACTGACCAAATCGCAACTCTACGCATCATCATCACAGAACAAAGCATGGAATGGTGATCAAACCTCTACCTCAACTTTATAGACTTTGAGAAGGCCTTCGACAGCGTTGATCGTGAAGTAATTTGGAAATTACTCGAGTACTACGGCGTACATCAAATGTTCATCAACCTTATTCAACAGCTGTACGACAACGGCACATGCCAAGTGATCCACAACGGAAGACTCAGCGAGGCGTTTGGAGTAAACACAGGAGTCAGACAAGGGTGCTGGTTTATTATCACCAATGATATTCCTAATTGTGGTGGACTGACTGGATTATGCGTCAGACAGTGGGAAACGAGAGACGGGACAGGGATATCCTGGACCGACGTGAAGAACCTAGAAGACCTGGATTTCGCGCGTGGATGATTTATGTTTGCTGTCACACACAATTGAAGACTCACAAGCGAAAATCGACAAACTGGCCGAAGAAGCAACGGGCGAAGACAGGACTCCAAGTGAACATAGACAAGACAGAAGCTTTGAAAATAACCAACCAACAACAACAACGGCAGCAACGTGCAGAGTCAATCACCATCAACGGAAGGGATTTGAAAGAGGTTACTTCATTCACTTATCTAGGGAACATTATCTCAACTACACGCAGTCGGAACGGACGAGGATATCAAATCAAGCGACAATCGGGAAGGTGAGAAACACATTCATCAACCTGAAATCAATCTGGAAATCTTCGTCACTCAGCATCAACAACAAAATCCAGTCGGATTTTCAATACAAGCGCCAAGTCAGTGAGTTCTTCTATACAGATCAGAAAGTTGGCGGGCGGGTCATATAGAATATTTCCAACAGCCTGTTTCAGACGTTACCTTTACCAACAACTGTCTTCGTTGGCTACATACTGAAGATCAGATGGCCGGGCCGGAAAGAATCACCAACTATTGGAAACTATGGGAACAAACAAAACAAGAACCAATCGCCCAACAAATATGCAGGAGAAAGTGGAGATGGATCGGACACTCGCTGAGGAGACCACTGGGTGACATCGCGCGCCAAGCCCTCGAGTGGAACCCGAAAGGGAAGCAGCGTGTGGGACGTCCAAGGGTGACATGGAGGAGATCGTGTGAAGAGGAGTTGAAAGAATTTGGATTTACATGGATGCAGGCGAAAAGTATAGCAGAAGACAGAAGAAAATGGAGACGTGCAGTTGAAGCCCTATGTTCCACTAGGAACCCAAGGGAGCAATAATAATAAACAAATAAGTCACAACCACTCTGTGTTATTATAAAATGTTCCTTCAACCTTTCAACTATATTATTTTTGTTTTGTTTAGTTTCTATATACATTTGGTAATGCAAGTTTAGGCAGCATCTTGTACAAAAATGATTTTAATTTTTGAGACCGCCTATGTGTAGTATAAATTTATAAAATCTCAGCAGTTTTCCCTACACGAAACACTAACATAGCTTCTGTTCGGACAGATGGCATAGTAAAATTATTTTTTCATGTGTCTGAGCAATGGTATAAAAGGATTCAACCTAAAATTCAAGTTCCATATTATAGAAGACATGACGTAACGAAAGAGATCACTATAAGACAGAAAAAATCGCAGAAAACACAGCGTTACTGTTAGCAAAAAATATCTCGTGGTATACTTCCATTTTCTGTTGTGATGTAATAGTTAAAATATGCTCACCAGTAAGGTCATATGTATAAAATTCACAAGTTCTAGGCCTCATACTTACGAATTATGAGAGCTACATTTTCTCAGTTTTTCGGAGATCAGCATTACAACTACAAAGAACACGTACTACATCCTTCTACATATCACAAGGCCATAGAATCAGTGAGATTTATGACAACTGTAGGCTATTGAAAGACGAATCAATCAGGTGTTACTGCTATCTGTAGGTATATTTTCACTTTTTAAACAGAAACACGTCAGAGGCAAATATTTAACTCTTCAAATCAACTTTTAATTTGCCACAATGATTATTATGATTACCTGAATCATGACAGACGCAGTTTGTGTATCAGCCCTTATTGTTGTGTTTGCAAACTACTAGTGTAACAACTGAAGACAAGGGCCAGGCAACAGATCGTTTATTAAGGAAATCAACACGTATTTTTATATTTTCATGTATATTATTATAGTTAGTTCAAGCAAACAAACACAGCCTTCTGATTGGTTGTTTCTCAGGGAAAGTTGACCTTGCGCCTCTTTGTGACTATTTCTTAAATGTCAGATCATCTATATGTTAACTGTATCTGCCTACGCCAAGTCTGCTCTGAGTGATTGTTGAATCAGTCTTGTTCATATTTCCACACGACCAATATTTGCGACACAAACATTTACGTAAATAATTTTCTACCAATTTGGCTAGCAGCCTGCTCTCACCACACTCCTGTTTATCACTGAAGTGGAATGATCGGTCTCTGGTTATATATCAGTATCTTTCTACAGACACTACTGTGTGAAAACATCATCATTACAACTATTTCGATGTTATATTTGAATATGAATTTGGTCTTGTTAACTAGTGTAACTTATGTCCAGCTGTAGGCATATAACATTCGAGTCAGCAACTACCTAAAATACCAAACGTTTAACCTGTTTCAGACAACCTGATTTTAATTCTACACCAACTGCATATGAAGAAAGGAAAGACGTTTCAACTGAATCAGTAAGTACAAGAATCGTTTCCCACAGATTCTCGCTCTCACCTGTAACATATTTTCACTTAAAAACTGAATTTCAGGTTTAATTATAACACAGGAGACCAGAAAGAATAAATACTCGCTATATTCTGTGTTCCGTAAACTAAATAAGACGTGACCAATATGAATTAAACATGAACTGAAAAATTAAGAAATTGCTTAATAAAACACAATAGGGGGTCTGACTTTGCAGTGAATAGAAGAAAGTTCAAGTTTTCTGCCATTAAAAAGTATGAAGGTTGAGCGTTTTTTCTACTTAGAAATAAAGTCAAATTTCAGCTAATGTAATAAATGATTTTTAAATGTTAACATTTGGTCAATTTCTATTGCGATCACGAATTAATATCAGTTAGAAAACCAGGGGGCAGTGAACAGCTATTTCGCCCAAGTCGTTGAATGGTCAACGAGCTCGACTTGTAAACTGTAGGTCCTGGATTCGATCCACGATGGAGTGTTTGGTGTGTACTACCAAAGAGTCTATAACTTGGATTGTACAGCTGCCCAATATTCACTGGTACAATGTTTCCTTAACTAATTTTGATCCGTGACCGAACTTAGATTATTTCAATCTGCTGGCTTATTCTACTGTTTGTTGAGCATTGGTGAATAGTGTCAGAAAAGCACCAAGTAGTAATCGAAGTCATAGTGAAAAGTGTTTGTAGATGGAATCACAATTTATTTTATATGAAAGCCATTCCGGCTCAGGAGATGAAACGTCCTACCTTTATCGATAGTTTCGCAAAATTTTGTCTTCTAACATTTTTCTAGGCAAAATCCAAAGAAGCAAAGGTCCATTCATCACTTCAGGTCATCGATCGTTAAATGCTTGATTATTACTATTGTTCCCAGTGGAACATAGGGCTTCAACTGCACGTCTCCACTTGCCACTTCTGTCTTCCTTCTGCTGGACTTTTCACCTACAGCCATGTTAGTCCATATTCTTTCAACTCCTCTTCACACGATCTCCTCCATATAACCCTTGCACTGACGACCAACTCGCCGCTTCCCTTTCAGCCTGATTCCACTCGAGCGATGGCCTGACGTGCGCGCGGTGTCACCCAGCGGCCTCCTCAGCAAGTGTCGACGAAGTGTCCATCTGCATATCAAACATAAATCATCCACGCGCGAAATCCAGGTCTTCTAGGTTCTTCACGTCGGTCCAGGATATCCCTGTCCCGTCTCTCGTTTCCCACTGTCTGACGCATAATCCAGTCAGTCCACCACAATTAGGAATATCATTGGTGATAATAAACCAGCACCCTTGTCTGACTCCTGTGTTTACTCCAAACGCCTCGCTGAGTCTTCCGTTGTGGATCACTTGGCATGTGCCGTTGTCGTACAGCTGTTGAATAAGGTTGATGAATATTTGATGTACGCCGTAGTACTCGAGTAATTTCCAAATTACTTCACGATCAACGCTGTCAAAGGCCTTCTCAAAGTCTATAAAGTTGAGGTAGAGGTTTGATCGCCATTCCATGCTTTGTTCTGTGATGATGATGCGTAGAGTTGCAATTTGGTCAGTACATGATTTGCCTGACTTTCCTGAATCCAGCTTGTTCTGGTCGGAGTTCTGTGTCCAGTGCGTCCTTTATTCTCTCCAGGATGATGCGACTCAGGATTTTACTTGGCGTTGATAGGAGCATGATTCCTCGCCAGTTCTTGCAGAATGAGGCGTAGGTCGTCCTTCTTTGGTAGTTTCACGAGGTAACCTTTCCTCCAGTCAGTAGGTACCTTTCCCTCCTTCCAGACCTTTTGCAATAATGGAGTCAGCATATCTGCTGTAGTCTCTGGGTCTGCTTTCAGTGCTTCAGGGGGTATTCCATCTGGTCCGGCTGTTTTTCCAGCTTTCAGAAGTTTGATTGCGTTCAAGACTTCAGCTCTCGTTGGAGGATTGGTGTCAACTTGCAGTTGTGTACGTGCTGTTGTTGGTATTTCTGGACGGGTTGCAGGTGATGGTCGGTTCAAGAGTCTTTTGAAGCGATCCGCCCATTGTTTAATCTGTTTTTCTTCCTTGGTAAGTGGGTTCCCTTGGCTGTCTTTTATATGTTTCACTGGTGTTGATCTCTTCCCGGATAGAGATTTGGTTATCTGATATAGTGTCCTCAGGTCCCTTTTGCCTGCAACTTTTTGAGCTTCAATGGCCACGCTGTCGTAGAATCGTCTTTTGTCCTTCCTAGCACTTTTCTTCACTTCTTTGTCCAGTGCTGTGTAAGTTGAGCTCAGTGTCTCCTTCTCCTGTCCGTCCTTGCATTGAATCATTTTCTCTTTCACCATTCTCCTCTCTTCTATTAATTTCCAAGTGTCCGTTGAGAGCCATTCCTTGTCTTGTCTCTTCTTTCTTCCTAGAACCGTTGAACACGTTTCGTTGAGAATCGCCTTCAGAGACTTCCAATTTTCTCCCGCGCATGATTCTCCAGTGATGTCACGTAGTGTTTCCTGCTTTGCTCTGACAGTTGCAGTGAAAGTGACTTTTGTGGTTGTGTTTTTCAGTTTCTTAGTGTTGAACTTGCATTGTGGCCTATCCCCAGCTATCCTCGAGGCTTTTAGTTTTACCTTGAAAGTCCCTTCTACTAGATAGTGGTCTGAACCCACATCTGCCCCCCCCTTTGACCTTGTGTCCAGTAGGCTCCGTCTCCACTTTCTTGAAATTGAGATGAAGTCTATTTGGTTCTTGGTGTTTCCATCTGGTGAAATCCATGTCGTCTTGTGTATATCCTTGTGTTTGAACACACTACCGCCAATCACCAAATCATTGAAGGCGCAGAAGTCTGAGAAGATTTCACCATTGTCGTTCATTTCACCGAGGGCCTCTCGACCCATGGTGAGTTCTCTTCCTGTGTTGTCTCCTCCCAGCTTTGCATTCATGTCGCCCATCAGGATTTTGATATCGCCATTTGGGACGTTGTCCATTATTGCTTGTAGTTGTCTGTAGAACGCCTCCTTCTTCTCTTGTTCTGAGACGTTTGTAGGCGCATAGCATTGAATGACTGTAAATTTCCTTCCTTTTGAGTTGAACCTGGCTGTCATTATCCTGAAGGAGATTGGTTCCCACTGCATGAGAGCTTTGGTTGCTGTTGGTGACATCATGATGGCCACTGCCTCGGTGTGCTCGTGGTTGTCCTCTGGGTGGCCGGAGAACATTATTGTCTGTCCAGTTGGTGGTTGGCACCTTCCAGTTCCGTTCCATCTGCCCTCGCAGATTCTTAACACTTCTATTCTATATCTTCTCATTTCAGCGGCTACCTGGACAGCCTTTCCAGTTTCGTACATTGTACGAACATTCCACGTCCCCATCCTTATTTTTGCTTTCATCGAAAGAAGGCACATTGGCTGACTTGCTTCCCGAAGGCTTTTACCGGCCTGCGCCATTTCACTTCCCCGATTCCAGCAAAAAATAAGGTTACTGTTTACATTTTTAGAATTTTTAATATATTTATTCGTTGAAGTTTCTGTAGCGGTTTGGCTGAGTTTTGGGGGTGGAGTTGCTAGCACTACGCCCCAACCCTCCCTCTTTGTCCGGGCTTGGGACCGGCTAGAAAACCAGCAAGCTAGTAGTCTAGGCGAGGTTTAAATGCTTGATGATCGTAGCAAATTTAGAAATTAACAAAGGTTTATATTTCATACAGTAACTTTGTAAATACTGAGGATCTTTTTTGTCAAGTTATAACTCTATAATTAAGACAAACTGAACACCCTGTAATTTTGTGCATTTCAGAAACTCTCTCTCTCTCTGTCCTTTTGAAGATAACTGAATGTCGCTTAATATATATTTTAGAAAACCATTTTGCTGAATGCTAACTGAATAGTTGTATTCATTTATATGTTTAAAGTAGGGAATATATTTTTTTTTCACGTTCTCAAATGGAACATAAGGCTTCAAGGTGGAGGCTTGAAGTTTCTATAGCAGTGTACATTTTTGCAGGATGGGGTTGCTAGCCTCATGCCCAACCTTTACTCATCACCAGCATTACTTCTGGCTTAGCTAGGTAAAGGAATACGTCAGCCCTTGGATCGAACTCCGGACCATGTACATGGTCGGCGAGCGTCCTAACCGCTGTGCCACCGACGCACTAGGGAATATTTTGCCTTCATTATTATTGTAATTCTTTAGGGTTCGGAGTTTAAAATACGGCCTCATTGGCAAACCTTTTCATCCTATCCTATGCTGTCATTTCCAGCTTGCTAAGCGATTGCTCATTATAGTCCGTCCCCTCCTCATATTATTTTCTCTGTCACCTTGGGATGCCTAACTCGTTTTTTCTCATTCGGGTTCTACCAGAGGGCCTAGAGCACGATGATCGCACACTAGTTGACTCAGCGTATGCCCAACCCATCTAAATTTCCTAATGTATATTTGTTAGACCACAAGTTCTTAGTTAGCTCATCGCCAGTATTCTTTGTTGCTTATCTTTTGTAGAGGACCATGTGACAGCTACTGTGGAGCGATGGCACCTGTTGATGGA
Organism: Trichobilharzia regenti; assembly: GCA_944472135.2. Lineage (NCBI taxonomy): Eukaryota > Metazoa > Platyhelminthes > Trematoda > Strigeidida > Schistosomatidae > Trichobilharzia > Trichobilharzia regenti. Next base: position 51,967,970 of record OX235263.1, read on the forward strand.
AATTTTAAGCCTGTTTGAAACGCTACTGGTGACGAGCCGAATCTCTGAACCATATAGAAGTGGCTGACTTCAAATTTTTGTTTGAAACTCGGATATTGTTCCTTATGCCAAGTGCAGAAGATTTCGGATTGATGAAAGTGTGTCTTGCTTCTCTGACCCTGACTGGCTTTGAAATCTTAATCTGTAAGGCTTGTAGTTGAAGCAGTGCTGTCTAGATAAGTGAAAGAGTTGAATTCTTTTGCTTTCGCCCGAGGTCAGTTTCCAGAAACATCACTTTCAGAAAACATGATTACTGAGTAGAAACCTTATTAGGTTAAATAATAACTTATTTCAGAAAAAACTCTTATTTCTAAATTTTATCATAAAAAGAAAACTAGATTGAAAAAAGGCAATTTTAAAACTGTTTCGTTTAAATATCCAAATCGGCAGCTGAAAAAGAAGTAATAGTAAAAACAATTCCACGCTTTCGTTTTACTTGCGCTTTTCTGAATGGTATGTATCGACTAAAGCGTGCATGTTTTGATATGATATGGTATATGATGCGAATTATCTTGTACACGAAAGAAGCTTTTATAGTGACTCAAGCGCCTATTACAGTTAACTCATATCAAACAGGTAGGCTCTTAAGACAAGAAAATCCTTTGATGTCTATGTTGATAGTAATGTTTTCGAAGTATTTCCTTATTCTTTTAAAGAACATAAGTTATTCGCGCGTACATTCAACTTATCAGTATACATGTTTAGACAAAAATTTAAGAGTTCTATGGTATCATCGCTAAAACAGCATTTACTGGAGTTATAATCGGTAACTGGAATTAATATAACGATGGCCAAGTTAAGGAGAGTGGCTGCAAGAATCCCTACTAAACATACCGGTCTGGCTTATGCAGGTGGATTCTAATAGCTTCAGCTGTATGTAGAAGACGAATTCATAAAGAAAAATTAATACTAGTCGGAATGCAATTGATATCTTTAATTGCTTTGTTAATATCAATTTCATGCTGACTATCTACAAGCTACGAATAGATATTGCTTGTCCCTTCCTTAACCATACAGGATGATATTCCGAGATACGATGATGGACCTGCCTAACTGTACGCCTAGTGTCACCAGCTTTGCAGTAGCAGTAGAATTGGTATATATATATACTCTTTCTACTACATTCTTTAGGCACTGTGTTACTATTTCTCTAATTTTATCCCGAAGAAAATTCAGTTTTATGAACAAGGGCTTTATAGAGCTGTTTTCATCCTGACTTGTCCTGGCTCTTATTTCATATTTTTATCAATGAACTTATCTAGATAGCTACTTTTACTGAATAATTCTCTGGTAGTCTTAAGCTCATCGTTGAGAAGGTCATTTGAACAGATTGTTCTGGTCCTATGAACCACACACTTTAAAAAGTTGCTTTTATATTTCATAGGTGCAAACCTCAAAAAGTGGGTATATTGAGGTGTTTCTGTAGGTTTTCTTATTATTTTTCATAACTTTATTCCTTTACGTTCTCAGTATAACACAGAACTTCAGTCTAGAGCTTCGAAGTTTCAGTAGCAGTAGTGTCTATTTTTACGGGATGGGGTTACTAGCCTCATGCCCAAACGTTTCTCTTTGTCAGTCATACTGGCTTAGCGAGGTAAAGGGGTGTGTTGGCAGGGGATGGAACCCTGAAACAACTACGTGGTTGGCGAGCATTCCAGCACTGTGTCACCCACTCACATAGGTTTCCTAGGTATACACCACCTCGTTTCCTGGTGAAAAAGACGTTCATCGGTAGAATACTATTATTCGTTTCTTTCTAGATGGTAAGTAATAAGTAAAGTAAAATATTGCTTTATTCTGAATAAAATGTTTAGACAATTTATGGAATTTTCAGCATAATTTATCGCATAATATCTTCTCCTCATTCAGGGTCTGTGATGTATCAAGTGACGCAATCACAGACTAATCCCTTATGATATTTCTGTCGTCTGCACAACATACACACCCGCTAGTTTCAGAGCCAATTGAAAATGTACCTGAGTACATTATGCAACTCAAGGACATAATTGAATGATTACCACAATAAGAATTAGAAAAAAAGTATGATACACTATGTGGGGTGTAAATTCAAATAGGCCAGTGATTAAAGCAGGTTGATAAACGCAAACTTCATTGCTGAATGCAAATCATTGAACTCGTCAAGGATGTCCGCTGCTTCATTCCCATTTTTTCATTCTTTTGTCTTTTTATTCTCTGAGCGGGGATTTTTCTAAATTTAAATTAAATTTAAATGAGGTTATAGAACCATTAGAAACAAATTTAATATTTACCAAGTCATTAAATAATTTAATTGTAAAGAAACTAAATATTTTAAAAGTGAATTCACTTGAAAATAAAACTTTCAAGGGTGTTTACACAACTTATTTACCAACTCAAGTGAAACATTTGTAAACCGCTGCACATAAAATTTGTCTAAATCACATGGATTTATGTCTGCTGAAGAGTGATGAGGAAGCAGTCTGGGGCACTACGGACAGTGTTATAGAACATATACACTTCTAATATAATATTTATAAGTAATGAAATATTTTTGATTGCATACCAGTCAGTAACTAGTGTAATGTGTCTAGTCCTATCTTCGGTGCACACTGAATTCTATCAGTCAAGCTTGCAATGTGGCCGCCATGCTAGGTGGCTCGCCTTTACGGTGCACTGTGAATTGTTGGTATTAGATGGTTGGAGGCTATCGGCAGGAAGCCTTGGACCTAGGTTTCGGGCTAGTTAGCACTCATCAGTAAGGCATATCTGCAGCCTTGAAGGAACTCATGTCCCTTCTGGGATTCGAACCTGCGTCACCCAGTTCTGCAGTCAGAGACGTTATCACTGAGCTATTCAGGCTCACGAATAGTATGACTTGTATGCAATCAAAAATATCCAATACAGTCCTACAAGAGGTCAATCACGAGTCCGAGTAACTCAGTGGTAAGGTCTCTGACTGCAGCACTGGGTGAGGCGGGTTCGAATCTCAGAAGGGATATGAGTTCCTTCAAGGTTGCAGATATGCCTTGAGGACGAGTGCCGACTACCACAAAATCCAGGTTCACGGCTTCCTGCTGATTGCCTCCAACCATCTAATACCAATAATGAAATATTTTTTAGTGCTACAGCGGATGTCTCTACCCTCTTTACAACGAGGCATAAAGATAGACATTTCACCGACTGAGCATATTTTATGTTCATTATAAAAGCAAAATTTCGGCAGCATGATATAGTAAAATTCCACATTAATCTGAGTAATTTATGTTCTACAGAAAATTTAATTTACTGGATGACTTCCACACAGATTTTTTCATTCATGAACGTAACACTTACATGAATTAAACGTGATCAAAATTGAGACAAGTCAAATCCTTAAATTTAGTTTAGAGAGAAGCGACCTTGTGGGTTGCTCCCCTTAAAACAAGGAAAACAATGAATAAAACAATCAGAACAACGCCGGCAAAAGGAAAATAATTCACAGCAAGAAGGGCAACAAGAGACAACAACAACAATAATAATATCACAGTTAGGTAGAGTTAAACAAAATGATACCAAAATCATAGACTCACTAACTTGAGCCAAATGAAATATGTAAATCCATTAATATATACAATTATAGGTATTTGTTAGTGTTAGACAAGCACAAAGTGGCAAACAGATAATTATAGGTATTATCTGTCAACAAGATTATATCCACAGATTCAGTGTTCGAAAGGCAAAAGACAGGTATGGGCAACAATGGACAATACTCCATCTGGTGACATTAAAATACTAATGGAAGACATGAACGCCAAACTAGGACCAGACAACACAGGAAAGGAACTCATCATGGGTAGAAAAGCTCTTGGGGAAATGAATGAAAATGGAGAACTCTTCGCCGACTTCCGCGCCTTCAATGAACTAGTGACTGGTGGTAGCGTACACAAACACAAAGATATCCACAAGGCTACATGGGTGTCACCAGATGGGCAAACCAAAAACCAAATCGACTTCATCACAATCTCAAAGAAGTGAAGGTGCAGCCTACTGGACACAAAGGCAAGAAGAGGAGCAGACGTTGGCTCAGACCACTATCTCATCGAAGGGAAAATCCAAATCAAATTAAAAGCTTTCGGGGAATCAGGAGCTGCAGATAGACCACAAGCCAAGTTCAACACTCAAAAGCTGAAGGACCAGGCTACAAAGGACATCTTCATTGCAAGCATAAAGGACAAAGCCGAGACACAAATCAACACTAGCGAAGAGGTCGGCGTCGAAAAGCACTGGGACAACTTGTGATCCGTGTGGAGTCAAACCTGCATGGAAGTTCTAGGCAGAAAGAAGATGCACGACAAACAGTGACTCACTGCGGACACTTGGAATCTAAAAGAAGAGAGAAGGACAGTGAAACAAAAGATTATCCAGTGCACCGACGAGCAACAAAAACAGGAGTTGAATGCAAGCTACAATACACTGAACAAACGAGTAAAGAAGAGTGCCATGAAAGACAAAAGAAAATATTTTGAAGCCATGGGAAGTGAAGCAGAACAAGCTGCAGGCAAAGGAGACCTCGTCACACTCTACCAAACAACTAGGCAAACGTTCGACACAGATTAAGCTAGTAAAGGGCGACAATAGAAAATCAATCATCAAGGAAGTGCAGCAAAGAAAACACTGGGCTGAACACTTCAAAAGACTTCTAAATCGACCGCCACCTACAACGCGCCCAACAATACCAACAACAGAAGCAGAAATACCAGTGAACATCGACCTCCGACGAAATCAGAAGTCCTGAATGCCATCAAGATGCTAAAAGCTGGAAAAGCAGCAGGACCAGATGGAATCCCAGCACAAGCATTGAAAATGGACCCAGAGACAACAGCGGACTTGATGACGCCACTGCTGGAGAAGGTGTGGAAAGAGGGCAAAGTACCTGAGGATTGAAACAAAGGATACTTCTTCAAGCTATCAAAGAAAGGAGACTTAAGTCAATGCAAAAACTGATGTGTAGTTATGCTCTTGTCCATCCCAAGCAAAATACTAAGCCGCATCATCCTGGAGAGAATCAAACAAGCCAATCTGGATGAAAAACTTCGATTGGAACAGGCTGGATACAGGAGGAACAAGTCATGTATTGATCAAATCGCCACACTACGGATCATCAATGAACAAAGCTTGGAATGGCAGTCAACTCTCTACCTCGATCAATTTCATCGACTTTGAAAAGGCCTTCGAAAACGTTGGTCGAGTGGTCATTTGGCAACAACTTCGCTACTACGAGGTGCCATCGACAATTATACATCTCATCCAACAGTTGTACGACAATCCTACATGCCAAGTAATCCCCAACGGGAAACTCACGGAAGCCTTCGAAGTGAAGACGGGAGTGAGGCAAGGCTGGCTGCCTACTATCGCCAATGATCTTCCTGATTGCAGTAAATTGGATAATGCGACAGACAGAGTCGGGCAATGAGGAAACAGGCATAAAATGGACTCATACAAAAAAGGAACTTGGAGGATCCGGACTTCGCCGATGATATATGTCTGATTTCCCACAAACTGGAAGATATGCAAGTGGAAAGTAACAAGTTAGCAGAAGAAGCATCAAAGATAGGATTTCAATGCAGGTGGATATAGAGAAAACGGAGGTGATGAAGATTCCTGGTCAACAATAACAGCAACAACAACAGACAACAATCAACATAAATGGGAGGAATCTGGAAGAAACAACCTGCTTTACCAACCTACCAGGGAAGCATCGTTTCAACTACAGGCACACGGAACTGACGAGGATATCAAAGCGGCAAGGATCGGGAAAGCAAGACAAGCTTTCATTACTCTCAAGTCTGTGTGAAGGTCAATAGCACTCAGCATGAAAACGAATATAAGATCCGGATTTTCAACTCCAATGTGAAGTCAGTCATTGCTACTCACTATAGGAATCAGAGACTTGGCCAGCGCATCATAAAGAGAATCTCAAACACACCACAGACCTTCATCAACAGCTGTCTTCGCTCAACGCTAATCAAGATCAGATGGCTGGCCAGAAATGATCAGCAACAGGGATCTCTGACAATGAGCGAACCAACTCAGCAGGAACTGATTGTGAAACAAATAACCAAGAAGAAATGGAGATGGATCGGCCATACTCTGAGGAAACCATCAAGTGACATCACTAGACAAGCCATTGCTCGAGTGGAACCCAAAAAGGAAACGGTGAGTTAGTCGTCAGTGCAAGGGTGACTTGGAGGAGGTCGTGTGAAGAGGAGATGAGAGCATGTGGGCAGACTTGGAGCGGGGTGAAAATTTTGGCAGACAACCAAGCGCGATGGAGACGCGCCGCTGGAGCCTTATGTTTCTCTAGGAATTAAAGGAAATAGTAATAATAAAATCCTTAAACACAAATCCTTGAACATCCATTATTGTCTAATACATTTGTGGAACCTGACAGAAACTGACAAAATTTAGTGACCTCTTCAGTGAACACTAGTTACCTACTTCAATAGAAAAGAGAGTTTCATTTCTATGCTAACAAATAAATCATAGTGAGACTTCCGAAACGTGTTCTCCACACCACAGATTTTATTTTACATAAACAGATTTCTATTTGGAGTACACATAAATCAATTGCATTTTCAGCAAATTGTCATGTGTTTCATATATTCCTAATCTTTTTTTGTAGGTCGTCAAAAAGTCTATCATTTCTGAACTGTAATTAATTTTAAATTTTCAAATAAAAAAAAATAGTCATTCCATTTGAAAAGAAACATTTGACTGTCACAGTTGTGTCAGAAAACAAAAGTAAATGAAATCCAATAAGCGGAAAAAGTAGGAATAAGGCTTTTTTTGCAAACTTGTTTCATGCTAATTTATTGAAAATGTTTCTTTTACAAGAGTTGGTTTGTAAGGATTAGTTTTATTTTTACAAGTTCGACCACGGAGTTAGAGGACTATTGAAAACCGGAGAGCAGTGGACAGCTGTTTCACTCTAGTTTGGGAATCATCGGCAGTATTCACCCGCCGCCAGGGTTCGAACCCAGGGCCTTACGGTTACAGAGCAAGGTTATATACCATTCGGCACTGAGAGCCGATTCAATGGCCCATTGGTTTGTGGTCGCGCTAAATCACGAATTGGCAGAAGTTAGAAATTCATGGGCTGTTGAATCGAGTCTCAGTGGCTGAATGGTATACAAGCTTGCTTGTAGCCGGAAGGTCCTGGGTTCGAACCCTGGCGGTGGTTGCGCACTGCCGATGATTCCCAAACTAGGACGGAACAGCTGTCCAGTACTCCGTGGTTTTCAATGGTTCTCTAACTGATATCAATCCGCTGTCAAACTAGAGAAAATGTTCTTAGCAAATCTTACCGATTATTGGCTTTAACAGAGTAACTACTAAAAATAGGACAATTTTTTACACTTTTTGAGTTTGTTGTTTTTTCTGCTAACGAAGTTTAACTCTAGATTCGGTAAAATGACATAAAGAGTAGTTATAATCCTTATCTGAAATAAAAGAACCAAAATTAATAACTAATTCTTGTGGTTGAAGTGGCAGAGTATCGGGTTAGTCATCTCGATGTCAACTTTTCGAAACCCTGATATAATTAACATTTTCGTTTCATTTATATTCAGAAACCATTATATAAATAGCAATATACTATTTCAAGTCTATCCTAGATAGACTCATCAAGAAACATATTTAACAGTAATTATGTAACAACAAAAGACAAGGGCCAGGCAACAGATCGTTTATTCAAGAAATCAAAACATATTTATAAATTTTCATGTGTATATTATAGATTATTGTTAACAGAAAAACACAGTCTTCTGATTGGTGGTTGTTTCGCACAGAAAGTTAATCTTGCATCTCTTTGTGGCTGTTTCTTGAATGTCAGATCATCATTATGTTAACTGTATCCGCCTACGCAATGCCTTTGATCTCATTTTTCTCACGACGAATATTGGGGACATAAACAATGACTTGAATTACTGTCCACCAGTTTTGGCTAACAGCCAGTTCTCACCACAATTATCCACCATAATTTTTCTTTTTCATGTGTTACTTTCCACGGATTTGATTGGTCTCAAGATCAACCACAAACGAACTACATTTCGAGAACCAAAGAGGGCTGGATAGCTGTCTCGTCTTCGTTTTGGACTCTCCATCAGTACTTGCCCATGACACCATCTGCAGAGGGTTAGATCCAGAGTCTCTAAGTTTCTAGGTGAGCTCGTTAACCATTTCTCCCACACAACTTGATCCTATGACTCATGAATTCTAACTTCCACCAATTGGCGCAACCACAGGCCAATGTCATCAACGAGTATCTATTGTCACACCCAACTAGGCGGACTGTTCTGGTTGAAGCCTCCATTAGAACTTCAAGCAATTTCATCCTGTACGCAGCCCTTAATGAGCAATAGACTAATTTTCAAGTGTCGCTTTGCAAATATTTGACTGATTTCAAGAATAATCACGAAGTGACTTTATTTAGATACTTTGAAATATAAAAAAATTAGATTATCACTCTAATTGATTTACAAATTAGTTATTAGACAACGTGTTTATTGTCATCCAGTGCGCCACTCATGCATTCACTAGAACTTTAAATTAAACACGAATGTTCCTGTATAATGAAGAAACGTTAATTTTAGGTCATAAACAGAATCTAACCCTTTTTGAATATCAATATATATTTTTTCCATACAAAATCTATAATAAGTGTGAAATTTTAAGACAGAAATCAAAGTGAAACAAATATTTTCCATACCCAATGTTGTCAGAGAAACAAAAGTATTTCTAAAACTTCAAACGTAAATGTACCAAGATATATCTCACATGTACCATAACCGTACCAATAAATTGAGCAATAAAAGCACTAAATGCAATTAAAATTAAATAATTACCGAAATAGACAGGAACCACCAGTTAGTCAATTTTTTCATTTCATAATAAAGCACTTTTGTTAACGTGAAGTGAGATGAGTCGAATTTAATACTACGTAGGCTATCTCCTGTGTCTCCGTTGAAGTCGACACCTTAACTATGACAAGACGAAGTATTAGAATAGCGACTCCGAAATGAAAACAGTCATAGAATGTTCGAAGATGAAAACTTTATCCTCTTAGTGCAGAGCATCTCATCATTTTGAGCCTATAAATGTCTGTAATGAACGAAATACCCCCACAGTGAGTCATAACCGAAAGACGTAGACAGCGAAGAAGATTTTCTTTTCGACGATTCATTTTGATAAGTGTACAATCGTAATTATATTTAGTAAAGAAATCTTACGAACAATCAGATACTGGTGAAATTTGTCCTCAAAAAAGTGTTACGTAATATAAGCCGAAAGGAGTAACATTCTTATCATAATTTTGCATCTTTTTATTGTGTGAGTTCACTTGTATTATTATCATTCTCATCCTCCTTATTTTATTACCACTCTATTGCTATTTATTAATAACATTGTGTTTTCATACAGATTTTACAAAAACACTTTATCGTCTTTCCACTTGATCCTGCCAACTCTACACAACCACACTTATTATGTAATGTCGACTTCTGCCCCCTTACTAACTTCCGATTAGTCATCTCCTCTAGGTTACACCTTACATTACGTAATGTATTTTACGCGGACAAATTTAACCAGTATCTGATTGGTCTTATGATTTCTTCGGTAAATATAATTAAAATTGCACACTTATGAAAAAGAAACGTCGAAAAGAAAATTTTCTTTGCTGTTTACGTCTTTTTCGTACATAAGTCTGTAAGTTAACCATTCAGGTTCTTACGATGAATCGTAATACCTGTAAACAAGTCTGGTAAATTCCTGTTTTCCTTAATTCAGATGGTTCTTTGAAAGTATCGTTTGGAGTACAGAGCTATTTGATAACTTCAAAAGTCTTAGATTGCAGTGTTCTGCTTAATTATAAAACTGGGCTATTTCTACCAGGAAAATGTAATGCTTCAGTACAATTAAAAATTCTGCCGTATTCGCATACTTTGCGTCCGTAATATCTGTTGCGATGATAAGATTTCAGAAAAGCCTACTCACTTTGAGATTCAACGTAATATGATTATGAATTATTTGCATTGCGTTTATGATTGGTGATTCACCTCTAAGTTTAAACTCAGAAGAAATTCGTGTTTTATTAAACTGCAATCATCTAAGCAAGTCATTTTTTAGAGTGACTAGTTTGCTTTATTCTAAAATTTTGTGTAGTTCGGCTTCAGAGTTTCTTTCTTATTCATATAAAGACTAACTTTATGTACAATATTAAAAAAATAATACAGAACATTTACTGAACATATAGCGAAATAAATCACGAAATGACATCGACACTTTTCTGAGACAAAATAATATTTAAGTCCTACAGTATTATAAATTATATAAAATTTAGGTTTTATAAACATTGTTTGAAGTATCGACAAGCATACTGGTTAATAATAAATATGATATTGAAATTTACCTCCGCATAAAGTGTGCTCTGAAATTTGAAATATTTATGAATACGCATGCATATAAATATTTTTCCACAAACTTTTCGTGCATTTCTATGTGAATTTAACCGATTAAGTAATCTGAAATTCCTTATGTAGAATACCAGAAAAAATTATTTCTTTAGAAATCACTAGTTTATAGGATGACCAGTAAGAATCAGAACAAATATTTTATCTAAAGTACTTATTATTCGACTAAGTTTAAAGTATCGTACCACGTATGGTTTTGAGAGTTATTAGTCCGAATCAGTGTCTGTTAAACTTGTTTGCGTCTAACATTTATAAGAATTTGGCGTAAAACCATGAGACAAGGATCACTGTCTTATTTAAGATAAAAAATCTATACATTCTGGAACAATTGGATTGAGAAGTAACAGGTACAGAAACTGTCAGGTCATCAACAAACTTTACTTCGTGAAGGTTACCTTTTCGGCAATTCCATTCACTTGGCTGTACAATTATATGTATAATTATTTCTGCGTCTAACCTCAGTCTTTGATCTTATTTTTCAATAATTTAATAATTCCAATTGTAACACGAGAATACAATATTCAGCGAAGAGACTCACTCGAATTCGTTATCAAGCAATATAGTATATATAAATGTATATATAATGTTTTTTTAAAGATGCTATATCCCCTGAGGATGTAGCCGAAAGACGCTTTCCATACGGATACGAGAGTACATTCTAACAGGATTTTGCAAAGGGAAAAGTAGGAATGTAAGAGGAACACATTATCACTCTAACCACTCTGACCGTGGTTTTGAATTCGCGCTAAGTTGTTGCTTTTTCTTCTTTTTAAGCTTTTAAAGACAATGAAGGCCTTGGCCATTAGTGGATTGAAGTGAAGTATGTACAGTCCCTGTTTCTACCCTGGCTGTAGATGGATAAACACCTATTTACTTATTTATTGTTTTGTTTATTTGATCTATTCACCTTCCCACTATTACCATAATTGCTACTTTTAATATTATTATTCTAACTTTAAATAGTTCTCGGTATTATTTCACTCGTCCCACTTGTTATTTTAAGTCAGTAATTTTTTGCAATGTTAAATTCTGTCTTATATATGTCCAAACCATGTTCACTTTTAACGGTTTGAAAAAAATCGGGCATTGGGTATATGATATTCATTATAATAAAGGTTTTTGTATTTCCCAATGAATGAAAAACAAAACGATATTGTTGTTTTTACTGACGTTTCGCTATTTAATGCCCCTAATAGCTTTATCAAAGTATCATTAAACCGGAATTTACAAAATCTCAGCATATATAACAGAGTTAGGGGGTGAGGAAATAGATTTAGGTCAGCTTAAAAGGACATATTGACAGTCAAAATAACAATGAAGATCACTAAACCAAATATCAAAGGTAATAGTACATCTGTTATGATATCAAAATAAAGTTTACTATCTTGATCATCGTTCGTCAGTCTGGGGTCATTTTTCGTTGTCAAGTTGGTCAATTGTTAAAGATAACAAAACCAAGTGTAGATCGTTGGATTTGACCAGTGTGTAACACTATGAAAGGAGTGGGTATTTACATAGTAAACTTGCATATCACATGCGTGTTGATTTTGTCACTTCATGGGGAAGGGGGGTTTTGTAGCCAAGTCAGATTCTGTTTTAGTCCATCATTCTTGTTCAGGCAATTTGGATTCCACTTGATATGAAGTGCTTCTGATATTAGACGTTCTTTGTGGTTTCTGAAGTTTTTCTGGATTATTTCAATATTGTCAAAATCAATTTTGTGGCCTGATTCTATAGCATGTAGACCTATGGCTGATGATTTTTCAAGTTTTTCTAGTTCAATCGGATTTCTCGGTGGTCGAAGAGATGCTCTACGGTGTTCATTTCTTCTGATTTGAATTTCTCTCTGGCGATGTTTGTCCGATGTAGATCGCATCACATTCCGAGCATTTTATTTTATAGACACAGTTAGATAGAGAATCTTTCGGGATTAGGTCTTTTATATGGACAAGGTTGCTTTGAAGTGTGTCTGATTTTTTGAAGAAAACTGTAATCTCGAGCTTATTGAGTCCTCTTCTGATATCATCTGATGTCTCTGCTCTATATGGAATGACGACTGTTGGGGTCTATGTTTTCGAAATGCGTTTTCGGCCATACTTAATGTCTGTGTTGGTTTTGTTGATGAAGTTCCTTGGGTAGTTGTTTTGCTTGAGAGTTTCAGTAATATTTGATATTTCTTCTTATTTTTCTTTCTCATCCGTTATCAGAGAGTATGCTCGTCTAAGAAGACTTGAAACAGCTGGAATCTTTGCCCTGATGATTTGAAGTCTAAATATTTATTGGAGTGGGTTTTCTTCCTGAATGTGGATATACTAAAATGTCTGTTTTCCTTTCTCTTAACTAGGCAGTCTAGAAATGGTAGTTCACCGACGTCTGATTCTGCTTCTGAAATAAACTGGATTCTGGGAGATACACAGTTTATTTTCTCCAGGAATGAATTGTGTAGATCTCATTTTAGTACTACAAAAGTATCATCCACATATCTTAATCATATTTTAGGAGTGAGTATGCTTGAAAAGATGTTATTTTCGAATTAATTCATGAAAAGGTTGGCGACTATTGGGGAGACTAGTGAACCCATAGCAACACCATTTGTCTGTCTATATAAACTCCCTTTAAATGTAAAATAATTACTTTCTAGACAGAATTTTAGGCTCTTAAATATTTTACTGGTTTCCAATGGACATCTGTCTTATCAAAATTCTCATGTTACGTAATGTTTTGATTACCTACTAATCCTATTCATCTTATAATTTCACATTCCTTTCTAACATCTTTACATTCTATGAACTACCGCTTGGTATTTAACCATGATTATAATCACAATCATTTTAATAGCATATCATGTTATTGTTATTTTAGGTATTCACACCTTTATTTAGATTTCCTCACAGGATATAGTTTCTTAAAGGATATATATATGTATATGTGTACAACTACACAACATGATAATAATTTCTTTGAAAACAGTCTTCACACTGAATATTGTCTTCTTAGTACTTTCAGCCTGTCAGACAGAAAAACAAAATAAAACTGACATGAGACAATTATCAAAATATGCCATGTAGCCATCGGTGAACAGAGTGGAGAAATGATTACTTAACAAAATGATACTAATAGTTTTTATACCCAAAACAAAATACAAAATGGCTAAATATCTCTTATGACTGATCCTTGAATTATGTATAATGTAGAAGGAGTAGGCAGGAACGTTTTTCCCCCTATATGCGTAAATTACGATTTCCCATGTGAATGCTTGAGGCCACAGCTTTCACATAACATATCCTGATATTTATAAAATCACTTTAAATAATTCTAGCGTGTTTATGAAATCAGAACTAGATTTTTCTAAACGCTTCTTCAGTAGAATTACTCCGATTTTATTAACCGTCTTTGTTTTGTTACCATCAACATTCATTTTCCTAAAGGCTTTCTTATATTACGCAACTTCCAGTCTATAACTACTATTCATTCATCTTTCGTTGCAATTTCATTAATCTTGTCTGTTTCGAAATACTTTTTGACGGTGTAAAAAAAATAGTACAATCTGATTTGTTTTAATATAACTTTTTGCAATGTTTGACAGACCAAAAATGCTCACATACACACACACAAAAGTAATTATAAATAATTACCGTTGTACAGCTAAATGAATGAATTTGCAGAAAAGAATCTCTTTGTTGGAGCGACTGTTCTTATTTTTGTGTATTCAGACTGGTAATTTTGCTTATTAAAAATTAGTTTCATCAAAAGAAGGTAATTCATGCAAAAACAAGGTAAAAGGAAAAAGACAAGAGTACTATACTTTGATATGCATAGTATTCATTATGCAATGAAGTGGAAGAATTCCCATTACAAAATGATTTGGTAATTTATGGAATTATGCTTATGTTAAATTCATAAGACAGCTTCATATCATTCTGATTTGGTTCACATACTATCAAAAGATCATCGGGCTGAAATGCTCAAATCAGTTTTACATTTTAATACTTTCAACAACTGATAAGGTTTCATTATTATAACATCCCAGGCAGTTAATTAAATGGAAACGAAATGTCATTATTATTATTCCTTTGAATTCTGTGTGGAATATGCAGCTTCAACAGCACAGTGGTTAGGACTCTCGCCGACCACGCATATGGTCCGGGGTTCGAGCACCCGCCGACGCACACCTGATATCTATGGTCGGCCTGCGAAATTTGGGCTACCGATATCCATGCTGAAAATTCCATACTTGTACCAAAAATACAGTGTGGAATCAAGCTGTAAATAAAAAAAAATCTCCGTGATTGCTAATTAGCTCACATCTCCTCCTCACACGATCACCTCCACCTCATACTCAGGTGGATGCCCAACTCGTCGTTTCTCATCTGTGTTCCACTCTATATTTTGCATGGCTGGTGATGTCAGTTAACGGTATCTTCAACACGCATCAGTTAAGATATATAGTTTGACTTTGGAAAGAGTGTTTGAGTGTTATACCTATATCCTACTTGAGACTGATGAAGCACACACACTCCGTAAGAGTGATCACCTGTGTACTAAAAAGTTTGGTCAGTAAACAGATTAAAATTTTCCACGTGATTTTCTAGGTAGACTATATGGTTTACGCTGACAAAAGTAAAAATTAATACTGGCACTTTTTAAAAATTTTTCATGAAGGATCTACTTAACCTTAAACGAACCAGATGTTTTAAAATGAAGGTAACTCAAAAATATCATAACAGGGACACGTCTCAGTGTTTCAGAGTAGGTATACTTGACTAATAAAGAATCCAGGAGACACACACTCTTTGCTATGTATTCAGATACCTTGGTGGCATAAAAAAAGACACAAGTTAGTAAATACCGAATATCTTGTCTTTCCATGTTGAGACTGGACCAGAAAATAGCCCATTCGGCTTGAAAAAATCTCCTGAATAGGCCAAGCGGGAAAGGTGCACACTCTTCCCACCCTATGTGTCCACATATACAACTTCTGTATTTCGCGTTTGACAAGGGTGGAACACACACCGTCCTGGTAATCTGAAGAGGGATTTCCTGGGTCTTTTGTCGTTTTAACAAAAAGAAAAAACCAAATGCATACTATTCATCAACAAAATAGACCAGTGGAAGCAAATCGGTTCTAATGATACTTAATTCAATGAAAATTAATTCCAGAAGTCTGTTAGGATAAAATTAAGGAGAAATAATTCCATATATGGTTGACACCAGTCATTGTATTTTTGCAGATGAAAAGCCTATCTTAGCTTCTGCACAAATTAATGCATCCTAATAGAGCATGGTAATTCTACTCTTATTATTTGTATCAATGTATCTCTTGATGTTATCCACATATAATGAGTTTTTATACCCAAACGAAAATGTAAAAAACTTTTTTAAGCTATAGAAGTTTAAATGAAGTTTAGATTTAATGGTTTGAAAAAAACTGAACATCGAGTATATGCCATTCGTTTTTGAATAAAAATTTTGTATTTGTGGATCAATTAAAACAAAACGATGTTTCTTTTACCGACACTTCACTACTTATTGCCAATAGTTTTATTCAAGTAAAAGTTAACCAAAATTTACAAAATCTCAGCTAACACACGACACCTCAAACATATTTCTGCTACTTGAGGTAGATCCGCCATGCCAAATGAGTGGATGAATAAGTACAGCATATTTGAGCAGATTCCTGCTGACGTCATAGGATGCTACTTCTCATCCAGGGAGGACATTATATAAGGATGGTTGGATTTGATAAACAAGAAAGAATTTTATACATTTATGCCCCTTATTGAATTTGAGCAAAGCAAGAACTACGGTTTTAGCAGAATAAAACGGTATCATCTTTTATTTCATTGCCTTCTCGTCAGCTGCTTACATGGCAAAGACATTACTAAATATATCTACAAGAACAATTTTGACATACTTGCACAGAGTTCATTTTAAACAAAAATCAATCGATCAGTATACGCATACACTAAAAATATATACATATATAAATATGCAGTATTAAACACTATTCCGAACAATAATGATCAAACACAATGGAAACGTTTAGCATTTCGCATTCGGAAGAAAGAGAGGTGAAAATATCCAGTTACCAGGGCAAAGAAAGACTGATAACCGCTTTTTTCTGAACGCATAAATCAGGTTTCAGGCACTTGTTGGAAATGGCTTCAGCAAACTAAAGGAGAATTGAGCTCTTTTGCCTATTGATAATTTTGAACGACTTTTCAACGTCCACCTCATGACCCGTGTCGAGAAGATGCCTGGTGATGGCACTGTTTAAAGCATTTGTTCCCTTTAGACGTAAGCTTTTTGGTACATGTTCAGAAAATCGTAGATATGACCTTCTTTCTGTTCTTCCAATGTAACTGCTCCCGCAGATACGTGTAAATTTGTATATGCAGTTGGAGTTAATATTCGAAGGATATCTATCGATTTTTGATTGCACCAAAGAGCAAGTTGCTAGATAGACCGGAACGAGCTTAGCTGCAGGATAGGCTATTGCTAGTGATGTAGTGAGCCTTCTGTTGATCATCGCTGCAATGTTTTCACTTTTATATTCAAGCTGAACGTAGACTGGCTTTTTCCCACTGTGATTTGTTTTACATTTGTGACTTCAGATCTTCCATACTTGTTGATGAACCCTTAAGGGTACCCATTGCTCTTCAATATCTTTTCAAGGAACTCAAACTCCTCCTCTAGCTTCTTTATAGAGCGTATTCTCCTTGCTCTACAGTACAGAGTCTTGACTAGACCATGTTTAAAGCTATTTGGACAAAAGCTATTAAAATGCAGGTACTGTCCTTTCCATGTGGGCTTTCGATAAATTGATTTTTGAAGACTACTGTCTTCTAGGCGTTCCATGGAGATATCGAGGAAGTGAAACTTTCCGTCACTTTCATGTTCCATAGTGAAGTCAATATTGGCGTGTGCACCACTGAATAATCAAAGTAAGTGTGAAGCATGTATCTGCGCGAACAGTTACATTGGAAGAACAGAAAGAAGGTCATATCTACGATTTTCTGAACATGTACCAAAAAGCTTACGTCTAAAGGGAACAAATGCTTTAAACAGTGCCATCACCAGGCATCTTCTCGACACGGGTCATGAGGTGGACGTTGAAAAGTCGTTCAAAATTATCAATAGGCAAAAGAGCTCAATTCTCCTTTAGTTTGCTGAAGCCATTTCCAACAAGTGCCTGAAACCTGATTTATGCGTTCAGAAAAAAGCGGTTATCAGTCTTTCTTTGCCCTGGTAACTGGATATTTTCACCTCTCTTTCTTCCGAATGCGAAATGCTAAACGTTTCCATTGTGTTTGATCATTATTGTTCGGAATAGTGTTTAATACTGCATATTTATATATGTATATATTTTTAGTGTATGCGTATACTGATCGATTGATTTTTGTTTAAAATGAACTCTGTGCAAGTATGTCAAAATTGTTCTTGTAGATATATTTAGTAATGTCTTTGCCATGTAAGCAGCTGACGAGAAGGCAATGAAATAAAAGATGATACCATTTGTTCAAAGAAAGAATTATAAAAGTGTTTAAGTTATTTTCGTAGATTCCCTCATTTCATGGGTTGAACGTTAGATTCAGGTCAGGTACTGATTTAATCTGTCTTTCCTATTCAGACAATTTAGACTGCACTTTATCTACAACTTCTCTGACATAAACGTTATTTGTGTTCCTTGAAATTCCTCTGAATTCATTGATTATCGTCAAAATCAACTCTGTAGGCTGATTCTGTAGCATGTAAATATATGGTCGACGAATTTACAAAGCTTTCTCACTCATTCCCTGTGACCCTGTTCTACATATGATAATCTGCAGTCTAGGCATTTTATTTTAGACGCACAGTTATAGCGTAAATCTACAGGAAAAAAGTAATTTACTTTGTAGTGAGTTTGTTGTTTCAGGGAATACTCTAATGTTTCAGTTACTTGAACAAATAAATTTTATAATGAAAAAATACATATATTGTATAAAATTGTTTTTGCTAATGTGACATTTTGAGCTTCTTATGTTGAGATTTATTGCATAGTACTTATTTATTATCAAAATTCACAAAACTTTATATATACCTAAAATCTAAAACTTTTATTAGCTAAAATTCTAGTGTATTTTATATTCACTTAATTAATTAATGTGATCCTGCTCATTTAGACAGTGTATCATTTATCTCTTCACATGGAAACGGATCATTACAATGCACACAGGCATACAGCCATTAGTGCACAAGTTGTTTATCTGTTGATATATAATATACATATGCATTTTATAAGTTAAAATTGACTGCACAAAAAGCGGGATATTTTGAAACTTATCATCCCATTGTAATCATTAGCAAGATACATTTAGGTAACTGAAAGCCTAGTAAATCATCTACAGTCATGCCATACTGTTGTCCAGAAATAATTAAAACATACAAATATCAAAGAGTAGTACAGTGGGCATGAAATTGAAATTCCACTCACAAAAAAATTCTGAGCGAATACCATAATAAATTAGATATGCTTACTTCGATATACTTTTTTTTTACCCTAATTTTGAGATTTAATTGTTCCAATCTATTGTTTTGATTTTTTGTGGTATGATTATATCAGCGCCTTAGAGAATACAATGTCCTTTCTCGGATTATTCATCAAAACAAAAATGGAAAAATCAAAGTTGGAGATAAAAATGTATAGTAAAAGGTTTAAACTCATTATATACTTTGCTAGAACATCATTTCAATGAATAACTTTAGAGTGAAATTGTTTAAAGCATTTTTCGAGTGAAGCACATCATCAATACTCGCATTGGCTTACAACTATTCTCAAGATTATAGCTGATCCTAATAGTTTCAAATTCTCAAATGTTAATTAAGGCGTTTAAAAGTTTTTACAACTGTTTGTTCGGTTAGATGTTCAGGGATTGTAGTAGAATTTTTAAAGCAAACCTTGAGGATATAAAAGAAAAGACATTCAGTGAAGAGTTATTCTTTTAATAGTAATAATAATATTAACACCTTTATTCCAAACGGTATTTGTGGTACAGGTATGGAATTTTCAGCGACAGACAACGGCAACCAACGAGGGAACAGGCATAAAATGGACTGACACAAAAGACTTGGAGGATCTGGATTTCGCCGATGATATATGTCTGATTTCCCACAAACTGGAAGATATGCAAGTGAAAAGTAACAAGTTGGCAGAAGAAGCATCAAAGATAGGAATTCACGTGAACATAGATAAAACAGAGATAATGAAGATTCCTAGCCAACATCAACAGCACCAACAGACCACAATAAGCATAAATGGGAAGAACCTGAAAGAAACAACCTCCTCCACCTACCTGGGAAGCATCGTCTCAACTACAGGCGGAACTGACGAGGACATCAAAGCCAGAATCGGAAAAGCAAGACAAGCTTTCATTACTCTCAAATCTGTGTTGAGGTCAACAGCAATCAGCATCAAAAATAAGATCCGGATTTTCAACTCCAATGTGAAGTCAGTGCTACTATACAGATCAGAGACTTGGCGAGTCATAAAGAGCATCTCAAACAAACTTCAAACCTTCATTAACAACTGTCTCCGCTCAATACTCAAGATCAGATGGCCAGAAAAGATCAGCAACAGGGATCTCTGGGAGCGAAACAATCAGGAACCGATTGTGAAACAAATATGCAGGAAGAAATGGAGATGGATTGGCCATACGCTGAGGAAACCATCAAGTGACATCACTAGACAAGCCTTCGAGTGGAACCCGAAAGGGAGGCGGCGAGTTGGTCGTCCAAGGGTGACTTGGAGGAGGTCATGCGAGGAGGAGATGAAAGCATGTGGACAGACCTGGAGCAAGGTGAAAAAGTTATCAGAAAACCGAAGTCAATGGAGGTGCGCAGCTGAAGCCCTATGTTCCTCTAGGAACTAAAGGATACAATAATAATAATAATAATTACCTCATAAATTTTATGAGATTTATAAAAAAAATAAATAAATGAAAAAAACCAACGCCAAAAAATAAAAGATAAATAAAAATAAAAAAAACAGCGTAGAATTTACATTTCAGACAATGCACCACAGGATATGAAATATAAAGTTGATGTGTGATAGAAGATGAGAACAACAGTGTAATAGTAACGAGGAAAGGAAAACAAAAACTAATGGGAACTATTTGTTAGAGTGCCGTAGTAAGTTGATCGTGTCATATCTAACGGATTTCTCATCACATAACAGCTGTGCCAGATATGGTATTGTGGAGTTTTTGTACTTGGTAGTCCTAGCATATAGCCTAATATAGCTGCTGCTTCTAGTTCTACCAGATGAAATGCAAGCAGACAGCTGCGTATAGAGAGGATGTTCGGGGTCCGACAATATTTTATTTGCTAGTTTCTTACATGACATTCATTATATGTCTATCCACAATAGTGTTAACCAGTTGGTTCAACTATATCCCACTTGCCCTACTAACGGCTTTTAGTGCCCTTCTCAGCGAAGCAAAGTCTTTCTTAAGTAGTCCAGGAAAGATTAATGGGGAGCAGTATAGGGGGATGGGTAGAATGCAAGAATTGACAAACTGAGAAAGCAAAGACTGCTTTATGCCAAACTGTCTAAATTTCCCAACGTAGAACGTTAAGCGAGACATCTTTCTAGAAACTAGCAAGATGTGGGACGACCAGGAAAGATCAGTGGAAAACTCAGTCCAAGGTACTTGACATTAGATGTAATTTCAACCTCTATGCCGTCAATGATAGTGAGGCCATGTGAGCTAGCTGGTTATTGTAGGTCACGTTTATGTCTGAAAGTGAAATTGACTACCTGACATTTAGACGGATTTAGTTTAAGACCGTTTGGAGAGGACCACTGACTAATTTCCGATAGAAAGTTATTTAATTTGGAACAATCTGACTGAGAGTTGACAGGCATAGAAACAGAGAGGTCATCGGCATACTTAGCAAAAGTGGCTGCATCAGAATGAAGCAAGTCATGTAAGAAAAGCGAAAACAGAAATGGAGAAAGAACAGCACCTTGAGGAACACCAGCTAAAGTGAGGTAGTTGAGGACTTTCCACCGTAGACGGTGTACTGCTTTCTATCAGAAAAATAGGAATGCAACCACTTATTTGTCCATCTCTCAGCCTAAGTTGCAGCAAGCTTACTTAGCAAGAGAGACCTGGGAATAGAGTCAAATGCAGATGTGTAATCAAGGAAGGCACAGTGAACGTATTTAACTCCTTTATCTAAACTAGAGACTATACTATGATGTAGGACAACGGCGGCATCTAACGTACACCTAATTTGTTTATAAGCAAACTGGTTGGGGTCGTTAAAAGGCTTTAAAGTGGGATCAAGATAAAGTAAAATAAGTCTTTCCATAACTTTCAAAAAAGATGAGGTAATTGCAATGGGTCTAAACTTAACATTAGGTCCACTTGTTGATTTAGGTACTGGAACGATCTTGATATTTCTCCATGATTCAGGTATAATACTTTTGGAAAACCATTCATTGATTTTCATCGAATCATTCGCAAGAAGTTAAGTAGCGTATACATAGTAAATTTGTTTAGCCAATAAGGAAAGGTTCCGAAGATGTGTCTTTACAATTGTATATTTTAGATAAAATGTTGCGTCCGAATAACGAAAGAACGAACGCATTTATTATGTAATATAGAAAGCGAAACCTGTGTGAAAGAACACTGGAACTCTCTGAAAAAGATGTTCAAGGAAACATGTGCAACTGTTCTAGCAAGAAAGGAGAGACACTACGAGGAATAACTTTCAATGGACACCTACCTGGAAGCTAATAGAAGAGGGTAGAGGAGGTTGGTAAAAGAGAAGATGACTCAATGAAGAGATGGACGACAGAAGGAGAAACTGAGTTCAGTGTACGCTGTACTGAATAAAAAGATAAGTAAAGAAGGGTGCTAGGAATGAAAAAAGACTACTCTACGACACACTGACAATTGAAGTAGAATAAGCGGGCAGGGCGCAGGTAAAAGAGACGGAAAAAGCTGTATCAGATAACCAGGTCTCTATCCGGAAAAAGGTCAACTCAGATAATGAAACCAATAAAAGGTGCTCAAGAGAACCTGATTGCCGAGGAGGAAAAAGAAATCATACAATGGGCTAATCAATTTTCAGAACTCCTGAATTGACCATCACCTGCATTGGCCCGGAAATATCACCAACAACACACACTCAACTGTCTGCCGGTGGTCACCACTCCTCCAACGAAAGCAGAAATCCTGAATGCGATCAAGCTCTTGAATTCAGGAAAGGCGGCATGGCCAGACGGTATCCCCCCAAAGCACTGAAGACAGCCCCAGAGATTACGGCAGATGTTCTCACTCCATTTCTGCAAAACTTTTGGAAAGAAGGAAAGGTGCCTACTGATTGGCAGAATGGCTGGCTACACTGTGAAACTATCAGAGGTGGGCGAATTCCGCCTCACTCTGCAAGAAGAGGCGCTAAACAATGCTCCTGTCCACGTCAAGTAAAATACTAAGTCACATCACCCTGGAGAGAATAGAAGATGCACTGGATACAGAATTCTGTCAGCCCCACCGGAACAAGCTAGATTCAGGAATGGCAAATCATGTGGTCATCAAATTGCAAATCTACCCATAGTCATCGAACGAAGCATACAATGGCAGTCAAACCTCTACCTCAACTTCATAAACTTCGCAAACGACTTCATAAGACAGCGTTGACCAGGAAGTAATTTGGAAACCACTTCAGCACTACGGCGTGCAGTGTCCAGGTCTTTATCAACCTCATTCAACAGAGGGCTATCTGGCAATGCCACGTGTCAGGTGACTTACAATGGAAAACTCAGTGAGGCGATCGAAGTGTGTACAGAAGTAAGACAAGGCTGACTGTCTATTATCACTGATGATATTCTTAGTAGTGGTGCACGAACGGATTATGCGTCAGACTGTGCACGTGAGTGAGAAGACGGTAATACTCTGGACGACTGATAAGAATACTCTAGAAGATCTGGATTTCGCAGATGAAATATAGCTAATGTCACACAAACTCGAAGACTTGCAAGCGTAAAACAACAAACTGGCTAGAGAGACTATCAGGCTGCGAAGACAGGACTTCAGGTGAACATAGTGAAGGCGAAGGTGGTGAGGATAAATAACCACCAACACCACCACCAACAACAACAACCAGCACCAATCACCATCAATAAGAGAGATGGCAAGATACGCCTTGATCAACCGGAAACCAGTTTAGAAATCTTCTGCACTCATTCAACGTGAAGAAAAAGATTCGGATTTTCAACACAAATGTGAAGTCAGTTCTTCTTTATGGGTCATAAACTTAGCGTTGGTGTCATTCAGCGGTCTAGTCTAAATGGACTTATATTAAATCCCTCAAAATGCCAGAATACTGACTTCTCCTTTAGACATAAAACTGATCTACAATTGTTAATACACACGATGCTTCTAACATAGAGGGAACTGTAATAGAAACTAAGTGTAACACAAAATGCCTTGGTATAGTTCTATCCTCTGACCTTACTTGGTCATCCCGTATTTTATCAAACTCTAAGAAAATGTCCCGTCCAAGCTACTATATTAAGAAGCTTAAACAATATGGAATCACTCAACCTTTGCTTTTAAAATTTGTTAACTCGTGTATCTTACCTATTGTACTTTACTGCTCCTCCTAAATTTTTCCTGGTCTATTGAAAAAGAACTATTTCATTTTGAGAAGGATATTAAAGGTTGCCAGTAGAGCAGGTAGTGTTCGACTTATTCAGTTTGTCACTGCATTTTTTGATAGGCATCTAAACACATCAGAGAAATGGCCAAAATCTATATTTTTTAACCCTCAACAACCCCTATATTTTCAACTTTCCCCTTGTATCTCATCTAGTAGAATCTGAAGTCAGGAAAAAAGATTACATGCTAGTACTAACAGGTATAGGAACTTGATGATACTATATTTGGCCCATATTCTATACGATAGAGACAGTGTAAAGCGTGAAACGTATGAATTACTGTATTGTTAGCCAGATAATTAGCTTCTTTATTCTCTCCTATTCGTAATCTCTGGTGAAACTACCTCAATTAACTAACAATCTTAGCTAATAACCTTATTATTACTTACAACATTTCGTTTACAAATGACTCCACTGTCACTACAAATATCAAATAAGGACTCTCATCAACAATCGTGTAATAGTATTCCTAAGATTGCTTTTAATGTTGTTCATTAAAACTGACTGATAATTTCTTAATTACTAAAATTATTATTTTACTATTTTCTTTTTGGACGGATTACCAGTGTGATCAGGAGGGGCATGGAAACAAACTAAAAATAACTGATTTTATGTCTGAAAACAAATGGGATGAACTGACTGAAGACAAAGCGAGAAAAATACACACATACACACAGAACAAAACAAATTTTCTTTTTGTTTATAATCTTACTGTCGCCAATAATACCAAATAAGAACTGCCATTAACAATCCTGTAATATTATCTTCATAATTTAAAAAAATATATTATTCGATAAAATTAGATGCAATGCAAATACCAAATGCTAAAAATTCCACACTGTAACATTAATACTGTTTTGGAATAAAGCAAATAATAATTATTATTATTATTGAAAACTAATCTATGTATGTACAAGAAGTTGTCTCAGACATTTTCTTTACCCTGGTCATCAAAAGTCTAATGGTCCTTAATTTGCTGTGGAAATTTTCTTAATTTTATTTGATATTCTATTTACTATTACATCTTTAGGCTCATTATAAATTGTGCGTCTTTTTTGAACTTTAATTTCATTCATCTTAACAAATCGATTGTAATTAAGAACAGCAGTATGATGATCCTCTATAGTATGGTTTGTAAAGGTTAGTTATGTTTTCACCAGCTGACCGCGGATTGATATCAGTTAGAGAACCATTGAAAACCACAGAGTACTGCCAGACAGCTGTTTCATCCTAGTTTGGGAATCATCGGAGTACGCACCCATTGGGATTCGAACCCAGGACTTTCTGGTTACAAGGCAAGCTCGTATACCATTCAGCCAGTGGGATGCGATTCAGTGGCTCATGAATACTAACTTCTACTAATTCGTAATTTAGCACGACCCTGATGATTCCCCAACTAGGATGAAACAGCTCTCTGGCAGTACTCCGTGGTATGATAGAGAAGATTTGTAGCTCAGGTGGATGATTTTGATGTGGTTTTGTTCTCTGAGCTGGATGGTTAGTTTGCGAAGCTTTCATCACCTTACTGGGTGACATCTTCAGCGCATACTTCAATTTGAAGTGAGCTTTTAGATTGAAGTATGCGCTGAAGATGTCACCCAGTAAGGTGATGAAAGCTTCGCAAACTAACCATCCAGCTCAGAGAACAAAACCACATCAAAAAGTACTCCGTGGTTTTCAATGGTTCTCTAACTGATATCAATCCGTAGTTAACTCGTAAAAATATGACACTTATTCCAGACTATTGTCTACAAATATATATAAAATTGTAGAGCCGGAAGAGAAAGTTATCGAAGCGAATATTCTTTGCTCAAATCTTCTTTTGTCTTCTAAATATAAATAGAGTTAATCGGGTAGAAACTAAAATAAAAAATAAGTAAATTGAATGACGTAATGTAGTTGACGGGACTGGATAGAATTAAACTAAAATCCAAAAGTAATAAGAGCTAGAAATTTAGCAGGGGTGGGAAGAGAAAAAAATAGAATTAAAAACAAAAAAACAAGAACTAGGTATTTGTATTTTATACAGATCATGTCAACTGCAGATTAACTGACTGAACAAACTTCTGTAAATAGATTTAACATGTGAATTGACAATGCTTCTACAGTTTGAACAAGTCTGATTTGTACTTTTTTGGCTAGATTCCTGTGTATTCTGTAGACCACTCTGAATTTAGTTTGTGGGTTTCCTTGGCGTCCAGATCCGACCAGGTGTTCCAAGAAAGAGCTGTGGGATGACCGTTGTTTCCCCTTTTATAAAACCATGAGAGTAAGTGTTTGGTGATACGTTTAGAAAGCGAACGCTGAGTTCAGTCCACATACGTAGCTCCACAGAAGCAGGTGGGTTGATATATACATATTGATAAGGCAACCAGTAGTATTTTATCCTTCAAATCCATGCAAATTACCAGTTCTGTGCAGAACGTTAGTCCAAGTACGGCCACGAAGGTTTTCTTTAATGAGTGGGACAGGCGGTTTCTCTGACGATGAGTCTCCATTGATTTGTTGGTTTAGGTAGAGAAGTCTTTCGGAAGCAGAAAGTTTCGGCGGCTCCATGGTTCTTGTGATGAAACATTCGGGCAGCAACTTCACATGATGATTATTCTCAGAGTGTACAGCCATCCCTCAATATTGCCAGGTCTGCAAATAGTGAAGATTCTGTAGCTCAATGAACGGATCAAGTTTGGTTTTGTACATATAGGCACTAAACTATGAAAGTTAATGAGTTATCCGTTCCATCTCGGATTTCCATTGATGGATCTTTTTATGGCTCCATCTTGTCCATATCTTGTTAATAGAACGTGAAAAAACCTGAAGGCCTAATATTTCCAGAAAATAATTGTTTCAAGCGTTTTTGTGCTGAACTTCTCTAATTCAGTGATGAAACTGATTTTACATTATGAATGATTATAATTATATCCTTTAATTCCTAGAGAAACATAGAGCTCCAGCGGCGCGTCTGCAACGCGCTCGGTTGTCTGCCAAAATTTTCACCCCGCTCCGAGTCTGCCCACATGCTCTCATCTCCTCTTCACATGATCTCCTCCAAGTTACCCTTGCACTGTCGACTAACTCACCGCTTCCCTTTCGGGTTCCACTCGAGCAATGGCTTGTCTAGTGATGTCACTTGATTGTTTCCCTAGCGTATGGTCAATCCGCCTCCATTTCTTCCTGCCTATTTGTTTCACAATCGGTTCCTGGTTGGTTCGCTCATTGCCATAAATCCCTGTTGCTGATCTTTTCTGGTCAGCCATCTGATCTTGATAAGCGTTGAGCGAAGACAACTGTTAATCAAGGTCTGAAGTTTGTTTGAGATACTTTTTATGACACGCCAAGTCGCTGCTCCGTACGTATAGTAAGTAGCACTGACTTCACATTGGAGTTGAAAATCCGGATCTTGTTTTCATCTTGATGCTCAGTGCTGTTGACCTCCACACAGACTTGAGAGTAATGAAAGCTTGTCTTGCTTTTCCGATCCTTGCTTTGATATCCTCGTCAGTTCCGTGTGCCTGTAGTTGAAACGATGCTTCCCTGGTAGGTTGGTAAAGCAGGTTGTTTCTTTCAGATTCCTCCCATTTATGTTGATTGTTGTCTGTTGTTGTTGCTGTTATTGTTGACCAGGAATCTTCATCACCTCCGTTTTCTCTATATCCACCTGCATTGAAATCCTATCTTTGATGCTTCTTCTGCCAACTTGTTGCTTTCCACTTGCATATCTTCCAGTTTGTGGGAAATCAGACGTATACATGTCATCGGGGAAGTCCGGATCCTCCAAGTTCCTTTTTTGTGTGAGTCCATTTTATGCCTGTTTCCTCATTGCCCGACTCTGTCTGTCGCATTATCCAATCTACTGCAATCAGGAAGATCATTGGCGATAGTAGGCAACCAGCCTTGCCTCACTCCCGTCCTCACTTCGAAGGTTTCCATAAGTTTCCCGTTGTGGATTACTTACAATCACATTATAAGTCTGTGAAAGTGTCTGTTGAATGTAAGAACTACTATCAAAACGCAAACAGTGACCTTTTAAGCAGTGCTTCTTAATACTTAGAAGAATTCTTTGTTACCTGAAAACTGAGTTAGGCAGTTGTTTTTCCTGAACGGAAGCTGGTAATTTTTCATTGAAACATTAGGGATGTGTAATAGTATTGTGTCCATACTGACTGACTTAATGACGCAAGACTTTGCAACAGTCAAAGCTCCTAGACTTTGTTAAACAATCTATAAGTAGATAATGGAATTTGTAATAAAACCACAAAAGACAAAAATACATGAAATGAAAAATAATTTGCTAACGTTAAGTGAATATTTTAACAACCTAAATGTTGACAAGAAGTGAATACAGGTGGGCCACCGCTAACGAATTCGAGCTATGCCCTAAAGAGTCTTCAGCCATTGACGTTTAGCACACTACTTCAGCTACGTAGTCTAGATCTTGTTGTGAGTCTGAAACCAACTTCACGGAATGTTGTCAACATTCGGCGTGGTTACCCTTAACTATTTCTTAACATGATCCTGTTTAAAAGAATCGCCGCTTCTCAACAAGGCTGTGGTTTATGATGCTTGATGTATGCCAAAACTTTGTCGACTTATTGAGCCCTACATTATGATATAATATCCCGAGAACTATTCAGCGTCTCATCCTTCTAGGTAATTGTTACATTTATCATGGGTTAGGAGGGGCCCGGTTTATTTAAGGAGTTCAAGTACCTGACGATTATTACCTATTACTGATGTCCACTCTGTTTCTGTTGCTTATATCATCCACCATTATTTGAAGTCTATTCAAGAGATGTTTAAGTAGCTTCCTCCTTCCATCACGTTTGTCACCTACCACGATCAGTCTATTTATATGCAGCTAAAAAAATACCCAGCGGCTAAAGGTTATCAGTTATCTCCAACACTTTTTCTTGCACAGATGAGGTACTATTTCAGACTTCTTCATGATCAACATTGCTGTTATACTGAGATAAATGTTCAGCAAACTGCTCTGTAAACAAAGACCTCATTCCACCATACTAAAACTAGGCAGATAAAAGTTTTGCGGTTGTTGATTTCTAGGTTTATTCCGTCACATGCACATCTGTGCATGTGGTGGTCTAATCAAGTCTATCGCCTAGCTTATTTTGCCGGTTACCCAAGTTAGGCGGTGTATCTATTTATGAAGTTAGAAATAACAGTTATCTCTATCTTTGGTGCATCCAAATAAGATACCACAGATACATTTAATATTACTTTTCTCTTTGTTCAGCTTCCTTATTGCTCATATAATTTAAGCTGAGGGATTTGCGTTATACTAGACAGCTAGTGATAAAACTAGTCCTGAATTTTTAGTCAGTGGGTGAGTAAAAACAGGATCGTGAAAAAATCTTTCTTGATCTATTCAAATGAAAATCATGCAAACCACTATGTTCTGGTACAAGTTCAGCAGTGAAGTTTCCCCCTAAGTTTAGTACTGTTATTACAATGACAAGTTAAAAAAATCGCGCATAAAATTTACTGGCAGTTCCAGTAAAAACCTTTTAGATTCAACCAATTAATTAGAAAAAGTACAAGAAGCGAATTCAATTAGTTCTTGTATGCCTGCCTCAGATGTATTCCACATATATGAGATTACAATCAGAGTGCGTGCGACCTAAGCAATGATGATGAATACCTTTATTGTAACCAGTGTCCACCCAACCTTACTATCAAGAAAGGCAATGCAGGTCACCATACTAGGACAGCAGCTAACTCTTAGAATGGCGTATGCATAAAATACATCTTTAGGACAACTTCCTCATGATTAGTTTTGCATTCGTCTATGGGGATCACTGGGCTGTTTGGTTTTTTTCTTGCTGATTGAGATTTAATTTAAAAAGAGGAGTATATTTCTGACCAGTACACAAATGGAATTGATTGCTGTTTGTCTAGTATTGAATCCTACTGATTATTGACGCTGAATTCATTATTATTATCATTATTATTCAAAAGACTTATTGTTTCAATGATAGTAGAAATAAAATTTAACTGAAAAACTGAATAACTTTCCCAGTTTTACTACAATGGTTTGGTAAAAACCGTTTATCAACCAAACATCATTCTTTTATTCATGCAGCTGATTAACAAAAGATAAGCCGTATTTTATTCTACCTTTTCGTGCATATGAAGTTTGTCGAAAGATAAGTACAAAGATATATACATATATATATTTACCTACAGCTGACAAAAGGGTAAGTGAAAAAATACAAAACAAGTAGTTCAGCGAAGAGTCTTTTTTCCTCAGCTTATTTCCCTGTAGCTGGACGGTTACATCTACAGACAATTTTTTTCCAAAGGAGGAGAGTAGCAAAAGTGATATGTTATCATTATGATGAATGTAAATATTAATTATTGTGTAAGAGGAGTTGAACAAAGGTATTAAAGTTAAGTAGTGGTATAAATAAACTATTGAATTAGTTGTAATCAGGAAGCACAGAGAAATGGTAGAAATGTGATACCATGTGAGATTTTGAAAGAAATATAAGAGTGAGGAAAGGTTAAGATATCAATCAAGTTGGTAGAAAACAAGAGAAGAAACAATAAAGGAATGAAAATGGTTTGTACCAAAATGACCTTCACATGCATTTTAGCTTCAAGGGAACCTTAATCTGTGATGTTAACATCTTTGAGAAGAACATTCTTCTCAGAAACGCTAGGACTGTAACACAGAATGTGACGTACGACCACTTCTATGTGTATATATCAGTTCACCTCTTCCTGTGGAGCCATATATATTGTTTGTTCGACGCATATCCTATATAAAAGCTCCAAGAACACTGCCCCGAATGATTGCATAAAATGTAGCGGTTGTTCTATAAACACCCTGATAATTGAGCACCTTGTCAACTCTAATCGTTTTATACCAACAAACCCTTGCTTCAAAGCAATCTAAGAAGTGCGTAACAACCTACCAAATAATACGCTTTCCCTCTTTCGCATTACTGAAACTCTAGTCATTCTGCATAAAAAAGCGGACTACTCAGCCGCTTCCACTATCATGATAACGACTTTGTCGATTTCTAACAAGTTGATTGATTATCCTTTTAATATCTTCCAATTCTTCTATTCCTCTCAAACTCTTACGTAATATCATATTCCCCCTCGTTTTTACTTACATCCTCATAACAATTCATGCATTAATTTATTCACTTCACTGAGTAACTCTGACATTTTTCTTCATCTCCTCTTATATATTGACCAATATTAAAAACTATGATAACGATAACTCATCACTTTTGCTACTGTCCTCTTTGTGACTGTACAACTAATGGAAAGGGATTCTCTGAAAGAAGCTTCATCTCCGGACAACTTGTTTTATTTATCCATAGATGGGAGTTATTCATGAATTAGAAAGAAAAAATGTTGAATTTAACTTAAACGAGTTCCAGTATAACAGATTTTTTTATATGCACTAAAGAGGACTCATACAGAATATACAATTGGATATCACAATTTAATACATTTGTACATTCAAGGAAGCCTCGAGTTATACTTCTGTAACTTCTAAAATAGAGATTCAATCAAGACTTAAATTAGAGGTGTCACTGTGAATTACTGTTTTAAACCTTGAGAAAACATGCATGAAGAAGTGAATATTTAGAGGTACCTCCTGTTGATATTCTGTTCTGATTTTAGGTTCCTAAAGTCACTTAAACATTTTACTGTAGTATCAATGTTTTAAACGTTTAGATACAATCTACTGCTATCTCAGTATCACTCAATTAATGACGTTAAAACTTTCATTTCTGTCGTGAAGTACTATCAGCACAGTGTGAACAATCTACCGAAGAATCAAAGTCCAAGTGAAAAACAATGCTTCAAAATTTGAAGTTTCAGTAACGGTGTGAATTTCACAGAATGGGGTTGCTGCCCTGATTACTAACACCACCTATTTCCATAAATTCTTAGTGAATATTAAGCTCGGCGAGTTTCTGGAGTGCATTAGCTGGGAAGCAGACCCGGTTCTCCTGCAGGTTTGGCAGGCATCCCATCAATAAGCCACCGACGCACACAACTGTTCAGTTACTAGGACGTGATCCAATGGTCCATGCAATTTAATTGATGTCTGTTTACTCTATGTACATCTCATCCAACAGTTATATGACAATGCTGCACGCCAAGTAATCCACAACGGGAAACTTATGGAAGCCTTCGAAGTGAGGACGGGAGTGAGGCAAGGCTGGCTGCCTACTATCGCCAATGATCTTCCTGATTGCAGTAGATTGGATAATGCGACAGACAGAGTCGGGCAATGAGGAAACAGGCTTAAAATGGACTCACACAAAAAGAGACTTGGAGGATCTGGACTTTCCCGATGACATGTATACGTCTGATTTCCCACAAACTGGAAGATATGCAAGTGAAAAGCAACAAGTTGGCGATAGGAGAAGCATCAAAGATAGGACTTCACTTCAGGTGAACATAGATAAATTAGAGGAAGTGACGAAGATTCCTGGCCAACACCAGCAGCAACAACAACAGACAACAATCAGCCGGCATAAATGGGGGGAACCTGAAAGAAACAACCTGCTTTACCAACCTACCAGGGAAGCATCGTTTCAACTACAGGCACACGGAACTGACGAGGATATCAAAGCAAGGATCGGAAAAGCAAGACAAGCTTTCATTACTCTCAAGTCTGTGTGGAGGTCAACAGCACTGAGCATCAAGATGAAAACAAGATCCGGATTTTCAACTCCAATGTGAAGTCAGTGCTACTTACTATACGTACGGAGCAGCGACTTGGCGTGTCATAAAAAGTATCTCAAACAAACTTCAGACCTTGATTAACAGTTGTCTTCGCTCAACGCTTATCAAGATCAGATGGCTGACCAGAAAAGATCAGCAACAGGGATTTATGGCAATGAGCGAACCAACCAGGAACCGATTGTGAAACAAATAGGCAGGAAGAAACGGAGGCGGATTGACCATACGCTAGGGAAACAATCAAGTGACATCACTAGACATGCCATCGCTCGAGCGGAACCCGAAGGGGAAGCGGCGAGTTGGTCGTCAGCGCAAGGGTGACTTGGAGGAGATCATGTGAAAAGGAGATGAAAGCATGTGGGCAGACCTGGAGCGGGATGAAATATTTGGCAGAAAACCGAACACAGTCGAGATGCGCAGCTGGAGCCCTATTTTTCTTTAGGAATTAAAGGGTAAACTAATAATAGTACCACTCTATGTATATCGCCTTTGGGTCATAGGTGTCAGCTGCTGAACAGTCGCAAAATAGGACTAGACACTTACTCAGTACTCTCTGACGATCAGTGGTTCTCTTACTGATATTATTTCGTGCTATCACTTGAAATCAGTTAAATCTCAGCAAACCAACACTTGAAATTAATACGTTTCCCAAACTTGAAAAGTGGACTTCACAATTACACTGGGTGAGATAAGCAATTAAATCTGTTATTCTTCAAGTAAAGTTGCTTATGACACATGAGAATTTTCAAGGAATTCAAAAATTTTTTAATTTCAAATGATAATTCAAGAGCTTCTAGTGTCAGACTACTTAGTGCTCATACTGAAATCCAAATTAAACAAGACAATTGTTTTACCATCTAATATTCTCACTTACTTTGAACTTTCATAATGATTTCAAAGTCTAAAGGTTTAAGTTGTACATGCTTAAACTCTCTCACTTCATAAGTTAACTGATGTACTGAGCTCCTCGTTTAAAGAACTCATTTTTTAGGTATGTAATACCATTTGGTCCTGTCCAAATAACATTTTAGGGATCAAAAAACCTCACATTCACTGATGCTTTTATTTCATTAACCCTGTTCCACGAGGTAACATGTGGAATATTTTATTTTTTTTATTTCTCTACGTCCATAGTGAAAAATAGTGCTTCAAGCTAGAGCTCTGAAGTCTCAGTAGCAATGGTATCTATTGTTTGGGATGGAGTCGCTAGCCTCATGCCAAACCCTGCCTCTTTAAGAGTCTTATTGAAGGAGTGCGTTGGTCAGGGATCGAACCCTGAAGCATCTGCATGGTTGGTGAGCATTCTACCTCTGTGCTACTGACATACAATGTGAAAATATAACCCTTTTATTTGAATTCAAAAGTTAACGAGGAATTCATTTGATTTATAATAACATCCATTTTGAAGAATACTTTAATTTTATTGGTTGTTTGATTCTGTGGAAAGAGCATCAAAATCAACCAATGGAGTGTAGACAATTTTGTGTATTGCGTTAACTGTTCGTCGAGTTAAATGAAGAGAATTTTATAATAAAAAATTGTTTTATTGCTTCAAAAGTGAATAAAACTTCATACCACCATCGAAAGGTATACGCATACTTATTCCTTGCATACTGCCTCATTAAAGAATGCAGTCAGTATGATTCGAACAGTTCCACTGACAGGATATAAAAAATACCAATTCAATAGCTCACTAATAAATAACAAGGATTTATTGTTATTCTTATCATCAATAACCGTAATAATTTTATTGTGTAATCCTGTCAACTGCAAAAAGTCAGAAAACACTACTGAATATGATTTATCAGTAGATAATACAACAAATTCAACATTATTAGAATTGAGTTATAATAATAATACATATGTTAAAAAAACAAATGACTGTTCTATATCTTTAACAGAATTTATCATAAATTTTTATCTGCAGCCTATTATATGTTTCATTGGGTTTATATTAAACGTGTTGAATGTGATTATCTTTTGTGGACCACAGTTTTCTGGTGCAGCTTACGCCTATATGATTGCCATGTCAATAGCTGATGCGATTACACTATTTAGTTATTTACCATCTGGTTTAGTAAGGTAAGTTTAATATGTTACCTTTACATTCTAAATGTAAATTATGACTAGTTATTTCTTCTAGTGTAATTATTAGGCTGTATATGAACAGTATACATTACGACATGGATTGAAGGCCACTAATACACATGTTTCCACAGGGAACAGTAGACTGCATCTAAAATCTCTGATTTGTGAATATAACCAGGCCTTTTTGTTTAAAGGTCTATTTCTAAGAGATTTTATGGCTTGATATTAAGATGTGAATTTAAATTGGGGATTTTTGCAAGGAATTGAATTAACTCCAATGTAGACATCGTCACGACCCAACGTCAGCTAGAGAGATCACTGAAAACCAGGGAGCATCAGACATTTTTGTTTCGCCTTAGACTAACACTCTTCTTCACTGCACACCATGAACTCTTCGAAGACCAAACCTAGGACCTCCAGTTTACAATATCAAGCTGGTTGACCATTCCACCCCTTGGGTCAGAATTCAGCTACCCGTGACTTCTGTCTTTTTCATTTTGTGATATACAGCAACCCTCGACCCGCATCTCCACTTCACCTTAACATGGTGGTCACGATTTCTTTTTAAAATCTTGGGACATCCATGCAGTAACCATCACTGAGATAGAGATATATATTTAGATGATGAGTTTTGTGGGAGTTGAATTAATTTCACTGTAGAATACAGTCGTCACCTTATCTTGGAACAACTTGATGACAGATTTTGTGATAGTAATAGCCTGCTGTGTGTAGAGTACTCATTATACTTAATTATTAGATCATGGTTTCACAGAATATATACAGTGGATCATAGGAATTATTAAAAAGATGGTTGCAGAGAAGAAAATTTGTTTTAAACCAAGTAATCAACTGGACTGTGCATTCGTGTATTTATGATAAATGGGTGAGAATGTCTCATGATAATTTCTGGTCAGGGTTTAAATTAATAAAATTACAATTAGGAATTAAAATGGCATAATAAACATGGGTACAGATAAAACTCAAAGTAGCGTCATAATTTCTGATTAGGGTTAGAAATGTTAGAAACAGCAAAAGGAAATAAAATGTTTTGATAAGAAAAAGACGGTGGGATCATAAATAATGTGAAGAATAATTGCTTATGCAGTTAGGGTTTAAATATGTAGAAATAATAAAATGACAAAATAAATAGGAAGTTCGGATAT
Source organism: Trichobilharzia regenti (assembly GCA_944472135.2). Lineage (NCBI taxonomy): Eukaryota > Metazoa > Platyhelminthes > Trematoda > Strigeidida > Schistosomatidae > Trichobilharzia > Trichobilharzia regenti. Next base: position 52,004,173 of record OX235263.1, read on the forward strand.
GAAAACATGGTAGTGTAAATAGAGATTAAGAAAAAACAAAAATAACATGAATTAACAGGAAGTTTGGATAAGAAAGGCAATAGGATAGTCACTATTAGAAGAATTAACTGTTGATGATGGCCATGGCAAGAACAAGGATTCGAAGTATTTTTTTTGGATACATAGCGTGGGTTTGAGCTTTTGAATGACTTCTGCCCAGATGTCTTAATTTTACTCCCTTTGGTAGGTTTGATCGAATCTTGGTCATGGTTTAAAAATGAGTTTACTCATCCAAAAGATCATATTCATATCTAGCATTAAGAAGTTTCACAGAGATGAGGAGTTTCATAACTTAAACTTCTTAGGATAACAAAATGATAATTAATTTAAGTTAGTTCACAAAAACTATAGCCTATAAGCTGGTTTTCAGTGATAATTAGATACTTTATTATTTTCAAAATAATGGATACTGAACAAGGAGTACTCTTTCGATAAATTCATCATCAGGCTCTACAGTTATATATACAACATAGTGAATGAATGAATTAGTGTTATGAACAACATTAATGTTGTTTAAATAACATCGAATCAACAATATTGATAGATTACATCTGAATCGCATCAACATAAAATAAGCTGAATATCAGACTAATTAGGAAGGATAATATTACAAATTCATGAGTTTATAGTTTCTACTGAAGGCCAGGGAAATAGTAGGGGCTGTACTTGCTTCTTTGGATACAGAGCACTGGTTGTTTGAGGCGAATCACAATAGCCTCTGCTGTTTGGAGCATGCGGTGCTTCGATGTTTTTGGCAATTTATTTGGCACCCGGTATAATATAGGGAAGGATTCATCTACGCTGGCTTTGTGGCCGGTTTGCACCAGATGGTTCAATATCGAGCTGTTAATAGTTTTCACTACACCTTTACTTAGCCATGCTGAGAGATGTTCTCGAGCACGAAAAATCAAGTTCCTAGAGCAACGGCCAATATAACTGGCTCCACAAGCGCAGCTGAATTGATAGATACAATTAGAAGTGGCTAGTCTAGGTACTTCATCTTTCACTGTTATTCTTCACAGTTACTTATCAGTTCAGACAAAGAAAGGATTGGAGACATGTCAGTCAGTTTTAAATTTTGTTTATTATAAACTAAAAGTACTGTTGAAAAAAATTTTCTGCGAAAAACTGTCCTCATTTTAAAAAATAATCTAAGGAATTTTTTTAGCATGAATACGTCCAGCTAATATTGGTTAAACCTTAATTTGAAATTCTCGGATTTTCTTGTAATTACGGATAGACATCAGTTTTGAATGGATGTATAAAAAAGATAGCAGCTAACCATAAACTGTTTTAGTTCAACTGCTGCAGATAAAATTTAAAAAATTACTTGGTAAGCTGACAGAAATTAAATGGAACTGAAGTCTTTATCACTCATCACTTTGTTAATCTAAACAAATGAAAACGATGCGTGAAAGACGAAGTAAATGTGATTTTCACAGTTCTGTTGTTTATTTATGTAACTAAAATTAACAGTTCAATATAAGTCAATCGATAGGAAATTCAAATCAGCCTCAACAAATAATAACTGATACCTGTTATATAACAAGTTTCCCTTGTGGCCCAGTGGCCAAGTGAATACCACCACTCTATGGGGACTCAAGGACATAGAACTGACGATTCCCAAACAGGATAATATGAACATCTTGAACTCCACTGCTACTCTCTATCAAACAAATAACATCATGTTAACCATAAGACATTACTGAAGTAGCAATGCACTCGAATACACGCACTATGTCATGAATTGGCAGAAGGTAGTATTCATAGACCATTGGATCGGGTCCCAGTAACTTAATGGTCTACGAACTCACCTTGTAACCAGAAGGTCCTGGATTCGAACTACATGGTGTGGGTGCGTACTGCTGAAGAGTCCCAAACTAGGACAAAACAGCTGTCCAGTACTCCCAGGCGGGTTTCCAATGGTTCTCTAACCAATGTCAGCTCATAATGAAATCCTGTAGTCACTATAAATCAATCAGAGGGAATTTCAAATTATTCTAAACCAAATAACAATGTACGATAACTGATCACCAGTATTATTTCAAGATAACAGAAACCTAAATATTTATCTCGTATAAACTTTATTTATTTATTTTTTTTGTTTATTAAGCATGTAAAAACTAGGTGTTTGTATATGCTTTCAATGCATACACATTGCTTAAGTGTTGTATGCATCACTTGCAGGCATCACGTTCCTTGAGGCTATATTTGCTTTATTACCTTACGATTATCATGTGAACAAATATATATCATGATAAGGTGTATGTTGTCTTTAAGATTTAAGTGATATGTTGTTATGTTATGAGCAGTTGTTTGTATAAAATTGTAAGCTGAAATCACAAAGAAATCTGCCTTCCCTTACAAAAAATAGGTATAAACAATAAAAGAATCTAAGAGTGAGGTAAAACTGTTATTACAAATAAGGTGTATTTTCTCATTCACATTTAAGTCAGAAACAAAATCGTGCACGCGTAGTGTGAAATATGCTGCAATTATTATAAACAAGAATGTTTAAGTTACACTCAGATATTTTTGGATTCACTAGGAGAATGAATTTTCTTCTCTGTAAGGTATATTCTTACCCAAATCATTTTTTTGTAAAAAGAAGTCCTGCAACACTGCGTCTGAGTTATTCGTAAGACTGCTTTATCAGGGATAAAATGGATAAAATTATATTGTAAGTCATAAGTATTTGAATAGAATGCAAGAAAAAACGAAGTTTTTCTTACCACCATATATAATCTTCTGAAATCTGGATGCTGTAGTAAAGCTGCCTTCCTAATTAGGTCACTAAATATTGTTTTGTCTTTTCCGCTGACGTTTTGACTATACAAATCGAGAAATATTATTTTATGTATTAATACAGAGTTTTACAATTTTATAATTTCAGTGTAAACGCTTAACGCTCAGTAGACTGCTAGGCATTATTATTATTCCATTGGGTTCTGAGTGGAACTTAGGGCTTCACCAGCATATCTAATTCACTGAAGTCGTCTTCAGCTGACTCCATAATTGCCCATAAGCACTCATCTCCTCCTCTCCCGAGCTTCTCCATATAACCCTTGGATGCACAACCCGTCTTTTCTCATTAGCCTTCCACTCGACGGATGAGCACATGATGACACTCCATTATGTCATCAGAGTCTGTCTAAATTCACTCCATTTTCATCAGAATATTTGTTGGGAAATACACTCTTGGAGGTGCTTCGGTGGCACGGCGGTAGAATGGTCGCTGATCAAGAATGTGGTCAAGGGTTTGATTCCTAACCGACTCACTCCTTTACCTCACTAAACCAGTCATAAAACTAGTAGAAAGGTTAGGTTGCACATGAGGCTAGCAACCCTATCCCGTAAAAACAAATACCACTGCTACTGAAACTTCAAAGCTCTAGCTCGAAACTCTGTGTTTCACTGAGAATGTGAAGCAATAAAAAACTATTTCTAGTACAATATATAAATAAAAAAAGTATTCATATTCTCTTTAAATAGCCACACTATTTGCATTTTTTAACTGAAGACAACTATTTCTCTCTTTTGTAACTCTTAAAAAATGAGTGTCAATATTTGTTTTATTTTTAGTAAATTTCAAGGTGTTTTTTATTGTTTAAAACAGTCAAAGGGCGGAAACATTTGAGTCTTAGGGACATCGGCTTGAGTATGTGTTATACTATGAAAGAGTACTGAATGTAGTGGGTATTTACTTTCAACCTTCAAAATAAAAAAGTTCATTTTTATAGGGGATAATTAGAAATCGCATTCATTTAACGTATTTTAGCATAGTGATTTCTTGAAATTATCATTGTTTAACACTTCCTATGAGGAAATCATGACACAGTGGTGTTGCAGGTAAGCTTATATAACAAGGCTCAAATATTATGGAATGCACGTCCGGAATTCCAGTGTTAGTCATCATCGTTGTTTATATATAATAAATAATAAGTGTACGTTGAATTTTCCTCTTCGAATTTAATGCTGATCAGTTGAGAAACAAGAATTTCCAGTAATATCAGAAAGTTGGGAAGGAAGGATAATTACCTGCTAGTAGAAAGAAAGACTACCTTATTATCAAAATACCCAAGAAAGTTGACTTAAGCCTCGGTGAAGCTGTTGCGCAAAGACAGGATCTGATAAGCAGTACACACCTTCATCACTGTGTGAAATCACTTTGGGAATTTTCTGCACTCAAAATAAGGAAAAAGATTCAGATTTTAGACACTAGTGTATAGCCAGTGCTTCTATATGGGTCAGAGACATGGCGCACCGGATAACAGAGCCATTTCCAACAGACTACTGTGGACTTTCATCAACAGATGCCTTTGACCTATACTTAAGGTCAGATGGCCTACCATAAAGGATAAGCAATAAGCAACTGTAGGAGCGAACCACCCAAGAACGTTTTTTATTCATTCACGTTCTCAGTGAAACACAGGGCTTTGAGCTAGAGCTTTGAATTTTCAGTAGCAGTGGTATTTGTTTTTACGGGATGGGGTTGCTAGCCTCATGCCCGACCTAACCCCTTTACCATTTTTACGACTGAGGTAAAGAAGTGAGTTGGTCGGGAATCGAACTCTGGGCCACATTCGTGATCGGCGAGCATTCTACCGCTTTTGCCCTGATGCACGCTAGACGTAGTAGTAAGGACAATTAAATTCATTTTCTCACTTAATTTCGAATTTATTTTGCTGGAGGAATGAATTTTTAATGGATAACTGCCAATGAAATATAATATAGAAGCGACCTAATTGAACCACTGAGATATCTATACTTTCATCCAGGATAATGCATCTACTTTTTTCGTTTTCTTTGGTTGCTTTAATATTCCAATTATATCATCGAATCTCAGAATGAACTCACACGAATTTCTAATTGTCTTCCAGCCTACCCTTTTTTTACTTCAAGGAAAAAAAATTCCAGAATAAAACAGTAACTATTATTATCTAGCAGTATGAGCCATATTTTATCATCGTTACCCAGATACTGATATAAAGGTAGAAGACAAAAAACTTGGTGAAGCAGTGTTTATTTGAGATTTGTTATCGTTACATAGAGAAGTTATGTGCACATTATCTCCAAATCGTGATTTGCACAGATCTTTCATGTTGTAGTACTTCAACTCTTCATGCTGTGTTTTTTTCGTCTTCTTTTCATGTCTCCCATTTTTGCTGCAAAGCTTAATCATTTTCTCTCTTTCACTTCAAATCTGTCGCTCCGCAATTAGATATTTTTCTGCCTACGAACATCGCTTTACATACAGTAGCACACGTCACATTAATGCTATGAAATTCCAACCAGTAGACTGATATGGAGTCTGTTGTTTACTACAAAAACTAAAGTGTATCACTTGATAATTAGGTATACACTGCATAGATATATATCTACATGAAGAAATAAAGTTGATGATATATGATTCGTTAATATATGCTTCGCTTTTATTACTTGTGAGTGCATTACACTCTTATGCAGAATTTAATTTGTGGAAGGTGACTAGCGGTGGAATCCAGGATAACGCGCATTTCGTCCTATTTGGGGCTCGTCACCTGGATGTACCTGCATTTCGCAGCGAATGATGATTTTCCCACCGAGGCTTAAACCCAGTGCCCATAGTTTCAAACGCCAGAGCATTATCCACTAGACCACTTGGGCCACGAGAGCCACCTCTCGTGTAACGGGTCATGTTAATTGAATTGAATTTTAGATTTTCCCGTCGACTGATTGGACCGAAGTGCTCGGTCTCAGGTTGACATGTCGGCTTCTTGTGCTGGATTCCACTGCTAGTCAGCATCCATAAATTAAGCTCTCATTTAGTGTTTTTCATAAAAAATTCTAATACTTAGTAAAAGCTTAAGTAAATTTCCTCTTGTTAACAATTGGTAACAATTGGAAATTACTGAGGCGCTTTGATGTGGGAAGCTCGTCAAAATAAGGAAATTTATAGAAACGAAATTCACGAAACTACTTATATATATTTATATATGCATAATATCCTCAACATTAATTTCAAGCCAATGCTTCTGTATCATTCGGAGACTTAGTGCCTTATATAGAATGAAAGCATTTCCAACAGGCTGATGTAGAACTTCATTAGCAGTGACATTTGCTCGGAAATATAGGTCAGATGGCTGTCCAGGGAGGACTAGCAACAAGGAACTTTGTCAACGAACCAACTTAGAACTTGTCACCCAACAAATATGCGTAAGTGAGGCGAAATGGATTGGAAAATCGGTGAAGATACCACTAAGTGATATTACGCGCCACACCTTACAGTGGAACACAAATGAGAAACAATGAGTTGGTCGCTAGCCCTAGCTTGACATTCAGGAGACTGTGTTGAGCGAAGAAAAGAGCTAATGAGCTATCGTGCAGCTAAGGGGGACTGCAAACAATACGAAAAAATGTAGATATGCTGGTAAAAGCTTTTGTTCCTTTCGAAACCCAAGAGAATAGTAGTACTTTTTTCAATATATTCACCATATGAAGTAAAATTAATTTAGTGAGGTTAATTTAATTAATTATTTAAATTTAGAAGAAAATGCATCTTTTTTAGATACGTTATCTACATTTTTGGGAAATAAAATAATTTTCTAAAATCAATGAATTCAATAAACTAGCCGGGTGTGATTGAGCTAGATGCTGTGTACACGTTTTGTTTTCTGCGCCAAACTATGACATGGATGTCAGCTGAGATTTCAGCTTTTCTACCAACTTGTAAAAACCACTCTAAGTCAGTCGAAATGTAATGGTATGGTGCGTCACCGAAAGTATTTGACGACGTAATAATTTGTAAATATGATTCATTTAGCGGTTAGAACAAAAAGTGGCAGTCATCAATGAATGTAAAGATGCAACCTCATTTTTTCACCACATTTTTGTGATGCAAATCGAAAAAACAATTGGTTTTCGTTATTGATAGAGATTTAACTTTTTAACATTATTCTATCTACAAAAGAGTGATACTAGATCTGGCACCATAGATAAAGTGAAAATTTAATGTTATAAAACCCAGTACTTCTAAATAATATTTAGTTTTGGGAAATAGAACATAGAAGTTGGTCATCAATGTTGAATAGTTAACTAGTCTATACAACTGTACAGAGAAACGTATATTTATCACTAACATTAATATGTCACAGAGTGGAGGGAGAGATTGATAACAGAAGCTCTGTTTATCGAATCAACTGCAAATACACGAAATAGGAATGATTCAACACCTGTCCCAGATATCTGGAAAATTCTACTACTCCTACGACGACAAATAGGAGTGGACAAAGAAAACTGTAAAACTCAGAATTCGAAGTCATATGATTATGAACAATAAATTTTGTTCGAAACGTCATCCAGTGAATAATACTGTTTCGCTGTGTGATACATCTAATAAACAAACTAATATGGAATTACTTACTATCACAGTGCCCAAGTTGTACACATACTTTTTTAATTTCCTTCACGTTTCCAGTGAAACATAGGGCTTCAAGCTGGAGGCCTGAAGTTTCATAAGCGGTGTTTATTTTTACAGGATGGGGTTGCTAGCCTCATGTTCAACCTTCCTTCTTTACTAATCGTATTGCTGGGTAAGTGAGGCAAAGGAGTGCGTCGACCGGAGATCGAACCCCGGACCCCGTGCATGATCGGCGAGCATGCTAACCGCTGTGCCACCGACGCACATATATCAACACATTATTATGATTTACTGCTTTCTAGACTGGCTGTCAATTATTCAAAACTTTCATACCATAATTAAAACTTTTATTACAACATTTAAAACACAAGGTAACTGTTGACTGGCTTTTATAAATCATTTGTCAGTTACAAATCTGTTGCCAAAAGCTGGTGAAACGAAAACTGGAATATAACCCCAGTCAGAACACTTTGTTATACTTTTTGTCTAAAACAACTTGACTTTTTTCCCTTTAATGGAGACAGACAGGGTGAAATTGTAGGTTTAACACAAAAATGAATACAATCCATATATTTGGTTCCCTTGATAAATTTTGATAAAGAAAGGAAGACGAAATTTGCAGTAGACTTCAATTCGGAGAGGTACTGGTATGGGGATTCGGTATGAGATTTTGTTATTCGATGGAGATTCTTTTGAGAATGTGGGAGTTTAGCCGATCTCACTTGTTTCAGGAACTGTCATGGGAAACAACCTGTTCGCAAACACTGTTCATAAAACCTGATCTTTATTAATTCTCTAGATATTCGACATCGTATGGTCACCGCCCGATTCAGTGACTTAATAGTTTGGGCAGGGAGATGAAATTTAAAAATTTCGTCTTCCTTTCTTTATCGAAATAAATATATTCATTATCTCATTGAAGATAACTAACTCTTCATTTATAATTAACAAATAAAATAACTGCCATTGGAATGAAAAACTAAAAGTAAATTAAGTGTCTTATTTCAGACAGTTACGTAAAGCTGATGCAATTTAACTGATCATTGGGTGTGAAATCATTTCCTGAATAAATTGTGTAATTCTAATTTCATTTCAATGCATGAATGAACTATCTGCTATTTATTAGGTGCTCATTGGCTTGTGAATTTATATCGTCAAACCGTCATACAATTTTCTGACATTTTGAGATTTTTGAACAGAAATTAGAATCCATGAACTGTCGAATACTTTCCCAATGGCTGGATGATGAACGAACTAGCTTAGTAACTATATAGTAATTATTTGAATAAAACATTCAATTTTGTAAATAAAAAGGCTTCTATCTATTAGTGGGAGTACATAGTCAGTTACCTGTTTTCATTATTACAAAAAAGTGCCCTATTCAGGTAGGTAGTTACCTGGGGTTCTATTGAGAAGTCAAGACCAGTAAGGTGCAGCAGGTTGGATTTGAGGACAAATACTCGCCGAAGACATTGCCTAGTGGCCGCACTATGTCGGGAATCGGCAGAAGTTAGAATTCATGGGCCATTGGATTGGGTCCCAGTGACTTAATGGTCTACGAGCTAGCTCGCCTTGTAACTAGAAGGTCCTGGTTTCGAACTCTGTGGTGTGGGTGCGTACTGCTAGAGAGTCCCAAACTAAAACGAAACAGCTGGCTGTCCTGAACTCCCAGGTTTTCCAATGTTTCTCTAACTAATGTCATCTCATGATGAAATCCTGTAACTAATCAAATCAAACCAACACTTGAATAATGAATTTGATGGTAACCTTTTTCCTCAGACATTAATTTCAAAAATATTCAGTTAAATTATTTCATGTCACTCACTGCTAAATCTATTACATTTTGAGTGCCTATTCGACTTCTAGAGATAAAAATTCTCCGTCATTTTCAGATTCATCTATTGACTTTCAGTAAACATTCACTTTTACTCCGGTGTCAATTTCTCAAGTAGTTATCTTAAGTTTGCAAATCTTAGCTTGTAGGGAATTTGGTTTCAGGATTTCATCATGAGCTGACATTGGTTAGAGAACCATTGAAAAACCTAGGAGTACTGGACAGCTGTAGGGAATTTATTGGATTTAAAATTCATCATGGATTGACGTCATTTACAGGACCATTGGAAACGAGAATTACTGAACAACTCTCTTGTCCTGGCTTGGGACTCTTCAGCGGTAGTCACCCATGGTGCCACCAGGCATCGAACACAGAATCTTCACTCTAGCAGTGAGGCTGGTAATCGCAAATTGACGGTATTTGAAATTCATGGGTTATTGGATTCAGTTCCAGTGGTTGAATGGTCAACGAGCTGACCTTGTAATCTGTATCTCCTGGGTTCAATCTCTGGTGGATTCCATTCAAATACTGCCAACTTCTGTTAAAAAAGGACAGATTTTTCTGCTTTTACAAAGAATAATACTTGTTCGACGTTTTACCGGCTTTTATGTCTCTTCATATATCTCTACAATTTTTTAATTTCCCACTACAATATATCATTAATCGATACATTCCAGTTAAATGAAACATTAATTAACATTAAGTCACATATTTTAGATGAAAGCATCATTTTGCCATGCTCAAACCCAAACGTTTTTGGCACCCTTACCATGTTGCTATTAAATTTTCATTTGAAACCTGTTTACGGATTCTATCAACTTTTCATTATTTTACAACCCTAAAGTACTCCTCTAACTTATTATACATTTCAGTGAAGCCGGTAATATTTGCTTTATAGGTAAATGAAGTCCATTTATCTTGAGTTGTATTCAGAATCCAGTTGGTGCAAATATTGCCATTATCCGACTTTTACATTTTGATTTAAGGACATTCAATTTCAGACCTCCCGAGTGGCTGGTAATAAATTCTACTAATGAACCATCGATGCAAAAGACGCATCTATGGCTGAAATGGACACTACTTAGGAGGCTACGTAGGTACAACTAACTAAGATACATTTAATTTATTCTAAGACAAGTAAATAGTCGACTTTAAACTTTTAACTGAACTTCTGATTATCCAATAGATTTTTAAAGTATGTCACACTAGCAATATAACTTTTTGATGTTTCTTATTCAGGAAACAGTAATGTATGATCTCTTTTTTTGATGTAAGTCGCCTGAAGTGAATTTATTAAATATAATGAATATGAGATTTATCATTCCAGTATTGACGTCGGAAACAAAATTGCACTTTAGAGTGAAAAGGTGAGTTCCTGTCATCAAAGAAGCAAGACTTTATTGAAGGCATAAGTTGCTTTCTTTTACGTGTTACACGCTTTTTCGATATAATTTTTAGAACTTTCTTCGTTGAGAGGTAAAAAGAACTTGTATTCACTCCAGCTGTAACTCAAAAATATCAACCGATGACTACAGTCAAAAATGTAACGTCTCAAACATGACTAATACATAAATGCTATGAATACAATTCATGATTAAATGAAGAAGTGATGATATGTGCTTAAAATGTTCCACAATTTTTAAACTACTCAATTCAGCGTTGATATGCTTTCTGATATGAACAGATTTCTGAAAATTCTCATTCCACCTAAGAATACATGGAATAAAGCAGTGATGCAGTAGGAGCAACTAGTAACGGAAAATGTTGAATAAAAGCGGAAACCTGAAGTAACTTGATGGATAGTGATTAGCAGAGGAAATGAGGATGTGTACTTCATCCTACTTGAGACTGTTCATCCGGATGAACCTGCATTCTTAATGAGTGGTGGTATTCCCTTTGAATCGGAAAACAAGTATGCTTCATTTTGAACGTCAAGGCGTTATCCACTTGACCAATTTGGCCGCGTTAGACAACTCTTTTTCAGTGTGCATCAGTCATTATTTATTTTCTAATCCAATTCTTGTTTTCCCGCTGACTGACTAGATCAAACATTTCAGCCTCTACTGACAGTCATCATCATTCACCGAATTACTTCAGGTTAATCCTTAGACATAATATAAGCGTCCGGCAGGGTAACAAAGGTCGAATACTTCAGTCCAATCAACCAACGGGAAAATTAAAACTGACTTTAAAATATAAAAAAACAGTAGATGTTGCATTATTTCTGTTGAAATCTGATTCTTCTTTGCTGCTGAAAGGACACAAATCATTCATTCGGTACTGTCAGTTATATTTAATGATTTCTGAAATTTTATGAGCACGCGAATGTATCTCCTTATATATATATATATATATATATATATATATATATAATGCTCTTTTATTATTCTGTCATCTGATTTATGTCTACAATCCATGTCATCAAAATCTTTGAAGTGTTTGATCTATAAAGCGGAAATACAGTTTTGCTTTCCTTTCACACACGACATTTATGCAAGCCTAGTTTATGTCATTTCTGTTAATCAACCTGCTTTTGAGAAAATCAAGTAAATTCAAAGCGCCTAGTCAGGCATATAATTTATCAAAAAAAATATTTCAGTGCAAGTGATTAATATATTGTTGATGAACAGATTGACTATGAAAAAAATAACTTAGGTTGGTTATTATTATAAATACTTTTGAAATTTTTTTAAGTCAGAAATTACTAGAAATGTTAAAACACTTCAAATTCAAATAATTCTTGTCACGCTAGAATAAAAAACAGGCAGGCAAAACTCTATCAGAGAATGATTCTATTAAATGAAACACTATAATATGATTTTCCTCAATTATAACAGGTTTTCAAGCATTGGTTTTGAGTTCATTACATGACACTTACTCTTCGTACAGGATCTTCAAATAAAAGATTGATTTTCAAGTATTGGTTTTGAAGGGATTTTGTTTGATTGCATGGAAGATTTCATCATGAGCTGATATCAGTTAGATAACCACTGGAAAACCTGGGAGTACAGGACAGCTGTTTTGCCCAAGAAGACATTGCGAATTGGTCGCGCTATATCGTGATTTGGCAGAAGTTAGAATTCAAGGACCATTGGATCGAGTCCCAGTGGCTCAATGGTCTACCAGCTCGCTAGCCTTGTAACCAGAAGGTCCTGTGTTCGAACCCCTGTGGGTGCGTACTGCTGGAGAGTCCCAAACTAGGACGAAACAGCTGTCTAGTACTCCCAGGCTTTCCAGTGGTTCTCTAACTGATGTCAGCTCATGATGAAATGCTCCATGCAAATAAAAGATTAATTGATATTAGATCATGTGACACAGTTCTGTTTGACCTGAACGGCGAACCAATGTAGTATAAAATCACTTCTTTGTCTTCTTCGAGGAATACACGACATTCGGTTGAATGCCGACCTTAAAATGTTCACGAGTACATTTTATGAACTAAGGACACCACACAGGAGGAGTTATCTGATGTATTGGGATAATATACCACTGAGGATAATGCCTTTTCTCATGTTTAATAGAAACTTATGAATCATTAGGCTGTGAATGTTTTGAATAATCGCCAGAGTGAACAGTACCACTTGATGTCATATTTTACTGGATCTAAACAAAGTCGATGAGAAAAACTATGCGTAGTACATTGATGCAGGCTGCCAAGAAACGCTTTACTACTTATTGATTCTTTTGAACACAGTTTATCATGTTATCATCACATCAAGGTGTTCACAGAATTTTCAGATTTGTTCACAAATCCCGTTGCTTTTCACTTTTGAACTTCATTATTACTATTGTATTGCCTTACGTTCCCAGTGGAACATAGGGCTTCAGGCTAGAGCCTTGAAGTTCCGGTAGCAATAGTGTTTATTTTTAAGGAATTGGGTTAATAGGCTTATGCTCAACCTTACCTCTTTACCAGTATTATTGCTGGCTTAGTGAGGTAAAGCAGAGTGCATCGGCCAGGGATCGAGCCCCGACCCACCTGCGTGGTTAACAAGCGTCCTACCTCTGTGCCGAACACGTTTTGAACTTCATAAATATTTTCTGCATCTGTGGTATTAGTGTTGCGTCATGCAACAGAATTTTAAAGTTGTATGATCCCCTTGACATGAATATGAACAGTATACTCATGACATCTCAAGTAGATGTCATGAGTATATAATGCTTATTTTCTTCTCGGATCTAAGCAACAAATATTTTAAAATGGAGAAAATTTTAGGTAGATTCAGTGACAGTTCGACAGAGTGTAAAATTTTCTAAAATAAAACTGTCAATATTATCCATGAATGATGTATTAGAGAATTTATCATTTTTTAAGTTCCTACCTTAAATTTGTCAGTTGAGTTGATTTTTGTGAATAAACATTTCGCTTCCGAAAGCTGAATTAACCATTTATGAGTTTAAAAAGTTGAGAATAGACAGTTAAACGATTATTGATAAAAGTGAAGTATTGGAATTAAATTACATTCAAACATCAAATTTAAAAGACAATTAAAATCTATTGTTGAAAATACAGACACCAATCAGCATAAATGGAAGGAATCTGAAAAAAGCAACCTATTTCACCAACCGACATGGGAAGCATTGTTTCAACTACAGACGGATAGAACTGATGAGGATATCAAAGAGAGGATCGGGAAAGCAAGACAAGCTTTCATTACTTTCAAATCTGTGTGGAGATCAACAGCAGTCAGCTTGAGAAATAAGATCCGGGTTTTCAACTCCAGTGTGAAGTCAGTGCTACTATAAGGATTAAAAACATGGCGCAGCGTCACGAAGGGCACTATGAGCAAATTACAGACCTCCATCAAGAGCTGTCTTCGCTCAGTACCACTCAGGATCATATGGCCACCCAAAAAAGATCGACAACAGTGAGGGATCTCTGGCAATGAGCGAACCAATTCAGAATGGAACCAATTGTGCAACAAATAGGGAGGAAGAAATGGAGTTGAATTGGCTGGCCATACTCTGAGAAAACAAACCATCAAGTGACATCACATACTGGGCCATGGCTTGAGTGGAATCCGAATAGAAAGCGGCGAGTCGGTCGTCAGTGCGAGGGTGATGTGGATGAGATCATGCGAAGAGGAGATGAAAGTATGTGGGTAGACTTGGAGGCAGGTGAAAACGGTGGCGGATAACCGAACGCAATGGAAACATGTGGCTAAAGCTCTGTGTTCCTCTAGGAACTAAAGGAGACAATAATAATAAATTGTTGGAAATCGGGTAATTTTACCAAAGATATAAAAAAAAATATATATATATATATAAACTGAATATGCATAATGCACATTATTGTCTTCATAAGAATTATACAATGAATGAATAATAAATGGTTGTCTGATGTCTGATCACAATTATTGATTCTTTGGTAGAATAAACTCATAATTACAATCAGTCATTCACTGATAAATATCCTGACATAAGAGTACTTCTTAAGATACCAAAAACATGGATTATTTGAAAAAACGTAAACAATTCATAGAGTAAGAAGTTGGTTGTGAAAACCAATCACTTAACTGCACTGTTTAGATATGAGTAGAGTCACTGAAGTAACCAGATGAAAATGGCTTCAAGTATCGAAAGTCAATAAAAATCAGAGGACCAATTATGTAAGAACTAGATAATGCCACCAGGTGTGATGTTAACGCACGTATACATATGAGGGATAGTTATACTTCTTAAAAATGCATTCTGAATAGATATTCTGCTAAATCGGAGTATGAATTGACTTAAAAATGATGAATCCTTATGAAATGAGACTGATGAATACGTTCTTTACATGAAGATTTCAGTTTTCATATTACTGTGAGGTCCACATGACAAACTCTCTTCTTAGTCAAATTACTGATGGGTTACAGGATTTTCATCATGGGATGACATTAGTTAGAGAACCATCGGAAAACCTGGGAGTACTGAACAACTGTTTCGTCCTAGTTTGGGACTCTTCACAGTACGTACCCACACCACGGGCTTCGAACCCAGGACCTTCTGGTTACATGGCGAGCTCGTATACCATTAAGCCACTGGGACCCGTTCCAATGGCCCACGAATTCTAACTTCTGCCAATTCAAGACATAGCGTGATCTCAGCCAGTGTCTTCGGCGAGTATTTGTGCTCACACCCGACCTGCTGCATCCTACTGGTCACAACTTCTCACTCGAACCTCAGGTAACTACCTACCTGAATAGGGCCATTGGCTAGTGAGCATCTCATTGATATTCAAGTGTTGGTTTGTAGGGATCTGACTGGTTACAGGATTTTCATCATGAGCTGACATTAGTTAGAGAACCATTTGATTCATCACACAGTAGAACCCTATCAATGAATTCCTATTTCCGAAAAGAAACCTCTGCTGACTAAATTCATGTCAAACATACTCTAATATTATCAGTGAGTGAGATTTCTCGAAGCGTTGCTGGATATCCTTAGTACTAATTTAGTTCACGGAAGAGTTCCAATTCATAGTACGATGAAACATGTTAAAGCATTAACACGAGTTTGTATTCGATCAAGTTCATTCTATTTTTTAATATAAAATGATATGTACAAAATAAAACATTTTCAAAAGTTCACTTGAAGCTATTTGAGATGATTATCACTGGAGTTCTAAAGCGAACAGACTTTTAATTTCATACTTAATCAACATAGTGTCACAAGAAACCAGTTTGATAATGTGACCACCACCAATTAAGAATAACAAAAAGTGAGGTTAATATTAAGTCTTGATGGATTAGACTTATCACTTAAAACCATGTGACCTTCAAATGTAGCCTTGTCACTACTGCTATTATTATTTATTGGATTTCTGTGTGTAACTTGGGCTTTCAATGACAAATCTCCATTCTACTCATTTCTCTTCCATTCCATTCAGATAACCCCACTACTGCCCGCAGCCTTTCATTTCCTATTCACATTGCCATATTTATGTCGATTGTAGACGGCTGACACATCTTTTCCTATCTGGTTCCACTCGGCGGAGCTTGTTGTGTGATGCTACTTGCAGGTCTCCTCAGAGTTTACTCGGTCCATCTCCATTTTCCTTTGAAGATTTGTAGGATAACACGTTTTCTGATCATTCACTGCACGGACAAAATTCATTCTTCCTCCGCTTTCCCAGTTACCTATATGATCTTCAATACTGAGGGAAGTTGACGGAAGTCAAAAGCCTGTTGAGAATGTTCTAGTGAGGTCATTCTGTGAATAAAACAAAAGGACTGACTTAACATTATTCTGCAATAATGTTAATCTTACCAACCTGTAACATGATGAGGAGACTCCTACTTTTTATGGCATCATAAGAAAACACGTTGGATAACTCGCTTCCCGAAGAATTTCATCTACCAGAGTCTTCCCTCTTCGAAATGAGGAGTCTTTCCAATTCCAGCAAAGAATAGTTTAATTTATTCGGCGAGTTTTATTTTCTGTAGAAATGGCTTGTATTTTAAGGGATGGAGTCGCTAGCCCCATGCCTAACCTTCCCTCTTTTCTAGATTTAAGTTCAATTATATAATTACGAGAAATCCAAATGTACCCTTAGGGGATGTTTATTTTTATGAGTTATACTGAGATTTTTTTGGCTTTCAACAGGTATGATCACTTCTAATTGTGTATTTGATAGACTTAATAGTCTTATTTGGGGGGAGATGATTGATACTTTGCCGAGGGGAATCTCAATTCTCAGAATTTTTCAATGCTTCTTTGGCCCAAGATAATACTCAGTAAATCTATTTGATTGACTTATTATTATAATGTTTCTGAACACTTCATTACTTAATAGAGATATTGAATTAAAAAAAAGAGAGAATAAGAGTTAATCCCATGTATAGTTAGGCAGATCATCGAATGAGAGGAGCAATAACAAAACAACGTTAGCGACAGCAACAATAAGGGAAGAACATTTCATGGAATTAAAAACAACCACTTTATCATATGAATGTTCATTTTAAGCTGATTATATCTTTTTTCTCCTCATTTGAATAAAAAGTATCATAATCTATTTATTTTCATAAACTAGTTTGGTTCAATGATGAATGAACTTTATCTCACTTCCTAGATCTCTCTCACTGTCCTTTTTTTCTCTACGTGGCTTGGTTTTTCTTCCTTTATATATTACTTATAATGTGTTTCTTAAAGCCAAGAAGACTTATGATGAACTTCATATCAAGTGTTCTTTCACTTAAAATGCTTTGTATTAAGATATAAAAGGGAAAGCTTATGCAAATTAGCACTGATAGGAAGACACAGAGCAAGGGAACGTAATCCACTAAAAAGTTTACACCCCTCGTGATTAAATCAATGCGGTGATTGCCTCCAACCGTCAAATAAAACAATGCTTCTCTGAATATTTTCATACAGTGTAACCAAACTACTGTTGATTATGGAGAAATCACAGGAACTGAAAGTTTATAAGAAAGAAAAGCTATTATTAACCATACTGTTGATAGTTACCCAGTATATGAAGAGAGGTAGAACTGGTTTTAAGGTGAGTACTTTTCTCACAAACTGTTACACAACTAAAATGAATGTGAATTAATACAAAACAGCCTTCCAGTATTGTTTCGTTGTCGCTTTTATGAAGTCTTTAGTGGACATTGTTTGGAATTGTTAGTTATCAGTAAATAGCCCCACTGTACAACGAGAATGGTTACACTTCACTGAGAATGATACTATTTACAAGTAGGAACTATGTTATGACTACCTACCAATTAGACTATATTGGTCACTTGCATCATTCTTCCAGTATTGAAGTAAACAGCTATGTATAACGCTAAAGTCCCCCTGCATCTTATTTCCTCGGTTGTGAACTAATTACTGATAAGAACCGAATCATCTGCCCTTTTAATTTTTTTGTCTGTCTGTGGAAAATTCTAAATAAAAAGTTTGTTAACCCTTTTTACATGTAAATGAAAAAATCCATTGTATCTTACTGGTCTATCAAGTGACTTTTTTATGGGAATATATTATCAGTACAAGGTTACCTTATTTTTATGGCTGAACTTTTAATTCATAGTCAATTTCACTCACTAATTTTAACCTAAACATAAAATTTCAGTGTTTAAGCATATTATTTGTGTTTCCAATTCACAATTTGCAATTTGCACAGTTCGAAAGGTGAAATTTCAGCAAAGTTTTCTTTGGAAACCAAATTATTCAAAGCACATACTGTGATCTGCTTGGTACGATAAATGGTAACCATGAAAGCAAGCATATGATCATAAAACCAGATACTACTGACCGATTGAGATGAGCAGTTGTACAATATTTACACTAACCAGTAGTGTTCGATAGCCGAATCGAAATGACCTAAACACCAAACAGGCACTTCACTCGTTTAAAGCCAAGCACATCAACCGTTTATCCGGTTTGATTCAGTTCACAGAGCCTAATCAGCTCAAACCACGTGATCTGGTTGGCAAGCATCCTATGTGAGATTTTATCAGCAGTGGACTTCTACAACTAGGTCTATTTTGATTTGACACTAGTAACTAGTGTGATGTGTCTAGTCCTCTCTTTGGTGCAAACTGAATTCTGTCAGTCAGGTTGTAATGTGTCCACCATTCTAGGTAGCTAGCCATCACGGTGCACATTGATTTGATGATATTAGATGGTTGAAGGCCATCGGCAGGAAGCCTTCGACCTAGGTTTCGTGCTAATTGGCACTCGTCATCAAGGCGTATCTGCAACCTTGAAGAAACTCATGTCCCTTCTGAGATTCTAACCCGCGTCCCCCAGTGCTGCAGTACCAACTAGCACGAAACCTAGGTCCAAGGCTTCCTGCCGATTACCTCCAACCATCTAATACAACTAGGTCTATAATGATATACAGAATTCATAGAACTATCCAGCTAGTGGGTCTGACGTCATAACATATTCTCATAACCTTGACTATTGAAGTGTTATAAATTAGAAAGAAAAAGAGCGCATTGTTTTTTCCCTTAGGGTGTTTTTCTTGTTGATGATGCATTGTATTAAAACCTATTTTGAGATTAATCAAACATTTATATACACCATATTTAAGTTATAATGCTTCGACTTTCTAACTACTACTCTTTTATATTTCAAATTTTGATGTCGTTCTGTTCTCTGGAGTGTATTATTTCACAGAGAGTTTTCATTCTAGGCAACATCTTCAACGACTAATTCAAAATAAAGCGAGCTATCAAAGTTCCACATGAATTAAATAACTGTTTTTGTCAATCATCTTTACTGAGATTTATTGTCTTCGTAGATTTGCTTATCACTGCTCTCAGTCATATTCGTACTGGTCACTTCGTTGGCCTGATGTTCGATGTTTCGACCATATGACATGCCTATTAGTTCCAAACTGATTGTAGTACGAGATTTTTTAGGAATTCTCTTGAATTGTTCGTATTAAACCTGTTAATAATTTCTACATTTTTTCATCCCAATCAGTGCGTGTAGTTGTTGACCTTGGCCTCCTGGAAGGATATCAAGGCATCACATGAAAAATTTTTTTATTCCTTTACGTTCCCAGTTGAACAGAGAGCTGTAAGCTTTCGCTTTGAAGTCTCAGTAGTAGTAGTGTTTTGTACGGAGTAGGGTTGCTAGGCCCACACCCAACCTCGCCTCTTTTTTGGGATTACGACAGTCTAGGGGAGCTAAACGAGTGAGCCAGCCTAGACTCGAACCCCTGACCGCGTGCATAGTCGGTCACCACTTCGCAGCTGAACCACCGACGCCCTCATATAACAGCTAAACTATATGCGTCGGTGGCGCAGTGGTTAGGACTCTCGCCGACCACATACATGGTCCGAGGTTCGATCTCCTGCCGACGCAAACCTGATATCTATGGTCGGCCTGCGAAATTTTGGCTACCGATATCCATGCTGAAAATTCCATACTTGTACCAAAAATATGGTGTGGAATCAAGCTGTTATCAAAAATAAAAATAAATAAAGTAACAGCTAAACTACTGTTATTAGACAAAATTTCACTAAGTGATTAATTTCGTTAGTAATCATCAGACTTAGTAATATTTGCGCAAGTGATTTGACAATCTAATATGCACGCAACTTCGTATGTATACTTAAATACAATCTTTACAGAAATGGGAAGTAAAAACTCAAAGTGATAAGGACGATTCACAGACAAAATTGATAAAGTGAATATACTATGCACTACAAAATCAGATAGAATTATATAACCTATTTTATCCCGTGACTGAATAATTTCACTGATATCCTACAACATGATATCATTTATTGCATTTATTTATTGTGAATTATCAACCAGAAAGAGACTGAAAGGTTAGTTATAACACAGTACTAGAGAGTAGTAGTCAGGTAAGTTTAGTAATCTGTAGTTTTTTTTCAGTAATTATTCTTCCACACTGATTGGTATAAAAAGTACAAGACTTTATTCTAGTAGTGCTTTATTCTGAACTCAGAGGGAACAGACTGCTTACGATAACACTTCATTCTTACTATTAATGAAACACAGTTGTTCAAACATTTTGATATGACTGATAGTTTGAAACATGAATTGGTATGATGCACCGTGTAATGTAAGCCATAACATTTTCCCAACGTAACCGCAGTAGTCTTTAAAGAAGACTATGAAATAATCAATAGTTGTGTATGTAAACTATTTCTATTCCCCACCTATTGACAAGAAATATATTTTAGTCATATTTCCTGCTGCATCCTGTGAATATATTGATATAAAATAGAAAATTAGTACCTGCAATCTTCTATGTATCACAGTCTATTAGTCAACGTGACTTATTGGAACGCAGACTTAACGAAATTCAGTATCCTCTACATATTATTAGTTGTGAAAGAAATTTTTTGTTAAATTATTATTTTTTTACATAATTAATCTTTCTCTAATTGAACAATTCATGTATTTTTGCACCTGTTTATTCAGGCATTTTGACAATAACAGCTTCACACAATATCACAGTTCTGATCTGGCATCAGATATATGCAGCGTATTTTAAGTGAAAATTCGATTGTTTAAAATATTTGTATAAGGCTGTCAGCTTCACTTAGATTGTAGTATACTGTGTTGTATGCTGCAGCATTACTTGTGACTGAAATGCCTGCATATATATATATATATGCGAACTGAAAACTCACAAGTTATTGTTGTCTAAAACTAACCCGACCATAACAGACCATTTATCACACAACATTATAAGAATACAATCAAATCAAGTTTACAGACTTTAGAGACCTAGATCAGTTGCGACTTACGCAGTAGATAATCCTTTCTTTTAATAATTTTTAAATAATAATAACAGCTTTATTCCAAACAGTATTTGTGGTAAATGTATGGGATTTTCAGCGTGTATTACAATATATTGCATCTAATTACCTCATAATTTTTATAAGATTTTAAAATCAAAAAGCAACACCCAAAAAAATAGATAAATAAAAGAAATAAAAAAGAACAGCGTCGCATTTACATTTTCAACAATGCACCACAGGATATAAAAATATAAAAATTAGTGTATAATAGAAGATGTGAAAAACAATATATTAGTAACGAAGAAAGGAAAACTGAAACCAATGGGGAACTATTTGTTAGAGTGCCGTAGTAAGTTGATCGTGTCATACCTAACGGATTTCTCATCACATAACAGCTGTGCCAGATATGGTATTGTGGAGATTTTGTATTTGGTAATCCTAGCATATAGCCTCCTATAGCTGCTGCTTCTAGTTCTACCAGATGAAATGCAAGCAGACAGCTGCGTATAAAGAGGATGCTCGGGGTCTGACAATATTGTATTCGCTAGTTTCTTACATGACATTCATTATATGTCTATCCACAATAGTGTTAACCAGTTGGTTCAACTATATCCCACTTGCCCTACTAACGGCTTTTAGTGCCTGGCCTTCTCAGCGAAGCAAAGTCTTTCTTAAGTAGTTCAGGAAAGAATAATGGGGAGCAGTAAAGGGGGATGGATAGAATACAAGAATTTACAAACTGAGAAATCAAAGACTGCTTTATGCCAAACTGCCTAAATTTCCCAACGTAGAACGTTAAGCGAGACATCTTTCTAGTAACTAGCAAGATGTGGGACGACCAGGAAAGATCAGTGGAAAACTCAGTTCAAGGTACTTGAAATTAGATGTAATTTCAACCTCTATGCCGTCAATGAGAGTGGGGCCATGCGAGCTAACTAGTTGCTGTAGGTCACATTTACGTCTGAAAGTGAAATTGACTACCTGACATTTAGACGGATTTAGCTTAAGACCGTTTGGAGAGGACCACTGACTAATTTCCGACAGAAAGTTATTTGATTTGGAACAATCTGACTGAGAGTTGACAGGCATAGAAACAGAGAGTTCATCAGCATACTTAAAAAAATGGCTACAAGCTGTTTAAAAGGTATTTTGCTCGACATCTAAATTTTATAGCAACAGCTTTCATGAATTTTTCTAAGATGCACAATAACCAAGCTGTCGGTAAATAGAATAGTTTCGTACTACCATAACAGTATGTAGCTCTACTTTATACATTCTTAAAAGATGTACGATGTCAATAGTTATGCAAGGTATGCTGTATTTGATTACAAGTGTTTAAGTTGTTATTCACAAAGTACTTCTTCTACTGAAACCAGAGACTAATCAAAACACCATATTCATCGTCCAAAATACGAAACTTATCTCGGGATCACAATTTTGGTGCAATGATATTCAATTTTTATTTTATTTTTGATAACAGCTTGATTCCACACCATATTTTTGGTACAAGTATGGAATTTTCATCATGGATATCGGTAGCCAAAATTTCGCAGGCCGACCATAGATATCAGGTTTGCGTCGGCAGGGGATCGAACCTCGGACCATGTATGTGGTCGGTGAGAGTCCTAACCATTGTGCCACGAACGACTAAACGTAACACGACAGGGTGCTCATTGAAGTGAATGCTTGAACACGTACCTATGGCTTAACAAGACTACCTAAATAGTGGAGGTCAACATCCAGTGTTGAGTGAAGAATGCTGTAGACCAATAATTTGGGGAATTATTCATCGTCAGATGTTCTTATCAGTGTGGCTCAAGATAGATGATGGTGATTACTGTACTCAGCTCTTCATTTCTGAAATCATTAAATGTGTCTATTTTATTATGCTAAAGAATTATCAGGAGTTGTATTCTACTGGTGAAGTAAATAGACATCGTCTTGTAATACTCAGTGATAATATTTCTGAGCATTCAGATAGCTTTACAACATATTTACACAGTTAAGTATTAAACGTCATTAAAATGCCATCTGATTAGTTTAAATATCCTAATATTATCCAGAAACTCTATGATATGGAAACCGGAACCAAATTTTCGAGACCTCAAGTGACTTTTCAACAGTGTCGTGACTAAATTTATATTGCAAATAATGCTTACTACCACTGCTAAAATTTATAATCTCGTTTGAATATTCATTACAAGTTTTGACCAAATTTTTTAGCAGTAAACAATATCATCGTATTTTACGCAGGTTTTCATCATCTTCAAAGCCTGAAATCTCAGTTATTTTGAAAAAGAAAGAAAGTAACATTCTTTTACTGTTGAAATAGTCAAGACGACTGTTCCAAGAAAATAAGTGTAAGCCAAACAGTTACCTTGCCACGATTGTTTATCTTCTGTCAATGACAGGCACGAATTAGAGGAAATGGCAAAATGAAGCTGAAAGATATATTCATATGATAGGTAAGAAGGAGATATGAGTATTATTAAAAAATGTGTTGCAGAAGGAGTTTTATGTTAAAGAATGGGAGACTTTGAGCCAAAAAAACAAATAAACAACTGTTTAAAGGGATGGATTATTTACTTTTCTCTCAATGAAAGATGAAACAGCTTTCCAATGTAAGGATACACTGATCAAAGATGCAATGAAATTAGTTGACCTGCAGTTAAACCTGCATCATTATACAACACTAGAAGTCTATGAAATCATTCCATATCACGCCACTTTAATTACTGATATTCCCATTGATCATATTCAAAAACTTGCGTGTACCTTCAGTGTGAAGGATAATAGAAAGACTGAGATACTGGCTTCTGTTTGATTTTTGAACAAATCCCAAGAATTGTATGTTTAAAAGAGATCAGTCTGTTTGAACAGTACAATTATCAAACACCTTGTTGATATTTTAAAGTCGGTTTAAACTTTTAATGTGAAGAAGATTCCAGGATAACTAAACTCGATGACAGCTATACATATAAAATATTTTCAACTAGATTTATGAATAGAGAAAGTGGATGTCTGTAACCGCATTTTGAATCTGGTTTCACTTCCATGAATTATGGATTTTTCCTTTAAATGTCAGCGAAAAACTCGGGAATTGTAGTAGAACACAATTCCACACATATTTATCTGACAAAAACGTGTATACAGTATTGATAACTGGATAATAATAATAATACCTTTATTCAGAAACAGTACTTGCGATACAGAATGGAATTCTCACCATTTTACTACAGTATTGCATCCAGTTAGTACATCAACAATAAATAAAATTCTACATAGATTAAGGGTAATCTCAGTTAATTTTGACAAAAACATATTAGCATATCGGTAGCAAAGCCAAACGTGAACAGAGTGTTTGAAGGTGTTAGAAAGGTAGATGCTAGCATATTTACTGGCATAAGTGATAGCAAAAAGATCGAGATATACAGAGTGTGAAAGAACGAAGAAGAATGTTATAAATAGAGTTCGTAAGGAAGAGAGGAACAAAGCAGCACATAACAGAAAAAAGAGAGAGAGAAAAGGAAAAGAAAGAAAGAAGACGTAGTACCTATAGATGATATGAGTTGGAAAGACGAAATCCAGTTGTTCTACTGACTATTTAATAAGTTATAGGTATCACACCTAATGCTTTCTTTATCGCACAGAACACAAGCTAAGTAGGGTATGGCTGAGTTCTTGTACCTGCTAGTGCTAGGGTATAGTTTCTTATGTAGGCTTCCGGTTCTGTCTAATGAGATACAAGGGGAGAGTTGTGAATGAAGAGCGTGGTGTGAGTTAGATAGAATGGATTGAGCCCATTTTTTACATGAGTCCAAGTGCCTGTCGACCAGAATATTAACAAGCAGATCACAAAACAAGACGAATGGCGAATGAAATCCAATGGACCAGTCCTACCTCGATTCTACGGCAGACCCAAAATACACAAGGCAAATATCCCGTTACGACCAATTGTATCACTCCCAGGAACTCCAACATATAATTTATCCAAAGAATTATACAGAAAACTAAAACACCTAACGGAATCTTGCGATCACTCCATCAACTCTGCTATCCAATTCCTAGAGAAAATCAGAGCCATCCAAATAGATGAACAAGAAATAATGGTATCCTTCGACGTGACAGCATTATATACCTCCATCGGACAAAAACTAGCAAAAGAAACCATGGAGCAATTACTTAGCAACGACGAACAACTCCCACAACAATCAAAAATGCAACACACAAGCTGGATGGAATGCATAAATCTATGCCTAACAACATACTTCCAATTCAACGGCCAAATATATGAACAAGTCAAAGGAACACCCATGGGATCGCCAATATCAGGTTTGATTGCAGAAGCAGTGATGCAAAGACTCGAAAACATAATTCTACCAAAGATCAAACCCAAGATTTGGATACGCTACGTCGACGACACATTTGTAATAATCAAAAGAAACGAATTAGATAAAACTCACAACTTAATAAACAACGTCTTCAACGACATCAAATTCACAAGAGAAGAGGAATCCGAGAACAAAATACCATTTTTGGACGTCTTAGTCAGGCGAACAACTACAGGAGAATTAGAAACTCAAGTTTATAGGAAATCAACTCACACAGACCAAATACTGAATTACAACAGCAACAACCCAATAACACACAAAAGGAATTGCATACAAACACTATTCAAGAGAGCAAGGACTCACTGCAGCACTCCCACCTTAAGGAAAATTGAAGAAAAGTATCTCATGGACGTCTTCCAAAAGAATGGATATCCACGGAATTTCATCAAGAGACATATACCCCCAAGCCAACCTACCAAAGCAAAAGCCACCAAGGAAAACACAAAGAAAATCGCCTTACCATACATAAAGGATATCTCAGAAATCACTACAAGACTCTTCAAACCTTTAGGAATTGACGTCGTACACAAACCAACAAAGTCGCTTCACTCAATTCTATGTCAACCAAAAGACTCAACAGCGAAAGAAGATAAAACCAACATCATCTACAAAATAAATTGTAACAACTGCGAAAAACACTACATTGGCCAAAGTGGACGTCCCCTTCGTCTTCGTATCCACGAACATAAGCTAGCCGTCAAAAGACATGATATCCACTCCCTCTTATCACTACACACAGACAACCACGGACATCAATTCGACTGGGACAACGTTCAAATATTAGACAAAGGAAACAACAAGAATGCTAGAGAATTTTTAGAAGCTTGGCATTCCAGTGAATCATCAATCAATAGACACATCGAGATAGACAAAATTTATCAACCAATAAGAAAGAAACTTCACACACAAAGGGTCAAAGTTCAAGTCAAAGAAACAATCAGTTCCAATACAAGTAACCTAGAAGGTGTGAAAACACACATAAACAACCAATCACGTCCAAGGTCACCAGGAGAGATGATTAATAAACTCGTGGAGAAATCTAAAAGCTCACTTCAAATTGAAGTATGCGCTGAAGATGTCACCCAGTAGGGTGATGAAAGCTTCGCAAATTAACCATCCAGCTCAGAGAACAAAACCACATGAAAATATCCAGATTCTTGTAAAAACCCGATTTGTACAAAACTGCGTGAAAACGAATAGCCAACAATGTATGGGACAGTTATTTAGTGTCAGTCTTTATAAATACAGAAAGATGATACAGGTTACAGATTTATTGGTGAGCCTGACATGACTGAAAGAAACTGCGTGCAAATTTTTGGATCATGTAAACAAATTTGTGGTGGATAAAATAATAGACTCAGTAATTTTGTGAGACATCTAAGTAAAACCGAAACAATAAAAGATACTTAAACAATTTATTACAGTTGTTAAGATCAGTGAATTATTAGAGTATAAAGTTACTTGGGAATAGCTTTAGGTCTACTGCCCACAGATTTATTGATGTAATATTAAGATCCGCACGTGGAATCTTTCAGTTCTTCTTCTTCACTCTAGGCTTGCTGAATTGGTTATTGAGTCTTTTTTGGAAAGGGATGTGCGTTTCTCGTAAGTTCCAAAGGATGCAACCACAAAAAAGAGAAGGCGACATGCGAGCCAGCAAGCGTATATTTAATTTCCTAAGCACAAAGTGTATTTTAGAAGTCTTGTATCGATAAGCTTTACAAAGATTTTTTCAAACAAGGAATAAAGACAGTGTTTTGATAGGAAAAGATATCATTCATTTAACTTTTAGTAAAAGCTGTACAAAATTGTCTTTCTATACTCTATCAGATATGGCATCCTTTTTCTCAGTAATTTACGGAAACAACGCTAGTTAACACACTTACACTTCTGCTGTTTCTTAATGATATAGTTATCACAGATACTTCTAATACAAACGGAAGTATTATCATGCAAAATATTTGAATTTAGATCCTAATGCAAATTTTCCATTACTTTAGTTGTGCAAACATGATTTTCCTCCAAAAAACTTTTATGTTCGTTTTATTCACTTGTCTAGCGCACATTTCTCAATCGCTTTTCCCATCCAGTGACGGAAAACTCTACTTCACACTTGCTCTAACTAGTATTCATGTTATCTTACCAGACCTTCGTTATGATTATTGTTATTACCATTATATTGTTAGCTACAAGAAACTCTGGCAACAAGCCAGCTGAGATCCGATGGCTCAACAAATATGTAAGAGAAAATGGAGTTGGATCGGCCATACGTTGAGGGGGCTATTGAAAGACACCGCGCGTCAGGCCATCACTTGAGTAGAATCCCAATGAGAAGCGAGAAGTGGGTCAATCGAGGGTGAAATGGAGGAGTTCATGAGAGAAGGAGATGAGATATTATGAGTAGTTTTGGGGCCAGATGAAGAAGAGAGAAGAGAATAGAACAAATTGAAGATGTGTTGTTGGAGCCCTATGTTCCACTGGGGGCCCAAAGGAATGATAATAGTAACCAGACCTTCATGGCTCCTAACACTTTATTTTTCCTGTTCTAAAGCGTAAAATGATGTCCAGATTTACCTGATGATGTAGGATTATTGAACACATGCTATGTTTCATGTCCATATAAAGATAGCACCTGTCAACAAAAATGGGAAGTCATATATACGAAAGATGGGGGCGAGATAATTAGAATCAAAGTGTTGCTAAGCAAATATTGCTACTTTTACATAATGTCGATGATGACAAGTTCATGTGCATGCTTTTTAACTGGCTACTTAACTGCTGTGACAGGATAAGTGGCAATGTTTATAGGAATAAGACATCAATTCACCTACCTATTATAAATGAGTGATTTAAACCTAAATCGAAATGCTAAAAATTCCTGTGGTTATTCTCGACCAATCATAAGTAGATCGCTGCTCATACATATTCATACATTTAAAGAGTTTTCGCCTTGAGACAGTACTTCAGGTGAACATAGAGAAGACGGAAGTGATGAAGTTAACCAACGGACAACAACAACAAACAGCACCAATCACCATCAGTGTGAGGGATTTAACAGAGGCTACTTCCTTCACTTATCTGGCTGGGAAGCATCGCTTTTACTACAGGTGGATGGCACAGATGGAAATGTCAAAGCCAGAACTGGAAAGGCGAGAAATGCCTTCATCAACCTGTAACCAATTTGGAAATCTTCTGCACTTAGTCAGACAGCATACAGAACAAGATTCGGATTATGTTCAACACAAATGTGAAGTCAGTCATTCAGTCAGTTCTTCTCTACAGTTCAGAAACGTGAGCTGCCTGTCACGATCAGCACTTCTAACAAGTTACAGACATTTATCAACAGCTGCTTTCGTTCGCTTCATACTGAAGATCAAACGGCTGGCCGGCTGGCCAGAAAGAATTAGCTACAAGAAACTATGGTAATAAACTAACCAAGAACCTATCTTCCAACAAATATGTAGGCAAAATCGGAGATGGATTACGCACACTCTGAAGAGACCGTCAAACGATATTGAGCGCCAGGGGATCCTTTGAGTGGAATCCAAATGAGAGGTGACGAGGACGCCATTAGTACGAGAGTGAAGTGGAGGAGATCGTGAGGGGAGGAGTTGACAGATAATGGTCAATCGCGTACCCAAGTGAAGAGGACAGAATAAAAAATAAAAAAAGTGGGGATGTTTCATAGAAGCCCCATTTTCCATTCGGAACTTAAGGGACACCGTCGTCAGGACTATCGCTGACCATGCACATGGTCCGAGGTTCGATCCCCTGCCGACGCATACTCGATATCTATGGTTGGCCTGCAAAATTTGGGCTACCGATATCACATGCTGAGAATTCCATACTTGTATTGAAAATACGGTGTGGCATCAAGCTGTAATCAAAATATCAAAATATCAAAATATATAAATATAAAAAATATTTATTTTTTATTTTTTTATTTCAGCTTGATTCCACACCGTATTTTTCGGCACAGATATGCAATTTTCAGCATGTGATATTAGTAGCCCAAATTTCGCAGGCCGACCATAGATATCGAGTGTGCGTCGGCAGGGGATCGAACCCCGGACCATGTGCATGGTCAGCGATAGTCCTAACCACTGTGCCACCGACACAGAAATACTCTGTCCGAAGACAGAGCTGAAAAAAATGAGGCAAGACTCATTGTATTGTGCCTCCCCATGGAAATCTTTAGTAAACGGTGAAAGATTTATCCACAATTGAAGAGACGCCAAAGTCACTAACAGATAATTATTCTTGTTTTGCAAGCTACTTGTTTTGATTGAACACTAGTTAGTAACTAGGTGAGTGTGTGTCTAATCCTTTGTCTCCTACCGACTGAATTGTATCCGTCTAACTACTTGTTTTCCTATTCTAATGATAAAGAGCTTCACGTAGTTTGTACTCTAAACTATGATTGTTTTGACTGCCGAAAATTCAAATCTTACGAGTTTTTGCCAGTATTTTCTTCGTCTCCTTTAGAAATAATCTTCCTATAATAAAAGGATGATTAATATTCGTTAAATGAGCATTTTTTTATCATTCCAGTGAAATATAACACCACAGTTACTATCAATATTATGATCCTTGAGCTGATTTTATCTTGCAACTCCTAAACGAGTTCCAGCTTACATAAAACTTATTTTTCCCAGAACTAATTATATTCACTCAATGATAACGTGATTAAAAGTCACAGTTTGTAGGGGAGAAAAACATTATCATTATGACAAATGATTGACAGAATCATTTAAGTGAATAAGGCAAAATGATATTTTTAATTACGTTATAAGTAATTCGATTAAGCACCAGTTAAAATGTTGACAAATTAATTTCCTGTAAAATGCATTCACCTCAAATAATAATATCAGGCTGTTAGGTCTAGTTAACAGACAGTCAGAATATCAAGTTTAATAAAAGTGTGAAGAGTAATAGAAGACTAGCAGTGAGATTAACTGACAGTGTATTACACGTAAGCACAGAAACAAGACAGTGGTACATTATAAAATTACCCAGTGAATGTCATTTAATTTATTTATCTAAATATTTAACCATCTGACAGGAGGGTATTTATCAGTTTTTCCTACCTACAAGAATAGCAACACAATGTCTTCAGTAACTGATTGAGATATTTTTTGTCCTGCTTCAATATGAGATGAATGTTGAGGAATATCATCAAGCTGAATGAATGCTGAGAATATGCATAACAGTATATGCAACATGACCATAATCACCCTGATGAGACAAATATATTCCCTTTCTCAAAGTCATTAGTAGATAATTATTCTTGTTTTGCAAACCACTTGTTTTAATTGGATACCAGTTAGTAACTAGTTGAGTGTGTGTCTAATTCTTTGTTTCCTACCGACTGAATTGTATCCATCTAACTACTTGTTTTCCTATTCTAATGATAAAGAGCTTCACGTAGTTTGTACTCTAAACTATGATTGTTTTTACTGCCGAAAATTCAAATCCTAATCATTAATTCTTTTGTGGTAAAGTTTTTCATTTCGATTCCACCTATCCCTGCAATAAGTCAAAATTAATTGTCAGACTATATTTATCTAGCATAATATATACAGGAAATAATTAGTTTACTAATTATGCATTTTTGCGGCATGACAATAGAAACAATTTATCCGAGATAGACAGTGTATTCGTAGAACATAATACTAACATTCTGATCATACAAAAGCTTGACATAGAGGTTTGTTTGAAAATTAATAGTGTGTAAAAAGTTGGTAAGGAAATATATGTTCTTCTGTAAACTTTCACGAAATTTGAAAGGTTTTGTCAAATCCTTTTGCATTTAGTAATTTAAATGTATTTGTAATCACACACATACGCATCATGGTATCAACACGTTCTAAAGACACTGCAACACTGATTCAAACCAGCTGATCCCCAGACCCTGGCAACAGTGTTCACTATTGTAAACCATATGGTGGAGACGAGCCGTTAAGTTTATTTTAAGTCATTTACCAAAAATGCATATACTTAAAGCTGTTAAAGTCTTAGCCATAAGAAGAGTATAAACTTCGTACGTTTTAAAATATAGAACAACTGACATGTTTTTATTTTTACTTTATTCCTTTATGTGTCGAGTGGAACAAACAGCATCAAGCTAGAGCTTTGAATTTTCGCTAGCACTAATTGTATTTATACGCGATGGAGTTGCTAGACTCACTCGCAGCCTACCTTCTTTACCAGCCTTACTAAGAAATTAGCGAAATCTAGGAGTGCATCGGTCAGGGATTGAACCTCAGGCCACCTGTGGTGTGGTTAGAGAGCTTCCTACGGCTGAACCACTGACGCAAAGTTGAGATGCTTTGCGAGCTAATTATGATGGTAAAAAGACATACAAATATCAAAGACGGGTACTTGTGTAATCAGAATCGTCAAATAACGTCGCACGAACATATTAAAAGTCATAGATAAACTACGTCTTATCAAAATTCATGAAAAGAATTGACTACTTTAAACCATGTATTTATTTGATGAAGTGTCATTTAAAAACCACCTATACAGCAGGCGATGTATAAGGTGATAGATAATCTCCGGTACTCCTCGTTTACTGGAACTGTTTTGCGTAAAACCTGTTTAAATTAAGGTTTATCTTCACACTAATCCCTAGATTTCTCGTTGACTTGTTTACACACTGTCTCATTTCATTTTGTTGAAATAAAGCAAATTTATTTAATTTCATCATCTTTATAAAAGTGGCCCTATCGAGATAATTGAAAACAATGAGGGATTTAATACGCTGCCACTTTTTCATCAAAAATGTCAGATTGTGGACTTGTAGAACATTAGACTGGTGATGTAATACACTATGGATTCAGTTATTCCACAACTTTCTTACGAAAGGCATGATTAATTAGTGAAGTTTACAAACAGTAGATTGTATTGCTTGAGTAGGCCCAATTTTCGTAAATCTTTCAGCCAGCACTGCAAACCATTTATTCTTTCACCTTCAGAAATAGTTTGGTCGTTATTGTGGCGTATGTTTTGAAACAAATAAACCAATTCAAGAACTGTTCAACAATTTTCAGAAGAGTACACAAGAGTACATTTTTAAATATTAAAAAATACGAAGTTCTTTAATCCCTTTTTGACCACTTTTAAAACTATGAGATGGAAAATTCCCTACCTATCTGTAATCATTTTCTTAACAATTTAAAAGTAGAAAATCTATCAGATAATTCTAAGAGTATTCTGCGTTAACCTCTGTTAAAGGAAAATAAAAGATGTAAAGTTTGATTGGACAGTAGTAACTAGTGTGATGTGTCTAGTCCTTTCTTTGGTGCAAACTGAATTCTATCAGTCAGATTTGTAATGTGGCCACCTTTCAGGCAGCTTACCATCATGTTCCACACTGATTTGATGATATCAGATGACTTCAGCACTGAGTGATGCTAGTTCGAATCTCAGAAGGGACATGCTGGCTGGTGAGTCCCAACTATCACGAAACCTTGGTCTAAGGCTTCCTGCTGATTGCCTCCAACTATCTAATATTAATCATATGTATAGTATGTTGGATACTCCAGATTCTAATATATGTAGACCCATAGAGTATAAAAAGTTACTATACCTAGACTTTCCATGCATACTCATTCTCATGTACATGTAAAACAACTTTTTCAGAGAATTAAGCATATCACATTATTTCTGGGATCATAATTACGACTCCATAACGAAGCATGAATTATATAAGCTCCTAAATATTAACTTTTGCATTAGGCTTAACTTGAGACACAAAAACAACTTATGATAAACACTAACTGTTAAACTACAGTCATCTTTCTGAAATGTTTTCCTTACAAATGCACTTCATTCAGTATGCATAAAATGTGATTTCGTTTAATTTTTGACATAAAATTACCTTTTTCTCACTTGAGTATGACAGCTGTTCTGCTTGATCATCTTAACATATATCATTCATCCATATTTCTAGAGTTTCAAATGGTATCTAATTTGCATACATCTGAACTTTGTTGTTGTTGTTATTATTATCATTATTAATTGTTAATAAATAAAATAATAAATTAATTTAAGCCTAACTGACATTCATTAATAAATTTTATGTTGCCACATATCACTGAAGAAGCAATCTTCCACCTATTTCTCCTTTCTCAGCATTAAATTATTTGAAGAAGTAGAAAATGTGTGGTCAGACTTTAGTTCTTCTTTGGAGTAATGTATCTCTTTTACCTGCATAAACAAAACCAAGAAAACAGACTCAGATTTCTTTGCTTGAAATAACTGTGTAGGAAATTTAAACGTCGCCTAGTAACTAAATGTAAATCATATTTCATTCTTAACTTCTTATTTTACAAATGTAAATTAGGGACGAAACAAAAAAAACTACAACAAATCTGTAGCATTCTTCTTCAGTCTTCAAAAATAGAAATAATAACATAAACAAAATTAGCAGTCAAAGTTTATTATTTTTTTGGCATGAAAATGATTCTGATTGTTGATTTCTATGTGGTTTATTTATAGGCTATGCTTGTTTATTAACTGTAAAGAACAGTAAGATGGTTGTGTAGAATCATTAGTGAACTATTTTAGAGCTGTTTATTTTGATACACTATAAAAATCTACTGTGTTACTGACTGAACGACGTTCCGAGCACACCTCATTATCATTAAGTAGCTGTAAGGATGCAATCTCTAAAATTTGAGCATGCGATGTCTGATAATGAAGTAATACTTTCGGTTTCGTATTGCATGGTAGTTGGTTGGTTCCTTCCACGTTGTTCCTGTGACAAATCATCATAGATACTGATTGCCTTTATCAATATTATTATTATTGTTTTATTGATATGACATTTCATGGCTTCTTAATGTTAGCTGCTGGACTATACTAAGCTTACTGAGATAGAGCTGTGCACCAACTAAAAGTGTACACAATTCTTGAGACTGTTTGTCATAAAAACATGAAAATATACCTAAAGAAAATATTTTGACATATATATATGTTTACATGGTTATTAACACTTCACATCAGTATATGAAACTTGTTTGAATCTAGATTACTCAATAGTGAAATAACAGAAACGTTATCGGTCAGAGAGTAATACAGCTCACTTGCCCATTGTCTGCTAATGCACCAGGGCATACTATTAGTATTTCCTTTAATTTCTAGAGGAACACAGGGATTTACCTACACGTCTCCATCGCCTTCGGTTCTCCACCAAAGTTTTCGCCGGGCTCCACGTCTGCCCACATCCCTTCATCTCCTCTTCGCATGACCTCCTCCACACCATCTCCTCCTCGCACTGACGACCAATTCGCCGCTTTCCATTCAGGTTCCACTCGAGCTACGGTCTGGCGTGTGATGGCTTTCTTAAAGTTTGGCCAATCCACCCCAATTTCTTCCTGCATATTTGTTGCACAATCGGTTCCTGGTTGGTTTGCTCCCAGAGATCCCTGTTGCTGATCTTTCCTGGCCATCTGATCTTGAGTGGTATTGATCGAAGATAGCTATTGATGAAGGTCTGTAGTTTGTTTGAGGTGCTCCAGGGCGAAAATTACAATTAATATAAGATAGCTGACAATAATAATCAGTTTCTTAGGCTTAGATAGGTAAATTCGATACACATCAAGCGAAAGTCAAGCTTTTCTCTCAACAGCTAGATTTGCATTGGCTTCAAACACCCCCTAGTTTGTATCTTATTTTACAAGTAACGCTGGATACAGTAAAACATTTAATGAATCCTGATAAATAGAATATTAATTTCTAAAAGCTAAATACAAATTTGAGATACAATATAGTGAATATAACTCCACTATCGGCCTTTCAGTGATTGCTTAAAATATAAATAAATGCATGTTTATCTCTTTATTAAGTTTCTAGATTTCTGCTACTCTAATGTGTTTGATATTCTTTTTGGCTTTTAGTATTTTGGAAAAGTTGATCCATTAGTGCACGTTCTTACTGCAAAAACATTTATTAGATGTATAATGTGATTAGCAATCATTTCAGTATATATGTATAATGTAATATGCTGAAACGTCACCCTAAACACAAAACTGACCTTAATTGCATTTCAGATTAAAGCAAAGTACCATGTCGGTTGTTCTGTCCTTACTAACTGCAAATTGAATAACGCGTGAACAAATGACCTAACTAATTGAATTAACGCCAATTGTCATAGCAACAATAATAATAATAATGACGGTAGGTGATGCCATATTAATGAGTGAAGTAGTCAGTGTGACGTGAAAAATTATAATGAAAAATAGTTAATGAATTACAGAAATATCAGTCACCCAGTCATTACGAAATTGATCTGAAAGATTAGGATCAACATCTCTGCTATAATGATGAGAGTAAAACATTAGTTTAAAAAGTTGACCACCTCTTATTAAATCACCGTAGAAACAACAACCGTACACTAGGGAGAGGTCGTGCTTATTAAGTGAGCTGAATACAATTTTTAGTCTGTATAACTAAATTTATCTGCATTGTTTAAATGAGTTCATGGAAATGAATAAACCTACTTCATAAAGTTGGATCTTTGCACATACTTATGAAATTTTTCAAAATAAAATAAGCAGACTTGGGAATGGCTTTTTTTCAACATGATTAGACGTTTAAATTGCATAAATTTGTAACACCTTGTTATTGATGGAACAGAATTTCTTTAGTTTGCTAACATTTTACTAATCATTCAACCCTACTAATTATAAAGAGGAAAATTCGGATCGATTTCAGATCATTCAATGGTCTTAACGATATACTCTCTTTTTCTCTTTGACAGTACTTATCCTCAGTTATTAGTATCAATATTAGTAGTGACAAGTATTTCACTTCTTTTCATTCCCTGTGCCCCCAGTACAACATACGGCTTCAAACTAATATCGTTTCAGTAGCAGTGGTATTCCCAGCCTCAGCCTGACCTGCCCTCTTTTTTGACCTTATTACTAGCCAGTTGAGGTTTAAGTGTGTGTCTGTTGGCAGTCGAACCTCCGACTGTGTTGGAAAGCATCCTATCACTGAACCACTAACGCATAAATATTTCGTAAGTTATTATAACTTAGAATACTATTCATCTTAGTAGAGTATAGCTTTAATATCATGACTGCTAGAACAAAACTATTATGATAAAATGATGCCCCATTATATCTCGCTTAAGTAAGTGTAATAAATCTCATTGGTGTTGGATATGTATTGAACATCTACTTTTCGTCCACATAATAAGTAAATTTTATACAGCCTGTCAAGATACAGTTGAAATGAAAAAATAACTAGACTGAAAGTACATCAATAACTAACTGTGTTTGGGGAATTCACTTAAATTCGAATAATATCTCCAATTAAGTTCTTTTGTCGCTGATAAATGCTTTTAATTTCTTGAACAAAGTAAGGACAATAAACTGAGTAGGATGAATCAATTATTCTCTTAGGAGGTTTTAGTTTCTACGGACTAGAAAATAATTTTTGAGGCTATTTTACTTCTAATACATACACGAAACCTGGCTGGTTAAGCACTTGAGCATCAATGAGATGCTCACTAGCGACTTGCCCTATTCAGGTAGGTATTTACCTGGGGTTCTAGGGAGGAGTCGTAACCGGTAGGGTGCGGCCGGTCGGGTGTGAGGGCAAATACTCGTCAGCGAAAACGTTGGCTAGCGGTTGCGCTATATCGTGAATTGGCAGAAGTTAGAATTCATGGGCTGGCTATTGGATCGGGTCCCAGTGGCTTAATCGCCTAAGAGCTCGCTAGCCTTGTAACCAGAGAATCCTGGGTTCGAACTCCGTGGTGTGGGTGCGTACTAATGAAGAGTCCCAAACTAGAACGAAACGGCTGTCCAGTACTACCAGGTTTTCCAATGGTTCTCTAACTGATGTCAGCTCATGATGAAATCCTGTAACCAATCAAATCCCTACAAACCAACACTTGAATAGCAAAAATGAGATATCAATTTCTTGTCAGTATAGAACGATCTTCTAGGCAACTGGTGTTCATCACTGTGAGAAAGTTTACCCAAGCCATAGGAATGTCGTAAGTATGCATATGTTAACTTCTTCTTTCTGACTAATTTCTAGGGGAAGTAACTGACATGCTTTGTTAGGAGTAGAATAAACCTTCTACTTGTAATATATATATATATATATATGATTCTTGACTTTAGATGAACAAGCTTGATCTTGTAACCTGAAGGTTCTGGATTCGATCCTTGGTGAGGTTGTTGGTGAGTACTGATAACGAGTCCCAGGATAGAAAGAAACAGCTGTCTAGTAGCCACCAGTTTTCCATGACTTCTTTAACTAATGTTGGTTAATGATTAGAACCTAAAAACTGAAATTAATCCAAAAGCCCCATAAACCCTAAAATCTGAATATCTTCAATTAAATTCATTCGACTTGTGAAGATTTCATTAGCGTGGAGGTAGACCTTGTCATGAGGTGATACGATTTAGGTATATAATATTTATTTATTTTTTACTTATTTATTTTGATTACAGCTTAATGCCACACCGTATTTTTGGTACAGGTATGGAATTTTCAGCATGTGATATCGGTAGCCCAAATTTTGCAGGCCAACCATAAATATTGAGTATGCTTCGGTAGGGGATCGAACCTCGGACTATGTACGTGGTCGGCGAGAGTCCTAACCACTGTACCACCGACGCGCATAATGTGAGCAATATAATAGCTTTATTCTGAACAGTATTTATATAATGTACAGAATTTTCAGCTAAGTTTATTTCATGACACTTACTCTTTGTCCAGGATCCTCAAATAAAAGATCAATTGACAACAGATCGTGTGACACAGTTCTCTCTGACTTGAAGTGCAAACCAATACAGTATAATATCTCTTCTTTGTCTCCTTCGAGGAACACACGACATTTGGTTGAATGCCGACCTTAAAATGTTCACGAGTACATTTTATGAACTAAGGACACCACTCAGGAGGAGTTATCTCATGTAGTGGGATAATATGACATTGAGGATAATGCCTTTTCTCATGTTTAGTCGGAATTTTCAAGTTAGAAAGTTGTAAATGCTTTAAATACTCACCAGAGTAAACAATACTATTAGAGGACATATTTTAACAGATTTAAACAAATTAAATAAGAAGAACTGTATACATTATATTGATGGAGATTTTTGGTAGCCAAAGTTTTAAGCAGGCCACCAATATAATGCAATAATATTCTAAATCTTCATATGGTTAAAGTGCTTCATAAAATCCTGTCATAATCTAGGCCCAAATTCGACTACAAACAAATCACAGTCTTCCTTGATAGTGTCTTTCAAATAAACTTTTCAGACAAAATAAAACAATTTTGATCTATTTTTCATAGCTAGCAGTTTAGTTTTTTAACAAAATTCTTAACAAAAAATTAGATTTTATAAACGTCATATTAGACGTTGTCATTATCTAGAAGATCACAAAGTGTCTTCTTCCTCAGGTTATAACCTACTGCATTAAACTTCAATCCGTCAAAAAGAGTTTTAAAACTTCAAGGGAAACGTACTTTTCATTCAGCCTAATATTACAAAATAGGCATGATAGGAATTTTGTATGCATACTGCCTTCTCAGTCTTACTAAATTTTCTACCAAAATGTAACAGTATTACAAATAACTGTGGCTTAGTACCATTATTTGACAGTTTTCCTCACTAAACAGCATTTGAATCGTTTAAATAATGTAAAATAAAATAGGCGTGCTTCTGAGTTTCAGGCATCATACTAATTTACTACCTTTGGTATACTTGAAATGCTAATAAACTTCCTAGTTGGAAGACTATAGGTATCATTGATATCAGAATAAAACTTGTGCACTGTGGTACAGTATAATTTCATTATGGGTGATATGATTATGAGTGATAAATTTTCGTCGAAACGTCATCAGTAAACATTGCTGTATAACACTATGAGACTTTATGAAAACAAATTTTACCCATAATGGCATGTGAAATGCTGCTTCCTTTTGATTAGGAAAAACGAGAAGAAAGCAAAGAACATCCTGGACAAATTTAATGAGGTACATCCTGCAATAAATTTTACCATCGAGACAGAAAAAGAATCTAGTATTCCATTTTTAGATGTCTTTATAACCAGAAAAGAGGGTGACACAATAAGAAAGTGTTTATAGAAAACCTACATCAACGGGCCAGTACACACATTTTCTCAGTTTTGTGCCCTTGAAATACAAACGCAATTTGATGAAGTGCCTGGTTCACAGAGCAAGAGCGATTTGCTCGGACGAATGTCTTGATGAAGAACTGAATAATATTAAACGGTTGCTAAGTGAGAATGGTTATCCTGAAAAGTTTATTGATAAGAATATGAATTTGAAACAAAGCAGCCCAGTTCTATAAAAAGGCCTTATTCTTAAAGATGCAGTTTCTTGGGGACAACACTAGCGAGATACTAACACAGCGCATTAGAAATGTGGTAAAACGAGCATTCCCTGCTGCTGAATTACGTTGTATCTTTAAGACCACTCCTCTTCTGCGTTCAGGAGTAAAAGACAAACTGCCTAATTTCGCCTCATCCATGTGTATCTACCAATTTAACTGCTCCTGTGGAGCCAGTTACACAGGCCGTACAATTAGGCGTGTTTCTCGTCGAATTTCCGAACATCACCCTGCGTGGTTAAGCAAAGGTCAAACAAAATCCATTCGTAGCGCTATTCTTTCTCATCTTGTGGAGACAGAACATAAGACTGATGTTAACCAGGCTTTTAGAGTTATTTACCGGATACCAACAAATCTCAACTTCGCCTTAAGAGTTCGATTACTAAATATTGCTGAGGCTGTTGGGATCCACATTAAAAAGCCTAATTTGTGCGTCCAAAAGAAGTTAGTTCAGACACTGTCCTTACCTTGGCCATCTAGGTTTGAATGATTCTCAATTTTTGTGGAATTTTCCTAATTTTAGTTGATATTCTATTCGCTATTATATCTTTATTACTATTATAATTTAAGTATTATTTGGTGAACTGTAATTCCATTGATCATACTTTACAAATCGATATTATTTAAAAACACTAATATTGTTATTAACTATCACTCTAGAATATTCTATGTATATAAGCATATATATAATTGTAGAGCCAGAAGAGGAATTTATCGAAAAGAATATTATTTTCTCCATTATTTTGTCCCTTTAGTTCATTGTAGTTCTTCTTTTGTGTACCATATCAAGTATTATTATACATGTTATATTGATAATTGCATTTGTATTCATAGAACTACTTTAAGCAATGAAGATACTACTTCCGTTTACAAAGAAGCCAATTTAATTGACAGCAACCTATTTTAAAACTTATAAACTGAATAACTGGAAAACATACATATTAATTTATTTGTCAAATATTTACTGTTATTTTCCAGGATAACGTTTCTAACCTAAATTATTATTCACATAATATGATAATTAAGAACAAACTGAATTCCCTATGTGATATATCTGAATAACAACTTATTCATACGAAGTTAAATGCATGTCACCTAACAGAATTTTTAAAAATATGAATCCATTACTACGACTGAGTTTCAAAGGATGGGATTTCTAAGTCTGTTTGGTGTTTTACTGCTTGTTATTGGGTTGTTGAATAATTGACTTTGTTTGTCAGCACAAAGCTCTTTTATCTTCACTGGCATAATTTTATTCATTTTTTCCTAAAATTTAATTACCGCGCCACTTAATATAGTCTCAGTGCAGTGAGCACTATGTATCGCGCAGGTTTATTATTGCTGCATTCTTATTTCCTTGGATTCATCTTGTTCTCTGCAGTCTTTTTTTTAGCTGGCTCCACCATTATCCATAAGCTTTCATTACTTTGTCACATGACCACATCCCAGTCACCCCTAGACACCCAACTAACTGTCTCCTATTCGGGTCCCACTCGACGGCCTGGCTCATAATGTCACCTAACGGTATCCCCAGTGTGTCCAACCCATCTATATTTCCTCGGCAGAATTTTTGGTTGATAGATCCTTCTTCCGTTTGTTCCCGAAGTTCCCTGTTGCTTATCATGTTCAACAGGCCATTTGATCTTCAGTACAGAGTGGAAGGGAGAAATCTGCAGTCAGTTAGAAATGCTTGGAGGAGTATCTCTGGACAATATAAAAGAACTGACTTGATATGTGTGTTGAAAATCTGAGTCTTGTATTTATGCTTGATTTTCCCACTGACTTCAGAATATTGAAAGTTTGTAATACTTTTCCAATTTCGGAAATCTTTGAAGTTCTCTTCTATTCCGTTTGCAGTGAAAACAATGCTACTTACATAAGTTGAGGAGGTGACCTCTTTTAGAATGCTTTCGTTGACGGTGACTGGTGCTTTTTGTTGTCGACTAAGAAATACAGCTGTTTTGATGCATCATACTTAATAAGATAATTTCATTTGATTTAATAATTGCATTCATGATGTGGTTATATATCAAGGCGCAAAATACTTCTCTATCACTGAATATATATTCTGAAAAGTTAGCGTAACTCATTTACTGCAATCAATTTAAGATGAGTTCTATATATCTAAAACACCTATTAGCAGATTAATGTTTCCCAGGCAGTAGAGAGTTTCTGTCTTTGTCGGAAAATCTTAATCTCTCCCCTAAAAGTTTATAAACATATGAGTTGTCTGCTAAGTGTATCACTGTTTTATTTGTCAGCTGGGGAAAAATCATGTTAAAGTTGCCCAGCTTCCCGAGACTTCAAAACAACAACAAGCTCGCCTTGTAACTAGAAGGTCCTGAGTTATTTCTCCAGTTTCACTGTATCACGCAAAGTCAGGTATTGTTAGTGTTATTTCGAAAGCTCGCCTGTGTTCCAATAATAACTATATACTACGCTAGTATGCTACGATGGAGATTTTCCATCTTGTTTGTCAAGTGTATTTAAGTATTCTAATACCAGTGTAACTGTGAACATAGAATTCTAAAGTTCTAGGTCATATTTAGCTATATACAGTGCAAATGTAAACCTTTTTTGTGAAGTGTCTTACAATGTTTCAGGAAAATTGAATTTACTGTGTGACGTCTGAACTTTTACAGAATAATTATGTATGATAAGCCGATGCAGACAGTTTTTTTCTACTTTTTTGAGCAATTAAAGACAACTTTGTAACCAAGTCAGTAAACAAAGATATTTAAAATAGGTTCATGACCGTTTTGACATGTGAATCTGTCTGCTTCTCCTGCAAGCTCTTAAATGATTCTTGAAATATTACCAATAACAAAAACTTATCACTGTGTGCAAACCAGTGAAATATAATTATACTTTATTTGATTATTGTAACTGCGGAATGCAGATACATCCAGATGACTTCCCGAATAGGACAAAATGCGCATCCTGAATTCCACCGCTATTCACCATCCACCAGTTAAAGAGAAATAACGAATATGTTTGTGCATAAATATCTTGTAATGCGTTCTAATGAATATAAATAATCTATTGAGTTTACTGATTCTTTACATTACAGATTCGCAAGTTTTAAAAGATTTCATGAACTGACTTTTGTTAGGGAACCATTGAAAACCAGAGAGTACTAAACGGCTGTTTTGTCCTAATTTAGGAGTCCTAAACCAGATTTTTTTATTCTCACTCGGCAGTTTCATTTGATTACCAAACTCACTTATGCATGCTTTTCCACGTTTGGTATGATTGAATAATATTCACTCACAGTATACTTTACAGGTAACTAATTTTAAAAAGTCATTCATAAATGAGTATTATCTTCAATTTTAGAATGTACTGACCATTTTTAAACCACCCTTATCAGACTGAGTGTTTCGTAAATTCGATAAAAGTGTATGGAAGAAAATAAGATCCATTTGCGAACAGTTTTGAAAAATATAAAAATAACAGCAAAGCTGTTCAAAAACCCCAAAGAAGGGTCATGTATAACTTTCTCACATTTAGGAATCTTTTTATGTTTGTCTAACTTCAGTATCAACAGGACCGTTTTAGTTAGAAAACAACTAACTGTTTTCATATAATATAAGAAATTGCTAAATGTTGTAGCAAGCCATTGACCAAAATAGATAATTCAGAATTATGCCTTCTTGTCTATGTACATTTATTCGCTG
Organism: Trichobilharzia regenti; assembly: GCA_944472135.2. Classification (NCBI taxonomy): domain Eukaryota; kingdom Metazoa; phylum Platyhelminthes; class Trematoda; order Strigeidida; family Schistosomatidae; genus Trichobilharzia; species Trichobilharzia regenti. The sequence continues at coordinate 52,048,100 of OX235263.1, forward strand.
TTTGAATCCATTAGAGACCATCATTGCCTAATGGCCTGCAAGCGCTTTTCCGTGACGATTTCAAAACGACTTGAGTTGCATATCCACAGTATAAACTGTCAGCTGTCATCAGATACATACTGAGTTGAATGGAGACGTTAACGCATTCTTTTAAAGGATTAGTCAGCCCAAAGGACCTAATGAATTCTATCTAAAAACACCATTATGGGTACAAATAAACAATAATAACCATAAAAATAATAGTTTTCCTTATTTCGTAAACTCAGAAATTTCATCCTAGTTCAAATTAAATTTTAATTACTTTGCAGAATAACAATGAAAAATTTAATGTAAGCTTAGAATCTGTGCCCTGTAGTAGAATACAGTTCCACGTTAGATAAGGTTGTTTCATATAACACACAGTGATACAGTACTGATAACCAAATGACGTTTCGAGCACAATTTATTGCTCATAATTACTTCCTTTATGCTTGAAAGGTTATCAAATTCTCAATACTGTATCACTCGGTGTGTTCTATGGAATAAACTTGTCTAATACAGAATGAAAAATTTAAATCACTGGGAATATGAATTTAAGAACCAAAATAAAAATAAAGTCTAAACAGAATATACAAAATTCGAAATAGAAACTAAGAAAAAACCCAGTCATTTATAAAAGACTGACAAGCATAATGACGCAATTTTATCTTTTCCAAGTATACAAAATTAGAAGTAAACATTGTCGTGTTTAGATGTTCCCTGAATCTGGTTCCTTCTGAGCATCTAACAAAACAGACAAATTTAGTGTCTGTACGAATCTAATTACTGGATATTAAGCGGATCCATTAGCTAACTAATAACTAATTATATCTTAAACAAGTAGTAAAATTACATGCTTCTACCTATTTCAAATAGCAGAAATACAAGTGTGATACAAGTACACTTAAAGTGCTTCCATTTGACATTAGTATTATTATCGCGAGTGAAACATGGGCCTTCAAGCTCGGGCTTTGAAGTTGCAGTCTATTTTAAAGGGGTTGGTTGCTAGTCTTACTCCCAACCTTGCATCTTCACCAGTCTTGCTACAGGCTAAACGAGGTTTAGGAGTGAACCAGTCAGGAGTCGAACCCCGGGCCACGTGTGGTGGGGTTGGCGAGTATTCTACCGTTGAACCACCAACATACCATTCGACACAACAAGAAGTAGCTAAGTTAAACTTTAAGTACCGGTAAGGATCAATAGAGTGTGACCGCACCAATGACCTTTAAATGCCTGCCCAGAGGACAGGTTATTGAAATCTGACAAATAATATTGTAGGCATGAATAAAATATGCTTAATTAAGTGTTATATTATTAGATGGGATATCTTACAAACTTCAGGTTAGGTTTGGGAAAGATAAAGTTAAGGTTTAGGCTAAGGACAACTTGGGGGTTAGGTTAAGGAAAGATTAGGGTTAGGAAACCTAGATAATTACATGGACAGAATGTGGTTAAATTATTCTGTTGATACTCTAGTTCAAAACTGATAGGTGTTTTTGTCACACATCAGAGAAAGGTATCCTGTGTAACAGTTTCATGCCTTTTAATGCATTATTTTCATGAATACATGTATTTTATACGCAAAAATTGCCTTTATCATGTGGTTGGCATATTCAAGGTCATTTGCCTTTTGCTTCATACTGGTGTTTAAAGTTTAACTTTTCCCAAGAAGTGACACGTTTTGAATGCTTCAGACACAATATCTAAGCAAAGCGTAAAACATTTTTTTCTAGAATAACATGAGGCCACCATTTGTTTCATTGAATTCTCATCAACTACTTACAACTTAAAAGTTGCTTATTTAAATGTGCATAGGATTTTGTCAAACTGCTAAGGCTAAACATGACTTTTTTAAAGAGGGACAGAAGGATATTTTACTTTCAGACTCAGATAGTTGATGCTGTACACAGGAACGTCAGACGTGCATTCATCGATACTACTCTAGTCTACTTCAAAATCTACAAATATTTAAATATACATTATCTCGTATAGTATTATTATTGTTCCCTTGGGTTCCTAGTGGAACATAGGGCTTCAACTGCACGTCTCCACTTGCTTCTATTTTCTGCTGTACTTTTCACTTGCATCCATGTAAGTGCATACTGTTTCGATTCCTCTTCACACGATCTCCTCCATGTCCCCCTTGCACCGACGTCCCACTCGCCGCTTCCGTTTCGGGTTCCACTCGAGGGCCTGACGCGCGATGTCACCCGGTGGCCTCCTCAGCGAGTGTCCAATCCATCCATCTCCACCTTCTCCTGCATATTTGTTGAGAGATCGCTTCTTGTTTTGTTTGTTCCCATAGTTTCTTGTTGGTGATTCTTTCCGGCCCGGCCCGACCATCTGATCTTCAGTATAGAGCGAAGACAGTTGCTGATAAAGGTAACGTCTGCAACAGAATGTTGGAAATATTCTTTGTGACCCCCCCCCCGCCAAGTTTCTGATTCGTATAGAAGAACTGAGTGACTTGACGTGTTTGTATTGAAACTCCGACTGAATTTTGTTGTTGATGCTGGCTGAGTGACGAAGATTTCCAGATTAGATTGGTTTCAGGTTGATGAATGTGTTTCTCGCCTTCCCGATTCTCGCTCGATTTGACATCCTCGTCCGTTCCTCCTGTAACTGAGACATACTACTACTACTTATACATATTCAATCATCCCTATAAATACTCAGATAAATTTGTCTAATTCAGACATTTTCGCTTCGATATATTTTTTTCTCCTCAAATAAAAACACTTCACTTACTCAGACTATCCTTTTTTATTTAATTTGCAAATATAATTTTCTAATTATTGATCTCAGACAATGGAATTGATTATTATTTTTTGTTTCTTTTTCGTTTCTACATCCCTTTCTCTATTCTAACTTTCCTTTATTTAAGTGAGTTATTCTCTAGCTGTCTGAAATTCCTCCACTTGAAGAAAAGCACTCATTCATTCATCTTATTTCCTTTCATAATCTAAATCATGCATTCTGCAACTAAGCGTTTTAACTTCTAAAATCCCATCGAGTAGTTGTTTCTCCTTTTAAACTGTTGCCATAAATTTCCTCACTCCATTAATATTCTTGAAGCATATTAATACTGAAAAATAAATGCTGACAACCTTGTGATTACTAGGCTAGTGAAAAAAGGTATAAAGCCATTGACTAAGACTTATGTATTATTATTATTCCTTTGGTTTGCGAGTGGAACATGGGGCTTCAACAGCACATCTCCACTTTGTGCTATTCTCTGCTGTCCTCTTCAGCCAGGTCCATGACTGCCCATAAACTCCCATCTTCTCCTGGGCCCACCATTTCCTCCATGTCACGCTAGGATTCCACTCGAGTGATGACCTGAAGATGGCATGATGTCATTCAACAGTCTCCTCAACGCATGTCCAATCCACCTCTAATTTCTCCTACATATTTGTTGAACAGTAGACTACTGATTGGTTTGTTCCCAGCGAGCCAGATTTTCTTGTTGCTAATTCTTTCTGGCCGGCCGGACAGCTATTTGATCTTTAGTATGGAGCCGGCCAGCATATCAGACAGCTGTTGATAAAAGTCTGTAACTTGTTCGAAATTCTTTTCGTGACATGCAGTACAAGTTTCTCACCCGTATAGAAGAACTGACTAACTTCACATTTGCGTTGAAAATCCGAATCTTTTTCTTTATGCTGTCTGGTTGAGTGCAGAAGATTTCCAAACTGGTTTCAGGTTGATGAAGACATTTCTCGCCTTTCCGATTCTGGCTTTGACATCTCTAGCTGTTTCTCCAGTCTGTGGTTGAAATTGTGCTTCTTAGATAAGTGAAGAATTATGTGAAAGGTAAATATTTTCTAGTTCAATTTGTTGTTTTTAGTGTAATTTGCATATGTGTACTATTAAACCACTCAGTGACTCAAGTTTGTTGGGTGTTCCTGTTTTTCCGTTAATCAACTTGAATTATTTACATTGTAGAGATAATTAGATTGATGGTGACAGGTACAATTTGTAAACACCAAAACATTATCTGCACCTTATGTAATTAATATGACTGTTTATATATATGTTAATGATATATTATCATGTTTATCAAAATACCATTCATCTCTGTTAGTAAAAGAAACATTTTCACTCAATTTATTTGTTAATATGATTTCTATATTGCACTGATGTTACATTTAATTCTTACAAGTGGAAAACATGCTTTCACGATATTTCCTGACAAGAAACTATATTACTTCCTCATAGATTACCTGCTGCAGAGAAAGCACACCATATCAAGACTAATTTTAGCCTAGTTATTTCTTTGCATTCCTTCGCCTTCTAAGTGGAATATAGGGCTTCATTCTTTAGGATTTAAAGTTGCAGTAGTGCTTGTGTTTGCAGTTAGTGATAAAATGCATAAGAAAAATATGTTAAAAGTGTATGACTTCATCACTATTTATTATGATAGCGATAGTGTTACTGTGGTTAGAGATGGCTGACAGTCAAATTGGTAGACAGTAATTGACGTCAATATTTATGTCCAAAATGTTAGTCATGTGAAAACAAGAACCAGATTGACAGCAGACTTTGCATAGGCGGATACAGTTAGCATATAGATGATCTGATATTCAAGAAACAGCCACAAACAGATGCAAGGTTAACTTTCTGTGAGAAACAACCAATCAGAGGACTGTGTTTTTCTGCTAACAATAATCCATAATAATGTACATGAAAATCTATAAATATGTGTTGATTTCCTTGATAAACAGTCTGTTGCCTGACTCTTGCCTTCTGTCGTCACATTACAAGTTAATCTAATCAAACCATTATTGAGCAACTGGGAATAATCGAAACGTGACGCCTTACTTTACGGTTTATAAATAAGGCTTCTGATTTGATAACTAAACAACTTGTCAATTGTTGATTAACAGAATACTTACAGCTAAATTGCCACAAATGGTGAGAGATATACTAACTGGCACATGACTGTTTTACGCAGTCAAATGGATTAAATCTCAACTATGTGAGCTGAGTAATATGGGTAGTTAAATGTTGATTTCCTAAATTACCATCTCAATAATAATAATAATAATAATACTGATAAAAGTGATAGCAATAATTATATTCCTCGAAAAGAAATAAAATAAAAACTATTATTTTCAGAGATCAATGTAATGTAACATATACTATAGGTAAATTAGATTTATACTGTATAATCAACTTTAAGTGAGTGGATGGATTAAAAGCTTATTGTTTTGGCAAATCAGAAAGCTTAAGATAACACCACTGACTTACATTGTATGGTACTGTTACTCATCAACCAATACGAATTCTATGTACAACTATCCATGAGGCACACTTATTGTGTGAGGATTAGTGATACTGCCTGGCTGCCCAAACTTCAGTAAATGGAGTGGAGTTCAAACCCTTGACAGACTGATTGGAAGGTGAAAGTCTAGACCGATAAGCCACAGTTCCATGGCTTTAAGTTAACTTAAAACGAAACCGTCTAGATTCACCATCTTAATCTTATTATTTTGAATAATCCAGCTTAGAATTAGATCACATGAGTATACGTGGAGTATGTTGACTACAGTATTTTAAAATAAGGTATTTCTGAACAGTAGAAGCAGTCGAAAGCCACAATCCGTCCCTTACAGTGTAATCATCAAAGATGAATTTTTCCATCTCTGAAAGTTACCTGTCGATTACTATCACTTACAAAGTGTACAAAAAAGAGCTGAAGTGTATTTTGTTTGATGGGTTTAACTTTTTAAAAGTTAGTTTTATAGTATCATACATTCAACATTAACATTTTTACCCTGGTAGATAAATTTATCTGATAAAACATACAGTGTTACGCGTTCGTGATACTCCAGTATTGTATATAGTATCAAATAAAATTGTCTAATACAGAAGTATACTCTGCCACAGTGTCTATCTGTCAACTAAAAGCAGTAGCATTTCTAAAAGCATTTGTAGTAATGTGGATTCATCAGATTATGTGACAACATTTTAAAACAAGAAGATCTACAGCTTTAAACACCAGACAACTGTGAAACAAAGTTTCCAAAAATTTCTTAACACGTGAAAAGCATGTGACAGGGAAAACTGGACACGCACCCACCGGGGCTCCAGCCAAGGACCACCCGGTTACAAGGCTAGCTCGTAGACCATTAAGCCACTAAGACCCGATCGAATGGCTCATGAATTGGCAGAGGTTAGGATTCATAGGCCATTTGATCGGATCCAGTGGCTTAACGGTCTACGAGCTCGCTAGCCTTGTAACCAGAAGGTCCTGGGTTCGAACCCCGGTGGCTGCTTACTGCTGAAGAGTCCCAAACCAAGACAAAACAGCTGTCCAGTACTCTCAGGTTTTCCAATGGTTCTCTAACCAATGTCAACTCATGATGAAATCCTGTAACCAATCAACGAAATCCCTACAAACCAATACTTCAAAAACTGGATAGCCTACTCTGATAAATAAAGAAAAATATCGAAACTGTGACAGTTTTCTCTAAAGTATACAGAAAATGACCTGTTTCAGAATACAGCTTTCTGTACAGATACTTCTGTCAACACTTTTCGCCTTCAGACTTTGATATGAAAAATCTCCATATCAAATTGGATACTCAGTATTTTTCTCATCCAACCACTAATAATAAGTGTTAATAAAAAATACTCAGAAGTCGAAAGACAACACCTCAATCTTTGGACATATAAAAGCAAACAAATATAATATTTTGAAATATTTATCATTGATTGGAATGCATCCTTTTGTAGATGTTAACTAGTACAATAACTAGCAAACTGTTACAATATCTCAGTGTTTTACAGAATTGATCAAAATTCAATTGCAAATAAGCCTTTAAACGGAGAGTTTGGCTATTAATATGAAGTAAAACTAAGTAGATTAGATTTTTTTAAAATTGAGATTCAGAATAGCAAGACAAATATTTTAGTTTAATGTTAACTTTATGTGTCATCTAAAATAAAATAATGAAGGAACGAATAATTTTAAAAAATATCTACATAACGAGGTATCAAAAACAATAAAAGAGATAAAAATATGCAATTCACCACTGACAATATTGGTCGTGGTGCTTTTTCTTCTAATGTAAATATTTGAATGTAAATACTTAAATAGAGACAACCGGTTTGATTAGCCTAATTTTCAGTTTAAGGCACATAGTGATACATTTCTGAGTGTCACAAAAAAACACTTATTTTGTCGTTTATATCCGGTATTGATGAGTACCGGTGAGCACTGACATTCAATATTTCTGTGTAAATTTCATTACCAACTGACATCAGCCATGCAATGAATAAAAACCATAGAATAACGAAAAGCTGTCTCCTCTTAGTTTAGTATTCATCAGTAGTGAGTACCAAATGATCGTTAGATTTCAAAAATTTTAGGTTGATTAGCTGGGACTCATACTGGATGATATCAGGTCTTGATCAAAGCCCGTAACCAATATTCATAACAAATGAGTTCTGCAATGACCTGTTTTAAATATACAGTAGTGAAATGCGGGATAACTGATTGGGAGACAAAAACCTGAGTTACAGTAGAATTGCATCAACAAGGGTCTACCAGAGGAAGGCTATTGCAGACAGTCTCATCGCCACATAAATCAAGATATTACAGATAAAAGTAGAAAATGCTTGATATTACAATTTATATATATATATAACTTTGACTTGTAACAAACACTGTATGTAAGATGCGAATTTCGTCCTATATGGGATTTGTTAGCTGAATATGCCTGCATTCCCCAGTGAGTGGTGATGTTCCCACTGAGTGCCCATAGATTCAAACTCCAAAGCATTATCCGCTAGACCACTTGGTCCACGGCAGCCACTTCTTGTGCAACGGGTCATATTAATTATTCAAGTGAATTTTAGCTTTTCTCGTCGATTGACTGGACCGAAGTGCTCAGTCTCAGGTTGACATGTCGGCTTCTTGTACAGATGCTTCAACGATGTCTGGGCATGTAATTAGAATTTACCTGGTGGATGGTGACTAGCAGTGGAATCCAGGATGCACACTTCGGTCTAATCAATCGAAGGAAAGTCTAAAATTCAATTAAACACTGTATGTTTTACTCTCTTTTCTGTCATGCAAAGCATTTTTGTCATTCCTGCTGTTAATTCATATAAAATTGCTAAAGACAAAGCAGTTATTGTTCTGAGACAAAACTACAGAATTGGACAAAAATCAACTGATTTTTCAGAAGACAATCAGTGCTTTATTGTCTCTTCACATAGTTTTAAGCTACCAAAAGTTATTGATAGAAAATCAATAGAAGTTAAACTAACTAATATTAAAATAACCAGTTCATCAGTCATTAGGAAATTGACGATGAAAAAGGTTAGAACAATGGAAATTTCTGTTAGAGTATTAACAGCTGATGTATTACAAAATCAAGCATAACATGAATGACTCGAACATTAATTAGCGTCATGGTATAAAGTACAAGAAAGAAGAGTGTAAACAACAAATTGTTTTATGCAAAAGTTGAATTCTAACTTTTCAATAAAGTTCCTGAAAATCTAGACATACTGAGATTATTTTTTCTGTTGATTATGTTAGCTACTAGATTTTAGTAAGTTAACATTTAGCCATTTGTAATAATATGGCCTACATTACTTCATATATATATATATATATATATATATATATGTATATGAACGAAATGCAAATGAAAAGGCAGCCATATCGCGTTATTTTGAGACCCTCATGTTTTGAAAGAGACCTGATCAAATTAAACTATTCAGAATGTTAAGATTTGTAGGGAATTCTATCAATTTCAGCTTAGACATCTTCACAAATCGACGTCAGTTAGATAATAATTAGAACTGTGGATAACTGGGCGGCATTTTTGTCCTAGTTTACGACATTTTACAGAATATAGGACATCGCAGGCGTTGGTGGCTTAGCGGTAGGATCCTCGCCAACCACGCATGCAGCTCGGGGTTCGATCCCCCAGAAAACGCACTCCTTTACCTCGCTAAGTCATCAATAAGTCTTATAAAGAGGAAAGGTTGAATATGAGGTTAGCAGCCCCACCCCTTAGAAATAAACGCGCTGTTACCGAAACTTCAGAGCTCTAGCTTGAAGCCCTATATTACGCGTAAAGGAATAAAATGATAAACACAGGACCTCGCTGACCATCAACCCAGTGGGTTGAAATCTAACCACCTGTTGATATGCACTGTTGATGAATAAATACAAAACTAGGAAAAAGTGGCTGTTCATTGCATTACTGTTCTCTAGCTGCTATCTGTTTGTAACGGAATTTTCACTGAAATTGAATTTAATCAGTTGTCCCTTTTAGCGTCACTGAATATATTTATCACTTGAAGTACACAGAAAAACAGATGATAGTTATTTATTATTCATCTGGTTTTATTCTATTCAACCAATAAGTACAAGTCTAAAGTAAAAATGCACTTTAACTATCTAAAATTTCTCAGTGTAGCAAAGGAATAAAGAAATATACTCATATACAGTTATGTATAGCGTAACAGACATAGAAACAATAAAACTAATTTTTTTGCTGTATGTTCATTGATCTCGTGCAGAACAGCTTCTCAAAGGCAATACGCTTTTGTTTTCTTTGCATTGTTGAAGCTTTAGCCATTAAGTTAAGTTAAAACACTGGAGCTATGCACACGAAAGAAAATTATTCAACCATATCTAACATAATGGTAGCAGCCTTTTGATATCTGCTGACTTGAATTTTGCTTGTTTGTTTGTTTTTCTAACTCCTTAGAACCGTTAAGTAATTCTACATTTAAGTGTTGGTTTGTAGGGATTCGGTTGATTGGTTACAGGATTTCATCATGAGTTGACATTGGTTAGAGAACCATTGGAAAACCTGAGGGTACTGGACAGCTGTTTTGTCTTGATCTGGGAATCTTCATCAGTACGCACCCACACCACTGGGTCCGAACGCAGGACCTTCTGGTTACAAGGTGAGCCACTGGGACCCGATCCAATGGCAGTGCATGAATTCTAACTCCTGCCAATTCACTACATAGCGCGACCCCTAGCGAATGTCTTCGGCGAGTATTTGTCCTCACACCCGACCTGCTGCACCTGCTGGTCACGACTTCTGATTTTTCGTCGTTTCAAATGTGCATCCTCATTACAACCCATTCATAAAATTATTCATCCAGTTACACAAAACTATAATACACTTATACAACTCCTTTTTATACATTTACTAATATTAACAACAATGATTGTGACAACTCAAAACTTTTGTCACTATCCTCTTTCACAAAAACATTGTCGATAAAAAGAGCCTCTTCGCTGAACTACGTGTTTTGTTCTCAGTAAAATAATTATAGTCTTGTGATGAGAATCATTCAAAAGTGTAAATATCAACAAATTTAAAGTATTAGTTATTTTATCCTACTACTAGGGATGCAGAATTTGTAAAATTCTAAGAGATAATTGACAGGATGTTCATTGATTGAACATTTTCTAAAAATACACAGGAGGAAGCAGTGACTACGAATTCAAGACAGATAATGAATTTTCACTCACGTTACTTTTTTATTTCAACATAAGTTCATTCTTCAAAAAATTTGTATTACTACAATCCACAGACATAATTTTGAAGAGGAAACTATATTTCAATAAAACTAATAACACAAAATTCACATCACATGAATTAGTTACATAATATTGATGTATTTAAATATAGTATTGATCAGCTTTACTTACTAGACTGAAATATTTACTATTGTGACCACTTGTTTGAGTTGTAATGACTACAAAAAACACTATGTACTACTGATTGATTGAGATAAGTAGTTGCATACCATTCACATCAACCAGTAGTATGGTGAGAGCTGTCTGCTAGCCAGAATTGTAGACAACAATTACATCAATGTTTGTGTCCCAAATCGGGTCATGAGAAAAAAAATAACGAAGCTTAACCTTGAGGAACTCACCAACCAGTCACGGCAGACTTAGCGTGTGCAAATACGATTCGCAGATATATGGACTAACTTTCTAAGAAGTGGCAACAAAGAGATGATAGAATAACCTTCAGCAAGAAAACAATCACTCAGAAGACGTTGCTTCTCTGCTAACAATAATGAATAATAATGTACATGAAAATCTATGTGAATCTATTGATTTTCTCAATAATTTATCTGTTGCCTTGCCCTTGTCTTCCGTCGTTGCAGTAGTACTTCATAGCGAGATCAAAGTGATCTAAGCACTAAACGACTGTTTCGCTCGTTTTGGGTGGAGATCATCAGCAGCCTACAGTTTGACTCAGCTGAGAGAGTCGAATCAGTTCAAACCACCTGATTTCTGGCTGGCTCCTTGAGAGAGCTACTTATGGAGCGTAATTCAGGTTCGTAAAGTGCAAATTAATCTGCAATTTATGCAATTCTAGATGGTTATTTCACCACAGTTTTCTCTGGGAACCAAATTATTCAGAACACAATATATGATCTGCTTGTTACAATAAATGTGATTTGTATCCAGCCCCTTATATCAATTAGTCAGTAATAAATGGTGTTATGCATTTACGCTTAGTTTCATTATAATAATTTATTTATTTCATCAAAAAGATCACGTATCTTTGTACAGAGCTATTATCAAATGTCCTTATTAGATGAAATAAGTGATTTCCGGAAGTTTAGTGGGTATTTTTTATAAGTAACATCTAATTGATAGGCTTTCTTTGTTTTTTCAGAAAGAATCAAGCTAACACACTTTTAAGAAAATTAGAAGTTATTAATGATTTGAGTTATGAAGGAATTATCCGACTGAAGAATTGTTCCATAAACTGCTTATTACCGGAAACCCATCTTATGTAGTTCCGACCGTTTTATTCATTGTAACTTATCTTCTTTTCGGCTATCAACTGAACATTTAGTGATTGTCTTGTTTATCATTGAGATTAAGCTAGATTGAATTTGTCTTGACCTTGAACACCCTAATTACTAATTCATGTTTGCGTTTTTCCTGTTTTTTACTCTTTAACTGGAGGAATGTTGAGAGTGAATAAAATAGCCTCAGTAAAAATAGAAACTTGGTTAGTGGCATGAATCTGGGGTTAAATTTGAGCCTTTTTCCTTCTTTTTTAGAAGTTTTTCTCTGATACCTAGTTAATGAATTCGCGTTACTTCATGCACTAAATTCCTTTGCATTTTCAACATTCATATACCAGAAGAAATAGTTTCGTATTGTGATATTTCTATTTGAGAGTAAATTTTCACCATGGAAGCACAGTATATTTTCAAACTGGATAAGTTTATTTGATATAACATACAAGGGCATAACATTAACAACCAAGTGACTTTTCAAAGTTACATCGGTGTCACACTGATACAGTCCCTGTGTTTTATATGGTAAATAAACTTCAATATGTTTGGCTTCTTGCTTATCACAAAATAAGAAAACGTAATTTATCTGAATCGTGTAATGTATTTATTCAACATATTTGGAACACTTTCATCGTACACGTACTCGTCGTAGGCATTTGTATGAAAATAATGAAGCGTTAAGCAGTGACAGAATAGACCAAAGAATAAAGGTAACAATACAGCTACTCTGGTATCAAAACGAAGTTTATCAAGGAAAGCTGATACCGGAATGAATATACCATTATCTGCCTTCATTTTGCTTTTGGTGACCTTCAACATAGTCTTTTAACATATATCTATTCCCTCACCGCTTAACTCTTTGTTATTTTCATGTTTTTAGTCTTACGACAAGTAAATGTATGGTCAAATTGTTCGAAATGTATTGCGTAAATACATTACACGATTAAGGCGAATCAGGTGTTCTTCTTGTTTTGTCGAAACTCGCAAAGGGAACTAAGTGTTTCAAATTTTAACACAAAATACCGTAAGGATTTCCTTTAAATTATTAATTCTTATTGTCACATAAAACAGTCATATCGGGGTAGAAAATTCTCTTTTCAACGACTTCATCTTCATAGCTATTTAGTCGGATGTACATATAAATTACAATAGACGATATCATGTAGTTTTGTTGTATTTGTGTGTGTGTGTGTTAAAATCCAACGATGAGTGGAAATACCAAAGTATGACAATATTAATGTAGACGATCATTATCACAAACCGATTCTAAATATGAATGAATCAAGGGTGATCAACACAAAGTTCAATATACATTCTTAAACAAATGACAGGAAGATTCACAAATGAGATTATGTCATTTTCACATCAATAAGACAGGAAAATATGTTGACGCAATTGTCATCAATAGAATAAAATGCTGAATGTTATAGCGTAATGGGGAAAAAAGATAAAACAAAATGGAACAAGATGGCGGAAAGAAGCTTTTTGGATCACATGATGTATAATGAAGGCCATGTACATAAAGTCCTGTCACTGTATTATTTCAACTAACAGTCAAATTTTAACACATACAACAAAGCTGCATGCTGTGTTGTCTGTTGCAATTCGTATAATTCAATTCGATTGTATAGCTATGAAAATGAAATCTTCAAAAGAATGGATAATGAACAAAGAGTACTCTTTTCGATAACTTCATCATCAGGCTCTACAGTTATACACACATTATAGTGAATGAATGAATTATTATTATGAACAACATTAATGTCATTTAAATAACATCAAATCAATAATATTGTTAGATTACAGCTTAAAAGCATCAGCATAAAATAAGCTGAATGTCAGAAAAATTAGAAAAGATAATATTACAAATTCATGAATTTAGTCTCTACTGAAGGCTGGCCAGGACAGTATTAGTGGCTGGCTGAACTTGCTTCTTTTGAATACAGAGCACTGGTTGTTTAGGCGAATCGCTATAGCCTCTGCTGTTTGCAGCATGCGGTGTTTCAATGATTTTGGCAATTCATAAGGCACCCGGTAAATGATAGAGAAGGATTCTTCCACTCTGGCTTTGTGGCCAGTTTGCACCAGATGGTTAAGTATCGAACTGTTGATGGTTTTAACTAAATCTTTACTTAACCATATTGGCCGTTGCTCTAGGAGCTTGATTTTTCGTGCTCGAGAATATATCCCAGTATGACTAAGTAAATCACTAACATTTCGATATTGGACCATCTGGTGCAAACTGGCCACAAAGCCAGCGCCGAAGAATCCTTCTCTATCATTTACCGGGTGCCTAATAAATTGCCAAAATCACCGAAGCGCCGCATTATCCAAACAGCAGAGGCTATTGCAATTCGCCTCAAACAACCAGTGCTCTGTGTTCAAAAGAAGCAAGTTCAGTCCCTATTACTGCCCTGGCCTTCAGTAGAGACTATAAATTCATGAATTTGTAGTATTATCTCTCCTAATTCTTCTGACATTCAGCTTATTTTATGTTGATGCTATTGAACTGTAATATATCAATATTATTGATTCGATTTTATTTAAACATCAATGTTGTTCATAACACTAATTCATTCTGATAGAGAAAGAAAGACCAGATTTGCAGTATAAAATGATATCATTCTATTTCACAGGTTCTCATCAGCCGCAAACTACCTGAAATTACAATGGTTATAAATAATAACATTTCATACTTCATTGTTTGAAAGGTAATAGAGAAAACATTATAAGGTGAACGCATCTTATATTAGATTTTTCTGTTTTCTGTCTTCTCTCACCCCCCGCCTATTTTTTCTTTCTTCTTTCATAGTTTGATAGTATATAAATTGATGGTGACTTAGATTATAATACTTATATTCCAAATGCGTTCACCTTATAATGTTTTCTCTATTACCTTTCAAACAATGAAGTATGAAATGTTATTATTTATAACCACTGTAATTTCAGGTAGTTTGCAGCTGATGAGAACCTGTGAAACAGAATGATATCATTTTATACTGCAAATCTGGTCTTTCTTTCTCCATCAAAATTTATCAAGGGAACCAAATGTATGAAATTAATTCATTCATTCATTCACTATAGTGTATATATGACTGTAGAGCCTGGAGATGAAGTTATCGAAAAGAGTACTCTTTGTTCAGTATCCAATCTTTTGAAAATTTTAATTGGCATTTTTAATCAGTTGAAAATGAAATCGTTGGAAAAAGAATTTTCTTCGCTGAAAGCTTCTTTAGTTGTGAATAAAACATTTCACTAGACTAAGACGTTCGTAATAAATAAAAAAACAATCCTTGTGATCAGTGTAGACGTCTAAAAAATAGGGAACGTCTGAGTACATTTTCTCTTGAGAAAATTCCTCACCTAACTATTTTCTCTGAAGGCATCTCTTCCTTCTCTATTTCCGTCTCGTCTAACAGTGTTTTCATGCATGTTATGGTGCCGTTTTCTTTGGAGACCATCTTGTTTATTCTACTGAGGTAAAACAAAAAATTTCATTTTTCACCTTTATTCAGACTGGTGTTGACGTGCTTCTATTTGTCATTCCTCTGAATAATACGTTCACATTTGCTTAACCATCTGGTTCTTTCGTTGTTCTAACATCTGTCGACACACATTTTATTAGTTCATAGGAGTTTCCGATTTCCCTTCTGTTGATGGCCACGAAGCTTCAGTAGAATTCACAGTCTGCATTCAAATGACCTGAAACTGAGACGCACCAAAAGTCAGGCTGTTAATTTCAGTTTCAGGCATGAAGAAGACTTGCGTGGATTGGTTCACTCTCATGACTACTGAAATATCGATGGCACTGCGGTAGAAAATAAACTGAATATTACCTACCTATGTAACGTCTTCTCTCCCAATCTTGGCTGGGTCTGTTTTTGACTACATAAAGAAGTTTAGACTTTCTGGTATACATTCTACCGATTCTTTCGTATTGTTATCCCCTATTCTTCGCTGGCCTTCTCAAAATGACTGCGTGATATTATTTGAGACTTTGAAGACCGTAAGCAAGATTCGTGGTGTGCCTTTGACCCAGCTAACTGACGCTGTTGTTGATAGACGTTTTAATTCTTGTAAGCACTTGGCTAGAGTCATCTTTTTGGATACTGAACATACTCATGATTCGCATCTTTCTCTTTGTATCTATTCTGGTAAAACCATAGAAACTTTCATAAGCGTCTATGCTAGTGTGACAAATTTATAAAAATTCAACCATACCATATTTAGTGCGGGTGTTATGTGAAGAGGCTAGTGTCAGAAAACAGCTTATAAAGCTACTTTATAACCTATAAACAAACATCAATTTGTTGCCAGCACTACTATTACATATATTATTCTACCAACTTCGGTTTTGCAGTGTTATTGTTTTCGTTCTTTAATTATTCTTATTCCCTCGAGTTTCGAGTGGAACATAGGGTTTCAGCGGCACATCTCCACTTTGTTCTATTCTTTGCTGTCCTCTTCATCTGCATCCACGATCGCTCATAATCTCTCATCTCCACCTCACCACACTATCTCCTCCATGTCAGCTTCGCATCGACGACCCACTCGTCGCTTCCCATTGGGATTACACTCAAGTGATGGCCTGGCGCACAATGTCATTCGACGACTTTTTCAGTGTATGCCCAATACATTTCCACTTTCTCCTGCATATTTGTTGAGCAATCGGCTCTCGCCTGAAGGAAGTAACCTCTGTCAAATCTCTCCATTGATGGTGATTGGTTTTGGCTGTGGTTGCTGTTGGTTCGTTGCTTATTTATGCATTTATTTGTAAAAGGTGATAAATTGTTGCAATATGTATAAAAATCCCATTACATATAAAAATTATTTTTTGTAGCATATCAACTACTTAAATGTTTGTTTTGTAGGGATTTGATTGGTTACAGGATTTCATCATGAGCTGACATTAGTTAGAGAACCATTGGAAAACCAGATAGGAGTACTGGACAGCTGTTTCGTCCTAGTTAAGGGCTCTTCATCAGTACACACCCACAGCACAGAGTCCGAACCAAGGAACTCCCGGTTACAAGGCGACCTCGTATACCATTAAGCCACTGGGATCCGATCCAATGGCCAGCCCATGAATTCTAACTTCTGCCAATTCACGATATAGTGCAATCACTATACAATGTCTTCGGCTAGTATTTGTCCTCACACCCGACCCGCTGCAAGCTACTGGCTACGACTTCTCACTACCTGAATAGGGCCAGTCGCTAGTGAGCATCTCATCGATATTTAAGTGTTTGGTTGTAGGGATTTGATTGATTACAGGATTTCATCATGAGTTGACACTGGTTAGAGAACCAAGGCGGGTATGTTTTAATTTTTATCATGACTATGAATAGATGAACAATAGAATTACACTCCATTGCTTTTTCTATTATTCACTATCACCATTATCACTGGTCAACATTAGCTGACTGTCTTTTGTTAAAGATTTTATAATTGATCCAACTGAATGCAACATGTAAGTTACTTCTGAAGTGAAAACTTGCATGTTTTGTTTTTAGAAATAATGTAATAGGTTCTCTTTTAAAAACCTGTATGCACTCAAAGATAAATATTGTTTCATAGCCGATAAATCCATCCTCACAATTAGTTTTCAAATTCATTTATAAGTATATTCTGTTTAACTAAGTGTGCGTGTTTTATATTTTATAAAAAATAAGCTAAAAGTGTTTAATATAACACGGAATGTACAATGAAAGAAACTCACATATAATGCAGTTTTAATGTAAGTGTAGAACCTGACCACTGTTGTCGAATGTAACACCATATTAGATAAATTTATTTTAATAATCACACATTGATACAGTATTAATAATAATAATAGCTTTATTCAGAAACAGTACTTGCGATATAGAATGGAATTCTCACCATTTTACTACAGTATTGCATCCAGCTAGTACATTAACAATAAATAAAATTCTACATAGATTAAGGGTAATCTCAGTTAATTTTGACAAAAACATATTAGCATATCGGTAGCAAAGCCAAACGTGAACAGAGTGTTTGAAGGTGTTAGAAAAGCAGATGCTAGCATATTCACTGGCATAAGCGGAAGAAAGAAACAAAGCTGCACATAACAGAAAAAAGAGAAAAGGAAAAAGAAAGAAATAAAAACGTTGTACCTATAAAAGATATGAATTGGAAAGACGAGATCCAGTTGTTCTACTGACTATTTAATAAGTTATACGTATCATACTGAATGCTTTCTTTATCGCACAGAACACGAGCTAAGTAGGGTATGGTTGAGTTTTTGTACTTACTAGTGCGAGCATATAGTTTTCTATATAGGCTTCTGGTTTTGCCTGATGAGATACAAGGGGAGAGTTGTGAATGAAGAGCGTGGTGAGAGTTAGATAGAATGGATTTAGCCCATTTTTTACATGAGTCCGTGTGCCTGTCAACCAGAATATTAACAAGCTGGTTAAGTGGCATGTAGCTTACCCTGCTGACAACCTTTAACATCCCACGTAATAAGATATAGTCTTTCTTCAGTAGCCAGTCCAGGAAAAACTAAGGGAGAACAATAGAGAATAATAGGCAGAATGTGAGAGTTAACGAATTGTAGGAGTAAGGGTTGGGTTATACCAGAATGTCTTAACTTCTTGATGCAGAAGGTAAGACGGAATATTTTCTTAGAAATCATCAAGATATGAAACGATCAGGAAAGATCAGCAGATAGAATGATGCTGAATGTCGTTTCGAGCATAAATCATTGCTCGTAATCATATCTGTCGGTATGATTATAATATGGAGTTATAATGCAGTTTTGTTGTAAGCTCAGAAATAATATATGAGCATCAAGAAACATCATTTGTTTTTCAATGTCTAAAGATATAACTTGCAGTTCCTTTACGTTGCCATTTTGCTTTTCTCACTTATCAAATTAAACTTTGATATCAACAAGTGTAATGTTCACAGCATATGAACAAGCCACAGAAGTGCGGTAACTTCACAGCTTTTTAACTCCCAATCCTAGATTGGGAAATATTTCCAATCTAACAATTTCAACTACTAATTCGAATTATACTTTTTACTTTTTTATCACATGCTTACACTTTTTTTCTCTATCATTTGAGCTATTACTTGCCTGTTAAAGATTCATCAATGAGAAACAATCGAGATAAGTGAATAAAATTTACAACAATGATTTGCCTTCACATGAACGTGTATCACATAATTCCTTGAGTGGACTTAATGTGTACGCCTAACACAATGTGATATTCATAATCAACAAAATTTTATCTCATCTAAAACTATCTAATCGAATTTCTGGACACTTCGGAATTATTTCCCTTGACAAGAAAGTATACTTTATTGCACGATATATATATATATATATATATATATATATATATATATATTGTTTAGAACACTTATACTGTCCTTCTCCTATTCAGGTATAGATGGTTTAGATAGACAGCCTTGTGTAGACCACTAGCATGGTGAATGTGCCAGCAAAAGTAACTAAGCAACAATAAAAGGAGTTAGTTTTGTACAAAAATTCCACATTATGGTATATTTTCAGCTGCATGTTTCCATTCAGATGTAATTATACAGTATTGTAGATGATAGTTAAGATTAACAATTATATATAGGGAAAGATTCATTAGTTTAGTAAAAGAGATAAACGTTTTACTGATACTAATGACTTTTATTCATAAGTAATACATTCTCATTGATCAATGCATGAAATCCGACGAGATATCAGAGGTTCACCAATACCTCTTTGGGCCTAACAATTGAAGGATTGCATCATCGACAACTTAGTTTATTTGTTTATTGACTGAAATCACTAATGAATTAAATGTGCGAGAATATATGCAGAGTAATTTTCAGCACTCAGAATGAAAAACAAGATCAGGGTTTTGAACTTATATGTGAAGTCAGTGCTACTATACGGATCAGAGACTTGGCCCCACGTCACAAAGGCCACTTAGAACAAACTACAGACCACCATCAACAGCTGCCTTCACTCAGTACTACTCAAGATCAGATGGCCAATCAGAAAAGATCAGCAGTAGTGAAGGATCTCTGACAGTGAGCGAACTGAGCCAGCAGTAACCGATTTTGCAACAAATATGCAGAATTAAAGGGAGCTGGATTGGCCATACTCTGGGAAGATAAATCATCAAGTGAGTGAAATCACACGCCAGGTCATCAATCGAATGGAACCCAAATAGGAAGCCGCAAGTTGGTCGTCAGTGCGAGGGGAAATGGAGTGGAGGAGGTCATGCAAAGAGGAGATGGAAGTATACGGGCAGATGTGTAGCCAGGCGAAAACGTTGGAGGATAACCGAACACAGTGGAGATGTGTAGCTGAAGCCCTATATTCCTCTAGGAACTAAAGGAGACAATAATTATAATAATTTTCAGTTAGCACACTTAATTTAATCACTAGATAAGGTCCCTGAGTAGATAATAAAATGAAGGCAATTTTCATTAGGCCAGTCAAACTCAATATCCAGTGTTTGATGGCAAACTTCACAATTCTAGACGTATTTTTCTCTAAACTATGAAATTAATGCTTCATACTAATTTGAAGTAAACTGATTGTAAATCAGTAAATAAAGTAGCTAAGTAGCCTTCTCACCTTTTACATAGCAATTACAGTTGAAAACAGCTATATAAAGTTATCAGTCTTATTCATTTCCTTACATGGTCTTATCGCATAAATGGTTATTGAAGACTAAACAAAATGACTTTATCTTTTATTTCTTATAGAAGTTTACGCAATGCTCACTACACAAAAATATGTCTCGTATGATACTGTGCTTCACTGCAGACGTTTATAATCATCAGTAGGCATGATTACAGAGTAGAGTTGAAGAAGAGATTACAACAAACAGTTAGACAGTAACTCTCGACTTTGTTCTCCAATATTCTTCAAGATAAACAGGGAAAAAAACAACAAAGTTAGCCGACATAATAATTATTTTCTTTGAGTTCTTCTTTTGTAAAATTATTTACATACGAGCTAAAAATATCCTAAATCACATCTGTGTTGCTTACTACAGACTTAGTTATTGAAAACAATTCAGATACTAAGTGACTCAACTCATTTCTTATCAGATAACAGAAGGCATTTTGTAGTAATATTAGAATGATCATCAGAATCTTTGTACACGTAATCAGTTTGGAAGAAATTATCTTAGTGGAAAGATATGCAGTTTCGGAAGAACCCTGGAAATCTGTGGAGCACTGAATATGTGTTCCATTTTTTTAAGGTATCTCAGTGTGCTACAAGATTTAAATGTTATGAAATCGATATGGTTCGAAGAAATCAATGGGAGGTCATAGACTTATATTTCGCGGTTACTGGCAATTATCAACAATGAATATCTGCAACCTTAGATGAATTGATTTCCCTGCCTCCACTAGAAGTTCAAATTTGCATAACACAGGGCTGCAGTCTAATGCATTACTGCTAAACTATTCGTACCCGTGACTGGCCTCCTGACTGGTTACAGAAAGCAACCAATGTCATTTTCCTAATTCTTATTGTCGACTGAATGCTACAAGTTCAGAAATGTCTCTTATAGTGAGAGAAACTATTAAAAGCGAACGCACTTCGATTCCAATCCTTCACTACTATCCATTAGTGTATTAACATTAAGTATGATATCTTTGTGTTAATATTCTTAACTCTCAGTTTATATGTAGTAGAAAAGATTTCCTTACACACAAGCTTAGAAACTCAATAAACCATTCATCTTCTCCTATAAGAATACAAGCAAATAATTTTACTTACTGAAAACTATTTAATTCCCCAGTAATCCTAAATAGATATTTTATGCATAAGTATTAAATTACTGCTGATTCGTCTGACTTATGGCATAAGGCATTTTTGCTAGCCTATTCAAATACATTAAAATGAATGTGTCCAAATTCGATTTCATTCACTTTTCAATATGCTTTTATTTGGCTTAACAAAATTCCTTTTTTAATCAAGAAGTTGAGAATAATTTTATAAAAACTGAAGATTTGAATAAATAAACCTTGAACAATTGCAGCTGAAATGATTTAGTGCATTAAATATCTAGGAAATAGAAGAAAATTTTGAAAATGTACCAACATTCAGAGATTAATGTTGGGGATTGAGAGAAAAATTGACTGACTGTACGAGGAGTATATATATATGTGCGTCGGTGGCACAGTGGTTAGGACTCTCGCCGACCATGCACATGGTCCGGGGTTCGAGCCCACGCCGACTCACACCTGATATCTATGGTCGGCCTGCAAAATTTGGGCTACCGACATCCATTCTGAAAATTCCATACTTGTACCAAAAATACAGTGTGGAATCAAGCTGTAAATCAAAAAATATATATATATATATAGTGTATTTGAAAGAACAAAATGATGAGCACATTTATTCTGATGTATCAAATCCCCTAGCCATATTCTTTCTTCTGTTAGCTGAAAATAAAACAAGACTGAATTTCACACTGTTTAAATCACTGAACCACCTAGCTTTTCACGAAGCATAAAGCGATAAGTGTACTGAATTAGACCTTACATTAACTGTCTCTTCAGTCACTAAAGAAAAATCTGTACTGACGTAGATTCCCCGCGTCTTTCAACATGCCGTTTGGTCCGCTTTGAAGGAACAGATAGGTCGGTGGTTGGAACATATTACAGATCAAACAAAATCACCTCGAATAATATACCATAGATTATTGTTTCGCTTGGAGATTCGCTGTAAGGAGTAATTAAAAGCATGCTGGAAATTCTGTACCGTGAATAAAATTGTTCAGAATAAAGCTATTACTATTATGCAATAGGCGCAATCAGGTCACTTATATATGTATAAATTAATCTCAGTTTCTGTTGATCAAACAAGCGTAGCACTCCTAGTCAAAGCTGATAAATCCTATCTGTTAATATACACGATTTAAAAAACTGTAATGACTCAAAAACTGACACATAGCTTATGAAGCCTATGGAAACATAATCTATATATATTCCAAATTAGGTCCAAACTAAAACTAACTTTCTTCTGTTACATAAATAGCTGATTCTAACAGCGAAACTATCAGCTACTACTGAGATTCTAAATAAGACATACACATGCTCTGTTGAGTTTACTGCACATGTCAAGCTGTAGCACAATAATGAATCAGAAATTCCCCATTAAAGATCTATTTACGATACTGATACATATTCAGATACTTCAACTAAGTTTGTAGTAACTACCATATTTTCCACTTGGCTGTACATCACTGTTCTAGAATTTCATTAGCTCTTTTTATCTTAATTCTTATGATATGTCGTTTTTTGTTCACTAATTTTAACGATTTTCTTGGCTGTTGTATGATTGTGTTTATAATATGTTTTTCTACGACTTCTAGGCGAGGACGCTGACAAAATAAAGCAGAGTCTTCTAAACACCTTGAGCTGAAATCTACGAATGTTTGATATGCGATTCGCTCCCACCAAATGCAAGATGATGTTACAGGACTGGACTACACCGACTCCTAGATTAGAAATAGGGAGTGAAGTGGTAGAGCACGCTGACCGCCTCACTTATTCGGGAAGTACCATCAGCCCCAATGGGTTGATCTCTGACGAAATCTCAGCACGGAGACAGAGGGCCAGTTTCGCATATACCAGTTTACGCCGTCTCTGGTGTAGACGTGATATCCGGCTGGCTATCGACCAAAGGGCGTGTGTACTGCTCATCAGTCCGCTCCGTCCTCCTTTATAGTTGTGAGACCTGGTCACTGAGAGTGGAGGACATGAAAAGATTAGCTGTCTTCCATCATAGGTGCCTGCATTCTATCTCCCGTGTGAAGTGGTATGATAAGGTAACCAATATTGAGGTTAGGTTTTTGTCGAGTGCTAGGTAAGGAGGGGAAATCGGTCGACAAGGTTTTGAAGTTACATAGACTGAAATGGTTAGGACATGTGTTACGTATGCCTAGTCATCACCTTCATCGACTGATGGGCAATGTTAGCTGACAGAGTCAGGCTAGAAAAGAGCTAGTGGCGGTCAAACCAAAACATGGCACCAGTCAATGAAATCTACAACAGTTAGTCTAAGCCACGTAGGAAGGTGCAGACTTCCTGGTTGGGGTCCTCAGGGCGGTAAAAGCCAATGGCTGGAAACAATTGGTGATATGGCTCAAAATCGTTCTCGGTGATGGTTGGCATAGGTGCATCCACTCCCTGAGACTTATGATTTCCAATGAAACTATATTGTTCTTCGTTATTACTATTCCTTTGTCTCACACCTCAACTTACTGTCTCTATTATGGATTTCTTCTACTTTCTTTTCTTGCTTTGTGGGCTACATGGAGTGTGGCGACTCGAACTGTTGCACATCGGTGCAAAGTTCTATGTCGAAAACAGACAGACAGACGACTGAGATGTCATTTGAGTGAAGTCAAGGCCACTTCTTGAGGCGACCAATTAACCCTTAACTGTAAGAAACATGCTTATTCCGTTTGATTCTTGAAGACAGTTTTGAACTCACCTTGTTGGAAACATTCTTATTCTCAGGCAATTTAAAATTATGTTTCTTCCCTGAATTTGTTTTGTAAAATAAATATTTTTGATACCTGAGAAACGCTTGGACAGAATAGCTGCCAGACGGTGTTGTAGAGATTGTTTTGTATTTTTGACATACCATTATTATTGGTTAGTCCTAATCTTATTTTTTGAATATTACTGAACTTTACATGACTTGCGGAATTTGAACGTGCAATGCAGAAGAACGCATCGAGTGATTTCTGTGTTCAAATTAAGAAAATACTTGAGTTTTAGTCGTTACACACTGCGTGATGCATTTATATAATTTAGTCGATTTGTTACCTTTCGTGTATTCATGCTTGAATACTAAGACACTGATATCCATCTGTTTCAACTAACTGAAGAAACATTATCAGGAAATAAACCAATTAAAATATGTTATATTACAATCAAAATGTATTCATTTTACTGAATTATAACAGAATTAATTTTTAAAACTGGAAAGTGATCAGGTAGATTGACTGAGTAATGCCAAGCTGCGGAAATGTATCACCTTAAAACTCGGAACTACCAAATGAGCAGACAGGAAAAATATGTTAAATGAACCGATTGATAGTATTGTGAAAACTGAATTCTGTACACTGATACATGAATTCACATTCACACAACTAATGGCTAATGTTTTAGTGCAACAAATACAATTTGTTAGGCAAAATAAAATGAGAATATATATATATATATATATATATTGGAAAACTGTTTGAAAAACACAGATACACCTATAAACTGATTTTTTTTACTTCAGCAGAATTCCTCCTTTTCAAATAAGTGTGGCTGGTAATAGAGGAATGAACATTTAAGCCAGTAAAAACAAAATGTGTACTGAAAAGAAAAGTCGAAAATATGATTGATGAACAAAGGATTTTCTTACAACCTCTTTTCCCTGGATTACTTTGAATAATGAAAAATTGAACATATTTGTAGACTGGTACAAGATCTTTTTGTTCCGTGGATTTTTTTTCGACTGAGTACATCTTAAACACTCAAAAAGTTACAAAATTTTTGAACATACTTTACTTACAGAGATGTCGAGTTATAGATAAGGAGAATGAGCAACATAATTCCGAAATGTCGTGTGTAGGACAAATTATTCAGCGTTAACAAAGCTAACAATTTATAGAATAATTAGACAAAATAGTTCGGGGGTTGGGGGCGACGTGATAAAGTTCGGACTTTGCTTAGAAACAAGAATGAACAAGAGATAGAATACAAGACCGAACAGCACAGTGAATTTATGCATATAGCATGATGGAAAAAGTCCAAAAGGGTGGGAGTGAAAGGTTGAAGTATGACACAGACAAAAAATTAAGTAAATTTAGAAACTTAAAGACTATTCATTTGGATAATTTCTTCTTCGGTTACAGCACTTGCATATCCATAATAGTTAAGATAAAACCAATGTTAACAAAATTAACGTTTTTCAATAACATTGAATAATTAAGATCGGAAATTCAAGTTGTATATGTGAAAAAAATGTTCAGTTCAAAACACGTGTGCATGATAGTGTACAAAAATATAGAAGCAAATTGAACATCAGATTTGAAAGTAAATGATCCTGAATAACAATGAATATTCAACCACGCATGACCATCAATAATTTTCAAATTCGGTCAGATTAAAAACTCCATATGAATAAAAAACCACGTCAAAGTGAAGGATAGACAGACAATGGAGCAGATTGTGTACCAGTGTGTAAATGAATAACCAGGGATAAATTAAGAAGAATAGAAGGTTAGTTCGTAAATGTGTATTCATAAAAATTGATAGGCGGAATTAAAACATATAAGATGGGATGTCCCACCCAGCATGCATGACGTAATACAGTGTTTACCGTCGCGCTCAGGAACCTCTACCAATGTGGTTAAAAAATGATGTCGTTAGAAGGATAACGTATGAATATCAGCGCATCTAGTCCATACAGTCCATGAAATCAGCACTGAAGAATCCTTTTATAATCATGCAATATACACATTGTATCATAGGGTTTATTATAAAGACGCTTGCTGCGAAGAAAATTTTTCTTTCGAAAAAGTCATCAACTAGGCTGTACATTAGTGTATTTTTATATTAAATGTGTGAGAGAGTTCCACAATTATTTTTGGTTAAATCAATAATATTACAAAGTGCAATAATTAGGAAGGTGGGGTAGAAAAGATATAACAATATTATAATTAATGGAAAACTCATCAGTTTGTATAATTATGAATTAAGGACGCTGTACTAAAAAAAAAATAGGTAGGAAGTTAGGACATATAAAAATGAAAAACAGCGACCAAATCTAGCAACGCAGATAGGAATTAAAAACGTAAAAATAACAGAAATAAAAAGGATGTTTGAACAAAAAAGGTAACTGAACAATCATTAATGTGACTGACTTTTCTTGATGACCCCGGTAGGGACAACAGTTGACGTATTTCTTTTTAACACATAGTTTTTAGATCGCCAGTGCCTCAGGTAATACCACATGTCTTGATTTCACTACCTTTGATAGGTTCGATGGTATCTTCTATATGACTTTGAAGGACTTCTCAAATGGGCTGAATGTCCTGAATCCACCAGATGTTCTCTTACTGAACTGTATACACCTTTGCGTTCTCCCTTTGCTAACCATGCTGGATTATTGTTCCTTAGTGCGTTTTACAAGCGGACACGTGATATGGCCAATGTACTCAGCTCCACACGAGCGGATGAACTGGTACATGCAGGCTGAAATGCTTCAGTGCGACAGCTAGTCATTCACGTACTGACTGAATAGTTTCTTGTAGCGAAGTATTTCTTACTGAGAGACCCCGAAAGGCGTCTACGGAGAAGTTTTGCTTCGGTATCACTTTTAAATTCTAGATTAAGTATCAACATCTGTTTGGGGGCAACCTGGAGCTTTTCTGGCGTTTTCTTTGGTTTTAGATTCTCGTCTGTGAATCGAGTGGGAATCCACTTTCTGTCAAAGTCCCTATGAGATTGCACAATTCTTCGTCAATTGACTCCTTAGTGCAAATTTTCGGGATCCTTGAGGAAGGGGAGTATATCAGGTTTCTCTTTCTGCTTAGAACCGCACAACTTTGAAAGTTGATAAACTGTCCGTTCCATGTGGGATTTTTATAGATGGATCTTCTAAGTGAGATGTCAGCATTCTTTTGCAGTTGGACATCAAGGAAATGGAACATTGAGTCAAACCCAGCTTCCAGAATGAAGTCGATGTTTACGTGGGCGTGACTGAAGGTTTGCAGGTTTTTTTAGATAACAATTCTCATCACAAATAATGAAAGTATCATCGATGTATCTCTTGTAAAGATGGAGGTTGTCAATCTTTGATAATAAGGAGTTCTTTTCTAGGCCAGCCATAAAGCAATCGGCCAAGAAGGGTCCTAGAGGAGAACGCGTTGCTACTCCATCTAATTCCCATGTATATTTCGTTGTTGAGACTAAAGTAGACGCTGAAGAAGCATAGTAGCAACAGCTCTTCTAGATAATGGATCTGTATACCGATATCGACGCTACTGGATTTCATGAAGTCTTGTATGTACAAATTTATTCAATCCTTTATATTATTTCACCTATATGAACGAACTTTTACCTTCTAAATTTCTGCTTGGTTATTCGTTTACACATTCACACGCACGCATCACCTCCTACTACATTGTCTATCCTTCTTTTTGATGTTGTCATTCATTCATATGAAGTTCATAATTAGGCTAAGTGGAACAATTGTATATAATACTGTTTCACTGTGTGATACATCTAATAAGCAAACTAACATGGAATTAAATGGAACTGAATTTCAACATGAATCATGATCATTTACGTTGAAATCTGATGTTCACTTCACTTCAGAACTATATTTATGCATATTATGGTGTTTTACAATTTATTATTATTTATTATTTTGATTTCAGCTTGATTCCATACTGTATTTTTTGGTACAAGTATGAAATTTTCAGCATGTGGTATCGGTAGCCCAAATTTAGCAGGCCGACCATAGATATCAGGTGTGAGTCGGCAGGGGATCGAACCTCGGACCATTTGCTTGGTCAGCGAGAGTCCTACCAACTGTGCCACCGACGCTCATTAGCGAAACAATTTCTCAGTAAAAACAGAAAATGAATATTATACATGAAAGCTCACTGTCAGTTAGGCAGTGAATTTTTATTTTTGAAAAAATCTGTGTGCAAAATAGAATCCTTAGGAAATTGTATGCTTCTTGTTTTTTCGACTACTCGCAAATTATTGATAACGTGAATTATGTTGTTTTCCACATGGTTCACATCAGAAGAACAGCATAATACTGTGCTGTACCGAGTGTTTTTTCTAGTTATTCATCACTCAAGTGCATTAGTAAATGTTTTGTTTGATTAGGAAAATTAAATTTAGTAGAATGATTTGTTAGTGAAACTTTTCACCACAAAAGTATTAGCATTGTGAAAGTTACTAACTTTAGAAACTCGACTTTCGAAAATAGATCAAATTTAGCGGAGCTTTTCAGTTATGAGGTGGATGACATATCATGAAATTTATCACAAAGAACATGATCTATTTAGATTGCAAAAACAGATAGACGCCCAGTCATGACTTATAGTGAATCAATACAAAATGAAATATATTATTGATCCATAGTGATTAGATTATTTTTATTCCCTTGAGTTCCGAGTAGGACATATGTCGTCAACTGCACAACTCTCTTTGACCCTGTTTTCTGTAGCCTAATTAACAGGCTCCACAAATGCCCATACGCCATCGTCCCATCTTCACACGATCACCTCTACTTCATCTTTGGACGTCCAACTTGTCGTTTTTCATTTGTAATCCACTCGACAGCCTGTCTGGCATGTGATGTCACTCAACTGTCTTCTCAGTGAGTGTCTGATCCATCCCATTTCCTTCGGCATATCTGTTGGAAGACAGGTTGTTGGTTGGTTTGTTGACAGAGCTCCTCCTAGCTTAAATTCTTACTATGCTATGTCAGAAGAACATTAGATTCAATATTCTGTAACGTGCTAAGATTTCCATGCTGTATCTACACTATTTTTTGAAACAAACCCATTGTATTATTGTTGCTATTACTACCATGGTTATAAATCTCATTTTATATTTTGCACATTTTTGTTAATATTTTTACTGTAAATGTGCAAACGTTCCTGTGGTTAATTTCATTTACATTTTGAGTAAATTAGATGCAGTATTGGGATAAATGTTGAAAATTCCATGCTGTATCATAAGTACTGTTTTTTGCAACAAAGCAGATTATTATTATGTACGCTGAGATCTCTGGATCCATTTTCAGTATATCAGGGAGAAATTCCGTCTGGTTCTCCTGCGCTCCCCATTTTCATGAACTTTACTGCATTTGAAAATTCTGCTTTCGTTGAAGGATTTGTGTTCACTGGTAGTCCTTTGCCTGCTGTTAGTGACATTTCTGGATAAGTTGGAGGCGATGGTCGGTTAAAACTTCCTTTGTAGTAATGAGTCCATTGTTTTATTTGTTCATCCTCTTTAGAAACAGGGTAGCCTTCAATATCTTTCACTAGTTTCTTCTATGCTGATCTCTTTCTCAATGATGATCTGATTATCTAATATAGTTTTCTGAGGTCTCTCTTACATACACCCTGTAATGCTTCAGTTTCCAGTGTGTCGTAGAATTATCTTTTGTTTTTTTCTAGTATTCTTCTTCACTTCTATATTCCCTATAATCAGCTGGACTTCATCGGTTGTTTGTTTTATCAACCCTTTCATCTCTATTAGATTGCAGCTATTAGTAGAAAGCCATTCCTCGTCTTGCCTCTTTTTTCCTGCTTGAGACAGCTACATAGGTTTCCTCCAACATAACTTTCGGAGAGTTCTAATGTTTTTCCAATGGCTCGTAATTTCTCCCAATTCGCTCTGATGCTGCAGTAAATATGATCTTCGAGGTTTCATCCTTTAGTTTCTGTGTGTTGGACCTGAATGGTGATCTGTCTCTAATATCTTTGAGGGCTTTTGATTTGACCTTTGATGTTCCTTGCAGTAGATAATGGTTTAAGCATACACCCGCTCCTCTTCTAGACGTTTTGTCCAGGACACTGTGTCTTCGCATTCTTGAGACTGAGATAAAGTCGATCTGAGTTTTGATGTATTCATCAGGTGAAAACAACGTTGCTTTGTGTATATCGTTGTATCTGTGTACGCTAACTCCGACCACCAGATCTGTGAATGCACAGAAGTCTGAGGAGCGTTCTCCATTATCATTCATTTCACCTGGAGCCTCCTGACTCATGATGAGTTCTCTTCCTGGGTTGTGTGCCCCCAATCTAGCATTCATACCACCCATTCTGGGTCTTATACATTACGTTTAACAGTTGTCGGTATAAGTCATCCTCCTTTCCTTGTTCAGAGTTGTTTGTAAGCGCATAGCACTGGATAATTGTAATCTTCTTTTTGCGTTGAATCTTGCTGTCATAATCCTGAAGAAGATTGATTACTACTGCATAAGAACTTTGGCTGCTGTCGGTGACTTCATGAAAGTCACTCCCTCAATGTGCTCATAGTTGTCGTCTGGGTGGTCGAAGCAGACTACTGACTCTCTAGTTAACGATTTCGGTAGTCCTGGTGATGGAAGTTTTTAAATGATAAAGAAATACTGGTTAAGTTATTTAAGCCTTTCATTACTTCATTTGCTTAACTTAATCTGTGATGAAAATTTCTTTGATATGACTTCAGAAATTCTTATAACCGAAAGATACCGATACACAATAAATTAAAGTAGAAAAACTAAACGTATTACATTACTTTGTTGTATACGCCAAACAGCAATAAATTATTTTTCCCTAGACATATTTCCACCAATGATTTACTACTATAACAATATAAAGATAATTACATAACTCCCTCATTCTTTGACAATTTCGCTATTAACTTGACTTTTAAAACTTCATAAAGCCATTCATTACGTCTAAACCCTTGCTGGAAGCCTAAGAGGTGAGTTATTTCGAAGCAGGTATATTCACGAAGAGGTCGCCAGATATTTGTCTTATTAGGCAACCTGGCTACTCATTTACCTTGTAAACTGATGGTCTATAGCCTAATAAAACAGTTTCACTGTGTTTCTTACTGATTCATAATGAAATCTGTCTTGAAATTATCAAATCTCCATAAACCAAACACGGAAATTCTTTATTAAATCTTATTCGGTTATGATTACTCTTTCATTTATCGCGTGTATCGAATAACATGTTATGCTAAGCACGATTTGTGATAGTAGCAATGTGAAAAAAAAGTTTTTGGTTTTGCCGAAATGTCTGCTAGCAGATTAAGGAAGCCGGATCTATGTTTTTACTAAAGTAGAGAGTAGTTCTTTTAAATCTGCCTCAGTAACATACTTGCATTTTCATAATTTTCTCCCCTTCTTTTTCCCATTATTATTATTTCACCTGGCGTACTATCAGCTTTTTCCTGATGATATTTGCGAATCGGAAGTATTTTTTAGTATTATTCTTAGGGAGTAGTGTTCGGACTGTCTTTTGAGATTAGGTCAGACATATTAACATCTTATTATTCAGTCCTATGTGGTTTACATATATTAAATTTATTTTTTACGAAGTTGTCGTGTATTTCAGCATTATCAAATCCAACTTTTTCATAATTGTATTATCTCTGCCAAGATAACCTCATTTTTATCTTGATATATACTCTGAGGAATATTACTGACTTCTTAATAACATTAGAAGATGATCGCTCACCATTTATAGATCACATTTATAGAATCTGATACTTAGTTGTTGCCATCATTTTTATATTTTTATTTGTATTTTTGATTACAGCTTGATTCCACACCGTATTTACGGGACAAGTGTGGAATTTTCAGCGTGGATATCGGCAGCCCAAAATTCGCAGGCCGACCATAGATATCAGGTGTGCGTCGGCGTGGGCTCGAACCCCGGACCATGTGCATGGTCGGCGAGAGTCCTAACCACTGTGCCACCGACGCACACATGCATTTGTATGTATGGTAACCTTAAAACACCTTACAAATAACAGTTTATAGAGTATTCAGTTGACACATCCTACCAAAAATTATGAATTCGTTAAATACTGCTTCTTCACAGTTAACTCTTATTTTAAATTTACTACGGGAAAGAGATACTTTCAATAAAGCTATTAGTCATTTCATTTTAAGTTCAAATATTCTAAAATATTAAACATGCTAGTGGATCAACTCCTTAAAAATTCAGGCAAACTCATGTTTATATTATTACTAATGTTCCCTGGGGTTTCCAATGAAGCACATCTCCACTGTGTTCTATTTTCTGCCACCCCCTTCACCTGGGTTCACGATTGCCAAAACTCTCATTTCTTCCTCACACTATCTCCTCCATTTCACCCTTTAACTGGCGACCCACTCGTCGCTTCTTATTGGGATTCCACTCGAGCTATAACCTGGCGCACGATGTAATTCGACAGTTTCTTCAGCATATGCCCAATCCATCTCCATTTTCTCCTACATATTTGTTGAGCAATCAGTTCTCGCCTGCTGGTTGCTTGTTGCTAATTCTTTCTGGCCGGCCGGAGGGCCATTTGATCTTCAGTATGGAATGAAAAGAGACAGCTGCTGATGAATGTCTGCAACCTGCTAGAAATCTTTTTCGTGATACACTGGTCAAGTTTCTAACTCCTAAGCAAGAAGTGACTGACTTCACATTTGTGTTGAAAATTCGAATCTTGTTCTTTATGCTGTCTGATTGAGTGCAGATTTCCAAAATGGTTTCAGGTTGATGAAGTTGTATTTTGCCTTTACGATCCTGACCAGTTTTGACATCTTCATCCATGCCATCCGCCTGTAGTTGAAACAATGCTGACTGCCTAGATAAGTGAAGGAAGTAACCGCTGTCAAATCTCTCCTATTGATCGTGACTGGTACCGGTTGTTGTTGCTGTTGGTTGGTTATCTTCATCACCTCCGTCTTCACTATGTTCACCTGTAGTCCTGTCTTCGCCACCTGTTAGCTTCTTCTGTCAGTTTGTTGATTTTTGCCTGCCTGCAAGTCTTCGAGTTTGTGTGACATTGAACATAAATCATCCACGCGCGAAATCCAGATTTTCTAGTATTCTTATTGGTCGTCCAGCGTATTCCCGTCTTTTCACTCCTCATGCACAGTCTGACGCATAATCCAGTCCAACACAATTAAGAATGTCATCGATGATAATAGGCAGGCAGCCTTGTCTTACTCCTGTATGCAATTCGAACCCCTTGGTGAGTATTCCGCTGTGGATCACCTGGCACGTGGTATTGTCAAACAGTCCTCTGTTGAATGCGGATGATAAAGACTTGAGCACTGCACGCCATAGTATTGAAGTGGTTTCCAAATTACGTCTCGGTCAACGATGTCGAAAGCATTTTCGAAGTCGATGAATTTGTGGTAGAGGTTTGAATTCCATTCTATGCTTACATCGAGGTTTACTTATGAGAAATAAAAAAAAACCTTAGGAAAAGATATTAGGATGCAGTGGTTTTCCGGGGAACCCTAGTCAAACTTCCATCTTACCGTCCTTTTATTATTTATTATCTTAGTCTCAAGTAAAAATATTTATCAATACCTTTGTGTGTGTAGGGATTATGGATTTCCCTTAGTTTTTAAATAACAGTCATGCAGCCTGTTTATTTACAGGATGAATTAGAGATAGACATATACATATGATTTTTGAAGAAATTTAGAGACAAGAGATAAGTGAGACCCTCATTTTTTTCTTTTCATTACGGTCTGAGTGGAACATATGGCTTCGAGCTACAGCTTTGAATTTTCGGTAGCAGTGATTTTTATTTTTACGGGATAGGGTTGTAAGCCTCAACCTTCCCTAATTATCGGCTTAATGAGGTTTACGAGTGAGTCGGCTGAGGATCACTCCTCAGAACACGTGCGTACTTGACAAGTGTTCTACTGGTAAACCCCTGATGCCCTCATATTATCTCCTACACCGGTATTTTGATTCATTTTTCACAGTGAGCTCAGCTTTACGGATTCTAGGAGTGAGACTTTTTTTGTTATATTACTTTATATGTTTACTTGCCTACGCATTATATCATACAAAGATTTATTTTTTTTCTAGATAATATCAGGTTCTTAATTCAATATTTGCTTTCAAAATCAGTTGGTAAACAATGCTGTTCAACTGTATTTTTTTAAATAAACCAAAGGGAGTTATAGAAGCATATTATTTTTAACGGTGGCATTGCATTTTTCTTTTCTTACTTGATGTAAAACAAGCATCTACTGCAGTCATAGCTTGAACAGTAAAGGGGAAAGTGTAATGTTGATAGAGCGTTTTAACTTCTTAAAGATTTAATTCCTTAGAATAAATCTCACTATAAAGCATATATATAACTGAAAATGTGATCTCATTAGTAATGAATTTGAACTTTCCATAGCGTTGTTAAGTAATTAACTGCTTCCAATTTGAAGACTATTCATACCAGAAACAAAACAGCTAATATATATATATATATATATATATATATATATATATATGCGGCACCACAGTCAACCAGTGTTATTATCAGCCGGTATTTGTTCTCAGACCCAACTCGGTGAACGCCACTTGTCACGACTTCCCACTAGAACTTCAGGCAGTTTCATCCTGTATTGTACAATAAGTTGTTAATTTATCAAACTAAAACAATCAGTAACTTTAGTTGAGTTTGAGATTTTCCCGTCGACTGATTGGACCGAAGTGCTCTGTCTCAGGTTGACATGTCGGCTTCTTGTGCAGATGATTCGACAATGTCTGGACATTTAGTTAGTATTTAACTGGTGGATGGTGACCAGCAGTGGAATCCAGGATGCGCATTTCGTCCCGTTTGATACTCGTCATCTGGATGTACCTGCATTTCTCAGTCAGTGATGATGTTCCCACCAAGGCTCGAACCCAGTGCCCAGAGTTTCAAACACCAACATTCTGGATTCCACTGCTGGTCACCATCCACCAACTTAATACTAATCAGTAACTTTTATAGAATTATTTTATAGTTATCTTGTGTTATGTGAACAAAGAGTAGAGCTAATGGCACAAAATAATCATTCTGGCTAATCTTAATCTTGAGAGATATTCATCCGCTTATTTATCAGGATTACTTGATTTCTTATAATTAGTGCAAGCCAAATAGAGGGAACAAATATGGCAGAAGAACAAAGGAAATCAACCACTTAATTCATGTTGATGACGTCATGAAATATTTCATCTCTTACCAACATACGGATTATATGCCTGTGACGCTTTGAATTTTTCTAATAATGAGTGACGTACAAAAGATGTGGTAAAAAATAAAATATCAAATACTAGAAGAGAGAATGACATAAAAAACTGCTCTCTTTACTTTGATAAAGCTATTAGCATTAAATAGCGAAACGTCAGTAGAAACAATATCGTTTTGTTTTTCATTCATTGGGAAATACAAAAACCTCTATTATAATTGCTCTCTTCGCTGATTTATCTGTTCTATAAACTAGACACGGAAATTTCTCCTACCATAAACTAGTCGTCAATGTTGGCGAACATTGAACATTTTGCTTATTTGAACTGGTCTTCATTTGGCGGGTGACAAGAAGGCTTTTCACTGTTTAGTCGTGTATTGGTTAGCA
The DNA here is from genome assembly GCA_944472135.2 of Trichobilharzia regenti. Classification (NCBI taxonomy): domain Eukaryota; kingdom Metazoa; phylum Platyhelminthes; class Trematoda; order Strigeidida; family Schistosomatidae; genus Trichobilharzia; species Trichobilharzia regenti. Next base: position 52,084,071 of record OX235263.1, read on the forward strand.
GAAAACTGGAGAAATATGATCAGAAATATTGTTGTTAATTACATTTACAGACTTTGGCACTAAGTAACGACTGTAAATCCGTTTTGTTATCGCTTGAAGAATAAATAATCGTGTTGCCAAACTGTTTTCTGTTATTCTTCGTCTGTTACAGTGCATAGTGTTCCGTGTATTAAGCTTAGTCTTCGGAAACTGGGGAAAGGTCAAGGATCTCTGCGATCTGGATATTTGATGCTAGTCTTTCGACTTAGAATTCCTTGCCATACTTGTCTAAATGTACATGACACAGTCCAGTTTCTATATCATACTTTTTCTCTGTCATCCATACACTATCATCTTTAATCTAACTCACTCAACGTACAAATGTTGCATGTGATCGAAATTGTTTACATAATTCCACTGATTACATAATATTGGTTTATACAAAGAATTTATCAATGTTGATTGTATGCAAAAACCTAAACTAGTTAGTTATTATATTTTTTGCTTAAAGCAAAACCCAGTTATATATGTTTTAAATGTAAATTTTCTTCATATGGCTTTATCTGGCAGCATGCCTAAATAAGTGGACAATCTAAATTTTCGTCCATCATAATACATCTACCTTTTTCCGTTCCATGTTGTTTTAATCTTCCGATGATATCTTTGAGTTACAAGACGGCCTCATGAAATTTTTTTTAATTGGCTTCCAGCCTACCTTTGTGCACTTTACCAAGATGAAGGAAAAAATATCGTACAGGGTTAAGTCGTGTTTCATCGAGAATAATAATGAAGCTTTATTTCTGACAATATGCGAAAATATATTACAATAATTTTCAGTGTATTTAGTTCCAAGATACGTTTTTCTTCATACAGGATTTACATATGAAGTAATAATCTGAAGTATATCTTCATTTTGTTGAAGACATGCACAGCATTTACTTGGAAGCAAGTTACATCAACGCTTAAGTTCATATGAAAGTCATTTGATATAACTGGACAATTAAAACATTGATAAACCCAGATGAAACCAAGCAAATTGGTGGAAAGCAATTTCGGTTGCCCAGTGATTTAAGCAGACCACCTATACGACACACTTGATGATTCTATACGAGGAGTAGATATTTTGCGAGAAATAATACGGGGAATTATGTACTTTATCTAAACATAATTTCCAACTTATTCATCAAATGAGCATTCTTTGATTTCTAACGAAAAGTAATACTTTCATTTACAACCAGTTAGATTTATAGGTGAAAGTAGCATTGAGCTTTTGAATAACCATCTTTTGGCAATAAAGCAGTTTATTTTTATTTATTTATTTTGATTACAGCTTGATTCTACACTGTATTTTTGGTACAAGTATGAAATTTTCAGCCTGTGATATCGGTAGCCCAAATTTTGCAGGCCGACCATAGATATCAGGTGTGAGTCGGCAAGGGATCGAACCTCGGACCATGTGCATGGTCCAGAACTGTGCAACTTTAATGGACTCTTAAGGCAATTACTTCCCTTTATGAATTTCGACAAACCAATAAGAAGGCGTAGTTTATCTGAAATGTGTAATGCGTTTGCGCAACATATTTCAAACATTCTGATCACGCACGTACTTGTTATACACATTTATACAGAAGGGAAGACAGCTTTTTTATAGTCACGGCTTAAACCTGTCTTACATGTCCAAAAATTGTTTGTCATTATTTTAAACCTGCCCTGGTAGTCGAAATTACTCAATGATATTTTCACCCCAGTCTTCCTTCTTTCTACTTATCCCACACCCGTACGTCATCTGTTTTTCTACTACTTGTTTATGACCTTTGACCTGTGTTGTAGTAATCTATGCTCTTTTCCCTTATATATAAATGTGTATGACAGGTATGTGTGCGATCACAATGTCCAAAATGTGTTGCGCAAATATACACTACATATTTCAGATAAACTATGTCTAAATGGATTCACCTATTTAACTTGACTGTCTGTAATCCCATTCTTTTTGCATTCCAAATACGTCTATGTTGTATTTTCATGGTAGCCTAAACTTAGGCAAGACAATGTTCTACTTGAAGGAAAATAAACAAGACACCCAATTTCACTACATACCAACCAATTTCATCTAATTTTTTCTACAGATTTTATGCCTGGGTAGTGATCGTAAGGCACAAAGATTTGAAAGAAAAAATTCAATTATTAATTAATTTTTTTTAACATCTGAATTAATTGCATTTTATTGTTAAATACTCATTAGTTTTAAGTAAAAAATTTATGTTCTAATTCTGAGAAAAGATGACGTAATGAGCCGAATATGAATTCAACAAATGAAAAAGCTAAAAAAAAATAAGAGGTGAATTTATATTTTTAAAGCTCAAAATAATAAAAATGGTTTATTTAGATAGTTGAAACCAATCTGTATTAAGAAACCGATGACATACAGTTTCTCTCTCTCTCCCTCTCTCTGTCTGTCTTTCACCTTAGAGAAATGATTGAAATTTAATTTGTTCACTGCTGGTTGGCTTGGCGTTCGTTATTTTGTATTTGTAGGTGTTACATCAAAAGTTTAAATTCTAAATCTTTCCAAAAGTAGAGTAGTAAAACGATCATATGCTAAAGAAACGTCTTGAAATAAAAGGGAAGATGTGTAGGTCAGGTGGATGATTTTGAATTAGTTGTGTTCTCTGAGCTGGTCAATTTAGTCGCGAAGCTTTTGTATTCCTTTTGAACAACATATAGACATCATTGCTGAAGTAAATATAGCACACAAGCCAGTCATCACAATATTCATTCATTCATTGGATATTGGGCGAACGGAAAGATCCAACATTTACAAAACAAACTGCATGAACTGTAACAGACATCACATAGGTCAAAGTGGGTGCCCTCTTGGAATCCGAATTCAAATTAGCTGTAAAAAGGTATAATATATATCCTTTAATATCAATGCATGTAGATAATTATGGACACTGATTTCATTGGGATAATGCAGGAATTTTAAATAGATGGAACACCAAAGGTGCCAGAGAATTTCTAGAAGCCTGGTACTCAAGTGAATCACCGATTAAAAAACATATTAATACATACGAGATTTACCAGCTAATAAAAAGTAAATCACATGAGAAGAAAATTCAAACTCCAAGTCAATAAAAGTGACTTAAATGAAAAAACCACGACGATGGTTATCAGGAGATACGATTATATCATTCATGGAGAATTCAAAAAAGTTCATTTCATACTCAAATCTGCTCTGAAAATGTTGTGCAGAAGGACGACGAAAGCTTTACAAATAAATCAACCAGCTCAGAGAACACAACTAATTAGAAAAAGAAACGTCTTTTTGTACTTTTTATCCTCAAAAAATTAATCTAGGATAACAAAATGGTTTCTAGAATGAGAAAAATTAACATCACGAAAAAAATGTAGGCGATTCCATTTTGTCAAATGCTACAAACTACTACAACAATTTACTTCACATCAAAACTTAAGATAAAAATATCAGGAGAAATTATTGTAAGGCTTTATTTACAGCACCTATAAGTCCTGGTTCTAATTGAGTCATATACCTGTATAGCAGCCTGGATACACTTTTACAATACATATTTATTATGTTAAAGAACTAAAGCTGTTCGCCTACAGAAATCATATATACTCTTATGCAAAAAGGCGATTGGATCTGCTAATCATAAATTGACTAGTAACAGTTGTAACAACAGAAGACAAGGGTCAGGCGACAGATCGTTTATTAGGGAAATCAGCACGTATTTATATATATATATTATTATAGCTTATTCAAGTAGACAAACACAGTCTTCTGATTTGTTGTTACTTGCTCAAGGTTATTCTGTACCACTTGTGACTGGTTTCTCAGAAAGTAAAGCCATATATCTGCGAATCGTATTTGCCCACCTTAAGTCTGCTGCGATTGGTTGTCTTGTTCATATTTTCTCCCGGCCAATATTACCTACATAGACATTGACGTAAATTAATGTCTACCAATTGGCTAGCAGCTTGCTATCAGCGCACAGGCACTCCCCCTAGACTCTAACCATTTCGAATAAATCCAATCTATTGTTTTTAAAAGTTTCACAGAATTTAGTTGTCAGAATAATTAGTTTACTAAACCAAACAATGTTCTACACTACAAGGTAATAAAAAAAACTCCATCTTCTGATAGCAATGCAAAACTACAGACTAATATAAGTAGCTATCAACTGTTGATTTGAAGGATAATTCAGCCAATGAGGCCCGATTCAGTGGCTTGTGAGGTACAACCTCTGCCAGTTTTTAAATTTATCACTAGTCAAATCCCTGAAAACAAAAACTTGATAATGATTCTGATGTTCACGAGAGACTGGCTCTGTACAAGAAGTTATGGGGAATTTAAGTGAGAATTCATGACCAGTGGGTACTACCAAGTCAGGCAAGTAAAGTTACTCGCCTAACATACTGGCTGGCGATTGCGCTATATGTATATATATATATATATATATATATATATATAATCTCGAAAAGACAGAAGTTGGAATTTATGCACCATTGAACCGATGTCCCTGGGACCTAATGATCTGAGAGCTCGCCTTGTAACCAGAAGGCTCTAGCTTTGAACCTCAGTGGGTGCGTACTGCTGGAGAGTGCCAAAACTACGGCGAAACAACTGTCCAGTGCTCCTAGATTTGGTTATGTTATCAGATAAGGGTTAGCAATGTAGGTTAAGAGAAATAAAAAATTGTTTTTGTACACACACAGGAGGGTTAAGCACTAATTGTTTTAAATTATTGATTTTTCGTTGTTGATTTCTTTCGATAATTTGATAAACAAGCATTGGTTTTATTATAACCCTTTGCATAATTGTTTTTCATTAACACGAATCTTTTTATGTTCATTGTTTAAATTTTACTTTCCCCATTCATTTCTTTCAGATGTAGTGGATACTTTCCTTACTGTCAACACCCATCATTCAAACAATTCCGCTTACACCTGATGTACTATAATACTTACATTCTTTTCCCAATTGGAAATATTTCTGAGACTGCTAGTGTTTGGTTCACTCTAGTCTTATCAATAGAACGATATTTAACTATGAGTCAATTGGGTTCAGTTTATCAGAAGAAACTCAGTGCTCGTCTGCCTAATTTATCCCCTGTCAACCAAGAAGAAGAAACGCTATACAGTTTAGGGAATATAGATCAAGAAACACAGAAGACTTTTAAAGACAGAAACACACGCAAAGAGTCAGATGACAAATTAAGAGAACAACAACACAATTCAATGAAGACATGGTGTATAAGACTGTCTAACCATTGTCAACTATATAAATCAACCTGTTATTCCAGAAAGTGCATGCTTTGTACATGTGAACCAAAGAAATTTCAGTTTCTACAAAAATTATCTTATTTTAAGTTTTGTAAATCGATAAAAATGTGTTCTTTAGCTAAATGTATCCAATGTTGTACCTGCAGAAATTGCCATTCAAAATATTCAATCATTTTGATAGCTATTTTCAGTATCCTATTCAATTTGCCTCTATTTTTTGTTCAAAAAGTTAACAGTGGAATAGTACCTAGTAAAAATTCCACTGAACAAATGAATAATGCTGAAACCAGTGAATGGATGCATACTTCATCTAAACATATGAGTAATTCAACAGCATCAGACTATCAAAATAACCAAAGTCAAACACAAGTTTACATTGGTCTCACAGAATTTGGAAGTTCAGAGTTTTATAAAATCTTCTCCTGGACACGTATTATGCTAGTACAAGTTTTACCTTTATTATTTTTATGTCTGGTGAATTTCTGTCTATTCCGATTCATACATATAGCTAATAGACGTCGACAAAAATATTTACTACCAAAAGGTTTAAATAAGAAATCACGACGTTTTGAGCTGAACAAAATAAACTTACATTGTCCAAAAGCAAATGGTGGTTCTAGTGCTAGATGGCAAGCAGCACAACGGAAATTAACTATCCTACTTATTGTTATTGTTGGTTTATTTATAGCCGGACAAATACCTCAAGGATTTGCTTATATCACTATCTTTGAAGCATTTACTAGTCATTTTGGTAGTGTATGTAAAAGATGGCGTTGTTGTCAACCCTACTTAATTTATCGTTCAATATCACATATGCTAGGTTTGTTTACATATGCGATCAACTTTTTTGTTTATCTTACACTGAATAAACATTTTAAACAACAATTAAAAATTTGGTTTCTATCAATATTTCCTAGTAAAAATCAATTACAAAAAACGTATGCATCAAAACAAAATAAACCATCATATTATTCATATAATCAGTCAAAATCAGATGGTTCATTTGCTAGTCAACATAAGTGTAATAATAATACAAGACCTTATTATAATAATAATATTAATAATAATAGACATTATAATATATGGAAAAAATTTAATAATTTAAGAAGACGTTCATCTATATTATATTATGATAATAAAAATAAAGTAATATCTATTGAAAATACAGATTTTCCATCTGAAGCTGTTTCTGCACCTGTAGATTTGTACTCCAGTTCAAAATTAAGACGTAAAGTAGATTTTATTCAGATAGATGAAATGAATTCAGCTGAAATGCCAAAAGGCACTACTGTATATAATCCATATAATTTAAATACTGAAGTAAACTCCATTCAAACACCAGAATCTCTTCTATCGAGTAACCAACCAATAATAACATTAGCCGATGATACATTGAAACATTTAATCATTAATAATCCATGTTATACAAATCAACCACAACACCTACAACAGTCTACAATTTCAACAGAAAATGATATTAACTACCACTCATTTGTATCACTACAACCAACTACTAATTGTCATACAGAAATAAAATATGGTACAAATCAACCATTATTACTTTATAAAACATTTCGTGCTTATTATTCTCATGATTCTGTTATGAAAAAGTGGACATTTGAATTGAATTGTATGAATCAACAGGTCGATCATGATATTCATTCAAAAATAACAGCTCCACCATCATCTTCACCAACATCGTCATCATCAACGTCATTGTCAGTAACACAAAAGTATTCTATTACCTCTAATAGTAATAATATAAGGAATTTAGATAACATTCAGCAAGAACAGACAAATCAGAAACAATTAAAGGATACTATATTGAATAATACAAATAATAATACACATTGTGTGAATTTGCTAATGAAGCAAAATAGTAGTAGTAATAACAATAATAATAATAGTAATAACAATAATGGTCATACTACCTTCGACAGTAATAACATAAAAGAAAATATGAAAATTTGTAGACATTCAATAGTCAATTCAGATTCTCAAGGTGTAGGTTTATCCTTTTCATATATTTACTGTCCACTTGTGTATAGAGAAAGTGATTTTGATGTTATCTCAGTAGACGAGAGTGTTGAACAACATGAACCTGAGCATAATTCATTCTTGTAAAACAATAAATAAATAAATGTATATTCTAAGAAAATCACACAGATGATAAACTATGCATGAAAGTTCAAAGTACCAGTGAAACATATCTCATGATGAAATCAGTTCTAATTACATTTAAATTAAGAAAATCGTGTCGATTGTACTAAACAACGAAAAAACAACACATTGACAACAGATAAGGCTAGCTCAGGAAACAATGATTTAACCATTCACAGTGAATGCAGCATTTTATACACTCAATATTTTGTATTATTGTTATGATTATTATTATTCAGCATTTCAATGCCCCATTCTCTCTTTCACTGAAGAACACATGCAACATTACATTATACTGCTCATAGTGTAAACTCACGCAGTTCAAATTATTCATGTATTCATTTTACAAAAAACAAAACAATTACAGAAGTATCATTTTTTAGATAAATGTATATGAAAAGTGCATTAATATAAGAATGTATATTAAGTATGCACTTGCTAACTAGCAATTTTATTTTCAAACGAAAATGGTATACCAAGATATGTGAATAAAGAAAAATTTAAAAAATACTACATCTTACCAACAAAATACTTCTTTATTTTATGATAAAACATAGAATTATTACATTCAGCTGTATACCTAAAAACAGAGGCGAACAAATAGTCAAACGTTTCTCATGCATAGGGATACGAAAGCACCTTAATATTTCCCTACAATTTAATCGAATCTTTCTCTATTCAAGACCAGGAGCACATGATGCTCAGACTTCTTGTTAAAAAAAATCTCTAGAGAAGTCGTTACGAACGTTTTAGGACATTCAGTTCATCATATATCTTGGTATCAATATCGTTGTCCCACTGTACCTATCTCTGTAGTAGCCTGGTGTTAACGTGTAACTGTTGGCGTCCTCGTCTGGTGCTATAAACAGGACTAAATCTCCTCGTGAAACTGGCCAGCCTCTTACAGTACACTTCTTCTTGACCACCAGCTTCAAACGTTATACATTTATTCGTTTTCATTAGCTAAAATTTCGCAGCACACACACTTCTGATTGTTTCTTAGAGCTCCGTTTCTTCATCCACTACTAGTGATGATGAAACCAAGACGCATTTTCCATTGAAAATATATATATCCCTTAAGACAGCGACTTATTTGTCATCCGTTGTATCGAGCCTAGATATGCTACTTATAACACCGATCAGTTTCAATTATCCTGAAATATATTTTTAAGTGTAGGATAATTTCTTCCTGGTCAAACCACTAGTCTGGAAGTGATTGGTGTAATAATTATCCTGTGAATAACAACTTCCTGCAGCCCACTATCGAAATGTGCCCCGCATATGTCAGTCACGTCCTAGACGACAACTACCTCCTGCTTCATGTATAATTTTAGTTCGCTTGTTTGGAGATCATCCGAACCTATAAAATTTACTCACTAATAACAATTGATCACCAGCTGATATTTTAGGAGAAAAAAAGCGAAAAGCATATCATTCAAAAACGACCTCACTGAAATCGATAAAAAAAAACAGGGGAATGCACCGACGACCACTCATAATTTCGGCATACAGAAAGCGAAACAACTAGAAAAGGAATATTAAAAAACACGACTCATGTAAAAAAACACAAAAAAGAAAGCCTCGGACAAACCCTCACAAACAACAAAATATTACCGCAAATATCAATAATATCGCCTAAAAACCCAAAATTCAAAGATCACCATTCTCACCTAAAACTAATATAAATCTAAAAACCGAAAGACTAATGATCTCAGTGTGTGACCAACCACTGTCAGTCCCCAACATCAGCCCCACAAGACAAGTCACAAATCCTATTCATCTCCTAACTGTAACACTAAACTATCACCCAAATCTGCCACAAATCCATGGATACGCTAAAAACACAGTTCAAAACCACCTGAAGCAGAAGCTAACCTCAACACAAAACACGATCTGTGAACACCAACCTTCACCAATCACTTCACACCCGGCATCTTCGGGGACCAACACTACATTCTCCAACACAAAAGTAACACACTACCTTCGACTAAAACACAGTCTTTAATGTAGGAGCTATTTGAGAGGCAAGCAGGAAAACATGTCTCTGTAAAACCACTCCTTTTCATGTAGCATCCTTACGACACCTGATCACTATCAGGCTCTAACAGAATGCATACGCGAAAAACTCGAACCAACGATCTGACGTGGCCTACACACATCCCAAAAAAACCATCCATCGCCATCACATGTTTACACTGTCTATCCAGTTGTAGTGAAGCATAAACACTGTTTAGTTGCTCAGAACCTTCATTCACTCCTCCCTAGGAATCGCTCCTGTCTAAACTAAGGAGAAATTACTCAGAATTACTCTAATCACAAACAACACTCGGCCATACAAGTAACAAAACTATATCCTAGAAAACACCTCTTTCTCAACTATCATCTAGTAGTAGTACGATATCCCCAATCCGATTCTTCTTGTCACATACACCACATACACTGCCCCAGGACACACAAACAAAAACACCTCGACAACACTAGGCAATTATTGTCAACACTGAAGTCCACAAGGATTTCAGTGAGTGACAAAATAGTCACTTCGTCGAGCATTATCACTCCAACTGCCCTACATCATACAGTACCAACATCGGATGAAGCTCCACAAATAGTTACACATCAAAGGCACAAATCCCTCAAATACGTCATGATACAACTATCTGTTATATACTTTGGAAAACGTTTTATCAATTACTGTAGTGGCTTACCGTGCGGATCAGGATAACCAGGATCTAGGCCCAAACTACGGGGTTAAAACCATCACTTTTCGGCAATCCTGCTGCAGCCATCTGATCCACTCACCGCACAAACACCCACCAGTCTGAACAACCTCAGTTGTCAACGCCAAGTACTCTCAAGCAGACAGCATGCAAATCTTCCCCGCTATTTTGAATTGACTGTCTCGGACACCCTGTCGATAGACCGCTAAACCTACACCGATTAGTCGCCAGAACATACAGCAAGCAGTTAACAGCTACAGCGCCACGGTTCAACCTGCTAGTCACACCCTCAGGCCACCAGTCTGACGAAAGAGCTTCAACTGCACACCAACCAAAACTATGTCTCCAGATTAACAGCTACACGCCGAGTCACGAAATCTGCAAACAGCTAACAACTGGAAACTTTCTCTCCCCGACACTGCAAATATCACCAACCTCCCCGCGCACCAGCACAGTACACAGGCAATCCATAACGGCAGGATACCAACCGATAAGAAAAGCAAAAGACTAAGTTAAATAATAAATTCATGATGTATGCATACAAACCGATAAAAACAATGAACAATTCAAAGTAAGCAGAAGTTAGTTAACGACGTTCTCTTGACAGGGACCGACTATAACGTCGAGGAGAGGAGGGAAGACGGTATCGATCATTCATCCTACGTGGGGACCGTCTCTCACGACCTGACGAAAAAGAACGAGAACGCCGTCCATTTCGTCGCGGAGTAACCGATCGTCTGAAAAGTGAAAAATGAACTCATTTGCGAAAATGCATCCAGAGATTTATTGATGTAAGTTAAACGAGGCATGCAAGCGATACCAATTTCACATGTAAACCAAACAAAATACACTAAATCATAAAACACCAGTGCAATACCAGCTGTCTTCACACTAACTAACAATTAGGCTACAAGAACCACACAGTCAATACACGGATTACACCCACATATCAACAATCCAAATGACCACAACATCCTTCTTCCACTTTCCAAACATACCTATGCATGGCTACGCAGAAATAACAAACTACTTCTATTCTGCCTTCTACCACTTAAGCTAGGAGACGTCGATAAACCCTCAAAATAACATCTTCCTCTCAATTACTTCATCCCCGTCACGCCAACAACTAATCAATCCCTCCTCTCACAGGAACTACATCCCGATACGCGTAGCTCACTCTCTCAAAGCTCACCTACACTCTCGAACGGAAATCAACTAATAATTAACGCATGGTCGCATCCAAATCCCAGCATCGTCTATCTATCACACTATGCGCACAGAAACTAACTCACCCCAACAATTCGACTGACACGAGTAAAAACATGAACAATCAAAATGTGCAGATGGTACTAAAGGCACGCAAATGCCACTAGCGACCATCTCCTATCACTTCAATTTAGCATTTTTCGGAGACCAGAAACAACGTTCTGGCACTATGGAAATGCACTGAACTCGGTTACACTGTTTACAACTTTATCGGAGCTATCCATACTCGGCAACAACATTACCAATGATATCGCTCCTTTTAATATCGCATTCCAAATACACCCGACAACAGCCGCGCTCTAGCGGAATGCACGACAACAGCAGACATCCTATGAAAACTTGTGAGAGCAATTTTAACAGGATGCTTTGCATACCGCCAGTGATTGCTCCCTTTACTATCGCATCTTTGAAACATTAGACTTGTTAATCAAGCCTTCTCAGATGCATCACACTAAGCTTAAAGCTTAAGCTTAGGCTAAAACCCCAGGAAAATCCAACATTACTCGAACGAACAACCACTCAACGACAGTTCCCATCAACAACCAGACCGATTCCTGCTCTTACATCAAGCATGTGACAGCTTAGAAACCATCTCAGACACAAACACACATCAACCCATACACTGGAAATGCACTCACCATCACCGTCACTCCACACATCTCAACAAATATCTCATCGTTCTTCTCTCACACTAATTAGCCATATCATTCTGCATATATTCATCTCTCTCCTATCATCTACAAACCAGTGACTCCCACAACCACACATTCACATCGTACACAATGTAGTAGTAATACTTCTCGAAACAATACAAACAGGAAGATTCAACAGAAAGGCAAACAGATAAACAACCAATGCGTACGCGCTATGTAAGAACAGAGAGGACTGGAAGATGTGAATCAAACTCGTATCCGCCTCTCAAACACAATGAAACAACAGTGCACCAGAAAACACCACTCACTGATCTACACAATTCTCTAAACCTTCCACCACCATACGAAACCTACTATAGTTAAATGCACCAAGCAAATAAACTGAATATGCCACTGAAACACCATCAACACCAATAAACAATCATCAACATCTTCGACGAACAGATCGGTAATAACCTTCATAACAAACAATCAACTCACCACATTCACATAAGCCGAAATTGTGAATCCACGAAGACAATCAACTAGCCGTCTCCCGACTTTCACTTCGAACAAAAACATCCACTCCCATGATATCTACATATCAAATCCTCAATGATCAGTGCAGCCTGAAACAGTAGTCTTCAACGCATAACCCACAATCACTCCGCTCAAAAACCAATGTATGTCAAACACCCTTCCATCAAATTAAATCATAGCAGATGTGTGGAGTCCTCAAAAATCAACTTATCCAAATTTTACTACTATGTAAATAATGAACATATTGTACACCACTTTGTTTTAACCAGAAACTCGGTACTTTGACTTTACCTCGGGTTTTGAAAAAATATATAGTTGTGCCTTCGACTCTCCGTCTTCTCCACCATCTCAACTGCCGTCGATCAATCCTAATCACCTGCTTTCTATCTCTGATTTTTGCAGGAGCACCGTAGTTTCTTCCTACGTACTTTGGTCGACCTCCGGCAACGTTAACATTGGAGAATTACTACTGGAGCAGTCTTTCCGCAGCACCTGGAGTCTATAACGTTTATTGTGGACTGTGGACCTTTGTAAACCCAAGTAATCAAACTTTAATACATTCTTCCCGTAACTAAACTCATTTGGTATTTTATTTTCTACTTGAATTTGGGTAACTAAGCTAATAGAGTGAAAAGGTCCACCACAATAATTGGTGAGCCCGTTTCGAACCAAAAAAAAAAAAAAAAAAAAAAAAAAAAATTTTTGTTTCGATAGTTACCTCGTTTTGAACATTTTTGTTGCTATTTTGTCCTTATAAACTCGCACTGCTTTAATTTTTGTTACCACAAGTTTTTCTATTTTGTATATCTCTATACTTATATATTATATGACAATGGCTCCACCTAAACGTACCACTGTTGCTGAAGAAGGTAATAAAGGCGAAGAGACACAGAACTCTGCTGTTAACGCCTTGCCGGATTTAAGACTTCCTCAATTTGATCTGGCTGAACCACGTGTCTGGTTCACAATTATTGAACAGTTGTTTGCAGCTCGAGGTATTACGTCGCAGATCGCCATGTATGGTTGCGTATTAGCAGCAATTCCCACGGAAGTACTACGAGAGGTTATCGATGTCATAGACAGCAAACCTACAGACTCTCAATATGACAAACTAAAAGCTGCACTCATCCAGCGGACCACTCTCTCCGATGAGAAACGCATACAACAACTACTTACTTCGTGTGATCTAGGTACAAAAAAGCCATCTCAACTACTTAGACATATGCGCCAGTTGATTGGGTCACACAAAGTAGATGAGTTAATTCTACGTCAGATGTTCTTACAACGTTTACCACAAAATGTTCAACAAATCCTAACAATATCTTCTAGGACGACAGACCTTGAAGAATTAGCTAAAATGGCAGACGATATCATGGATGTGTTATCAAATAATGGCATAAATAGCGTGTCTACCGAGGCAGTACCACCAAGCCCTTCCACATCTATGAAGGACGCACCAATGTTTTGGTTACTTTCCCAGTTAACATCTCAAATGCAAGATTTACGACTGGAAGTGTCCGAGCTTCGAGCACAAAGGAACCAGTCACATACGGTATCCAAGCAACGGCGATCAAGATCTAGACGACGTTCTAGAACACCGTCTCAAAGCCGTAACATTTGTTGGTATCATAGGAGGTATGGGCATAATGCCCTGAAGTGTATTCGACCGTGTATGTACAACAGTAGTAACTCATCTCAGGGAAACTCCCCAGCCAGACAGTAATGGCGACGGCTGTTAATGGCAATCACCCCAGTCGCCTTTTCTATGTGAGGGATTTGACTACCGGCACATTATTCCTGGTAGATACAGGCGCCGAGGTCAGTGTTATTCCCCCCTCACTATCCAGGCGATCAGCCAAAATACCTGGAAAACTTTCACTCCGTGCTGCCAACCAAACCAACATACAGACGTATGGCGAACAGTCAATGATTTTAAATTTAGGACTACGCCGACGTTTCACATGGATCTTCATAGTAGCTGACGTACGTCACGCTATACTAGGTGCAGACTTCCTAAGTCACTTCAATCTGTTAGTTGATATCAGCAAGAAAAAACTGGTTGACAATTGCACCCAACTCAAGATCCATGGTATTACATGTGACTACTCGGTTCATAGCATCTGTATAGAAAAGCCGGAGAGTGAAATGTTCTCTGCTTTATTGAAACGATTTCCTAAAATCCTTAAACCATCATACAACGTTGAAGATATATCTCATACAGTTACGCATAAGATCATCACAACAGGACAACCTGTGAAGGCACGTCCACGACGGTTACCACCCGATAAACTAGCAGCAGCTAAGTCGGAATTTGAACATATGATGCAGCTAGGTATCATACGACCATCTAACAGCCCATGGTCTTCACCTTTGCACATGGTACCTAAAACTAATCATGACTGGCGACCATGTGGAGATTATCGCGCTTTGAATAACGCTACGGTCCCAGATCGTTATCCTATACCTCATCTCCACGACTTCTCCTTGACCTTACATGGAAAGACCGTTTTTACCAAAGTTGACTTGGTCAGGGCATATCATCAAATACCAGTCGCTCCAGAAGACATTGCAAAAACAGCAATTATTACGCCTTTTGGATTATTCGAATTCTTGAGAATGCCTTTCGGACTAAAGAATGCTGCTCAAACATTTCAGCGTTTTATGGACCAAGTTACCCAAGGTCTTGATTTCGTCTTTGTATATATCGACGATGTCTTAATTGCCAGCTCATCGATGGAAGAACATATGCAACACTTAAGCCTGTTATTTCAAAGGTTTGAACAATTTGGAGTTGTTATCAATCCAAAGAAATGTATTTTTGGTTCCCCTTCCATTGAATTCTTAGGACATCGAATAACTGCCGAAGGCATCAGACCTACCGAAGATAAGATAGAAACTATTAAGAACTTTCCCGAACCTGATTCCTTAAAGAAACTTAGACGTTTTCTCGGGATGTTCAACTTCTACCGACGTTTTATTCCATCATGTGCCTCCATAGTTCAGCCACTGACCGACCTACTTAGATGCAATTCGAAGAAATTTCAGTGGTCTGAAGAAGCAAAAGCAGCATTTAATAATGCAAAAGATGCCTTATCCAACGTCGTAATGTTATCTCACATCAACCCAGAAGCTTCACTCATTTTATGTACAGATGCATCGCAGGTAGCAGTGGGAGCAGTTTTACAACAAAAGTTCAATAATGACACCACTCCACTTGCTTTCTTCTCCAAGAAGTTGGAACCTGCGCAAACTCGTTACAGTACCTTTGGCAGAGAACTGTTAGCCATCTACCTAGCAGTGAAACATTTCAGCTTCTTACTACAAGGTCGACATTTTACTATCTTAACCGACCATAAGCCTCTTTGTTATGCTTTCACCACTTCGTTGGACAGACACTCTCCGAGAGAAGCCAGACAACTGGATTACATCTCACAATTCTCAACAGACATCCAGTTCATCAAAGGAGATTCTAATATCGTAGCCGATTCTTTGTCTCGATGTGACGTTAATCACCTATCTTCGATAGATATTAGCTTAGACAATATTGCCAAGCTGCAGAAAAATGACGCCGAACTCCATACTTGTAGACGAAACTCCTCCCTACAGTTGCAGGATGTACCTATTCCCCTGTCTGATACAACTATCGTCTGCGACGTTTCAACGGGCGTTCATAGACCTTTTGTTCCACTAAGTTGTCGAAAAACTTTGTTTGAACATCTACATTCATTGTCTCATCCTGGAGTGCGTGCTACAGTCAAGTTGATCAGCGAGCGTTTTGTTTGGCCCAAGATGAACTCCGATATTCGGAAATGGGCCCGCCAATGCTTGCAATGTCAAAGATCCAAGGTACATCATCACACCGTCACACCTCCAAAACAGTTCAATTTACCCGATAAACGATTTCAACACGTTCATATAGATGTTGTTGGACCATTACCGCCATCCAGAGGATTTACTCATATACTTACTGCGATTGATCGATTTACCCGATGGGCTATTGCTTGTCCACTCAACGATATATCTGCAGAAAATATCGCTTTGGTTTTCTTAGATCGCTGGGTGTCAAACTATGGAGTACCCACAACTATTACAACAGACCGAGGAGCTCAATTTCAATCAACTCTGTTTCGAGAGTTTACGAGACTCCTTGGAGTGAACCATATCTCCACTACAGCTTATCATCCTGCAGCGAATGGTCTGGTGGAACGTTTCCATCGACAACTGAAAAGCTCGCTTATGGCACAAGCTGACTCATCTAAGTGGAGTGAACACCTACCATTAGTTCTTCTCAGTATCCGATCAACTGTAAAAGAAGATTTGGGATGTACACCAGCTCAACTTGTGTATGGTACTACCCTCACATTGCCTGGTCAGTTAGTTCCGTCTAATGATTCAACTGAAGTAAATATCTCCGACTTCACCAACCGCCTTACCCAGCATATGCTTCAGCTTAGACCAGTAGCCCCTCGCCAATCACTTCAGAAAGCTCAAGTAAATAAGAACCTACTCACTAGCAAATTTGTATTTGTTCGCGTCGATGCCATTAGAAAAGGTCTACAACATCCATATGAAGGTCCTTTTCTAGTACTTAAACGCACCGAAAAATACTTCACGCTGAACAAACATGGTAAACCGGAGACTGTTTCTATCGACCGTCTTAAACCAGCGTACACCGACAGCGAACATGAAACACTAGCAACGCCGACACCAATAAACAATCAGCAAGTCAATGCAACTCCAACTCTCCCGCTCTTCACTCTTCCCCCTGTACAGACACGCAGTGGGCGGCAGATCTGTAAACCTGCCCGCTATGTTCATTTCATTGACTGACATAAACGTTAACCTCATTTAGACATACTTCTCATTACTATTGTTGTTAACATTCACTTCATTATAACCATTAATATTTATTAGTATTATTATTTGCTGTTCGTCAACTGTACTGCAAGCACACGCATTCACCAAGTATATGTGTATATCTATTTATATATGAATTTCACAAATGTTAACAAACATGTCATGGTTTATTATGTACATAAATTTTTATTTAAAATTATAACAAGTTTTGATTTTTTTTTAAATTCCTGTATGTGCTTGTATGTGCTAAACTTTATACGACACGGATGCATTCCATACATCCTGATCTAACTTTGTATCCTTATTGTTGTTATTTTTTGTTATCCATATTGTTGACATTATCCCTTATTTTTATTGCTTATATTCATGTAATCGTCCACGAGGACAGTACTGATGGTCCTCCGGACCTCTAAGAGGGGGAGCCCTGTGGAGTCCTCAAAAATCAACTTATCCAAATTTTACTACTATGTAAATAATGAACATATTGTACACCACTTTGTTTTAACCAGAAACTCTGTACTTTGACTTTACCTCGGGTTTTGAATAAATATATAGTTGTGCCTTCGACTCTCCGTCTTCTCCACCATCTCAACTGCCGTCGATCAATCCTAATCACCTGCTTTCTATCTCTGATTTTTGCAGGAGCACCGTAGTTTCTTCCTACGTACTTTGGTCGACCTCCGGCAACGTTAACATTGGAGAATTACTACTGGAGCAGTCTTTCCGCAGCACCTGGAGTCTATAACGTTTATTGTGGACTGTGGACCTTTGTAAACTCAAGTAATCAAACTTTAATACATTCTTCCCGTAACTAAACTCATTTGGTATTTTATTTTCTACTTGAATTTGGGTAACTAAGCTAATAGAGTGAAAAGGTCCACCACAGATGTTTGAACAAAACGTTGTGATAACCATTCGTTTTGCAGAGGACTACGAAGTCCAGACTCTTGAAAACACAAGACTAATGTTCACAGTGTGTGACCAACAACTGTCAGTCCCCAACATCAGCCCCACAAGACAAGTCACAAATCCTATTCATCTCCTAACTGTAACACTAAACTATCACCCAAATCTGCCACAAATCCATGGATACGCTAAAAACACAGTTCAAAACCACCTGAAGCAGAAGCTAACCTCAACACAAAACACGATCTGTGAACACCAACCTTCACCAATCACTTCACACCCGGCATCTTCGGGGACCAACACTACATTCTCCAACACAAAAGTAACACACTACCTTCGACTAAAACACAGTCTTTAATGTAGGAGCTATTTGAGAGGCAAGCAGGAAAACATGTCTCTGTAAAACCACTCCTTTTCATGTAGCATCCTTACGACACCTGATCACTATCAGGCTCTAACAGAATGCATACGCGAAAAACTCGAACCAACGATCTGACGTGGCCTACACACATCCCAAAAAAACCATCCATCGCCATCACATGTTTACACTGTCTATCCAGTTGTAGTGAAGCATAAACACTGTTTAGTTGCTCAGAACCTTCATTCACTCCTCCCTAGGAATCGCTCCTGTCTAAACTAAGGAGAAATTACTCAGAATTACTCTAATCACAAACAACACTCGGCCATACAAGTAACAAAACTATATCCTAGAAAACACCTCTTTCTCAACTATCATCTAGTAGTAGTACGATATCCCCGATCCGATTCCTCTTGTCACATACACCACATACACTGCCCCAGGACACACAAACAAAAACACCTCGACAACACTAGGCAATTATTGTCAACACTGAAGTCCACAAGGATTTCAGTGAGTGACAAAATAGTCACTTCGTCGAGCATTATCACTCCAACTGCCCTACATCATACAGTACCAACATCGGATGAAGCTCCACAAATGGTTACACATCAAAGGCACAAATCCCTCAAATACGTCATGATACAACTATCTGTTATATACTTTGGAAAACGTTTTATCAATTACTGTAGTGGCTTACCGTGCGGATCAGGATAACCAGGATCTAGGCCCAAACTACGGGGTTAAAACCATCACTTTTCGGCAATCCTGCTGCAGCCATCTGATCCACTCACCGCACAAACACCCACCAGTCTGGACAACCTCAGTTGTCAACGCCAAGTACTCTCAAGCAGACAGCATGCAAATCTTCCCCGCTATTTTGAATTGACTGTCTCGGACACCCTGTCGATAGACCGCTAAACCTACACCGACTAGTCGCCAGAACATACAGCAAGCAGTTAACAGCTACAGCGCCACGGTTCAACCTGCTAGTCACACCCTCAGGCCACCAGTCTGACGAAAGAGCTTCAACTGCACACCAACCAAAACTATGTCTCCAGATTAACAGCTACACGCCGAGTCACGAAATCTGCAAACAGCTAACAACTGGAAACTTTCTCTCCCCGACACTGCAAATATCACCAACCTCCCCGCGCACCAGCACAGTACACAGGCAATCCATAACGGCAGGATACCAACCGATAAGAAAAGCAAAAGACTAAGTTAAATAATAAATTCATGATGTATGCATACAAACCGATAAAAACAATGAACAATTCAAAGTAAGCAGAAGTTAGTTAACGACGTTCTCTTGACAGGGACCGACTATAACGTCGAGGAGAGGAGGGAAGACGGTATCGATCATTCATCCTACGTGGGGACCGTCTCTCACGACCTGACGAAAAAGAACGAGAACGCCGTCCATTTCGTCGCGGAGTAACCGATCGTCTGAAAAGTGAAAAATGAACTCATTTGCGAAAATGCATCCAGAGATTTATTGATGTAAGTTAAACGAGGCATGCAAGCGATACCAATTTCACATGTAAACCAAACAAAATACACTAAATCATAAAACACCAGTGCAATACCAGCTGTCTTCACACTAACTAACAATTAGGCTACAAGAACCACACAGTCAATACACGGATTACACCCACATATCAACAATCCAAATGACCACAACATCCTTCTTCCACTTTCCAAACATACCTATGCATGGCTACGCAGAAATAACAAACTACTTCTATTCTGCCTTCTACCACTTAAGCTAGGAGACGTCGATAAACCCTCAAAATAACATCTTCCTCTCAATTACTTCATCCCCGTCACGCCAACAACTAATCAATCCCTCCTCTCACAGGAACTACATCCCGATACGCGTAGCTCACTCTCTCAAAGCTCACCTACACTCTCGAACGGAAATCAACTAATAATTAACGCATGGTCGCATCCAAATCCCAGCATCGTCTATCTATCACACTATGCGCACAGAAACTAACTCACCCCAACAATTCGACTGACACGAGTAAAAACATGAACAATCAAAATGTGCAGATGGTACTAAAGGCACGCAAATGCCACTAGCGACCATCTCCTATCACTTCAATTTAGCATTTTTCGGAGACCAGAAACAACGTTCTGGCACTATGGAAATGCACTGAACTCGGTTACACTGTTTACAACTTTATCGGAGCTATCCATACTCGGCAACAACATTACCAATGATATCGCTCCTTTTAATATCGCATTCCAAATACACCCGACAACAGCCGCGCTCTAGCGGAATGCACGACAACAGCAGACACCCTATGAAAACTTGTGAGAGCAATTTTAACAGGATGCTTTGCATACCGCCAGTGATTGCTCCCTTTACTATCGCATCTTTGAAACATTAGACTTGTTAATCAAGCCTTCTCAGATGCATCACACTAAGCTTAAAGCTTAAGCTTAGGCTAAAACCCCAGGAAAATCCAACATTACTCGAACGAACAACCACTCAACGACAGTTCCCATCAACAACCAGACCGATTCCTGCTCTTACATCAAGCATGTGACAGCTTAGAAACCATCTCAGACACAAACACACATCAACCCATACACTGGAAATGCACTCACCATCACCGTCACTCCACACATCTCAACAAATATCTCATCGTTCTTCTCTCACACTAATTAGCCATATCATTCTGCATATATTCATCTCTCTCCTATCATCTACAAACCAGTGACTCCCACAACCACACATTCACATCGTACACAATGTAGTAGTAATACTTCTCGAAACAATACAAACAGGAAGATTCAACAGAAAGGCAAACAGATAAACAACCAATGCGTACGCGCTATGTAAGAACAGAGAGGACTGGAAGATGTGAATCAAACTCGTATCCGCCTCTCAAACACAATGAAACAACAGTGCACCAGAAAACACCACTCACTGATCTACACAATTCTCTAAACCTTCCACCACCATACGAAACCTACTATAGTTAAATGCACCAAGCAAATAAACTGAATATGCCACTGAAACACCATCAACACCAATAAACAATCATCAACATCTTCGACGAACAGATCGGTAATAACCTTCATAACAAACAATCAACTCACCACATTCACATAAGCCGAAATTGTGAATCCACGAAGACAATCAACTAGCCGTCTCCCGACTTTCACTTCGAACAAAAACATTCACTCCCATGATATCTACATATCAAATCCTCAATGATCAGTGCAGCCTGAAACAGTAGTCTTCAACTCATAACCCACAATCACTCCGCTCAAAAACCAATGTATGTCAAACACCCTTCCATCAAATTAAATCATAGCAGATGTTTGAACAAAACGTTGTGATAACCATTCGTTTTGCAGAGGACTACGAAGTCCAGACTCTTGAAAACACAAGACTAATGTTCTCAGTGTGTGACCAACCACTGTCAGTCCCCAACATCAGCCCCACAAGACAAGTCACAAATCCTATTCATCTCCTAACTGTAACACTAAACTATCACCCAAATCTGCCACAAATCCATGGATACGCTAAAAACACAGTTCAAAACCACCTGAAGCAGAAGCTAACCTCAACACAAAACACGATCTGTGAACACCAACCTTCACCAATCACTTCACACCCGGCATCTTCGGGGACCAACACTACATTCTCCAACACAAAAGTAACACACTACCTTCGACTAAAACACAGTCTTTAATGTAGGAGCTATTTGAGAGGCAAGCAGGAAAACATGTCTCTGTAAAACCACTCCTTTTCATGTAGCATCCTTACGACACCTGATCACTATCAGGCTCTAACAGAATGCATACGCGAAAAACTCGAACCAACGATCTGACGTGGCCTACACACATCCCAAAAAAACCATCCATCGCCATCACATGTTTACACTGTCTATCCAGTTGTAGTGAAGCATAAACACTGTTTAGTTGCTCAGAACCTTCATTCACTCCTCCCTAGGAATCGCTCCTGTCTAAACTAAGGAGAAATTACTCAGAATTACTCTAATCACAAACAACACTCGGCCATACAAGTAACAAAACTATGTCCTAGAAAACACCTCTCTCTCAACTATCATCTAGTAGTAGTACAATATCCCCAATCCGATTCTTCTTGTCACATACACCACATACACTGCCCCAGGACACACAAACAAAAACACCTCGACAACACTAGGCAATTATTGTCAACACTGAAGTCCACAAGGATTTCAGTGAGTGACAAAATAGTCACTTCGTCGAGCATTATCACTCCAACTGCCCTACATCATACAGTACCAACATCGGATGAAGCTCCACAAATGGTTACACATCAAAGGCACAAATCCCTCAAATACGTCATGATACAACTATCTGTTATATACTTTGGAAAACGTTTTATCAATTACTGTAGTGGCTTACCGTGCGGATCAGGATAACCAGGATCTAGGCCCAAACTACGGGGTTAAAACCATCACTTTTCGGCAATCCTGCTGCAGCCATCTGATCCACTCACCGCACAAACACCCACCAGTCTGAACAACCTCAGTTGTCAACGCCAAGTACTCTCAAGCAGACAGCATGCAAATCTTCCCCGCTATTTTGAATTGACTGTCTCGGACACCCTGTCGATAGACCGCTAAACCTACACCGACTAGTCGCCAGAACATACAGCAAGCAGTTAACAGCTACAGCGCCACGGTTCAACCTGCTAGTCACACCCTCAGGCCACCAGTCTGACGAAAGAGCTTCAACTGCACACCAACCAAAACTATGTCTCCAGATTAACAGCTACACGCCGAGTCACGAAATCTGCAAACAGCTAACAACTGGAAACTTTCTCTCCCCGACACTGCAAATATCACCAACCTCCCCGCGCACCAGCACAGTACACAGGCAATCCATAACGGCAGGATACCAACTGATAAGAAAAGCAAAAGACTAAGTTAAATAATAAATTCATGATGTATGCATACAAACCGATAAAAACAATGAACAATTCAAAGTAAGCAGAAGTTAGTTAACGACGTTCTCTTGACAGGGACCGACTATAACGTCGAGGAGAGGAGGGAAGACGGTATCGATCATTCATCCTACGTGGGGACCGTCTCTCACGACCTGACGAAAAAGAACGAGAACGCCGTCCATTTCGTCGCGGAGTAACCGATCGTCTGAAAAGTGAAAAATGAACTCATTTGCGAAAATGCATCCAGAGATTTATTGATGTAAGTTAAACGAGGCATGCAAGCGATACCAATTTCACATGTAAACCAAACAAAATACACTAAATCATAAAACACCAGTGCAATACCAGCTGTCTTCACACTAACTAACAATTAGGCTACAAGAACCACACAGTCAATACACGGATTACACCCACATATCAACAATCCAAATGACCACAACATCCTTCTTCCACTTTCCAAACATACCTATGCATGGCTACGCAGAAATAACAAACTACTTCTATTCTGCCTTCTACCACTTAAGCTAGGAGACGTCGATAAACCCTCAAAATAACATCTTCCTCTCAATTACTTCATCCCCGTCACGCCAACAACTAATCAATCCCTCCTCTCACAGGAACTACATCCCGATACGCGTAGCTCACTCTCTCAAAGCTCACCTACACTCTCGAACGGAAATCAACTAATAATTAACGCATGGTCGCATCCAAATCCCAGCATCGTCTATCTATCACACTATGCGCACAGAAACTAACTCACCCCAACAATTCGACTGACACGAGTAAAAACATGAACAATCAAAATGTGCAGATGGTACTAAAGGCACGCAAATGCCACTAGCGACCATCTCCTATCACTTCAATTTAGCATTTTTCGGAGACCAGAAACAACGTTCTGGCACTATGGAAATGCACTGAACTCGGTTACACTGTTTACAACTTTATCGGAGCTATCCATACTCGGCAACAACATTACCAATGATATCGCTCCTTTTAATATCGCATTCCAAATACACCCGACAACAGCCGCGCTCTAGCGGAATGCACGACAACAGCAGACACCCTATGAAAACTTGTGAGAGCAATTTTAACAGGATGCTTTGCATACCGCCAGTGATTGCTCCCTTTACTATCGCATCTTTGAAACATTAGACTTGTTAATCAAGCCTTCTCAGATGCATCACACTAAGCTTAAAGCTTAAGCTTAGGCTAAAACCCCAGGAAAATCCAACATTACTCGAACGAACAACCACTCAACGACAGTTCCCATCAACAACCAGACCGATTCCTGCTCTTACATCAAGCATGTGACAGCTTAGAAACCATCTCAGACACAAACACACATCAACCCATACACTGGAAATGCACTCACCATCACCGTCACTCCACACATCTCAACAAATATCTCATCGTTCTTCTCTCACACTAATTAGCCATATCATTCTGCATATATTCATCTCTCTCCTATCATCTACAAACCAGTGACTCCCACAACCACACATTCACATCGTACACAATGTAGTAGTAATACTTCTCGAAACAATACAAACAGGAAGATTCAACAGAAAGGCAAACAGATAAACAACCAATGCGTACGCGCTATGTAAGAACAGAGAGGACTGGAAGATGTGAATCAAACTCGTATCCGCCTCTCAAACACAATGAAACAACAGTGCACCAGAAAACACCACTCACTGATCTACACAATTCTCTAAACCTTCCACCACCATACGAAACCTACTATAGTTAAATGCACCAAGCAAATAAACTGAATATGCCACTGAAACACCATCAACACCAATAAACAATCATCAACATCTTCGACGAACAGATCGGTAATAACCTTCATAACAAACAATCAACTCACCACATTCACATAAGCCGAAATTGTGAATCCACGAAGACAATCAACTAGCCGTCTCCCGACTTTCACTTCGAACAAAAACATTCACTCCCATGATATCTACATATCAAATCCTCAATGATCAGTGCAGCCTGAAACAGTAGTCTTCAACGCATAACCCACAATCACTCCACTCAAAAACCAATGTATGTCAAACACCCTTCCATCAAATTAAATCATAGCAGATGTTTGAACAAAACGTTGTGATAACCATTCGTTTTGCAGAGGACTACGAAGTCCAGACTCTTGAAAACACAAGACTAATGTTCTCAGTGTGTGACCAACCACTGTCAGTCCCCAACATCAGCCCCACAAGACAAGTCACAAATCCTATTCATCTCCTAACTGTAACACTAAACTATCACCCAAATCTGCCACAAATCCATGGATACGCTAAAAACACAGTTCAAAACCACCTGAAGCAGAAGCTAACCTCAACACAAAACACGATCTGTGAACACCAACCTTCACCAATCACTTCACACCCGGCATCTTCGGGGACCAACACTACATTCTCCAACACAAAAGTAACACACTACCTTCGACTAAAACACAGTCTTTAATGTAGGAGCTATTTGAGAGGCAAGCAGGAAAACATGTCTCTGTAAAACCACTCCTTTTCATGTAGCATCCTTACGACACCTGATCACTATCAGGCTCTAACAGAATGCATACGCGAAAAACTCGAACCAACGATCTGACGTGGCCTACACACATCCCAAAAAAACCATCCATCGCCATCACATGTTTACACTGTCTATCCAGTTGTAGTGAAGCATAAACACTGTTTAGTTGCTCAGAACCTTCATTCACTCCTCCCTAGGAATCGCTCCTGTCTAAACTAAGGAGAAATTACTCAGAATTACTCTAATCACAAACAACACTCGGCCATACAAGTAACAAAACTATGTCCTAGAAAACACCTCTCTCTCAACTATCATCTAGTAGTAGTACAATATCCCCGATCCGATTCCTCTTGTCACATACACCACATACACTGCCCCAGGACACACAAACAAAAACACCTCGACAACACTAGGCAATTATTGTCAACACTGAAGTCCACAAGGATTTCAGTGAGTGACAAAATAGTCACTTCGTCGAGCATTATCACTCCAACTGCCCTACATCATACAGTACCAACATCGGATGAAGCTCCACAAATGGTTACACATCAAAGGCACAAATCCCTCAAATACGTCATGATACAACTATCTGTTATATACTTTGGAAAACGTTTTATCAATTACTGTAGTGGCTTACCGTGCGGATCAGGATAACCAGGATCTAGGCCCAAACTACGGGGTTAAAACCATCACTTTTCGGCAATCCTGCTGCAGCCATCTGATCCACTCACCGCACAAACACCCACCAGTCTGAACAACCTCAGTTGTCAACGCCAAGTACTCTCAAGCAGACAGCATGCAAATCTTCCCCGCTATTTTGAATTGACTGTCTCGGACACCCTGTCGATAGACCGCTAAACCTACACCGACTAGTCGCCAGAACATACAGCAAGCAGTTAACAGCTACAGCGCCACGGTTCAACCTGCTAGTCACACCCTCAGGCCACCAGTCTGACGAAAGAGCTTCAACTGCACACCAACCAAAACTATGTCTCCAGATTAACAGCTACACGCCGAGTCACGAAATCTGCAAACAGCTAACAACTGGAAACTTTCTCTCCCCGACACTGCAAATATCACCAACCTCCCCGCGCACCAGCACAGTACACAGGCAATCCATAACGGCAGGATACCAACTGATAAGAAAAGCAAAAGACTAAGTTAAATAATAAATTCATGATGTATGCATACAAACCGATAAAAACAATGAACAATTCAAAGTAAGCAGAAGTTAGTTAACGACGTTCTCTTGACAGGGACCGACTATAACGTCGAGGAGAGGAGGGAAGACGGTATCGATCATTCATCCTACGTGGGGACCGTCTCTCACGACCTGACGAAAAAGAACGAGAACGCCGTCCATTTCGTCGCGGAGTAACCGATCGTCTGAAAAGTGAAAAATGAACTCATTTGCGAAAATGCATCCAGAGATTTATTGATGTAAGTTAAACGAGGCATGCAAGCGATACCAATTTCACATGTAAACCAAACAAAATACACTAAATCATAAAACACCAGTGCAATACCAGCTGTCTTCACACTAACTAACAATTAGGCTACAAGAACCACACAGTCAATACACGGATTACACCCACATATCAACAATCCAAATGACCACAACATCCTTCTTCCACTTTCCAAACATACCTATGCATGGCTACGCAGAAATAACAAACTACTTCTATTCTGCCTTCTACCACTTAAGCTAGGAGACGTCGATAAACCCTCAAAATAACATCTTCCTCTCAATTACTTCATCCCCGTCACGCCAACAACTAATCAATCCCTCCTCTCACAGGAACTACATCCCGATACGCGTAGCTCACTCTCTCAAAGCTCACCTACACTCTCGAACGGAAATCAACTAATAATTAACGCATGGTCGCATCCAAATCCCAGCATCGTCTATCTATCACACTATGCGCACAGAAACTAACTCACCCCAACAATTCGACTGACACGAGTAAAAACATGAACAATCAAAATGTGCAGATGGTACTAAAGGCACGCAAATGCCACTAGCGACCATCTCCTATCACTTCAATTTAGCATTTTTCGGAGACCAGAAACAACGTTCTGGCACTATGGAAATGCACTGAACTCGGTTACACTGTTTACAACTTTATCGGAGCTATCCATACTCGGCAACAACATTACCAATGATATCGCTCCTTTTAATATCGCATTCCAAATACACCCGACAACAGCCGCGCTCTAGCGGAATGCACGACAACAGCAGACACCCTATGAAAACTTGTGAGAGCAATTTTAACAGGATGCTTTGCATACCGCCAGTGATTGCTCCCTTTACTATCGCATCTTTGAAACATTAGACTTGTTAATCAAGCCTTCTCAGATGCATCACACTAAGCTTAAAGCTTAAGCTTAGGCTAAAACCCCAGGAAAATCCAACATTACTCGAACGAACAACCACTCAACGACAGTTCCCATCAACAACCAGACCGATTCCTGCTCTTACATCAAGCATGTGACAGCTTAGAAACCATCTCAGACACAAACACACATCAACCCATACACTGGAAATGCACTCACCATCACCGTCACTCCACACATCTCAACAAATATCTCATCGTTCTTCTCTCACACTAATTAGCCATATCATTCTGCATATATTCATCTCTCTCCTATCATCTACAAACCAGTGACTCCCACAACCACACATTCACATCGTACACAATGTAGTAGTAATACTTCTCGAAACAATACAAACAGGAAGATTCAACAGAAAGGCAAACAGATAAACAACCAATGCGTACGCGCTATGTAAGAACAGAGAGGACTGGAAGATGTGAATCAAACTCGTATCCGCCTCTCAAACACAATGAAACAACAGTGCACCAGAAAACACCACTCACTGATCTACACAATTCTCTAAACCTTCCACCACCATACGAAACCTACTATAGTTAAATGCACCAAGCAAATAAACTGAATATGCCACTGAAACACCATCAACACCAATAAACAATCATCAACATCTTCGACGAACAGATCGGTAATAACCTTCATAACAAACAATCAACTCACCACATTCACATAAGCCGAAATTGTGAATCCACGAAGACAATCAACTAGCCGTCTCCCGACTTTCACTTCGAACAAAAACATTCACTCCCATGATATCTACATATCAAATCCTCAATGATCAGTGCAGCCTGAAACAGTAGTCTTCAACTCATAACCCACAATCACTCCGCTCAAAAACCAATGTATGTCAAACACCCTTCCATCAAATTAAATCATAGCAGATGTTTGAACAAAACGTTGTGATAACCATTCGTTTTGCAGAGGACTACGAAGTCCAGACTCTTGAAAACACAAGACTAATGTTCTCAGTGTGTGACCAACCACTGTCAGTCCCCAACATCAGCCCCACAAGACAAGTCACAAATCCTATTCATCTCCTAACTGTAACACTAAACTATCACCCAAATCTGCCACAAATCCATGGATACGCTAAAAACACAGTTCAAAACCACCTGAAGCAGAAGCTAACCTCAACACAAAACACGATCTGTGAACACCAACCTTCACCAATCACTTCACACCCGGCATCTTCGGGGACCAACACTACATTCTCCAACACAAAAGTAACACACTACCTTCGACTAAAACACAGTCTTTAATGTAGGAGCTATTTGAGAGGCAAGCAGGAAAACATGTCTCTGTAAAACCACTCCTTTTCATGTAGCATCCTTACGACACCTGATCACTATCAGGCTCTAACAGAATGCATACGCGAAAAACTCGAACCAACGATCTGACGTGGCCTACACACATCCCAAAAAAACCATCCATCGCCATCACATGTTTACACTGTCTATCCAGTTGTAGTGAAGCATAAACACTGTTTAGTTGCTCAGAACCTTCATTCACTCCTCCCTAGGAATCGCTCCTGTCTAAACTAAGGAGAAATTACTCAGAATTACTCTAATCACAAACAACACTCGGCCATACAAGTAACAAAACTATATCCTAGAAAACACCTCTCTCTCAACTATCATCTAGTAGTAGTACAATATCCCCGATCCGATTCCTCTTGTCACATACACCACATACACTGCCCCAGGACACACAAACAAAAACACCTCGACAACACTAGGCAATTATTGTCAACACTGAAGTCCACAAGGATTTCAGTGAGTGACAAAATAGTCACTTCGTCGAGCATTATCACTCCAACTGCCCTACATCATACAGTACCAACATCGGATGAAGCTCCACAAATGGTTACACATCAAAGGCACAAATCCCTCAAATACGTCATGATACAACTATCTGTTATATACTTTGGAAAACGTTTTATCAATTACTGTAGTGGCTTACCGTGCGGATCAGGATAACCAGGATCTAGGCCCAAACTACGGGGTTAAAACCATCACTTTTCGGCAATCCTGCTGCAGCCATCTGATCCACTCACCGCACAAACACCCACCAGTCTGAACAACCTCAGTTGTCAACGCCAAGTACTCTCAAGCAGACAGCATGCAAATCTTCCCCGCTATTTTGAATTGACTGTCTCGGACACCCTGTCGATAGACCGCTAAACCTACACCGACTAGTCGCCAGAACATACAGCAAGCAGTTAACAGCTACAGCGCCACGGTTCAACCTGCTAGTCACACCCTCAGGCCACCAGTCTGACGAAAGAGCTTCAACTGCACACCAACCAAAACTATGTCTCCAGATTAACAGCTACACGCCGAGTCACGAAATCTGCAAACAGCTAACAACTGGAAACTTTCTCTCCCCGACACTGCAAATATCACCAACCTCCCCGCGCACCAGCACAGTACACAGGCAATCCATAACGGCAGGATACCAACTGATAAGAAAAGCAAAAGACTAAGTTAAATAATAAATTCATGATGTATGCATACAAACCGATAAAAACAATGAACAATTCAAAGTAAGCAGAAGTTAGTTAACGACGTTCTCTTGACAGGGACCGACTATAACGTCGAGGAGAGGAGGGAAGACGGTATCGATCATTCATCCTACGTGGGGACCGTCTCTCACGACCTGACGAAAAAGAACGAGAACGCCGTCCATTTCGTCGCGGAGTAACCGATCGTCTGAAAAGTGAAAAATGAACTCATTTGCGAAAATGCATCCAGAGATTTATTGATGTAAGTTAAACGAGGCATGCAAGCGATACCAATTTCACATGTAAACCAAACAAAATACACTAAATCATAAAACACCAGTGCAATACCAGCTGTCTTCACACTAACTAACAATTAGGCTACAAGAACCACACAGTCAATACACGGATTACACCCACATATCAACAATCCAAATGACCACAACATCCTTCTTCCACTTTCCAAACATACCTATGCATGGCTACGCAGAAATAACAAACTACTTCTATTCTGCCTTCTACCACTTAAGCTAGGAGACGTCGATAAACCCTCAAAATAACATCTTCCTCTCAATTACTTCATCCCCGTCACGCCAACAACTAATCAATCCCTCCTCTCACAGGAACTACATCCCGATACGCGTAGCTCACTCTCTCAAAGCTCACCTACACTCTCGAACGGAAATCAACTAATAATTAACGCATGGTCGCATCCAAATCCCAGCATCGTCTATCTATCACACTATGCGCACAGAAACTAACTCACCCCAACAATTCGACTGACACGAGTAAAAACATGAACAATCAAAATGTGCAGATGGTACTAAAGGCACGCAAATGCCACTAGCGACCATCTCCTATCACTTCAATTTAGCATTTTTCGGAGACCAGAAACAACGTTCTGGCACTATGGAAATGCACTGAACTCGGTTACACTGTTTACAACTTTATCGGAGCTATCCATACTCGGCAACAACATTACCAATGATATCGCTCCTTTTAATATCGCATTCCAAATACACCCGACAACAGCCGCGCTCTAGCGGAATGCACGACAACAGCAGACACCCTATGAAAACTTGTGAGAGCAATTTTAACAGGATGCTTTGCATACCGCCAGTGATTGCTCCCTTTACTATCGCATCTTTGAAACATTAGACTTGTTAATCAAGCCTTCTCAGATGCATCACACTAAGCTTAAAGCTTAAGCTTAGGCTAAAACCCCAGGAAAATCCAACATTACTCGAACGAACAACCACTCAACGACAGTTCCCATCAACAACCAGACCGATTCCTGCTCTTACATCAAGCATGTGACAGCTTAGAAACCATCTCAGACACAAACACACATCAACCCATACACTGGAAATGCACTCACCATCACCGTCACTCCACACATCTCAACAAATATCTCATCGTTCTTCTCTCACACTAATTAGCCATATCATTCTGCATATATTCATCTCTCTCCTATCATCTACAAACCAGTGACTCCCACAACCACACATTCACATCGTACACAATGTAGTAGTAATACTTCTCGAAACAATACAAACAGGAAGATTCAACAGAAAGGCAAACAGATAAACAACCAATGCGTACGCGCTATGTAAGAACAGAGAGGACTGGAAGATGTGAATCAAACTCGTATCCGCCTCTCAAACACAATGAAACAACAGTGCACCAGAAAACACCACTCACTGATCTACACAATTCTCTAAACCTTCCACCACCATACGAAACCTACTATAGTTAAATGCACCAAGCAAATAAACTGAATATGCCACTGAAACACCATCAACACCAATAAACAATCATCAACATCTTCGACGAACAGATCGGTAATAACCTTCATAACAAACAATCAACTCACCACATTCACATAAGCCGAAATTGTGAATCCACGAAGACAATCAACTAGCCGTCTCCCGACTTTCACTTCGAACAAAAACATTCACTCCCATGATATCTACATATCAAATCCTCAATGATCAGTGCAGCCTGAAACAGTAGTCTTCAACTCATAACCCACAATCACTCCGCTCAAAAACCAATGTATGTCAAACACCCTTCCATCAAATTAAATCATAGCAGATGTTTGAACAAAACGTTGTGATAACCATTCGTTTTGCAGAGGACTACGAAGTCCAGACTCTTGAAAACACAAGACTAATGTTCTCAGTGTGTGACCAACCACTGTCAGTCCCCAACATCAGCCCCACAAGACAAGTCACAAATCCTATTCATCTCCTAACTGTAACACTAAACTATCACCCAAATCTGCCACAAATCCATGGATACGCTAAAAACACAGTTCAAAACCACCTGAAGCAGAAGCTAACCTCAACACAAAACACGATCTGTGAACACCAACCTTCACCAATCACTTCACACCCGGCATCTTCGGGGACCAACACTACATTCTCCAACACAAAAGTAACACACTACCTTCGACTAAAACACAGTCTTTAATGTAGGAGCTATTTGAGAGGCAAGCAGGAAAACATGTCTCTGTAAAACCACTCCTTTTCATGTAGCATCCTTACGACACCTGATCACTATCAGGCTCTAACAGAATGCATACGCGAAAAACTCGAACCAACGATCTGACGTGGCCTACACACATCCCAAAAAAACCATCCATCGCCATCACATGTTTACACTGTCTATCCAGTTGTAGTGAAGCATAAACACTGTTTAGTTGCTCAGAACCTTCATTCACTCCTCCCTAGGAATCGCTCCTGTCTAAACTAAGGAGAAATTACTCAGAATTACTCTAATCACAAACAACACTCGGCCATACAAGTAACAAAACTATGTCCTAGAAAACACCTCTCTCTCAACTATCATCTAGTAGTAGTACAATATCCCCGATCCGATTCCTCTTGTCACATACACCACATACACTGCCCCAGGACACACAAACAAAAACACCTCGACAACACTAGGCAATTATTGTCAACACTGAAGTCCACAAGGATTTCAGTGAGTGACAAAATAGTCACTTCGTCGAGCATTATCACTCCAACTGCCCTACATCATACAGTACCAACATCGGATGAAGCTCCACAAATGGTTACACATCAAAGGCACAAATCCCTCAAATACGTCATGATACAACTATCTGTTATATACTTTGGAAAACGTTTTATCAATTACTGTAGTGGCTTACCGTGCGGATCAGGATAACCAGGATCTAGGCCCAAACTACGGGGTTAAAACCATCACTTTTCGGCAATCCTGCTGCAGCCATCTGATCCACTCACCGCACAAACACCCACCAGTCTGAACAACCTCAGTTGTCAACGCCAAGTACTCTCAAGCAGACAGCATGCAAATCTTCCCCGCTATTTTGAATTGACTGTCTCGGACACCCTGTCGATAGACCGCTAAACCTACACCGACTAGTCGCCAGAACATACAGCAAGCAGTTAACAGCTACAGCGCCACGGTTCAACCTGCTAGTCACACCCTCAGGCCACCAGTCTGACGAAAGAGCTTCAACTGCACACCAACCAAAACTATGTCTCCAGATTAACAGCTACACGCCGAGTCACGAAATCTGCAAACAGCTAACAACTGGAAACTTTCTCTCCCCGACACTGCAAATATCACCAACCTCCCCGCGCACCAGCACAGTACACAGGCAATCCATAACGGCAGGATACCAACTGATAAGAAAAGCAAAAGACTAAGTTAAATAATAAATTCATGATGTATGCATACAAACCGATAAAAACAATGAACAATTCAAAGTAAGCAGAAGTTAGTTAACGACGTTCTCTTGACAGGGACCGACTATAACGTCGAGGAGAGGAGGGAAGACGGTATCGATCATTCATCCTACGTGGGGACCGTCTCTCACGACCTGACGAAAAAGAACGAGAACGCCGTCCATTTCGTCGCGGAGTAACCGATCGTCTGAAAAGTGAAAAATGAACTCATTTGCGAAAATGCATCCAGAGATTTATTGATGTAAGTTAAACGAGGCATGCAAGCGATACCAATTTCACATGTAAACCAAACAAAATACACTAAATCATAAAACACCAGTGCAATACCAGCTGTCTTCACACTAACTAACAATTAGGCTACAAGAACCACACAGTCAATACACGGATTACACCCACATATCAACAATCCAAATGACCACAACATCCTTCTTCCACTTTCCAAACATACCTATGCATGGCTACGCAGAAATAACAAACTACTTCTATTCTGCCTTCTACCACTTAAGCTAGGAGACGTCGATAAACCCTCAAAATAACATCTTCCTCTCAATTACTTCATCCCCGTCACGCCAACAACTAATCAATCCCTCCTCTCACAGGAACTACATCCCGATACGCGTAGCTCACTCTCTCAAAGCTCACCTACACTCTCGAACGGAAATCAACTAATAATTAACGCATGGTCGCATCCAAATCCCAGCATCGTCTATCTATCACACTATGCGCACAGAAACTAACTCACCCCAACAATTCGACTGACACGAGTAAAAACATGAACAATCAAAATGTGCAGATGGTACTAAAGGCACGCAAATGCCACTAGCGACCATCTCCTATCACTTCAATTTAGCATTTTTCGGAGACCAGAAACAACGTTCTGGCACTATGGAAATGCACTGAACTCGGTTACACTGTTTACAACTTTATCGGAGCTATCCATACTCGGCAACAACATTACCAATGATATCGCTCCTTTTAATATCGCATTCCAAATACACCCGACAACAGCCGCGCTCTAGCGGAATGCACGACAACAGCAGACACCCTATGAAAACTTGTGAGAGCAATTTTAACAGGATGCTTTGCATACCGCCAGTGATTGCTCCCTTTACTATCGCATCTTTGAAACATTAGACTTGTTAATCAAGCCTTCTCAGATGCATCACACTAAGCTTAAAGCTTAAGCTTAGGCTAAAACCCCAGGAAAATCCAACATTACTCGAACGAACAACCACTCAACGACAGTTCCCATCAACAACCAGACCGATTCCTGCTCTTACATCAAGCATGTGACAGCTTAGAAACCATCTCAGACACAAACACACATCAACCCATACACTGGAAATGCACTCACCATCACCGTCACTCCACACATCTCAACAAATATCTCATCGTTCTTCTCTCACACTAATTAGCCATATCATTCTGCATATATTCATCTCTCTCCTATCATCTACAAACCAGTGACTCCCACAACCACACATTCACATCGTACACAATGTAGTAGTAATACTTCTCGAAACAATACAAACAGGAAGATTCAACAGAAAGGCAAACAGATAAACAACCAATGCGTACGCGCTATGTAAGAACAGAGAGGACTGGAAGATGTGAATCAAACTCGTATCCGCCTCTCAAACACAATGAAACAACAGTGCACCAGAAAACACCACTCACTGATCTACACAATTCTCTAAACCTTCCACCACCATACGAAACCTACTATAGTTAAATGCACCAAGCAAATAAACTGAATATGCCACTGAAACACCATCAACACCAATAAACAATCATCAACATCTTCGACGAACAGATCGGTAATAACCTTCATAACAAACAATCAACTCACCACATTCACATAAGCCGAAATTGTGAATCCACGAAGACAATCAACTAGCCGTCTCCCGACTTTCACTTCGAACAAAAACATTCACTCCCATGATATCTACATATCAAATCCTCAATGATCAGTGCAGCCTGAAACAGTAGTCTTCAACTCATAACCCACAATCACTCCGCTCAAAAACCAATGTATGTCAAACACCCTTCCATCAAATTAAATCATAGCAGATGTTTGAACAAAACGTTGTGATAACCATTCGTTTTGCAGAGGACTACGAAGTCCAGACTCTTGAAAACACAAGACTAATGTTCTCAGTGTGTGACCAACCACTGTCAGTCCCCAACATCAGCCCCACAAGACAAGTCACAAATCCTATTCATCTCCTAACTGTAACACTAAACTATCACCCAAATCTGCCACAAATCCATGGATACGCTAAAAACACAGTTCAAAACCACCTGAAGCAGAAGCTAACCTCAACACAAAACACGATCTGTGAACACCAACCTTCACCAATCACTTCACACCCGGCATCTTCGGGGACCAACACTACATTCTCCAACACAAAAGTAACACACTACCTTCGACTAAAACACAGTCTTTAATGTAGGAGCTATTTGAGAGGCAAGCAGGAAAACATGTCTCTGTAAAACCACTCCTTTTCATGTAGCATCCTTACGACACCTGATCACTATCAGGCTCTAACAGAATGCATACGCGAAAAACTCGAACCAACGATCTGACGTGGCCTACACACATCCCAAAAAAACCATCCATCGCCATCACATGTTTACACTGTCTATCCAGTTGTAGTGAAGCATAAACACTGTTTAGTTGCTCAGAACCTTCATTCACTCCTCCCTAGGAATCGCTCCTGTCTAAACTAAGGAGAAATTACTCAGAATTACTCTAATCACAAACAACACTCGGCCATACAAGTAACAAAACTATGTCCTAGAAAACACCTCTCTCTCAACTATCATCTAGTAGTAGTACAATATCCCCGATCCGATTCCTCTTGTCACATACACCACATACACTGCCCCAGGACACACAAACAAAAACACCTCGACAACACTAGGCAATTATTGTCAACACTGAAGTCCACAAGGATTTCAGTGAGTGACAAAATAGTCACTTCGTCGAGCATTATCACTCCAACTGCCCTACATCATACAGTACCAACATCGGATGAAGCTCCACAAATGGTTACACATCAAAGGCACAAATCCCTCAAATACGTCATGATACAACTATCTGTTATATACTTTGGAAAACGTTTTATCAATTACTGTAGTGGCTTACCGTGCGGATCAGGATAACCAGGATCTAGGCCCAAACTACGGGGTTAAAACCATCACTTTTCGGCAATCCTGCTGCAGCCATCTGATCCACTCACCGCACAAACACCCACCAGTCTGAACAACCTCAGTTGTCAACGCCAAGTACTCTCAAGCAGACAGCATGCAAATCTTCCCCGCTATTTTGAATTGACTGTCTCGGACACCCTGTCGATAGACCGCTAAACCTACACCGACTAGTCGCCAGAACATACAGCAAGCAGTTAACAGCTACAGCGCCACGGTTCAACCTGCTAGTCACACCCTCAGGCCACCAGTCTGACGAAAGAGCTTCAACTGCACACCAACCAAAACTATGTCTCCAGATTAACAGCTACACGCCGAGTCACGAAATCTGCAAACAGCTAACAACTGGAAACTTTCTCTCCCCGACACTGCAAATATCACCAACCTCCCCGCGCACCAGCACAGTACACAGGCAATCCATAACGGCAGGATACCAACTGATAAGAAAAGCAAAAGACTAAGTTAAATAATAAATTCATGATGTATGCATACAAACCGATAAAAACAATGAACAATTCAAAGTAAGCAGAAGTTAGTTAACGACGTTCTCTTGACAGGGACCGACTATAACGTCGAGGAGAGGAGGGAAGACGGTATCGATCATTCATCCTACGTGGGGACCGTCTCTCACGACCTGACGAAAAAGAACGAGAACGCCGTCCATTTCGTCGCGGAGTAACCGATCGTCTGAAAAGTGAAAAATGAACTCATTTGCGAAAATGCATCCAGAGATTTATTGATGTAAGTTAAACGAGGCATGCAAGCGATACCAATTTCACATGTAAACCAAACAAAATACACTAAATCATAAAACACCAGTGCAATACCAGCTGTCTTCACACTAACTAACAATTAGGCTACAAGAACCACACAGTCAATACACGGACTACACCCACATATCAACAATCCAAATGACCACAACATCCTTCTTCCACTTTCCAAACATACCTATGCATGGCTACGCAGAAATAACAAACTACTTCTATTCTGCCTTCTACCACTTAAGCTAGGAGACGTCGATAAACCCTCAAAATAACATCTTCCTCTCAATTACTTCATCCCCGTCACGCCAACAACTAATCAATCCCTCCTCTCACAGGAACTACATCCCGATACGCGTAGCTCACTCTCTCAAAGCTCACCTACACTCTCGAACGGAAATCAACTAATAATTAACGCATGGTCGCATCCAAATCCCAGCATCGTCTATCTATCACACTATGCGCACAGAAACTAACTCACCCCAACAATTCGACTGACACGAGTAAAAACATGAACAATCAAAATGTGCAGATGGTACTAAAGGCACGCAAATGCCACTAGCGACCATCTCCTATCACTTCAATTTAGCATTTTTCGGAGACCAGAAACAACGTTCTGGCACTATGGAAATGCACTGAACTCGGTTACACTGTTTACAACTTTATCGGAGCTATCCATACTCGGCAACAACATTACCAATGATATCGCTCCTTTTAATATCGCATTCCAAATACACCCGACAACAGCCGCGCTCTAGCGGAATGCACGACAACAGCAGACACCCTATGAAAACTTGTGAGAGCAATTTTAACAGGATGCTTTGCATACCGCCAGTGATTGCTCCCTTTACTATCGCATCTTTGAAACATTAGACTTGTTAATCAAGCCTTCTCAGATGCATCACACTAAGCTTAAAGCTTAAGCTTAGGCTAAAACCCCAGGAAAATCCAACATTACTCGAACGAACAACCACTCAACGACAGTTCCCATCAACAACCAGACCGATTCCTGCTCTTACATCAAGCATGTGACAGCTTAGAAACCATCTCAGACACAAACACACATCAACCCATACACTGGAAATGCACTCACCATCACCGTCACTCCACACATCTCAACAAATATCTCATCGTTCTTCTCTCACACTAATTAGCCATATCATTCTGCATATATTCATCTCTCTCCTATCATCTACAAACCAGTGACTCCCACAACCACACATTCACATCGTACACAATGTAGTAGTAATACTTCTCGAAACAATACAAACAGGAAGATTCAACAGAAAGGCAAACAGATAAACAACCAATGCGTACGCGCTATGTAAGAACAGAGAGGACTGGAAGATGTGAATCAAACTCGTATCCGCCTCTCAAACACAATGAAACAACAGTGCACCAGAAAACACCACTCACTGATCTACACAATTCTCTAAACCTTCCACCACCATACGAAACCTACTATAGTTAAATGCACCAAGCAAATAAACTGAATATGCCACTGAAACACCATCAACACCAATAAACAATCATCAACATCTTCGACGAACAGATCGGTAATAACCTTCATAACAAACAATCAACTCACCACATTCACATAAGCCGAAATTGTGAATCCACGAAGACAATCAACTAGCCGTCTCCCGACTTTCACTTCGAACAAAAACATTCACTCCCATGATATCTACATATCAAATCCTCAATGATCAGTGCAGCCTGAAACAGTAGTCTTCAACTCATAACCCACAATCACTCCGCTCAAAAACCAATGTATGTCAAACACCCTTCCATCAAATTAAATCATAGCAGATGTTTGAACAAAACGTTGTGATAACCATTCGTTTTGCAGAGGACTACGAAGTCCAGACTCTTGAAAACACAAGACTAATGTTCTCAGTGTGTGACCAACCACTGTCAGTCCCCAACATCAGCCCCACAAGACAAGTCACAAATCCTATTCATCTCCTAACTGTAACACTAAACTATCACCCAAATCTGCCACAAATCCATGGATACGCTAAAAACAGTTCAAAACCACCTGAAGCAGAAGCTAACCTCAACACAAAACACGATCTGTGAACACCAACCTTCACCAATCACTTCACACCCGGCATCTTCGGGGACCAACACTACATTCTCCAACACAAAAGTAACACACTACCTTCGACTAAAACACAGTCTTTAATGTAGGAGCTATTTGAGAGGCAAGCAGGAAAACATGTCTCTGTAAAACCACTCATTTTCATGTAGCATCCTTACGACACCTGATCACTATCAGGCTCTAACAGAATGCATACGCGAAAAACTCGAACCAACGATCTGACGTGGCCTACACACATCCCAAAAAAACCATCCATCGCCATCACATGTTTACACTGTCTATCCAGTTGTAGTGAAGCATAAACACTGTTTAGTTGCTCAGAACCTTCATTCACTCCTCCCTAGGAATCGCTCCTGTCTAAACTAAGGAGAAATTACTCAGAATTACTCTAATCACAAACAACACTCGGCCATACAAGTAACAAAACTATGTCCTAGAAAACACCTCTCTCTCAACTATCATCTAGTAGTAGTACAATATCCCCGATCCGATTCCTCTTGTCACATACACCACATACACTGCCCCAGGACACACAAACAAAAACACCTCGACAACACTAGGCAATTATTGTCAACACTGAAGTCCACGAGGAGTTCAATGAGTAAATTGTTATTCTACTACACTGAACTTCTCATTAGCCATCGTGGTTATTAGGGTAAATAATGAAGCAGTTGATGATTATGAGCATTTGTTAGTGCTCGTTTTCAGG
The DNA here is from genome assembly GCA_944472135.2 of Trichobilharzia regenti. Lineage (NCBI taxonomy): Eukaryota > Metazoa > Platyhelminthes > Trematoda > Strigeidida > Schistosomatidae > Trichobilharzia > Trichobilharzia regenti. The sequence goes on from OX235263.1 coordinate 52,125,670, forward strand.
TTTTCATGCATGCGGTGTTTTTGATATGGAACTTGGGACTGAAAAGCTTTCAGGATGTTACAGAAGGGATTGCTTGTGGCCTATTCCGTGTCAAATTAGTACAAGGACAATATAAGTGGCTTAAACATGTTTGAACGCAACGATATACAATGAAATTCAAAATGTTACCTTCTGCGATTAGGAGTTGGCCGGCCGTATTTAGCTCTCTGGACGCGAATTTCCCGGCCGTCTACCTTGTGTCCATCCATGCCGCGTATTGCACAATCTGCCTCCCTATCTGAGCAATACCTCACGAAGGCGAATCCTCTGCTCTCGAAAGTGTATGGATCTCTAGGGATGTAAATATCGCCTACATCAGTATGAGAGCCAACAGATTTGATTTGTACTTACCAACCTCACCGAAACGGCTGAAAACTCTTCGCAGGTCATCAATGGTTGTCCGGTACGCCAAATTATCTACTTTCAGAGATACCATCCCATCTATTCTTGGGGGTGATCGTCCATATCTACTCATGTCTTGTATGGATGGATGGGACCGGATGTTAAGCGCCTCGACTACTGCCAGGTGTGCAGTAAAACAAAGTTAGGAGCTAAATGTTTCAATCTCAGTCACTCTTTGTGGCACACTAATAAAAACGAGAAGCGATTATCATCACAGAGACGACAGATTGCATTAGGACTCCGGATTTTCCGACTTCAGTCCGAGGTAATCGTCTTTAGAATCTAGGTTAAGACCTTTCCAAATTTCAGGTCCAGCTTCAGATTATAGGGATAAAAGGCTCTAGTTGCCTATGTTAATTCTTGATATTTAGGTATTTGCAGCGATCTAGTTTCTCTTTGAAAGTGTTTACTGAAGGAGGTATTACTATTGAATCAGGTAAGGAGTTCCAGTCGTTGATCACTCTGTGAGAGAATCTTAACTCCACACGTACCTTGTTCGACCTCGGTCTGAGCACCTTTCTTGTTGTGACCTCGTAAGTTTATCCTAGAGGGAAAGAAAAGGTTTCATCCCCTTCAAATATATGGTATACCAAAATTAAGTCGCCTCTGCCTTTGGTATGATAGCGGGAAAAGATTCAAATTCTCCATCCTTTATCATAAGGAAGGTGTTAGATACCACTGACTAATATGGTTCCTACCCTTCGTATTCTTTCTAAGATACTCCTTCTAAGATACTCCTTCCTCCTTGAAGCCTTGACTAGCCGCTTGTTTGCAGTATTTTAGATCAGGCCTAACGTGTGTTGCGTAAAGTACTTTGAACATAGGCTCATGTAATCGTTTGAAACCCTTTCGGAATACCTGTAGCATTTAAAAAGCCTTAACTTCGACTCCATTACAGTTTGTCGTTGTTTTAAGTCATGGATTACGATAATTCCTACGTCCTTTTGTTCCTTAACATCTGTATGTGCCTTTGTCCCCCATGGAGTATGACGTATGAGACCTCCGACCAAGGCGCATCACCGTACTTTTCTTGGAATTAATTTCCAGATTCCAAGGGTCAACCCATTCAGTGAATTTATCTAGATGGTTTTGTAGTATCAAACTATCATCTTCATTATATACGGCTTTCTATATCTTAATATCGTCGGCAGATAAAAGGAAGATGAGGTAAGAATTTTTAGCAGTTCATTTACGTATAACAGGAATAGTAGTGGGCCAAGCACAGATCCCCAAGGTACCGCATTCACTACTGTTTTCCACACTAACAGCACGCTATTAACCCTAATCTTCTACTTTCTATCCATCAGGCAGTCGCCAAACCACTCATTTCAATGTAGTTGAAGATTGAACGATCAACTCATGGTTGTTTGCTCAAATCCAACTTCCCCATAATTTTCTCGGGTGATCAATCCGCCAGTCATCGTCTCATCGGCCGCTGTTCTGAAAGAAACTAGAATAACCTGTCAGAAGTAATATCGTGATTTATTGTTGTAATATTTGTTCATAGACCTTAGTCCGTAATACCAATAATGCTGGTTATATGTTGGTGTTAGAATGAAGAATTCTCTAGTCGCCAATCTGTGTTATGGTTTTTGCGTCCGTTAGTACTAAGCGTTTCTGAAAGGCTTCGAGGGACAGCGTGAGGCCCAGCGTAGCAAGAGCTGGCCATTAACGGATTTTGGGACGTGATTGACAGTTTCTGACAGTTGGTGATAATTTTTTACGGATTGAATAGTCTCCGTCCGTATTTCCTGATGCCGGCTAAGTCTTCTTTGAACAAGCGTTATCGGAAACTTCCTGGAATTTTGGTTACGTTTCATGATGCCTGGGTCAGAGAAGGGAAAAGAGCGTCTTAGAAGCAAACAGGAAAGTAAGTTATGTTGGCTTGTCTGTTACTTGTAACGTTGTGTTTGATGCTCAGCATGGTGAGTTTGTTGTTCATGTTTCGCAGTCTAGGGATAATAGGAATATCAAACTCCCTAAATTTGAACCACTGTGTTTCGACGGAAACCCAGCTGATTATTTACAGTTTGCAAAGGAGTTTGAGATCATGTTGAATGGTTTTATATTAAATGATGAAATGAAGTTAATGTATTTGATGAGGTATTGCACTGGAGTTGCTGCAAGAGCTATACAGTATTGTAAGTTTATGAAGCCAAAAGCGGGCTACTACGAGGCTATGAGCATACTACGTCAAAGGTTCGGAAGACCATCGATGATTGCAGGGAAATTACTCGAGGCTGTTAAATGTAATGGTGATCAAATACAGGATGACTCCCAGGCACTCACTGAGTTTTTGGATAATTTGCTGATTTACAAGAATGCATTGATTTCGATGAATTGCATGAGTGACCTCAACTCGAGTTTTAAACTAGAAGTAATAGCAAGACGCCTACCTACTCGACTTCAAAGCAAGTGGGTGAAGATAAACTCTCGTGTATTATTATTACTATTTTATCCTTTAATTCCTAGAGGAACATAGGGCTTCAGACGCGCGTCTCCATTGCCTTCTGTTTTCTGCCAACCTTATCAACCCGCTCCAAGTCTGACCACATGCTTTCGTCTCCTCTTCACATGACCTCCTCCAAGTCACCCTGACATTGTCGACCAACTCGCCGCTTCCCCTTCAGGTTCCAGTCGAACAATGGCTTGTCTAATGATGTCACTCACTTGATGGTTTGCTCAGAGTATGGCCAGCGAATCCATCTCCATTTCTTCCTGCCTATTTGTTTCACAATCGGTTCCTGGTTGGTTCGCTCATTGCCAGAGATCCCTGTTGCTGATCTTTTCTGGCCATCTGGTCTTGAGTATTGAACGAAGACAACTGTGAATGAAGGTCTGTAGTTTGTTTGAGATGCTCTTTATGACGCGCAGTGCAAGCCTCTGATCCGTACAGAAGCACTGACTTTACATTGGATGAAGGTATTTAGCCAAAGTTCGATGATATTCTGAAACTGGTAAATATAGCTTCAATCAATCTATGAGCAGGTTTTCCAGTATATTGCACCTCACCCCTAGAATAGAGAAGCCTGAGAGCAAACCGCAATCATTTACGACGAAAGGGTCTCAGAGAAGGCGACGACATGAAAGATTTATGGTATCTAGTAATCCATATAAAATTGGTGAGTGTGACAGCCTTCGCGGGACATCCTCAACAGATGGGTTACAAGTTGCAAGACAAACATGGTTGTGTTTAACACGTCTGCAAGAAGTGCATACAAAGCCGAACTGTGAGGAAGTGATTAAGTGTAGTAGTAAGCTAAGTGTGAAATCAAGGTCTGACTCCGAACGGTGTGATGATAATGGTGCCGCGAAGGAGCCTGTAGTTGCAACTGGTAAGCCATTGTTGAATAGAGTGTCACAGACGACACCACAGTTTGTGCAGGAGAAAAGAGTTACAGTTACAGAGTCCAGTTCAGACTCCACATATATAAAAGATATTCCTAGTCACAGAAAAGGTATGAAATCTTCAAGGATTTGTGAGGAGGAACCCAAATTATCCACTGATGTTAAGAGCTTCAAAATGAGGACATTCATCATACAAACGGAGGTAGACTCAATAATTGTGACAGTGATCATGATAGTGCACTTTTCTCTATGGTTGATCATGATAGAGATGAGGGGAATGCCTACTACTGCCAAGTTGAACAAAGGTTCTGTACAACTACAACGTGAAGTAGAATTAAATGCAGATGCAGTTGCAGAAGGTATGGATAGCTGTGAGACCGTCAGTGTAATTGATCAGCGTGTAGCCCACCTATCATCAGATGATAGTTGCCAATCACGTCTCATAAACCGTTAATGCCCAGCTCTCGCTACGCTCGGGCCCACGCTGTTCCTTTGAGTTTCAGAAACGCTTAGTAATAACGGACGCAAAAACCAAAACACCGATCTGCTGCTTGTTATTTCTTTATTGTTACACCAACATATAAAAGGAATAAACGAACTAAGCAACTAAGTTCTGAAAACAAATATTACAATAATATATCATTTTATTACTTCTGACGATATTTTACTCTTCTTTCTGAACAGCGACCGATGAGACGATGACTGTCGTATTGATGCCTCCGCGAAAATTTGGGAAGTTGGCTTTGAGCAAACAACCACTAATTGATCGTTCAATATTCAACTACATTGACACTCCCCGGCAAAAAAGGGATCCAACCCTTTTTTCCTTCACGACCAATACACGTTGACTTGGATGCCATTGCGACAACACTGGTCACACGGACAGAGCTGAAATGGAAAACAAACAGAAAAGCCAACACACCACAAACATACCCACAGCACAATCTCACACATCGCTGACGACCTGCGCCTCCAGACAGAGACCTCCTCTTGACATCTTGCAACACAATCGCCACATGCTAGAATGACTCTTGCAGAATGCAACGTGACCATAGCACCACCTCATGATACTCTTCAAGCATCCTCTTTTCTATTCACTATCAATTACCACTGCAATCGCTTGTCACTCATTCTGCCTCAGTTCTAGTAGCGGTGACGCATGCGAGCCTCAGTCGTTTACACTCTTTCTCCCCGTCGTGTGGGACCGCAGCTAACAATTATCTCCGTGTGCATTTCATTCTCAGCAATAGCCTCCCCGGCGTATACGACCCATCTGCTTTCTTTAACATCAATCAATTCATTGACGGATGTGGAAGACTCGAAACAACTTCAGAAGTAATCACGACGAAAATTTTAACAAAATTATGCAATAAAAACAAGGTTCGAAAACAACGAGTAAACACAATGAATCCAAAAACACCAATTGATATGACACACCACACGTATATACAAATAGTACAAATAACCTCGCGGATCATGTCTTGGTGGAATTACTTTGAAGAATTGCAGGACTTACACCAGTACGCCTACAAACCTTCACAGGTTGACGATTGTAAGTTGTGGAATGTCCAGACACAAACAAGATTAACCAACAATTACATCAATTGGAAATCACACAACTATTTAACACAAACATATGTACAATCACTACATCAAATGTTGTGGATTCTGACACGACAAACTACCCTTGAAGAACTGTAGGATTTACACCAGTACGCCTACAACCCTTCTCAGGTTGACGCCCTAGGTTGGAAAATCGTCGCAGAGTTCATTTGCTAACTTCCTTCTATCAGCTATATCCTCAAATCTGAATGGTAACACGCTCATGTCATTGTATCGTAGAATATAGATGACGAACAAACACACGACGTATCTGGTCAACCAAGTATAGAAACAGAGTAATTTACACCAAAGATAATAACATTCAAATAGTAACTTGAAACTAGAAATGTCTTTATTCGTGCAAGTCAATTTAACAATAACTCTCTCCTTTACACTTGGCTTATCCACACTAAACTGAGCAATATCTTTCGTCTTTTCAAACGGACTGATACTAGCATAGTCACTGCAGAAGGTACTAGAGTTGATGGGCGTCTGTTTCATTGTGGATGACAGCACCAACGACGACTGATTGATACCAGTTGATGAAGTTAGCGAGGAATCCAAAGCTGTTGTTGCTCGGTTTTCAGAAATTTGTCTTCCTGCAAGACCACCAACACTGCTGTCTTTTACTATCAGCACAGGTTTAGCAATAGCATCTGATGATAGGTGGGCTACATGCTGATCAATTACACTGACGGTCTCACAAGTATCCATACGTTCTGCAACTGCATCTGCATTTATTTCTCCTTCACGTTGTAGTTGTACAGAACCTTTATTTAACTTAGCAGTAGTAGGCATATCCCGCATCTCATCATGATCAACCAAAGACAACTGTGAAGTATCATGATCATTATCACGAATATTCACTTTACCGTCAACTTTATCATTTTCAAACTCTTTAATAACAGAAGTAGACAATTTTGGTTCCTCCTCACAAATCATTAGATGTTATTTACCTTCACTCTGACTAGTAATATCTTGTAAAATTGCGGAGACAGAACTGTCCTCTGAGACTGTAACTATCCTCTGTGACACTCTATTCAACAATGGCTTACCAGTTGCAACTACAGACTTCTTGACCGCACCGTTATCGTCACACAATTCGGAGTCAGACCTGGGGTTTACATATAGCTTATCACTGAACTTGCTTACTGGTTCACAGTTCACCTTTGTATGCACCTCTTGAAAACATGTAAAACACAACCGTGCTAGTCTTGCATCTTGCAACTTATCTATTGAGGATGTACTACGAAACCTGTTACACTCACTGGGTCTATATGCATTACTAGACATCATGGAGCCTTCTAGATATCCACCTCTCTGAGGCTTATTCGTCAACAATGATTGCATTTTGCTCTCAGACTGCTCTATTCTAGGGGTGAGATTCAATATACTGGCAAACTTGCTCATCGATTGATTGACACTATCTTTTACTAGTTTCAGGATATCATCAAATTTTGGATCGATATCCTCTTCCTCCATACGGGAGCTTATCTTCACCCACTTCCTTTGCAGTCGAGTAGGTAGGCGTCTCGCAATTACCTCTAGGACTGAGCTCGAGTTGAGGTCACTCATGCTATTCATAGAAATCAAGGTATTCTTATAAGTCATAAGATTATCTAAAAACTCAGCAAGTGCCTTGGAGTCATCTTGAAGTTGACTGCCGTTACCTTTGACAGCTTCGTATACGTTCCTTACAATCAATGAAGGTCTTCCAAACCTTTGACGTAATATGCTCATAGCCTCATCGTAGCCCTCTTTCGGCTTCATAAACTTACAACACCGTATAGCTCTTGCAGCATCTCCAGTGCAATACCTCATCAAATACATTAACTTCATTTCATCATTTAATATAAAACCACTCAACATGATCTCAAACTCGTTTACAAATTGTAAATAATCAGCTGGGTTTTCACCAAAACATCGTGGTTCTAATTTAGGGAGTTTGATGTACCTATCATCCCTGAACGGCGAAACAGTAACATCAACCATGTCATACTTAACATCAGACGCACCCTTACAAGTAACAGACAAGTCACAATGACTTACTTTCCTGTTTGCATCCAAGACACTCTGTCCCTTCTTTGACCCAGGCATTGTTGAACTTGACCAAATTCCAAAAATGTTCCAGATATTGCTTGTTCAAAGAGGACTTGACCGGCACCAGGAAAAATGAACGGCGACTATCCAAACTTTCACCAACTGTTTCAATCCGCCAGATCTGTTTCTATCGTCAGAAACTGTCAGTCTCGTCTCATAAACCGTTAATGCCCAGCTCTCGCTACGCTCGGGCCCACGCTGTTCCTTGAAGATTTCAGAAACGCTCAGTTATAACGGACGAAAAAACCAAAACACCGATCTGCCGCTTGAGATTTCTTTATTGTTACACCAACATATAAAAAGAATAAGTGAACTAAGGTCTGTGAACAAAAATTACAATAATAAATCATTATATTACTTCTGACGATGTTTCACTCTTCTTTCTGAACAGCGACCGATGAGACGATGACTGTCGTATTGATGCCTCCGCGAAAATTGGGGAAGTTGGCTTTGAGCAAACAACCACTAATTGATCGTTCAATATTCAACTCCATTGACAATGGTGCTTAACCCGAACTAGTAGTGAAAGGCAGCAGTGGTTGTAATCTTGCAGTTAGACAAATTTCCGAAAGCCGAGCAACAACAGCTTCAGATCCACCGCTAAGTTCATCAACTGGTATGAATCAGTTGTCCCTGGTGTTGTCATCCAGAATGAGAAGGAGGCCCATCAACTGAAGTATCTTGTGCAGTGACTATGATAGTATTGATGCGTTTGAAAAGACGAAAGATATTCCTCAGTTTATTGAGGAGAAGCGAAGTGTGTATGAGAGGGTAATTGTTAAAAAGACTTGCATGAATAGAGGTTTATCAAGTTCCAAGTTACTATTTGAATGTTATCAACTTTGGTGTAATTTATTCTGTTTCTACGCTTCGTTGACCAGATACGTCCTATGTTTGTCAGTCATCTATATTCCACAGTACAACCATATGGGCGTGTCACAGTTCAAAGTTGGGGATATAGATGACAGAAGGAGGTCAGCAAATCAAATCTCCGACGATTTTCCAACCTAGGGCGTCAACCTGAGAAGGGTTGCAGGTGTACTGATGTAAGTCCTGCGATTCTCTAAAGGAATTACATCGAGACATCATCTGTGAGGTTATTTGTACTGTTTGTGTATACGTGTGGTGTGTTTTATCAATTTGTGATTTTGGATTAATTCTGTTAACTCGTTGTTATCTTCCCTTGTTTTTATTGCGTAATTTTCTTAAAATTTTCGTCGTGATCACTTCTGAAGTTGTTTCGAGTCTTCCACATCCGTGAATGAATAGATGGATGGTAAAGACAGCTGTCAGCCACGTCTCGTAAACCGTCAATACCCAGCTCTTGCTACACTGGGACTCACGCTGTTCCTTGGTGTTTCTCAGAAATGCTTAGTAATAACGGACGAAAAAACCAAAACACCAATTGGTGACTCGAGAATTCTTTATTGTAACACAAACATATAGCCAGATATACAACTAAGGTCTATGAACAAATATTACAATAATGAATCACAATATTATTTCTGACAGTTTTAGCCTGACTTCTTTCTGAAGAGCGACCGATGAGACGATGACTGTCGTATTGATGCCTCCGCGAAAATTGGGGAAGTTGGCTTTGAGCAAACAACCACTAATTGATCGTTCAATATTCAACTACATTGACACTCCCCGGCAAAAAAGGGATCCAACCCTTTTTTCCTTCACGACCAATACACGTTGACTTGGATGCCATTGCGACAACACTGGTCACACGGACAGAGCTGAAATGGAAAACAAACAGAAAAGCCAACACACCACAAACATACCCACAGCACAATCTCACACATCGCTGACGACCTGCGCCTCCAGACAGAGACCTCCTCTTGACATCTTGCAACACAATCGCCACATGCTAGAATGACTCTTGCAGAATGCAACGTGACCATAGCACCACCTCATGATACTCTTCAAGCATCCTCTTTTCTATTCACTATCAATTATCACTGCAATCGCTTGTCACTCATTCTGCCTCAGTTCTAGTAGCGGTGACGCATGCGAGCCTCAGTCGTTTACACTCTTTCTCCCCGTCGTGTGAGACCACAGCCAGCAATTACCTCTGTGTGCATGTCATTCTCAGCAATAGCCTCCCCGGCGTATACGACCCATCTGCTTTCTTTAACATCAATCAATTCATTGACGGATGTGGAAGACTCGAAACAACTTCAGAAGTAATCACGACGAAAATTTTAACAAAATTATGCAATAAAAACAAGGTTCGAAAACAACGAGTTAACAGAATTAATCCAAAATCACAAATTGATAAAACACACCACACGTATACACAAACAGTACAAATAACCTCACAGATGATGTCTCGATGTAATTCCTTTGAAGAACTGTAAGACTTACAGCAGTACGCCTACATTCCTTCTCAGCTGGATGATACAAGTTGAAGTCGTGCGGACACAAACAGAATTACCAACAGCTAGATGACATGATATCAATTCAGTGTATGCAATATGAACATATGTACAAAATCACACACCAAGCACATTGGACTGCTCATTGATGCGCTGCCCTTTGAAGAATTGTAGGACTTACAGCAGTACGCCTACAACCCTCCTCAGGTTGACGCCCTAGGTTGGAAAATCGTTGCAGAGTTCATTTGCCGACTTCCTACTATCAGCTATATCCTCAAATCTGAACCTGTAACACGCTCATGTCATTATATCGTAGAATATAGATGACGAGAAACCATACGACGTATCTGGTCAACCAAGCGTAGAAACAGAGTAATTTACACGAAAGATAATGGCATTCAAATGGCAACTTGCATCTAGAAATGCCTTTATTCATGCATGTCATTTAAACAATTACCCTCTCATACACACTTCGCTTCTCCTCAATAAACTGAGGAATATCTTTCGTCTTTTCAAACGCATCAATACTATCATAGTCACTGCACAAGATACTTGAGTTGATGGGCGTCCTTCTCAATGTTATTGTAATGTATTTCATACAAATTTAAAAATTTACATGAAAATGCATGCCATTTTTACAGGCACGATCAAGTAAGTTATAGTCTCAAATCTCAGAATGTCTACAAGTTAATCATATTTCAACTGTTAAATATTTGATACATATAATACACTGATTGCCTGAACTAGTCTGTATAGTTATTGAATTGTACATTTGTCCTCCAGGTTGAGCGGGAAAATCGACTTCGTTTCGTTTTCATCCCGTGGTTGTCGGCATACGATAACCAACCAAAATTGAGTTAATTACAACGTTTACAAGGGATTGGAAGCTGTTTTAGAAAAGTAAAAGTGCTGAGGTGAATCATTAAATTGTAATGAAATAGGTAAGTGCAAGTATCATTAATAAATGCTGTCAGTCTCGTCTCATAAACCGTTAATGCCCAGCTCTCGCTACGCTCGGGCCCACGCTGTTCCTTTGAGTTTCAGAAACGCTTAGTAATAACGGACGCAAAAACCAAAACACCGATCTGCTGCTTGTTATTTCTTTATTGTTACACCAACATATAAAAGGAATAAACGAACTAAGCAACTAAGTTCTGAAAACAAATATTACAATAATATATCATTTTATTACTTCTGACGATATTTTACTCTTCTTTCTGAACAGCGACCGATGAGACGATGACTGTCGTATTGATGCCTCCGCGAAAATTTGGGAAGTTGGCTTTGAGCAAACAACCACTAATTGATCGTTCAATATTCAACTACATTGACACTCCCCGGCAAAAAAGGGATCCAACCCTTTTTTCCTTCACGACCAATACACGTTGACTTGGATGCCATTGCGACAACACTGGTCACACGGACAGAGCTGAAATGGAAAACAAACAGAAAAGCCAACACACCACAAACATACCCACAGCACAATCTCACACATCGCTGACGACCTGCGCCTCCAGACAGAGACCTCCTCTTGACATCTTGCAACACAATCGCCACATGCTAGAATGACTCTTGCAGAATGCAACGTGACCATAGCACCACCTCATGATACTCTTCAAGCATCCTCTTTTCTATTCACCATCAATTATCACTGCAATCGCTTGTCACTCATTCTGCCTCAGTTCTAGTAGCGGTGACGCATGCGAGCCTCAGTCGTTTACACTCTTTCTCCCCGTCGTGTGGGACCGCAGCTAACAATTATCTCCGTGTGCATTTCATTCTCAGCAATAGCCTCCCCGGCGTATACGACCCATCTGCTTTCTTTAACATCAATCAATTCATTGACGGATGTGGAAGACTCGAAACAACTTCAGAAGTAATCACGACGAAAATTTTAACAAAATTATGCAATAAAAACAAGGTTCGAAAACAACGAGTAAACACAATGAATCCAAAAACACCAATTGATATGACACACCACACATATATACAAATAGTACAAATAACCTCGCGGATCATGTCTTGGTGGAATTACTTTGAAGAATTGCAGGACTTACACCAGTACGCCTACAAACCTTCACAGGTTGACGATTGTAAGTTGTGGAATGTCCAGACACAAACAAGATTAACCAACAATTACATCAATTGGAAATCACACAACTATTTAACACAAACATATGTACAATCACTACATCAAATGTTGTGGATTCTGACACGACAAACTACCCTTGAAGAACTGTAGGATTTACACCAGTACGCCTACAACCCTTCTCAGGTTGACGCCCTAGGTTGGAAAATCGTCGCAGAGTTCATTTGCTAACTTCCTTCTATCAGCTATATCCTCAAATCTGAATGGTAACACGCTCATGTCATTGTATCGTAGAATATAGATGACGAACAAACACACGACGTATCTGGTCAACCAAGTATAGAAACAGAGTAATTTACACCAAAGATAATAACATTCAAATAGTAACTTGAAACTAGAAATGTCTTTATTCGTGCAAGTCAATTTAACAATAACTCTCTCCTTTACACTTGGCTTATCCACACTAAACTGAGCAATATCTTTCGTCTTTTCAAACGGACTGATACTAGCATAGTCACTGCAGAAGGTACTAGAGTTGATGGGCGTCTGTTTCATTGTGGATGAAAACACCAACGATGACTGAGTGACACAAGGTGATGGAGTTAGCGGTGGATCAGAAGCTGTTCTTGTTCGGCTCTCAGATAGTTGTCCAACTGCAAGATTACCACCACTGCTGTCTTTTACTACTAGTTCGGGTTTAGCACTATCATCTGATGATAGGTGGGCTACACGCTGATCAATTACACTGACTGTCTCACACGTATGGACATCTTCTGGAATTGCATCTGCGTTCAATTCTACTTCACGTTGTAGTTGTACAGAACCTTTATTTAACTTAGCAGTAGTAGGCATATCCCGCATCTCATCATGATCAACCAAAGACAACTGTGAAGTATCATGATCATTATCACGAATATTCAATTTACCGTCAAGTTCATCATTTTCAAACTCTTTAATAACAGAAGTAGACAATTTTGGTTCCTCCTCAAAAATCATTAAAGGTTTTCTATCTTCACTCTGACTAGTTATACCTTTGTATGCACCTCTTGCAAACGAGTAAAACACAACCGTGTTTGTCTTGCATCTTGCAACTTATCTGTTGAGGATGTACTACGAAAGCTGTTACACTCACTAGATCTATATGCATTACTAGACATCATCGAGCCTTCTCGATATCCACCTCTCTGAGGCTTATTCGTCATCAATGAGTGCGTTTTACCCTCAGACTGCTCTATTCTATGGGTGAGATCTAACAGACTGGCGAACTTGCTCATAGATTGATTGACACTAGTATTTACCAGTTTCAGGATATCATCAAACTTTGGCTCGATACCCTCATCCTCCATACGGGAGCTTATCTTCACCCACTTCCTTTGCAGTCGGGTAGGTAGACGTCTTGCTATTACTTCTAGTATAAAACTCGAGTTTAGGTCACTCACGCGATTCATCGAAATCATTCCATTCTTGTAAATTAGCAAATTATCTAAAAACTCAGTGAGTGCCTGAGAGTCATCTCGTAATTGACCACCATTATCCTTAACAGCGTCGAATAATTTCCCTGCAATCATCGAAGGTCTTTCAAACCTTTGACGTAATATGCTCATAGACTCGTAGTAGCCCTCTTTTGGCTTCATAAACTTACAGCACTGTATAGCTCTTGCAGCATCTCCAGTGCAATATCTCATCAAATACATTAACTTCATTTCATCAGTTAATAGAAAACTACTCAGCATGATCTCAAACTCCTTTACAAATTGTAAATAATCGGCCGGGTTTCCATCAAAACATCGTGGTTCTAATTTAGGGAGTTTGATGTACCTATCATCCCTGAACGGCGAAACAGTAACATCAACCATGTCATACTTAACATCAGACGCACCCTTACAAGTAACAGACAAGTCACAATGACTTACTTTCCTGTTTGCATCCAAGACACTCTGTCCCTTCTTTGACCCAGGCATTGTTGAACTTGACCAAATTCCAAAAATGTTCCAGATATTGCTTGTTCAAAGAGGACTTGACCGGCACCAGGAAAAATGAACGGCGACTATCCAAACTTTCACCAACTGTTTCAATCCGCCAGATCTGTTTCTATCGTCAGAAACTGTCAGTCTCGTCTCATAAACCGTTAATGCCCAGCTCTCGCTACGCTCGGGCCCACGCTGTTCCTTTGAGTTTCAGAAACGCTTAGTAATAACGGACGCAAAAACCAAAACACCGATCTGCTGCTTGTTATTTCTTTATTGTTACACCAACATATAAAAGGAATAAACGAACTAAGCAACTAAGTTCTGAAAACAAATATTACAATAATATATCATTTTATTACTTCTGACGATATTTTACTCTTCTTTCTGAACAGCGACCGATGAGACGATGACTGTCGTATTGATGCCTCCGCGAAAATTGGGGAAGTTGGCTTTGAGCAAACAACCACTAATTGATCGTTCAATCTTCAACTCCATTGACAAATTCATTAAAAAAAAAGAAAACTCCCTAGGCTGACAACGTTCATTTGCAATGTATTATGGTACACGTATATCTCGTACTATCATGATGTCCACTTTTGGTTTTAATACATTTATCCTCATGTGTGCCAGTTGTTTTTGTTTTATATTTTTTTGTGCATTTAGTGCACAACCGTACTCTTCAGAGAGTAGGGATATAATAAGTCATAAAGAGCTGTAAAATGTTAGTTTTAATGGAGTAAAATGAGGATCAAGTAAAGACGTTATTAGAAAATAAATGAGATAAGACATTTTGAAGTGGTATTTAAAGATCTGACGATGGATAGCTAATTAATTTATAAGATGCCTCATAAATCTGTGCAGATCCCACATGGTCGCATCTCAACAATAGGCTGGGCGAATGGTATATATTTAAAGGTAGAAGCATGATCTGTCAAGGCGTTCATTATTATCTTTTTCAAGATAAGCATCTAAGCCCTCATAAAAATCAGAAATATCTCGAGCCTTTAATTTGTATATTGCTGTTCCTGCAGAATGGGGCGATTCACCTTAGTGACCGCCACCATATCTACTGATCAGCTAACGCCACCCTCCCTCCTTTTTTGATGATAAGCTCTGAGACTATGATTATTATGGTTACCGCAAATATATTGCTTGGTAGCAGACATGTTCGTACCTCATATGCCATCTCCCTAGCTTTCTTAATGTGTGCTTCCAATAGGTCTCCGCGTACATCTTTATGAACATATTATATATATGTGCATGCGTCCTAATGAACAGATTACTTTATAAGGAGTCAAAACCTTGATTTAAAAGAATAGGTTTCGTGAATAGTGGAGCAAGATTCAGCAGAACACTATAGTTAGGATTCAATGTAGGTAGTAAGAACTGAAGGTAAGGTCGGTTGGCGGGACTTAGTGTACTAAATTATCATGACAAATTTCATTCTGAATTCTGTTCAACATCACAAAGTCAACTTTGCGACCAATTGGTCCCTTTTATCTGCTAATACCAATATAATGCTGTACTTACCATCTAATGTGGATTTTTATAAACTTTCGAACCCCTACTGATTGATAAAATGATAATAATAACGGTCTGCATCCAGTGTGTCTTACTCTAGCACCTGTATATCACCTCTCTTCTTACATTCCATTAACGCAAAATTTCATAATTCCCGCGTGAATCTGACTCACTATTAGTTTATTAAATATTATAATTTAGACTTAATCCAAAATCTTATATTCTATTCTTATAAAGTTTCTAGAGGTCATTTTCCAATTTATAATTTCATAAAACAGTGTTCAATTTCAGACTGCACTTGTCCAATATGATCATGCCTGTACAAACGGTATGTGAATCATGTAAATGCTTAATTTATATGAAATATATATATAGTAGACATCTGACATTGCAAAGTAACGTGTCTAAACATATTATAAAAGATATTAACAGAAATACTACATAGCTTTAACATTATGAATTTTAGAAAATTATATGAGAATGGGTAACTGTTGACTGAAGATAATCAATTCAACTCAAAAATAGTGCAGTGTATTATGCTAATAATATAAGTATATTCGTAAAATATTAAAAGATATGGTTGCTAATGTAATGGTTTTCGGAAATAATTATACTGACGAACTTATTGAAGATTACAGTGAAGAGGAAACCAGTGAGTTAGTTAAACGGCTACTGTGCAGTTAGTAGTTAAAACGTCTTTTTTAAAAAGTAAAGGGTAGAAGAGTTTTGAGCACCGGAGCAAATTAAGTCATATTCTACTGAGTAGAGTGTAGTGAGTAGTGGTACGATTAGGGATAAGGGTAGGTTGAATGAACTTGGGGAAAATGGTTGGTTGGTTGAGTTTGTTATTGCTAGGTATTCCTGGCCACTTTTCATATGGCATGCTTTAGACATTACAAAGTACCAGTTTGCTTATATTATGGGAGAACTATCACAACTAATTTGGGATTATACATCCAGGAGAGTCTAATGAGTTTATAAACCCGATTGAAGAAATATCGATAGGATCTCTAGTAAGCTGAATAACCGGACCTTAGGTAAAGGCATGTGGGAGAGATTAGGTTGGTTTTATCACGTTATAGATGAGGTACGGTTGCCGGGGCAAATGAGTTTCCTCAAATTGGGGGTATTGCACTGGGGTCTGTAGTACTAAAGCTAGTTGAGCGGCCCATATGGATAAAGTATGGATAAGTAGACCGAAGCTCTTTTGTTGATAGGAACTCGTTAAGTAGACGCTGGAATTCAGTAGGAGATCGGCAACTACGTACAGTAAGTGGAAGTTCGTTCCATAATGCACTGTACTGTATTTTAAAGAAACGTGATCGCAGTTTTGTCCGGAACCGGCTTATGGATAGAGTATTTTCATGATTCCTAAGAGTATATATGGGTAAATTATTGAAAGCTATTGGATTACTGCTTTTGGTGTAGCCGTGTAAAAGGCGAAAGAGGAATGTAAGGTTGAGTTTCAGGCGCCTTAACCAAAGTGGCTGAAGTCCATACATTTTGCACCTATCAGCGTAAGTCAGTCCTTCATGTTTGTATAATAGGCGTCGAGTAAAACTTCGCTGAATATTTTCAATACGAACCCTGTCATACCCATGCATGAAACCGAAGACAATTGTGCAGTATTCAAGTACTGGACGAACCATGACTTTGTATAAAAGGACTTTAGCCTCATTTGTGTACATTTTTCGATGTAACAAGCCTGTGAGTCTTCGGCATTTAGAAACAAGTGCTTTTGCGTACTGACTGAATGTTAAGTTTTGTGAGTAGGTAACTCCCAGGTCTTTTATGGAACTGAGGGTTTGGAGAAAAGAGTTACCTAGGTGTAACCTGAAATTCGGATGGGAGTTATTGAAATATAGGACACCACATTTATCAGAATTGAATGGCAGTTGCCAGTCATTGCTCCAGTTATGTAACCTATCCAGATCATCTTGAATATGTGTGAATCCTTCGTTTAGTGTAGAATGGGGGAAGCTGTATACAATCTTTAAGTCGTCAGCAAAGAGGTATGGGGTACCATGCTTGATTACGCTGCAGATGTCGTTAATGTAGATTACGAAAAGCAGTGGACCTAGTACACTACCCTGAATCACTCCACTTCTTATAGGTCTGGGTGACGAGTAATTATTTGCAAATTTCACAACTTGGGAACGATCTTCCAAGAAAGAAATGAGCCAGGATAACAAGGGGTCTTGGAACCCGTACGACTTTAGCTTAAGGATTAGTCTCTTGTGTGGGACTTTATCAAAGGCTTTTTTGAAGTCAAAGAAGAGAGTTGTGACATACAAACCATGATCACGCTTAGCGGTAACATCATCAAAGTAGTCAAGTAGGCAGGTGGAGCATGATCGATTTTTCAAGAAGCCGTGTTGTGCTGGAGTAAACACTTTGTGAAGGTGGAGGTATGAAGCAATATCTTGCCCTATAACCTTTTCCATAACCCTGGAAACTACTGACGTGATATTAATCGGTCGGTAGTTTTCGATGTTAGAAGTTGGTCCTTGTTTGTGCCTAGGGGTTATAAACGACAGTTTCCAGCATTCTGGGTAACTGCCATTATTTAAGGACAGAATGAAAAACTTTAGTAGGATAATGGGTATATCCTCACCACCTCTTTTCAACAAGATAGATGGAATTCCATCGGGCCCAGCGTTATATGATGTCCGGAGGGATGCTATAGCGGAGGAAATCTTTTGTTGGGTGAATGTTATATTACCCAAAAAGTGATTTGGTATTGTCGGAACTTCAAGACTATCTACTGTTTCTTCGATAGTATAGTAGCTAGAAAAGTGGGAGCTGAATAACTCACATATCTCCTGCGGGTCTTCGTGTAGTTTTTCTCCATCTAGTAATAAGTTAGGGATACTTATTCTGTTGTTGTTGATTCGTGACTTAATTAGTTTAACTAATGCCTCTGTATTATCAGGTCGTGAGTGGAGGATGCGTTCTAGTTTGATGGACTCAGATAACTGATTAGATTTGTATGAATCATAAGTTTGCTTGAGTGTAATGAGTGATGAAAAGTCATTATATCTGTAGAATTGCCTAGCATGCTTACGCAGTCGGTTTCGAATCTTTACGGGGATGAAGTCGGGCTGTTTAGGCCTCGTTTTCACAAGTCTTACTGGAGCGATGAAGTCATGTGCAAATCCTAGGTTCTCATAGAGTAATTTGTTTGTCTCTATAGCCGAGCTGCACGTAAAGTATGGCTCCCAGTCTAGGGTGCGTATGTATGGTTTCAGTTCATCCCACTGAGCATGTCTGTAACCCCTGAGTAATACTTTGTTGGCGTTTATTGTCGAACTCATGCTAGTGCAAATATTAAATGTACCGAATACTACTCTGTGGTCGCTGCCAGGAAACTCTTTACCTACTCGAAGGGTAGTGGGGATGATACCATTAGTGAAAACTAGATCTAAAATCTTAGATAGCCTGGTAGGATACTGTACGTGTTGTTGCCATTCTTTTGTTTCTATTATGTTGATAAATTCATTGTACCGTTTTGGTGAGGAAAGTGGTTGCCAGACTACATCGGGCATATTAAAGTCCCCACATATAATTTTAGCCGTGTGAGGTAGTGAAGTGGCGTAAGCGAACGTGCTAGCAAGCTTCATATTACCTTCAACGGTTGAGCACGGGGGGTGATAGATGCAACCTATAAGATAGGAACTGGAGTGAGACAGTCTTAGAATAGCCCACACTGAATCGTTATCTGTGATGAGCTCTGGGTAGAAGCACTGTGTGGCCTTAATATCAGACCTGATATACATAGCACATCCTCCTCCTCTACCATAGTTTCTGTCGCCTCTGAATACATAATAGTTATCAATAGAAATATCTTTATCGCAAATCTGAGGAGTGCACCATGTCTCAGTAATCATTATGAGAGACGGATTGCAAATTAGGGATAATGTCGTGAAGTCGAACATTTTGTTGAGTAAGGAGCGAGCATTGATAAGACAGAATGAGAGAGAGTTAGGGGTGACGGTGAAATCGCATATATCTTTAAAAATATTCTCTCCAAGGTTTATGGCGTCTAGAACAGATTGTTTGATGGGTGCTAACTCAGATGGTGGCCACTTACTAGCAGTGCTGGAAAAGTGCCCTACACCAGTATCAGCACAGAGAGATGTGCCATCGTTTGTTACCCCGGCGGGTGTGAGGTGTTCATAATACCGTGCCTCCAATGCATCGCCCTCCCATCCGGTGATAAGTGGCTTGACAGTATGTGTGCTATTTGCGTCAATATTGAGGCTGAAATTTCGTGTTGGCTGAGAAAATTTAGATTGGATGGGGGGAGGTAGGTATTCCTTGTGGATAGTATGCTGGGGTAGAGTTACGTGTATCGCAGTTATGACTAATATTTTGTGTGTTTAAGTTATTTTCGTAAATATTAGTCCATTGACGGTCTTGGGTGGTCTGTATGCGATGGTTTTCGGGGATGTGGTGAGTCAAAAGGCCACCTTTAGGAAACATGCCTAGCGCACTTGTTCCTTGTTGTAGAGGTCCCTGGATCAAACTTTTGTCTATAGTAGCCATAGATTGGAAAGTTGTGTCGGGGTAGGTGTATGCCTGCCCGTCGGGCTTCGACTTATTTTTAGGGTGCCCAGACATATAGCGTCTGTTGTGTCTATCGGACGAAGACTTGTTTGATGTTGGATGAATCGGCGGGTTACCTCTCTTTTCATTGACGTTAGATTTATGGCGGTATGAGGGCTTATTCTGCTTCCCTGGTTTAGTGGTATGATTGGGGTCGCTTAAGTTAATGTTATCTGGTTCGCTGCTGAGAAACCTATCAGTGATGTGTTTGAGTACAGGTATTCTGGATGGCAGGGTTATTTTACTTCGTTTTGTATGCTCACTAATCTGAGTGCTGCTCGGGGAGGATATGCTTAATGCTACATGCTCGAGCTTAGTCTTTTGCTTAACGTTGGTAGTGGTATTAGCGGCTGATGGTGATGTGGCTAGCGAGCATAACTCTGAAGATGCATCTAAGTCTATGACCGTAGTTGCTTCATCGTTGAGTTTACTAGGTAAATTTTTATTATTTAAGAGTATTTCATGTATGTCTGTACCATTAGGTTTACTCAAGTTTAAGGCGACAGAGTCTTCTATAGGACATTCTGCTGTTACGTAAGTTTTTGCGACACTTGGTACACTTGCGCGGCTACGTCTTTGACATGGCGTTAGGTCATGGGCAAGTTTAATATTACCATAAGGTGTGGATGAACTAATTAACTTATTTGACGACTGAAATTTCCTAGCATCATTAGGACTACTGAATTTAAACAGCACAGGGCAAGTATACTTTCCTGATTTTTTCCTGAGTCTGATTAGGTGGCAATTCGCTGATGGCATGCCACACGCTTGGAGACATGTCACTTTGATTTTGTCCAGAGGCGTCCGATCAGGCAGATTGTAAGCGAGAACGTTGTACGAGGACATGATTCGTTTAGTAACTTCACTGGCTATAAAGTCTAACATACGCTCAGATTTCAGCAGACTTTCCGGATTAGCATCATGAGTTGGGTTACAAAGAAGCAGTAGTGGCTTAATGGTGTTTATATTCTCATTTAATTCCTTCACAGAGTTTCCTAGAGATATAAGGTCCAACTTATTTTGTTCAGCAGTTGCATATACCTCTGACAACAAGTCGGGAACAATGACTTCGGGGACATTGTTGAGGCTACGCGGAACGCACAGTGATGTACGTATCTTCTTAGCTGAGTGACCCAAACTATTCTTACGTATGGAAAGTACTCGTTTATTACGTTGTGCCATTGCTGAAAACTAATCAATATGGTTTAAAGTTAAAGCCGAGCTAAATCGAAAACGGGTATATGGAAAAATAGTATATCGAGTGGATATACAGATTAAGTACTACTATGGATACCGTATGGAATTTTATTGCTTATAAATAAACAATAAATTTACAAAGTACTAAAAAGTAAAATACAGAGTATATAGAAACCAATTATCCTGTAAATTGATCCTGGTATGTAAACCAAAAAATGATGAACTTCTCTACAGTTTTCTTTTCTGTGACGTTGTTCTAAAGTTACAATAAGGAGGATGAGCCCTGCGAAAGAGTGGATCCAAACTTGATAACTGGCGGTGATATATCTGCAGAATTGGAAGCTAGAGTAGCAGCCAATATAAGTTATAGTTGAGCAGTGGTATAATATCCACTACAATATTCCAGAAATCGACAAAAATATATCCACGTTATGGGGAGAGATTGTAACGCCCGATCAGAATAGGGATAACAACACCAGGGACAACTGATTGATACCAGTTGATGAACTTAGCGGTGGATCAGAAGCTGTTGATGTTTGGCTTTCAGAAATTTGTCTAACTGCAAGATTACCACCACTGCTGTCTTTCACTACTAGTTCGGGTTTAGCACTATCATCTGATGATAGGTGGGCTACATGCTGATCAATTACACTGACGGTCTCACAAGTATCCATACGTTCTGCAACTGCATCTGCATTTATTTCTCCTTCACGTTGTAGTTGTACAGAACCTTTATTTAACTTAACAGTAGTAGGCATATCCCTCATCTCATCATGATCAACCAAAGACAACTGTGAAGTATCATGATCATTATCACGAATATTCACTTTACCGTCAACTTTATCATTTTCAAACTCTTTAATAACAGAAGTAGACAATTTTGGTTCCTCCTCACAAATCATTAGATGTTATTTACCTTCACTCTGACTAGTAATATCTTGTAAAATTGCGGAGACAGAACTGTCCTCTGAGACTGTAACTATCCTCTGTGACACTCTATTCAACAATGGCTTACCAGTTGCAACTACAGACTTCTTGACCGCACCGTTATCGTCACACAATTCGGAGTCAGACCTGGGGTTTACATATAGCTTATCACTGAACTTGCTTACTGGTTCACAGTTCACCTTTGTATGCACCTCTTGAAAACATGTAAAACACAACCGTGCTAGTCTTGCATCTTGCAACTTATCTATTGAGGATGTACTACGAAACCTGTTACACTCACTGGGTCTATATGCATTACTAGACATCATGGAGCCTTCTAGATATCCACCTCTCTGAGGCTTATTCGTCAACAATGATTGCATTTTGCTCTCAGACTGCTCTATTCTAGGGGTGAGATTCAATATACTGGCAAACTTGCTCATCGATTGATTGACACTATCTTTTACTAGTTTCAGGATATCATCAAATTTTGGATCGATATCCTCTTCCTCCATACGGGAGCTTATCTTCACCCACTTCCTTTGCAGTCGAGTAGGTAGGCGTCTCGCAATTACCTCTAGGACTGAGCTCGAGTTGAGGTCACTCATGCTATTCATAGAAATCAAGGTATTCTTATAAGTCATAAGATTATCTAAAAACTCAGCAAGTGCCTTGGAGTCATCTTGAAGTTGACTGCCGTTACCTTTGACAGCTTCGTATACGTTCCTTACAATCAATGAAGGTCTTCCAAACCTTTGACGTAATATGCTCATAGCCTCATCGTAGCCCTCTTTCGGCTTCATAAACTTACAACACCGTATAGCTCTTGCAGCATCTCCAGTGCAATACCTCATCAAATACATTAACTTCATTTCATCATTTAATATAAAACCACTCAACATGATCTCAAACTCGTTTACAAATTGTAAATAATCAGCTGGGTTTTCACCAAAACATCGTGGTTCTAATTTAGGGAGTTTGATATTCCTATTATCCCTGAACGGCGAAACAGTAACATCAACCATGTCATACTTAACATCAGACGCACCCTTACAAGTAACAGACAAGTCACAATGACTTACTTTCCTGTTTGCATCCAAGACGCTCTGTCCCTTCTTTGACCCAGGCATCGTTGAACTTGACCAAATTCCAAAAATGTTCCAGATATTGCTTGTTCAAAGAGGACTTGACCGGCACCAGGAAAGATGAACGGTGACTATCCGAACTGTCACCAGCTATATGAATCCGTCAGAAACTGACTTCACTGTAAGAAACTGTCAGCCGCTTCTCGTAAACCGTCAATGCCCAGCTCTTGCTACGCTGGGACTCACGCTGTTCCTTGATGTTTCTCAGAAACGCTTAGTAATAACGGACGAAAAAACCAAAACACCGATTGGTGACTCGAGAATTCTTTATTGTAACACCAACATATAGCCAGATATACAACTAAGGTCTATGAACAAATATTACAATAATGAATCACAATATTATTTCTGACAGTTTTAGCCTGACTTCTTTCTGAAGAGCGACCGATGAGACGATGACTGTCGTATTGATGCCTCCGCGAAAATATAGGGAAATTGGTTTTCAGCAAACAACCACTAATTGATCGTTCAATCTTCAACTACATTGACAATCCCTGGCAAAATAGTGTCCATCCCTTTTTCCCAATACACGTTGACTTGGATGCCATTGCGAGAACCTGGGTCACTCGGACAGAGCTGAAATGGAAACAAACAGAGAAAAGCCAACACACCACAAGCATACTCACAGAACAATCTCACACATCAATGACGACCTGCGCCTTCCAGTTAAAGGCATCCGCTTGCAACACAAACGCCACTTGCTAGAATGACTCTTGTAGAATGCAAAGTGACCATAACCCCATCGCACGATACTCTACGCACATCGTCTTATCTACTCACTACCAATTACCACTGCGATCCCTTGTCACTCATTCTGCTTCAGTTCTAGTAACGGTGACGTGTGCCAGCCCCGGTCGTCTACACTCTCGCTCCTCGGCGTGTGGGACCACAGCCAGCAATTACCTCTGTGTGCATGTCATTCTCAGCAATAGCCTCCCCGGCGTATACGACCCATCTGCTTTCTTTAACATCAATCAATTCATTGACGGATGTGGAAGACTCGAAACAACTTCAGAAGTAATCACGACGAAAATTTTAACAAAATTATGCAATAAAAACAAGGTTCGGAAACAACGAGTTAACAGAATTAATCCAAAATCACAAATTGATAAAACACACCACACGTATACACAAACAGTACAAATAACCTCACAGATGGTGTCTCGATGTAATTCCTTTGGAGAATCGCAGGACTTACATCAGTACGCCTGCAACCCTTCTCACGTTGACAATTGTAGTTTGAAGAATGTCCGGACACAAACAAGATTAACCCACAATCACATTAATTGGAACCCACTCAATTACTTAACACGAACATATGTACGATCAATACATGAAATGTCATGGATCCTGCTTTGACGAGCTACCCTTGAAGAACAGCAGTGCGCCTACATTCCTTCTCAGGTTGGGGATACAAGTGGAAGACGTCCGGACACGAACAAACTCATCAACAGATAGATGAGAGATTATACAAATTCGGTTTATACAATATGAACACATTTACAAAATAACACACAAAGTACGATGGACTGCGCACCGGCGTACTACCTTTCAAGAATTGTAAGACTTACAGCGGCACGCCAACAACCCTTCTCAGGTTGACGCCCTAGGTTGTAAAATCGTCAAGTGGTTCATCCTCTGACTCTCAACTCTCAACACTTTCCAGTAGACACAGTTTCCTAATATCTCTCACCAACATACCACAACTTGTTCTGACCTCAACCGTCCTCACCAACCTATCACCACTACAGAGTAGCCTTTCTACCACTCCCAGAGGCCATCTACCTATGGCACATTTATCTGCTACTAAGACCGTATCACCAAACTTTAGGTTTCCACACAACCTTTTCCATTTGTCTCTGGTTTGCAGTGTTTGAACATACTCCTTTAACCATCTTTTCCAAAATATATCTTTCATGTGCCTGGCTTGTTTCCATCTTTTAATCGTGGGTATTCGTTCCGCGCTCAAGTCCTCTATGCCATGGTTACCTCTCAATAACAATAATTTATTTGAGGTTAACACATCGAAATCCTTGACGTCGTCCCTCACAGGTAATAGCGGCCGGTCATTTAGTATTCGTTCAGCTTCACATAAAAATGTCTCCAACGTTTCGTCATTCAAACTCTAGTTTTTAATTATGAAGCTTAAAACAGGCTTGATAATTCCTATATGTCTTTCCCATAGCCCACCTCTATGGCTGGCATATGGTGGGTTGGAGTGCCACTCGATGTTTATTTTCAGTAACTCTTCATGAACTCTCGTTTGAGGACCTCCAAAATACTCTTTAAGCTCGGCGTGACAGCCAACAGAATTAGTCCCCCTGTCACTGAACATCATCTTCGGTGCACCTCGGCGATTTGTAGATCTACGTAATGCTAGCACGAATGAATCAGTAGTTAGCGTATGAACCATCTCAATATGCACAGCTCTCATCTTCAAACAGGTGAATAAACAGCCATATATTTTAGATAGGGTTCTGCCTCCCTTCACTGCAAAAGGTCCGAACAAATCCACTCCGACGCACTTGAATGGATAATCACCTTCAGAAACTTGCCACGCTGGGAGTGGTGCCATCATCTGCTGTGCTGAACGAGCATTCCGTAGTTTACATTCCATGCACTGATCAACTTATCCATGCCTGTACAATTGGTATGTTCCTGCATAAACAGGAAGAAATATATATTATTTTACGGACAGCAATACCTCCCTTCACTATCAAAAACTTACATCGAATACTTGATAGCACTTGTGAAGAACCCAAATGACCTTCAAGAACATGGTAGTGTCTTGTAATGAGATCAGCGACCGGATGGTAACAAGGTAATAAGACCGGATGACGGGTCTTATATGACGATTCTAACATTTGTAGACGTCCACCAACTCTAGCGATCCCTTCGGAAACTATCGGAGATAAGCGATCGAACCGCGACTTGAAATCTGCGAAATCAGGACTATCCTCCTTGGCAATCTCTCCCCACGCTTCCCGCTGAACAGCCCTCAAAATCGCTAACCCCGCATTTCTAATATCTTCGACTCTCAAAGGTCCCACATTCATATTTTATCCTGCAAGATGCATGACCTTTAAATACGTAACATATCGTGCCAACCACGCAACAGCCTTCAGTAGTTTGTACCAAGAGGAATAATATTTAAAAAGTGGATGTAAACCCGAATGTTTTTCTTGAGTAGATGTTAAACTGACACTTGTCTTAAACTTCAAGACACACTCGCTTATCGGTGGTTCATCTTCTCTACTAGGCCACATACTGTCAGCCCATAGCAAGAACTCCGGACCCTTCTGCCACTTATTTTTAACCACATTCATATCAATAGCTCCTCGCGATGCTAGATCAGCTAGATTTTTTCCAGAGGGTACGTACCTCCACTGCTGGGCGGTTGTTAGTTCACGAATTTGAGATACTCTGTTAGCTACAAAACATGCATATCTTGCTGACTCGTTGCGTATATAATATGTCACAGACATCGAATCAGTCCAAAACGTTACGGGATACTTGGGGTAATCCGACTCTTTACACACCATCGTGAATAACTGCGCCGTTAACAAGGCTGCAGTAAGTTCTAATCTCGGAATCGAAATCGTCTTTAGAGGTGCAATTCTAGATTTACCCATCACTAGGCGAACATCTATATCATCCCTTAAGGTGGTTCTGATGTAAACGACTGCTCCAAATCCAACCTCAGAGGCATCAGAAAAAACATGGAAGTCAATAATCTCATAACTTCTCGATGGCTTAAATGGACGTGAGACGGAATGTAGATTCAGCGTTCTTAAACTGTTAACCCACCTTTTCCAATCTTCACTGTGCCCCTCACTTAATGGGTCATCCCACTGTAACCCTTTCCTGCATGTCTCTTGAAATAATCTCCTCGCGGGAAGTAGATAAGGTGCTACTAATCCAAGTGGGTCAAACACGGAGGACAACACAGAGAGTACACCTCTCCGAGTAACTGGCTTATCAACATCACCAACACTAAATCCATAGGTATCAGAGTCCACTATGCATCGCATACCTAATGTGTGTTCAACTGGTAGAGTATCAACAGGTAAATCTCGTACAGTAGGTGCTCTGTCTTCTGGAAATATATGCTACAAAACGTGTAGGCTGTTAGAGACCCACTAAGTAAAACGAAAGCCAGCTGTCAGCCACGTCTCGTAAACCGTCAATGCCCAGCTCTTGCTACGCTGGGACTCACGCTGTTCCTTGAAGTTTCTCAGAAACGCTTAGTAATAACGGACGAAAAAACCAAAACACCAATTGGTGACTCGAGAATTCTTTATTGTAACACCAACAGATAGGCAGCTTTGAAATTAAGCTTTAACTAAGGTCTACGAACAAATATTACAATAATAAATCACAATATTAGTTCTGACAGTTTTGGCCTGACTTCTTTCTGAAGAGCGACCGATGAGACGATGACAGGTGTATCGATGTCTCCGCGAAGATTGAGTAAGTTGGTTTTGTGCGAACTACCATGAATTGTTCGTTCAATCTTCAACTACCATCTCACCAGCGTTGGCTGACTCCTCAGTAATACTTATTGCGAATTTAATTGCAGACTTTTCATCATCGAAGGAGGCTAAACAATCATCCACATAGAAGCAACAATCTATGACGTCCAGCAGATCATTGGAACCGAATGTGGACACCGCCTTTCGTGGAGCAAATCAGCACGAAATGGGGAGGACGTGGCACCAAATGGATGGACTGTCACCCTATATTCTGACACCTTACCACAAGGACCATCACCAAACCACAAGAACCCTGAGTGATCTCTGTCGCTCTCTGGCACCTTCACTTGTGGGAACATTTCCTCTATGTCCGCAGCGACAGCAACTGTAAACTTTCTGAATCTTAACAGCAGTCCAACTAATGAGCTCACACAGTCTGGGCCACTATACGGATTATCATTCAAAGAGACTCCTTCATGTTTCGCAGAACAATCGAACACCACACGGAGTTTACCTGGCTTCCTCGGGTTAAAGACGGGATGATGGGGCAAATACCACTTCCCTGGCTCGCTCTGATCAACCAGTCTTTTAACGTAACCCTTCTTTGTCGACGACATCCTTATATTTGGTCCAGAGGTCTGCATCCGTCAGAAACTTCTTCTTCAAACCCATTAGTCTCTTAAGAGCAACCTCTCTATTACAAACCAACTGCCTATCTTTAAATCTCCATGGTGGGCCAACGCTGAAACGCCTATTCTCGTATTTACAAGACTCCTCAACTATTTTGACTGCCTTAAAGTCTTCTACAGAAAGACCCTTCTCTGGGACACCGCAGTCACAAAACTCCTTGTCATACATATTTCTAATCATAGTCTGCAGTTTGTCCCCATTGTTTGCAACTAGCGATGATATGTGGACTATGGGTATAGGTCCTCTCCTGTCCATCCCAGCGGTGTTTTCGTCGCGAACAGACCATCTCTACCTCCGAATCTCTCTTCTAATACCTTGTGAGCTTCTGGCACACTACATCCAATGAGTATTCTCACTCTACCATCTTGCGGTGTTGGAAACGGTATGTCACACAGGTATGGCTTGTCGACAACTGTTTCACGACTAGGTACTATAGCTTCGCCGAGTTTCATACTGGAGGTAGTGTAAGCAGTATCTACTTCAACGGTTTCCCCAGTAGTCAAGGATTCCAGCTGAAATGACACTCGTTCACATACTACCGTTTTCGAAGAATTGAAAGTAGTTAGAACCAAGGATTCCTTTGGGCCATAATACCCATGCAGTCGGCCAGCCTAGCATCTATCAATGTAACGTCTGAACCATTATCCAACAATGCATATGTCTCTACCGAAGATTTCTGTCCTTTCACCTTAACTGGTAATACCCTTAAAAAAACTGGTGGGTTATCAAGGGGTCTAAAGGTACTATTACAAGTAACCGAATTTCCCGGTTCGTTTACTGTCCTCAGAAATGGGCGCACATCGGCTGAACCACTGCTTCCTTTGTCTGTCCCCTTACAATTCAAATTTTTATGCTACATCTTTGAACAACCGAAACACAACCGCTTCTGTTTTACCATTTTTAACCCTTCTACGGAGGACATAGCAACGATGCGATTGCAATCACTCAGTTGATCCGTGTTATGGCAAACAATACACCCATGCTTTCTCGTTGTGCCTTTAGCCTTCACTACAAATGCTTTCTTTACATTCACCGGTTCCTTAGGTTCTACTTTAGAATGCAAAATGCTGGCGAATTTGCCCGTCGCTTGATTGACACAGTCTCTCACCAGCCTCACAATATCATCAAATCCAGGCTTGAAACTATCTTCCTCTAGCCGGGAACTAAACTTTATGAACTTCCTTTGTAGACGAACCGGTAATTTCTTGACAACTGTCCCAATCACCGAACTTGAGTTTAACTCATCCATATTGTTAAGACAAACGAGAGTATTTCTGTATACCATTAAATTTTCCGAGAACTCTGCGAGTTCCTCAGGGTTGTCCCTTAACTGTGTCCCATTACCCTTGACGGTCTCAAAAAAGCTGCGGGATATCATAAATGGCTTTCCAAACCTTCGATGTAATATCTTCATGGCCTCAGTATATCCTTCATTTGGCGGCATGAACTTACAGCACTGTATAGCTCTTGAAGCAACTCCAGTGCAGCACCTCATCAAATACATCAACTTCATTTCATCATTTAATGCAAGCCCACCCAACATTACTTCAAACTCCTTTAAAAACTGTGGACAGTCAGCTGGGTTTCCGTCGAAACACTGAGGCTCGTATTTAGGAAGCTTAATATTCCTATCATCCCTAGACGGCGAAACATTAACATCAACCTTATCATGCTTAACATCAAACACATCGTTACATGTAACAGACAAGTCAACATTACTTACTCTCCTGCTTTTTTTTAATACTAATAACAATAATAATAATTGCTTTATTCCAAAAACAGTACTCATGATACAGCAAGGAATTTTCAGCATTCAGTGCAATATTGCATCTAATTTACTCAAAAACGACAACAAAAAAATTAAAAATACACAATACATAATAGTAATAAAACGATTGTTGTAGCAGCTACGTAGCAAAATACTGTGTGCCATACGGAGAAAAATATGTATAAAGTACAAAATTGTAGTAATAATAGTAATACCAACTAATATAAAATAGCAGAGTAACGATTTAAACGATAGAAAGTGTGACACCATAAAATACAGAAAGATGAACGATAAAAGGGTCGATTCACTGTGCTAATTACATAGTAACTTGTAAGTTTCACGTCTAACAGAGTCTTCGTCACATAAAGTACGCGCTAAATAGGATATTGTAGAATTTCTATACTTAGTAGTACGACCCAGGAACCATTGAACTTGACCAAAATTCCAGAAAAGTTCCAGATAATCCTTGTCCAAGGAAGACCTACAGACACGAGGAAAGACGAGCATAAACTATCAGAAACTGTCAGCCAACTCTCAGATACTGTCAATGTTCAGCTCCTTCTACGCTGGACCTCACGCTGTCTCTCGAAGACTTTCAGAAACCGTTTGTAATAACCAACGCAAAAAACCAGAACACAGATTGGCGACTCGAGAATCCTTTGTTCTCACGCCAATATGTAACCAACAATAAGGTTATTACATACAAGGGCTACGAATAAATGATAAAAAAATAAATCACGATAATACTTCTGATAGTTTTCTGTCTTCCACTGAACAGCGAACGATGAGACGGTGACTGCTGGATTGATGACTTTCGCAAAAAATATGGAGGGGTTAGGCTTGAGCAGACAACCATGAATTGATCGTTCAATCTTCAACTACATTGACAAGAGCCATTTTAGATAATGCACACAATCTAGTGCTAACCATGTCCCATAGCGTGTACGACTTTTTTCAATCTAATCCTTTCATAGGTTCCGAATCTTTGGTATTCCATCAGAAACTCATCACTCCCAGTCACAGTAAACAGGTTCTATGTATCCTTTCGTTTTCTTAATAACCTACTTATTTCATCACTAACCCAAGGTGGTTTATGCGATAAGTTTTTGAGGCGTAGAGTAGGTTACAAAATGTGCAGTGTCGAAGGCTAGTGTATTCCTGAATCCTAACCAAGCTTCTTAGACGGTCTGCTGTGTATCAACAGACCAGTCGGCTAGGATCGGGGCATTTCGGATTGCAGGTATATTCGCTTTACAATTGTTCGGACAAGCAGCTGTTGACCTATATAACAGCGCGAATCTCAAACGTAAAACTGATGACTACATAGTCACTACTACCTAGCGGCGGAAGGCACCCAATGTCACCGACATCCTCTTTCTGGCGTGTTAGCACCAAGTATAGAGTGGACAGATCATGTTCAAGGTGGTATCGTGTTGGTGCATCTTTGTGCTGCACAGGCACGCATTTGAGCACTGTCGGTGTGAGTTCCCTGTTGAAACAAGTGTACAAGGTAGCTGATGATAATTCCTCCCAACTAATATGTGAGGCATTAATGTCAAATACTATCAGGCACTTAATTCTACCACTCCACTTCCCGAAATGATTTAATACGAAACCATCAGCTTGGCCGGCAGGACTCCTAAAAGTGACCCCAACTGTCACGGTGCCCTTGTTCAAGCTAATGACAACCTGAGGCTTCACTAGTGCCACTGTCATGAGCTCC
Source organism: Trichobilharzia regenti (assembly GCA_944472135.2). NCBI lineage: Eukaryota > Metazoa > Platyhelminthes > Trematoda > Strigeidida > Schistosomatidae > Trichobilharzia > Trichobilharzia regenti. Next base: position 52,157,649 of record OX235263.1, read on the forward strand.
CGACAACGTTAATCTAATTCCTAAGTAATCCTGGACATATGGGACAACCCCACCACATTTTCGACTAATTACTCTGTCTACTCTAATGCAGATATATCCCGTTATTAGTGGAGTTAAGTCTACACCCATTAACAACCATGTTTCAGTGATAGCAATCACATCGGATTGTAGTCTTTCAGACAACACTCCTAATTCAGGGAGATTAGCCCTAAAACTACACGCATACTGAAAGACCTACGTGTTCGCTCGGCTTATGAACAGAGGTCTGGGCAACTAGGTTTCCGAGTCCTCACCACCGGAGATTCAACAGATTCTGGTCTTTGTCACCTTATCTGGTTGGCATTTAGTTGAGCCACATTCTCTCTTCTCCTAATTCTATCTTCCAGAGGCCAGTCGGGCCTTATTCTCATCTTTTCTTCATTGATCTTAAATAAGTTACTGAGAATAGTGTTATTGCTTTTGGTGAAAACAGCTGGTGGTTCATTTCGGCTAATTGCTCCCTCTCTTTGCGAGAAGAGGATTTTTCCATTCCAAAAGCTTTCCAGTTATTCCGTAGGGTTGGAGTTCTGTCAGGAGCCTGATATGTTGGGCTTTGTCGAAGGCGTTGCTGACATCGAGGAAAAATGTTGCTACTGAATGCTTTTTATCTATGGATTGTGTAATATGGCCAAAAATAATCTGAGTGGCACATCATGCACGACCTTCCACCTAGGAAAACGTATTAGGATGAGGATAGTAGGTCAATAGAGAGCGATTTTTGAATTGTTTGAGTCTCAATTATCTTTTCCATTACACGCGAAACTACAGATGTGATGTTGATGGGGAGGTAGATATTGATGTCAGCTGTAGGCCGGTACGTATGAGTAGGTAAAACATAAGGCTTCTTACTGCAATAGGGTATGTCCCATCGCTTAATGAAATTGAGCATAACTTGAGTAGGAGTAAATGGATGTCGTTACCACAATTTTCAGTAGAGTGGAAGATATACCGTCTGGACCAACTGTGTTACTGAACTTCAGATTTGAGGTAGCTTCGTTAATGCCTTGTGTGCTTAAAAGTGCGTCACTTATAAATTCCTCTGTTATGCGTGGGAAATCCACGACCTAAACATACTCCAAGGTGTATGGTCTGGCAAAATGCTTTCTGAACAGTTCACATATATATATTATATCCCTTCAGTTTTCTCGCGAGCAGTGCCATCTAAGTATATTATTTTTGGAAAGGATGTTTTGGAGTTCGTTAACCTAGTTTTGAAAAGTTCGGCTATTTCTCTTGGGTTATGCGGTGACTGAATGGTCAACATTTCTTTGTTTCCGAGTCTTATATTTTCCAGATCTTGAGTTCTAGTGAGAATAGAGGTAATATCAATTGATAGTGACAAGTCATGATATCTGTAGTATTTTGTTGGGTGCTTTCATAGACTTCTCCTTTATGTGCCGGAGTATGACCACTTTGGAGGATTTTGAAGCTAAGGATCATCTCAAGTGCAATGATATCACAAATTAACTTAATATTTAGAAAGTCAAAACAAGTGATTCAGCGAAGAGACTCTTTTCAACGAATTTATCATCAAGCTGTACAGTCGTATATATATGGTTTTTATTAAGTTATATCCGGTGAGGGAATTGAATCTTAGGTGTGAATGCATAAAATAATAATAATCATATGAAGTTCAATTAAAACTAAAATGTTTGTGATTATAATCGTAGTTAAATGTCAAGTGGCAAAGCAGATTAATGTCATATATAGAATAATTCATAGGAGGGATAGAACTTGAAAAAGGATGTGCAATTATAGGATTAGTAGACAAATCGAATAAAACAAAAACGTTGCGTAATTTATTGTGTGAAATTTAATAGTATAAAATTTATCGTTGTAAAAAGAATTGATTTAGAATGACAAGTGGAACAAGTGAAATAATACCGGGGACAGTTAAAAGTGGGAATAGTAATAATAATAATTGACTTAATAAGGAAGAGTATACAAATTGAATAGACAAAATGAAAAATGAAAAATTGGTAGAGCTAAAATATGATTGGGGATTACCATATTTTAGCATAGAGGGGTTAAGACCATGAAAGTTGGAGGGGTTGAATGAACTTTTTTCTGTACGCAGAGATTTGGCTTTTCTGTTTTGATAGCCAAAGCTTCAGCAATTCAGATGAGTCGGGTACGTAGGGATTTAGGTAAATTGCTCTTTGCCTTGTAGATGACTTTAAAGGCGGAGGCTATAGAGACAGGGTGATCATTATCGACCAGATGTTCTATGATCGCGCTTCTTATTGCTCCACTTCCACCTTTTCGTAGCCATGCAGGATAATGTTCTTGCACCCTCTTGGACAAAACTCGAGTCGAACGACCGATATACCAAGCTCCACAAGAGCAGGTGAATTGATAAACGCACATAGAGTTGGTCAACATTGGGATCTTGTCCTTCAGGTTATTGAACAACAATGGTCGGCTAGTAAAAGCTATTCTCAAAGAGGCAGCAGGGAATGTTCTTTTCAGGGACTGTGATATCCTTCGTTTCATGATATCGGAAGCTAAGTCCCCTTTGAATTCCTCTATGCTAAAATATGGTAATCCCCAATCATATTTTAGCTCTACCAGTTTTTCATTTTTCATTTTGTCTATTCAATTTGTATAATAATAATAATAATAATAATAGTATATTCTCATTTTGTACATGAGGAACGCCAGTTTACAGGCATCATCAATATGATAAATTACATATGCCATTACCAATTATACTTAATAATAGTGATTTAATAAAATACACATTTTTTCCTACCTGTGTAGGACCCACCAAATGTACAGGCATGGATAAGCATTATTTAAATTTCATAAATTTGGTTTATGGGTAAATTACATGGTTGCTGACGTTTTTGTCTTTGGTTTGTGGGAACAATATGATAACCAGTCATTCAATGGAGCACATGAAATATAGGAATATTGACTACGCATTAACAAAAAAACCCAAGTATGTTTTGGATGGATTAAAAATACTTGGGAAAAAATAAAGCTTGAAGTAATCCCACAATATAACTTAGGTGGGTACAAATCCGAATCTTATTTTTGATTTGATTTATATCCAAATTGGGTAATAAGGAAGCTATTTTTACAGATACGATCAGTTATGTTATAAGCTACAATCGTGACGTTGTATTACAAATAGATACTTTTCCATTGGTATAAGAGTATATTCCACAAATGTAATCCAGGTTGCGTCGTGGAGAAAGTTAATTCGTTATTAACCAGGCTGCTGAAAGATACTGGACCAATAATGTTTGCAGATCATTTGTCATTGTAAATGGTCAAATATCCACATTATTCATTCTCATTCAAAAAGTCAAATGGAAGCTGAAATGGTGAGAGAAAAAAGAAGACAAACAACAGCAACGCAAAAGAAAGCAACGGGAGTCCTTAAGGAGTGATTAATAAATATATACATATGTATTCTGTTTAGTAACTGTGGTTATTTTGGTACACAAACTAACTAGTCCCGTTATGCTAACTTTTATATTATGTGTAAACTGATATTATTACTGTCCTGTGTAGAAATGTTAATCATCTAGTTCCAATAATATTAAAATTTATAATTGTAGTTTGTTGTAACTACACGTTTAAAGAACTTAAAATATCTATGTAGGATGAAAAAGAAGGTGTAAGAGTCAGGCGCAAAAGTGCATTTTCATCCTTGAGTAGTCTGGTGACTGAGGAGATGAACACTGGAAGTGTGTTTGCATCACGCACATTAGCTGGTAGTCTATTCCAAATGACTGAAAACTTATTTAAGAAGAAGTTGTACCGCATGTAAGTCTGACAGTGCTCCATAGCAGCTAGGTTGTGATGATTTCTAAGATTGTAACTGATGACAGCGGCAGGTTTAGTTATTGGCTCGGAGGAATGCAAGAGAAGATTAGTTAGCTTGTAGTAAAAGATAAGGTTTAGCTTAAGGCGTCTTTTCCAGAGGGGTTCTAATCTTAGTCGTTCGCATCGCTCATGGTGTTCCAGACCACTTTCTAAACCAAGAGTTCTTGAGGTAAACTGCCGTTGCACTCCCCCTAATTTAAGCTTGTCATTTTGTCTGAGTCCGCTAAGAATAAACGGGCAGTATTCTAAGATAGGTCGGACACATACTTTGTATAATAAAACCCTAGTTTCACAACAAAAGAAATTGCGTGTTATGCATCCTATCAGCCTTCGCGTTTTACGTCTGGCATAATCAGTCTGTTCAGCGAACGTTAGGTTACTAGAGTATCTAATACCGAGATCTACGACTGAGTTGAGCTTAGCTAGTTTTCGCCCATTTATTTCAAGAGTTAGATCAAGGTTACTGTTGCCAATACAAATCCAGCCGCATTTGTCAATGTTAAAATTTAGACAGGAATCGGCACACCATGATGCGAGACTACTTAGTTCAAGATGTATTTTAGTAACCATATCGCTTAATTCATGAGTGTAGCAGGAGTAGACGACTTTGAGGCCGTCAGCATATAGGAATGGTTTGCCTAAGGTGAAGCACTTGCAAATGCTGTTAATGTAGATTGTGAATAAAAGTGGACCTAGGACACTACCTTGCACGACCCCACTTGAGATCTGCCTAGGATGAGACAATACAGATCCAACTTTGGTTATTTGTACCCTGTTGCTTAGAAATGATTTTAACCAGTTCAGTAATGGGTTGCGAATTCCACAAGAGTACAGCTTCTCAAAGAGAATACTGTGAGATACCATGTCAAATGCCCTAGATATATCGAAGTAGAGAACAACGACTAGCTTACGTGCTTCGCGACTACTAGTGATGCAGTTGAAAAAGTCGAAGTGGCAAGTGACGCAGGATCTATTTTTGAGAAATCCGTGTTGAGACCTTGTAACAAGATCTTCCCTAATTAGGTAGTCTGACAATTGATCTTTTACAACTTTCTCCATGATTCGTGAGATAACTGGGGTTATATTTATGGGTCTGTAATTGCGGACGTTTGCCCTATCACCAGATTTGTAATGTGGAATTATGAAGCTAGTTTTCCACTCACTAGGGTAAGTGCCAGTGTCCATAGATATTGAGAAGAATTTAAGAAGTAACAAGGGTATATCACACCCACTGTTTTTGAAAATTATCGAAGCGAGGCCATCCGGTCCTGTACTAGTGGAAGGTTTAAGGCTTTTAATTGCTTGTACTATTAACTGATTAGTGAACACAATGCTTTCAAGGGAAGAGATAGTAAGGGGAGCGGTTTCACCAGGCATATGTGTTTCTAAACTAAAGTTTACAAACCAATCACTGAAGAGTTCACAGATAGTGGCAGGTTCATTGTAGATTACTTTGTCGTGAAGTAAGAATGGGATTTCCCTTGTCGACTGCATTCGTTTTTTAAGAAGTGCCGTTAAGTTATAAACTTTGGAGGTACTTTCAAGTGCCGTTAACTCTTCGTCGAGGTCCTTTTGAGAGCGTAGGCGCTTGAGAGATTCAGGAGACTCGTGGATTGAGAGCAGTAGTGATATGTCCTTAGTGGAATAGTACTGTTTCTTCGGCTTCCTTAACTTATTACGGTGTGCCCTTGGAAGATATTCAGTTCGGTGTCTACTTAATTTCACTATTTTCTTTGGAGCAACTGTATCTAGACAAAGGGTAACATTCCTGTAAAACAGGGTTACTACGGCCTCCAGGGAGTCAGTGGTAAAATAGTCATCCCATTCACAGAGTCGAATAAGTTCTTGGACTAATCTCCAGTCTGTATATTTGTAACTACGACATATTGTGCTTCCTGAGTCTTGTTTGTTTCCTGTATTTAGTGGTGAGAAAGGCAGAGTACCATTCTATGGTCACTACTGGAAAATCTATTACCAACATACGTGGATACTGGGATTGTGTCATGACAAAAAACAAGGTCCAACATGTTGTCAACACGAGTAGGTGTCTGGACGTGTTGTTGCCATCCATAACAGTCTATAGTGGCAAGTAATTCGTCGAAGCGTTGGGGGCCGGAACTAGTTAGCCAATTGACTTCTGGAAGATTGAAGTCCCCTGCAATTATTTTGTAATTGGCACTAAACGAGGATGCGTGTGCAAACGATTTAATGATAATATATATATTCTCATATAAACATTTAAATTTACATGAAAATGCATGCCATTTTCACAGGCACGATCAAGTAAGATATAGTCTCAAATCTCAGATTGTCTACAAGTTAATAATGTTTCAACAGTTAAATATTTGATATATATATAAATACACATTGTCTGAACTAGGCTGTATAGTTATTGAATTGTACATTTGTCCTCCAGGTTGAGCGGGAAAATCGACTTCGTTTCGTTTTCATCCCGTGGTTGTCGGCATACGATAACCAACCAAAATTGAGGTAAGTACAACGTTTACAAGGGATTGAAAGCTGTTTTAGAAAAGTAAAAGTGCTGAGGTGAATCATTAAATTGTAATGAAATGGGTAAGTGCAAGTATCATTAAAAAATGCATTAAAAAAAAAGAAAACTCCCTAGGCTGACAACGTTCATTTGCAATGTATAATGCTACGCGTATATCTCGTACTATCATGATGTCCACCTTTGGTTTTAATACATTTTTTCCTTATGTCTTTTTTTATTTTATGCTTTTTTGTGCACTTGGTGCACAACCGTACCTCACAGAGAATAGGAATAGAATAAGTCGAATCAAATTCATAAAGAGCTATAAAATGTTAGGTTTAATGGAATATAATGAGGGTCAAGTAAAGACGTTATTGGAAAATAAATGAGATAAGACATTGTGAAGTGGTATTTAAAGATCAGTCAATGGACAGCAAGTTGATTTATAAGATGCCCCATAAAACTGTGCACATCCCACATGGTCGCATCTCAACAATAGGCTGAGCGAATGGTATATATTTAAAGGTAGAAGCATGATCTGTCAAGGCGTTCATTATTATCTTTTTCAAGATAAGCATCTAAGCCCTCATAAAAATCAGAAATATCTCGAGCCTTTAATTTGTATATTGCTGTTCCTGCAGAATGGGGCGATTCACCTTAGTGACCGCCACCATATCTACTGATCAGCTAACGCCACCCTCCCTCCTTTTTTGATGATAAGCTCTGAGACTATGATTATTATGGTTACCGCAAATATATTGCTTGGTACCAGACATGTTCGTACCTCATATGCCATCTCCCTAGCTTTCTTAATGTGTGCTTCCAATAGGTCTCCGCGTACATCTTTATGAACATATTATATATATGTGCATGCGTCCTAATGAAGAGATTACTTTACAAGAAGTTAGAACCTTAAAGAATAAAAAGAATAGGTTTTGTGAATAGTGAAGCAAGATTCAGCAGAACAATATAGTTAGGGATCAATGTAGGTAGTAAGAACTGAAGGTAAGGTCGGTTGGCAGGACTTAGTGTACTAAATTATCATGACAGTCTTATATATAGTCAACATTTGACATTGCAAAGTAACCTGTCTACATATATTATAAAAAGATATTAACAGAACCAACAAAATTTCAGCATTTGTTTAACAATACTACAGAAGGGTAGTTAGTACTACAGGTAGTCGTAAAGTAAATCAATCTATGTATAATAAGAGCATAGTCAGTGTCATAATTCGTATTATCAAAGAATACATTAGGCTCAATAACTGAGTGTTATAAGGGAAACAAGCATGGTAAAGCAAGAGAACACTTGCCGCATAGCTATTTTAATCATTTTAAGTATTTTAATAATAATAATAATAATTTATTTTCATATAAACATAAATTTACATGAAAATGCATGCCATTTTTACAGGCACGATCAAGGATGATATAATGTCAAATCTTAAATTGTCTACAAGTTAATAATGTCTCAACAGTTAAATATTTGATATATATATAAATACACATTGTCTGAACTAGGCTGTATAGTTATTGAATTGTACAATTGTCCTCCAGGTTGAGCGGGAAAATCGACTTCGTTTCGTTTTCATCCCGTGGTTGTAGGCATACGATAATCAACCAATATTGAGGTAAGTACAACGTTTACAAGGAATTGGAAGCTTTTTTAGAAAAATTAAAGTGCTGTGGTGTAACATTAAAGTGTAATAGATTAAGTGAGTGAAATATATCATTAATAAACACATTTATATAGAAAACAGAATGGGGAAGTAATTAATCCTTAGGCCGACAACGTTCATTTGCAATGTATAATGAAACCAATATATTTTATACTATCATGCGTTCACTTTTGGCTTTAATACAATTATTTTCAAGCCAGTTGTCTTTATTTCATGTCTTTTTTTCTATTTGGTACACAACCGTACCCTCCAGAGAATAGGAATAGAATAAGTCGAATCAAATTCATAAAGAGCTATAAAATGTTAGGTTTAATGGAATTTAATGACAATCGAATTTCAAGTATTGAACCTACATAATTACTAAGTGTTATTATATTGGTATTGGGACTAGTGTACTTTCCGTAGTTAAATATTGAAAAGCCATTGTCTCTCCACTCTACCAGCAGTTGAGATCTTTGAGGCGGGCTAGGGTGGACATGTTTATATGTTTTTCTAGGCTCCTTTTGAAACTGTCAGGCCTTTCACAGGATCTTATCTCAGAGGGTAGTTGGTTCCAAAGTTTGCAATATTTAATGGTGAAGAAGTTAGCTCTAGTGGTGAGTTTATGGGTGTTAACCTTGAGAAGGTAGTTGTGGTTGCGTAGTCCATACGATTTAGGATTAGCCCAGGTTATGGACGAGTTACTGTTACAGTGCTTTCTTATAACTTTGAATAAGAGAAATAAATTGCACTTCACTCTCCTTAACCATAAGGGCTCTAAGTCCAGTCGAATACATCTGTCAAGGTATTCTATTTGCTGACCATAGCCTAATATGCGTTTCGTAAGGAATCTTTGGACACTTTCAACTTTTTTCTGTCTGCTGATTTAAAGCTACTGTATAAGTGGGCACAGTATTCAAGTTTGGGGCGAATGCATATCTTATATATGGCTAATCTGGCTTCTGGAGTGTAAAAGTTGCGTAGCACAAAGCCGGTTAGACGTTTACAATCAGATACCACCTTATTTGCATGTTCAGTAAAGGTAAGATCTGAGTATGTTATCCCGAGATCTGTGACTGTGTTTGTGTTTGAGACAAGGTCACCGTACATGTATAGACACATGCTAGGTTTCCAACGTCCGAAGTATGTTATCCCAGATTTAGCTGGATTGAACGTTAACTGCCACTTTTCACTCCAATTACATAGACTATTTAGGTCTTCTTGGATTTTACTAACAATATTCATATCATTATAGTCAAAATCATAGACAACTTTGAGGTCATCTGCAAAGAGGTATGGCTTGCCATACTTGATCATAGAGACAATATCATTTATGAATACAATGAATAGGGTAGGGCCAAGAACACTACCTTGTATCACGCCGCTGGTTATCGGTTTGGATGTTGATAAGTGATGGTTGACTTTAACTAACTGTTCTCTTCCTGTAAGAAAGGAAGTTATCCACTCAAGAAGCCTTCCACTTATTCCATAAGATAGGAGTTTCAGTATGAGTCTTTTATGTGGGACTTTATCAAAAGCTTTCCTAACATCTAGAAATAATGTTGCTGCCGAACGACCTTTGTCTACACATTCAGTAATGTGGTCGAAATAATCTAACTGGCACGTAATGCACGATCTTCTATTTAGGAAACCGTATTGGAAAGGGGATATTAAGTCATTCGAGAGCAAATACTGAACAATTTGCTTCTTTACAATCTTTTCCATCACACGTGAAACTACGGAAGTAATGTTGATGGGGCGGTAATTATCTATGTCCGCTGTAGGTCCGGTTTTGTGAATGGGTACAACGTAGGATTTCTTCCAGCTATTTGGATATGTTCCACTCCTTATCGAAGTTGAAAATATCTTGAGAAGAAGTAGATTCATGTCATTTCCACCATTTTTTAAGAGGACGGAAGACATTCCATCTGGGCCGGGAGTATTAGTAAGCTTAAGAGTTGTGATAGCTTTATCGATTTCTTGGGCGTTTAAGACTACATCGCTTAGACACTTTTCTGTTTTACGAGGGAAATCTATATCCTGGTCATTTTCTAGAGTGTACAGTTTGGCAAAGTGCGTGCTAAACACCTCACATATATCCTCAGCACTTTCGTGAGTAATGCCACCTAGGTGTATTATTTTTGGATATGTTGATTTGGAGTTAGTTAACCTACTTTTGAAGAGTTTGGCTATTTCTCCAGTGTTATGTGGCGACTGAATTGCCCGCGTTTCTTTATTCCTAAGACTTAGATTTTTTAACTCATGGATTCTAATGAGGATTGTTTTGATAGCGATTAACGACGATAAGTCGTCATGTCTATAGTAACTTAATGAATGCTTCCGCAAACTTCTTCTTAATGATATTGGAATAAAATCACCTTGAGGGATTTTGAATTTAATCAGTTTCACAGGCGCTATGACATCATTAACCGACTGTATATTGTCATAGAAGTTTTTAAGGACTTCCTCTAAGGAGTCATTGGTAAAGTAGGAATCCCAATTAGAGTATCTAATCAAGTCCTGATACAAGTCCCAATCAACCCGCGTGTATGGTCTTATAGGTGTCCGACTAACTTCGTTTCTGTGTATAGTTTCTGGGGAAATGTTAAACGAACATGCAACTATTTTATGATCGCTACCTGGGAATTCATGTCCCACATGAATTGTAGATGGTGCTACGTTGATCGTGAATATAAGATCAAGAATGTTATTGGACCTAGTGGGTACATTTATGTGTTGCGTCCATCCTCCAGTAATGATGGAATTAAGAAGATTATCATACCTCGAGGGTCCACGAAGTGTACGCCATGATATATCAGGCAAATTGAAGTCACCTCCAATTATATTATAACTGAAGGGGAGATTGGATGCAACACTAAATATGTTGCTGAGTACGTTATCGTATTCGCGGTTGGATGATGGCGGTCGGTATACGCACCCTATAAGGATAGGTTTACTTCTGAGAACTTTTATTTCGACCCACACCGAATCATTAAGTTGTGACAGAATAGGGTGACTAAAATGCGTTGCACAAATGGGTTGTTTAACGTATATGAGTGTTCCACCCCCACGACCTGTTTCCCTATCCCCTCGAAAAAGATTGTACTTATCAATTGATAAGCTACCATCCACAATGTCACTTGAGCACCAGGCTTCAGTGATCATGATCAGCGACGGATTGCATATAGAGGCTAACGTACATAATGCTAAATGTTTGTTAAGAACTGATCTAGCATTTATGAGGATGACGGATAGACTTTGACGAAGTGGTTTTAGTGTATGGGCAATATCATAATAAAATACTCTATGGTTATCAACTGAATATGTGCAGTCGTTATTGGATTCATTAATTACAACATTTTGATCACTAGAGACGGTTTCTTTAATTTGATAGTTAGGGATGGGTTGTGAAATGTCACTCGTGAGTAGTTGGTCGTTTAGATATTGCGTGCTATGGGAGATACTAGTATGATAATCTATGGTATTACTATTGGTATTAGGTGTGTATAAGATGTTTGCTATCTTTCGGGGAAGAAGCAGTTTCCCTGTTGTAAGGTGTTCGCTATACCAGCAAGGAATTGGTCTGATATCATGCGTGCTATGTGCATGATCCCAGGCGTTTCTGCCAGTTGTCGCTGGAGAAAATTTTGGTCATATGGGTTGGCTAGTGTCGTGTAATCTGCATAGTTATAACCGAAATGTGTGATCGGCGTGTTGTTGTGTGCATATGACTTAGATCCCTGTGTCTGATTAGAGTACTTCCTAGGCCATGATGAGCATTGTGCTGAAATTGGCATGTGACCCCTACTGAATGCATGAGAATTATGACAGGGCACTATACGCGTTTTTGGACTAACGTCTGTATTCTCAAACTGATGTTTCCTGTACATCATGGTTGAGGGTGCATTCGTGAGGGGTTGAGCAACTTCGTGTTTTCGAAGTGTTTGGTGAGATATGTGACGATTGTTTTTTCTTATCATAGGACTGGTAGTGGAAGTCGGAAATGATTCAGCTCCTACGGTATGTGAATTACGTCTAACTTCAGGAACATGACTAAGTTTAGATGATTGTCTATCAGTAGAATGAGCCAGTGACCCATTTGAAACTTTCCTACTTATGGGCTTTAGTGTTCCGGGTCTAACGTTTGGTTTAGCTTTATCCGTATTAGTCGGCCTGTATAATTTGGGCTGCTGGTGATTAGTAGGATTTCCTAATAAACTGGATTTCTGATGAATAGTCTCAACAGTTTTTTTGGTGTTCCTAACGGAAATAGGACGTTTATCATAACGCCTTGTATTTACACCTACCTGGGTGGCCACATGTGATTGCTGCTTCACAGTAGCCGGGCTAAGAGGTTGTGAGGTATATGACTTCCCGAGAGATTCAAAGTGTACTACTGAATTCAGCTTAGACTTTTTCGAGGGTTTGGCATTAGTGCCAGTGTGCGAGGGATGCACGTCAATACTGTGATCTGTTGACATTTCTATGTCTGAAATTTCAGTATTTCGAGCTAAGTCTTCAACAGTTGCTTGACTACTGTTAGTTTGTGTATGCGATATTATCTGGTGCTCTTGGTCATCAGGCAATACAACGAGGGAAGTATTAACATCGGTTGTCTTATTGGGGTTGTCTTCCCTCAGTTTACCTGCGCGGCAACGTCTTTGGCAAGAAGTTAAATCAGGTACAATCCTGATATTGGTGTAGGGTGTTGAGGAGCCAAGAGTTTTGCCAGACTCCAAAAATTTCTTAGCTAGGTCAATAGACTTAAATTTGAAGAGTACAGGACATGGGTGGTTTGCGGATTTCTTACGAAGACGCAGAACCTGGCAGTCAGATACTGAAATGTTGCATGCCTGTAGACAGATTGCTTTAAGTTTGATAATAGGTACATTGTCTGGTATATTATATCCTAAAACATTGTATGAGGACATGACCCTCTTTACAGCCTCTGCAGTCAAAAAGTCTAGCAGGCGCTCAGATTTGAGGAGTGAATCTAAGCAAATTTCTTGTGATGGATCACAAAGTTGGAGGAAAGGAGTGATACTTTCGAACTTATCCTGCAGGTCTGTTATGGATTTCTGAAGGATCTTTAGATCACTAGTGTTACGGGCTACGTTATCGATTAGTTCTTCCATTAAGTTTGGTACTATAACTCTCGGTGTATCAATTGATCTTAGTACAAATTCATCGTCAGGACTAATGTTTCTAGTGACCTGCTGACTATTTGATGCTAGTCTCTTAACAGTACTAACTCGTTTAATAACTTTGACCATTATGGAGGTAAAGATTATAAAAATTTCTCAAAAATTGACAAAAGTGTGTGAAATACTGTTATATTATCTAAGTAGATAAAAACAACAATAAACAGGTATGAATGTATGAAGTACGAACTAAAAATAGACCACTATCAAACGAGTTAACTCTGACAGTTATAAACAACAAAACTAAGGACTTCTCTATAGTTCTTTTGTGATAGATTGCTCTTTATTAACACGAATCTGACTGGATCCAAACAGTATTCTGGAGGTGATAAATTTGGATATTTAGCTACCGGAGGTGCAACCAATATCAGCTATAATTATATAGTAGTCAAATATAGACCACGATATTCCAGAATTCGAAAAGATATTTCCACGTTATATGGAGAGATTGTAACGTCCTACTCGAAGCGCGCGGTCGTAAGGTGACAAAGACCAGAATCTGTTGAATCTCCGGTGGTGAGGACTCGGAAACCTAGTTGCCCAGACCTCTGTTCATAAGCCGAGCGAACACGTAGGTCTTTCAGTATGCGTGTAGTTTTAGGGCTAATCTCCCTGAATTAGGAGTGTTGTCTGAAAGACTACAATCCGATGTGATTGCTATCACTGAAACATGGTTGTTAATGGGTGTAGACTTAACTCCACTAATAATGGGATATATCTGCATTAGAGTAGACAGAGTAATTAGTCGAAAATGTGGTGGGGTTGTCCCATATGTCCAGGATTACTTAGGAATTAGATTAACGTTGTCGGGAGCTCATGACAGTGGCACTAGTGAAGCCTCAGGTTGTCATTAGCTTGAACAAGGGCACCGTGACAGTTGGGGTCACTTTTAGGAGTCCTGCCGGCCAAGCTGATGGTTTCGTATTAAATCATTTCGGGAAGTGGAGTGGTAGAATTAAGTGCCTGATAGTACGAGGTATATGTGTTGCATTATACATTGCAAATGAACGTTGTCAGCCTAGGGAGTTTTCTTTTTTTTTAATGCATTTTTTAATGATACTTGCACTTACCCATTTCATTACAATTTAATGATTCACCTCAGCACTTTTACTTTTCTAAAACAGCTTTCAATCCCTTGTAAACGTTGTACTTACCTCAATTTTGGTTGGTTATCGTATGCCGACAACCACGGGATGAAAACGAAACGAAGTCGATTTTCCCGCTCAACCTGGAGGACAAATGTACAATTCAATAACTATACAGCCTAGTTCAGACAATGTGTATTTATATATATATCAAATATTTAACTGTTGAAACATTATTAACTTGTAGACAATCTGAGATTTGATACTATATCATACTTGATCGTGCCTGTGAAAATGGCATGCATTTTCATGTAAATTTATATGTTTATATGAGAATATACATTATTATTATTATTATTATATATGACATTAATGCCTCACATATTAGTTGGGAGGAATTATCATCAGCTACCTTGTACACTTGTTTCAACAGGGAACTCACACCGACAGTGCTCAAATGCGTGCCTGTGCAGCACAAAGATGCACCAACACGATACCACCTTGAACATGATCTGTCCACTCTATACTTGGTGCTAACACGCCAGAAAGAGGATGTCGGTGACATTGGGTGCCTTCCGCCGCTAGGTAGTAGTGACTATGTAGTCATCAGTTTTACGTTTGAGATTCGCGCTGTTATATAGGTCAACAGCTGCTTGTCCGAACAATTGTAAAGCGAATATACCTGCAATCCGAAATGCCCCGATCCTAGCCGACTGGTCTGTTGATACACAGCAGACCGTCTAAGAAGCTTGGTTAGGATTCAGGAATACACTAGCCTTCGACACTGCACATTTTGTAACCTACTCTACGCCTCAAAAACTTATCGCATAAACCACCTTGGGTTAGTGATGAAATAAGTAGGTTATTAAGAAAACGAAAGGATACATAGAACCTGTTTACTGTGACTGGGAGTGATGAGTTTCTGATGGAATACCAAAGATTCGGAACCTATGAAAGGATTAGATTGAAAAAAGTCGTACACGCTATGGGACATGGTTAGCACTAGATTGTGTGCATTATCTAAAATGGCTCTTGTCAATGTAGTTGAAGATTGAACGATCAATTCATGGTTGTCTGCTCAAGCCTAACCCCTCCATATTTTTTGCGAAAGTCATCAATCCAGCAGTCACCGTCTCATCGTTCGCTGTTCAGTGGAAGACAGAAAACTATCAGAAGTATTATCGTGATTTATTTTTTTATCATTTATTCGTAGCCCTTGTATGTAATAACCTTATTGTTGGTTACATATTGGCGTGAGAACAAAGGATTCTCGAGTCGCCAATCTGTGTTCTGGTTTTTTGCGTTGGTTATTACAAACGGTTTCTGAAAGTCTTCGAGAGACAGCGTGAGGTCCAGCGTAGAAGGAGCTGAACATTGACAGTATCTGAGAGTTGGCTGACAGTTTCTGATAGTTTATGCTCGTCTTTCCTCGTGTCTGTAGGTCTTCCTTGGACAAGGATTATCTGGAACTTTTCTGGAATTTTGGTCAAGTTCAATGGTTCCTGGGTCGTACTACTAAGTATAGAAATTCTACAATATCCTATTTAGCGCGTACTTTATGTGACGAAGACTCTGTTAGACGTGAAACTTACAAGTTACTATGTAATTAGCACAGTGAATCGACCCTTTTATCGTTCATCTTTCTGTATTTTATGGTGTCACACTTTCTATCGTTTAAATCGTTACTCTGCTATTTTATATTAGTTGGTATTACTATTATTACTACAATTTTGTACTTTATACATATTTTTCTCCGTATGGCACACAGTATTTTGCTACGTAGCTGCTACAACAATCGTTTTATTACTATTATGTATTGTGTATTTTTAATTTTTTTGTTGTCGTTTTTGAGTAAATTAGATGCAATATTGCACTGAATGCTGAAAATTCCTTGCTGTATCATGAGTACTGTTTTTGGAATAAAGCAATTATTATTATTGTTATTAGTATTAAAAAAAAGCAGGAGAGTAAGTAATGTTGACTTGTCTGTTACATGTAACGATGTGTTTGATGTTAAGCATGATAAGGTTGATGTTAATGTTTCGCCGTCTAGGGATGATAGGAATATTAAGCTTCCTAAATACGAGCCTCAGTGTTTCGACGGAAACCCAGCTGACTGTCCACAGTTTTTAAAGGAGTTTGAAGTCATGTTGGGTGGGCTTGCATTAAATGATGAAATGAAGTTGATGTATTTGATGAGGTGCTGCACTGGAGTTGCTTCAAGAGCTATACAGTGCTGTAAGTTCATGCCGCCAAATGAAGGATATACTGAGGCCATGAAGATATTACATCGAAGGTTTGGAAAGCCATTTATGATATCCCGCAGCTTTTTTGAGACCGTCAAGGGTAATGGGACACAGTTAAGGGACAACCCTGAGGAACTCGCAGAGTTCTCGGAAAATTTAATGGTATACAGAAATACTCTCGTTTGTCTTAACAATATGGATGAGTTAAACTCAAGTTCGGTGATTGGGACAGTTGTCAAGAAATTACCGGTTCGTCTACAAAGGAAGTTCATAAAGTTTAGTTCCCGGCTAGAGGAAGATAGTTTCAAGCCTGGATTTGATGATATTGTGAGGCTGGTGAGAGACTGTGTCAATCAAGCGACGGGCAAATTCGCCAGCATTTTGCATTCTAAAGTAGAACCTAAGGAACCGGTGAATGTAAAGAAAGCATTTGTAGTGAAGGCTAAAGGCACAACGAGAAAGCATGGGTGTATTGTTTGCCATAACACGGATCAACTGAGTGATTGCAATCGCATCGTTGCTATGTCCTCCGTAGAAGGGTTAAAAATGGTAAAACAGAAGCGGTTGTGTTTCGGTTGTTCAAAGATGTAGCATAAAAATTTGAATTGTAAGGGGACAGACAAAGGAAGCAGTGGTTCAGCCGATGTGCGCCCATTTCTGAGGACAGTAAACGAACCGGGAAATTCGGTTACTTGTAATAGTACCTTTAGACCCCTTGATAACCCACCAGTTTTTTTAAGGGTATTACCAGTTAAGGTGAAAGGACAGAAATCTTCGGTAGAGACATATGCATTGTTGGATAATGGTTCAGACGTTACATTGATAGATGCTAGGCTGGCCGACTGCATGGGTATTATGGCCCAAAGGAATCCTTGGTTCTAACTACTTTCAATTCTTCGAAAACGGTAGTATGTGAACGAGTGTCATTTCAGCTGGAATCCTTGACTACTGGGGAAACCGTTGAAGTAGATACTGCTTACACTACCTCCAGTATGAAACTCGGCGAAGCTATAGTACCTAGTCGTGAAACAGTTGTCGACAAGCCATACCTGTGTGACATACCGTTTCCAACACCGCAAGATGGTAGAGTGAGAATACTCATTGGATGTAGTGTGCCAGAAGCTCACAAGGTATTAGAAGAGAGATTCGGAGGTAGAGATGGTCTGTTCGCGACGAAAACACCGCTGGGATGGACAGGAGAGGACCTATACCCATAGTCCACATATCATCGCTAGTTGCAAACAATGGGGACAAACTGCAGACTATGATTAGAAATATGTATGACAAGGAGTTTTGTGACTGCGGTGTCCCAGAGAAGGGTCTTTCTGTAGAAGACTTTAAGGCAGTCAAAATAGTTGAGGAGTCTTGTAAATACGAGAATAGGCGTTTCAGCGTTGGCCCACCATGGAGATTTAAAGATAGGCAGTTGGTTTGTAATAGAGAGGTTGCTCTTAAGAGCCTAATGGGTTTGAAGAAGAAGTTTCTGACGGATGCAGACCTCTGGACCAAATATAAGGATGTCGTTGACAAAGAAGGGTTACGTTAAAAGACTGGTTGATCAGAGCGAGCCAGGGAAGTGGTATTTGCCCCATCATCCCGTCTTTAACCCGAGGAAGCCAGGTAAACTCCGTGTGGTGTTCGATTGTTCTGCGAAACATGAAGGAGTCTCTTTGAATGATAATCCGTATAGTGGCCCAGACTGTGTGAGCTCATTAGTTGGACTGCTGTTAAGATTCAGAAAGTTTACAGTTGCTGTCGCTGCGGACATAGAGGAAATGTTCCCACAAGTGAAGGTGCCAGAGAGCGACAGAGATCACTCAGGGTTCTTGTGGTTTGGTGATGGTCCTTGTGGTAAGGTGTCAGAATATAGGGTGACAGTCCATCCATTTGGTGCCACGTCCTCCCCATTTCGTGCTGATTTTGCTCCACGAAAGGCGGTGTCCACATTCGGTTCCAATGATCTGCTGGACGTCATAGATTGTTGCTTCTATGTGGATGATTGTTTAGCCTCCTTCGATGATGATAAGTCTGCAATTAAATTCGCAATAAGTATTACTGAGGAGTCAGCCAACGCTGGTGAGATGGTAGTTGAAGATTGAACGAACAATTCATGGTAGTTCGCACAAAACCAACTTACTCAATCTTCGCGGAGACATCGATACACCTGTCATCGTCTCATCGGTCGCTCTTCAGAAAGAAGTCAGGCCAAAACTGTCAGAACTAATATTGTGATTTATTATTGTAATATTTGTTCGTAGACCTTAGTTAAAGCTTAATTTCAAAGCTGCCTATCTGTTGGTGTTACAATAAAGAATTCTCGAGTCACCAATTGGTGTTTTGGTTTTTTCGTCCGATAATACTAAGCGTTTCTGAGAAACTTCAAGGAACAGCATGAGTCCCAGCGTAGCAAGAGCTGGGCATTGACGGTTTACGAGAAGTGGCTGACAGTTTCTTACAGTGAAGTCAGTTTCTGACGGATTCATATAGCTGGTGACAGTTCGGATAGTCACCGTTCATCTTTCCTGGTGCCGGTCAAGTCCTCTTTGAACAAGCAATATCTGGAACATTTTTGGAATTGGGTCAAGTTCAACGATGCCTGGGTCAAAGAAGGGACAGAGCGTCTTGGATGCAAACAGGAAAGTAAGTCATTGTGACTTGTCTGTTACTTGTAACGATGTGTCTGATGTTAAGCATGACATGGTTGATGTTACTGTTTCGCCGTTCAGGGATAATAGGAACATCAAACTCCCTAAATTTGAAACACGGTGTTTCGACGGAAACCCAGCTGATTATTTACAGTTTGTAAGATAATTTGAGATCATGTTGAGTGGTTTTATATTAAATGATGAAATGAAGTTAATGTATTTGATGAGGTATTGCACTGGAGATGCTGCAAGAGCTATACGGTGTTGTAAGTTTATGAAGCCAAGAGAGGGATACTACGAGGCTATGAGCATACTACGTCAAAGGTTTGGAAGACCATCGATGATTGCAGGGAAATTACTCGAGGCTGTTAAATGTAATGGTGATCAAATACAGGATGACTCCCAGGCACTCACTGAGTTTTTGGATAATTTGCTGATTTACAAGAATGCATTGATTTCAATGAATTGCATGAGTGACCTCAACTCGAGTTTTAAACTAGAAGTAATAGCAAGACGCCTACCTACTCGACTGCAAAGCAGCAGTCTGAGAGCAAAACGCAATCATTGATGACGTATAGGCCTCAGAGAGGTGGATATCGAGAAGGCTCCATCTGCTAACCTAACCAGACTCCGAAGTGTCGTTGACCTAAGCCTGAGGAACTCTAGTGACCTAACATTCTCTGAGCAAGTAGCATCACAGACTAGAAAATCGAGGATGCTCTTAGGATGCATACTCAGGAACTTTCACGACAATGAAGCCAAGCTAATTCTGTACAAAACATGTGTCAGACCACTACTAGAATACTGTCCATTTATTATAAGCAGCATTTGCACACGTGAAAAGCTAAGGATGGAAAGTTTCCAACGATATTTTACCTCAAAACTACTTGGCTATGCTTGTAAGAAAGACTACATCTCACGGTGCATGATACTAAAACTTGACCCACTTTGGACAAGGCGACTTATTATAAACCTAATATTCTTCTTTAAGGTCCTTCACAAAATATCATTCTCAGGTAACAGGGACATACAATTCTCACAGGAAGGTTCTTACGATCTGCGTAACCAAACTTGAACAGTGACAACTCATTCCTTTAAGTCAACACTCCGTGAAAACTTCTTCACAGTCATGTATTCTAAAATATGGAATAGCCTACCCCTAGATGTCAGAACTTGCTCTTCGGTTACAAGCTTCAAACGCTCTCTATACAGACTGTTTCACTCTACTGACTATATTAATAAACTATTTACTCCTAGAACGAATCAAGCACTAATCTACTACAGCACCTAAAAGACGCACTTCAACACGCTTAGCAATCTAAAAACTATAAATAAACTAGCAGCATGGATGCATAAAGACTGAGTACGGAACATACAGGATTAGTTTACCCTTAGAAATAGGACGTGTCACTTTATTGTAACCTTCAAACGCTTGTTATATAAACTGTTTTATTCCAAAGACTATCCCTACCAGAACCCATTAATTACTTCTAAAACGCATCAGTCATTAGAACACTAAAACGCTCGGACTCATTAATACACATTATGACACTAAATAAACTCTAAGACTTCGCATAAATACGTGAAAAGACAACTATAATTAAAAGTAATTTTTTACTGTTATACAATTGACATAAACATTTACATATATACATTAATATCCTTTTAATGTTCACATACTTTCTCTTTCTGGTATTTTGCTGCTCCTATTCATCTTCTGGTCGAGGTCGAACGACCCCGCATCCAAACTGAAATGAGGATTAATTCCAAACCGTCTATCTCATAACCACTCAAATTCCATGAACGATCCAATTCTACCATTTGAAGACGCTGGCGAACATGCTGTAAATGAGTATTCATGATCTGAAATGAAGAAGCAACTGATTTTCAAACAGTTTTCAACATTTTTCTGAACTTACGAATACAGTCCGCCATGCAGACACAAATGGCGCAAATGGAGAATTCTGGAATCGACCTCGACACCATTTGATGCAGAAAAACAACTTCACATGACCTTATCTAGTTTTCGTATCCACGATCAAATTTCTTTCCTGTTATAAAACTGCGATAAGACTGTTGAAAAATGGAATAAATATACCACTGATCTCAACATAATACATCAATAAACTCTAAGCCAAGGGTGTTGTTCACAACAAAGTTATACAAGAGAATTGACTTCAAGCTTTTTTTCCCAGATATTTGTATTACATTCATCTGATGTCTGGGTTTTTTTAATGCAAAGACAATATTTCTATATCTCTTTATGTGCTACACAAACAAACTTTAAAGCAGACTGTTCCGACTGACTCTCATGTCAGAGAGAACAACCAAACTGTAAATTCATCATACATTAAATTATGTGTAATTTATATAATAACTTATCCATGCCTGTACAATTGGTGTGTTCCTGCATAAACAGGAAGAAATATATTATTATGCCTAGTGCTGCATATAGACCTAATGAGTGTAACAGGTTTCGTAGTACATCCCCAACAGATGAGTTACAAGATGCAAGACTAGCACGGTTGTGTTTTACACGTTTGCAAGAGGTGCATACAAAGGTGAACTGTGAACCAGTAAGCAAGTTCAGTGATAAGCTATATGTAAACCCCAGGTCTGACTCCGAATTGTGTGACGATAACGGTGCGGTCAAGAAGTCTGTAGTTGCAACTGGTAAGCCATTGTTGAATAGAGTGTCACAGAGGATAGTTACAGTCTCAGAGGACAGTTCTGTCTCCGCAATTTTACAAGATATTACTAGTCAGAGTGAAGGTAAATAACATCTAATGATTTGTGAGGAGGAACCAAAATTGTCTACTTCTGTTATTAAAGAGTTTGAAAATGATAAAGTTGACGGTAAAGTGAATATTCGTGATAATGATCATGATACTTCACAGTTGTCTTTGGTTGATCATGATGAGATGAGGGATATACCTACTACTGCTAAGTTAAATAAAGGTTCTGTACAACTACAACGTGAAGGAGAATTAAATGCAGATGCAGTTGCAGAAGGCATGCATACTTGTGAGACCGTCAGTGTAATTGAACAGCATGTAGCCCACCTATCATCAGATGCTATTGCTAAACCTGAGCTGATAGTAAAAGAGAGCAGTGGTGGTGGTCTTGGAGGTAGACAACTTTCTGAAAGCCAAGCAACAACAGCTTCTAATCCACCGCTAACTTCATCAACTGGTATCAATCAGTCGTCGTTGGTGCTGTCATCCACAATGAAACAGACGCCCATCAACTCTAGTACCTTCTGCAATGACTATGCTAGTATCAGTCCGTTTGAAGAGACGAAAGATATTGGTCAGTTTAGTGAGGATAAGCCAAGTGTAAACGAGAGAGTAATTGTTAAATTGACCTGCACGAATAAAGACATTTCTAGTTTCAAGTTACTATTTGAATGTTATTATCTTTGGTGTAAATTACTCTGTTTCTATACTTGGTTGACCAGATACGTCGTGTGTTTGTTCGTCATCTATATTCTACGATACAATGACATGAGCGTGTTACCGTTCAGATTTGAGGATATAGCTGATAGAAGGAAGTCAGCAAATGAACTCTGCGACGATTTTCCAACCTAGGGCGTCAACCTGAGAAGAGTTGTAGGCGTACTGCTGTAAGTCCTACAGTTCTTGAAGGGTAGTTCGTCAGGGCAGAATCCACCACTTTGATGTGCTGATTATACATATGTTTGTGTTAAATAATTGTGTGATTTCCAATTGATGTAATTGTTGGTTAATCTTGTTTGTGTCTGGACATTCCACAACTTACAATCGTTAACCTGTGAAGGGTTGTAGGGGCACTGGTGTAAGTCCTGCGATTCTCCAAAGGAATTACATCGAGACACCATCTGTGAGGTTATTTGTACTGTTTGTGTATACGTGTGGTGTGTTTTATCAATTTGTGATTTTGGATTAATTCTGTTAACTCGTTGTTTTCGAACCTTGTTTTTATTGCATAATTTTGTTAAAATTTTCGTCGTGATTACTTCTGAAGTTGTTTCGAGTCTTCCACATCCGTCAATGAATTGATTGATGTTAAAGAAAGCAGATGGGTCGTATACGCCGGGGAGGCTATTGCTGAGAATGACATGCACACAGAGGTAATTGCTGGCTGTGGTCTCACACGACGGGGAGAAAGAGTGTAAACGACTGAGGCTCGCATACGTCACCGTTACTAGAACTGAAGCAGAATGAGTGACAAGGGATCGCAGTGGTAATTGGTAGTGAGTAGATAAGAGGATGTGCGTAGAGTATCATGAGGTGGTGCTATGGTCACGTTGCATTCTGCAAGAGTCATTCTAGCATGTGGCGATTGTGTTGCAAGATGTCAAGAGGAGGTCTCTGTCTGGAGGCGCAGGTCGTCATTGATGTGTGAGATTGTGCTGTGAGTATGCTTGTGGTGTGTTGGCTTTTCTGTTTGTTTTCTATTTCAGCTCTGTCCGTGTGACCAGTGTTGTCGCAATGGCATCCAAGTCAACGTGTATTGGTCGTGAAGGAAAAAAGGGTTGGATCCCTTTTTTGCCGGGGAGTGTCAATGTAGTTGAAGATTGAACGATCAATTCATGGTTGTTCGCTCGAAACCAACTTCCCCAATTTTCGCGGAGGCATCAATACGACAGTCATCGTCTCATCGGTCGCTCTTCAGAAAGAAGTCAGCAGAAAACCGTCAGAAGTAATCTTGTGATTTATAATTGTAATATTTGTTCACAGACCTTAGTAGAAATATTTTTTATATGTTGGTGTTACAATAAAGAATTCTCAAGTCACCAATCGGTGTTTTGGTTTTTGCGTCCGTTATTACTAAGCGTTTCTGGAAAACTTCATTCGACAGCGTGATCCCGAGCGTAGCAAGAGCTGGGCATTAACGGTTTACGAGACGTGGCTGACAGTATATGACTGTGAGAAATAGGAGTTTAGAAGCTCACAAATTATTTTAGTGTCACTAGCGGTCTCGCCATTTTCTAAGATGAATTATATATCCTTTTTACGGGAGTTTAGCCTTTTGCGATAAAGCCTACAGATTGCAGTGTATTTAGAGCTATCTTTAAGAGCTGCATGTTCTTGTCTGAGTAGGGCTTTGTCGTTATTTTCTTTCAAAGCTAGATAAATGTTCTGTATATTTAGAAGGCATGAGAAGTCGTTTTCTCTGTGGTACTGTCGGTACAGCTTTCGCAGCTTAGCCTTTACTTTTATAGGAATGAAATTCTTTATGTTTTCTCTTGGGTTTTCTTTACATTTAGGAACAAGATTATCAAAGCAAATAGATACATTCTGGTAAAAGGCTAGTAGGATAGTGTCTAGGTTGCTATTAGAAAAGAAAAGATCCCAGTCTAAGCTTCTAATGAAGGAGTTAGATACGTCCCACCTAGCTTTTCCGAAGCACATGAATGTCTTGCGCAGGGTAGAGCGTTTTGATGAGTGGAGCTTGGTATCAAGGGCGCAGATTACTGTGTTGTGGTCACTACCAGGGAATGGTCGGCTGATGTCTATGGTAGATAAGGCGATGTCTTTCAAGAAAACCAAGTCCAGTATATTTTGGTTTCGGGTGGGCCTTAGAATACTTTGTGTCCACCCACATAATTCAACTGCATCTAAGAATTTGCTGTAGCGGGGAGGAGCACTGATGGGCTCCCATGAAACTTCTGGCATATTGAAATCACCTCCAATCACTTTATAAGTAAAGTTCAATTTCGAAGTGTAATGGAAGGCTGCAGTTATCTGGCTTAGCAGTTCACTGTCGTGGTTGGGTGGGCGATAAATGCAACCTAATAATAGGGTTTGCTGTTTATTTATGTAGAGTGTCACCCATAATGTATCACATATATCCAGGTTGGGGTCATCATAGTGCACAGCTCTGCAGTCAGATTTAACATAGATAATGCATCCTCCACCCCTCCCAACTGATCTGTTCTTCCTGAAAAATGAGTAGCCTTCGCAGTGAAAGAAATCATCATTTATTTCACTTGTGCACCAAGCTTCAGTGATCATTAGTGCTGTAGGTTGGCTAATCAGTAGTAGGGATTGGACGTACGCCATTTTGTTTACAGCTGACCTGGCATTAATAAGGACTATGTTAGGATTAACCGAGTCATATCTTAAGATTTTAGCCATGTCTTGAAGTAGCTGGTGATGAGATTCAATCATAGTGTCCTCAGACGACAATGAAATATCTATGTCTGTAGATGCCCTAGGAAAGCTAGAAGCGCAGAGGGGTCAGTTATATTTCCGAGTTCAAGTAAGTTCGGATGTAAAGAAGATTGGCTATCAGAAGAAAAGGAGATAGAGGGTTTTTGACGAAGAAGAGAATTGTCTGAGTCATGTAAGGTGAGCTCTAGGCAGTAATTAGGCATTGCTGTATGAGCTGTCATATCTATATTGGGGGGCGAAACCTGTGGAGAGTGGTGAGCATTTGTAGTATGTTTGAGGTCATGTTGTGAACCTGAATAAAAAATGGTAATGTCGTTTCAGCGAAATTGCTGATCGTTGGATGGTCAGTCCCGTTGAGTATGGGCATGTAAATAGGTGGAGGTGGCCTACCAAGCAAGCTAAACTGACTCGAATTTTTGCGATTTACTTCACCACTATTCGACGTCCTATAGTTAAGTGTATCAATCTTTCGGTTTAAAGTGGTGGGAGGGTTTACTTTTTTGGACAAGTAGCTACGAGGTTCGGGCTGCGTTTTACGGTTTTGGTCCCTTTCGGCTTTGTGAGTATTTGTTTCTGGAGAGAGGTGTGTTATCAAACTGTGAGTATCTGAATTAGTGTGTGGCAATAGTCTCTTATTATGCACTGTCTTTGTGGACGAACTGGTAGCCCCACTTTTCAACTTCCTGGAATTGAGGCTGCTTGGATTGGGGAATACTGGGTGTGATGTACCGCAGTTTGTCACCGGGGTACAGGGATCGTTATCAGAGGAGTCTAGATCCACGGTGGATTTCCTTCTTAGTCTGTGGTTTTACATCGATCCATTTTTGGACCTTATATTTCCACGAAAGTTCGTTTCCGAATACGATGTGCTTTGTACAGAAAGGTTCACACCCCTTTGCTCTGCCTCTACGGAATTGTGGGTGCTCAGGGGTGTTGTAGAGGAGCTGGGATTCACAGTTTTAGCATCGGTCATATAAGTCATTCTTTGGATCGGCGTTTTGTCACGAGCTAACTTGATCGTGTGGTAACGCTTATTTTTTAGTAGTGTTTGCCTACTGTAAAAGATGTCAGCATTAGAGGACGAGTCAAATTTCAACACAAGTGGGCAAGATTTATTTTTCTGAGACTTTCTTAGTCGATGGCAGCTGCATGGGACGTTATTCATAGAGCATGCATTCAAAAGAGTGCTTTTGACCTTGTTGATCTGTGCATTATCCGGTATATTATACACAATTATGTTCTTCTCGCGCACTACACGTTGATATACTTCAGTTGCAACGTAGTTTATAAGGTTTGCAGTTTGTGGTAACTTTCTAGGTGAAGTACTACTACCGCCAGTTTCACTAGGCAGTGCCAGTTTTGACATCTTAACTTCAAACCCCCTAATTATAGAAAATAGTTCTTCGATTTTATCTTCACAACTAAGTGTAGAACAAAAAACTGGATTAGTGATGGGAGTAAGAATGTTTGCCGTGTGATTCTTATCGCAAGACGCTTTGCAGGTGTCTACAAGGCGTCGGTGGTACAGTGGTTAGGACTCTCGCCGACCATGCGCATGGTCCGGGGTTCGAGCCCACGCCGACGCACACCTTGATATCTATGGTCGGCCTGCGAAATTTGGGCTACCGATATCCATGCTGAAAATTCCATACTTGTACCAAAATACGGTGTGGAATCAAGCTGTAATCAAAAAAATAGATCATTACATGTAGTATCACTGTGTATACCATTCATGATGTTGTTTACTACGCAAGCAAGTGAGGGAAGTTTAATGTCCGGACTTGACGTGTCTACCGCAGCAGACGTGTGGAGTACGTAACAATGTGATTGTACACTTTTTGGTTATTTGTATAAACTCGAGATGTTGTACATAATTTTTGTTTAAAACGCTTCTTGTTGAAATATACATAACTTCCGTGTACAATTGAAGAATACACTCTGCTGTTAAAGACTTCGTCTTTTCCCTGGTCACTTCTGCTTACTTGCTCCACTCACGCCGTGTCGTATACTTCGGATTTATTGTAGGAGTCTACTACTCCCAACCGAAGACATTTCTACAACCGGAACACAGCAGCTACAGCAGACGCAACCCAATCAATTAACGTACCCGTGGATTATATACATAATTTGTAGCAGAGGACTTAGACTTTATATCCAAGTAATACTTTTTGTTGATACAACTCGTCACTGCATTTTTTGGTAATATATTGTTATTTAACACTCCATTGACTTGGATTATTATTCTTATATTTATAATGTTAGTGAACTCTAGTATAAGTCCCCTACAGACGTATATGTAGTTGTTAAATCAACAGATGTAGTGCTCTCACTTCCTGCAGGGCTACTTATTCTGTTTGGTTTGATTTTTTTTACTGGGATGTGAAGCAGACAGTGGAGTTAGACGCTTAGTTTGGACCATTGGTATTCAGAAAAAAGTTAAAATTCTTAATTATAAGAGAATGAGCAATGTGTCTGTAAGGTCCATTTTAGAGTGCTACAGATTTAAAATGTCTAGTTCTGTATGCAGTTAACAGTTTATAGGAATAAGAATATAGAAGTAGAATATTAAGATACCCTATACAAATACTCTAACTGCGAAGATGCTATAACAGTAGCACTTAGATGGACACTATCTATAACGGATAATTTTAACCGTAAAAGTTATATTCTATGTAAGAATAGAACTAAATATTTAATACTATCGTTGAGAGACCTATTAAAAAGTCGCCTATGGAGTAAAAAAAGAATTGAGAAATAGCACGCGAAAAAGTAACAAAGCCTTTGAATTGCGCGGTTATGTTGCAAGAGGATGCCTTAAACTGGAAGGCGTAGGTCGTCATTGATGTGTGAGATTGTGCTGTGAGTATGCTTGTGGTGTGTTGGCTTTTCTGTTTGTTTGTCCGAGTGACCCAGGTTCTCGCAATTCCATCCAAGTCAACGTGTATCGGTCGTGATTGAAACAAGGGATGGATCCGTTTTTTGCCGGGGAGTGTCGATTTAGTTGAATGTTGAACGATCAATTCATGGTTGTTTGCTCAAAACCAATTTCCCTATATTTTCGCGGAGACATCGATACACCTGTCATCGTCTCATCGGTCGCTCTTCAGAAAGAAGTCAGGCCAAAACTGTCAGAACTAATATTGTGATTTATTATTGTAATATTTGTTCGTAGACCTTAGTTAAAGCTTAATTTCAAAGCTGCCTATCTGTTGGTGTTACAATAAAGAATTCTCGAGTCACCAATTGGTGTTTTGGTTTTTTCGTCCGTTATTACTAAGCGTTTCTGAGAAACTTCAAGGAACAGCGTGAGTCCCAGCGTAGCAAGAGCTGGGCATTGACGGTTTACGAGACGTGGCTGACAGCTGGCTTTCGTTTTACTTAGTGGGTCTCTAACAGCCTACACGTTTTGTAGCATATATTTCCAGAAGACAGAGCACCTACTGTACGAGATTTACCTGTTGATACTCTACCAGTTGAACACACATTAGGTATGCGATGCATAGTGGACTCTGATACCTATGGATTTAGTGTTGGTGATGTTGATAAGCCAGTTACTCGGAGAGGTGTACTCTCTGTGTTGTCCTCCGTGTTTGACCCACTTGGATTAGTAGCACCTTATCTACTTCCCGCGAGGAGATTATTTCAAGAGACATGCAGGAAAGGGTTACAGTGGGATGACCCATTAAGTGAGGGGCACAGTGAAGATTGGAAAAGGTGGGTTAACAGTTTAAGAACGCTGAATCTACATTCCGTCTCACGTCCATTTAAGCCATCGAGAAGTTATGAGATTATTGACTTCCATGTTTTTTCTGATGCCTCTGAGGTTGGATTTGGAGCAGTCGTTTACATCAGAACCACCTTAAGGGATGATATAGATGTTCGCCTAGTGATGGGTAAATCTAGAATTGCACCTCTAAAGACGATTTCGATTCCGAGATTAGAACTTACTGCAGCCTTGTTAACGGCGCAGTTATTCACGATGGTGTGTAAAGAGTCGGATTACCCCAAGTATCCCGTAACGTTTTGGACTGATTCGATGTCTGTGACATATTATATACGCAACGAGTCAGCAAGATATGCATGTTTTGTAGCTAACAGAGTATCTCAAATTCGTGAACTAACAACCGCCCAGCAGTGGAGGTACGTACCCTCTGGAAAAAATCTAGCTGATCTAGCATCGCGAGGAGCTATTGATATGAATGTGGTTAAAAATAAGTGGCAGAAGGGTCCGGAGTTCTTGCTATGGGCTGACAGTATGTGGCCTAGTAGAGAAGATGAACCACCGATAAGCGAGTGTGTCTTGAAGTTTAAGACAAGTGTCAGTTTAACATCTACTCAAGAAAAACATTCGGGTTTACATCCACTTTTTAAATATTATTCCTCTTGGTACAAACTACTGAAGGCTGTTGCGTGGTTGGCACGATATGTTACGTATTTAAAGGTCATGCATCTTGCAGGATAAAATATGAATGTGGGACCTTTGAGAGTCGAAGATATTAGAAATGCGGGGTTAGCGATTTTGAGGGCTGTTCAGCGGGAAGCGTGGGGAGAGATTGCCAAGGAGGATAGTCCTGATTTCGCAGATTTCAAGTCGCGGTTCGATCGCTTATCTCCGATAGTTTCCGAAGGGATCGCTAGAGTTGGTGGACGTCTACAAATGTTAGAATCGTCATATAAGACCCGTCATCCGGTCTTATTACCTTGTTACCATCCGGTCGCTGATCTCATTACAAGACACTACCATGTTCTTGAAGGTCATTTGGGTTCTTCACAAGTGCTATCAAGTATTCGATGTAAGTTTTTGATAGTGAAGGGAGGTATTGCTGTCCGTAAAATAATATATATTTCTTCCTGTTTGTGCAGGAACATACCAATTGTACAGGCATGGATAAGTTGATCAGTGCATGGAATGTAAACTACGGAATGCTCGTTCAGCACAGCAGATGATGGCACCACTCCCAGCGTGGCAAGTTTCTGAAGGTGATTATCCATTCAAGTGCGTCGGAGTGGATTTGTTCGGACCTTTTGCAGTGAAGGGAGGCAGAACCCTATCTAAAATATATGGCTGTTTATTCACCTGTTTGAAGATGAGAGCTGTGCATATTGAGATGGTTCATACGCTAACTACTGATTCATTCGTGCTAGCATTACGTAGATCTACAAATCGCCGAGGTGCACCGAAGATGATGTTCAGTGACAGGGGGACTAATTCTGTTGGCTGTCACGCCGAGCTTAAAGAGTATTTTGGAGGTCCTCAAACGAGAGTTCATGAAGAGTTACTGAAAATAAACATCGAGTGGCACTCCAACCCACCATATGCCAGCCATAGAGGTGGGCTATGGGAAAGACATATAGGAATTATCAAGCCTGTTTTAAGCTTCATAATTAAAAACTAGAGTTTGAATGACGAAACGTTGGAGACATTTTTATGTGAAGCTGAACGAATACTAAATGACCGGCCGCTATTACCTGTGAGGGACGACGTCAAGGATTTCGATGTGTTAACCTCAAATAAATTATTGTTATTGAGAGGTAACCATGGCATAGAGGACTTGAGCGCGGAACGAATACCCACGATTAAAAGATGGAAACAAGCCAGGCACATGAAAGATATATTTTGGAAAAGATGGTTAAAGGAGTATGTTCAAACACTGCAAACCAGAGACAAATGGAAAAGGTTGTGTGGAAACCTAAAGTTTGGTGATACGGTCTTAGTAGCAGATAAATGTGCCATAGGTAGATGGCCTCTGGGAGTGGTAGAAAGGCTACTCTGTAGTGGTGATAGGTTGGTGAGGACGGTTGAGGTCAGAACAAGTTGTGGTATGTTGGTGAGAGATATTAGGAAACTGTGTCTACTGGAAGGTGTTGAGAGTTGAGAGTCAGAGGATGAACCACTTGACGATTTTACAACCTAGGGCGTCAACCTGAGAAGGGTTGTTGGCGTGCCGCTGTAAGTCTTACAATTCTTGAAAGGTAGTACGCCGGTGCGCAGTCCATCGTACTTTGTGTGTTATTTTGTAAATGTGTTCATATTGTATAAACCGAATTTGTATAATCTCTCATCTATCTGTTGATGAGTTTGTTCGTGTCCGGACGTCTTCCACTTGTATCCCCAACCTGAGAAGGAATGTAGGCGCACTGCTGTTCTTCAAGGGTAGCTCGTCAAAGCAGGATCCATGACATTTCATGTATTGATCGTACATATGTTCGTGTTAAGTAATTGAGTGGGTTCCAATTAATGTGATTGTGGGTTAATCTTGTTTGTGTCCGGACATTCTTCAAACTACAATTGTCAACGTGAGAAGGGTTGCAGGCGTACTGATGTAAGTCCTGCGATTCTCCAAAGGAATTACATCGAGACACCATCTGTGAGGTTATTTGTACTGTTTGTGTATACGTGTGGTGTGTTTTATCAATTTGTGATTTTGGATTAATTCTGTTAACTCGTTGTTTTCGAACCTTGTTTTTATTGCATAATTTTGTTAAAATTTTCGTCGTGATTACTTCTGAAGTTGTTTCGAGTCTTCCACATCCGTCAATGAATTGATTGATGTTAAAGAAAGCAGATGGGTCGTATACGCCGGGGAGGCTATTGCTGAGAATGACATGCACACAGAGGTAATTGTTAGCTGTGGTCCCACACGCCGAGGAGCGAGAGTGTAGACGACCGGGGCTGGCACACGTCACCGTTACTAGAACTGAAGCAGAATGAGTGACAAGGGATCGCAGTGGTAATTGGTAGTGAGTAGATAAGACGATGTGCGTAGAGTATCGTGAGATGGGGTTATGGTCACTTTGCATTCTACAAGAGTCATTCTAGCAAGTGGCGTTTGTGTTGCAAGCGGATGCCTTTAACTGGAAGGCGCAGGTCGTCATTGATGTGTGAGATTGTTCTGTGAGTATGCTTGTGGTGTGTTGGCTTTTCTCTGTTTGTTTCCATTTCAGCTCTGTCCGAGTGACCCAGGTTCTCGCAATGGCATCCAAGTCAACGTGTATTGGGAAAAAGGGATGGACCCTATTTTGCCAGGGATTGTCAATGTAGTTGAAGATTGAACGATCAATTCATGGTTGTTTGCTGAAAACCAATTTCCCTATATTTTCGCGGAGGCATCAATACGACAGTCATCGTCCCATCGTTCTCTGTTCGGTGGAAGATAAAAAACGATCAGAAGCATTGTCATGATTTATTGTTATAACATTTATTCTTAGACCTTGTGTATAATAACCTTATTGTTGGTTACATATTGGCGTAAGTACAAAGGATTCTCGAGTCTCCAATCTGTGTTCTGGTTTATCGCGTTGGTTAATACAAAATGTTACTGACAGTCTTCGAGAGACAGCGTGAGGTCCAGCGTAGAAAGTGCTGGACATTGAGAGTTTCTGAGACTTGGCTGACAGTCAGCATTTACCTTTTAGCATATACTTTTCTAAAATGTATAATTTTATGACTTCTAGTGGTACTTTTCATTTAATAACCTAAGTTGATGGGCTACTTTATAATGTCCTTCGCATATCATATGAGAATCTTGGAAATTTAACATGAAAAGTTCTGTTACCCAGCTGCTTTCCTCAGGATCATTCTACACATCTTTATCACCAGTTGTTCCACTATCCATTAATTAGCTCCTGTGGTACTAACTGCTTTTATACTTTATAATTTTAAATAGGAACTTAATTTACTGGTCGTTTGTAATAAATACCTATAAACATGTATGCATGTATAAAGGTAATACTGCTAAGAATATCCTCAGGTATCGATGCATCTGATGACCTAATGAGAAGTATTATCATGAAAGCTTTTAATGTGCAGCATACTGTATGACTGGGACGGGGTCAAAGCAATCCAATCCTTCAACTACAGTTATTGCCAAAAAATATCTCAGCTTAACATCAAAAATGGAGAAAGAGTGGAGTATGCTGATCAGCAGATATAATTGTGGTCACAAATGTAAAAATCCCCGATCTATAGGACGGCGACATGCATTCTTATCAGCATCGGTGTTTGAACAAAGCTATGTTTTCATTGAAAACGCAATAGTTTCCACGGTTAGATCAATATCGTTAGCATTATACATTGCAAATATCTGTTATCATTCCAGGCACTCTATAGCATCCTCTCGTATTTATCTTATAAACGTACTTTCCATGATGTACTATACATAATTACATTTTATACCACTCCACAGCCTCCTGGAACGTTCTTCTCTTTCTGAAACAGCTTATAATCCCGCGGGAACACAGCCCTTACCCAAATATATGTCGTTCATTGAGGCAAAGTTAAACTTTAAGAGGCACTAACTACAAATCAGCGAATGACCTTGAACACACTAGTCATGTGAATAAGGCATTCTCAGTTGTGGAAAACAGTTTTTCATTAAAAATGCGTTAAACATCATTAAGCTGTTACAAAACATAGCCTTATATGACATGTGATAAAAAGATCTCCCAGTTTAGCATAGGACTGTCAATAGAAAAGCTACACCACCTTCTGTAAATTTATTCATCTAAATGACCATAAATGACATCCTTCTGAGAACCAATAATGGCCCCAATCTTGTTTTTAAATCTTCTTCAATGTCTTCTGCGAAATTCATGTGTCCCTGTTATTCGACCCACAAAATCATCATGATTGTTGGCTCACTCACGACCACGGTTGTATTTTTCTTCAATAATACAGTTTCATCCACGTCTACGATGATACCTTCTCCTCCTAATAACAAAGCAATCGTCTCCACTTTCCATGACGCGATATATCTGCAGTGCTGGTACCAGTGAAATGTCGATACAAGACTATTGCCATTTTCAGCATCTGCACCCTTCACAGGCTGTTTTAAAACCCAGTAGTTACAAATACACAAAAACCGGGTTAGGGACAGATGCCGCCTAACTAAAGTGTTCTCACGAAATATCAGAATCACCAACGTACCCTCCCTGACACTATCTCGTTTAAAACAAATTACACAACGATGAACATATCCATCAAGCTTTTTATACTCGTAACTTCTCCACATGAACAGATTCTGTTCTCCCCAAGCACTCCCACATCCAGATAACACTGGAAAACCTTCTCGTCATCAAACTGCAAGCGCAAATGCGTTAGAACAGGCATTCGGCTTGAATCAAAAGCCAAGTTGAACCTCAAGCACCGTTAACTACCAATCACAGAATGACTTCAAATGGTCCAATGAGGTTCGTTTACGTGAGTTCAAGGTTGTATTTCTCTTGATTCGAACCAAATGCCTGCTTCAAAGCAGTTGCGCTTGCAGTTTGATCTCAAAAGAATGTCATTTATAGTCATTTGGGCGAATATATGCTCAGAATGTGGTATAACTTCTATATTGACACTCCTATGCTAAACTAGGAGAATTTTCCGTAACATTTTAGGGAAAGATACGCTATGTAACAGTTTTTAGAGGCTGAGGATATTGAAGTTCACAGATAGCAGGAGGTATACTAACGCAAGATCTTACATCCCCAACTTCGGTAATATTCTTTCTGCGTAGACCAAAGGCAAAACAAAACACTATGATTGATCGTCCAAATTACGAGATACATTCCGGGACCGAATCAGAGATCGAGATGGTTGCTTAGCTAGCTAGGGATCGTGCACGAGCGAACGAACGCAACGAAGTACCAAATGGCGTGGATGCTTGACCGGATGCCTTCAGCTAGACAAGTTGACTTAAACAGTGAAGATCAGCATCCAGTGATGAGTGCTGTGGCCGATAATTTTGGGGAATTATTCAGCGCTGCACTTCTATGCAGATTCTATGCTTATTTTCATTTATATTCATTTTCCATAATCAAAAATCTCCATTAATGTGATTGGCTCGTTGAAGGTATATAGGTAGTTAGTGATGCTTAACGTTTGAATTGGCTTTCATTTTTTGGCCGAAACAACCATTAAGAAATGGGATGAAGTTTGTAATGGTGCTCAAGCTTGTTAGTGACCTCAGCGCAGATTTAGATGAACTTGTTTACATTGCTTGCACCAGAATTCGACAGTTTAAACTTTTGAAAAAGTGCGAATTTATGAAGTTTCACAATTCTCATTCATAATATAACTGACCATGCATGCAAAAATGGTATGCATTTCATGCACACTTGCCCGTTTCTACGAAATATAAATTACTATTATTTATTTCCAAAAACTTCACTGCCTCTTCGGAAATCTCCAACCGGTACTCCAATATGAGGCAAATTTACCTGAATCCTCCTTTGAATGGTACGATAGTTTCTCTCGGCGAGTTAACTTTCAAAAGAATCGACAACTTGTTAACCATGAACTTGACCTCATGCGATGTAAACTATACTTTGCTACTTGATAAGGACGTCTGTTGACTGCAAACTCACCCCGAACTATACTTCTGAGAATTCCCACTAGTTTCGCCCTTCCATCTGTCTAAGATTAAGTCCATTCCCAACTGAACTAGTGAACATGGATAATGAACATCATGTCTCTGAGAGAAAGTTCATGTTCGTGGATGCGAAAACGATGGAGACCACTTGAACAATCATGTTCTTTCCACAAGTTTCGCAGTTTATCCTTCAGATGATACTGACTTAGCTTTTCTACTGATTGCTTCGATTGACATATCGTAGATGGAAATGCATTTGTTGGTTTCCGTTCGACACATACTCATGCAACTAAATCAATGTTTAATCCATTTATGGTACGACGCTTTCGTCTGTTCAATGTCTAATAGGTTGTGTACTCCGATGAATGGCTGTCTATGACCATTGGATTTGCTTGAACACAGTGATATAAGTAGTATACTGGCGATGGAAAATGTTGATAAAGACGCTTTATAGAGTTCACAGAGGCAATCTACATTTCCCAATTTCAAGATACAAGACCATTCATAATTTATTTTGAGGTTCTTCACATGCAGATTCTTTCTGGAAAGCCAGGCGGTCTCAGTGAAAAGCCTGTTGGTTTTCTGGGGATGGTGTGTGTGGCCTGAATGACTATCTAGGTTACCAGTTATCTACGCCGCCCAACTGAATCTGACCTCTCTTTGGGTTGGCTTCAATTAGAAATAACTCTCATGACTGTTGTGGTCACCTTTCCTGTTAGGCCCCAGCTCTGGCCACACACTGCTTGCTAACTCTTTAGCTTGGCCCACCTAAACTGGTTGTTTAAATATTTTTTTCACAGATATTTGTTTCATGAACAGCGATGTCATCTTGTTAAGATCCAGTAGCACCCAATCTCATCGAGTTTATAAATAGCTGATTCATACTCCAAAGCTGCCTGCATTATACCTTCATCTTTACGCCACAAACGACAAATACCTGTCTGCTTTTTTGAGGATCCGCGCGATGGATACTTGTAGCCCTGTTATTGCACAAGACTCGTCTTTATTCATCGAATGCTTTTTTCTTAAGAAAATCGGTCCGATATATTCAGTCCCTATATCTAAGTGTGAGTTCATCAGAGTATTTAAACAACCACATAGCGACTGACCGATAGAAGAGGAGACATCATCTCATATTGGATACGTATTTCATGGGTGACCTATTGACCAAGGAAAGCGGGTAATACTAGCTAAACACATGACATTCATCGCCCAGTACAGTCCAATAAGAAATGGAAGCTGTTAGAATGAGCGACGACGTATCACCATCAGCCGTAAAGTCATTATTGATACAATCAATCATATATTATTTATCTGGGATTTAAATTTCTAATGATGTGTGAACGATAAAACACTCGGTATTGTGAAGAAGAAAGTTGTCCTTGCAGTTGTTTCAATTCAATCTGGTCCTTGAATTCTAACTTCTGCCAATTCATGACATAGCGCGACCATTTCACAATGTCTTCTTCGATGAGTAACTGCCTCATGTTCAACCTGCTGTACCCTACTGGTCATGGCTTCCCACTAGAATCCCAGGTTAACTGCCTGAATAGGACAGTGGGTGCGTACCGATAAAGAGTCCCAAACTAGGACGAAACGGCTGGCTGTCCAGTGGTTCTCTAACTGATGTCAGCTCATGATGAAATCCTCCATCCACTCAGGTTTCTTCTCGATTATCACAGTATTAACAAATTTTCTGACGAACATTTTGATCATAGAGGTTATGGATGAATATCTATAGAGAAACACATAGGAAGGGAAGGGCGACTTAGCACGCCTTATTTGTGTTCACCAGTTATTTCGAATCTAATAAACTGTACTAAGATACTCAATAAAAGAATAAATGTATGTATGCTCGAACATTCTACTAATTAAAAAAAAACATTTTCTGCACTAAAAATATAATAACAATTTTAAAAAATCAGTTTTATTCAAAATATTGCATCTAAAACTCCTGAAATATACCACCTTCAGCAGCAACATCCATAATAGTAATAGTAATAATAGTAAGTAATAGTGATAATGTTGTAGGCTGATACAATTGAAGGTAGCAAAATCAAAGAAAGTATTAGATACGGAAAATTAACTGAGCAGAAACTTGATCAATGCTGCTAATAACGTTTTCTGACGTTCTAAATTTAAGAAATTTATTAACAAATCTTTAGAGAGGAAACAAACATCACTGACAGGTAATACATACACAGCGGTGATTCTTATTTAGCATAGTTAAACTATGCTTATATTAAATTTTGAAAAGCATATTTTAGTGTGATAGTGTACTGTTGGTTTGTAGTCATTACAACTTTGAATAATGCTGTAAAGCGGAATGATATGCTTAAGGATATATGTATATATGGTAAAAGATGGAGCTTCAGACATCTCGAAAATTTATGCATCCTTTGTCGTACACACGACCCAGAGGTAAGAGACAACAACAACAGCAACCAGGTAAAAAAAGAGAGTAAAAACAGTAACTTTTGAACAAAAAAATATACCACATTCCAGTTATATAAGATAATAAAGTGATAAAAATCATCAAGTTACTGATTATCATTATTATTATTATTACAGCTAAAAATTAATGGTGTAACGAGATTGAATTTATAGTTGAGACTTATTTTGTAAGGCTGTGTGAACTTCTTGAACCAGACGTCGACGTTTCTCCTCTTCTGAAGCAGGTACAATAGAACGTAATGAATCGACGATATTTTTTGTGGTACCAAAGTATACTTCATTCAAAGATGAACGAATTGAATTCTCAACATCCTGAAAATAATTTTTTAAAAAAAACAGTTTAGTGTTATATCAATTTCTCAACAACAAAAAAGTGAGTCAGTCCATTTCTGTCTCTGTCTGGATTCAACATAGAACTTGTCACCGAAGTGCAGCAGTTCCAGTTGCCACGTTCCAAATACCACACAAAGGTAGACAACAAGATGAGTGAAGAGAATCAATAGAGTTTGACAAGTATAAGAGTGAAACAGAATGGGTAATGGTAGAAAGGAATATGAAAGATTACAGAGACTGAATACATCTGCGCTGACAACGATTTTGAGCCATGTCACCTATTGTCTCCAGCCATTGATTCCTAGAGTCCCGAGGGCCCCAACCCGGAAGTCTGCATCTCCCTACCTGACTCAGTTTAACTGTCAAGGATTTTATGGATTGATGAGGCCATGTTTTTGTTTGGCCACCACTGGTTCTTTTCCAACCTGCACCTATATCAGCTAGTAATGCCCGTCGGGGGAGGCGATGGTTAGGCATGCGCACCACGTGACCTAGCCATCTCAATCTGTGTAACTTTATAGCCTCGTCGATTGATTCTCCCTCTTTGCCCAACACTCTACGCCTAACGTCAACATTACTTACCTTATCATACCCCCTAACGTGAGAAAGAGATCGCAGACATCTATGATCGAAAGTAGTCAACCTTTTCATGTCTTCAACTCGTATTGGCCATGTTTCAGAGCCATAGAGAAGGATGGTGTGAACTGCTGAGCAGTACACACGTCCCTTGGTTGATAGCCGAATGTCACGCCTACGCCAGAGATGGTGTAAGTCAGCGAAAGCAGCTCGAGCTTTTTCCATCGATCAGTCCATTTAATGAAACATTTGCACATCTCACTTTAAACAAAGGCTTGGCAAAACTAGTTTGGGTGGATTCTGTCTAACAGGTATCTCCTCTATCATCCTTTTTTTGAAAAAATAAAATCTTGATAAAAATATCACCTTAGTGACAATGTTTGATTTTTCTCTGTATATATGCAGCCTATTATGTATAAATTCACCCACTAGACTATTTTGGACTCCTATATGTGAGGGCGAAATGCATCAATACACCGATTTTACACAGGAAGATGAAACTAATTTTTAAGACGTAACTCATTGTTTGAAAATAACAGTACTAAACTCAATAATACAAGCGCGTCGGTGGCATAGCGGTTAGGACGCTCGCCAACCATGCACATGGTCCGAGGTTCGATCGCCGGTCGGCGCACTCACTAAACAAAAGTAAAGCTGGTGAAGAGAAAAGGGGTTGTGCATGAGGCTAACAACCCCATCCTGTAAAAATAAAGACTGCTACAGAAACTTCAAGCCTCTAGCTTGAAGCCTTATGTTCCACTGGGAACGTGAAGGAAAAAAACTCATAATAGTCTAAGACAAAGAAATAAGTGTAACTCAATGACAATACAAAATCTACCCTGTGAATTATATAGCTGTACAAGAATAACGAAACTAATATGATTGTTATGCAATCACACGTGATGACAGACACAGATATATTTCTGTCTGTCAATATTACGAAAATGTAAACGAAGAGTTTGCAAATATTTTACTTGACAATGTCTGATGTCGAACAAACACGACACGATCTATAGGCGTAAACGAAAAAGTCGGTAGAAGAGGCAGGCAGTAAAGACAGGACAGCTGAATATATAGAAGACAGCGGTGATGATATCAGTGTGGAAATCTACTACACTAGGCATAAAGAACAAGATTCAGATTTTCGACACAAATGTTAAGTCGGCGTTCCTGCATGCTTTAGGGACTTGGCGCGTCACTATGGCATTTCCAACAAACTACTGAAGAATTTCATCAGCAACCTGCCACTGCCCCATACTGAAGATTAGATGACCAAAAAAGATTAGCAACAAGGAAGTCGGCCGAGGAGATCGTTGAGTGATATCGCACCAGGCCCTGACGCGTTGGGTGCCCAGGCATTACACGGAGGAGATGAGAGCTTATGGTCAATTGCTAAGGCAACTTAAGACATACTGCATACAAAGTGGAATAAATGCGTGTCGCTGATACCCTATGTTCCACTAGGAACCCAAGGAGTTGATAATAATAATAATAATGTTCCAGTACAAAATAAATAATAAATATTTTTAGATTCATGTATTTTAATGGGAACAAATAACCAGTAGCAGCAGAAACCTACGAAACAATGTGTAAAGCAATCAAGTAGAACAATTCTGAAAAAATTAAAGAAATGTTCGATCTCTCATAAATTTCATAACTCTTCAAATCGTAAAGAGTTCTTAGGTGCATTTACTCAAAACACACTATAGAAGAGACTAGATTACATCATATGAAAGGCGACTAAAATTGAAAATCACAAACAAACAGGTGGATAACTTCAATATAAGAAGTTATACGTTGAGAGTGATCACAGCCAGCCTTGCTGTTTACCTGTAAACTAGACTAAAAATTCTCAGCAGTTAACTAATTGATTAGAATTGCAATGGATAAGTGCTTTTAAACTATTAAAAATCTTTAATATGATCTAAAACGCAATCAAAACTAACATGTGCACCTTAATTTGAGATGAAAAAGAAGTTATGAAGCTAAATTATTCACAACTCTGATTTAAACCAAAATTAGATGGCACTTAAATATTGAAATAGATTTCAGATACTAAGAATAGTGTAAACATTCTACAAAATGAAATTCTTATGGAAGTGTAGGACTGGTTTATATTCTCTGGTGATAGGGACTTCAATGAAGCATTCTAACCACCATCTATTCAGTAGGATTAAAAAGTTAGTCAGAACATCTATATATTAAGCGAAATGTATTCTAGAAACTTATGAAAATAACCAACCAACAACAACAGCAGCAGAAACATCCAGAGCCAATCACCATCAACGGAAGGGATTTGAAAGGGGTTACTTCATTCACTTATCTAGGGAGCATTGTCTCAAATACAGGCAGGAGGAACGGACGAGGATGTCAAATCGAGCGAGAATCGGGAAGGCGAGAAACACATTCATCAACCTGGAACCAATCTGGAAATCTTCGTCACTCAGCCAGCATCAACAACAAAATTCAGTCGGATATTCAATACAAACAGCGTCAAGTCAGTCAGTTCTTCTATACGGATCAGAAACTTATTTTTATTTTTTTTTTTTTGATTTACAGCTTGATTCCACACTGTATTTTTGGTACAAGTATGGAATTTTCAGCATGGATATCGGTAGCCCAAATTTTGCAGGCCGACCATAGATATCAGGTGTGCGCCGGTGTGGGCTCGAACCCCGGACCATGTGCATGGTCGGCGAGAGTCCTAACCACTTGGTGGGGGCCGGGTCACAAAGAATATTTCCAACAGCCTGTTGCAGACCAGACCTTTATCAACAACTGTCTTCGCTGGATACATATTGAAGATCAGATGGCCGGGCCGGAAAGAATCACCAACAAGGAACTATGGGAACAAACAAAAAAACAATCAATCGCCAACCAACAAATATACAGGAGAAAGTGGAGATGGGTTGGACACTCGCTGAGGAGGCCGCTGGGTGACATGGCCCGCGCGTCAGGCCATTGCTCGAGTGGAACCAGGTCGAAAGGGAGGCAGCGAGTGGGACGTCCAAGGGTAACATAGAGATCGTGTGAAAAGGAGTTGAAACAGTATGGAAAAACATGGACGCAGATGAAAAGTACAGCAGAAGGAAGACAGAAACAAGTGGAGACGTGCAATCGAAGCCCTATGTTCCGCTAGGAACCCAAGGGAACAATAATATTCTACAAATTCGATACATAGATATGTGCTGCTTACGAGATTTCGTTAGTAGTATAGTAACGTAGGGATAAATATATAATTCGTCTGCAAGGATACTGTATAATGGAGGGAGAGATTCAATGACGATAGGAAGAAATGAACGATTCTTATACCACACAGGAAACATGAAGGGGGGATAAAATGAGCACCATACGGAGGACATGTGCAAATGGTGATTTTAATATCAGGTAGGTGTATTTTGTTGTTTCTGTACGCCAAGTTCCCAACAGACAATTTTGCTACCAAATAATTCTGTGTTCTGAAATTACAGAAATATATATATGTGTGCTACCACTAAAGAAGCAATTGTCAGTCTTTTTTTGAGTTGATAACTCCATGTCTACAGTTTTCCTTTCGTTTGAAAATGTAATCTTTTGCATTAGCCTTATTTCTTCTGCTTTTATTTGTGTGCACTCAATAAGACCATTGTGTGAAGATTGAAGGTGAGGCTTAGGATCCGGAGCAGAATGAACTCACTTTCTCACTTATTATTTAAAGCTGTAACATCCAACAATGTGATGGTGTAATCAATAGACCGAAACTTTCATTATGTAGAACTTCATTGAGTAAACAAAATGTGGAGTTGGATCTCTCTAAGAGGACACAATACGCAGTGAAAATGCTAAGTATAGTTCATAGCTAGGTTAGGTTCAACTAACAAAGAATCAAAGATTTAAGTGAAAGTACACAGACGACTAGACCAAAATATCCTCTGCTAATGAACATTTATAAAACTAAAGAACATAGCTTACCTCTACCATACGCCCGATATTAACAATATGAGATGTAGTTATTGAAACACTTGCATCCCCCAAAGGAAGTTCACGCTCACAAAATCTTGACAAACTACCACCTAAGTTGAAATATCCAGCTGCTTCTCGTTGAGTTTGAAGCCATAACATGACCGTGCTTGTAAGTTTATAAATGGATATTTTAGCAGACGGTCTTTCCTACAACAACAACAGAAAAAAAAGCGTACACATGAACGGTTGCATAGAAAAAATCAATCTCACTAAAATAAGTGATAAGTGAACAACGTACACAAAGTACTTAAAAGACATCCTGGTTAGAAACTATTGATGACATGGATCACAATCATTCTCAGTGCCACAGACAAATTTCGCTTTGTGAAATTCCGGATTCATTAAATTCTCATCATTCTCTATACAATTATTCTTTCACTCGTATATTTTAGTTTACTTGGCATTTCTTTTTTCCTCTGTGTTTGCATGCTTTTATAGGGCGGGCAGAATTGAGCTAATTCCCTTCCGTGCAAAATTCTACATTAAAAATTCAATTCCGTTCATACGGAACACTAGCAAAGTAAAACATTTTGTAAGGAAACTGATATACTGTGGTGTATTTTACTTCTAAATACTGTATAGAGTAGTGTCTTAGGAAAAGTTACGATAATTTGTACCAACGGAAAAGTCACTGTAGAAGCAATACAAAGAGAGGGTTACAGCTTTGAGGACCTAATACATGACAGATGATGAAGTACAAAAATTTCCTAGTACAAAAAGGCTGATATTATTCGCAAATAGTGGGATAAATATAGTGCGTCGGTGGCATAGCTGCTAGGACGCTCGCCGACCATGCACATGGTCTAGGGTTCGATCCCAGGCCACCGACGCACTCCTTTACCTCGCTAAGCCAGAAATAAAGGCTGGTAGAGAGGAAAGGTTGGGCATGAGGCTATCAACCCCATCTTGTAAAAACAAACACCACTGCTACAGAAACTTCAAGCCAATGGCTTGTAGCCCTATGTTCCACTGGAACGTGAAGGAAAAAAATGGAATAAATATAAGGTTTGCCATTTAGTTAATGCTGATTTTAATTGCCTACAACAGATCTATCATCGCCAGTTTCGTACTCCTCATCGATATGCTTCCACCTTACAAGTTTTAGCATTAAGAATTCACTTTTAACTCCTTTACCGAATACAAAAGAAGTGTGAAATCGAAGACCTTATTCTGTAAATAAACAAACTTCTCATCGAAGCA
Organism: Trichobilharzia regenti; assembly: GCA_944472135.2. Classification (NCBI taxonomy): domain Eukaryota; kingdom Metazoa; phylum Platyhelminthes; class Trematoda; order Strigeidida; family Schistosomatidae; genus Trichobilharzia; species Trichobilharzia regenti. Next base: position 52,201,928 of record OX235263.1, read on the forward strand.
ATAAGCCATTTTAGTATCCATCAAACTCTATATAAATACAAGGCACATGTACACTACATAGCTCTCTGATCGATATAGTGGTAGGAAATAATTACCTTCCAACTTCCATTGAAAGGGGAAAATTTCATAAAATCTAGCATATGCTTTATATTTTACTGGTAGTTTGAAAACTAATACATACAACTGACTCGAGCTTTCCATTTTTGCCTTTTTTTACCTACTAACCGGAATGTAACATGCTTGATTGGAAATTGAGAACAGGTGTTTATTTGTTTCTTCATAGGCATATACTTCATAATGAAAAAATCATTTTTTGAGTAACAGTACGACATCAGTGAGGTGATTGCAAAAACAGATATTTCTTTTTCATAATTGCAATTACCTTGCATCTTACTGGTTGGGTAGCAGACAACAAAGGTATTACAGAGAAATGATCCACTTACTTAAGTATTTTAATAATCACACCTATTTACTAGATGCTAATGAAATTTAGGCATTAATGGAGAAACCAACCTGGGGATTTTGAACGTTTAATACCCCTATGTTATATGAATGTAAATAACTAATTTATCGCCTGACCTCATATATTAAAATAATTGGAGCAGTAAAACTAGGAAAGTATTAGGATCATCACAAAAAGTATACCAGTGACTAATAGTCTAAGCAAAAGTGAGCACGTTTTGATTAAGAGGGACAATTACCAATTAGTTGTACAAAGAGGATATGAATGCTAGAGTGACAATTGCTTGAAACAGTGAAAAATTGTTATGTACTGCTGCTGAGTGAGTTATTAGAATTTTTCTCGTCGCCAATTATGTCATGTACTCGTCGAGTATGTATATAGCCCTGACGCGGAAAGAAGGAAATCAGAAGACCACCAGGGTTGCGATGATACTTGTATTTTCCAGACAAGGAAAATAAATGTCACACAAGAGTGAGTGAAATGGTACGTAGTGTACGAAACGTGGGAACAAGTATACAGTACAAAAGTATATATAAAAATGACTAATACACATGAACCAATAAATAGACAGTCTTAACATGATTGGTTGTAATGTCATGTGACAACAAGGTCATACATGTTTATTTAGTTAGTGGACAGACAAAAGCATATTGTCAGTTATAATGAAATATCGATCCATATAAACATAGCAAAATATAATCGACTGTCAAAAACAAAACACACATCATATCAAAAACACATTCCATAGTAAAAAAGGATGAATAAAACTTATGATCCTTCGATATGAGGACAGAATTTGGGCACTGTAGTAGATTACAATTTCATTATAGAATAATTTTTTTTGATCAAAAACACAGTGATACAGTACTACTTATCGAAAAAGTTTAGAGCACAACTTATTACTTATGATAGTATCAAGGCGCTCACATAACTTTCAAACTTTATTTATATAATTTCATTATTTCTTATCCTTTGGTTTTATTTATTGTAATATTTCCAACACCTTTGGAATTGCCGGCGCATTATTCATGTTGTAACAACAGAAGACAAGGGCCAAGCAACAGATCCTTTATTAAGGAAATCAACACATTTATAGATTTTCATGTACATTATAATAGATTATTGTTAGCAGACAAACACAGCCTTCCGACTGGCTGTTTCTCACTGAAAGTTAATCTTTCATCTCTTTGTGGCTGTTTCGTGAACGTCAGATCATCTATCTGCTAATTGTATCCGCCTACGCAAAGCCTATTGCGATTGATTGTTGGGCCAGTCTTTGTTCTTCTTTTCACATGACCAATAGTTGGGACAAACATTGACGTAAATTACTGTCTACCGATTTGGCTAGCAGCCAGCTCTCACCACACCGTTACATGTGTTAGGTGTAGATTCAAAGGATAAAGATTCAGTGATCAGTCTCTCTTTCCACCTACCAATATTATTTTTTAGTACTGTGGCTTTGTCACACACCCGCAACAGTGCAACTGTGATAGTGTCTGCATTGTGACTGCTGAGATTTCTCAGCACACTACAACTGTGGCATGTACTATTGCTAAGATTTATCACTAGTATATAAAGAGACGTTCAACGGTATTTAAAACATCAAATACCGGGAAGACAGATTTAATGTCAGAGAAAACAAATTAATCAGCGTTTCGGAGAAACATGGGAGACGTGAAAGGAACACGAAGATAGACTATATGAAGGCGGGAAATAGCACAACACGGAAGATCTGTGCAAACGGTGATTTGAAGATAAGGTGTACATAATTTTGCCATGAAGAGATACCAAATCCCAAATAAACATTGCTTTACCTAGTCTCTGGTCTCCTAACATTACACTACTACTATCATAGAGCTGTATTGGCATATCATGCAAATATTATGGAGCTGTGGTGCACAACTTCCAACCAGTAGGTGGTCATAAGTTCGAGGTCTGAGCAGCCCGGGTAGTATACCCAGCCTTCACACAATACTTGTGACTCATCGCCAAATGCACGGAATTGCAAGCGGTCGTTGATTCACACTGAGTAGCTACTCACAAGATTTGTTGAAATCTTTAGACACTTGAATATAATAGGTAAATAAAATACGAGTGTTTGTAATACTACTTTTCATAAACTTAGTCGACTACTGCGATTTTATTAGACTTCTTCTCAATCAAAACACCAATGCCTCACTTCACTGACCAATCTGTTTAGTACTTTCACAACAGAAAATACTAATGCAACAAACATAAACTACAATCGATAATCACTGAGAAACTGTGACCAACAGTAGCAAAATGATAGGAAGCACAGACAATTGTTGGTAAGAGTTCCGATGGCCTATAGACAAAACATGATTCTATATTTCCATGCAAATATATATAAAAACCTGGTACTCAAGCGAAAATGCGATTAACAAACATGTTAATATAGACCAAATTTATCAACTAATAGAAAGTAAATCACGTGATAAGAAAGTTCAAAACCCAAGTCAATAAAAAATGATCAACACAGATGTAAATCGACTACCAGTCACGAAGATGGTTGCTAGGAGACACAATTCTATTATTCATGGGGAATTTATAAATCAGTTCATTATATGCTAAAACTTGCTCTGAAGATGTTGTCCAGAAGGACGACGAAAGCTCCGTAATTAAACCAACCACCTCAGCGAACACAACTAATCGCAAAGTGAAAAATGATAGGGAAATTATTTCTAACGATTATTTCAGAGGAGTAGAACAGAAGCAACAATACTGCAATGGTGTAACAGGAGATAAGAATATTACAGATGTCACAAACATACAATTAAAACGACGAATAGAGACTTAGGGATGATGATTAGCTCTAGACTACATGATATGTGACGCGACTGTGTACCAGTTTTATTTTACTCTCCAAGATCAAAAAATAATAATAAGACAAATACTGGTAATCGCTTTCTGCCATGTATGAAAAATTATGACTACTTATCTGAAATTTAAGTACTATAGTTAAATTAGCTAGTGAATATTTTCGTTACAAAATAGGAAGTGACATAATTCCATGAAAGCATATTCTTTGTCCATTTATCAGCGTTTTCACACTCATAATGGATATATCTTTAATCAAATATAATTTCATATATATATATATATATATATATTACAAACTTACGACGACATCAATGACATGAATTGAATCCCAACAACCACTGGCTAGTTTGGCATCACCAGCTTTTTTGATCAGGATAACCCCAGCAAATCCATGATCCATATCCCATAGATAAACTGAAGATATTCCACCTTCGTAATACCTAAATTTTAGAAGTAAAAACAAGGTTAAACAAGAATACTAACATGGGTACAGCACTTCAAAAATAGTTACTTTTGGTACATACTGCAATGAAAATTAAGGGAAGAAAAATTCCTTGCACTTATCGTACAGGAAAGCCTGTTCACCCACATGTATAGATTTAGATATACTTCTGGTAAAATCATAAAACCTAATATTTATGACGACTGTCAAATTCTGAGAAGTTATATTTACTCTCTATCGGGCTTTTATTTAATAGATCAGTACCCATAAACCCTTATATGATCAACATTTTAACCTTACCAATTAGTATCGTTGAAAAAATCTACTTGGTATTATCAGCCACAATACACCAGTGAAAAAGGGATTCTTTTTAACTAAAGCCATTAGGAAGGATGCTGTGATGTGCGGCATGAATGTTCAGATTTATCAAAGAAACGCAAGAGTCCTGAGACTCCATTAACCAAAACTTCGGAAAAAGTTCTGTGATTATGCACCCCTCTCACGCTTTATATATATATATATATATATATATATATATACGCATATGAACGACGAAATCCTTACTGAGAGATCAGTTAGTCCTCTGTTCATACATGACGTCTTGCATGAGCCTTGAATTAAAGTCCCGAAATAGAAAAGAAAATCTGCCCTTCGGTTTTAATGGTTTATACAGCTGATATTGATTCTTGATGAAGGTTACTACGATATAAGCACTAACTCACATAATTGGGAGCAAAATATACCTCAGTATAGGTTTGATATGAGACACGATTCCCCTAAATATAACTAAAGATGTATCATGGAAATGAATGAAGGAAGAATTGTTGATAGTCCATAGTGATTGTTCACATATTGCAACTTAACTACATAACTTCATAAGGTAGTACATGGAATGAGTTAGAGAATCCCCTGAAAATTCACTATGTTGACGAATACACAAAACAGAATGAATGCAAATGGAATATGGAGTCGTAAACACTTGGATTTTTCATAAATATACTTGGAAGAACTCTGCGAAGGTTATTAAAGTGTAGCACGAAATTCCGCATAATCTTCTCTTAATAAAAGTAAGACACGTGATAAGGTTTGAAAATTTTTTTAACAATAGCACGAAGTATCGGAATAAACCTTGACTTATTGATATAAAATAAACTAAAAAAAAGTACTTGGCACATTTTTTTCATAAAGTACACAAAAGAATCACTAATTAACATAAGTAATAATAAACAACGATATTTCAGAAGCTACACTAATACACAAAGGCGAAATCATAAACATACTGTTTCTATGGTATCATTCATCAAATGCAACTGCTAAAATATGTGATATTTATGATAACAGCTTAGTCCTGCCCTTAAGATGTTCGCCGATAATTCTAGTACGACTGAAGGTGAGTAGTTTTACATAACCACACAGAACAAGTGAATATTGTCTCATACTAATCACACTTATAACCCAGAATCTTCTGGTTACAAGGCGAGCTAGCTCGTATACTTTTAAGCCACTGGGTTTCAATCCAATGGTCAGTACATGAATTCTAACTTCTGCCAATTCACGACATAGCGCGACCCCTAGCCAATGTCTTCGGCGAGTATTTGTCCTCACACCCGACCAGCAGAAGGTCCTGGGTTCGAATCCCGGTGGATGCGTACTGATGAAGAGTTCCAAACTAGGACGAAGCAGCTGTCCAGTACTCCCAGGTTTTCCAATGGTTCTCTAACTAATATCAGCTCACGATGAAATCCTGTAAACCAATCAAATCCCTACAAACCAATACTTGAATAACCAGTAATGTATCGCAAGTTAATACCTCAAAGTTATGCATTCTTGCTGGTCACACAGACACTTGTAAGATCGCTTTCCTACAATAACCCAGTAATTAATACAGTTAACATTTCAAATATATTACGCTTTAAAATTCATATTACACAACTTCTAATGCATAGGGTAGAATTCTCACTGTGACCCAAACAAAGTTAATATACATAAAAAGATCATACATTATATGAAATTAAGATTTCAACTCTGTGAATAGAATAATTTGATTACAAAAGGCCCACAATTTGTCAGTCTATTAACACCTACATCTTATGATCAAATAACAAGCTGCATATTTGTATAATGAGAATCCAAACACATCTGTCTTAATCGTACTAAGACTACTACTCACTGCCCTAAAACAAATCATGTGATATTGTTCCTAATCAGTAATCCAGTGGTGTGCACATATCCCCACACAGTTTAGCTGTGTGGCCTCACTCCAGCACTTCAATTAATCTGTTCTTAAGTACTTTAAGTCTTTCCACCCTAAATTCTTCGGATTCTGTAGCGAGTAGAAATATGGAGAACAGTTAAACTTCTTATCTTACCTACAGTTCACATGCCAATGACCGAAAGATCTTCGCTGAAAAACGTAAAGTCGTTTGAATCAGAAATGCGAAATTAAAAAGACAAGCTTGAAAAGCGTGATGTCTTCAAATAAAATTTGTTCTTGTTCAATTTGAAGATAAAGGTGATGACATTCAGACCTGTTATTAATCTACGAACACCTTGTAGAGAAGCACATATTACTTGGCTGACGACCTCAAAAAGCTAAGAATCGATGGTAAAGGACTTTTGGTAACAACGGTGGTTCACAAAGGTGAAGATACATTCAATATTTATCATTAACAAAATTTTAAACTCATCAGATTGTCCTCTCTCTCTCTTCTCTCATATTTATTGATTATTGTAGCATTATTCTACTTTTGTTTACTTTTTTTGTTTTGAGCTATGACTACTTGCACTTTGGAAGCTTTTACGTAGCCTCCTCTTTGAAATGAATACGAATGACTTACCTAAGAAAAGTGAAATTATAGCGTGAAAGTAGCCGATGCTGTTGCGTGTTCCTTAATCCTGGACAAAGTTTACTGAGCACGTGTGGAATTTAGTAGCCATGTTGACACGCACAATACTGAGATATACTTCATTTTGGCGTTTGACATTACGACCTTAATAAGCTAGAAGTCCCAAGTTTCCTCATTTTTGGTGCATATCAGTAAGGTGTTCGGAAATAATTCACACGAAGATATACGTAAAAGCTGTTTAACTGATATTAGACGTAAGCAGTGAACACCGACAGTTAAACGCAGTCTAAATTTTCCTCGAATTTCAGTCAGCGTTGCTCAAAACTCGAATTAGAAGGATGTTATGAGGGAGGTATTCAGACAGTGAAATATACACTGAAGATAACATCACAAAACTTACGATACGAAATGCACACACCTAACAAACTCTAGTGTTAAAAAAAAGGAAGCCCCACATTAACGTGGGTATGTTGACACCTTTGGTGTTTTTAATAATACGGATCATACATTTTGGATGTTTGAAGAGCTTAATGAAGCTCAGGCATACAATGAATTATGAATGTGACGTACGGAAAACAAGAGATGGTGAATCATACGCGTGGGACTGTCAAAAATAGTCAGCTCCCATTTTTCCAGCATAAAAAGAGAAAGAAGTGTCAATAAGAATCAAGAAGGGAATTCGTGAGCGGAAAACATTTCCTGAGGATGGACTGATAGTACATCATAACACAAAATGCGCATTATGTCAACTAAAAAAAGATAAGCACCCAGCCGTTGGGGTCAAATAATCACATAACTTCTGTATTCAGTAAAATTACGTGATTAATCACATACTGTTCTGGTAGGTGGATTCTGTTTTTTGTTCCATCAAAACGACTTGTTTAGTTCTGATTTCTAGCCACGGAGTTAAATTCATTACTTTACGGTACCATTTATTCATTTGTTCATTTATGTAGTAATTTGACTGTACTTACTACGCCTGTTTATTCTCATATATTCGGAATCCTTCTTTTTTCCTGACTTAAACATTATACCATATTATGCGTAAATTAACCCTTATTACCTAATTATTCTTATACTAAGTATCTTGTAATTTTGATTCTTAATCCAAGAACTGCACAGGAAGTTATGAACTGTCATCTTTCAAACAGTATTCAAGTATGTAGTGTATAGTAACTCTTACGACTTTAGACTGTTTGAAAATGAAGAGAACACACGATAAAACAGGATATCTTATCATTTAAATTTATCAAGGGAAGAGAATAAATGTTATATTATTCACAACACATTAACACTAGAAAATTATTACAACTACCGCTTAGGTCTTAATTTGCATAGGAGCCTTTTTATAGTGAATTTGTTGTTAGTAGAAAACATGATTTCAAAAGTCAAACACTTTAGATGAATCCGTTTACATAAAAACACATGGTACTCAAATGGATCATATCAACACCAAACCTAGCATTACTGTGTAAACGTGTAAGTTTCAATACTTCATATTTGCACTTCTTGTAGAAGGCGATAAGACAGAAAATAAACGGATGCACAAATGATGAAATTACTTACATTTCTCTGTACTGGTCAAACGCCGTGTTGATTTCGATTTCGCGTTTACGAAGACTCTCGCTTGGCACAGCTCCGTCTTCCAGAGGAGGATCATAGGTATTTGTCCAAGGCGATCGATAAGAATCCCCATCTCTATTATAATCGCACAGTAAGTAATCTCGATCTGCATGCACATCTCTTGCAATTTTTAAAGGCTGATCTACTGAACTCAATATATCTTCGCAATGCTCTGGTGTAAGAGAGATAATGTCCATTAAAGTGTGATCAATCTTTTGAGGTGGTAAACGCCGCATCAAATCCATAACACAAGTAAGAGGATTACTCTGAAACAAAATTATCAAGATCATTATCCGAGGAAATAAATATTTCCAATAAAAATAAAACACTTAGTGCTATGGCTTTAAATAACTTCTTGTAACAAATACAAAGTAGGAGAATTAGATGCGTGATGACAAAAATTAAAACTAGAGCCCATGCAGTGTGAAGCAAGAAAAGTGCCAGATTCGTAAGCCCACAGTGGGCCAAAGTTAGTTATACAACACCATGTAAAAGAATGAGGACGTCAATGTCTACAGTGTTTACTCAATTATCAAGTACACTGTTCTCAGTTAAGGTGTGCCCTTCTGCAAACTATTCTTAGCAATCAGATTCCTTCAAAAGCGAAATATGAATTCACTGTAGTTAACAGGAGTGCATTATGTGAACTGTCTTTTCTCATTTGACCTTTAATAAGTAAAAAATACCTATATATATATATATATATATATATATTAGCAAACTGAAAGCAGAGATTGTAGAACCATCAATTTTTTACTAGTACAGCAGTCATCTAGTACTCACGAAGGCAATCAATTATTTTCCACGATTTTAGGCTACTCATGTCCTTCTCAACCTCAACTAAAGTTATAACCGAGTGTCTACCTAATTTAGTCTGTAGTCAGGCATACAGCAGGGGGGGAAATGAAAGTCATCAACTTCATAGAGGTACACTAAACAGGTCATAATATTATTCCAATGCCTAAAAATAAATGGAATTAGTACTAAACCACGAACAGATCGTTAGTATTCGGAAGCCTAACAGTTAGAACAGCACAACTAAAGGTAAGAGTTTAGGCAATTTAAACACTACTGCTTATAAACTTTTACGCAGTCCTCGCAACCTACTCAAGTATTAAGTCTCTAACTTATTCGTCTGGATGACAGTTTATCTAACTTCACTCTACCCTAAATTATCTGACATTTGAAAGACCATTAGCTTTGGCCTAAATGCAATACGTTTCTGGAATACGTTGATTTGTTCTTTGTTTACCATTACTAGTGAATACTACATAGGCTTTATGTGCTTACGTTAAATTCAATCATGTTTTGGTTCTTCGTTTTTTATATCTTAACTGTCTATACCTATTTGAGTGCACTCATATATTTTTCAATAACAAACAGCGATAAACTTCAGCGGCAAGCCACAAAAACACAAAATATGACAAGAAATTGAGGAGAGCGTATATGATAATAGAGTCAACACGTAAGCAATTTTAGTAAGCACAGTGTGGGAGACCATTTGTCACTTTTTTACTTCAAATGGTAGAAAAAACAGCAGTGAAATTCCCACTGATTTCTACTTGATAACGTCGCTATACAGTCACATGACCCCTAAACCAGGAACTTATTATTTACTGGAACAATCAAGATCAGAATATAGTAGATACAGACACAAGACCAATATACTCACAGAAATGGTGAACCACTCAACAACCAGCCAACTTAAAATCGACCAAGCTGATACAGAAATACGATAAAACGTTGACAGCAGAGTGCTGCACTGCAAAAAGAACTGGTCCTCATGCGACTCAAAAAGGTTATAAAACAAAAATTAGCTTTCCTTAGCTTTAAATTCATATCTTATCAATAAAATTTTCTGGATATACGTTTTCATTCAGTGGTTCACTAATAGTCTTGAATTTCTTATTAAAACAGTCATTAGAGCATATTACTCTCGGTGTGTGAAACAAGCACTACTGAAATGCGTTCAAATTTATAAGGTAAGAAGCTAAAAGAGTGAATGTACTGATCAGTATGTATAGATTTTTTACATATACTTTTAGCTGCACCATCCTCTTTCCTAACCATAAGGACGTCTTGAAATGAAGTACTAACAGTTCTTTCTTCATCGTGAAACTCCCTGCATGATCCACATCATTACATTTATCAAGGATGCTATTTGCTTTGTTCTGACTTTTCATAACAACCGTATCACAGAGTTCTTGTTTATCAATTACTCTTTCAAAGGCTCACTAACTTTGTGAGGGAAATGTCAGCTAGAATCGTTGGTAGGGATGTCCTCATAAACACATTATAAATCTGTAAAACTCTTTATAAAAGTAGCAAATGAATATCCGTTGTGTGTCTGTAAAGAAGTTTCTTCACAGAAGATACAGTGGCGTAAACGTCGATGTTTCGCTTAACAAGTTCTTCGTATTACATTACAACATTAGTGAGTGAGGAAGACAAACGTATTATGAATGTATTGTTTACATATCAATCTCTTGTCCTTTTAACAAACTCGGTGTCCTTTATACTGTTTTACCGATTCAGTATGCGAAGTTTATCAGGGTTACCAGCCTCAAACATTTGACAATCGGGTGGTACAAGAAGTTTAACACATCTAGTACTGGTTGAAGTAAAAAACTACTTTTGTGGACATTCGCCAAGCCGTACAATTTCGGTGTGGACAGCACCTTGTCTGATTAAGCAAGGGACATACAGGTCTATTCACAGCCCTGTTATAGCTAACTTTGTAGATACTGAATATAAAGTCGATGTTAGCGAAGCACTTAAAGTTATCTACGGTATTTCGAATAGTTTCAAATATGCCTAAGGAGCTCATGCTTTACATAAAAATCGAAGCCGTCGGGATTGACCTGAAGAAGGCTAACTCATGAGTTCAGATGGAGTTCATCAAGATGCTTTCCCCACCTTTGCAATCACTGCTTGATTATAAGAACCTGACAATTTCCTCTTCTATCTGAAACTCTTACAAATGGTTGTGAGACATGGCCATTAAAAGTGGAAAATGTGAAAAGGTCAGCTGTTTCTGATCATAGGTGTCTACCTTTTATATCCCGTGTTAGATAGAACTAGCATCATTGAGGGTGTGTCTAAGGAGGTGTAAGTTTCTTAGTTGGGGTCCTCGGAGTACTAACAACCAACAGCTGGAGACAATTAATGATATAGCTTAAAATTGTCATTAATATTATTTAAGAGATTAGTCTTATCGATAAGGATTACTCTATTAATACTGTGTCTATATAACTGTAGAGCCAGATGAGGAAGCTATAGGAAAAATATTCTTTTCTTAATCTTCTTTAAAGAAGACAACTGTCTGATATATATATATATATACATATCGTGCAAATATGTTGACATATTTCCTGAAAACTCTAAGCAGTATTACTATGGGGCTGCACAAGTATACACTACGTCTATCTGAATGCTGCCTAGAGAAAAATATACCAGAAGAATGAAGTGTACACTAAGTTCTATAACTAAGCCACTTTATGGAACGTTCAACTGTATGGTTAATACATTCTGGATAGTCTCGAAGCCCTCTCATAAGCAGTAACATATATTATAAGTAAGCCAACAAACAACCAAAGCTAAACATGGGTAAAAATTATTTTAGTGAAGTCTTCAAATTTGTTACTACAAAAACCAGATTTACACAAGTATCATTCTTTTACTTCTTCTCATAGAAATTCAAATAACAAAGGTTAACTAGTAAGTATGTTTAAAGCATTATCATAAACGACATGAAGTATAAATAGCATAAAACTCACCATATCCATCTTGATGTGTCACCGGAGCGAAAAGTTTACAGAGCGCGCTGTAAGTATTCCAACGCGACGCAACAGTTTTTTTTTTTTTTTTTTTGATTTACAGCTTGATTCCACACTGTATTTTTGGTACATGTATGGAATTTTCAGCATGGATATCGGTAGCCCAAATTTTACAGGCCGACCTTAGATATCAGGTGTGCGTCGGCGTGGGCTCGAACCCCGGACCATGTGCATGGTCGGCGAGAGTCCTAACCACTGTGCCACCGACGCATTGAAGACCGTTGCATGCAGATTTGTCTTCACAGTTCGGATACTCAGAGCTTATGTGAGTCCATTCCCGGGAAGTAACCATGTCTGCCAAGCCCTCCCGTACACCTACATTTCTGACAATATCAATAATGGAAAAGTCTCCGTTAAGTTTTCCACTTACTAATGGAGTGTTAAAGGGGTTAAAATTGAAATGCGATGCAATATAGTACTACATATTAAGAATTCCACTCTGTATAAAATGCGCCGTTTGTAATCATGCAATTATTAATAACAGGATCCCCACAATGAGCTACAGGACATTTGATGAGACTAGGCGACTTGTCGATATTTGCGACATATTATTCCAGTACCCAAGTTTTACACATATATTGATGTGCGACAGACCGTAGATGATTAAATACAGTAGCACTCAGCACACTACTTTGCATCGTCAGCCAGGAGGTAAGCATGGAGTTCACCCTTAATATACCTACTGCGGGCAAAATAATTCTCCGATAAACATGAGTAAACTGTCCACTATTCGAAAAATTTCCAGATTAGTGAGTGATCTGCTACCAGACACCAGGTCATATACCTTGCTATTTTGAATATGAGTTGCATCGACGAGTTCCTTGCTTTCCTGAGACCGGGCTGAGTCTTTTAATACTTTTTGAGGTTGTCAAACCAAGAGAGACTTCCTGGAAAACGCTGCCGAGAGTTGAATAACAAACTATTGCTTTCCATATCAGACGTGGCGGCATTCATGGCCATTTTGCTCAGACTCCTAATTATTGCGTTGTTACTACTAAGAGGCCTGTGGTTTGAAGGATACTGTAGCGGTAAATAATTCCCCAAAATTATTGACCACAGCAATCACTCATCATTGGATGCTGACCAACACTGTTTAAGCCTGCTTGTTTATCTGAAGGCTTCCGGTCAAGCATCCCCGCCATTTGGTACCCCGTCGTGTCACGTGCACGATCACTAGCCAGCTAAGCGTTCGTTTGACGGCTTGTTTCGGTCCCGAAATATATCACATAGTTTGGACGATCAAATATTGGCTTTTGCTCTGTTTTTGGTACGCAAGAATTAATAAGTTAGAAGTTGCTGAACAAGAGATTCCGTCAAACTCTAAACTGGTGAGCCCGAGAGATGATACTCCTAACATATGGGACTAACTGAAAGTGGTACTCATTGAACCTACTATGTTTAGAGCCGATACATATTAATGGATTTTGCTTTGTTCTGGCTATTCTCAACTGATTGACATCAGTGTGTATCAGTAATAAGATTGAGGTATTACAATAAATCACATATGGGGATAATTTCTTGAGTGCTTCATATGGTGTAGGCTTGACACAAAATGGGTCCCATATGCGATTTTCCAGTCGCTAATTAGAAAATATGCTTAAAAGTATTGTATTCAGTCTATTGGTCTGTGAAGCACTGGGGGTGGAAAATACTTTCTGCTAATTAATTTTGCACTCGAAAACACAACAAAGTACTAAGATGATCCATGGTAGACACCAATATCTCAATTAGTGTAATGTTGCAGAGGTGTAGTTGTGTTCTCTGAGATTGGTGATTTCTTTCTGAGCATTTCTTTGCTTTCTTGCACATCTACAGATCGTACTCCAGCGTGAGGTGAATTTATCTGAATCCTCCTTGAATGGTACGATAGTCTCTCTTGGCGACTTAATTTTCAAAAGAATCGACAATTTGTTAACTCTGAATTTATGCAACGTGAATTATTATTTGATGCTTGATAAGGACGTCTGTTGACTGCAAACCCACCCCGGAACTATACTTCCAAGAGTGCCCATCACTTCCGTCTGTAAAAGATTAAGCCCATTCACAACTAAACTAGTGCACATGGATAATGGACATCATGACTCTGAGAGAAAGTTCATGTTCGTGGATGCGAAGACGATGGAGACCACTTGAACAATGATGTTCTTTCCACAAGTTTCGCAGTTTGTCCTTCAGATGATACTGACTTATCTCTTCTACTGATTGCTTCGATTGACATATTGTAGATGGAAATGCATTTGTTGGTTTCCGTTCGACACATACTCATGCAATTATTTCAAAGTTTGATCCATTTATGGTAGGATGCTGTCAATGGAGTTGAAGATTGAACGATCAATTCTTGGTTGTTTGCTCAAAACCAACTTCCCCAATTTTCTCGGAGGCATCAATACGACAGTCATCGTCTTATCGGTCGCTGTTCAGAAAGAAGTCAGCAGTAAACCATCAGAAGTAATATTGTGATTTATTATTGTAATATTTGTTCACAGACCCTAGTAAAAACATTATTTTTATATGTTGGTGTAACAATAAAGAATCCTCGAGTCACCAATCGGTCTTTTGGTTTTTCGTCCGTTATTACTAAGCGTTTCTGAGAAACTGCAAGGAACAGCGTGGGCCCGAGCGTAGCAAGAGCTGGGCATTAACGGTTTATGAGACGTGGCTGACAGTTTCTGATGGTAGAAACAGATTTGGCGGATTCAGACAGTTGGTGAAAGTTTGGATAGTCACCGTTCATCTTTCCTGGTGCCGGTCAAGTCCTCTTTGAACAAGCAATATCTGGAACTTTTTGGAATTGGGTCAAGTTCAACAATGCCTGGGTCAAAGAAGGGACAGAGTGTCTTGGATGCAAACAGGAAAGTAAGTCATGGTGACTTGTCTGTTAATTGTAACGATGTGTCTGATGTTAAGCATGACATGGTTGATGTTACTGTTTCGCCGTTCAGGGATAATAGGAACATCAAACTCCCTAAATTTGAACCACGGTGTTTTGATGGAAACCCGGCTGATTATTTACAATTTGTAAAGGAGTTTGAGATCATGTTGAGTGGTTTATTAATAAATGATGAATTGAAGTTAATGTATTTGATGAGATATTGCACTGGAGATGCTGCAAGAGCTATACAGTGTTGTAAGTTTATGAAGCCAAAAGAGGGCTACTACGAGGCTATGAGCATATTACGTCAAAGGTTTGGAAGACCTTCGATGATTGCAGGGAAATTATTCGAGGCTGTTAAGGGTAATGGTGGTCAATTACAGGATGACTCCCAGGCACTCACTGAGTTTTTAGATAATTTGCTAATTTACAAGAATGCAATGATTTCGATGAATCGCATGAGTGACCTCAACTCGAGTTTTATACTAGAAGTAATAGCAAGACGCCTACCTACTCGACTGCAAAGGAAGTGGGTGAAGATAAGCTCCCGTATGGAGGATGAGGGTATCGAGCCAAAGTTTGATGATATCCTGAAACTGGTAAATACTAGTGTCAATCAATCTATGAGCAAGTTTGCCAGTATATCAATCTCACCCCTAGAATAGAGCAGTCTGAGAGCAAAATGCAATCATTGATGACGTGTAGGCCTCAGAGAGGTGGATATCGAGAAGGCTCCATGATGTCTAGTAATGCATATAGACCTAGTGAGTGTAACAGGTTTCGTAGTACATCCTCAACAGATAAGTTACAAGATGCAAGACAAACACGGTTGTGTTTTACACGTTTGCAAGAGGTGCATACAAAGGTGAACTGTGAACCAGTGAGCAAGTTCAGTGATAAGCTAAATGTAAACTCCAGGTCTGACTCCGAATTGTGTGACGATAACGGTGCGGTGAAGAAGTCTGTAGTTGCAACTGGTAAGCCATTGTTGAATAGAGTGTCACAGAATAGAGTTACTGCTTCAGAGTGCAGTTCTGACTCCACAAGTTTACAAAGTATAACTAGTCAGAGTGAAGATATAAAACCTTTAATGATTTGTGAGGAGGAACCAAAATTGTCTACTTCTGTTAACAAAGAGTTTGAAAATGATGAACTTGACGGTAAAGTGAATATTCGTGATAATGATCATGATACTTCACAGTTGTCTTTGGTTGATCATGATGAAATGAGGGATATGCCTACTACTGCTAAGTTAAATAAAGGTTCTGTACAACTACAACGTGAAGTAGAATTGAACGCAGATGCAGTTCCAGAAGGTGTGCATACTTGTGAGACAGTCAGTGTAATTGATCAGCGTGTAGCCCACCTATCATCAGATGATAGTGCTAAACCCGAACTAGTAGTGAAAGACAGCAGTGGTGGTAATCTTGCAGTTAGACAACTATCTGAAAGCCGAAAAAGAACAGCTTCTGATCCACCGCTAAGTTCATCACCTTGTGTCACTCAGTCATCGTTGGTGTTTTCATCCACAATGAAATAGACGTCCATGAACTCACGTGCCTTATGCAATGACTATGATAGTATTGTTGCGTTTGAAAAGACGAAAGATATTGCTCAGTTTAGTGAGAATAAGCCAAGTGTAAAGGAGAGAGTTATTGTTAAATTGACTTGCACGAATAAAGGCATTTCTAGTTTCAAGTTACTATTTGAATGCTATTATCTTTGGTGTAAATTACTCTGTTTCTACACTTGGTTGATGAGATATGTCGTGTGTTTGTTGGTCATCTATATTCTACGATACAATGACATGGGCGTGTTGCCGTTCAGATTTGAGGATATAGCTCATAGAAGGAAGTTAGCAAATGAACTCTGCGACGATTTTCCAACCTAGAGCGTCAACCTGAGAAGGGTTGTAGGCGTACTGCTGTAAGTCCTACAGTTCTTCAAAGGGTAGCGCATCAATGAGCAGTCCAATGTGCTTGGCGTGTGATATTGTACATATGTTCATATTGTATATACTGAATTGATATCATCTGTCATCTAGCTGTTGGTAATTCTGTTTGTGTCCGGACGACTTCCACTTGGATCATCAACCTGAGAAGGAATGTAGGCGTACTGCTGTAAGTCCTACAGTTCTTCAAGGGTAGTTTTCATGGCGGAATCCACAACATTTGATGTGTTGATTGTACATATGTTTGTGTTAAATAATTGTGTGAGTTCCAATTATTGTAATTGTTGGTTAATCTTGTTTGTGTCCGGACATTCCACAACTTACAATCGTCAACCTGTGAAGGGTTGTAGGCGTACTGGTGTAAGTCCTGCGATTCTTCAAAGGAATTCCATCAAGACATGATCCGCGAGTTTTTGTGTACAGTTTGTATATATGTGTGGTGTGTCATATCAATTGGTGTTTTTTGGATTCATTGTGTTTACTTGTTGTTTTCGTATCTTGTTTTTATTGCGTAATTTTGTTAAAATTTTCGTCGTGATTACTTCTGAAGTTGTTTCGAGTCTTCTACATCCGTGAATGAATTGATTGATGTTAAGGACAGCAGATGGGTCGTATACGCCGGGGAGGCTAGGCTATTGCTGAGAATGAAATGCACACGGAGATAATTGTTAGCTGCGGTCCCACACGCCGGGGAGAAAGAGTGTAAACGACTGAGGCTCGCATGCGTCACCGCTACTAGAACTGAGGCAGAATGAGTGACAAGCGATTGCAGTGGTAATTGGTAGTGAGTAGATAAGAGGATGTGCGTAGAGTATCATGAGTTGGCGCTATGGTCACGTTGCATTCTGCAAGAGTCATTCTAGCAAGTGGCGATTGTGTTGCAAGATGTCAAGAGGAGGTCTCTGTCTGGAGGCGCAGGTCGTCATTGATGTGTGAGATTGTGCTGTGGGTATGCTTGTGGTGTGTTGGCTTTTCTGTTTGTTTTCCATTTCAGCTCTGTCCGTGTGACCCAGGTTCTCGCAATGGCATCCAAGTCAACGTGTATTGGTCGTGAAGGAAAAAAGGGTTGGATCCCTTTTTGCCGGGGAGTGTCAATGGAGTTGAAGATTGAACGATCAATTCTTGGTTGTTTGCTCAAAACCAACTTCCCCAATTTTCGCGGAGGCATCAATACGACAGTCATCGTCTCATCGGTCGCTGTTCAGAAAGAAGTCAGCAGTAAACCATCAGAAGTAATATTGTGATTTATTATTGTAATATTTGTTCACAGACCCTAGTAAAAACATTATTTTTATATGTTGGTGTAACAATAAAGAATCCTCGAGTCACCAATCGGTCTTTTGGTTTTTCGTCCGTTATTACTAAGCGTTTCTGAGAAACTGCAAGGAACAGCGTGGGCCCGAGCGTAGCAAGAGCTGGGCATTAACGGTTTATGAGACGTGGCTGACAGATGCTTTAGTCTGTCCAATGTCTGGTGGGTTGTGTACTCCGGTGAATCTGCAAACGCATACATGACTGTCTGTGACCACTGGATTTGACTGAACATAGTGATCTGAGTATTATTGTGAATGTCCGGGACTTACGACAGTGGACTTGACACTGTCCCTCGAAGACTTTCTGCAACGATTTTTAATAATCAACGCGAAAGAACCAGAACACAGATTGGCGACTCGAGAATCCTTTATTCTTGTTCCAATATGTAACCAACAGTAAGGTTATTATACACAAGGTTCAAGAATAAATGTTATAACTTTTTTTGATTTACAGCTTGATTCCACACTGTATTTTTGGTACGGGTATGGAATTTTTGCGGCATGGATATCGGTAGCCCAAATTTCGCAGGCCGACTATAGATATCAGGTGTGCGTCGGCAGGGGATTGAACCTCTGACCATGTGCATGGTCGGGGAGAGTTCTAACCACGATAAATCGGTGGCACAGTGGTTAGGACTCTCGTCAACCATGCACATGGTCCGGGGTTCGAGCTCACACCGACGCACAACTGATATCTATGGTCGGCCTGCAAAATTTGGGCTGCCGATATCCATGCTGAAAATTCCATACTTGTACCGAAAATACAGTGTGGAATCAAGCTGTAAATCAAAAATCAAATTATAGTTTTCTGTCTTCCACCGAACAGCGAACGATGAGACGATGACTGACGGATTGATGACTTCCGTGAAAATTATGTATTTGGGTTTGAGCAAACAACCATGAATTGATCGTTTAATCTTCTACTCCTGTAGGGTTAGTTTTGCCTAAAGATTTAGTCATTCCTCAGTGCTGACGATACATAATCCTGGCTTAACTATAGTTAAAAACAGAGTAACTTGACTTGAACTTTAACTGTTTCTAAAAAATAAAATAAAGCATACAATTACTTCAAGAAAAGGACAAAATCCATTGTCACTCAACAAAAAACAAAACGTGCCGAACGGTATTGAAGGAACGGACAAAATGAGCAGTTAATTGATTACATATGCACACAATAGAGTGACAGGAAATAAAGAGCACTCAAGGCTACATCACGTGGTGAGAGTTACATTAAATTAGCCAATAATCGCGACGAAAGGGTAACATAATATCGATTAGCTGTCTGTCAAACTGTCTATCAATCTGTTGCGATTAACAACTCCATTGACAATTATGTTGGGCAATGAAAATGTTGATGAAGACGCTTTAAAGAGTTCACAGAGGCAGCCTGCTTAAATCATTGAGCTACTGAAATTACTTTCCTCCAAAATGCTTAATTTCATCTGGACTTATCATTGTTTTAATCTTCGAGTTATATCAAATGACCTATACACAAACTTTCGCGACGATTTAACTTGCTCCCAAGTGAACGCTGTACAATTCGAAAGAGGCTACAGTCAGTTTCAAGGTCATGATGGGCTCCTGCGTCGGCTGGTTATATGTTTTCGTGAATTCGTCTTCCATTGAATTTTAAAGGTTTTTTGCATGTTTTTCTCATTTTGCAGTGTGTAGATCAGTTTATGTCACTGGATGCTACTATTAAGGTTATTTTTAGCTTGAAGTTCCCAGTTTTTATGTTGGTAGTCAAGGGTTATGGTGAACCTGCAATGATTCAGCCAAATAAGGTACACTTTTCTAATATAGTAACCTTATTCAATAAGTAAACTGCCTAAGTGTTCTGCCATTGTTTGAGATTAAAACTAAGAGCTGGTTTCTTATCATGAGTGGAGGTAACTCGAACCGACTGAGTTTGCTTATCAGCTCTGTTCCATCCCTCACAGGACAAATTAAGCTTGGACTAGCGTTATTTCAGAACGAAAAGACTCAATTCAGCACCTAGGTATCATTTTAAGCATGACCAGCGTTATTTGAGAAAATAGTGGGTAAATAAGAGCTTCAGTTACCATAATAGGACCTTATCGATGAATAGGTTAGAATAAGTTTATGAATATTGTAGGCTTGGTGGTGTTGCGGTCTAAGTGATAAATCGTAGTAATAACCGTTATTCAGGATACGCTATAAACCGCAAATGCTCGGCTGAAAAACGCAGTAAATAAGGCACAGATCGGTGTAATTTCTAGGTGACTTTCAAAGCGCTCTCTTAACGAAACAATCAACCAAAGTATTCTTTAAACTGTCGGTCTTAGCTTTTTGAAAGGAAAGGAAGTGTAACAGCAGTTTAGACGTACATGTTTATATTCTGAATACAAATGGAAATAAAAAGGTTATACAAATATTTTCACAAAAATAATCGATTAACAGGGGCACGTCGTAATCTTAAAGTTGTTTGCGGTTCATTTGCTAGCAAACTGTCCAACCTTCTGGTAAACTCCGCTATTTCCCGCAGTGCAGCATCCGGATTTCTTCGGTTCAGACTGTTGAGACGATATCTTAAACGTTCATAAGCATTTTGAAACGCGTTTTTTGGTTCCGGTATTAACCTGATGGCCCTCGGAATGTTGTCCGTTGTGTTATATAGACGTGTCCACCTCTCACTATTCGTCAGAATATCTAAGAGTAACATTTAAAGAAATGGAACATGCCACAGTTTAGATATGAGTTCAAGAATGCCTCAACGACATGTGCACAAGGCAAATTGTATGCGCAGTATGTCCAACATGTGCATTTCGTCTCGTTCCTGTTTACGAAGAAGATGTGACCACCTTCTGCGTAATTTACTGAGGTAGAAAATATTGAATGGAAGAAGAAGGAGCGCCTTTGTAAATCTTACACAACTTTCTGGGCAGCAAACGGTGTGAGACTCCGTAAATGAGACTTCAGGGAATTAGGTACCTAGGAAAAATCGAAAATTATCTTCGAAATTACATCGTAATTGTAGTATTTAGCAAACATCCATTAGCCCTGACGTATTTTACGCATGGTTGTGTGGTCGATCCACTTCCATATTTTCCATAGCATCAGTTCCATAGGATCACCTTTACGTAGATATCTTTTCAACTGCCTATGAGCATTCTCAACTTTGTTGTTAGTATTAATAATAGTAATATATATTCTCATTTTTTACATGAGGGACGCCAGTTTACAGGCATCATCAATTCGATAAGTTACACATAATATTAATAAGCATATTTAGTAAAGATAATATAATAAGGTACATGTTTTTCCCTAGCTGTACAGGGTACACCAATTGCATCGGCATGCATAAATATTGTTTTAATGATAATAACAATATATTTCTCCCTGTTTATGCAGGAACATACCTATTGTACAGGCATGGATAAGTTATTATATAAATCACACATAACTTCATGTATGATGAATTTAACGTTTGGTTGTTCTTTCTGACATTAGAGCTAGTCGGAACAGTCTGCTATAAAGTCTGTTTGTGTAGCACATAAAGAGGTATAGAAATATTGTCTTCGCATTAACAAAAAACCCAAACATCAGATGAATGTAATACAAATATCTGGGAAAAATAAAGCTTGAAGTCAATTCTCCTACATAACTTTATTGTGAACAGCACCCTTGGCTTAAAGATTATTGATGTATTATGTTGAGATCAGTAAAATATTTATTCCATTTTTCAGCAGTCTTATCGTAGTTTCATAACAGGAGAGAAATTTGATCGTGGTGGCGAAAACTAGATAAGGTCATGTTGGGTTGTTTTACTGCATCAAATGGTCCCGAGGTCGATTCCAGAATTCTCCATTTGCACCATTTGTGTCTGCATGGGGGACTGTACTCGTAAGTTGAGTAAAATGTTGAAAACTGTTTGAAAACCAGTTGCTTCTTCATTTCAGATCATGAATGCTCATTTACAGCATGGTCGCCAGTGTCTTTAAATGGTAGAGTTGGATCGTTCCTGGAATTTGAGTGATTATGAGATAAAAGGTTTGGAATTAATCTTTTGATTCAGCAACCGGTGAATTTTTTATTCTTTTCGATCTAGTACCAGAATAACTGCGAACCATTCCACTCAAGATGTCGAATATGGCATGCAGGAGTAGATCATTACCATAGAATGAATCAACTTGATCTGAGATGCAGCTTTCAGCATGTTTTCGTTATATCATAGATATCCAGGTTTATTGGTGCTGTATAGGCAGTGGTAGTGTTCCCCATGCTGATGGTGAACCGGTTGCACGATGCAGCCCAATATTTGCGTGTTCTTAGTCAGTACCTTCTAATGTAAGCACCAGCCTCAGCGTCTACAATACTCATGAGGTTTAGGTAACGCCAAAACCTTTGGGAATATACTCTGATTTGCTAACCTACCTGTCATAACTGCGCGTGTGCGCCATTCGATACAACCACTTTTTAACAAGCTGATTTGGGAACTGTTTTCCCTATGTCAGTTAATGGGAATGAAACTTACCTTCCTTCTGAATGCCTGGCATACATGGAAAAGACACAAAACAATATTGCAACTATGGAATTCCTCCTATAGAACGTTCATCTGTGCAGTTGCACAGTCGACAGTGAATGTTAATGTTTTCGATGTATCCATCATAAATCTCTTAAACGTTTGCAATATCTCCTTGATATCTGCAAACATTGCTCTCCTAGTAAGAGCACACAAAACAGTCCTTCCTCTTCCGAATCCATCAGTCACAACAAACTGATATAAAGGCCATCTGTAACAAATTTGGAAAAGGAATTATACCTTCTTGTACTGAAACTTACCCCATCTTATTCGTTTTATAAGTACAATCTTTTCCAACTACTTCTGGAAACTTATGATACAGGTCTATCATATCATTACGAGCGAAAATGATTTTAGATACAAAGCCTGCGTTGTCCTGCAAAACTTTAACTGGACCTGTCTGCCTCAGTCGATGAAGCAGCTCTTCCAAACTACCAATTTCTATTCTACTGCACCATTTATTTTGATAGGACCTACGTTTATTTATCTTAGCCTGCATGTTTTTAATATCATTATACAGGAGCGCTTTTCTGAACTTCTCATGTGCTAGATCCATGATTTCATGGACATCAGTATTTCTTTCAGTGTACGGTTGGATAATTGCCATTTCTTGTGATGATAACCGACGTCTAGATACATCGGTGGACATGAAACTCGCTGTGCAGGGATGGTTATGCAGAGTTTTGTACTTGGTTATCATGCATACGTTGGATTTCCGCTGGACTAGAATTATTGACTGACATGATGTACTTTTGAACCTTAAAATTTTTAAAATTTACACACGCAGCCAACTGACCCTCTGTTCCTAAAGCCAGTACCTTGGGGAGCACGATGACTTCCAAAAGTGCATTCAAACTTCACAAACTTGTAGTCATCAGCACCGGATGGATCTTCTTTACTTGAATCAACACGATAGGATGTATTGGATTCCTTTCAAAGAAATAATGAACAACTTAGTTAGTACCTTCATAAATGTGTCTAAAGCTTCCTTAAATTGTGTCCATGTATAAAATATACAACACAGCATTATCCTTTGGAATATAGCTGTTACATCACACAATAAAGATGATGTATTTCTTGAAGTAGACGCAGTAGAAGTATTTTGCAACATCATTTAATCGTTTTAACAATTCCTAACGTGCACAACACTATGATTTCAAGTAAATAAACACTAGTATATATTTCAGTGCTTATATACCACTGGCCATGACCTTGTCAATTTACTTCATTTATGCTGACGTAGTACGCACAATTCCCACAAGTCATTGAAGTGACAACTTAAAAAAGTAGATTAGTTACTTCATACATATTTCTATATGTACTAATTAAGGATACATTAAATTTATAGAAATGGTAGTTGAATTATATTCGCCTATTAACCAAAATTGCATACATCCTATAAATGCATCGAAATTATTGTTGATTTTCTATTCACTTTCTGGACATTCTCATACATCTCAACATACTTTAAACATCAACAATGCATCCAAATAGCGTGTGATTGTCACACTACACTCACACCAAAAAAATTAACACGCCATTATATTATAATAATAATAATAATAATAATTTATTTTCATATAAACATAAATTTACATGAAAATGCATGCCATTTTTACAGGCACGATCAAGGATGATATAATGTCAAATCTTAAATTGTCTACAAGTTAATAATGTCTCAACAGTTAAATATTTGATATATATATAAATACACATTGTCTGAACTAGGCTGTATAGTTATTGAATTGTACAATTGTCCTCCAGGTTGAGCGGGAAAATCGACTTCGTTTCGTTTTCATCCCGTGGTTGTAGGCATACGATAATCAACCAACATTGAGGTAAGTACAACGTTTACAAGGAATTGGAAGCTTTTTTAGAAAAATTAAAGTGCTGTGGTGTAACATTAAAGTGTAATAGATTAAGTGAGTGAAATATATCATTAATAAACACATTTATATAGAAAACAGAATGGGGAAGTAATTAATCCTTAGGCCGACAACGTTCATTTGCAATGTATAATGAAACCAATATATTTTATACTATCATGCGTTCACTTTTGGCTTTAATACAATTATTTTCAAGCCAGTTGTCTTTATTTCATGTCTTTTTTTCTATTTGGTACACAACCGTACCCTCCAGAGAATAGGAATAGAATAAGTCGAATCAAATTCATAAAGAGCTATAAAATGTTAGGTTTAATGGAATATAATGAGAATCAAGTAAAGACGTTATTAGAAAATAAGTGAGACAAGATATTTTGAAGTGGTATTTAAAGATCTGACAATGGATAGCAAGTTAATTCATAAGATGCCCCATAAGTCTGTGCAGATCCCACGTGGTCGCATCTCAACAATAGGCTGAGCGAATGGTATATATTTAAAGGTAGAAGCATTATCTGTCAAGGCGTTCACTATTATCTTTTTCAAGATAAAGATCTAAGCCCTCATAAAAATCAGAAATATCTCGAGCCTTTAATTTGTATATTGCTGTTCCTGCAGAATGGGGCGATTCACCTTAGTGACCGCCACCATATCTACTGATCAGCTAACGCCACCCTCCCTCCTTTTATGGTGAGGTAACCCCGAAATTTTACTGACTGTATATTTCCATGTCAAAATAAAAAGATTGGCGCTTTAATTTATATTTTAGACCAATAGAAAGCCAGCTAGCCAACAGCCAATAAAAATCTGCCTATATCTATTTTCGTACAATTCTCCAACGAAATGAAGATATACTTCAGATTATTACTATACATGTAAATCCTGCGTGAAGAAAAAAGTACTTTGGAACTAATAATAATAGATAATTTTTCCTTCACGTTCCCAGTGGAATATGGGGTTTCGAGCTAGTGACCTGAAGTTTCTGTAGCAGTGTTTATTTTACAGGATGGGGTTGCTAGCCTTATGCCCAACCTTTCCTCTTTACTAGCATTACTTGGGGGGATGTTGTCCGTGACCTGAGTGACTATCTAGGTTATTGGTTATCCACGCTGCTCAATCGAATCTGACCCGTCTTCCGGTTGGCTTCGATTAGAAATAACTCTAATGATAGTTGTGGCCACCTTTCCTGTTATGACTTACCTCTTTTCACACTGCTTGCTGACTCTTTAGTCTGGCCCACCTAAACTGGTGGCCACAATATTTTTTCACAGATATTTGGTTCATGGACGGCGATGTCATCTTGTTAAGATTCAACACAGCCTAATCCTCCTTTCACTCGATCTGCTATCATCAGACGTACAGCAGGTGATGTTGCTAAACCAAAGTAAAACATTCTGGGCAGCTCCATTATAAGTTAATGATTGTAAATGTTCTGGAAGTTGTATCAAGTTAAACTGATCAATAATTATCTTTTACAATGTACCGGAGAGGCACTTCACGCCTTGCAGTTTTTACAGCATACATTCTTTTTCTTGCACTGTGTAGCTTTTCTTTTGCCATCGACTATTGGTGGTGCGATGGCTTATGTGAAAGACTTCTGCCATTTTTTTCATCCTCCTCGAGTGGCATTGACTTAGAAAGCTGAAATGATCTCAGTGCGGGCCGCCCAAATAATATGTACAACAAAGTTGTGTTCTCTGGGCTGGTCAATTTAATCGTGAAGGTCTCGTCTTCCTCCTGGACAACATCTTCAGCTCAAGTCCCCGGCCTCATTTGAATTCTCCATGAATGATATAACTGTATACGCTTGCAACCATTGTCGTGATTGGCTGTTAATTTACGTCGCTATAAGTCATTTTTATTGACTTGGAGTTTAAACTTTCTTCTCATGTGATTTACCTTTTATTGGATGGTAAATTTTGGTCTACAGAAATGCCTGTTAATTGCCAATTCACTTGAGTACCAGGCTCCTAGAAATTCCGTGAATGGAGTTTTCGTGTTCCCTTTATTTAAAATTTCTACATTACTCCAATCACATTGGTTTCATTTGCATCTGTTGATATGAAAGAATAAATATCATGTATTCTTACAGCTGATTTGTGTTCCTGAATTCTGATTCCAAAGGGACGTCCACTTTGGCCGATGTAATGTCTGTTAGAGTTCATACAATATATTTTGTGTGGTATGAATTTTATCTTCCTTTTTGTTGGGTCATTTGATTTGCACAATATCGAATGAAGTGATTGTGCTAACTGGCTTTTGTGCTACACCTATTTCAAACGGTCTTGATATTCTGACCGTTATTTCAGAGATATTTTTATATGTGGTAGAATAAATTTTCTCGTGGTCTTTGATGGTGGTTTCTTGCTGGTGTTATGACCCGATTTTAAACACTTTTCGGTGAAATTTTCAGAATATCCATTCTTTTTTAAGACAGTTAGTAGGTATTTCTGCTCTATTCTCTTCAACACCGGAGTGCTACAGTGTGTTTGAACTCTTTCAAACAATTTATGCACACAGCTTCTTCTGTGGGTTATTGGGTTATGGCTACTATAGTTGAGTATTTGGTCTGTGTACGTTGATTTTCTATATACTTGTGTTTCTAAATTTCCTGTGTTGGTTTTCTTGATTAAGACATCTAAGAATGGAATCTTGTTGTCTAATTCTTCTTCCCTTCTGAATGTAATGTCTTCAGATACGTTGTTTATAAACTTGTAGGTATACCCCAAATTATTCCTTTCATTTATTACAAACGTATCATCAACATAATGCACCTGTCCAGATTTTTGGTTTAATTATAGGTAGAGCTAATAATCCTAATCTTCAGCTATTAATCCTGATATGGGCGATCCCACTGGTGTCCCTTTTATCTGTTCGTATATTGATTATTCAACTGGAAGTATATTACAAGACATAATTCTGTGAGTTTTATCCAAGCTGAACATTGAGTTTTTGTGTTTTCATCGCTATGGAGTGGTTGTTGCGTAGTTTCTTTTGCTAGTTTTGGGCCAGTCAAAGTATATAACACTGTGACATCAAAGGACAACATTGCTGCATTATCATCCACTTAAATGTCTTTGATTTCCTCTAAAAATTGCGTTGGTGAATTGATGGAATGGTAGCATGATTCCGTTGGGTAATTAATCTTCTGAAAACTTCTCTAGATAGGTGATGTGCTAGTGTTTCTGGTAGCGAATTAATTGGTCGTAAGACAGCTTTTGATCTGTATCGTTTCTGTCTACCGCGGAATTGATTTAAAAAACGGGTCCGTTACATTTCGTTCGCTAATGGTCTTGTTTTGTAACTTGATTTGTTAGTTTATATAATGTTATTTTTATTTCATCATCTAATGTTTCTACAGGGTTTTTCACCAGCTGTCAATATAATTTATTGTTTTTGAGTAATTTATGGGCATCTCTGATGTTGCCTTTTGTGTTCATGATTACTGTTGTCGGACCTCTGTCCGTTCTTAAGAACTTAGAACATATCCAGAAGAATCCTCACGGTTACAAGAACAATTGATTAAATCCAAAACAAAAATCACAGGGCTCCAAATATAATCATATTGATAATAGAATGCCGAAAAACTGCAAGACTATTGTTCTGTTGAAACGAAAGTATCAGATAAACACAGTACAAACCTTCAAATATGGGGCTATCTGACGTCCGGTCACAAACAGTATAATAGTTGCTTTACAATTAATTGAATGTCACTTCCAACACGCGAAGTCCAGACTATCCAATTAACAGAAAATACGGGTTTAATGTTTAAAGCTGGAATATTAAAAATAGTGATATCTTTCCTATCCTTCAGTTTCTTCAAAAAGGTTTGGCTCTTGAATGTTACGTTACGTATGGCTTTTTAAATGAGGGCATGATACACTGACATATTTTTTGTTGTACTTCCTCATGTAAAATTTGTGTTTTGATGGATGTTCCCATTGAAATAAAGAAATCCATCTCTATAGCGTCACCAGAATTTTCGGTCAGTCCTTTCTGAAGAAATTTTTTCCTTTTTGATAATGGTTATTCCAATAAACTCACTGCGCAGTCATTAGTGTTTCTTCAGATGAATGTTCGGAAATCGTATCTAATTTTCCCTTAAGGACATTTCATCTTTCTTCTTTGTGCCGTTAGCCTGATACTTTAATGGCAGTGTTCAATGTTGATAGATGTTCCGGGTTGAGATTTCGTCCGTCCTTTTCTTTTTAATACGATTGTGCGCATCAGTAGTCATTAATTTCATGGTTTATTTTCCATGTTGTTTGTCTACTTTGCACCCAGTGGGTAGTCAATTGGTGGCTTATATATAACAATTGTCCAACACCCCCTTATACATATATATGTATCTTCCGAGCCATTTTGAATCAGCCGGCGCTTCAGAAAGCTAAGGTTATCGCTCATCCTTTAAATTACTCATTGATGAGGCTTGATCATTATTTTGACAGGATCATTACATTACGAGCGACGTAATGGGACTTGTTTAAGCAATAAGTCATCAATTGATCCACCACAGAGCGATATTTATACCCCCAAGTATCTGAAGGCTCTTATTCCCAACAATGATTGATCATCTCAACTAACAAGAAGAGGCACATTTTTATGGCTACCAGTTTATGACTGCGAAGGAATGTCAACGACACTAGTAAGAGATATCTTATGATTATCTGTACTCGTTAATAAGCTAGCTGTGAGCTTTATAAAGGCGTAATGAAGCCTTCTTAAGTATAATATACTGGATACTACAGAAGTAAATAGTATATTATGAAGATTTTATAGTTTAGGAGAACAAAATAAAATAACTTTAAAAATTTACGATGCTCAGACAGGATATCTGTTTTTTAGAATTTCAAGTTCCTAAGAACAATAGCCACCCAAGTGTGGTTACAAACCGGGGATTAAATTGAGAGCAGTCTAATAATCTAACACCCCAAACATTGTCATATATCATATGGAGCAACTTTACTCTCGTAAAACTACTTTACCATGAATAAACTGGTAGGTTTAGGATTTTGATTGATTCTCTCTGATAAAAACATATTTCAGGTCTTTTTAATCAGTGAAATTTATTCAAATTTATTGTGTCCAATAAGCACTAGCGGCCGACTGTAAACTGCGCTACATTCTCGAGGTCGTTTGATCGACTATGATCTAATGTACGCATTATATAGAGGTGACGTTCATTTTAGCTTTATGAATTTTTATTTATGCAATAAAATGAACTTATGACAAACTACTTAGGTTTATTTATGTACTGTGTCTGGAAAATAGTAGTAGGACAAGGACACTGATATGAACCCAGTTAAGGAATTCACATGAATTAGTGTTTAGAACTCGGTGAATGTAGTCATTTTCGAATGGCTGACAAATGGGCGAAATGGTAGTTGAATGTGGCATGCATTCAGTGCTAGATTTTGCGTAGCTAGCTACGAAAATTGTATATTTCGCTAGCACTTATAACGATTTCTTTGGTTTATCGGGACTCTTCACTAAAGACTGAAGTTACTGGTATAGTTTACTTGCTATAATCCTCTTGCCGTAATTCTTCAGATGTCACTACGTAATAATATTTCATAATGGTTCTCTCAAGCAATATACTAGTTTGAACATAGTCCCAAAGACTTACTATAAGTTTCGGTCACAAAGAACTATCTATTAAAAACGTGAACGAAAATTCTATGATGTTACTACCACGAGTCGTTCCACACGAAATATTTTACTAACAATATAGAAGGAAGGAAACAGAGGGGTTATCCAAGGGTATGGAACGAATACACGCAATTATGGACTGATTCGAAGGGGCGGTTATTAATCCATGAAGAATTGGGAAAAAAAGTGTTATCACCACTAATTCCGATTCTGAGTTACATATAATGATGTCTGTGACCAGGAACTCAGGGTATCCCCAGGCAGACTGCCGTTGTCAGTGTGAAAATAACAGTCCACTATTTGCTCCCATCTGAACACGTTCCATAAGTCACTTAAGTTTTCACTTCTATTTGCACCATTTGACGCATCTACTTTAGTTCTAGATTATTTAAATGCGTTTGAAAAGTAACTACTTTCAAGACTCGTTAAAACTAAGGTTGTTAAACTGTGGTTTAAAAAAATCTGTAGAAACTGCTTAAGTCTCACTTTATTTTACTTTTTGTCTCTAGGTGTGCTTTTAATATCTTATTCTGGTAATCTAGTCTTGTTATTTTACTGGGGTTTACATGCGTAGTCTGTGTATAATGGGTATTTTGTAGAAAAAAAGATAGACAATTCAGAAGTGCTCACAAAGTTCTATAAATTTTCAAATGAAACATTATTACTTGTTCCTGATCAACTGAATAATTCCATTCTTAACATTCCGTAACTTCACTTATAAATTATAAATAAATTTTCGTGTTAGTTATGTTGCGTATATTTGAGTGTACATAATACTCATGTATTTGGATTTTTTCTAACTCTACTTATTGCTAAGTTCAAATTGCTTTCCATTTTGTAGTTGCCAGGTTCAATGAATGCAATTAACTCTAACAATCCTAAAAACATAACTCCTAACATCAATTATGCGAACAATACTAGTTTTTCAGGAAATGTGGAAAATGGTTTGATAAAAGCTGAAAACCCATCTGCTGCTCATTCAGGTGAACCATCCACAAATACAAATAAGTCAAACCAAGATGGTAATGACTCGAAAGCAAGTTGTGTCATTCCGGCTGATGAATGTTGGTTATACAAACCACCAAAACAGTTTCAAACACAGGGTCCTATTGAACCCATTAGCAAGTGGCTTAGATCTGTATTTGATTCACCAGACTCTTGTTTTTATCATTCTCGTCGAAATCTCTTATCTCGCCTTGAAGCAATTATTCTAGCAGGTGGACAAACTGAAGCATACCAGTTCGGAGGTAGTGTACCATCTCTGAACCTAATACCTCCGGGATATTCATCTCTTACGAACAGAGGGCGTGCAGAACAATCCTCGTATGAAACCGATGTATCTACTCGTATGATAACAGCTAGTTCATCGGATAGTCTTTCCTTTTCTAACCAAGCTATCGGTGCAAACACTGCAATAAACAGTGACCGTATAAATGTTGGGACGTTTACACGGTCTCATAAACCAAGAATAAGCTTACCACCTCAATGCAGTACAAGTAAATCTACGAGAAATGGACCTCATAATGCCTACTTGTCAAATTCTACTGGCACTAACTTTACATTCAAACCTCCTAACAAAACAGGGTCATACGATGAATTGGAGATGACATCAGCAAATACCAATGTACAGGAGATCGCTAAAAGACAAGAAGATACATTGAAAGCAGAAGTTGCTGCCTTAGCGGCAGCAGCTGCTGGTAAACATGGTAGTCAGCATTCCCTTTCTTCATTATGCCGAAACAGTCCACATGGTAGTTATACAAATATTGCTAGTGCACCGGAAAGTCCTCATTCAAGTACAACTAAGTTAAACCAACCCCAATCAAGTTCCCAGAATTTTTATTCAAAACAATCTTTATCGTTTTCTCAAGAGTTTGAAGCCCAAGCTCCAAATCAGCAATCAATACAAAATTTCCAACCTAGTCACTTTTCATCAAATAGCCCTCCTAGGAAAGATTCATTAACAAACCTTACTGTTCATCCGTCAAGTGTAGCAAACATCAAGCAAAACCCTTACAAAATTTTACCCCAAAAACCTATTCTGGCTAATATTGTTCCAGAACTAGGGAATGATTCTAGACAGTCTCAGAAAGTTTCTGGAGTTTCAATGTACTCAACTGTAAATCCTCCTACAGTGCCTACCACTATGAATTTATATAACCCGGTGGCTGAAACACGCAGTCATTTCGGCTTTCGGTCATCACAAAAAGGTTCTGCTATCCCGCCAGGTAAATCTCTTAATCTAGATTCAAGACGTACTTCTGATGACTATTATCTACCCACCGGAAATCAATAACTGGATCATTTTTAGTCTAGATTATCTAGTCTTTTTAGTTTGACATCTTTATACTTACTTCCTTGACAGTCCTCTTTTCCACCGACTCGAGCCAATAGTAAGGCACCCAGTCATTATGATTGTAACTTTAACCTTTTTGTTAAAATTACTAATCAGAATTGTTGCCTTTTACATTTTCACACTGTATAAAAAGACTATTCAATTTCGTACTTTTATTCATAAATGATTTTCCTTTAATTGCATTTTCCAGTCTTAGTGGTTGTTTTTGGAAGGTGAGTAGCATTTAATCCTTGGTTTTTTCATATATACACCATATCTGAATCGCAGAATGTTCGCTTCTTTAAAGACCTATTCTGTTAAAATCGACTTTTTCAGTTCGTGTCAGCTAACATTATTTGCCTTCTTGTTTATCCTGCCAATTTTCTGTGATATATAGCTTACTTAACTTTGGACTTACATGTGTATTTTAAATATTCTTTTCTTCTCTTCAAATAATATTTTGAATAAATTTAATTTAAAGTATTTGTTTTCAAGTGTGTATTTATTTTCTAATTTAGTTCGTGACTTTCTTGCTTACAACTCATCTTGTAGTGATTGTTTCTTAGTCATGGATTCCGTTGCATCAGGTAAGTCGTAGTTAAGTTTTTATATTACTAATTTCTACTAATTCGCCCAACTACTAGAAATTTATTTACAGGCAGTAATTTTTAATGGTTAAAATAACTTGGTAACAGTTTCCCTAGAAAATCTAATGCGTCATAAAAATGCCCCACTGAAATAATTTTCTCTTTGCGCAAAATCCATTAAGAGTATAATTTCTTGACTGAACCAATCAGTAGTAAATCATTTGACTCATTACTATTGTGTCACTCAGTTACAGCCCAACACTTAACACTTCCTATTTTCAACCATTTCGTTATGTAATATTAATAAATACTGTCCATTATTAGGGAGCCACAACTTGGTGGAGACATAATATCAGTCTGTAAAACAATCTATTCTGACCGCGAACTGTACCGGAAAGTTTAGGCTACTTGACTGCGTACCTGTAGCTATCAGTGATAAATGCTTGAAGTCGTATTATGTGCGTCGTGGCACAGTGGTTAGGACTCTCGCTAACCATGCACATGGTCTGGGGTGCGATCCCCTGCCGACGCACACCTGATATCTATGGTCGGCCTGCGGAATTTGGACTACCGATATCCATGCTGAAAATTCCATACCTGTACCAAAAATACGGTGCGGAATCAAGCTGTAATAAAAAAATGTCTGAAGACCCATCTTAGTAACTCAAATATGCTCATATCGTGTCCTCATTTTCATATAATGTTAGATTTCATTATATGTTTTATTCCGCTTTCTTATAACTTGGAACTTGGTGATGCTTAAAAGTTATGTTTACGTCTGAGGGAAATTGAAATGAATAATTCTTGCTTTCCGTTTGATAAACTATCATTCCTATACCGTAAAGATATAAGAATCATTGCTCAGTAATGCAAGATTAGTATTCCTGACGAATAAACAACTGTTTAGAGGTGAAAGTGTTGTATTATTGTCAACAAACATTTAACTTCTAAGGTCGAACATGTTTAATATGATTTACCACCTATATATTTAAAATCTTGTCCTTTGTGTATTTATTTGAACAATTGTTTCAGGTGACGAAAGTAATCAAACTGATATTGAAACTTCATACCAGGGGATAAAAAAAGTTTTCGAGAATTACCAAAAGTTTACCGGTCCTGATGTCGACTTGAATGAATTGTATTCGTCAAAGCTTAATTTAAGTCACATTCGAGATGATTATGAAACAATTGAACGTGAGTTATCAAAAATTCAAGCAAACTGTCAACGTGCTCGAACTGCTCTTTTAGCTGCTGGATTTCAGTGTCCCGATGTTCCGAATTTGGGTTAGTCCTTTTTTAATTTTGTTTAGTTCTCTTTGTATTTGGTTTTATTTCTTCATGACATTTCTAGTCATTTGAACTCAGTGTAATTCATGGTTTACAGTAGTGCGTGCTACTGTCCTGATAAAGTTGGTTGGGATATTAGTGATATAACTGGAAATTGATCACAATGGTGCGAACGCATTCTCTCTCTTGTCTTCCTTACCATTCTTAATTTGTTTATCGTCTCCCGACAGATTTACTCTATTATAGGTCCACTTCTATAAATTGTAAACTCTAGAAATCTGAGTCAATTCGTTTTTGTTCTATGTGTTATGGTGTTGTGTGTCAGTCTGTTAAAAAATGACAAGTAAAATCCCTCATATAAAGTCACACCACTTAATAGTAGTGTGAGGATTTTATTCCTGGTATTTTGTAGTCATATATATTTTATAGCTTGTAAACTTACAAATTTGAAATAATTAGTTTTGTCAAACAAAGTAAGTATTTTGATCACCAAAGCAAATAATCATAGAGTTTGAAAATTTAAGCTTCATTAAATTCTGTTACTTTCACTTCAGGTTTAACGGAGCGGAACCGAACTGTAACATCAGCGTAGTATTTTGCTCAAAAGTATAGGAGTTTAAGTTACGACGCTTCATAAAATCATACATGAGAGTAGAGAAAAGAAATGCATGAAACTATAATTGACAGAAATATAGGAGAGAAGGAATAATGAGGATTTTCAGTGTGAAAGGTCATAAAGAGTGAATACGTTTGTACCACTGAGAATGATTCTGAGCCGTGTCATCAACACTCTGAAATCATTAATTCTGAGCATCTCGACGACTCTGAATACTCAATTTGGGCCTTCCTGCGTATCTTAAACCAATAGTCAAAGACTTTATAGGCTGATGTCATGTTTTGGTCAAACCACCCTTAACTTTTTCCCGACTTAATTTTATATAATCTAACAACGCTTGTCCAGGAAGGTAGTGAGCCGGTATCTGTTGCGCTTATTTTATCCGTCTCAGTTGACGCAGCTTCATAAATTCATTTAACTTCCCTTTCTTATCTAACGCTACTTCTAACTTCATTATTATTGACTATAATTAACCATCTCACACGAGAAATAGAAGGCAGATACTTATGGTCGACTATGCGTATTTATTTTATAAATAAAACTTCCAACAGTCGTAAAGAAGAACTGGACTAACTGTTACACAGTACACACTATCTTCAATGGACAACCGGATGTCATCCCCACAAAAAAGATACTCCAAGTTGGCAAACGCCAACAAAACTTTCCTATCTATCCTGAGATTTCATCAACAATCAAGACTGACTTATATCTCCAAATAATTGAAGTGGTCATTACATTCATCCATTTCGCTTCCTAAGAGTCAATACAAAGCAGTCCTACAGCATCATTTTACATTTGACCGGGGGTGGGGACTGCATACCAAGCGTAATCAAATTTTCATCCATAGTGTGCAGAAGACTGCACACTTTGTCTATATTTTCACCTTAAATCTCATCTGCATACACTAGATAAAAGATACTTCTCCTTTTTAGCTAGTCAATCCCTGAAACATTGAATTTGACCAGGGCTACATCTGTCCAGTACAAGACGATAAGGCTAACTTATTGTATCAAAACCAACACTGTCTTACTTTCCAAACTTGATTAGGTAAAATATGAATAATCAGTTTAAAGTCACATATTTAGACTATGAAATTATGTTTTCAACTAATCAGTAAGGTTTTGTTATCGACATTTAATCCATAGTATACAGTGATTGATATTCTTATACCCAGTGCAAAACACTTATACGCTGCTGATTCATGAAATTGAAGTGTTGTTTAATTTTTTTGGATAGACATTAGTAAAAATATTGATTCATTTGTCTCACAAGCAATTTTGTAGTAAATAGTAATGTACATTTTATACTTATTTTCATTTTTAAACAAAGTGCTAGTCTATCTTGACAGGCGAAATATTCTAACTTTTTTCTTTTACATTTTAGATTCCTCCTAATGTACATAGTGAACAAGTTTAGAGTTGACTTTGAATTACTTACAGGAACTAAGTCAGTTCCTCTTTGACATTGTGTTATGCAATGTTTGTGCTTTTGTATTTATACATTACTATTTTCAATACTTATGCAAGCATAAATTTCTCATAGTTCTCTCTCTTACTTCCTACTTAATTTTAAAGGGAAAACTGATTCCCAATTGGTTTACTCATTTGTCTGCATGCTTTATTCTCATATTCAAACTGTCTTATTTGTTCGTTTGATTTTATGACTTCGTTGCATTGTCTAGGTTTCAGTTACTTAATATTGTAACTAATATTAATATTATTGTTATTATTTTCACTATTATTATTATTATAGTTGTTACTTTAATCCCTGGAGATAGTTTTCGTTACATTCTTACACATTATTGCTTATAATCTAGTGAAAAGTGTTTTTGTTTTGTCTTTGTTGACGATTACTTCTTCATGTGTGTCTTTAATAACTTAATTGGTTTAACGATTTCTCTTTATTATTATTATTATTATTATTATTATTATTATTATTATTGCTACTACTACTACTACGTGTATACGCTAATAAAAGGTGATGGTTAGTGAGAACTTGGAGATTTTCCTCTTTATCACTATCTCAGAAACAGATTGCAAACAACAGTTTCTGATAAGATTATTGTTTTGGTGTATTATATTTATTCACGAATGAGAATCGACTAAAAGATGATGAATTATATGTGAATTATGCATAGAAGTTGGAATTTTCTTCAACTCATGAACAGTTGTCAGTAAAAATAAGAACAGTCTGATAATTGTCTAAGACAGTATATTGCGTTATAATAACTACAAACACTTGTGTAATAATGGTAAGTTTTTTTTCAATGTATTGGGAAAAAAAGTCAATTCACTACACTTTAATAAATGTTCTATGATTAGTAGGTTTGTAATCTTCAAAGTTGACAGTTACAGATAAAACATCCTGTAAAGATTTTGACATGTTCGTATAGTTCGCAATTTTTAGGTTGCAGGATTTCATGTTTGAACATGAGCTGACTTCATGCAGATGACCATTAAGAACTGGGAAGTACTAGACAGCTGTTTCGTCATCAGTACGTGTCGACGACTTCAATGGTGGTCGAACCTTAGGAGCTTCAGGTTGTGAGGCCACTCCAACGAAAATTTAGCCACTGCGATGAATTCTAATAACGCATGTATTCTAACTTCCGTCATTTCGCCATATACAGTGCAACAGTCAGTGTTGTCAATGTGTATTTGTCCTTACACTTAACTTGGTTGACTTCGGTGGTTACTACTTCAGGTAACTAGTGAACATTAGATGAAATTTCAAGTTAGTTTGATCATGAGATGAATTCCGCTATAGAACCATCGAAAAAATTACCTTATGTAGTGAAGATTCTAGTAGACGTAAGTACATTTATGACTGGCTTTTTATGATTAAAATCGGATGTAATGGTATGATGTAACTTATAGGGGAAGATACACGTCAACTGATTAGCATATGCATTTTTCATCTCCAAGCTTTAAATACTTATGACATATAAGCGGACCTTGGGTCCATCAAGTTAAATATGATCTGAAATCTACTTGGCACAAATAATATTTAAGATGTTGAAGGTGTTTCCAGAAGATAAATATCAAGGCGTTGTTTTTAATGCTAAATTGGAGAGAGAGGGGGCTTAAATGTTCAATTTGAAAGATCTCACCAAGACTTTAACACAAAGTTTTCAGATGATTTCTACTTCACTGTGACGGTAACGATCAACACTTCACTTGAAGATTGGCAATTTGTAATTAGTATAAGCAGAAGATAAATATTGTAGGATGATATCGTTTCGTAGTGTCTATTCTCCAGTACTTTACAAATAGAATGACTGACAGTAGTAAAGTGCTTGGTAATATTTGAATTATATGAGATGATATGACATATTAATGAACAATCACTTCTTGATAGTTCAAGTAGTACGCGGTAAATGAAGGTTCAAATCCCCTATTTTCTGTACACAATTTGACCGCTTTAATATACACTGCTAGAGAAACTTCAAGCCACTAGCTTGAGGCCCTATGTTCCACTGGGAACGTGAAGGAAAACAATCCAATCCAATAACCACAGATTAGAATTACGTAAAATCATAGATAAGAAAACATTAATGGTAATTTCGTGACTTTTCATCGACTACTGGATTTCGGTTGAGATTAAATGCATTTGCATTTTCTGTGTGAGTTAATAGCCACTTCAAAACAGTTCCTTCTTGAAGACATTGAATATTTTATCCCACAATTGCAATTTAACTTGTAGATAAAAATGTGAAGTAGAGTCAATAAAATTTCGTACTTCTAACTGTAGTTGGAGCTGGGAAAATTGTTGGTAAGATGCTATCGATAGCTAAGGGGCATCTTTGAGCTATCAGTTACATCGATTCTTTTGTCATTGTGTAGTAGTTTGTCATAGTAACCGTCTCGTTGATGGATAATTTTCCTTCGAGCTACCATGAATTCTTCCGGAATACCTGTAAACTGAATGTTGATACTGCTATGCTTAGTAACTGAAATGTCCAGGAAACTTGACTTGCCGTTTACTTCGGCTCATCAAGTCACTGAAAGATTTGAGTTAACTAGTACGAAACCTAGGTCCAAGGCTTCCTGCCGATTGCCTTCAACCAACCAATCTAATACCAACAATTCACAGTGTACCGTAATCGCGAACTAATTGGCATGGTGGCCACATTGCAAGCTTGACTGATAGAATTCAGTCTGTAGTGAAGATAGGACTAGACTGACTAGTGTGCAATCAAAAATTATTAAGTTAGGTAAAAATAATTTGGCTAGTGATTGCCATTGGTAATGAGGGTGTCATCCGCATAGTGTTTTTATAGCGTAACCTATATTTACTTCCCCAGATTTCAGCATAAACTTATCAGCTAGCTAACTGGTGCCAGAAATGGATTTCTTCTGCAGAACGATCCCTTTTGTAATTTACATATAGAAAAACAGCAAATTAAGCGAGGAAACATATTCCTTCCCAATTAGTTTCTTGCCAACTGTTCCACACTAATGTTTATAGTCTCATATCAATCATATGATGTTAGTCAATTAGAATTATCAGTTTTATAAGATATCTGATGGGTGGAATTAATTGTTTACGAAAAACAATCAAAACAGTTAATTAGTATAAGTTAGCAGCAAACTTTTAGTCAAAAATAAATATAGATTTTAGGGTAGATGAAGGATGAAAGTAATAATGGGATTCAAGATTAGTTAATTTACACAGATTAGCAACAGTTTATTGCACAATCGATATTTTGTAAACGAATGATGACTAGGAAGAATAGATGAATGAATTCCTTAAAAATGTCAAGGTAAGTTAATTGAACTATTTAGAATAGTAAACGTGATAAAATAACAATGTCAAATGATAGTCACAAGGATAGAGGAAACATCATTTTTAAGACACTACGCATATTATGTAGATGGTCACGGGTGAGAGAGAACGATCGCATGAATTCCTTTTGAACACAGATTTGGTTTCCCCCAATGAATTGCGATCGCCTCTCTTGTACCTTAAGGCTACACTTGCAGAGTATGCAAAAGGTTGGGTGAAGTAGGATAAATAACTTAAAGAACTCTGTTAGTGTCGACTTAATATATTTTATTGGCGTGATTAGCTGCGTATCACTGTATTCTGCCTTATGCTTAATCAATATGGGTGGTATGGAAAAATTAGACTAGCTCCACAGGAACACTCACATTGGTAAATACACATGAAAGGACGAAATTAGGCGGTCTATCTTTAACTACTTGAACTAAGTATTGGTTAGGTGGTGAATAAACGGCACAACTCATCTACGTTAATAGTCCTTCTGAAGACCCTTCTCAGATGTGATACAATCTTACTATTAATATCTACTGTGAATTGCAGTCTTAGGAACACTGGTTTTTTTTCCGAACTGTAGGCACCCTGGAATTAGTGCTTGCTAAATCCAAAAATTTAATCGGATATCCGTTTATATTTAGCAAATAACGAACATTACCGAACTCACTGTTTAGTGTTTCATCTGAACAAATTACTCTAGCAAGGTGAATTGAACATCTAACCAGATCATTTTTTCCCAATAATTTACCTTAAAAGCAAAGTGTAATATTTGTTATACATTTTAAGATGAACTGTCTAATGTAAACGACTTGTAAGAGCTGTTGAATTTCATTGGTGCATCAAAGTTACCGTTAATCTCCATTCTTATTCATAGCCTCAGTAAAGCTACGCAAATGTGTTTCTCTCCTAGTGCCTTCTTTTGATACATTCATCTCTTTTCTAAAGATCCTGTGATCCGAAGAAAATACACCAAAACTTACCATAATATAATTCCTAAATATGTCTTTTAGACTTAGAAGCGTTCTTATGAATGTTGAAATAGTATATGGCACTTATGTTCTCTTTACTAAAGGAAAAGTTCAATTCTTTTAATTATATTTAGTTGTTCAGTAGATATTGATTTAATAACCGCTTTCCTGCCTATTTCTTATTGATTACAATACCAACTGTTTTAGAGATGAATCAGTTGAACCTTTTAAATCGATATGTTTATGTAAACAAAGTGAACTCTGAATGCTGATAGATATAATTGTCAGTCCCCGATCGACTTGGTCGAAATCTAATAATCAGCAGTAGAATGTGGCTACTAAGCTAAGTCATACGGCATTGCTGCTTGTTACAATTTAACATTATATATTATTAGAGGGAACTATTCGGTCGGAGGCTTTAGATCTGGCGTGTCAGGTCTGTTGGCACTGATCAGCAAAGTTTGTGTACAACCGTGTGAACCTATGCTACCTCTTAGGTACTAACATGGGTCACAGAACATCAATTTGTAACAAACCGATTAATTAGCTATTCAGGTAACTTTATATATATGAATATACAATATTTATGCATTTCACGTTGGTTGTCTTGTGAAATAATGTCGACACAGTAATACGCTAGATAATATTTCGCACTTAATTTTATTCATGTTAGTTTTGTAAATGAAGTTCACAAGATTTTAAAAATATATTAAGTAGCGTCCTTTATTACTGGCCTGTTCGATAAGGTGTGTTAGTGAATGATCACATGAAAAGTTCATTTCTGACTTCTGACTATTAAATGTCATTGGGTTTTTGGCAGATGAAATGCCAAAAATAGTCTGACAGTGTAACTATGCTGGCTGAAAATCATAACTGTTAGGTACCTTTATTATGCTGTAGACGCCAAGATCGTGCTAATATATATATATATATTGTCGCACCTTGGTGTATTTATTAATTCACCTGCTACTTTGGGGACAATTATGTTAGGCGTACTGGAAGACAGCTTAGACAGAGTATCACTGAATGTTTTCTAATATCACTTGGCAAGAGGCACAGAAACAATCAGAAGCTCTATTTCATAGTGTAAAGTTGGTAATGGCTACTCAATGGACAAAACAGAAGCATCCAAGAAGATTCGTCCCATTCTTTCGAATCTGTCAAATAGTTTTCTCATTCGTCTACTTCATAGAGCTGAGGTCAATGTTATTTAGACTGTTATGGCTAAAGTATGCACTCGGAAAATGTCTATGGAATCATTATCCCTGCTTTGGACAATGAAGACTTCATCAAGTGATTATACCACCATTACTCCCTTGTATACTTGTAAGCCCTTTCTTAAAACCCTCCGTTGTCTTTGGTCTTATGGAATGTGAAGGGTCCTAAATAGCACGAAATTTGCTTCTTGATTTCCATGGCTAGCCACCATCAATCAAATATCATTAAGAATTCGCTTATCCACTTTTCTTACAATAAAGCATTATGTAATCTCGTTATTTGTTTTCTACGTATTAATATTTACTACATCTATATGAACATTATTTTGCATAATTATGCAGTTTTTTATTGTCCTTATTATCACAAATCCCTCCACTTTTCATCATTACTGTTAATAGAATACCTCATTATTATTTTTGTTATTAATGTTTTTATTCATGATTAATTGTACAAGTTATATGCACACTTTTCTTCCTTTTGGCGAATAACCATGATTGGTGTATATTTCATATTTATCATTATTATTAGAGTGGATTTTCAAGTATTGGTTTTGTAGGGAATTTTTATTTGATTGGTTGGACGATTTCATCATGAGATGACATCAGTTAGAGGACAATTGGAAAACCAACTGGGAGTACTGAATAGCTGCTTAGTCCTAGTTTGGTGCTCTTCATCAGTACGCATCCACCCGGGTTCGAACCCAGGACCATGTGATTACTAGGTGAACTCGTAGAGAGAAGCCTGATGGGATCTGATCGAATTAATATCGTTTGTTTAAATGTGTTGTTCTAAATTTTGCTACAGGAAACTTTATTATTTCTAAGTATTACTGTATCATACATTGGAATGAAAGACCCGAACAAACAGCAATTATGAGTGACAATGATGGAATGCTTCAGATTTAAAGCTCGCGGAAGACATTCGCTAGTGGTCGCACCATCATGAATTGGCAGAAGCTAGAATTCATGGATGATTGGATTGGGTCCCAGTGGCTTAATGGTCTACTAGCTCGCTAGCCTTGTAACCAGAAGGTCCTGGGTTCGAAACCTCGCTTTGGGTGTATACTAATGAAAAGTCCCGAACTAGGACGAAACAGCTAGCTGTCCAGTACTCCCAGTTGGTTTTCAGATGTCAGTTCATGATGAAATCCTGTAACCAATCAACCAAACCCCTACAAACCAATACTTGAATATTAAAGCTTTTTCGTTACATCACAGCATTATTTGTTACAGAGTTCATTTTTAATTCCGTTATCGTTCACTTCCTTAATACGACACTACAAATAATTCCTAAAATGGTGACCAAATATCATTTTAAATTAAATCAAACGACATTAAACTGTAAAATGCTTCTTTAAGATGTCGTTTATTCTACATATTATGCACTGCAACACTGCTCTACTTCAGTAAGAGTAGTATACGTGCTATACACTTTTCTATCCATAATAAATAAATACATTGAAAGATCGTATCTACTAATCAGTAATATGTGGTAATTAGATGAAATGTTTTTCGAAGGACACTTGAATTCTTGAAGTAATTTTATCCAAAGAGAAGACTCGGAAATATGATTGATTATTAGGTGAATTTCTTATGTGTTTGCTATGACATGATATATTACAAAAGAAAAGAGGTTAATAGTATTAATCTACACATATGTATGTGGAATGAGAAAAAGGAACTAGTTAGACTTCTTCAATAAAGGAGATTGAACTGAGGACTATGGAGTACTGGACTGCTGTTTTAGTCTAGTTTGTTTGTATTCAGCAGTATCCACTAATGATATCTCAAAAAGCAGATTCAGTAATTGTCACGCTGTGAGATGAAGAAGTTACTACAAAACTACTTGGATAGAATACATGACTCTTACTTTCTTCATTTACTTATGAATCTCAAACTGAAGAGAAAGAGTTGTTTGGTGCCTTCCAGTATGCAGTAGTTCTCTAATTGAGGATGAAAGGTGCCTAGTAACTTAGGCTGAAAATTCAGTATGCGTAAGTTATTCATTCGTGCTCTTCTTCCTATCGTGTTTCCAGCTTTTAACTTTATGTATTGATAA
Source organism: Trichobilharzia regenti (assembly GCA_944472135.2). Taxonomy (NCBI): domain Eukaryota; kingdom Metazoa; phylum Platyhelminthes; class Trematoda; order Strigeidida; family Schistosomatidae; genus Trichobilharzia; species Trichobilharzia regenti. The sequence continues at coordinate 52,246,032 of OX235263.1, forward strand.
CCAACTTTCTATGTCTATCTTATCTGAGACTCGGTCGATCCTTTCTCTGTTTATAATTTTTTGCGAGGTTCTGACACTATATACTACGTACAGACTTGAATCATTTTGATGTGGTTTTGTTCTCTGAGCTGGATGGTTAATTTGCGAAGCTTTCATCACCCTACTGGGTGACATCTTCAGCGCATACTTCAATTCGATGAAGTCAGCTTTTAGATTTCTCCACGAGTTTATTAATCATCTCTCCTAGTGACCTTGGACGTGATTGGTTGTCTATGTGTGTTTTCACATCTTCTAGGTTACTTGTATTGGAACTGACTGTTTCTTTGATTTGAACTTTGACCCTTTGTGTGTGAAGTTTCTTTCTTATTGGTTGATAAATTTTGTCTATCTCGATGTGTCTATTGATTGATGATTTACTGGAAGGCCAGCCAAGCTTCTAAAAATTCTCTAGCCTTCTTGTTGTTTCCTCAGTCTAATATCAACAAATTATAGACATCCAAAAAGCAAAATTAGAGAAAACCCTCAACCAGGAACACCTGTCAACGCTGATCACCGCAATTACACTGTCAAGTGAAAAACACAGAGAACAAAGACGAAGAGTCCTCAAAACCAAGCTAGCCAAGATTAGAAAACAACAACCAGACAATACGCCCATAGACTGCGTAGTCAACCTATCAAAACAACCACTATCAAAAATGGAACAACAACTACTACAAAAAGGATTAAACTACAACACCGGAGATGCTTCAAAAACTGATTTCTTCGCTGCCTTTGAATCATTACTCAAATCATCAAACTTGAACGAGGAAACACAGGAAGAGATACGCCAAACAATTGTACCAATGGTCAAACAGAAAAGACAACACACACAACTCAACTCTCAAGAACTAAAGGCCCTCAAAAAGCTGAAAAATAGGAAGGACATCGTCATTTTACCAGCCGACAAAGGAAGAACAACAGTAGTCATGGACAGAGAAGAATACACCAAGAAAGCTGAAGAACTACTCAAAGATGAAGATGTATATCAACAACTCCCAACAAATCCCATACAAACATTGGATAACCGCATCCAAAGGACCTTAAACAAGCTCACAAAACTGGACAGATCACAAAACAAGACCAATGGCGAATGAAATCCAATGGACCAGTCCTACCTCGATTCTACGGCAGACCCAAAATACACAAGGCAAATATCCCGTTACGACCAATTGTATCACTCCCAGGAACTCCAACATATAATTTATCCAAAGAATTATACAGAAAACTAAAACACCTAACGGAATCTTGCGATCACTCCATCAACTCTGCTATCCAATTCCTAGAGAAAATCAGAGGCATCCAAATAGATGAACAAGAAATAATGGTATCCTTCGACGTGACAGCATTATATACCTCCATCGGACAAAAACTAGCAAAAGAAACCATGGAGCAATTACTTAGCAACGACGAACAACTTCCACAACAATCAAAAATGCAACACACAAGCTGGATGGAATGCATAAATCTATGCCTAACAACATACTTCCAATTCAACGGCCAAATATATGAACAAGTCAAAGGAACACCCATGGGATCGCCAATATCAGGTTTGATTGCAGAAGCAGTGATGCAAAGACTCGAAAATACAATTCTACCAAAGATCAAACCCAAGATTTGGATACGCTACGTCGACGACACATTTGTAATAATCAAAAGAAACGAATTAGATAAAACTCACAACTTAATAAACAACGTCTTCAACGACATCAAATTCACAAGAGAAGAGGAATCCGAGAACAAAATACCATTTTTGGACGTCTTAGTCAGGCGAACAACTACAGGAGAATTAGAAACTCAAGTTTATAGGAAATCAACTCACACAGACCAAATACTGAATTACAACAGCAACAACCCAATAACACACAAAAGGAATTGCATACAAACACTATTCAAGAGAGCAAGGACTCACTGCAGCACTCCCACCTTAAGAAAAATTGAAGAAAAGTATCTCATGGACGTCTTCCAAAAGAATGGATATCCACGGAATTTCATCAAGAGACATATACCCCCAAGCCAACCTACCAAAGCAAAAGCCACCAAGGAGAACACAAAGAAAATCGCCTTACCATATATAAAGGATATCTCAGAAATCACTACAAGACTCTTCAAACCTTTAGGAATTGACGTCGTACACAAACCAACAAAGTCGCTTCACTCAATTCTATGTCAACCAAAAGACTCAACAGCGAAAGAAGACAAAACCAACATCATCTACAAAATAAACTGTAACAACTGTGAAAAACACTACATTGGCCAAAGTGGACGTCCCCTTCGTCTTCGTATCCACGAACATAAGCTAGCCGTCAAAAGACATGATATCCACTCCCTCATTTCACTACACACAGACAACCACGGACATCAATTCGACTGGGACAACGTTCAAATATTAGACAAAGGAAATAACAAGAATGCTAGAGAATTTTTAGAAGCTTGGCATTCCAGTGAATCATCAATCAATAGACACATCGAGATAGACAAAATTTATCAACCAATAAGAAAGAAACTTCACACACAAAGGGTCAAAGTTCAAGTCAAAGAAACAATCAGTTCCAATACAAGTAACCTAGAAGGTGTGAAAACACACATAAACAACCAATCACGTCCAAGGTCACCAGGAGAGATGATTAATAAACTCGTGGAGAAATCTAAAAGCTCACTTCAAATTGAAGTATGCGCTGAAGATGTCACCCAGTAAGGTGATGAAAGCTTCGCAAACTAACCATCCAGCTCAGAGAACAAAACCACATCAAAATCATCCACCTGAGCTACAAATCTTCTCTATCATATCTAGACTTGAATCAGTAGCATGCACAATTATATTAATAACTATGAATTTCTTACGTGTGAATACTGACCTCTTGCGAACGTACATCCGCCATATTTGTTGACTAATTCTTTTTGACGAAATATATTATCGAATATCTTCTTATTGACAATATTCTTTTAGTGTAGAATCTATTTACTGTACATTCTTCCCCAGGAAGTGTTTTTTTATAACTAACCTATCAGCAGTTTCTGAAATTATTGTGGAGGACATTCCATATAACTTCCTTATTGGTGAGTTATGGAAGTATTTGTGTTGTTGTTCGTTGAACACTAATGCATGGAAAGCAAATTATGCCCTAATTTTATGCATTAGTGAAACGTAACCCCGAAGAATTAGTCTCACTTTGTTTTCACTGAAATAACAGTGTTGATTTACACAAATATGTTGAACTTATAGCGAAAATTGCCTTTGTGTATTACCTGTTACTATAGATTATTTGTTATTCTAAACCCATGGGTTGTCTACCAATTGATGAACGATTAATACACCTTTATTAGATAAGAAACTATTTTGCAATTTTGTCAAAAGTTAGCAATCTTTTAAGTAATTAATCTAGTAGTGATATTTTAGATAGGATTTAGGGAAGATTCTTGGTTTTATCTTGATTGCCCCATTCTGTGTAAATCTAAATCCAGTTGAACAATAAACCAAATGGTCATTTAGAGTGTTACTTGAAGTTTTTTTCTAGTAAACCAATACTTATATCCTTACAATAAAAGCAAATGTAGAGGAAATGGAAACAGTGAGCTTGAATGCATCCAGACGAATTACCTCTTATAGTATTGATCCATAAATAGTTCATTTATTTACTGAAAACATAATCTTCGTACACTATTAGCACTAAGAGATGTGCTACATAAATGAATTTGAGTAAGAGAGCAACAATGAAGTCGAGCGACAAGATAATGAAAACGGGTAAGCATGCTTACTAACCAAGTATATTCGAAATAGAGCTCATTATTTGGAAGAAAATTCTCTCAAAATGTTGGAAAACAAAGCCTTTGTGTGGGATGATTAGTTTTCAAACTTTCAATTTCTTTCGATACAGTTTATATTCTCTGATTAACTTATATGCTATTATCTTTAGAAAGGATTTAGCTAGTTAAGATGAGATTCAGTATCAGATAAATTTTAATATTTAATTATAATAATTCGATCATTAAAGTTAATCAAATTTCTCTTTGTCTATGTCAGTATACATAGAATAAATGATTAAATGCATGCATAATCAAATATAATTTTATTTAAGTGTCGGTCTGCACGAATTTGACTGGTTGGAGGATTTCTTCATGAACTAACATCGGTGAAAGGACCACTAGAAAACCAACCAGGAGTACTGGACAGCTGTTTCGCCATAGTCTGGAACTCTTTACCAGTACTGTGGTGATTGACAATTTCTATCTCTGTATTGTTTAAATACTTACTGTTGATTGTTAATATATTTCTTATATGAATTGAATAATAATTCCGCCAAATACAAATTCCTGAATTCCACCCTCTCTGTGTTTTGGTTGGATTCTTGTAACTCGGTCATCTCGAAATACTAATACTACGATTACAAAAAAATTACAACAAGTACACACCCACCCACAGAGTTCGAGCCCAGCACCTTCTGGTTCCAAGGCTAGAGACCTCATAGACCATTAAGATATTGAGGCCGAATCCAATGGGTTTGTACTGAGGAAGAGTCTCAGACTAGGACGAAACAGCTGTCCAGTATTCCCAGGTTTTCCAATGGCGTTCTAACCGATGTCAATTCATGATAAGATCCTGATAATTTTATTTTGTTGAAATAATTGTATAATTACGTATAAAATGGATTTTCCTTATGTTTAAAACATAAATTACAGAAAACTTTAAGTTTCTCCGATTTGTACTGCATCTGTTAATAGATTGGATTAGTCAGTTTTCAGTGTATGCAGTGATAATTTATGTCCTTATGAATAACTCAGTGACTTTATTCGAATTAAAATACTTATCCATAATTACTTCATCCAAATGCACTGCTTCTATGAATGTTCTTTTTAGTTCTGCACACGGGAGAGTTTAAACATGTTAGGAAGCAAAAGTTGGTTATGATTACTTTGTATTAAAACTCAGACCGTATCTGCTTTAAAGTGGACGGAGTAATTACCCGTTTTCAGCTCACCGGATAATCAGCTAGTAAGCATTTCCAAAACTTACTATACACCCCAGATGATAACTCGTGAAAACAAAAAGTGTAAATCTTCAATTTCGATCTTCCGAGACTTGCATAAAATGAATTTAGTTGATTATCTATATGACCTGGCAAGATAAATGTTTTCAGACGAACGGAGAACACATCGTCTGCCGAAGAACAAAAGAGACTACTTTGAAGGACAATGAGAATGTCTTAAAATTTTTCAGTCAGCTATTGTATCACATAATAATCAGTATGGAAATGAAGACAAACTGCTCTGGGTCATTCAGATGATTTAATGGTCTGTCTGTCTGTTTTCGACATAGAACTTTGCACCGATGTGCGGAAGTTCAAGTCGCCACACTCCACTCCATGTAGCCCACAAAGCAAGAAAAGAAAGTAGAAAAAATGCATAATAGAGACAGTAAACAGAGGTGTAAGACAAAGGAATAGTAGTAACGAAGAACAAAACAGTTTCATTGGAAATCATAAGTCACAAGGAGTGGATGCATCTGCGCCACTGAGAACGGTTTTGAGTCATGTCACCAATTTTTTCCAGCCATTGGCTTTTACCGTCCCGAGGATCCCAATCAGGAATCCAGTCTACACCTTCCTACGTGGCTTAGACTAACTGTTGTGGATTTCATTGACTGGTTCCATGTTTTGTTTTGACCACCGCTAGCTCTTTTCCAGCCTGACCCTATGTCAGCTAACATTGCTCGTCGAGGAAGGCGATGACTAGGCATACGTAACACATGTCCTAACCATCTCAGTCGATGTAATTTCACAGGCTCGTCAATTGATTTCCCCTTCATACCTAGAACTCGACGCCTAACGTCAATATTGCTCACCTTATTATACCACTTCACACGGGAGATAGAACGCAGGCACCTATGATCAAGGTCAGCTAATCTTTTCATGTCATCCACTCTCAATGGCCAGGTCTCACAGCTAGCCATAAAGGAGGATGGAACGAACTGATGAGCAGCACACCCGCCCTTTGGTCGATAGCCAGCTGGATATCACATCTACGCCAGAGATGGGATAAACTGGCATATGCGAAACTAGCCCTCTGTATCCGTGCTGAGATTTCGTCAGAGATCAACCCGTTGGGGCTGATGGTACTTCCCAAATAAGTGAAGCGGGAAGTACCATGGACAGTTAAATTAAAGAAAACCAGAATTTTATAGAATTTAGGTTAAAATTATATTCATTAAAGAGATTTTAAATAACATATTTGTCAGTTATGTGCATTCGTATACTTGTCTAGATGTCAGTAAGCACAGATGTGAAACTTGTCGACTAAACATAAGCTGATTAAACATTTATGGGTCTTAAACACATTGTCTTTATCAAGCTGACGCTGCTCACATCCATGATAGATTATGAAGAATGAATATGTGCGAATTAATCGAAGACTTCAAAAATTTCGGCACCCCACCACCTTATTCCTCAGTAACTAATGGCCCTTAATCTATCAAAATCTTTTATGATATCAAAAAATCTTTTGAATTAAACTTTGGTTTTTAGAAAATTAGTTTATATGCAACAAGATTGGTGACTGCAGTGTTTATTGATAATTCCCAACACACATTCTAAACATGATAATGAAAAAGACATCATTAATTACTTTTTGAACTTTATGCAGTTTATGTTGCACAGAATGAAACTGAGTCATTTCAAAATTAAATCAAACAACTTATAGATTTCTGCTCCTTAGAAATCATCCATTTGGGTTACATACATTTTCCATCATCTCAAAATGTCATCTTTTGTGTGTACATGTTGTTGTTTATTCCATTAACTAATCTGCATTTCCACAAAAAGCACGTAAAAGTTAACATCAAACGAATTCTTAGGTCGTAGAAAACCAGTGTGGCTTTCTTCCTTCCGTAAATCACTATTCTATTATGCTTTTTTCCCCAGAAGAATATATATTAAGTTTTCACTTTTAGAAAAAATTAAATCGGTGAAACTTTCACAGCAACACAAACCAGCTCGTTCCTAGAGAGTTTTAAGTGTCCATATCAATGAGAATTTCATTATGATTTATCTCAATCCTTTACGTTCCAAGTATAATATAAGGCTTCAAGCTGAGCTTTGAAGTTGCGGTAGCAGTGGTGTTTATTTTTATGGGATGGAGTTCCTAGCTTCATGCCCAAACTTTCCTTTTTACTATTCTTATCACTGGCTTAGCGGGCCGAAGGAGTGCTGAGGCCAGGGATCAAACCACGAACCACATGCTTGGTTGGCGAGCATTCTACCGTTGTGCCACCGGCGCACATCACTTAAAACATGCCCTACTTAATTTATGATATTTAGTCAATTTTAGTATGATAAGACAAAGTAACATTTTATAAGAGGTTTTCTAAATAATCCACATGCACATATGAATAAATAATCCAGTGTCTACATTTTTCTAAAACATTATAACAATAGTGTACTTTTGAGGAAGTTAACAATCCGTCACCGTGACTACTTTTTACAAGAATAATAAACCATTACCAACTTTCTTTTGGTCAATAAAATAAAAGACAGCTTAAGCGTAATCATGTGCTGATAAACTGAATTCGTATGACAGAAGTCCTCATAAACACACATTTACAAAATTATATTTTTATTGTGAATATAAGGTAAGTGAGACGTAGAGATAGCAAGAATTTTATTACGTAGATTAATTATTTACTATATTATCATTATTACCACTACGCTCTTAAATCCTTCAAGAGAATAAAAGTTGCATTGAGCACACTCCACAAATAATATTCGTCTATAAACTAATTCCTAGCCCTCTCTTAAACACACACGTGACTGTGGTTGTGTCACGTTAAATGGAGCGAGTGAATTCAGCTGCATAGCAAACACAATTTCACTGTGAATTAATTCCTATACAAGTCGGTCGGTATCCAGCTGCTCTATGGATTATACACTAGTTTGAATGATCACCCAGTTGATTGAATCCCTCACAGTTGTGGCGAGAAATTCAAAAACACTATTGGAGTAGGATGTGATGGACGAATTGATGCAGGTCAGTTGGATGGATGAATGTTGCAGAAGTGAGAATCTTCGTGTAGGTGAAGAGTATCAAAGTGCAACCCGATGTGCTTTGCTTGTATATTGAGTTGTCCGACTGGAAGGAGTTAGCTAGATCAAGAGAGGGGAACAGGTTGATTGGTTGTGGGAAACAAGATGTATGTTTGTTAATCCTTGTTGGTGAACCGATGTGTGCGCTTGGTCAGCTGGGAAGCCTTGATTTTGACGAATTATTTACCTTTGAACGACGGAATAGGGCTAGGCGATAGATAATAAAGTGACACCGATAGAAACTTCGATTGTATGTGTATGTGTGTGCACTTGGTGACTGTGTTGACTTGACAACGTACTCCAGGACGTAAGAAGTAGGTGTGATTCGACGACGATAGTGGTAGGCATTGATATGTGCCACGTGATGGATGTGGCTTTCGAGTGATTCCTTTGTAGACATGTGTTGGTGTGGTGGTCTTGTTGTTGTGGGTGGCCAGAGTATTTCCGGTGACGCTGTTGGTGATATACTCAAAGTTGTAGTTGTGTCGAAAAGCAGGCGAACACCTCATCCCCGGCGGGACTCGAACCCTCAACCTCCAGAATAGAAGTCCGACGCGCTATCCATTGCGCCACGGGGACTGTATTGGTGTGTCAATTAATAGAGTTCCTGAATTTTAAATTTTATACCTTTCAATGCCTAGTAATTTAAATGCAGTATTCACAGTGCCTTAATCATTGACAATTTCACACGCAACCATGCATGCACACACTGTTATACACATTCAATGCAGATGGACTACCATATCCATATGTCTATCTCCATCCCTCTTCATGATTTCAACCCGAAATTGTATATTCCAACTTCCTAATCGGATTGTACATCATGCCCTACATTTGATAAAATGTGTGGCGTAAATCCGATCAGCTCGTTCCCGCTGGGGTGAATGAAGTCAGGATGTGGTCATCATAAGAGTGTAATAACTCAGGGGAAAAATTACTAAAGAGATTCGATAAGGGCCCCTGATTTATATGCTCCTGTTATCTACTTCTTGCATTCACTTTCACTCGGGATTGTTTTAGATTTAACTACTTACACCGGTTAAGTGCCATAGTCAAGAGCACATTGACCTTGAACAATCAATCAGAATCCAGATGCAAAGAAGTCACATAATCTTTGAAAAATAGACTAAAAAATATTACAAATTTGATATTACACTGTATATTAGTAGATTATGTGTTGTAAGAAAGTCTCCCAGTCAATACAGAAATGATCTATGGAGAAGTCGTACCATGTTCGATATACCCATTCATCCAGGTGACTGTAGGTCATGGTACTTTGACATTCACTGACATTTCTGACACTATTCTCCAGCCTACTCCTAATTCCAGCCATAATCCTAACTTTAACCTTAACCTTAGACCCTAAACCTTAATCTTAAACGCCATAACCCTACCTAATACTATAGATTTGCAGAAAAAGTACCTAGTAAATAAAGTAGAATATTGTATCTATCCTCTCCAAATCTAAAAAGGCAGGCGTGATTTGATTTGGTATGCTATTTCATAGCATTTCCTATGTCTGATCGGCTCTTGAAGGTCAGCTTTTGAAAAATCTTGACTCTGGCTATGATACTTTAACTTCGCCCTTACACCTTTGCCTTCTCCCATTACATTAATCTGTAATAGTATTATTGAAACGATATTGTAATCACTTTACATTTACTTAGGGATTAAAACTGTAAGCGACCAATAGTACACATTATTTTCTTTTGAATCAGGGTGATAAAAGTATGCTCCATTCCATGTTTACTTCATCATAAAAAACACATTTTTAAATAAATGGCTCATCAAGTTAATAAGGAATAAAGTACTTGACGAAGAGACATCGGACAGCTGATCTTTTAGTTCACAATCTTGTGCTGATTATAAGGGAATTCATTTCATCCATCCAACTTGTTCTATTAACAACGTTCATAATCACAACGACCAATAAAATTGAACAAAAGTAATAAATATTAAAATCAGGTGTTACCTTTAAGCAGACAGCAGTGGAATTATTATTATTTTCTTTAGTTCCTAGAGAAACATAGGGCTTCAGCCAAACGTCTCCATTGCGTTCAGTTCTCTGCCAACGTTTTCACCTGACTCCATGTCTGCCTACATGCTTTCATCTCCTCTTCACACGATCTCCTCCATGTCGCCCTCTCACTGACGACCAACTAGCTGCTTCTCATTCGGGTTCCACTCGAGCGATGGCCTGGCGTGTGATGTCATTCACTTGATGGTTTGTTTTCGCAGAGTATGGCCAATCCACCTCCATTTCTTCCCGCTTATTTGTTGCACAATCGGTTCCTGCTGGGTTGGTTCGCTCATTACCAGAGATCCCTCAGTACTCCTGATCTTTTCTGGCTGACCATATGATCTTGATTGGTACTGAGCAACGGTAGCTGTTGATGAAGGTCTGTAGTTCGTTCGAAGTGCTCTTCATGATGCGCCAAGTCTCTGATCCATAAAGTAGCACTGACTTCACGTTGGAGATGAAAATCCGGATCTTATATTTCATTCTGAGTTCTGTTGACGTTCACGCAGACTTAAGATTAGTGGAAGATATAGTGTATTTTTTTGTTCAGAAGCTAGTAGGTAGTCATGCTAGGATTTTTAATCTTAACGTCCCAAGATTTACTTATCAGGCCTATTGAGTTAACACAAGCTATTTCACGACAATTAATTCTTGCTATAATTAGGTATTGTTAAGAATCTTATGTATATTACTTTGTTTTATAGACTTGTCAGTCAGGTGTACCTGGGTTTTACAGAATAATGGTGTTACTACTGTTGTAACTAGAGAAGATAAAAGACTTAATAACGCATTTTTATTAAGGAAAAATGCATCATATTTATACATTCTTAGTCACACTAAAACCAGGCTACGTCAGAGAAGGATAAATTGTTCTGGCTGGTTGGAAACTGGCCCAAAGTTATAAAAGATGTCCAACGAGGTTATTTCATATCCACAACGTAAGTTAAATCCAGACTCGAGGAATAAACACTTCTGCATCCACAGCCACTGACCTGAAGTGTTGATTTCAGTTTTGGCCGCTTCTTATCAATCTGCATCATGCTACACTATGTCTTCAATATGACAAAAGAGTATCATCCCTTAGCATTTATAAATTATTATTATTCTCTTGTGTTCCGAATAGAACGTAGGCTTCAGCAGCACACCTGCATTTTACTCTGTTCTATGCAATCTTTTCTACCTAGTTGCACTATCGCCCATAAGTCTTCATTTCATGCTTACTTGATCTCCTGCATGCCATTCTCAAGCATCCTAGTCATCATATCCCATTCGGGTCCAACTCAGTTACCTAGTGCGTGATCTCACTCAACGGTCACTTCAGCGTGTCCAATCCATCTTTATTTCCTGCTGCATATTTGTTGGACGACAGGTTCTTGGTTGGTTCGTCGCCGGAGTTCTTTGTTGCTAATCGCTTCTGGCCCTCTGATCTTAAGTATGGAGATAAGTCTGCAACCTGTTGGGAACGCTTTAGTGGTGTGCTAAGTCAAGGAAGCATTGATTTAACATTAGTGTTGAGATGACCATTTTCTTTGGTACCATACTATTACATCTTGATACTACTAACTGACAACTAGTTCTCGGTCACATAAATCAGTTTGTACAATTGTTTTAGAATCGAAGTACACAATGTCAGTTCTCGTTGTTCACCCCCAAATGTCCTATGTTTTTTTAAGTTGCTAGATTTAAGGGGTTTGTATTGATTTTATCATGAGCTAGTATCAGCTAGAAGAACCAATAAAAAGAAAGGACAATCTTAAGTATTAGTTTAATTTTGTGATTTACCAAATGATCTGGTTCCAGTGATCAACTGGATGCATGTCAGCAAACTGAACTGATCGAATTACACTTCTAGAAATCTGTGCAGTTGTAGTCATTAGTACCTATGATGATAGTGTCAGGACAATGTCGATTGACGTATTGAACTAACTCTATTTTATTGAATATGATCTATTACCTGTAATGAACAATAAATCTTGCATCCATCATACATGTCATCGCTGTGTGAAAAATTAATAAAATGATTTGTAGTAATCTACTCTGTCACTAAAAGCATAGATATACCGCCAATTACAGTCACTGACCATCGAAATGAGACACTGTTTAACATGCTCATTGCATAATAGATGTGTGCTTCATGTTAATCTGTGTTTTAACGATCTCATTTTATCTATGATGACCTCAGATGACTCATGTACAAGAATTATTCTATTGTTTTTGTTGTTGCTTTCATTGTCAGAAACACCAGTTCTATTTATAACGGATGAACCACATATTGTGTATAGTGAATTAATATGAAACTGGTGTTAACTAGTTATCTGTTTGAATGTTTATTTAGTTGTTTAACTGTTCATTACTATTGCCACTTTCAGTTTATCTAACTATTTGGTGCACAGTTCCTACGTATTTTCTCTTCTTCTAATTTACACCTCAGTCTAATAGGATATAGAATGTACAATCCAGTATTATATTATGATAACCACTTCAGCTGAACAGTCTTAAATCATGGTAAAACACTTGGTCAGTTCCACTACACTTTAAATACTTCTCTAAATGATTTCAGCCCACCATGTGATAACAATAACTATTATTATTATTAATATTATTATTATTATATCCTTTGATTCCTAGAGGAACATAGGGCTTCAACTGCACATCTCCATTGTCTTCTGTTTTCTGCCAACTTTATCACCTCACTTCAAGTCTACCCACACGCTTTCATCTCCTCTTCACATGACCACCTCCAAGTCACCCTCTCACTGACGACCAACTCGACACTTCCCTTTCGGGTTCCACTCGAGCAATGGCTTGTCTAGTGATGTCACTTGATGGATCCTCAGAGTATGGACAGCGAATCCATCTCCATTTCTTCCTGCCTATTTGTTTCACAATCGGTCTCTGGTTGGTTCGTCCATCGCCAGAGATCCCTGTTGCTGATCTTTTCTGACCGGCCATCTGATCTTGAGTATTGAGCGAGGATAACTGTTAATGAAGGTCTGAAGTTTGTTTGAGATGCTCTTTATGACGCGCTGGCCAAGTCTCTTATCCGTATAGTAGCACTGACTTCACATTGGATTTAAAAATCCGGATGTTATTTTTGATGGTGAGTGGGGCTGTTGACCTTCACACAGACTTGAAAGTAATGAAAGCTTGTCTTGCTTTTCCGATTCTGGCTTTGATATCCTCGTCAGTTCCGCTGGCCTGTAGTTGAAACGATGCTTCCCAGGTAGGTAGGTAGGTGAAGGAGGTTGTTTCTTTCAGGTTCCTCCCATTTATGCTGGCTGATCGTTGTCTGTTGTTGCTGTGGCTTTTGGTGTTGGCCAAGAATCTTCATCACCTCTGTTTTATCTATGTTCACCCGAAGTCCTATCTTCTCTGAATGCTTCTCCTATCGCCAGCTTGTTGCTTTTCACTTGCATATCTTCCAGTTTGTGGGAAATCAGACATATATCATCGGCGAAGTCCAGATCCTCCAAGTTCGTTTTTTGTGTGAGTCCATTTTATGCCTGTTTCCTCATTGCCCGCTCTCTGTCTCATTATCCGATCTACTGCAATCAGGAAGATCATTGGCGATAGTAGACAGCCTTGCCTCACTCCCGTCCTCACTTCGAAGGCTTCCGTGAGTTTCTTGTTGTGGATTACTTGGCATGCAGCATTGTCGTATAACTGTTGGATGAGATGTATAATTATCGATGGGACCCCGTAGTAGCGAAGTAGCCGCCAAATGACCTCTCGATCGACGCTGTCGAAGGCCTTTTCAAAGTCGATGAAGTTGAGATAGAGAGATGACTGCCATTCCAAGCTTTGTTCAATGATGATCCGTAACAATAACTAGAACTTTGAAACCAGCCAAACAACCAAACACCTATAAGTAACTCCATTATGGATAAGATTTTATTTTGATAAATCACACAGTGTTATACAGTATTATCAACTGATGACGTTTCGAGCAGAAATTATTGCTCATAATCATATCAAAAGAAACTATCATCAACAAACATGTCAGGGTAGACCCAGAATACAGTCTTCTGAGAAAGAAAAACAGTCACTTCCTAACTAATCGTGAGAAAAGTCAACGAAGCAGATCATTGATGAAGCCACAAAGAAGAATTACCTTCACTAGATATAACAAAATTTAAGGAGAAAGCTCTTGTGGTGATTGACAATTTCTACCTCTGTATTGTTTAAATACTTACTGTTGATTGTTAATATATTTCTTATATGAATGGCATTATAATTTCGCCAAATACAAATTCCCGAATTCCGCCCTCTCTGTGTTTTGGTTGGATTCTTGTAATTCGGTCATCTCGAAATACTAATACTACGATTACAAATAATTACAACAGCTCTGTTGATCAGACAACCAGTCTGTTTGCAGTGCAATAAGTACATACGAGCATTCCGAACACTCACAACATTACTTTAACACGTGTAAGTGTGACAAAAGTACTCATGCTGAGAAAGGCTGGCATCGACGACTCAGACATCATGAAGAATACTTTGAGGCAAAATTCAACTGTTTTTCAGCTGCACTGCTGTTTCTTATCATTTAAATTTATCCTGAATGGGATGTAGACGTCAGTTCTCCAAGTGTATTCAAGTTTATTAGATATTTCGTTGATCTAAAATGAACTAGAGCAGTAGGACTTGATGGTATGACAAAGTTGAACTGATCACACGTGTATTCTCTATAACACAATGGCCATCAACCCTATTGGTTCAGAAGCATTACGACAGTGCTCGATTATGAAGGGAATGTTACAAAATCAAGGTACTCTACCCGAATCCACACAGCTATGTAAGAGCTTCTGGAGATTTGTTATCTGAAGTAATGACAACTATCGGTGTCCCTCAGAGATATCCACTGTCACTATTCTTATTTAATTTCACTATGGATGTATTTTTAGATGTGACCCTGGTTGAATTTTAATGTTTCTGGGACTGATTAGCTAACAAGAGAAGGTCTCGTTCATCCACAGTGTGTGGACAATATTATCAATTTTAGGTAAACGCATAAATGAAATGCAGTTTTCTAAAAGTCTTCAACAGAAATCTGAGTGTGTTTGGCATAAAATCCACTCCCATTAAACGTAAGATGACTCCTATTTTAAGGACAGAAATAGAACCGGATGAACATGTCGGTCAATTCACTTATTCTTGGAATTCCATCTTTCCTAACGGAGTTTCTACGGACTTAATCTCAGTATGTTTATAAAACGTATTTCCCTAATTACATCATCTTTGTTGCAGGTGTGATATCCAGCTATCTTTCAGAAGGCATGTGTACTGCACAACAATATGTTTTGTCCTATTTTAAGACTGTGAAGTGTGGCCGATAAAAAGTAGAAGATTTGAAAAAATTAAAAGCTTCTGACCATACATGAGTTTAACCGATCGCTTATGTTATGTAGCAGGACATAATAAGTGAATAGAGCTTGGGAATAGAGAAATATCCAAGATAGGAAAGTTAATCAATGAGGCTGGGAAGCTCCATTGACTGAAAAGGCTTCTAAGTTCTGAAAATGTTCACCAACCTTTAGTGCATTATTTCACCCCCTGTACATCTGCTTTTTTGTAGTTTCATTACATTTATATATATATATATATATATATATATATATATATATATATATTTGTGTGATATTTTGAAACGAAGCAGCTTGAACTGATGCATTTTTAAATGCGTTTTTACGTTGTCATATAACTGATTCATAAGTCAGAGTAACATGAAGAATTTAAAACGTGTTGGCTTGTCACTGGTAGTTGATTTCGTATCACTAATGCGTGTCAGTGTTTCAATAAATTTAACACGGGTTCTAGTGGGAAGTCATGGCCAGTGGGGTAGAGTAGGTCGGGTGTGACGACAAATACTCGCCACGGATGACATTCGCTAGTGGTCGCGCCATATCATGAAATGGACGATTAGATCGGGTGCCAGTCGCTTAATGGTCTACGAGCTCGCTAGCCTTGGAACCAGAAGGTCCTGGGTTTGAAACCTCAAGGTGGGTACGTACTGATGAAGAGTACCAAGCTAGGCTGAGGAAACAGCTGTCCAGTCCTCTCTGGTTTTCAATGGTTCTTAAACCGATGCCACCTCATGATAAAATTCTGAAACCAATGAAATCCTTACAAACCAACACTTCACTGATCAATATGGGGAAACAGAACAAACAGTTATACATAAGTGTTCGATGAACTAATCCGCTTATTTGTATACAAAATATACGCTAAACCAATACGAAATAAAAAAAATGGTTCTGCTTGTTTCTTCTTTCCTGAGTAGGAAGTTATTTGGAGATATTAGCAACTGAGTAAATAAAAGTTCAGGAAGTTAAACTTAAGTTTGAGTTTCAGGTTACGATCTAGTCAGCAAGGAATACTAAATAAAAATTATCACATATCCAGAAATTTACGTATTGTGTCATCCAATTTTACGCTGGGAACGTTGAAACGATTTATCCTACTAAGTAAATCATACATCTTTTATTTGAATCTTCCATTTCTGTAGAAAACCAAAATACACTTTTACAAGTTGTTGTCATCTGATTTTCCTTCCCGACCTCTCTATTAGAGTTTATTAAAATTAATCGAAATATAAAAGATGACGTATATAAAAGATTTGGATAAGAATCACTCTGTGTATAGCAGTTATTTTCAAATCTGTAAACAGGCGAAAAAGTTGTCTAATGTTTGGTTCACTTTGACGCGTTTAGCACGGGGCAAGTGGACTACAAATATACACATCAATTACTGATATATTTTACAGCTAGTAGAAAGGTTTGAAGGATTTCAGTGACATTCTTGTATTTCATTCAAATATCTCCAAGAGGTTTTCCTTGTAGTTAGCTGACTTGTCCACAGGTATTTATCTTTTATACAACTGAAGTTAACTCCTTCAGTTACGCAAAGCCTAGGAGGGTTTAAGACTACTTTTCTTATATTTAATGTATTTGAATTCTCTTCATGTATGTCTGTTCCACCGTTTGACCAAACCAAAGCTTTGTCAGTCCCTCATTTGATGATATTATTAATCAGACTGGTTGCGCTTCAACATGTCATGTGTATTTCTTGTAATTTTCACGTAATAAGAATATTTTTAGTCATCTTATTCAAAAGCATCTGGTGAAAATAAGAAGCCAAAATTGTAGACAAAAGTTAGCGTCAGTGCTTACCTCCCGCATCGGGGTCATGAGAGAAAACAGAAACAAAGTCTAACGTTGAGGAACTCACCAACCAATCACAGCAGACCTAACATGTGCAAATACGATTCGCAGATATATGGCTTCATTTTCTAAGAAACGGTTTCAAGCAGTACAGAATAACCTTCAGCAAGGAAACAATCAATCGTAAGACGTTGCTACTCTCCTAGCGATAACGCTAATAATAATGTACATAAAAATCTATAAATATCTGTTGCCTGACCCTTGTCTTTTGTCATTACACTTTAAGTAGCGATTTTATACTAGTTGTCAGTCCGTTTGAACCACTCACTGGAACACTTGAATTTCCATCAAAACGCAATCAATTAGGTTCCCTTTGTTTCTTATTGTTGTTTTTACAATTCACTTATGTCCTTGGATTGCAAAGCACAGTTATGGACATTTTTGCTCTGCTTTCAGCCTATCACTGTGCATTTGCGAGAGGTGAAGGGGAATTACTGTCAGGAATTGATTTATGCTACAGGTAGTACGACACTGCGTCACGTGATGTAGTATAGAGTAGCATTTTACGTGAAAATCATGGACGAAGAGAAAATATAACGCAGTAAATTATACTGAGAATTTTGTTCATAGTGTAAACATTCTATCTTTCTCTTAGTAAGTAAGCTATCCACTGTGGTAATGACAAGAATCATAGTTGATCTAATAAGTTATCTGTAGAGAAACTAAATGATGCATTGAAACTATGCATAGTTCATTAACCCCAACCAATTGTGTTTCGCTAACCGATAAACGTATGAAATCAAAAAAAAAAAGAAAACTATCAAACAAATAGTTTCTATATATGTAAAAAAGGTGTGTTCATGTGTATATTATAAAAATTTCAGAAAAAAAGAGGAAACAGGTACACAAAATGTGAACACACGTAAAATGACAAAAATATTACAGGTTTAAAATGTATAGACATTTAGGCAGGGAAAATAAGGATAATAATGAATGCATAATGACAAAGAAAAATTATTAGTTTAAATTATTACTGTGTACTGTTTTCAGACAGCGGATGAGATTGTGAATTTTCAGATGTCATATGAACTGTGGATTTTGATGATTCAGTTGTTTCATCTAGAAAAGAAATCACATTCAAGAATTAGATGAATTATTTATTTAAATGTTATTTAACCTATAAAAAATCTTATGAAACTGTCTACTCCATTATCAAATTTACAAATACACAAGGATATCAGTTTTCTCAGCATCATGTTGGCTTCGGTGTCTAGCTAACAGTCGACTGATGAAACAGTCATTTATTGATTATTAACATCAGAAGTTAATTCAATGTTTCTAAATAAAGACAAACTTTAATTCACAGATAGTAATAATCATTCTGTTATTACAATAACAGTGGATAATTCTGTAAAAGGAATATCCCCTGAGATAAATGATATTTGGTGTTTAGTGCTAATCTATCTAGTTCAGTTGACTTTGTTTAGCCAAAAACACCATTTTATACCTTGTTGTCGTAAGCTGAAATAGTGATGCATAAACTTCAGATAGGAAAATACTTAAGCTTGCTGACAATGATCCCAAAGCATATTTGTTGTTTTAGGCGATTTTAGTGTTTCTGTTTCTGATGGGAAGAAGTACAAGTATACTGAATTGGAAAGTAAGATTTGTGTAATCTGAAATGACCTCCCTCTACCTCCTCTGAATAATTCATTCAAAATGAATCAGCTTTATCTGTTATGAGCAGGTCAGTTTGAACAATGAAGATTATAAGTAGTTAGGATAGATTTGTTGCATAAAACTAGTGCGAATAAGTGATGATGACTTCAAAAAGCTTGACTGTAGAATTTCTCCAAATAAATGTCTGAGATTCTTTAGACCACTAAAAACGTAAAGCAGCAAAACGTAAATCTCATATGCCTAACTATCAAAAATAAAATTTAGATGTTAACCTTTTTTTATTTTCATCTTGAATGACTAAAGTCATTCTAATGTTTACTTACTTGAATTTTCTATACTTCCATTCGTTACCTTGACAGTATTTTCTGTTGCTTTGTCTTCTTCACATACTTTCGAGTCCGTTTGTTTGTCAGATGAATGATCTGATGAATGTTCTTCATCGGGGTTCACATCTTCAGTCTAAGGTATAAATTAATTGTGGGAAAATTAATTAATGAATTCGCGAAAAAGTATTAGTGTGTGTGTGTGTGTGTGTGCGTGTATGTGTCTAAACATGGGCATACAATCATAATTAGTTGCTCACCTTTTGTTCAGTGGGTCCTTTCTCTTTCTTTAATGAATGTTTCTGTCAATTATAATAAAATAAGAAAGTGAATGAAACACATAAACTACAGCTATCAGTAGAATCATTGAACGAAGATAAAAATTGAAGTATCAAAACGCTTTTGTTTTTCCTTCACGTTCCCCCAGTGGAACATAGGGCTTCAAGCTACAGGCTTGAAGTTTCTGTAGCAGTGTTGATTCTTTACACGATGGGGTAGCCAGCCTCATGCCCAACCTTTCCTCTTTACCAGGATTTTTTCTTCCTTAGCGAGGTAATGGTGTGCGTCGGCAGGGGATCGAACCCCGGACCATGTGCATGGTCGGCGAGCATCCTAACCGCTATGCCACCGACGCCTTATTATATCTTATGTCCAATGAAAAAACCTTAAGTAAAGCATAAGACTAAGAACCAGTTAACTATTTACCAACATATCAATGTCTAGGAATTCTAGGTTTCAAGTTTCGTAATAATTGACTTCAGTAGTAGAGTTACGCAAACCAATATAGGCTTAAAATTAACAGTCATTCTAAGCCATTGCAATGACTGAATGATGATTTGGTAGCCTCATTCACTGATGCCCGATAGTTAAAACTCTTATATTGGTAGGTGCAATTGAAACTCTACAAAGAACTAAAACTAAACTACAACTTAGTGCTCTGCACTTTCAAGTGGTTTTCTTTCGGATGTCATTTGCTGAGAAAAATCACTATGTTGCATATGCGAATGCTAGGGGTCATTTGAAAAAGTAAAGGACATTTAGTGCAAAGGAATACGAGGTAAATTTAAGCTTCTATACTAAAACTTTTATCCTGACGGATTTATTTCTAACGGGAGATAGTTATTTATAAAGGATTCTATAGGACCATCTTTAACTGAAACAATGAACGAAGTAAACTTCATTCAAATGGCTGGGGTGAGTGAGAAGAATATAGTACTTTTAGCTAATCACCTTCTATATCGCTATACACTAAGTTTAGTTCCCCCTAAACATTCACAAACGTTGTGTAAAGCTAACAGCTTGAAAACTTGTAGAGCTGAATAAACTTTCAAGGAATAATGCAAAAAAGTTATATCATATAACTTACCTTTTGTAGATGAATAGAGACATTTTTCTTGAACCATTTAACTATATTAACTTTTTTCTGTTAATAAATTTGTAAGAAAGGACAGAAAAAATTAATTGTGCATTATTATTATAGTACACGTTTTAAACAGAAACTAACTTCATGAAATAATTTTGCTTACTTTGTGATCTTTTTCTTTTTCACTTGATGAACCCTGTGAGACAAAATAGAAAAGAGATTGTCAATGTAGGCCTGCTGACTAGTATTTTGATGAATAGCTTTTAGATTTTAGAAGAGGCAGTTGTTAAAAAGAATAGTCAATTAGGCTAACAGTATATCATCTTCAACTCTACGACTCTTATTCACTGACAAAGGCGAACATATACATATATATATGCCTAACTGTCATTATTACAACACTAGTATGTATTGAAAAAACAGTCCAGAATTTTATGATTTCATATAAGTCAATCATTGAAACTGGTAGACTGCATTTTTCTTTATAACTATATGAAGAGGTTAATAAAAATGTCATGAGTAGGATAGATAAAGTCACAAAGTAAATTAATGTTAAGATGCTTTAACTCACAGACGAAGTCAATAAATAACACTAACGATCCTAAAGGTGAACGATTACATGCTTTTTAATAGAATTAAAGGCGATTACTTCAAATCACTTGTTATGAGCATTAAATAATAATAACAATAAAACTGAATTATCTTAGCCTAATTTTATTAGTTATTTGTAAATATATATAAAAGTACAATTTATTATTATAAAAGTTATTATAAAGCATTAAGTTTACTTCGGAAGCAGAATCAGACATCCGTGAATTATTATTTACTCGTCGCCAAATTATTATTATGTACTGGTCGAGAATTTAACAGTCCTGACGCAAGAAAGACGGAAATCAGAAGACCACCAGGTTTGCGATGATACTTCTATTTTCCAAACATAAGGAGAATCAAAGTCACACAAGAGTGTGAGAGCAAAAATATATATATGAATGTCCGAACAAGTGTGTGAACAATCAATAGACAGTCTTAACATGATTGGCTAATTATAGTGGAGTATCGATCCATATATACATAGCGAAATATAACAGACTGCCAAGTAAACACACATATTATATGGATATATATATCACCAAGGACAGACTGTCAACAAACACACATATTATATATAATATAAGGGGAATATACATTGTTAAAGGAGACAGGTTCATCAAAGTGAAATGGTCACAGACTAAGAGAGCAACAGAAAGAGAGACCACCATATATATATATATATATGGATACATATCAAAGTTTACTTCGGAAGCGGAATCAGACATCCGTGAATTACCATTTCTAGACTGCCTAGTTAAGAAGATGGAAGACAGATATTTTAATATATCCATATTCAGGATGAAAGCCCATTCCAACAAGTATTTAGAATTTAGGTCATCACACGCCACCAGCGCAAAGCTACCAGTTGTTTCAAGTCGCCTTAGGCAAGCATACTCTTTGATAACAGATGAGAAGGGAAATGAAGAAATATGAAACGTTAATGAGACTGCTCTCAAGCAAAATAACTATCCAAAGAACTTCACCAACAAAATCAACACTGACATTAAGTAGGGTCGAAAACGTATTCCGAAAACATGGACCTCAATAGCTGTCATTCCGTATGGATCAGAGACGTCAGGAGATACAAGAAGAGTACTCAATATGCTCAACATCACATTTTTTTTCAAAACACCAGACACACTACGAAACAACCTTGTCCATGTAAAAGACCAAGTCCCTAAAGATTCTCTATCTAATTATGTCTATAAAATAAAATGCTTGGAACGTGATGCGATATACGTCAGACAAACATCTCGAGAAATCAAAATCAGAAGAAATGAACTATAAAAGCTTGAAAAATCACCAGCCATTGGTCTACACGCTATAGAACCAGGTCACAAAGGTAATTTTAACAATAATAGAATAATCCAGAAGAATTTCAGAAATCACAAAATGCGTATAATATCAGAAGCACTTCATATCAAGTGGAATCCGAATTGCCTGAATAGGAATGATCGACTAAAACAGAATCTGACCTGGTTACAACACCTCCCTCCCCCATGAAGTGACAAAATCAACACGAATGTGATAAGCAAGTTCACTATGTAAACACACACTACTTTTATAATTTTATACACTTATCAAGTCTAACAGTCTACACCTGGTTTTGTTATCTTTACGAACTGGCCAGCTTGACAACTCAAAATTACCCCCATACTGACAAACGACGGTTAAATTTGTTATATATAAGCTGAGATTTTGTAAATTATGGTTTAATAATACTCCGATAAAGTTACTGGCATTAAATAGCGAAAAGTCAATAAAAGTGACAATATGGTTTTGTTTTTCATTCATTGGGAAATACAAAAAACTTTTATACTAATGAACAGCATATACCCAATGCCCAAATTTTTTCTAACTGTTAAAAGCGGACTTGATTTGAACAATATATAAAGCACAATGTAATATCCCGTTTAAGGTTGTGTTGTACTGTTCAAGTATACGAAAACTCATGCTAATGTTTTCTTATTGTTCTAACAGATATCAGTTTATGCATACAAATTTAAGAACATAATAAAATTTATTTCTTGTGTTTACAGTTATAGTATCTGTCTTTGTGTTTATAAGTGATAAGTATGATTCTGGGAATCATTTGGACTACATAACGAATATCTAGCTAATAAACTTCTGAATGAGCCATTATATATATACTGCAGCTGAACCGACATTTGTATACCTTATCTTGTAAATTGGTTTCACTTAATCTGTGAAAGCACTGAATATGAAGAAATGGTGACTTATAAAACAACAATGAGAGAAAATTACCACACCTGTAATATATAGATTATTAAATGTTGTATGCATCTGACTGTCTATCCTCATCTTACCAAAATAATACTGAGTTTATCCACTACAGAGATATATGATTAAAGACTTCTGGTCAGGAAAGTTTTATAAACATGCTGTAAGTAATGTGGTCTAATTAGGTTTCAACAGCTTCATAACTTTTGGCACCCGTTTGTTAGACAAGCATAATATGGTAAAGCTGAAGATGGTACGTGATTGATTAAGCAAGATATTTAGGTATAACTCAGTGAACTAATAGTGGATAAACCCTTTCTCAGTTGATGGTAGGTAACTACTTCTACGTGAAGAAAACACTTTTAACAACTTTATATTCTTATAGGCAGAATGCTTCCATCTAGTTCTTACACAATTATTCAGTACAAATTCATCTTAGTCACAAATGATACTCAGATTAATAATTTCAGCACATTAAGTAAAACAAAAATCACCGCCAATCTAAACATAGAACTTGATAATGATAGTAAAAAGGCATTTTCTAAACAAAAACTGTTAAAAATCAAAGAATAACAAGAGGTTGTACTTTGAAATAAAAGAGGATTCTTGCACCTCATATGGAGTATGGAAATTATTTAACGCTATCTGAGCTTTGATATTTGACTGTGGAAGTTTTATCAATGGTCTTTAAGACACCTGGATTAAATCCACGTTGAAATATCACAGCTTATAGGAAAGTAAGTGATTTCTAGAATGCTACAAATTTTTCACTGAAACGTTTACACTCTTTAACATATTTCAACAGCTTATCATATCAGGGAATTGTTGTACGCGTCTGTATACAGTTTTTCCGAAGGTGACTATGAAGTTTATTCACCATAAAGATCAATTCAAACCAAATCAGATTCAAGAAGAGGACTTAGGTACCGTGAAGGAATCCTTTAAAGCGCAGTACACTGCAGTAATACTGTGTTAACGAACACTATATCAAATAAAGTTATTTCACCATAGAAACAATTTTTAACGTAACTCATAGAATTTGAACACTAAAAGAATATCTATAGGCTGTTCAGATTGAATCTTTAAATATATTTAATTTTAAAAGTCCTAAAACCATTCTACATGTTCCTGAAGATTAACAGGAATGATTATTCATCGAAATCTCCAGATTAAGGGAATCATACTAGTTAAGGTCACATGGCTGTTGTTAGTTTTTCAACTGACTTTTAAATAAGATGAAATGAATTTAATATTTAAAACTTAACAGTTAACAAATGAAGAAGAAATGTTCCACTAACCTCAGATACTTCAGCTTGTTCTTCATTTTTATCAGTAGTTTCATTGATCGAAGTATTTTGTGAATTATCGTTCTCATCAGAAGTTGCCTTCACGCTTGCTTCTTTTTCTTCTCCATTTTCAGTAGTTTTGGCGCTATCACTTGACTCATTCTGTTATTAACAATAAGTAAAAATAAACAAATAATGAACCGATTTACATGATTCTCTTCCACTTTTACTGACTCATCTTTACTATCCAGTATGATTTCAGTTTCTTCTGACTGGACATCGGTTTTAGCTACATTCTGTTGTTCCTAAAGAGTAAGAATTTTTTTAAAAATAATGCAGTCATTGAACATTGATTTACCTCATTCACCTTCACTTCCTTTGATGAACACTCCTCTACATTATCACTGACACTATGATTATTTTGTTCATCTGACATTTTTATTGTCTAAATAAGTATTGAAAGGCGATAAATTGGTTTAATCAAAGAGTTTAATAAATGTATTAATTAATGTGAAGTGAAAACGTTTATATAAGAAATGTTGTAAAATTTGAAATAAATTTAATTGGTTAGTATTCTAGTCACAATTTGTTATTGTTAATATCACTATCATCATTACTATTAACAGTAATCTCTTAATTGTTGTAGTATTCATAATGTATCGAGTTTAAATCGACTAAGCATATTTCACTGTTAAATCACACTCTTGTGTGTGCGTTTCTTTTGTGCGTATGTGTGTGTGTTGTACACACACACGAGTATGCAGGTGTATGCGTGTACTCACACACACACACACGTACGTGTGGATATGTGAGAGCAAGGTGATTACTCGTCATCGGTTTATAAAACATAAATTATGATTTTATCATATCAGTCATTGTTGTAAAGGATACTGAGTTGTCGAAATGTTAGATAACTGTCAGGTGGAGAGTGTACAGGTAAAGATAATGATAATAATAATGATAATGTGTGAGTCACTTCCATTAATAATATACAAACTATAAGTATCAGCTTGTGTATATCGGTTACGTAAGTGAAATTTAACAATCTTCTGTGATTTAGCACACTACTATTGACTATCTATTATTACAGTACTCTGTGCTTAATGACAATATCAGGATAACATCTCACTCAATAGCTGATTAAAGTAATTGCTTCATTTCTTTTTAAGTCTATGAAATATAAATGAGTTCAGCTGCAAAAGTTTCAACTGAATCAGAATATTAAAAACACTGATAACACTTTATTGTACATCGGTGGCACAGCGGTTAGGACGCTTTCCGACCATGCATATGGTCCGGGATTCAATTCCCGGCCGACACACTCCTTTACCTCGCTAAGTCAGAAATAATTCTGGTAAAGACGAAAGGTTGGGTATGAGGCTAGAAACCCCATCGTGTAAAAAATCAACACAGCTACAGAAACTTCAAGCCTGTAGCTTTAAGCCCTATGTTCCACTGGGAACGGGAAGGAAAAATTATTATTTATTTATTCCAGACTAAAAATAGTTCAAAGGATGTATATTCTGTAACTTGCTTACAGTGTATAATAAAATTTGTCATCAATCTAACTGTGAGCAGTTTTCACTCATTCATTTTAAAGTTGTTATAAAGTTATGTGAATGAGTTGGAATGGTGGACCTTTCAGTGATATATTAAAGGTGAGTCGTTCGCTTTCATTTTAACACTGAAGTTTGGTCATGTAGCTTGCGTCATCAGACTGCAAATGATCTCTGTTGTAATAATGGTCATTCTGAGCATATGTAAGCTGATAGTAACGACATATATTCCACACAAGTATTAACCTGAATGTGAAGTATATATATATAAATATATATATACCCAGAGCAAATTTACGTAATTCTTGTATTCAATGCATCATCATGAAAGTAGTAATTAATTACAAATACTCACATGTATAAAAATGGAAGTGGTTCAAAGAAGATTACACTTCAGCACCCTTTATTTGCAGTACTTTGTTTAAGCTACCCGATGGTAAGTGGTACTCGAATACCTAAGACCTGCATGTGTGTCAGTCTTGAAACTCCAAAATAGGATAAAATAGCTGGAGTTAAATCCTTCCTGCATACTTGATTCACTAAATCTGAGTAGCTTTCCGTGTGACGATTTTTATGGCTATATTTTTTCATTCCTTGAGTTCCCAGTGGGACTTTGGGCTTTAATTTTTGATAAGTAAAAACACAGTTTTTTTGTTCAGCGAAGAAATTTCTTTTCAACGACTTCATTTTCAAGCTGTACAGTCGTATTTATATTACAGAAAAAGGTTATTAAGTGGCACTAAATAATTGCTCAGTCAATGTACGTATATGTGATAAAAGTTATAAGGGGTAGAGTTGAAGTGGATAAATTACAAAAATATTAAAGATTGTATTATAACAAAAATGGCACTAAATAATAATTTTTGAAGCATTACTAGTGATTGTGTAGTTTTTACAGGGTGAGTTCGCTAGTCTCACATGTAACCTTGTGTCTTTTCCAGATTTACTACAGGCTGGGTAAGGCGTAGGAGTGAGTCGGGCGGGAATCGAAATCGGACCCCCGACCACGTGATTGGAGAGCATTCCGTCATTGAAACATCCACACACTTTACTGATATAGATACCAGAATCTTAAAATAATCGTTCCTCCATATCTTTCTGTTTATCTTCAAATAACTTAGTTTTTTGTTGTTTTGTGCGTTATTGCTATCAACTCCGAGATTATATGTATTTCATGATATTAGATGGTTTGAGGCAATCGGCCACAGGAAGCCTTGGACCTAGGTTTCGTGCTATTTGGAACTAATCAGGAAGGCGTATCTGCAACCTTGAAGGAACTCATGTCCCTTCTGGAATTCGAACCCACGTCACCCAGTGGTGCAGTCAGAGACGTTACTACTGAGCTGTTCGGGCTAGCGATTGACATCCTGTAGGACTGTAGTGGATATTTTGATTGGGCACTAGTAACTAGTGTGGTGTCTCTAGTCCTCTCTTTGTTGCAGACTGAATTCTGTCAGTCAGGTTTGTAATGCGGCCACCATTCTAGGTAGCTCGCCATCACCGTGCACATTGATTTGATGATATTAGATGGTTGGAGGCAATCGGCAGGAAGCCTCCGACCTATATGCCTACAGGAGGTCAATCGCGAGTTTGAATAGCTCATTAGTAGCGTCTCTGACTGCAGTACTCACTGGGTGATGCAGGTGCGAATCTCAGAAGGGACATGAGTTCCTTCAAGGTTGCAGATACGCCTTGCTGACTAGTGAGTGCCAACTAGCATGAGACCTAGGTCGAAGGCTTCCTGCCGATTGCCTCCAACCATCTAATATCATCAAATCAATGTGCACTGTGATGGCGAGCTACCTAGAATGGTGGCCACATTACAAACCTGACTGACAGAATTCAGTCTGCACGAAAGAAAGGACTAGACACATCACACTAGTTACTAGTGTCTAGTCAAAATATACGTATTTCACGTTTTCTGTTGTAACGCTGAAATCTTTTTTTGCATTGGATTATGAAAATTTAGGTTCGTCAATATTGTTTCTAGGTTTCTTCAACTGATTTTGCCCCTTTATGTTCACCTCTGTAATTGTAATACATGCTTATTCTGTTACGTCGCAGTAGCATGTAGGTAATTATACTTCTTACTAATTCCGCATTCACTTTATACTGTTTGTAACCGAAAGAATGAAAGAAAATAGAATTTTACAGTCTGTTATGTGAATCTTGTTCTTTATGAAACAACTACCCCTTTTATAAGTTTTGAAAAAACAGCAAGAAGAAATAATTAATCAGAATTGTGTTATGTATTTGCCCGATACATTACGAAAAAAAAGAACATTTGAGCTGATTGATTACTTTGATAATATTAACACTCAAAACAAAAATATGTATTCTTTTAATGTAGGCTCTTAATTCACTAGTGTCTCATTTTTTTTATTTCCTTCACGTCCCCAGTGGAACATAGGGTTTCAAGCTGGAGGCTTGAAGTTTCTGTAGCAGTGTTTATTTTTACAGGATATCTCCTTAGTGAGGAAATATTTTGTGATTGTATTTCTGTGTGCTTGAATAAATTTGTAATCTGCAGAATGCTGTCAGCCAAATATAGCGTATCATTATTAAATGTCACCGACAGAACTCCCTTCAGAAAGGAAGTTCATATGACCTGAATTAGACAATGATAGTGTTTATCAGATTTCTGTTTTTCTCATTTCATAAGGGGGTGTAATTGTTGGATCCAAGTCGAATTCTTTCTCAGTTCGTCATACTTTTCCAGACAATTTGTATTCCATTGAATATAAACTGCTTCTGTTATGAGACATCTTCCATGACTTTTGTAATCTTCCTGAATGAATTTAATATAACCAAAATTAATCTTGTGACTTAATTCTACAATGTGTGAACCCACAGACGATGATTTTTTAAGCTTTTCTACCTTGATTAAATTTTCCGGCGGTTTAAAAGAGGCTCTTAGGCGTTCATCTCCTCTGACCTCGATTTCTATAGAGGTTTACCAGTGTATATTGCATCATTTTGCATCAAATTGCAACACTTTATTTTATAAACACACTGTGTATCCTTAGGAATTCAGTCTTTCACATGAGCAAGATTGCTCTTTAGGAAAACTCTGATGCTGCAGTTGTTGAGTGCTGTTCTGGTTTCGTCTGGCAGGTTTCATCTATACGGAATGACAACTGTTGTGATCCAAAAATGTATTACGCTAATGGACTTCCCCAATTTTTATATGTGAACAGTTAAATGAAATGAGGTGAAGTCCAACTTAACTGGGTCTTCATGTTTTACCGACATTCATTGGATATGCATGTCTTCGATTTCGATATGAATGACTTTTCACTAGTAATTGAAATACAAGGTGCTGTTTGACGAACAAGCAATCCAGAAACGTTCATTAATGTTAGCTCAATGTACCCTAGATTACTAGCGAGCTAGTTTTCTTGCCGGTCCCAAGCCCGGGTAAAGAGGGAGGTTTGGGGCGTGAAGCTAGCAACTCCACCCCTGTAAAACAACCAAATCGCTACAGAAACTTCAACGAATAAATATATTAAAAATTCTAAAAACATAAGCAATAGCCTTACTTTTCGCTGGAATCGGGGAAGTGAAATGACGCAGGCTGGTGAAAGCCTTCGGGAAGCCAGTCAGCCGATGTGCCTTCTTTCGATGAAAGCAAAAGTAAGGATGGGTACCTGGAATGTTCGCACAATGTACGAAACTGGAAAGGCTGCCCAGATAGCCGCTGAAATGAGAAGGTACAGAATAGAAGTGTTGGGAATCTGCGAAAGCAGATGGAACGGAACTGGAAGGTGCCAACTACCTACTGGAGAGACAGTAATCTTCTCCGGCCACCTAGAGGACAACCATGAGCACACCGAGGGAGTGGCCATCATGATGTCACCAACAGCAACCAAAGCTCTCATGCAGTGGGAACCAATCTCCTCCAGGATAATGACAGCCAGGTTCAACTCAAAAGGAAGGAAAGTTACAGTCATTCAATGCTATGCGCCTACAAACGTCTCAGAACAAGAGAAGAAGGAGGCGTTCTACAGACAACTACAAGCAATAATGGACAACGTCCCAAATGGCGATATCAAAATCCTGATGGGCGACATGAATGCGAAGCTGGGAGGAGACAACACAGGAAGAGAACTCACCATGGGTCGTGAGGCCCTCGGTGAAATGAACGACAATGGTGAACTCTTCTCAGACTTCTGCGCCTTCAATGATTTGGTGATTGGCGGTAGTGTGTTCAAACACAAGGATATACACAAGACGACATGGATTTCACCAGATGGAAACACCAAGAACCAAATAGACTTCATCTCAATTTCAAGAAAGTGGAGACGGAGCCTACTGGACACAAGGTCAAGGAGAGGAGCAGATGTGGGTTCAGACCACTATCTAGTACAAGGGACTTTCAAGGTGAAACTAAAAGCCTCGAGGATAGCTGGGGATAGGCCACAATGCAAGTTCAACACTCAATTACTGAAGGACACAACCACAAAAGACACTTTCACTGCAACTGTCAGAGCAAAGCAGGAAACACTACGCGACATCACTGAAGAATCATGCGTGGAAG
Source organism: Trichobilharzia regenti (assembly GCA_944472135.2). Lineage (NCBI taxonomy): Eukaryota > Metazoa > Platyhelminthes > Trematoda > Strigeidida > Schistosomatidae > Trichobilharzia > Trichobilharzia regenti. The sequence continues at coordinate 52,276,900 of OX235263.1, forward strand.
AACATTGGAAGTCTCTGAAGGCGATTCTCAACGAAACGTGTTCAACGGTTCTAGGAAGAAAGAAGAGACAAGACAAGGAATGGCTCTCAACGGACACTTGGAAATTAATAGAAGAGAGGAGAATGGTGAAAGAGAAAATGATTCAATGCAAGGACGGACAGGAGAAGGAGACGCTGAGCTCAACTTACAAAGCACTGGACAAAGAAGTGAAGAAGAGTGCTAGGAAGGACAAAAGACGATTCTACGACAATCTGGCCACTGAAGCTGAAAGGCAGCAGGCAAAAGGGACCTGAGGACACTATATCAGATAACCAAATCTCTATCCGGGAAGAGATCAACACAAGCGAAACCTATAAAAGACAGCCAAGGGAACCCATTACCAAGGAAGAAAAACAGATTAAACAATGGGCGGATCACTTCAAAGGACTCTTGAACCGACCATCACCTGCAACCCGTCCAGAAATACCAACAACAGCGCGCACACAACTGCAAGTTGACACCAATCCTCCAACGAGAGCTGAAGTCTTGAACGCAATCAAACTTCTGAAAGCTGGAAAAGCAGCCGGACCAGATGGAATACCCCCTGAAGCACTGAAAGCGGACCCAGAGACTACAGCAGACATGCTGACTCCATTATTGCAAAAGGTCTGGAAGGAGGGAAAGGTGCCTACTGACTGGAGGAAAGGTTACCTCGTGAAACTACCAAAGAAGGGCGACTTACACCTCACTCTGCAAGAACTGGCGAGGAATCATGCTCCTGTCGACGCCAAGTAAAATCCTGAGTCGCATCATCCTGGAGAGATTAAAGGACGCACTGGAGACAGAACTCCGACCAGAACAAGCTGGATTCAGGAAAGGCAAATCATGTACTGACCAAATTGCAACTCTACGCATCATCATCACAGAACAAAGCATGGAATGGCAATCAAACCTCTACCTCAACTTTATAGACTTTGAGAAGGCCTTCGACAGCCGTTGACCGTGAAGTAATTTGGAAATTACTCGAGTACTACGGCGTACCCCAAATATTCATCAACCTTATTCAACAGCTGTACGACAACGGCACATGTCAAGTGATCCACAACGGAAAACTCAGCGAGGCGTTTGGAGTAAACACAGGAGTCAGACAAGGGTGCTCTTATTATCACCAATGATATTCCTAATTGTGGTGGACTGACTGGATTATGCGTCAGACAGTGGGAAACGAGAAGACAGGATATCCTGGACCGACGTGAAGAACCTAGAAGACCTGGATTTCGCGCGTGGATGATTTATGTTTGATGTCACACACAATCGAAGACTTACAAGCGAAAACCGACAAACTGGTCGAAGAAGCAGCGGCAAAGACAGGACTCCAGGTGAACATAGACAAGACGGAGGTTATGAAAATAACCAACCAACAACAACAACAACAGCAACAACATCCAACGTCAATCACCATCAACGGGAGGGATTTGAAAGAGGTTACTTCATTCACTTATCTAGGGAGCATTGTCTCAACTACAGGCAGTCGGAACGGACGAGGATGTCAAATCGAACGAGAATCGGGAAGGCGAGAAACACATTCATCAACCTGAAATCAATCTGGAAATCTTCGTCACTCAGCCAGCATCAACAACAAAATTCAGTCAGATTTTCAATACAAACAACGTCAAGTGAGTCAGTTCTTCTATACGGATCAGAAACTTGGTGGGGGGCGGGTCACAAAGAATATTTCCAACAGCCTGTTGCAGACCTTCATCAACCAACAACTGTCTTCGCTGGCTCTATACTGAAGATCAGATGGCCGGGCTGGGCCGGAAAGAATCACCAACAAGAAACTATGGGCACTAACAAACAAAGCAAGAACCAATCCTCAACCAACAAATATGCAGGAGAAAGTGGAGACGGATTGGACACTCGCTGAGGAGGGGGCTGCTGGGTGACATCGCGCGCGCGTCAGGCCATTGCTCGAGTGGAACCAGGCCGAAAGGGAAGCGGCGAGTTGGTCGTCAGTGCAAGGGTGACATGGAGGAGATCGTGTGAAGAGGAGCTGAAGCAGTACGGACTAACATGGATGCAGGTGAAAAGTACAGCAGAAGAGAGACAGAAGTAGCAAGTGGAGACATGCAGTTGAAGCCCTATGTTCCACTAGGAACCCAAGGGAGCAATAATAATAATAAAATATTATTATATTATATAATTATTATTCCCTTATGTTCCCAGTGGAACATACAGTTTCAACAGTACACCTGCATTTCATCTTGCTTTTGGTTGGCTCCAGGACTGCCTATAAGTTTTCATCCCCTGTATATAAAAGGTAATGAACTGACTATATGCAAATGTAGAATTTACACAAAACTATGAAGTGGAGAACTACCTATCATAGATAAATGAGCTAATTCTTTTATGGGAAAAATATTATTAGTTTTTAAAGTGATAAGGAATATTCCATTTTTAAATAGTGTTAGCTGGAAAACCACTAAAACTGCGGGACATCAAATTATTTGTCTCATCCTTGTTTGATACACTTCTAGGGATCTGCATTCTTGACTTCAGAACTGTTGAATTAACAGCTGAGCTCTATATCAATCACCCAATGATTTGGAACCCAATCGTCCATACAGTGGCATCACTACCTAGTGTTCTCGGTGAGTAACTGTAGTTATGTAAAACTTGGAGGATAACAACCATCATAACTTCTAACTGAAATCTAACAACTATAGACCATTCCACTAACTAGCTTCGCGATGCATTTTCCGACGTCCTAATTTCATCAAGCTTCTGGATTATGTGTTGATGCTCTAAAAATTACGCTTCCGGGATCTCAAAGGTTGTTTTCAATCAATGTCAGAGAAACTACCTAAGATAGCATTCTGTCTGTAGACTGCTAGCGGTTCAAGGTATGATGGCTGAAAATGAAATGAAAAACTAAATCATGGCAGAATGCAAACCAGCAGCTTCCAAAATTACTGGTCACGAACTGTACCAGATCATCAAAATATGGCGTGTGTGTATATTCCTGAGAAGTCCAAAGGTATCCAACGCCCTTCAGTTTTTTCTAGTTTCCCTTCTGATTCCGGTGCATATTGCTAGGTGACTCTTGTTTTATGTGGTTGTGTTCTCTGAGCTGGATAGTTGATTTGCGAAGCTTTCATCACCCTACTGGGTGACATCTTCAGCGCATACTTCAATTCGATGAAGTCAGCTTTTAGATTTCTCCACGAGTTTATTAATCATCTCTCCTGGTGACCGTAGACGTGATTGGTTGTTTATGTGTGTTTTCACATCTTCTAGGTTACTTGTATTGGAACTGACTGTTTCTTTGATTTGAACTTTGACCCTTTGTGTGTAAAGTTTCTTTCTTATTGGTTGATAAATTTTGTCTATCTCGATGTGTCTATTGATTGATGATTCACTGGAATGCCAGCCAAGCTTCTAAAAATTCTCTAGCCTTCTTGTTACTTCCTCTGTCTAATATTTGAACGTTGGTTGTCCCAGTCGAATTGATACCCGTGGTTGCCTGTATGTAATGATATGGGGGAGTGGATATCATGTCTTTTGACGGCTAACTTATGTTCGTGGATACGAAGACGAAGGGGATGTCCACTTCGGCCAATGTAGTGTTTTTCGCAGTTGTTACAATTTATTTTGTAGATGATGTTGGTTTTATCTTCTTTCGCTGTTGAGTCTTTTGGTTGACATAGAATTGAGTGAAGCGACTTTGTTGGTTTGTGTACGACGTCAATTCCTAAAGGTTTGAAGAGTCATATAGTAACTCTTCAAGAATCATGAAATAAATAATATACCATCAGCCAGTTGCATCGTTTAAATTTCAAGTATAGTGACTGCCAAATAGTATCTCATTTTATTCGTAAACAAAATGGATATTGACTACAGTGTTTCTCAGTGAAGCCAATAAATACCAAAACATACATAAACATTTTTGTTTTCATCCAAAAAAATACTTGATATTGAGCCTGACACAGTTTCAATTATTTACATTTTTTCTTTATTCTCTCGCTTACTCGCTGGCGTGCCTAAGTGCGTGCATGCGTACGTGAGTTAGGTTACTCGTTATTGCGTATGCCAACGTGCATCTAAAATTCCACAACCATATTTGACCACAGAGTACGTGATAATTAAGGTATACTTTATATAAATTGTAAAATTTGTTTTAATTGACCGGTTAGATTATTTGGCATAGTCATCATTGAAACACGCAGATGTGCATGTATACACGTGTGCTGGCTATTCTGTTATTTGTAGGTATATTGATAGTAATGACAATTTTTTTGAAAATGTATCCATTTTTGTGTAAACTTTTATGCTCAACGTTTACAGTCAGAAGGGCAGATTAGTTGACAAACGTGTACACCTGCATTATTCAATGAATAAATACCTTTTTTTCGAAAATAAATTTCATCACTTCTCTTATTGATGATGCATGAGCACTCTCTCTCTCTCTTACTGATTTGAGTAGCACTATGATTCTTTTGTCTGAATGCATTTCTGTTATCAGTCAAGTTATAGTCAAGTAACCTTTCTATATGTGTCACATGAATTTTCGTCTGTTATAATAGCGTATCTATCTTTTTTAAAATATGCCGTAGATTATCGCATATTACCGGTAATTGCTTGGTATGGATTGGAAAAGTACAGCAACCTGCTTTTATAGACAGTGTTCATCGCACACAATAAACTAAGAAATACAATGTTAATTATAAATAATTTGATATTACAATTTATTATAATCACTACTGAATTCTTGAATACAGTTATTAAAAATTCATGAATTTAAGCACGATTCTTATCGATCCTCATCTATAAGGTTCATTTATCCACCTCAAGAGACGTATTATTATTAGTATATCCTTTGATTCCTAGAGGAACATAGGGCTTCAGCTGCCCATCTCCATTGTCTTCTGTTTTCTGACAACTTTTTCACCCCCCTCCAAGTCTGCCCACACGCTTTCATCTCCTCTTCACATGACCTCCTCCAAGTCACTTCACCCTGCCACTGACGACCAACTCGCCACTTCCCTTTCGGGTTCCACTCGAGCAATGGCTTGTCTGGTGATGTCACTTGATGGATCCTCAGAGTATGGCCAGCGAATCCATCTCCATTTCTTCCTGCCTGTTTGTTTCACAATCGGTCCCTGGTTGGTTCACCCATTGCCAGAGATCCCTGTTGCTGATCCTTTCTGGCCGGCCATCTAATCTTGCGTATTGAGCGAAGGCAACTGCTAATGAAGGTCTGAAGTTTGTTTGAGATGCTCTTTATAACGCGCTGGCCAAGTCTCTTATCCGTATAGCAGCACTGACCGACTTCACATTGGAGTTGAAAATCCAGATGTTATTTTTGATGCTGAGTGGGGCTGTTGACCCCCACACAGACTTGAAAGTAATGAAAGCTTGTCTTGCCTTTCCCAATCCTCGCTTTGATATCCCCGTCAGTTCTGCTGGCCTGTAGTTGAAACGATGCTTCACAGGTAGTTGGGTAGGTGAAGGAGGTTGTTTCTTTCAGGTTCCTCCCATTTATGCTGGCTGATTGTTGTCTGTTGTTGCTGTGGCTTTTGGTGTTGGCCAAGAATCTTCATCACCTCTGTTTCATCTATGTTCACCCGAAGTCCTATTTTTGATGCTTCTCCTATCGCCAACTTGTTGCTTTTCACTTGCATATCTTCCAGTTTGTGGGAAATCAGATATATATCATCGGCGAAGTCCAGATCCTCCAAGTTCGCTTTTTGTGTGAGTCCATTTTATGCCTGTTTCCTCATTGCCCGCTCTCTGTCTGTCGCATTATCCATTCTACTGCAATCAGGAAGAACATTGGCGATAGTAGACAGCCTTGCCTCACTCGCGTCCTCACTTCGAAGGCTTCCGTTTGTTTCCTGTTGTGGATTACTTGGCATGCAGTATTGTCGTATAACTGTTGGATGAGATGTATAATTGTCGATGGGACCCCGTAGTAGCGAAGTAGCTGCCAAATGACCTCAAGAGACGTATGATCCCTTAAAAGCTACAAAAAGTCTCTGTGAGATTTAAAAAGAAGAAGTAATTAAAGAACAGTTGTAACTGTAATATCCTCAACAGAATCACTTATTCTATAGTAACAGGGTAGTTCTGAAAGTCTGCATTCTGTATAAATGCATCAGCAGTTACAAGGACAATACTTATTGTAAGTTAACCGCTTGACCTTATTAGATTGAAATTTTGTTGCCTGGAAAATGTATTCTAAAGGTTAGTTATGAGTCTGTTACCTGGGACATTTAAATTGTTTCGTGCATTACTTCAATAAATTTCGATTTCTCTTTCTCTTTCTTCATTCAAAACTACTCTCTATCCTTCGCTAATGGATGCAGTTATTGAGTAACAGTAATAACTGATTGACAAGACGCTCTACTTATCCTTCAGATCGAATAATTTAAAGTATTACTTACCCAGTCAATAAATAGACGTATTCTACATATTCTTCTTCTCAGCACAGCTTAGAATTCTTGGGCGTGGTTTATTTGGATTTCAGTAATTGATGCTGTCTTGATTTGTCACATAACGGAAAGCTAGATCTAAGCGAGTATTAGGATGTTTCAAGCCTCCTTTTTGTTTAAAAAAAAATGTCAATGACTTCGCATCAATCTCATCAAACTAGTTCTCAATGCAGTTATATCACACGACGCCGTAATGAAAATCACTCGATGTCAAGTGTTAAGGATTAATTGGTAAGAATTTCTGAAGCTAGTCTCTTGGCTTTTAATATTGACCGGAAAAACGTGTGCTTGTCTTTGGTTGAATTCATAATTCATAGGGTACTGATACTTACATCATAGTCAAAAACTTTACCACTACATATAATCGTCCATGACGACGCTGGGTGACACAGCTGCTAATCTGTTGGTGGAATATGACATTACTCAAGTCTGCTATTCGTGAGGATGAAATGATAACAAGCACGAAAAATAAATTCACAGATTCTACTAGATTGATTCTCAACAATATCTTACAGGTCTCAGGTTGACATGTTGGCTTCTTGTGCAGATGCTTCGACGATGTCTGGGCATTTAATTAGTATTTAATTAGTGGATGGTGACTAGCAGTGGAATCCAAGGTGCGCATTTCGTCCTATTTGAGACTCGTCATCTAGATGTACCTGCATTTCTCAGTGAGTGATGATGTTCCCACCAAGCATTTCGGTCCAATCCATCGACGGGAAAATCTAAAATTAAATTAATATGACATGTTGCACAAGAGGTGGCTGTCGTGGTCCAAGTAGTCTAGTAGATAACGCTTTGGCGTTTGAAACTATGGACACTGGGTTCGAGCCTCTGTGGGAACTTCATCACTCACTGAGAAATGCAGGTACATCTGGATGACGAGTCCCAAATTGGACGAAATGCGCATCTTGCATTCCACTGCTAGTCACCATCTACCAATATCTTACAGGATTGTTTAAATCATTTTAAATTATGAGTGATTTGGTTATCAATTTTGCTAAAAATAGTAGGAGTTATGAAACCTGTTACTTTGATAAATAAATAAACACACTGTAAAATGAATCACATAGAATAAATATCACGTGTAAAATTAAATTCTAATTATTTAAGGATAAATTTAGCTAGAATCGTTAAAGCTGGTGAATCAGTTTGGTGTGACAGTGACTTCTATGTCCATTTATGCCAAATACTGACAGTGCATAAACTTGATGAAAATTCTAGAACAGACCGAAAATATGTGACAAGATATACAGTTTATGTCACTGCGAAAATCAAAAGGCGGTTGTAGAGAAGAAAACTTTCTTTTCGATGAACTCTACACTCATGAATATATAACAGGCGACTGAGAGAGTTTCGGAACTATTTCTGGTCGGAAGTAGAATTATGAAGAATTACAGTACGAAAATTATACAACACAATTAAGGATTTGAAAGTAATAATAAGGAAGATAAACAGGAAGTTCGTATAGTAACTACTGAAAAAGTTGACCGTTTATGGTGGACATCGTAAAGACGTACTTCTTTTGTACGTATAGGATTGGCTTGAGTTTTCGGATCGCTAATGCTTCAGCTACGTCCAGATATCCTGATCTCCCTTTTTTGACAGACTTGATAAAATCTTGTATAGGACTTTGAAAGACTTTTCAAATGCAGTTGAGTGCCCTAGGTTCACCATATATTCTGTTGTTGATCTATAAACACACCCACATCCTCCATTAGTTAGCCAAGCTGGGTAGTATTCCCGAGGTCGTTTTACAAGTGGATGTATGATACCGTAGATATACTCAGTTTCACTGGAAAAAGCGAACTAATATAGGCATACTGATATGTCCAAATGTAATGACTTGTCTTTCACTTATTGGCAGAATAGTTTCTTTCAAGAAAATTTAACTCGTTGGCTGTCAAAGAAGTATTTTTTTCGTAGATATCTTGAAGGCCACTCTCAGAGGATTTTCGGCTAGGTATCACTTTTTAGGAAAGAAGACAGATAAGATTCTTCTTTCTCCTTGGAGGGACATAACTTTGAAAGTTAATAAAATGTCAGTTCCACGTGGGTTTTCCTTAGATAGATAGACCTTTTCATCTAGTTACCAACACCCGTTTGCGGTTGAACATAGAGCCAGATTCAACTTCTATACTCAAAAAAGGGCACTACTGGAGGTTTGGAGCAGCTTTCTGAGATCCGAATTCTCATCACAAATACTGAAAGTGTCATCATATGTCCCTTGTAGAGATGAATCTGACTGACTATTGATGATAAGATAGTTTTTTTCAAAAATTACACAAGAGCATGAAGTCAACAGTATGGAAAGTCGATATTCCTTCGAGTAACCGTCTATTTGTTTGTTACATCCAACTTTTCATTCAGAAAAGAATTCAGAACGTAACTTCTTAGTTTAACTTTACTCCTTAATAATAATAATGTTGAAATGTAAGAAATTACCATGATAAGAAAGCTCGTCAGTTTAGCACTCGGAGCATAAATCCAGTAGAGTAAAGTGAACAGTCTATCCTTGATTTCTGCATTAAGCAGTTACTAACTGATTTTAGTAAGTGAATGTGGTTAAAAATAGTTTCTAGAATCAATTTTCAGAGTTTTCCATCTAGTCACCCTCTGGTTACTAAAACTGTCAAAACATGAATTGCAAAGACTTTCGCTTTAAGCAGTTACTCCGTGTAGGATAAATAAAGGTAATTTACAATGAGGTAATATTTAAGGAACTGATGTAATAGTCTTTGGAAGTAAAAATTCATGCTGTGACATTTAATTGAAGCAAAGTAAGTTTGCCTTTGTTCGTAAACTTACTTCCACGCTTTTAAGTTAATGGAAGCATGGAACTCAGCATAGAACATCAAAAATATGTTACACTGGGTTTTGGTTCTTTGCTTTTTTTTATGTACAGCTTGATTCCACACTGTATTTTTGTTACAAGTATGGAATTTTCAGCATATGATATCGGTAGCCCAAATTTTGCAGGCCGACCATAGATATCAGGTGTGCGTCGGTGGGTTTCATGAGTTTGCGTCTTTGCTGAACCTAAAGACTAAAAAGGTGCTTAATTAAGTTCGAATTTCACACTCACTTGATACGCAAACAATGTAACCAACATTCAGCCTAAGATCCAAGCACCAGTCTCCACCTACGAAGTAGTTATCGTATTTTCGAAATCCTTATTGAGACTTCATTCCAAAGATCATCAACACATTTCAGAGTTTGTTTACGTATCTCAAGCTTGATTGCTTCTTTGACAAATGACAATGATTTTACTGGAATCAAGACTGGTCAGTTAGTCACTTATTCTGAAAGATGACTCTTTTGATAATGAAAACTCTTCAGAAGACTGTTCTCGTAAAATCTATACTCGAGTTGCGTAAAAACTTCGTAACTCTTTAAGAAGATTCATTACGTTCCCCATGCGCTAATGTCACTCCAGTTGGAAGACGAAATGAAATTGAAAATTGATCATAAGGTAATAATTAAGTATACTTTGAATAGATACAGCTCTCTGGAATATATAAAACAATCTGAGGTCTCCTTGTCTTATGAAATTGAATTATATATTTGAAACAATGACAGTTGTGTACGTTTTCTTTTGACAACATCAATATTATTTGTTTGCATAACGTCACTTAGGCGTGAAACATAAGTTATTAGGACACTTCTTCAAGTAGTGTATGAAAAATTGATTAAGCTTTTAGACAAGAAACTCATGCGTCAGCAATTCATGTCTCCTGTCCATTTTCAAATCGTTACTGATCTGTTTTTAGAAAATAATCTTGTTTTATAATATAGTTTCAATGCTTGAGTTAATTGTCTTATCTACTGTCTCTGAAATAAATGCAATACCTCCTAATAATTATCTTTTAGCTCGAAAAATGCATGTAAGAGTAGAATATAATTCCGTATTGGATAAGTTTATCTAATTTAATATACAGTGATAAATTATTTATGACTGGATGGAGTTTCTGGCACAATTAATTGTTCATAAACATATCAGTGTAGTCACACGACCTGATAACTTACTTTATGTACTTTCAATTCCCTCTTTTTTTGCAATTTCTCACGTATCCGGTATGGGCGTTACATCATTCCGATGGCACTTACCTGGTGTCTATTTGCTGAATGAAGATCCAGTGACTAACCTCTCTTTCTACGGAAGTGAATTACTTTTTAACATGTCCATCTTATCTCACTCTATTGTGTGATTAAATACAGCGCATCGGTCGAGCATTTTTCGAGATTATTAAACTTCGTAAGCTTAATCATCCTAGATCTGGATAACCTCCTTAGTTTTGATAGTTTGACTGACCCAAATCTACTAGTTTCTACTGTTTGATAAACGCTGCAGTCACTAAATAGTTATTGGTATATAAAATTAGGAACAGTAAGTTGTGCCTGAAATGTCATCCAGTCATTATTACTGTATCATTGTATGTTATATCAAATCTATATATCTACTGTCAAAAGGTATTCGTTGATACTGCTAGAATGCTCGTCGACCACGTATGAAATCTGGGCTCCATTTCCAGATGACATTATCATAAACTTTGTCGAGTTTATTAATGGGTGGTAATCCTTGTAGAGTGGGAATGTTAGGGATGAGACTGGCAACGTAAACCTGTAAAAATAACATCAAAGTCTGAAGTCTTATGTTCTACAAGGAACACAAAGGCTGGAAGGGAATCTAATTTCAGTATGCTGTTTTTTAAACACTTTTCTGCCTTATAAAATTTCATGAGTATCAAATGATAGTGTTTTGTTCTCTTCTCTCGTGGATGACATATTTTTAAATTTTATCACACAATTCTGCCTACTTGTAAGTAGACAACTTAGAATTAAAAATTTTAATCTGAACCTTCACAATGCTTTCCATTTTTGAAATCATTTACCATACTTTCTAGAAGATTAAGGGATGGATGAACAAATGAACATTGAAACAGTTGATCCTCAAAATGGACAACTATTAAAACTGTTAAAGTAGCCACGTAGTGCTTCTTAATTCATGAATTTAAAAAATGTTAGCCATCATGTCACATAACAATTGAAGACTAGTGCTATTTCATACAACGATTTGTTATTTTAGTATTACTAAAAAGCTTGATGCTTCAGTTAATTAGAAGACATCAGCAAAAGAGTAGGAATGTCTCATTACGATCTGTAGCGATTAATTAGACTGATAGTGAACGCAAACAAAACCTAATGATTCATGTTGGCATAATGCTTTAACATAATACCAAATATTCAGATGCACATATTCACTGCATTTGTCGTTATGGACTCTTGGGGAGTGACTTTAAAGTTGACTGTGATAATAATTTCGGTTCTCACAGGGATTGGATATTCCATCGTTGTTAAGACTGTTATGTAAATGTTTTTTGTTTCATAAATCAAATACAGAGTTGATCTGGTGAAATTCCTTCCAAGTCATATAATTTAATATGATGTTACTATAAGTAGCCCGTGCAATCCTTAGATTGACTTTCATGGTCTCTTCATTCTAATAATAATAACAGTAGATAGCATTACATCTCTACAGGTTATGATATTTATGTATCCTGACTAACGATATCTAGTATATTACTGAGCTAGTCAAATCATTTGGGATGTTTGTGTCCGAATTCTATAGTAATTCTATAATTAAGTAGCTTCGTACCAGTAAATCATCAGTCCTGTTAAAATCACACATGTATCTGAATTCTGAAAATCACACTCATGAAACTTTTTTATTTCAATTCTTATTCTTCTTCAGTTTGTCTACACTTCAAGTTGTCGTTAGTACCTTGTACAGAAAACAGATTTAATCACCATCAGCAGCGGAAATCCGGAGGAAGTCATCTGCTTCATTTATCTGAGCAATATTGTTTCATCTATGAGCATCACAGATGAAGATGTCAAAGGCACGATCAGAAAAGCAGGATGGATATTCATTACTCTGAAATCGGTATGGAAGTCTGCTGTACTCAGGATTAGGAACAAGATACGGATCTCCAATAATGATTTTAAATCAGTGCTTCTATATGGTTCAGAGTCGTGGTGTGCAAGTAAAGAAAAGCATTTCCAGTAGGTTGATGCAGACTTTCATCAAAAACAGCCTTCGCCAGAAGACTAGATGACTGACCAAACGGGATTAGCGATAAGGAACCAACTAAGAACCTATTACACATTAAATATACAGAGCAAAGAGGAAATGGATTCGATATACATTGAGAAGACCGATCAATGTCATAATATGCTGTGATCTCAAGTAGGAACCGATTGGAAAACTACAAGTTGGCCGTCGCTTCAAGGGTGACATGGAGGTGATCGTGTCAAGAAGAGACAAAGCTTATGGTCAGTCGTGGAGCCAGCTAGAAAAGACTTCAAGAAAGAAGACTAAATCGCGATGTTCTGTAGAAGCCTTCCGTTCCACCAGGAACCCAAAGAAATAATAGTATTAGAATAATAATAATAACAGTGATAGTATTATTAATAGAAACATCAAGCTTGAAACCTTATATTCCACTGAGAGCGCAAAGGAATGACTATTTATTGTTTTTATTGTATGTGATCAGCGATTGAGATAAGAATTTTATTACACCGTAATAAAATTTTGGCATCAAAATAATCTTTATGTTTTCATTAGTCAATAAGAGGAAGCTAGCACCAAAAGACAGACTAGACACGTCACACTAGTTACTAGTATCCAATCAAAAGCTAGTCAACTGTTTTTTCATTCCTTTTTGTCTCCTTTACAATTTAATTCCTTATTATGTAATTTTGTTAAAGCCTCTCGCAGTTATCGGTTAGGATTAATCTTGCAATATTTTTCTAAATCACGAAGGTTGTAAGTGATGAGAGAAACATCTGTTATTCATAATTACTATTTGGTTTCTCGGTGTAAACTGTCTACAGAGATCTTACACCACACGGGTCACACTGATGATGCATAGTTTAGTCTTTACTAAAATTAAAACACAACGTATATGTGAAACATTTAATTAGAAGTGAGCTAACTTATAACTAACAGAATTCACTACATTGTTAAAATATTCAAATATATGAGTTTATGAATGAATCACTAGTCATAAACAATCATTCTAATCCATTTAGATGATCAGTCAGTATACATTAAACAGCTAGACCTAATACAGTAACAAAATGTATTCATCACTAAACAATAAATCGATTCGCCCTCTCATACCATCATCGCCTTTGATGTTTATAACTGTTGGATAAATTCTATTTTCATACAAAGTAATCACATGATATTAGTTAGTGATAAACAAAGTGTTAAACGAAGTGTGAGGCGCCAAAGTATCCCGCCGACTGCCTCCAACTAAATTACATCAGTTCAAAGTGTTCAGCTACGGCAGGTTACCTAACTTGGTGACGACTTTGAAAAAACTGGCTGACTGAATCCAGTTAGCACTGAACAGTAAGTAATAGATACGAGATTGGCTATTCCCTAATGGCTATTCAGTTTTTATCTCATAATTTATGTAGTTATTGATATAAATATAAAACTTGGGCAGTGTGGTAGAGCATAACTCCACTATGGATAAATCTATATTTTGATAAATTTAAGTAATTATCGCCAACGTTTTACGACAAAGATGTCAACAATAAGATAAGCATAAAAATAACAATATTTTCCAAAAAGCCAATTTCACCTAAAGCACTGAATATTAGTATGTCAGTTGCAGTATGGAAATTATTTGAGTAAGGTTTACTAACCTCATCACTTCTTAAAGACACAATATATACACTAATGACCGATATGAGTATTTAGTAGTCTCATATTAATTAACAATGCTTATTAATAACATTGGCTATGCGATTAAACTATACACACTAAATGAATGACATTTTAGCGTTTGTAACACTTTCTGGTTTGTGAATGATTTCTATCATTATTATTATTCCGTTGGTTCCCAACTACAACATAATGCTTTACTGGCATATCTTCATTCTACTCTGACTGCCGCAGCCTTTTCCACATGGTTCTGCGACTGCCCATAAGCTTTCAATCCCCCTTAACATGGTCTCCGTCATGTCACCCTTAGACTCCCAAATCGCGGTTTCTTATCCATGTTTCACTTGAAGGCCTGGCGTGTGGTGTTACTCAACAGTTTCCACAAAGTATGTCCATCCCATCTCCATTTCCTCTGCTCATTTGCTGGGTGACTGGTTCTTGGTTGGCTCAATGGCGAAGTTCCTTGTTGCTTGCCTATTCTTTTGGATAATCTGATCTTCAGTATGAAGCGAAGGGGGCTGTTGATTAAAGTCTACATCAGCCTGCTTGAAATGCTTTCCATGAGGCTTACCAAGTCTCTGAAACATATGAGAACACTGACCGACTTTACATTAGTATTGAAAATCTAAATCTTGTTTTTCAGGATGTGTGTAGTAGATTTCCAAACTGATTTTAGAGGGATGAATGTCTGTTTTACCTTTTCAATTCTGGTTTTGACATCCTCATCCGTGTTGCCTGTCGTTGAAACCATGATGTTTGGATTAATGAAAGGGGTAACCTGCCTTAGATTTCGCACTCTGGCAGTGATTAGAGCTTGTCTTTGTTGTTAGTGGTGGTTAGGTATCTTCACAACCTCTGTATTTTCTATGTTCGCTTAAAGTTCTGTCTTCATTTCCTGCCTCTTCTGTAAACTCATTAACCTTCGACTGCAGATTTTCGAGTTTTTGTGACACTAGACATAAATCCTCCGCGAAATCCAGATCTTTTACAGTCTTTCTATCAGCCCAACGTATTCCTGTATTCCCGCCATCCACGACTTGCTGTATAATCCAGTCCACCACAATCGGGAATACCAAAGATGACATAAGGTAGCTTTGTCTTCCCCCTGTAATCACTTCAGAGACTTCTCGGAGCTTTCAGTCGTGAATCTCCTGACATATGGCATCATCACAAAACTGTCGAATGAGGTCGATAGACTTTTGGACACTACGTAGGGCTGAAGTAGTTTTTGAATTAATTCATGGTCAACTTTATCGAAGGCTTTTTCAGAGTCAATAAAATTAAGAAAGAGATTTGACTACCATTCTATAATCCGTTTGACGATGAAATGTAGCGCTGATTTCGTGCTGTGAGTGATACGGAAATCCACAAAATATTCTTATAAGCTGGTATTATACATTATGTGGCTTGCTGGTATGCACTTCTAATGTCATTAAAAATGTTAAAAAGATTCATACACTATTATCTGAATACTTCAAAGTTAGATGGAGCAATATTATTGATACAATCATTCATCACAATAAATCTTTGCGTTGTGACACTTCTCAAGTCATAAGTCTGAATCCATATGACGATGTGAAAAATTTATAAGAGCTTGTGTAGGAGGAGAGTATTGAAAGCATTCACTCATTCTTTGATGTTTTTCACACTAGCAACTTACTTGTTTCATTTGAAGGTATTTGAGTCAGACAGGAAATAGGCGTGTGATTTATTTTATTTCCAAATATATAAATATAGTTTTATTAGTAAGACAAGAGTGACTGATATTTTTGAAAAGAGGCATCACTAACTAGCACAACTTCATTCATCCAACTGACAAAGCTGTTACAAAACAATTACAAGGTGTAACTATGTATGCACCAAATAGAATTGAAAAACATTTTCTGTATTACTTGTCAGAGGTCAAATTTTAAGATATTATTTATACAAACAAAGTAAAACAATTCGCTAAACATATCGAACAGAAATTCAACTTCAATGAAAATTGAAATACCAAAGTTTCAATTTACTTTACTTCGGGTTTGTTAACTAAAGTTATTATGCATATATCGATAAATTGGTATTCTGACCAACCCTTGAAAACAGTGACAATTGTTTTAAGTACTAGCATTCATGAAAAAAATAAGGTAACACAGGGGGGTTTGAACACTTCTGGTAGAATACACAATTCCATATTAGGTAAGTTTGCTTGATAATACTTTATCACTGGGTTTTACTTCCAGTTAACTAACCTAATACACAGATTCATCAAAAATAAACCATATATTGATTTGGATTATAAAAAACAAGGCAGTGTTCCGCCTAGTGTTATTCGTAATTTAAATATAATAAGTTTTCTATTGCTCTGTGGAGACAGCTGATTCTCGGCGAAGTAGTGTTTCCGTCAAGCAAACCAAAGATGCGGATCGCTGGTACAGTAAGAGTGACAGAGTTAACGGATCCCGTCTCGTAAGTTCCTGTGTTATTGTTATACATATCAGTGTTGGTGGGGAAATGGTTTTAAAAAAAACAGAATACCTAAATGTCCACAAGATAAAAATATCAAAATAAATAAATAATGCTAACCACGATAAAATGCAAGTTATGCGAAGAGAAACAATGAAAAAATGAGTTCCAAATGTATGGCATGTTTATATCCGCGAGAATTGGAATAGCGATGATCGAAAGTGTTTCGAGACGTCGAGTACACCTATTTACATGGTACTGTACGTATATCCAGTTATTAAACTAAATATATTCACGTTTTCGTGTTGTGAGATGTGCTAAACGCTGCGTATGACCAAATACTAACCATACTGTATCAAAATGCACGAGCAAAATCTTGAAAGAATGTATTGTAAGTGAATTCGAACTTCGGAGTACCCGATACAAATGCGAGCATGCTTAACCACGCAAAGTGTATATAAAACAATCGAAAACCAATGTTCAGCTATAGAAGGAAAAATATTTTGAGTAAGCATACGTCAAATAAGTTTATGTGAAAATATAATTTGGGTAAATCAATCAGTTTTATAAGCGTTCAGTTACAGTTATTGTATGGGCAATATACAGTGAAGATATAAGAACATGTAACTGAAATTTCACGCATTCAAAAGCCTTCTTGAAGTAAACTAAAAAAGCCAGTCACCACCGACGGGAGGGATTTGAAAGAGGTTACTTCATTCACTTCACTTATCTAGGGAGTATTGTCTCAACTACAGGAAGTCGGAACGGACGAGGATGTCAAATCGAACGAGAATCGGGAAGGCGAGCGAGAAACACATTCATCCTCAACCTGAAATCAATCTGGAAATCTTCGTCACTCAGCCAGCATCAACAACAAAATTCAGTCGGATTTTCAATACAAACAACGTCAAGTGAGTCAGTTCTTCTATACGGATCATAAACTTGGTGGGAGGCGGGTCACAAAGAATATTTCCAACAGCCTGTTGCAGACCTTCATCAACCAACAACTGTCTTCGCTGGCTCTATACTGAAGATCAGATGACCGGGCTGGGCCGGAAAGAATCACCAACAAGAAACTATGGGCACTAACAAACAAAGCAAGAACCAATCGCCAACCAGCAAATATGCAGGAGAAAGTGGATTGTGATGGATTGGACACTCGCTGAGGAGGGGCCACTGGGTGACATCGCGCGCGCGTCAGGCCATTGCTCGAGTGGAACCAGGCCGAGAGGGAAGCGGCCAAAAATGGTGAATCTGCACAAATGACGGAGAGATTTCAAATGAGACCTAGAGTTGAAGCTAAGTAGCAAATTTGCATGAATAGATTGGAATTCGGAGGAAATAGTGAGTTTTCTTTAGAATACTGAATAAGGCTTGCTGACAATTGTCAACAGACACAGAAACTAGGTCCAAATCTCCCACTGTTGAATATTTAATTCTTCCTGCCTAAAACAGAGTTCCAATTTTCAATTTTGTTTTTTAATAGGAAGTTAAGAGTGAAAATTATCACTTCAGAACAAGTAGAATCGAACAAAACCTACGATAAATATCAGTTTTACACAAAGTTGTGTAATCCAAAAAGTCATATCGAAGTACTGAAACTAGTCACAGTAATAATAATGATGGCGTCAGTAAACAGATTATCAAAACCAATTTCTTCATAAACGTGTTTTTCATGTATAAGGTATAAGCTACGCTTACTATATAAGGACTTATGGCATTACCCAGTCATTTAAGCCGATTTAAATGGAACAAAGTTTAAACGCACTAAGACCTAGAAGCTTAACCTAATGAGTAAGACCTTTTGTTATTTAATCCTGAACTAAAATTCACCACACTACAGTAAGTTGTATATGGTATAGATGAATGTTAAGCTAAAATAAAAACTAGCTGTTGATCTTTCAGGCATCTATAAGAGAATTATTTTCATACAATAAGTTGTGAAGCCTTTTCGACGACATGATAGGACATGATAAAGATGATGTTGAGCCACGCCTATATAAGACTAAAACCTCGTTTATTCGGCACATTAATAGAATTATTATTGTTATTTAAGGATGAAGTAATAACTGATTTTATACTCATACGAGGTAAAACTGTTAACAACTTGAAAATACGTGTAATATTGAATATAACCTTTAACATTATAAACATATAACTGCAATACTCAGGATAGTAATAATAATAAAAATATCCACCCTGAAAGGAACAGTAAAATAATATTCTATTATTTCTCTCACATAAATGATCTGGTCATTTGGTATTTCATAATTCAAATGTCACCTTTCATATCTAATTAACAACAATAGGAGTCGTCGTTTTAACTTTCCAAGTAATGCAATACTTCTTGTATTTTGAAGACGCTTGATTTTTCATGACAGTACCTTGGATTATGTTTGTCCTCTGATGTTCCCTGATCTTCTCACACTACATCAATTTATAGAGGGACAATTCGTCTAACCTTCTACTTAAGGATACGAAGAAAATCTGGTGTCACTGGATCTCTACTTTTAAGGTTTATTAACTTTTGTATTCTACCTATTCTCCTTTATTGCTGTCTCTTAATATTTCCTGGGAGACTTAAGAAAGACTTTGTTACATTACAAATGTCAATAAAGGCTGTCAGTAGGGCGAGTGTATGTGTCTATAAGCAAACTCGTTAATATCGTTATGGACAGACACTTGAATTCCAACAAGGAGTTAGCAAATATCATCTTGTCGAACTCTGAACACTCTATTTACACACAACTCTCTCCTTACATCACATCAGACAGGAGCAGAAGCAAGTGTAAAAGACTCTATGCTCTAACGACTAAATAACAAAACTCTTCGATAGCTTATTTGGCACAAATTTCATGTGGTGAGAAAAGTGTTAGGTATGAAACTACTTACTCACTGTGAAATAATGAAAAAAGGTACTTTTTATTCTTTCTATCATTAATATATTGTTGTCACTGTTTCTATTGGTTTCTAATTTTCCTTTTACGTTTGTATTTTTATTAACATTATTATTAATATCAATCTACTGATGTCTTACAGTGTAGTGTGAAGAGGCAATTAGATGCAATATTGTAATGCATGCTGAGAATAGTACATTCTATCAGATTTACTTTTTGGAATAGAGCCATTATTATTATTAAAATCTATTTTCCATGAAGTGAATCGAAAGTAAAAAATGTGAAAAAAACTTGAAGTGTGCTTAAATTCTTTAGTTTAAATTTATCATAGTTCAACTGAACCTCTAATAATTTGTTACCCTAACGATCATTCACTTTCATTTTTGTGGATGCCATAGCTGCACTAATTGATGATGATTGATTTCTAATATCCGAAACATCATCAATATCAATGAGATGCTCTCAGGACTGGCTCTATTCAGGTTGGTAGTTACACGGCTTCTATTGCGAAGTCGTGACCAATGTGCGTCGGCGGCACAGTGGTTAGGACTCTCGCCGACCATCCACATGGTCTGAGGTTCGATCCCCTGCCGACGCACACTTGATATCTATGGTCGGCCTGCAAGATTTGGGCTACCGATATCCATGCTGAAAATTCCATACTTGTACCAAAATACAGTGTGGAATCAAGCTGTAATAAAAAAAATAAAAAATGGGGTACAGCAGGTCGGGTGTGGAGGCAAATACTCGTCGATGACGTTCGCTAGTGGTCGCTTCATATCATGAATTGGCAGAAGTTAGAATTCATGGACGATTGGGTCGGGTCCCAATGACTTAATGGTCTACGAGCTCGCCAGCCTTGGGACCAGGAGGTCCTGGGTTCGAAACCTTACGGCGGGTGCATACTACTGAAGAGTTCCAAGCTAGGTTGACGAAACAGCTGTCCAGTACTCCCTGATGGTTCTCAAACCGACGTCAGTTCATGATGAAATCATGTAACCAACCAGTCAAATTCCTACAAAGCAATACTTGGACTGCTTTTCTGTCTAAGGTTTTTGGTGAAGACACCACACTATAAACTGGTTACGAATCCCCACTAGTAGCATATACCATATTTACATTAAATAGGTATTATAAGTCACGCATACTTTTATCTCATAAGAAATTAAATGGTAGATACCAGCTGGAGTATTAAAATACAAACGAGTTTTAGTTGAGGAACCAATGGATTCTTGTTTTAATTTCCTTAACAGTTGAAAATAAAAATTAACAAATTAGACTCTGGAAACACAGAAGAAAGTTTATTTCTCTCCAATTATTCTTTTTAAGAAACATATGACTGAGTCAAAATTGTCAATAATGAACGCTACATCACTTGCTGATGAAGTAAATGAAATAATCTTCACTTCACAGTTTGGTCTTAATATAACTCGATGAAGAGTTCCACTGACAGATTAACTTGCTATGTTGTCAGAACACCTCAAACATCCATTTACGAATTATTCAATGTCCCTAGTCATTTTAAATGGGAGTGGAAGCGAACTCAAAGATCTCAGATACTTCATCATGTTTTCTTTTTATTTGGACTATTCAGTTCCAAATTTCGGTGTCATAACGATTGAACAACTTTTTCTCTTAGC
Source organism: Trichobilharzia regenti (assembly GCA_944472135.2). NCBI lineage: Eukaryota > Metazoa > Platyhelminthes > Trematoda > Strigeidida > Schistosomatidae > Trichobilharzia > Trichobilharzia regenti. The sequence continues at coordinate 52,298,087 of OX235263.1, forward strand.
GTTCTCAACTGCTGGTATGACATTTTGCACTTCCCTGTCTTTTTCTATCTAAACTTCTATGGGTGACTATAAAATCTATTCTAGCAGCTACACCACAAACCCATAATAACTTTACATTTGTTAATGTGACTGAAAAAACGTAAATAGTCCTCATAATGTTATTTGAATACGGTTCATTGAATCCCACTCCAGTGTCTCAATGACCAACAAGTTTACTTCGTGACCTAAAGATCCTGGATTCCATCCGTCATGGGGTTGTTGGTACATTGCTCAGTGCTCTCTCATTGATTTTAGTGTGTGACAAAATCTACACTGAAACTTATTTGATTAGTTCTGAATTCGATTTAAGAAAGAATATCCATTCATACAGCAATTTTTAGCCAGTCTGAGGTACCTGATTACAGTCGAAATTATTGTTAGGAGGATTGCCTTTATAGTCACTTTATTTACATTATTCTATTTCAAAACAGAATAGAAATGGTTAAATAGTAATCAGCCAATCAACTTACACCTTTTACGTGATCTCAACCTTTATGTTGTACGATAAGAATTTGTCATCGGTAATCATCAACTGAGTCATAAATTTTCTTTCCCCACGTTTTATAGATTTGATATGATTCATCATCACTAGTCAGACACTTTTGTAATTTACATTCAACTTATCCACCATATTTGACACTAAATTATGTTAGCGTGTTATATTTACTGGTGTTACTATAACAACCATAAGTCTTATTGCTTTCTAAGTCAAAATAATCTAAAATCACTTCATATCTTGGGAGTGGTTTGAACGCCAGTCTAGGAAGTGTATTTCCCACAGATATATAAGATATTTTATTAGTGTTAATATTACTATATGAAATACAACAATCCCAAAAACTAAGTAAGAAATTAGCTGTCACTATTATCACCAGATTTTGCTTCAGTTACATTCCCATTGGCGAAATTTCTGATTGTGACAGGTGCTTCGTATGGTTGCTAGAATAGTTACATAAGTCATCTCAATCTTGATGTCGTATCGATTTGTCAAGGTGGTTATACTACTAAAACCTCGCATTTTATGATATGTGGACAGATGTTCAGTATAATTTTATAGACCTGATGTATTTCCTGTATCATTCCATCGACTTATTTATTTACTGCTGTTTGATGAGTGCTTAAATTGTCATTCATTTGTTAAGTCTAACATCTGTTTACACATGACTGGAAGTCATGAAATTATTATTTTGTTGTTCCCTTGGGTTCCTAGTGGAACATAGGGCTTCAACTCCACGTCTCCACTTGCCACTTCTGTCTCTCTTCTGCTGTACTTTTCACCTGTTTCGAATCCTCTTCACACGATCTCCTCCATGTCACCCTTGCACTGACGACCAACTCGCCGCTTCCCTTTCGGCCTGGTTCAACTCGAGCAATGGCCTGACGCGCGCGCGATGTCACCCAGCGGCCCCCTCCTCAACGAGTGTCCAATCCATCTCCACTTTCTCCTGCATATTTGTTGGTTGGCGATTGGTTCTTGCTTTGTTTGTTAGTGCCCATAGTTTCTGGCTGGTGATTCTTTCCGGCCCAGCCCGGTCATCTGATCTTCAGTATAGAGCCAGCGAAGACAGTTGTTGGTTGATGAAGGTCTGCAACAGGCTGTTGGAAATATTCTTTGTGACCCGCCTCCCACCAAGTTTATGATCCGTATAGAAGAACTGACTCACTTGACGTTGTTTGTATTGAAAATCCGACTGAATTTTGTTGTTGATGCTGGCTGAGTGACGAAGATTTCCAGATTGATTTCAGGTTGAGGATGAATGTGTTTCTCGCTCGCCTTCCCGATTCTCGTTCGATTTGACATCCTCGTCCGTTCCGACTTCCTGTAGTTGAGACAATACTCCCTAGATAAGTGAAGTGAATGAAGTAACCTCTTTCAAATGCCTCTCGTTGATGGTGATTGGCACTGGATGTTGCTGCTGTTATTATTGTTGTTGGTTGGTTATTTTCATAACCTTCGTCTTGTCGATGTTCACCTGAATTCCTGTCTGGAAGTCATGAAATAAAATGAATTAATGTCCTTTTAAAAAAAAAGCTAAATACTTTTGCCTTATATTTCAAATAATCTTGATGAATACAAAATGATGACTCGTTGATTGACAAGGATTATTTTAATTTGGTTGTACTTTCTGACCTAGGTGATTTAATTGCTAAACTTTCACTGTTCATCTAGATAACATCTTCAGAGTAACGTTTAATATGATTGAAGTGAACTTGTTAGAATTCTCCAAAAATGGTATAACTGTATCTCCTGACAACCTTTGTCGTTATTGATTGTTAATTTGCATCCTTTATTGATGGTTCTTATTGACTTTGGATGTGATTTATTGCTTATTAGTTGGTAAATTACATCTATAGTTATGTGTCTGTCAATCGCTGGCTGATTCATCTGAGTACCAGGCTTACAAGAATTTCCTGGCATTTTCGATGTGTGCATTGTCTAAAATTTCTACACTCTTACAAGTTACTAAGTGATAAAACTAGACACAACAGTGAAAAAGTAGGATTTCGCTCTAATTATTAGATAGACAACAATACTGGTTTAATATTGAAAATATTACTGCTGTTAACGTCTGTAACAAGGAGGTTAAAAGTGTATTATCTGAATATGACAAGTGACGGCATACCACACTTATGTTAGCTAGACTCACCAACCAATGTTTAGATTAACATACACCTTGACACTAGCCATCGTAGAATATATTTCAAGGAAGAAAAATATTTACAGAAGAACAAACTTCGTCACTCAAAATGAATTTTTTTTTAATGTATAATTACTGTTGTAGATTTGTCGCATCGATCATAATAGTAACATCAGAAATCCTAGTTTATGGAAGAAACCTTTAACATGGATAGAATGATTCACATACCTTTCTTCGCTGGATGTTATCATCACAAATAAGTAGCAAAACAATGCTAGCTAGACACCGAGTATAATTATGAACTGTTACAATTTGAATTTAGCTTTGAGATGGTATAAAAAGCCAGTTAGTTAGTCACATGAAAAGCATATTCAAGGTTGTCTGAATCCTTATTCTTTCTGTTATATTGTGGGCGTTAATAAAGTATTCTCTTGCCAATATGCATAAATGACCAGTCTGAGGATTAAAAGCTTTTACAAGACTGAATAAAATATTAATGAAGTATCCTATTTTGTAAACATGTACATAAAAATAATAAATCCATTGCTAAGACAAATTTATTCTTTTAGATGTAGAAGAATTCAGTTTTCTGTCTTCTTCTTCTTCGTTTTACTTCTTGGATAGTGTACTGTCGTGAAACTGAAGTTGCATCACATCAAGCAGATGGCAGCTTTCCAATGCATGATGAAGAGCTTTCAGAGCAGTGAATCAGTTGTTAGTACCTAATGGTAGTGAATATTTTTTCCAACATAGCAGATATACAATCGTACCGATATAGAACAGCTGTACCAGACAATGATAAATCAATGCAAGAACTACAGTTTTAGCAGAATAAAATGGTACCATCTTTTATTTCGTTGCCTTCTCGTCAGCTGCTTACATGACAAAGACATTATTAAATATATCTACAACAACAATTTTAACATACTTGCACAGAGTTCAGTTTAAACAAAAATCAATCGATCAATATACGCATACACTCTGTGCAAGTATGTTAAAATTGTTGTTGTAGATATATTTAATAATGTCTTTGCCATGTAAGCAGCTGACGAGAAGGCAACGAAATAAAAGATGGTACCATTTTATTCTGCTAAAACTGTAGTTCTTGCATTGTTCAAATTCATTAAGGGGAATAAATGTATGAAATGATAAATCGTGTTGTCGGGTTTTAGGCTTGTTATTGTCTATCAGAAGCAAGTGTTTCCAATCTATTTTGGCTGAGACAGCAAGGCGTGTTGATAAGCCATTTAAACACGGGATTATGAATGGTCTAGGAATTAGCCGCAATTATTCTAATATATTTGAATAACTTCAGTCGGTGATTCAGGCGTAAAATGCTTGCCAGCCATGTAAGTCGTTCGGGTTTGACTTCTGTCCAACTCCCTCCTGAACTTCACATAGTTTCCTAGCTAGTAAACTCTGCGAAGAGAAAAGGTTGGGCATGAGATTGGCAGCTGAAACCCGTAAAAATAACACCATAGCCACTGAAACTTTAAAGTCTTAGATCCCTATCTTCCATGTAGAATCCAAAGGATTAAAAAAATTTGTACAGCTAAGTTATCTGCCTTATTCAGTTAATCATCATTTTTTCTTAGAAAAATTTGAAGTGAGTAACTCAGATTTCTAGTCGTATAAAGTACCATCAAACTGTTTTGAATACTACATGACCTAGTGTTATCTATCCTAAGCACATTTAACCTCACATCAAACTATTCAAGGGATTATCATCAAATGATCAGTTTATACACCGGATTTTGCTTTAATAGTAGCTCTCTATGTAAATAATTTTCCCATGAACAATTTTAAAAAGTTTAATTTTAGAATTTTTCTTACTATAATGAACCGGATGATAGCTAATAGTGTTAACTTGGGTTCGAGCCATGGCGGGTTCATGAGTCTCTCCTGCTGAAGAGTCTCAAACACGGACAACATAATTATCCAATACTCTCTAGTTTTCAGTGGTTGTCTAACTGAAGTCATTTCGTGATTAATCTTGAAATGTTAACTTTATTCAGAACCATGACCGAGTATTTTTTTCGCTTAAGCGGAAAGGTAACTAAAAATTTTCATGAATGCATTGAACTAATTAGAAATCACACTTTTGACCGATAAATTATAGGAACTAAGTGCTCTGAAAGTATATTCATTTTTAGGTTGACAATACTGCTGGAAAACATAGGCTGATTGACTTCAGCATTATCCTGATTATGCAACAGTAGAACACAGTGGTATTTCGTAACAGAACCGTTCGTTTGACAAAATGATATACACTGGTGGTTAATTACGAAAGCCTTAAGTTGAAACTTCAGTTTACAAAAGTTATTCATATTCTACTCCTCTTGTCTTCTATTTATGCTTTCTTCATTTCGCTCCTTTTCTACCTAATCCACCTCTTTATTCACGATTCTGGTAAAAGTCATCCATATACTACTTATGAATTCTTGTCAGTAGCACGCGGCACAATAAAGAATTTTGCTTGCTGAATACTAGTCCTAATACCATAGATTCTCGCCTAAGTCAATTTAATTAATCTTTATGGGAATCTCCTTTAATTTTAAGCCATTTATCTGATAATTACCCACTAACATGTTGCTTAAAAAATAATAATGTTCCATTTCTTTTAACTATAAACAATTAGAACAGAGATAGAATGAAAATTGGTGCATAATAATAATAATAATAATATGCGTTTATCCTCCTTATAACATAAGTATACTGGTTTTAACGAAGAATGACACAATAGAAGTATAAAACTTGGGCAATGTGGGACAGTATAACTTCATTATGGATAAGATTTTCGTTTTAATAAATCACACAGTGTTGTACAGTAATATTAACTGATGACGTTTCGAGCACAAATTATTGCTCATAATCAAATCAGGTCACTCACACAACTCACGCACACACAGTATTAATAACTGTATGACGTTGCTAGCACAATTTACATCATGGTATTCATGTGACTTTCTAACCTGGTTTAAATAGTTTAACCCTACCTGTTTTTGAAAAAAATATAATTTTCTATGTGACCGGTACTGGTGTAACAAGGGCCAGGAAACAGATTGTTTATTAAAGAAATCAACACAGATTTATAGATTTTCATGTACATATTATAGATTATTGTTAGCAGAAAAACACAGTCTCCTGATTTGTTGTTTCTCACTGAAAGTTAACCTTGCATCTCTTTTTGGCTGTTTCTTGAATGTCAGATCATCTATATGTTAACTGTATCCACCTACACAAAGTCTTTGTTCATATTTTCTCACGACCAATATTGGTGAAATAAAGACTGACGTAAATTACTGTCCACCAATTTTGGCTAACAGCCAGCTCTCACCACACTGCTATTGTTTCATTTAGTGATCATGTACTGGGTGTTGATTTGATCTAATATTCAATAATATTCTACCACAAAGTCCAAGTTATAATCGTTGTGTTTATTTCGTTGTACAAAAAATTATCCATAAAGGTTGAATCTGATAAGACCTTAATTAAGATAAGCGCTTATGTAATTACTTGTATACTCTACGTTGTTCTTGTACTTTTCGTAGAACTTATCAAGTGTGTTTTAAGAACTAAGTGACTGCGTCCTCTTACAATAATTTAACTCATGCATTTTTGTAATCTTCATGAAACTCCAACTATACCTGATGTCAACTATTCCACTTTTTCAATATAATAATATAATGAAACATTTTACTAAACACTTACTCTTAAGCTCAGAATGTTAATTTAACGAAATATCCAGTCATATATTAAAAGGTTAATGTAATTCAAGTCATCTAAAGGTATTCTACTCTACAGCAGTGAGATATGATAGCTGAAAGCAGAAGGTACTTAAAAATCCCATTTTTTTGATTTGTTGCCACATGTATGGAGTAAAACACAAAATAAATGTACATATACTGATGAGTCAGAAACGAAAGTCACGTGTTGAGGTTGTCACTCATCGCCATTCGAAATGTGATACATTCTATAAAGAAGCGTCGGTGGCACAGTGGTTAGGACTCTCGCCGACCATGCACATGGTCCGGGGTTCGAGCCCACGCCGACGCACACCTGATATCTATGGTCGGCCTGCGAATTTTGGGCTACCGATATCCACGCTGAAAATTCCATACTTGTACCAAAAATACAGTGTGGAATCAAGCTGTAATCAAGAATAAATAAAAATAAAAAATAAAATGACATCACACTAAGATGTCTGTGACTGCCGAAATGAGCCATGTGATGGAGTGCATTTCACAAGGATTGGATCCTTAAAATGATAGGATTCAGTGGCTAGATACTTTCCGTGACATCAACCAAGATCATTTAGAAATGGACGAATACATTCATTCTAAATGATAATTGGTAGCTGAAATTATAGGTGTAATTTTTTCAGCCCTCAGTAATGACTGCATTCTATCAGTCAACTTCTCGATGTGGTCACGAAATTAGAGGACTTATCATTGAGGTGAACTTGGGATCAATTCTGGATGGTTGGAAGAGGCAGTCATTGTAACGTCGTGAACCTAGATTTTGTACTGGTGGCACTTGCTGATACTTTTTCTCCTCCTCTTTATTTATCGTTCTAAGACCATTGTGAAAAGAAGTGTACAAACATCTTTTACGCATAAAGGTCTGGCAATAGTTCATGACTGACTACGGCCTTCTCTGTTTTTAAAAGCCCTGGAACAAAAAAGAACAAGACATATTTGTATGAATTTGATGAATATCCCTAAAATCATCTACAAGATTCCTTTAATGAATCAGGTTAATCACATGCTGCAGAATAGAAATGGATATGGTCTGCCTCCCCTCACCTTTCTCTACATGATAACGAAAAATGATAATAATGCTCATCTTAATTTTAGTTAAACAGTTTTTAGTAGACCCAATTATGGTACTCAGAGAATGTGACTATGCATGAGTGTGTCATTGTTATATGCCTGCATTTAGATAAGTAGGATTAAAACAAGCAACATGTGCAGTTAAAGGTGATAGGAAAAAGGTTCAGTTTACCATCTACTTTATATTCATGTGAGGTGAGCACAGATTTAAATCCAGTGACTATAAAACTATTTTCACTTTTAGAGGAAGTTTAAACAACTTTTTTTTAGGTGAAACCCATTGACTATTGTTATTTAACGATGTCATGTAAAGCATCAGAGATTATCTGACGTGAATTGTTTACTCAAAGTCTGATTGATGGATAGTGGAGGACCTCAATGAATTCTTTTCTGTTGATGAAGTTGAAATTTATTCTAGACACAAACCATACTTCCCAGGTGAATTATAAGGGCAGTATTTTCAGAACTTTTATTATGTTATCACTCACAAATACAAATTACAACAGTCATATTTGATAAATGCACTTTCAGTGTTTATGAGCATAGTGTATTATTTTTGTTACCTTGATGTTATATGGGGAACAGTAACTAGCAGCTAAGCCCGTTATGCGTATTTCGAGGTGACTCTCATGGCTCAAGAGACCTAGTAGATACAGTTTACAGTTTACAGTTTACAATTTATTTAGGATAGTAGGCTATATGCCTGTGTTAATCCTTTCGATTTATTTCATACAGGAGGTCCAATCTCGCCTTGAATGAATCAACGGATGGCGCTGATACGACATGTTCCGGTAGGGAGTTCCAATGGTTCACAATTCGATGCGAAAAACGGATTTCCAGACGCAGACGATTCGACCGTGGTTTTTGAACCTTGAGGTGATGTCCTCGCAATTGGTTGGTGCTAGAAGGAAGAAATAATTTAGATAAATTAGCTCCAAAATCATTTCTTAGGATACGGTATGCTAGTATTAGGTCACCCCTAAGTCGTCTGTATGACAGTGGAAATAAACCCAGTCGACTTAACCTCTCCTCATATGACAGGGTTGAGAAACCCTTTATTAGCTTAGTTCCTACTCTTTGCACCCTTTCTAATAAGTCAATTTCGTATTTGAAACACGGGCTCGCTGCCTGGATCCCATATTCCAAATGAGGTCTGATATAAGTCGGATATAATATACGAAATATATCAGCGTCAAAGTTCGCAAAAGCCTTGCGTATGGCCCATAACATTCGAAAACCCTTAGTGGCTGCAGTTCTACAGTTTGTTGCTGTTTTCAAGTCATGCTGCACAACCACTCCCAAGTCCTTGTACTCAGTGACCACTGGGAGAGTAATGCCATTCATTGAGTAATTGTGCACGTGACTATGGGATACATGCATAACTACACTCTTGCTTAAGTTAATCTCCAAGGCCCAGCGCTTACACCAATCACTTAACAAGTTTAAATCTTCCTGCAAAGCAAGTTGATCACTGTCATCGTGCAAAGCCCTCCATATCTTGATGTCATCAGCAAACAGTAAGCAGGATGACTTAACTACCGATGGAATCTCATTAACATAAATCAGGAAAAGAAGTGGGCCTAGAATTGTACCCTGAGGAACGCCACTCTTAACCGATTCCCATGTTGATAAAACCCCGTTAACTCGTACTCTTTGTCTTCTGTCCTTTAGAAAGTCTTGAATCCAGTCGGTAACCACTTTATTGATTCCCAGACTACCTAACTTTACTAGAAGACCTGAATGAGAAACCCTGTCAAACGCCTTGCTAAGGTCTATGAATATGGCATCCACCGGTATATTAGCATCAGCTGAGCTTGCCCAACTTTCTCTGGCCAAAAGAAGGTTGGTCAAGCAAGAATGACCTGCTCTAAAACCGTGCTGTTCCACAGCGAAAAGTTTGTTCCCTTCAATGAACTGAATGATAGCATCACGAATTATTCTTTCTAGTAGTTTAACAACAATACTGGTCAAACTAACAGGACGATAGTTCTGAACTAAGTTTCTAGATCCGGTTTTGAAGACCGGACTAATGATGGCATCTTTCCAGTCTCTTGGACATTTAGACTGGTCCAGAGACATATTGAAGATTACCGACAATGGCTCGGCTATGCTTTCAGCCAATGCTGTTAATATACGTGGGTGGAGTTCATCAGGGCCACTGGACTTACCAGGATTGAGCCTTAGAAGCCACTTTAGGACAGTATCCTTTCCAATGTATAAGGGTGCCATTTTCAAGTTACCTTCTGGAAAATTTACAAAGCTGGTATCAATTTTATCAGAGAATACTTGACTAAAGTGCTTGGACAAAGCCTCAGCCAAAAAAAAAATATCCTCAGCCATGTTTGTCTGGTCATCTTCAAGCATAAGAGGTGGGATAGCATCACTCTTACGTGTTCTTCTCTTGATATATGAGAAGAGTCTTTTTGGGCAGCCTGGTGAACTTTTAACTAACTGGGTTTCGTAAGCTATCCTTGACTGGTGGATCAAAGTTTTACACTGGTTTCTGGTTTCACAGTATTTCAGCCGGAACTGCTGTAGCCCAGTAGAAACAAAGAGATTCCAGAACCTTTTTCTCCGTCTCAGGAGTGTTATAGCTTGTCTATTTATCCATGGTGGCCGATTTGTTGGCCTTTTAGGAACCCTCCAGGGGATGAGATCAGTGGTAACCCTCTCAAGTGTATTCTTAAATCTATCCCATTCATCTTCAATGGATGAGACAATGTTGACTGACCAGTCGGCAGTTGAAGCACGCTCCTTTATAGCCACTATGTCAGCATGCCAAACACTAGGCCGGGATTTGGGTTGAAAACTGACTAAATTGCCAGCCCTTAAGTTAAAATCTAACACCCCATGATCACTGTTTGCTAGAGGTGGATGAATAACTAGACCATCCACGTCGTCGTTGTCATGAGTAAGCACTAAGTCCAGCAAGGAAGATCCTTGGGTAGAACCGAATCTTGTACTACCTAAGACATGTTGTGTCAGGGCATTTTCCATGGTTGTCAAGAGTAACCGGCTGTCAAACTTATCAGCGGATCCTGGAGATGTGACAGCTACCCAGTCTATATGAGGTGCATTAAAATCACCTAGAATAAGACAGCTACTGTGTTTACTCCATTGTTTGAGGTGATCTAAAATGAAGTCATCACACTGACAATAGGGACTTCTATACAGAACTCCAATGAGTAGAGTGCCGGTTGCAAAGCTTACTTCACAGCTAATTACCTCACCTGTCCCACTGTCATGAGCTTCAGATTTCACGGAACGAACATGTAGGGAGTTGTTGATGTACAGAGCAACCCCGCCACCTCTACGACCCTTAACTCTGTCGCTGCGCAAGCAACTAAATCCGCATAGCTCAGGTGTGTCATCTAATCCCGAAACCAGCCATGTTTCAGTAATGGCCACAATACCTGGGCTAAGGTCTTCTACTAATACACCTAGCTCGTGAAATTTGTTCCCGATACTACGTATATTAGTGTACACTACCTTCAGGCTTCCTATGCGGTCTGGCCTATCCACACAGGTCTTGGAAGCATACGTTTCCAAGACCTGACTATTTGAAAACCCACCAGTTTAAGGTTAGTCTCACCATTTTTGCGTCTTGTTTCTAGCTGGGACAAAACTTCTTTTCGTTTAAGTCTGTCTTCAAGAGATAAATCAGGTCTGGCTGAAATTCCTGACCCGGCAAGGTTGTGTACATTAGCCAGTAGATGATTCCGTTCATCAGGAGAACCTAAGACTACTTTAAGCAACCTACGCTGATTAGAACATTCATCATCTCTTTTGCCTATTCTAATCAGCTTTTTAATCGATACTCCAGGGAAATTCGCTGGGAGCATCTTCCTTATAATACTACTCACTAATTTAAGGTCGTGATCGTGCCTTTTCACGGGATCAGATTCTTTGGACTCTTCCAAATTTCCAACAATTATGTTAGAGTCTAAGGAGAGCTTGTCGTATTTAGCAGTGGCTACGTCCTTTCTCACCACTATTGATGCAGCCTGGCTACAGGTGACAGACGTTTGCCTACCATCAATATTACTATATTTCTTTCGACTGCTTATTTTTGTTACCCATTTATCATCTGCCTGCAGTTGCTTCTCAGGGCTGCTGCAGTTTTTGATGGTACAATCAAGATCAGTGTCTGCGCCACCTTCATGGTGAACTTCGCTTACGGTGTTCTCTGGTTCTGAGGTGCTGTTTACAGCTTCCGTTTTTTTACCTTTTCGCTTACTAAGACGCTTCGAACGCCTAGTAGGTTTTACTTCCGGGGTAACTGGGATAGTAACCGCCGGTGTGATAACATTCATGATGGCACTTACTGCTTCATCTTCAGACGGGCAGTCCGTGTCACTCTTACTAGCCACGCTATCATCAGGAAGTTCCATGGCTTTAGAGAGCAGTTCGTGAGCCTCCCTTATTAAGGTCATCTTTGGAGAGCAACACATTCTGCACATCCAGTGGGATGTTGGAGCAGTACAGCGTTTGTATGCAGCTGGACGTAATCCAGTACACATCTTATGATACCATTTTTCACAGTTATTACACTGTATTCCATCATCTACCAAAAAGTAACACTCCGCCCTATTACATTTATGTGGTACTTTTGACATCATGAAATTCTACTGGAAACAGCCAAGACAATTTACCCAATATAGACTATATAAGTGGTTAAAATCAAAACTTAACAGACAAAAGTCAAGTTAAAGTTTTTTTTAAATGTTCTTGAAGTGAATAACACAACAAAACAGCGATTTGTCAAAAACGTGAAATACGTGAAAAAAGCACTCCCTTTCAAACAGCGCGCGACAAATTGTGCATGGTGTCTGAAACAATAGGTACTGGAATTAAGTCTCGACGGGAAAACAATCACAACACAGGGGATTTCAGATATATCCAGATGAACAGTCCTAAAACGCGCATCCTGTATTCCACTGCTAGTCAGCACCAACTAAATAATCCTCAGAAATCGTCCATACTAGGATCCTACATGTCAACAGAGATCGAAGATATGATCAGTCCATGGGAAATGCGAAGTTACCTTGAAAGCACTTTTAATAACTCGCATTAAAATACCATATTGCAAATCCAGTACGCATCAAAAGACTCAGCTGATTTGCTTGAAATACCATAGGACCTATATCATTCCATAGGCGAATAATCACTGAAAAATAGATGTCGGATTGACCTAAGTACATTTTTCAGAGGAATGAAGCACTAAGTTCATTATTTGACAAAGAAGACCATTGCTCATTAAGCATATTGTAACCACACCACTGAGGCAAAACGTCTATCCAGTGTTCCTTCTTTCTCATTGGTTCTCTAACTGATTTTAGTTAGTAACGAATTATACCTTGAACTCTTAATAATATTGGACTCCACTTTGAATTTCTCTATCCATGACAAAAGCATTTGATTCACCACTCACTCGTTTCCGAAGTAAAAACTGTTTCAATTACCTTATTTACCTCTCTTGTTTTATCCCTCTGAGTTAGATGACACCACCATGATGAAGTCCACTTATAGACATTCTATTCCACATCATGAATCTGAATAAAGTGGCATCTATCTATCTGCTCATATTCAAACCATTTATATAGATGGAAATTTATCTAATATCACCCCCAGTAGCAAGTGATAGAAAAATTATTAACACCAGTGATATATTTCAACAAGTTTCGTTGCTTCCCCAGACTTATTTTATTATTCTCAGAGCTATTTTGGAGTCATCTGCTGGTCATGCTGGTCAGAATCCATAACAGGATATTGTACAAAGTAAATCCGTCAGGTTCATCTAAGTCCTAAAAGTATAGTCAAAAAATTACGAAGTGATTACATCCAAATACGCAATTATTACTGTTCAAAGTGGCCTCTGTTGATCAAACTTACTGCCAGATAAGTTAAAGTTCGTAACAAATGAAAATGCTCAAAAAATCTTATTTGTCCACCAAAATGAACCAGTCGGGCTTGAAAATTGCTGTACAATTTATCAGTTACTTATAAGTAGTACAGCAACTACAACAAATTAAAAGAGAATCCTTCTTACATTTAATAACATAAAGTGGAACTGAGGTGACTCATGAACATGTAATATATAGTAAATCATAGGAAAGCTTTGAAAATACAGTCTATAACTGGTAATTTCTAGTTATTTACACGTAAATTGAGGAAATCAAGTGGTAAATATACAAACAAGATATTACTGTGACCAATATGTAGACGTTACACAGTGATACACCCATTGACTGGGTATTGTATTTGTGCGTCGGTGGTATAGCGGTTAGGATGCTCGCCGACCATGCACATGGTCTGGGGTTCGATCCCCGCCCACAGACGCTCTCCTTTACCTCGCTGAGCCAGAAATAATCCTGGTAAAGAGTAAAGGTTGGGCATGAGGCAGGCTAGCAACCCCATCCTGTAAAATAAACACAGCTAGAGAAACTTCAAGCCACTAGGTTGAAGCCCTATGTTCCACTGGGGAACGTGAAGGAAAAAAATATGTAGACGTTCTAACAGTAACTAGACAATACAGCCATGTAAATTAACAAATGTAATGGTTAAAAATTCCTATCTTGATTATCTTAGTTTGTAATCCTCTGTCATTTAAAGAAGGGAATATTAAGTTACATTTTCAAATGAAACACTGATCATTATAGGGATTCGAGTTAATTCACATCACAATTCTCTAATAGGAAATTAATGGAAAGCAATTTCATTCTATAATCTGTTTGACATCTGTTAAACTGAATATGGGTGTTTTCTGAGACAAATCTTCACAATAATTTCATGTTATGGAAATAACGAGGATTCTTCCACTCCTTAATCATACAGTTATCTGACATAGTCTAGTAGAATTAATTTTCAACTGAGATTTTTGTATCCACACCTTACAAATAACTGAGACATCACTGAATATGTTATTATGAAGCTACTTATTGGCTAATAGTTAACAGTGCAACACTGGATGAGCATGTTTTTCATTTTGGCATTCATCATACCGATTCAACAAGAAGTGACTTTTGTAGATCTATAGTATTGTAAATAAAACTGATATTTGTTATAATGGGTCTTGGATTTGAGTTTCGATGGCAACAACTTCCCTCATTGTAATGTAGGTAGATATAGTTTATGGATCCTAAATAGGACAGATATGTGTACTGTATCCGACCGCTTACCCCTATAAAACAAGCAACAATGAGTTAAAAATCAAAGCAATACAGAGGTATCATTCCAAGAAGCTTAGATAGCAAGATTCGGTAAATCAATTAGGTCCAGAAGTATCAAAAGTGAAAAACCATTATAAACTTAACTATGGATAGTTACCTGGTCTCATCTACAACAACCGAGTAATAACCTCAGTTAGTACAAAGTGAACTTAACTTCAGTAAACTTTTGGCAAGGACAAAGTTGGGCTGATGCTACCATTCCGATGAATGCCTTACACGATGACTTTTCATAACGTTTCTCATTTAGGACTTCTCTTGAAGGTAATTAGTCTTGAAATCAATAAAATGGTGAGAGACCGAGCTCAGGACTTCATTAGAGGTAAAATACAGAGAATAAGGGTTCATTTGTCTGTCTGTCTGTTTTCGACATAGAACTCTACACAAATGTGCGGCAGTTCAAGTCGCCACACTCCGTGTAGCACGCGAAGCAAGAGAAGAAAGTACAAGAAAAGCATAATAGAGACAGTAAGCAGAGGTGTGAGACAAAGGAAGAGTAATAACGAAGAACAAAACAGTTTCATTGGAAATCATAAGTCACAAGGAGTGGATGCATCTGCGCCACTGAGAACGATTTTGAGTCATGTCACCAATTGTTTCCAACCATCGGCTTTTACCGTCCCAAGGATCCCAATCAGGAATCCAGTCTACACCTTCCTACGTGGCTTAGACTAACTGTTGTAGATTTCATTGACTGGTGAGACCATGTTTTTGTTTGACCGCCGCTAGCTTTTTTCCAGCCTGACCCTACATCCGCTAACATTTCTCGTCGAGGAAGGCGATAACTAGGCATACGTAACAAATGTCCTAACCATCTCAGTCTTTGTAACTTCACGACTTCGTCGATTGATTTCCCCTTCTTACCTAGAACTCGACTGAAGCCTAACCTCAATATTGCTCACCTTATTATGCCACTTCACACGGGAGATAGAACGCAGGTACCTATGATCAAGGACAGCTAATCTTTTCATGTCATCTACTCTCAATGGCCAGGTCTCACAGCTAGCCATAAAGGAGGACGGAGCGGATTGATGAGCAGTACACCCGCCCTTAGGTCGATAGTCGAACATCTCGTCTACACCAGAGTCGGTGTAAACTGGCAAATGCGAAACGAGCCCCCTGTATTCGTGCTAAGAAGGGTTTATTTGGTCTTCTTATCATACAAACCAGCGTCAAATGTCGTTTCTTATGGTGCATTCCTAAGCCTTCTTGTTTTCCAATTATATTTTAATAAGATGCCGTTGATAAATAGATCATTCTCTCTATTTTTCATCCATGATACTAAGTTCTGATGCGTTTTACTCAAATACAGTGGTTGACTTGCTTCTCTAGAATATTTATTGGTTGAAGGCTGGCAGCATTGACTTTGAAAATTGATATAAGCGAAAGTGTAATTATGCATATCGCTCACAACAAAATGCGCAAATGTTTAACAATAACCTTTGCTCTAACAATGAGAACCGAGCTTAAGGATACATGAGTAGTTGTAAACCATGACCTGAAGGCTACAGTAAATTTTACCGAACTCACTGATAAAGGTTTTGGAATACTATGTGCTGTTTACAAGGCTGTAAATCCTGATGTTGATATATTTCGTATGTTATATCCGACTTATATTGGACACTATTTGGTATGTGGTATTCAGGCAGCCAGTTCATGTTTACAATACAAAGCTTACGGAGTCCAAGGGTAACGCCTCTGAATTCGGTGCTTCTTGAAGCGGTTTCATATCTCTGATGAAACTTATGTTTCATCGAGGTTACAAAGATACCATGTTGATGAGTGCCAATAAACACAATCCCCATGTTTAGATTTTCCACCCGATCACCTCCAAGTCTAGTTCAAAATGCACTCTTCAATTTCCAATTTAATTTTTACTATTTTCAGATAAGTGAAGTTTGTTGCAAACTTTCTTAAAATCTGAATTATTACATGAGATTTTTGTAGATATGTGCTGAAAATTCCACACTGTACCACAAGTACTGTTTCTGGAATAAAGCGAAATTGTTATTATTGTTATTGTTCGCAGTTGGCTCTACACATGAATCAATAAATTCTGAAGACAAAGGTGTAATAATTATGCATTTTACTCTATTTTGAATTTTCTCAGTACTAGTAAATATTGATTCGCTGAATGATTTATATAAGATCTTCAAACTATGTACATATATCAAGTATGTATGGTGAACTACTGCCCAAAAACTTATTAAATTAATTGTAGTGTTAGCTAATTACTAAATTTTGAAGTATCTTATAAACTTTCATTATGCTCTTAACAAACACACCGATATAATACATAGGTTATATGGAAAGAAATAGTAACAGTAATGCTGAAAAGTCATTCCTCTAGTCAATTAAATTGGACTTTACATACTGGACCTGAAATCTTGAATGGTAGACAATGTCAGATGGAGGAAATGAAACAAGAACATGTGTAGATGGAATAATTGTCATTATGGTATGAAGAAAAGAAATCCGCTGATGTACTCCTAAGAATAAAATCCTAAACTTTATTCATACAATTAACTTGATTATAAATTACTTCTGGTAGCAAGGAGTTATGTTAAAGCGTATCCCGAAATTTACTAGTTTCAATGAAAAAGTCTTGCTAGTTTTTGGTAGTAAATGTTATTTGATAGTAATATCTAGACAGCAGGCTTCAGAGTTAAAACTGCATCTTTACGGTTTTATGCTAGTACAAGTGGCCTATAGCACTAGAAATGCTTCGTTCTTACTTGTAACCCGGTGGCGTTCATTCAAACTGGTGTAATTTGAGGATATCCCTTAACACTACTCGCTAAAGAAAGTCATCAAGACAACAATTCAGCTTATTCTATAAATTTTGTCTTTTTATTGATGAAATTAGCCAAGGAAGCACTGTTATACAGCCTAGATTAAACGAAGCATTCTGACCGAATTGAAAACAGGCAAATGCTATTGGCTAACAAATTGTGTATAGTTGTTGTTCTTCTGTATTGAAAGACAACTTTAGATTAAATCACCATAGTCGTAAATTGATACCGGTTGATAGCCGAAAAATGGAGTAACAACCATCATGTTGAACATATGAAGGAGAGAACGACCTTGACTAGTCCAATAACGAACCAATCAGAACTACACGTGGGGTAGAACTTGGAAGAAAAACGAAAACGTCTGTCAGGCCACATCACTTGAAGTCATACAAAAGTTATTGAATAAAACGAAAATGTAGCAATGATGTTCGGAACTAATGCAAGGTCAGGCATAAACAGAGAATTTTATCTGAATATGATGCATTGGAAACACATAAAAATTTGGCAATGGTTTTCGTGAATATCCTGATTTTTCTTTTCACCTTACATTCGTAATTCATTCGGAAAGGTTTTCAAGTTCAGTTCTCCTACAGAGAATTTCTGAATTTAAACAAAAATAACAGCTAATTAAGAAAGGAGTCTTTTTAAGATATTATTTGTGGGAAAATGTTACTCTATAGGAAGACCTTGATCTAAGTTTCGTGCTTGTCGGCTGTCATCAGCAAGGTATTACCAAAAACTTGAGGAGACTGCTGTTCACTGCAGGATTTAATCCTATGTAGCGAAGTGATGAGATTATTAATCCCACTGCTAAGTTATTTAAGTCACAGTTACCTCTCTGTAGGGCTAAATTGCTGTATACAAATTGAACACTAGACGATAACTGAGATAAGTGTACTCCTGAATGGTGATCGAAATGAACTTATTGGCATGACTAGCATGGCACTCTTATCGTAAATAATAATACGTCACCTTCTTAAGCTAGGGTTGGTTGAGTAGAGTTGAATGAATGAAGTTGAGAGACATTTTGACTTAAAACAGGATTAGAACTCTCATAGTGGTTAGGACGCTCGCCGACTATGCACATGGTCCGGGGTTCGATCCCCGGCCACGGACGCACTCCTTTACCTCGCTTAGCCAGAAATAATCCTGGTAAAGAAGAAATGTTGGGTGTGAGGCTAGCAACCCCATCCTGTAAAAAACTTCAAGCCACTAGGTTGAAACCCTATGTTAAACTGAGGAACGTGAAGGAAAGAAAAAGAACTCTTACTTCATGTTGAAAATGCAGACGTTCGAATGTGCTTCATGGCGAATAAGATGACTCCAACGTAAAACAAATGATTTATACTCAGTGAATGCCTAATATTCTGGGCTATATCGTACTACACCGGCTTGGAGCAGCTAATTTGGAATCTTAAATAGAAGGGCAACTTCATTTTGAAGTGTGACTGATTATGTGGTGATGATTCTGTTGACGACTATCATTAAACTACTAAGATGTTAACAGTACTTTATACTCAATACAATATTTTACCATTTAACGCTTTACATTATTTCGATTTGGCATCAACATTCTGTTCAGTAATCAATAATCTACTGCACTCAGCCCAATGAGTATAATGCCTATAGAGATCAATCAGTACAATAAACATGTCGATAGTACATTTTTTGTATACTCAAGAGGTTTCTTCTCCTTCAATGACATCACACTGCAATAAAAACAATTTTTGTATGAAGTCAGAAAATCTAGTTTAGTGAATCGAAGAAAATAATTAAATTCTGTATTTTTCTTGAAAGGTATATTTTTCCAGGAAACAAAACACAATCATTAAATTGTCTCATTTGCTCAACGCATGAACTAAATTATTTAGGCTGACTTCGTTTTAAAAACCTAGTCAGTCACATTTTGTGCAATCTTTTATGTGCATAGACAACCCGACAAAAAAAACGATACATCCTTTATATACTGTCAATTATAGATCAATGTTGGGAGAGGGAGGGGGTGGAATTTGGGGCACTATAATAACTCAGTTGTTTAAAGACTCTATAAGAAACAATCTATGTGGTTGAGCAGATACTTTACAATTTCACATGTGAAGTTGATTCGGTTTCAACTTATTTCAAGGCAGATACAATCATAAACCTAAGTCGAATAGAGGAACAGTTAAAAAGCCATAAAATAATAAACTTTAAAACAATTCATTCCCTTTTCATGAATTTAGATAAAGCAATAAGAAGACGTAATTTGTCTGAATCGTGTGTGTGTAATGTATTTGAGCAACACATTTAAGAACAATCTGGTCACACCCGGACTTGTCATAGGAATATATATGAAATTAATAAAGAGTTAAGAGGTGAGAAAATAGACTTAGGTCAATTTAAAAGGACATACTGAAGGTCAAAATAACTTTGGAGATGACTAAAGCAAATAACAGGTAATAGTACATCTACCTTGGCTGGTATCAAAACAGAGTTTAGTGTGATGACAAATTGTTTTTGAACACATAAAGGTGGTTTAAACTTTTTAATTGCTAGGGCTTCCAAAAACTCTAGGTTACTTCCCAAACACATCTTATAGATGGGTTTAAAACACGTATAAACGTCAATTTTATGTCCTGTCTCTATAATATGTTTCGCAAATAAGGAGCTAGGTCGTCTGTTCTCACCACTAATGGGTTCTGGGGATTCTATTTCCTTCTGGAGTCAACTATGAATATGCTCTGAATCCCTTACTTGCACAGATCGATGAGTCTTCCCTATGTATATGTGTCCATTCGCATGTTCAAAGGGTTTAGATGGATATATTGGCTTTTGGTGTGGTTGTGTTTTCTGAGCTGGACAGTTGATTTGCGAAGCTTTCATCACCCTACTGGGTGACATCTTCAGCGCATACTTCAATTCGATGAAGTCAGCTTTTAGATTTCTCCACGAGTTTTTTAGTCATCTCTCCTGGTGACGTAAGCTTGAACGCGATTGGTTGTTTTTGTGTGTTTTCACATCTTCTAGGCTAATTGAATTGGAACTGATTGTTTCTTTGACTTGAACTTTGACCCTTTCTATGTGAGGTTTTTTCTTATTGGTTGATAAATTTTGTCTATCTCGATGTGTCTATTGATTGATGATTTACTGGAAGGCCAGCCAAGCTTCTAAAAATTCTCTAGCCTTCTTGTTGTTTGGAATTGATAGTGTTCTCTGAGCTCCTTGGTTTAATTGCGGAGCTTTCATCGTCTTTCTGGACGACATCTTCATCATTTCACTTTATCCCAAATACTGCGCTGAAGATGTCGTCCAGAAAGACGATGAAAGCTCCGCAATTAAACCAAGGAGCTCAGAGAACACTATCAATTCCAAATCATCCACCTGAGTTACAAATCTTTTCTATTACTTCTTGTTGTTTCTTCTGTCTAATATTTGAACGTTGTCCCAGTCGAATTGATGTCCGTGGTTGTCTGTATGTAGTGATATGAGGGAGTGGATATCATGTCTTTTGACGGCTAACATATGATCGTGGATACGAAGACGAAGGGGATGTCCAGTAGTGTTTTTCGCAGTTGTTACAATTTATTTTGTAGATGATGTTGGTTTTATCTTCTTTCGCTGTTGAGTCTTTTGGTTGACATAGAATTGAGTGAAGCGACTTTGTTGGTTTGTGTACGACGTCAATTCCTAAAGGTTTGAAGAGTCTTGTAGTGATTTCTGAGATGTCCTTTATATATGGTAGGGCGATTTCCTTTGTGCTTTCCTTGGTGGCTTTCGATTTGATAGGTTGGCTTGGGGGTATATGTCTTTTGGTGAAATTCCGTGGATATCCATTCTTTTGGAAGACGTCCATGAGATACCTTTCTTCAATTTTCCTTAAGGTGGGAGTGCTGCAATGAGTCCTTGCTCTCTTGAATAGTGTTTGTATGCAATTCCTTTTGTGTGTTATTGGGTTGTTGTTGTTGTGATTTAGGATTTGGTCTGTGTGATTTGATTTCCTATAAACTTGAGTTTCTAACTCCCCTGTGGTTGTTCGCTTGACTAAGACGTCCAAAAGTGGTATTTTGTTCTCGGATTCCTCTTCTCTTGTGAATTTTATGTCGTTGAAGACGTTGTTTATTAAGTTGTGAGCTTTATCTAACTCGTTTCTTTTGATTATTACAAATGTGTTGTCTACGTAGCGTATCCAAATCTTGGGTTTGATCCTTGGTAGAATTATGTTTTCGAGCCTTTGCATCACTGCCTCTTCAATCAAACCTGATAGTGGCGATCCCATGGGTGTTCCTTTTACTTGTTCATATGTTTGGCCGTTGAACTGGAAGTATGTTGTTAGGCATAGGTTTATGCATTCCATCCAGCTTGTGTGTTGCATTTTTGATTGTTTTGGAAGGTGTTCGTCGTTGCTAAGTAATTGCTCCATGGTTTCTTTTGCTAGTTTTTTTCCGATTGATTTATTGGCTTCACGTTCTTAATTATTATGATATTAGCTGCATAAAAGGTTTTTTAACAACAGCGTTCAATCTTTGTCTAGTTGTCAAGCTGCTATGATCCCCCAAATAGGGTAGCTTAATGTACACGTCTTTCTTAGGGGCGAGTTGGTGAATGGTTCTTGGTGTTCTGACTATTTTATATCTCCTGATGAACTTTCATATATATATATATGTTCGTACGACAAGTCCGGGTGCGATCAGATTGTGCGAAATGCGTTACACAAATACATTACACACGATTCAGACAAATTACGTCTTCTTATTGCTTTGTCTAAAATAATAAACAGCTTTCCTACTTTTGTGTGGGATAAGTTACGATCCTACAAGAACTAAGTTCTCGACCAGACGTCCGACAGGCAAGCACGTTAACATATCCACTGAAGTAATGGAACTCCAATGGCCTTTGGTTTTCAAATCCTATCAGTTGATGATTTACACTGCCTGCGTCGTAGACTATCATTTTTTTCTAAAAAATCAAACGACAGAGAAACAAACAAACATAATTTTAGGAGTTGTTTATAAATATTTTTTTGATGAAATATCTACAGCAGTGATATTAGTTTGTATGTGCTCATGCACCGTATCGTTGAACTGGTATTTATGAGGTAAGGTAGACTTCGACAGTCCTCTCGTGATATTCTTATTTGACCTTACGTCCATAGCGTTCACTAGGTAGATCTTATTGAGTGAATGAATGATAATAGTTTTATTCCAAAACAGTACTTGTGATAAACAATGGAATTCTCAGCATTTTACTACAATATTGCATCCAGTTAGTACATTAACAATAAATAAAGTTCTACATAGATTAAGGTAATCTCAGTTAGTTTTGACAACAACATATTAGCATGTCGGTAGCAAAGCCAAAATTTAAACAGAGTGTTTGAAGATGTTAGAAAATTAGGTTCTAGCATATCTACTGGCGTAAACAGAAGAAAGAAACAAAGCTGCACATAACAGAAAAAAGGGAGAGAAAAGGAAAAGAAAGAAAGAAAAAACGTTGTACCTATGAATGATATGAGTTGGAAAGACGAGATCCAGTTGTTCTACTGACTGTTTAATAAGTTAAAGGTTTCACGCCTAATGCTTTCTTTATCGCACAGAACACGAGCTAAGTAGGGTATGGATGAGTTTTTGTACTTACTAGTGCGGGCATATAGTTTCCTATATTGGCTTCTGGTTTTGCCTGATGAGATACAAGGGGAGAGTTGTGAATGAAGAGGGTGTTGTGAGTTAGATAGATAGAATGGATTTATCCCGTTTTTCACATGAGTCCATGTGCCTGTCAAGCAGAATATTAACAAGCTGGCTAAGTGGCACCGTGGCTTACCCTGCTGACAACCTTTAACATTCTGCGTAGTAAGGCATAGTCTTTCTTCAGTAGCCCAGGAAAAACTAAGGGGGAACAATAGAGAATAATAGGCAGAATGCGAGAGTTAACGAATTGTAGGAGTAAGGGTTGGGTTATACCAGAATGTCTTAACTTCTTGATGCAGAAGGTAAGATGGAATATTTTCTTAGAAATCATCAAGATATGAGACGACCAGGAAAGATCAGAAGATAGAATGACGCCTAGGTATTTAATTTCTGACTTAGTTTCAATTTCAATGCCATCTATGTTGCACAACTCGTGAGTGCTAACCAGTTTATTTAGGTCAGGTTTGTGCCTAAAGGTGAAATTAACTGTTTAAGGTGAGATCGTTTTCCTTGGACCATTGGCTGATTTCTAGTAAAAAGCTGTTTATCTTAGAGCAGTCACTTTGACATTTGACAGGCAAAGATACAGTTAGGTCATCAGCATATTTGACAAAATTAATGTCATTTGAAGATGGTAGGTCATGTAGAAAGAAAGAAAAGAAAAGTGGGGAGAGTACAGCACCTTGGGGGACACCAGCTTCAGTGAGCACAGCAGAGGAGGATTCGCCTTTGTATACGGTGTACTGCATTCTGTTTGAAAAGTAGGAATGCAACCAGTTAGTGACCCAGGACTCGGTTTGTGTCATGGAGAGCTTATTTAGCAAGAGACATCTAGGTACAGAGTCGAAAGCAGAAGTGAAGTCAAAAAACGTGCAGCGGACATATTTGGCACCTTTACCTAATGATGAGACAATACTGTTGTGTAAGACGGCTGCAGCGTCTAAAGTACTCCTACCCTGTCTGTAGGCAAATTGTTTGGGGTCTTCGAAGCTTTTAAGGGAGGGTTCGAGTTTAAGAAGTACTAGTTTTTCCATGAGCTTTAGAAACGGGGAAGTGATGGCAATGGGTCTGAACTTTACGTTCTTGCTATTGCCAGGTTTAGGGACAGGGACTATTTTAATGTCTTTCCATGGAACAGGTACAACGTTTTCGGAGAAAGAAGCATTTAGGATATTAGTTAGAGGAGAACATAAAGCATCTGCACATTGTTTTAGAACATATGCAGGTATGCTATCAGGGCCAAGACTATATGAGGGCTTAAGAGTTTTAAGACATTTTAAAACATCGAGAGTGTTAAAGTCCTGGAAGTTATCAGCTACAAGATTAGTAACGTTAGAAGTGGTTATAGTAGAAGGAGAGCGTATAAAAGACTGATTAAGAGCATTAACATCACAAGAGGGAAAAACATTACATCGCTTACTATTGCCAGTAATTTCATTGAAAAGTTTCCACATGCTGATAGGAGATTTGCATGATAAAAGTGTTTGGTTATAGATAGCATTAAGATTTTTGATTTCAGATTTGATTTGAGCATTAATCTTTTTAAGTCCTAACTTGTCTTTGCATTTATATAACATTTCTTTTTGCCTGCGAAGTTGAGATGAGGAGACGAGAAGCGGTCGAGGCGTTTGAACAGTGTTTGTTTGGGACAGCATATGTCGAGGCAGAACTTGAGATAATCCATTATATTGGTGATTGAGTCATCTAATGTACTTTCATAGAATAAATCCCAGTTAGTATTTTTTAACATGCATCTTAGATTGAGTAGGTTGTCAGATGTGTAGCATCTTTGTTGTGCTTTCATAGACAGGTGTGAGAAGACTTTAATATGTGTTTTGCTGTATATTTTTGGTAAAACACGGACAATGCAGTGATCTGAGTTTAGTATCGGTGAACGTCTACGTGTTTCATATACTCCTTCGTCATTAGTAAAAACTAGATCGAGTGTTTTGTCAAGTCGAGTGGGAAATTTGACTATGTTTGTGTGACCAAGAGCTTCAAGAAAGGAGCAATCTGAAGAGTTGAAGTCCCCAGTAATAACGGATAGAGAGTTGTCGAAGTTGGCAGCATTAAACATGGTGAATAGATCAGATGGAGAGCAACTAGGAGAAATGTACATGTTTGTAATATAGATTTGTTTATATTTGGGGAGATGTTTGGGGCGACATTTGACAGTAATACAGTCAATGAAGTCATTTGAGAAGGTGAAGCAGACGTTATTTGAGACAGACCATTTGGAGTGAATAAAAGTTGCAACGCCACCACCATTTTTCTTATTACAACATTGACGGTCTTGACGAAATAAAATAAAGTCCTTTAGTGAGATAAGATTGTCATCATACAGTTCATGTAACCACGTTTCTTGTAATGTGATTATGGCGGTATTATGATAAGTTTCAGTGGACATCAAGGATTGTAGGTACATTATCTTGTTTGGCAGAGAGCGGCGGTTTGTATTCATTATGACAGGGACCGTAGTTAAGTGTATTGGTGT
Organism: Trichobilharzia regenti; assembly: GCA_944472135.2. Classification (NCBI taxonomy): domain Eukaryota; kingdom Metazoa; phylum Platyhelminthes; class Trematoda; order Strigeidida; family Schistosomatidae; genus Trichobilharzia; species Trichobilharzia regenti. The sequence continues at coordinate 52,323,775 of OX235263.1, forward strand.
ACGTTTGAGAGCTCTCTGCCAACCACTACGATGTTTCCTCCTTGGTTTCTTTGGAATATGAAAATCATTTGGTCGTAGATGATTGATAAAGTTACGAGAGTAAATGATTCTGTTAGAATTCATATTTAGGTGATAAATAAATGTTGGTAAACAGTAGACTGGATGCAAAATGTACCTTCACGTAAAAGGAGAAAAGACTCTCTTACAAACATAAAAGGACCAGAACCGATGTCCAGTGACCATAGTTGGGCTGTTAAATAAATTGGGTCCATCTGAAGGAGTCGGGTGACCTTCATTGCAAACCATTAGTGCAAATCATTTTCAGGATGAGAAACAAACGAACGGCATATGAACCTGCTCTAGTCTTCAGCAGATTTGAGAATAGAGTCTAGCATATTGCTCTACCACTTTGTGGATTAAAATATAAGTCCGATGCTCTCAGACTGGATGTTTAAAACAACCATCTGCCTCATTTTGAACAGTCTGACGGGGTCTAGTCCCTCATGTGAAATATAAAATGGAAACCTCAATTTAACTACGGTCTCCAACTTATTATCGCACCAGTTACGATACACTCGAACCATTAACTCATCATTCGACTAGTGTTATTTTTATTCTCCTAAATTTTTTGTTTTTGTTCTTGTCAGTATCCTTGTTTTCATCAGCGGCTCATTACTGTTTTAAAATCTTGGTTTATGTGCATCCTTTTGAGTAACCAGTTACTTCCTTTCAGAAAGTTAGCCTATAATGAGATAGCCAATATGGCTATTTTGATACCACATATTACACTCCGATCCAGATAGGACAACATACGAGCTTGATGGAATCCCGGAAATCCTCTAAATTGCTGCACATCAGAAACTTGCATATAAGATCTCAATGAAGCACTGCAGAAAACCTTCCCCTCTATCATCCTAAAAAGGCATTTTCCATATGGATTCATCCAAAGACTCTTTGGAATCGCCATCAAACTTACCTAGTTTTGGTTTGCACTAACCGCCAAAGGAGAAGCTGCATTATTTAACAATAGTCTATGCCGTGTAAGGGTAGAGGCACAATTATAGTAAGAAGTAACTGACTACAGAAGCGTTTTGTTTTTGTCATTTCTATTTACATGCCAAAGAACTAGATTATAGATCCAACTGAGGATAAGTTCTACCATCAACTGAATGATCTGAACCAAGAGCACTTGATAGATATCATGGTGTTATTTAGAAACGAGAATACGTAATAATGTTTTTTGGACTTCTCGGGGATGTATTGATCCCGTGTTCTCTCCTCACCAGTTGTTAGAACACCGTCACACGTACAACAGGCCAACAATCGTCTTATTTTTTGGTAGTAGAACTGTTTTTGATTCAAGCTTGTCGTCTTACGGTGAGATAACTTGCAGCACAAGTTAGGGGTCCATTTTTCACATTGGAGGACCGTCTGAGGAGGTGGCAAGAGTTTATAAGCTGTCCTGGAGCAAGCCACAGGTGACTTCAGAGAACAGGATGGAACGCAGATATGCTTTTGAAGCCCCATCTTCTATTCGGAACTTAAGGGAATAATAATATTCAGCGATTGCATGTAAAGCATTTGTTTTGCACAGTCAAATTGTAAATTACTGCTGCAAGATTATCAACGACCTGTACTCGCAATCACTCCAGCGGACAAAAATTAAGTTTACCTAGGTAGATGATTTTTGAGAAGGGGTGGAGTGTGATTCATGAAACCGCTACTCGTGTAATGAAAGCGAGGGTGGTATATGCCAGTCTATATAACCTCTGTAGCTTTCATGATGTTATCATGACCCTCTGGTCATCACGGGTCAGGTTTTACTGCACCTTAGTGTGCCAAGTTGAACTCTACTCCTGCAAAAATTGTCCTCTGTGGTTAAGGATGTGCAATAACTCTGCACTTGCAGTCATTATTGTGTCTGTAGAAGTGCTTGTTTTCGTTCCAAAGGTAAGTGTTTGCATATGCAGTAGAATATCTTCCAGTTAATGACGTAATCCTGCAACATGGAATTCTGTGATTTGAACATCTGTTGCAAATGCCATTCCAGTACATTGCGTGATGGTTATTGTCTACTAACCTTAATAACAAATGAAAAAGAGAAGAGGTGGCTATCCCAAGGCATCACACCACTATGTTTTATTTGGGTGACATTTTTTTGGATAGAGTCAACGGGAACATATTACTCAGTCACTCGAGAAGTTATCAGGTAGGGTTTCTTCTTTTAATGAAAGCAATACAAAGTTATGCCTGCTTCTGCAGATGTGTTCGTGAACAAATTCATTTCTAATCGTGGTGAATACCTATGAGAGCATCAAAGAAACAAGAACAAGCAGCTCAGCAAAGACATCTTTCCAATGATTTCATCCTCAAAAACTGTACAATCGTATTTTTATATATAACTTAGATTCATCATATAATTCAACATTTTAAAGAAGGGAGATTAAAGCAGACAATCATTTTTTAAAATTACAGCTTGATGCCACATCGTATTTTCGGTACAAGTATGGAATTTTTAGCATGTGATATCGGTAGCCCAAATTTCGCAGGCCGACCGTAGATATCGGGTGTGCGTCCGCAGGAGATTGAACCCCGGACCATGTGCATGGTCGGCGAGAGTCCTAACCACTGTACCACCGACGCTTGATGTGAAAGCCCGAAGGTGTGAACATAGATTACAAGCGGCACAGAAGCAAAATTACATGGGATTAGAAAATAGCTGTGTGATATGCAAAATGTAAAGTGTAAAACGAAGACAGGTGTGAACGGAATTTGCATAAAAATGAATTGAAGCGTTCGTTTTTATAAGTGACAATTAGAGAGTGAAGGGGATGAAAAAAGAGACACCTAGAAAATCGAGCAGAACTAGATCCACGGTAAATGTAGAGGTTGGACTAGTTTCTTTTAAACACATAGTAACGGCTTCCCGATGCGAATGACGAGAGAAGTCGGAAACACACTGCCCTAGGTAGATTTCTACTGTTTTTATAAATGACTCTGAATGATGAGTCAATTGAGATGCTGTGACAGGTGCTAATGAGGCGTCCAGTTATAGCGCTTCTGACTGAACAAATACTGCCTCTTTGCAATTATAATGGTTAGTATTGTCCAACACGTTTTGGAAGGATGCACGTAGAATGAACCACGTTCCTAGCTACATATGAGCAAGGGAATAGATATATGCACACTGTAGTGGTCATATGTGGGAGTTCGTCCTTCAAACTGTTTCGAAAGAAACTATTCCAACCTCTAAATTCATCATAGATCTAGTTCAGCCTGTATTTTTAGTTGTCTTCTTTTCCATCCCCTTCACTCTCTAATTGTCACTTATAAAAACGAACGCTTCAGTTCATTTCTATGCAAATTCCGTTCACACCTGTCTTCGTTTTACACTTTACATTTTGCATATCACACAACTATTTTCTAATCCCATGTAATTTTGTTTCTGTGCCGCTTGTAATCTATGTTCACACCTTCGAACTTTCATACCACGTTAAAGATGATTATGCCCTTTAATCTCCCTTCTTTAAAATGTTGAATTAAATAATGATCCTAAGTTACGTATAAAAATACGATTTATTAAATATTCCCATAGTAAAATTTAGAACAACACATTTAAGCGAACAGTATTGTTTTCAATTAGATCTGTGTCTGTAGAAGTGCTTGTTTTCGTTCCAAAGATAAGTGTTTGCATATGCAGTAGAATATCTTCCAGTTAATGACGTAATCCTGCCTGATGAGATCTAACTGAAAACAATATTGTTCGCTTAAATGTGTCGTTCTAAAAATACGATTGTACAGAATTTGAGGATGAAATCATTGGAATGATGTCTTTGCTGAGCTTCCTTTTCTTTTCTGTCTTATTCATTTCGTTTTCCATTAGTTTGCTTTTCTATTATTTAGCATGATGTATCCCTTGTTGCTCATTCTGAACCTAGTTTGATCTCCATGTAATGATAAATAATACGAGTTGATTTTGAGAACTTATAATACCAAAAAGAAAAGTAGGCGTAAACAGTAGGATTTATATACTTGCAGATTTGAAAATAAAATTGAAGTGATTATTGCTGTTTCAGAAAATTTTAACTTTGAGCAAATATACTGAAAGCATTTGTTGCACCCTGAAACTTTTCATCAGCTATACAACAGAATTAGATGAATTACTACTTTCATTATATTTTTATTATTTTTATTTTTGGTAACAGCTTGATTCCACACTGTATTTTTGGTACAAGTATGGAATTTTTAGCGTGGATATCGGTAGCCCGAATTTCGCAGGCCGACCATAGATATCAGGTGTGCGCCGGTGTGGGCTTGAACCCCGGACCATGTACATGGTCGTCGAGAGTCCTAACCATTGTGCCACCGACGCACCTTCTGGTCGTAGTGTTCTACAATATCGTACGTTTTAAGGGAAAATGTCTTAGTCATATTCAATTCATTAAGTTGAGTGCAATTCAAGAGTTGGTCAGAGTATCCATTTTCGCATGAGTATGCATTTTACGTTATCAATATTTTGGTTTGATAGTGTCCTTCTTCAGCTTGGTTGGACATTGACTGAATTTCAAATGTTTGATCAGGTGTATTCTGAATGGTTTACTATTCTGTTTTTTTTTCCTTTTTTAGATTAATCGTTGTGATCTATTCACCTGTAACTGATCTGATCTACTGGTTGATTTTGATAGGATATTTTATATCCATCTAATAAACAGTGCGAAATAGTCACTAAAATCAACCATTATCTTCCCCATTCTAAGGGAATATTATACAAACTGCGAGAATTTACCTCTAAATAAAAAGGTATTTGCCAGATAACAAAGTTAATGAAGTGTTTTTCTGTCTGTGCGCCACCAAGTGATTATATAACAGCATAATATGGTAGTATTTAGTAGCATAAATGTAATTTGACAAAATGCGGAAATCTACGTCGAGAATCTCCATTCGCACATGTTCTTGCGTTATCTTCATTGGTCTTCGTTTCAGTTTTCTATGTTGTTTCACATGGATCTCTTCTACGCTATTGAATCTGTCGATCAGCTCTTCAATATTACCGGATAAGACATAACACAGCATATAATAATGACAAAATTTTATCAGTAGCACAAGCCCAATTTAAATCGTCCTATAAGACTTTTCCAACCATATGATGATATAGAGTAAACTATAAAGCTTGAAGATATGAATATTTAATTTATATCACATAAAATTTTAACTGTCACCTTAGACTCTTCCTCTAAAAATACCTTGAAACATTCCATTAATTCACAAAATTACCACAATGTAGTGATTAAACAACATCTTTCCAAGAGACGTTGGTTTGTGATGAAATCTAACAGTTGAAGTTAAAAAGTTTCTATTAAGAAAGATCTGTCGACAAAATAGTCTATTAGACAACTTTTCTAGACTAATAGAATGAACTGCAAAATACAAGTTGCCAAACACTATTTGAGGTGATATGGTAGTTGTTTGAAACATTTAGCCCCGTGAACTTAGGTTATCTTGAATGTGAAGTTGACGATATTATTTGGGAAAGTACAATACTGAGATTTGATGTATAAACTATTTCTACCTTGTTGGCGATTAGATCTATTCATTCAACCAATGGTATTGAGATTTCTACTTCTTATTTAAATGCCATTCATGAGCCTCTTTCTAAGATCTATATCAATGGCGTTAAGGTGACCAATTAACTTAAGCCTTAGACTAAAATATATTGACAACAGAAGGCATTGTTGACTGCTTAATACAACAAACAGTTTTACTCCTGTGAATACTTTTGAAAAAGACGAGTAACCGAGGCGATTTCTTGACCTTCTATGCGTGTGACAGTGTCATAAAATCACTTTATCAACTAGACTTGGAGTAAATTAGCAGAAAGTGATCTTAGCGATTTACCAATCTACTGATATTTATGTAAAAAGTTGTTTTGAAACTTGAACTTATTTTATTTCCATCTGGAAATTCAATTGGGAGAACATGCCAACAAACTTAGAGTCTGGTTCCTATTTTAATATATAAACCTGGATTAATTCTCTTACTCACTTATCACTGTTGTTTAATATGAAAGAGAGATAAAGAATAGGTGGACAAAATTTGGGTGCTTGATAAATCAGCACACACCATCAAGATACACTAACAATAAAGCCGTCCCTTGGTTTAAAAAATTACTAAACGTGTGCATACGTTGACTGGTTAATAAAAAATACGATCAAATAGCTTAATAATATCTCTTCAGTGTATTATTATTATTATTACTTATTTGGGTTCCGAGTGGCATAGGGCTTCAACAATACATCTACAATATCTTCTATTCTCTGCCGTCCTCTATACCTGGGTCCACGATAGCCCATAGTCTCTCATCTCCTCCATGTCACCCTTCCACCGACAACCGACTCTTCGCTTCCCATTTGGACTCCACTCAACTGTAACTACCAGAAATAACTTTCAGTGTGAGAACTTCCAAGCAAAACATTTATATGTCATTTTTGATCAGCTGTATTGCCGAAGTGAGCTTCGATGCGGAACGCCTGGCACAACTTTTCTACGTGGTAAAGTACCTGATATATCAGGTTGATTGTGTTCACTATATTGTCAGCATATTAACAAAAGGCCACATAAGATTATGAATATGTCAAATGGTCGCAGGGAATCAGTAAGAAGCCATAGGTTCAATCTTTGTACTTATTGGCATATGTTAGTGAGGTTTATCTACAGTTTTGAAGAAACGCATGTCTTCTTAAAGATTAGTACCCACACCGAGTGTATCAGTCAGAAAGGTTAGCTTTGAGCTTTTTGAACTCGAATAGAACTTCTGGCCAATCGCCTCCAACCATCTAACATTAACGCGAAGCTTGACTGACAAGATTCAGTTAGCACTAATGTCTAGACAATTATAATAATGATTATTTATCAGTAACCAGTCAATGTCTATTATAAATGTACTAGAATTCGGACACAATTATCTTAATTTATTTGAATAGGCTGATGGAATAAAGGATACCGACAGTGAAATATGTACCATAACAATGTAACAATCAACTCACCTTTTTACATATAGTTTTTTTGAGTTCATTGTGAACTACAAATTATTGAATTTACCGTTTGTTGCACACCTATTCTTAGTATTTATTCCATATTACTGTCAACAGAACTTTCTGCATTTTTCATCTGTATGCAGAAATAATATAAAATCATTAGGACCGACTTAAATTTGATCTTCTACCTGCTCACCTATTGCGTATTACTTTACTGACTGTCTTATTTGCAGCAGCTATAGACATAAAATCATTTTCTTCTGACACAGTAATTCAAATACAGCAGAAGAAACAGCAGATATTTGCTCCTTTTCCGTCTCATTTCTGCTTTAGTGGACTTTGGGATGTAGTTTGCAGCCATAGAAAAGGAAGTTCTATTCCATGTGTTGAAACAATGAGTATTTACACCGAGTTAAATTAGCCAAAATGAAAGTTAAACAATTACTACTAAGTCAGTAAATACAGAAGAACCTTTACAAAGGGATGGGAAGTCCTAATTTCAAAATATTAGGTTACAAGTCTTAAAACTTATAAGCAATCAATCGTACATGAGCATATATTGATCGTATATAACTAAGGCAGTGCACCTGCTGAATTTACATGCCCGTACTAGCCGACAAAGCTCTACTCAAAGCATAAAAATGTGCTAAAATTCATTTGACACATGTTTCCTTCACTCAAAGTGCTTGATATACGGGTGTATCGTTGTGAGTTACTTAACAGTTGTCTCTAAAGAACTTTCTTAAGTGTAATACATTACTTGTCTAATTTGAAGATGTAAATAAGGTTACCTTCTGTTTTCATGTAGTGGCTATCTTGTCCAGATGTATCAGCCAGGGAAATGAACGCTCAAGTTGAATGTACAGATTCAAGTGGAATTTATTTAGACTGTTAGTTGGTAGAATACTCCGGATTGTCCGTTACCATTCTGCTTAAATCAGAACTTGTTCTCATGGCAGTGATATTAGTGAGGTAATACATGAGGACCTTTCTAATCTAGTAGGCCTTGAAATAGAAACAAAAGTGCAGTTATCAGTTAACAGTATTCTAAATGACCATAGCTTCAGAAAATCAATTCTAGTTGTGATTATACTTTAATGTGTATCAGTATCATGTTTTTCGTCAAAAAATTCTCACTGTAACCGTTTGATTTAAATGAAGCGGTCACACCTAGTATTGCAGTTACATATATAGCTCAGAATAAGTCGAGGGTAATTGTTTTTCCTGAGAATACTGCAGAAGAGCAAAAACCACATTTGGAAAACACTGTGAATATGATTGGAAAAGTTAACTGCAGCTTAGAAGTACAACATGTCAATAAATATCAAGTCTCTGGGATTTCAAGAGAAATTTGTGGGGCTCATCAGTGATTACTATCACATAAAAAGATCAAGAACCAGTGTAGTAAACTTGGAGGACTAATTATAGAACGTACTATCAAATGGGTGGGTTATACAATCAACGTGGAGTCGTAGATTGCATATCGCAGAAAAAGATCAGCTTTCATAACATATCAGTTACTAGTGGCGAATTCTATGTCAAATGTTTTGTGTGCTAATAGAATAGACTTGTAATGTTGATTGGTGCAGACTGAAAGACATCATATTTAGTCTGTTAAACCAATAATCTCGACTACATTGATTTTTATACCCGGCAAAGTGACACCCTAATATAAAAGAGATGAACTAAGATGTTATGAGATTCGATGCATGCACTTCTTCATTCTTGTGTAGTTTAGCTTTTTCAGTATAAATGATTCTGAAGTCTTTTACGTTCTACATTACTCTCAATGATTAACAGAGGAAATATTTTGAAAGTAATTCTAATATCTAAAGGCATTTGCATGTGTGTTACAATGAGTAATATATACTGCAAGGTTAATTTATGAGACTTGGATAAATATTAATTAAATCGTATCAAACACTTCCGTATGGTTCACTGTTGTCATTAGTAGAGATGCGGTCACTTTTCACTGCAGTAGCATTAAGAATAATTTAGTTTGAGTTGTTATTCGCAGTTCTTACATAGTTAGACTGATGTCTATTTGTAACTGAAATCCAATTCCAAACGAATTCCCAAGAATTTTCACCAAACAGTGAAGTACTAGTGAATTATTGATCCAACTAGTTATTCATTGATTTTTCAGCCTTTGTTTCACAAATTGATAAGGACCATTCACACCAATCTATTATATCTTTACGAGACACAATTTCTGAAACAAAATTTAAAAGATATAGCCACACACACAAAACATAATATTGTTTTATTGAATACATGTTTAAAGAGTGAATTTTCATGTCTACAAGAAATTAGTCATGCAGATACAAACTTCGGTAAATAGTCAGTCAATAGAAGAGTTATAGAAGAGATGCAACAGACTAATGCATCTATTCACACACAATCTCTTCTCCATTGTCTGCTACACCAAAACTAATCGAATGGTCATCACATAAGATGAGAAAATCTTCGAATGATTTAAATCATGAAGCTGCTTGTTCTTTCCACATTCTTGCACACAGTCCACCCTAGTGGACACGATATTTAAGTCACACAAGCAGTCACATACACTGTGATGCCATACACGCATGAATTATGACATCACACGAACACATGCACACACACACACACACAAACGCCTGTGGAATACACTGCCTCGTGAATGTACATCACCAATTGTGAACAGGACAGTAATCTCATTTGCATAGCTGTTTTCTTCTATTAGTGCACGTCTGTTACCGAATCAGTGCCTACAAGAACTTCATCTCTCCCTCTCGCATCCTCTGTCTACATTTACCTTGAACGGATTCGGCCGTTGATATCTGAAGGAGGTTTACAGTCTTTACTAATGTGTAGTCGATTCGAGACTAATCAAGCAATCTACTATTCTTTATCTTCGTTTATCTCAGTTCACAGTTTGTCTGAGTTTTGATGAGAAATGACAGTTAGCTTTTATTGCTGTTGTTGTTTTTTGACTACTTCTGATATTGATTATTCTCTGCGTTCTCCAACGCGTTTAGTCTTTGATTTATATGATATTAAGATTCAGACATTTCGACTGTGAATGATTAGATCCTATGTGTTTGATAGATTGTGGTACAATGTAGATGACACGTATACAACTAATGCGTAATTCTAATTGGTAAACGCCTGAGGCGTGAACAATTGAAAATTTAAGTGTTATGCATTTTTCTAGACAATTGATAATGTGGAAAAATGTTCAGACTGACGAAAGAAATACCGTATTTAGTAGCCGATATGATCAAAAAAATAACAAATTTTTAATCAGTATGCTATCAGTTTATTCAGTTTTAGTTGAGTGTATACTTCGGAGTACTTAAAAGTTATTGTGTACTTCGTTTGACAAAATTAAAACAATTAGTCCCTTTGATAAATTTGAACAAGGCATTAAGAAGACAAATTTCGCGAGATGATATCAAAATTTCGTAGTTTCTCTACAACCGCTTTACAACTAACATGGTTAACAATGATAAAATAAAGTTCATGAAAATTACTCAGTTAAATAAAAGCAAAAGTACATACTAATGACCGATCATATTTAGATAGGTCATGTAGTCCATGGTAGGCGAAGATTGAAGTCTATTGATTTTTGTACACACAGTTTAGGCTGTATGTGATTAATCCAAAGTGCTTCCATCACCTTCAATAATCTTGAATTAGAGTTATGTGAAATAATTGTGAAACAGTCATTAGTATTGATTTTGTGACCAGACATTAATAAGTATTTTGCAATGGATGATGCTGGATTTCTATTAAGATTAATCGCGTTAGGATTTTCGATATGATTTACTAGCCATTTTGGAACATGTTCTTTTCGACGACATTGGAACATTCTGTTAGTTCTACCTATATAGGTGTCACCGCAGCTGCAGGTGAACTTGTAGATACAGTTTGAAGTAGAGTCCACAGAATTTCGTCCTTTAATCGTAGGTACAGGGATCGAAAATGTTCGGCAAGTGAGAAAAAGAGATGCCGTGGCGTAGAATGTGCGTTTGATGGCTGACCGAAGTCTTTGAGTTGTCAACTGCATAATCTGGTCGCCCTTGAATGGTAGATTAATAAAGATAGCTTTCTTTGGTACAGAAGCTGTCTTTTCAAGATGTGGTCTATCCTTACGTGACAATTGATGAAGTTTTCTGGATAACCATTGGCTAGTAAAACTGAATGTATATGTCGAAGCTCATCCATCAATGTGTCACTCGTACATATTTTTCGAGCTCTTGAGAACAAACATTTCACTAGGGAACGTTTATACTGGATAGGAACAAAACTGGTAAAATGAAGATATTGTCCACTCCAAGTCTGTTTACGAAAAACAGAGCGCTGAATCGTTCCATCATTTCTCCTAGTCATAGTAATATCCAGGAAACCGAGTTTGTTATTGGATTCTAGTTCGGAGGTCATTCGAATATTTGGATGAATTTGATTAAATAGGGTGATAAAGTTTTCAATAGATTTGCTATTATTACCAATGATAAGAGTATCATCTACATAACTTTTGTACAGCATAAATTCTCCAAGCATACCTTGCATTTGTTTCTCTAATTTCGACATAAATATATCTGCTAACAGGGACCCCAGAGGGCTCCCCATTGCAACACCATCGATTTGTTTGTATGCTTTTCCTTGGAATGTGAATCTAATATTTTCTGTACACATTAAGATGATGTCTTTGATGTACGTTGCAGGAATAGGTAAGTTTATCCCGTTGCTTGTGATGTAGTCGCAAATGAAATCAACAGTTTCATGAAGGGGAACATTGGTGAATAAAGATTCTATGTCAATTGAACACATAACCTTTTCCTTAATGTTCAAGGTGTCTAGGATGATTTGATAATGAGTCTCTTACAGGCGTAAGGACCTCTGTAATCCATTTGGCGATTTTATGGTAAGGAGAATTTGCTTTAAGTTGTTTATAAAGTTTTTCATTTATAAATCCTAGACACCTTGAACATTAAGGAAAAGGTTATGTGTTCAATTGACATAGAATCTTTATTCACCAATGTTCCCCTTCATGAAACTGTTGATTTCATTTGCGACTACATCACAAGCAACGGGATAAACTTACCTATTCCTGCAACGTACATCAAAGACATCATCTTAATGTGTACAGAAAATATTAGATTCACATTCCAATGGTCATTAGTATGTACTTTTGTTTTTATTTAACTGAGTAATTTTCATGAACTTTATTTTATCATTGTTAACCATGTTAGTTGTAAAGCGGTTGTAAAGAAACTACGAAATGATATCATCTCGCGAAATTTGTCTTCTTAATGCCTTATTCAAATATTGTGTACTTAGTTGGTATGAGTTAGAATTTTTCATGACTCGAGATCGATTAGAAAATCACTGTAAAAGCTGGGAGCATTGGACAACTATCTCAACGCAGTTGGAAATGACTGAGGCCTCAGCGATGAGTACCGATTACCTCACTACGAATGGAGCTTAAGACCTTATCATTACGAAGAGAACGTGTTTCTTAGACAGCCATCGGCTTGGAATCGAATGGCTTGTGAATCCTACCTTCTTTTGATTTTTGATGTAGCATTACTGACATCTAATATCATAGGTGAGTATTTCTTCTTATGCAGACGACCAGATAGCAGTTTTGGTTAGAATGAGGAGTGGTTACTGAGTTACCTAACTGAACTCGAAGTTTATAGACATTCTCCCGTTACAGGGTTTTATTACCTTATTGTTAGCAAGGCTATAGATCTTCTATTTTAATGATACGCTGTGCATTTCTGGTTCAGATCATTGATATTAAAATTAAAAAATCTTCTTTACTCCAGCCAAAACTCTGTAAACACTACAGTTAAAGATAGTTCGATACAAGCAGCATTGTTGATAAGTCCTGTTAAAGAATTGCGAAACTGTACAAAATGTCTGTCTACCACTGCTTGATTTCCAATAATGTTTCAGACGATGACGTTTTCAGAGTGAACCTGTTTGGAGTGTGATGCCATTCAACGGTTCCTTAGCGTATAAGCCATCAATCTGAATTTCCTTCCGCATATTTGTTAGGTAATAAGTTCTTGACAGATACTTTGAGAGAACCGCTTGTCGCAAATCTTTCACAACCTGCTATCTCATCTACAGTATCAAGCGAAGGCTGCTGTTAACAAGAGTCCGAAGCCTGTTGGAGATGTTTTTCATAACGTCTGCGCTAAATGTTTAAACTATACATAAGCAGTGACTTCACTTTCGTGTTGAAGATATGGATCTTGTTTCTTGTATTGAATACAGTAGATCACCACTGTGATTTCAGAGTAATGAATGTACGTCTTACATTGCTTATCGATCCTCGCCGGTTTTGATATCCTCATCCAAGCCATCCACATGTAGCTGAAACGATACCGCCTGTCCAGGTAAGGTGACTTCTGTTAGATATATTGCATTTAAGGGTGATTGGTGTTTTTGTCTTGGTCAGTTGGGTGGTCTGTTTATTGTTTGTTTTTCCTTAAGTAGTTTCTTGGATAACCTCACCTAGTTAACTAGCTCGACAGTTTTCTAGTCGGTCCCGAGCTCGCGTAAAGAGGAGGGTTGGGCATGGGGCTTGTGACCATGCCTCACAAAACAATCAATTAACCAGTATTTCCTTGCCCTGACAATTGGATATCTTTATTCTCTCTTTCATTTGATGGAGTAATCTTTGACTTTAACGTCACCCCTTTGATAGTGTAGTTTTGCCTGTTTCTTGTTTCGATTATTTGAGTTGAACTCGGTACATTCTTACCTAATTCATTAGTCAGTCATCTTCTAACGCATCTCCCATCTGCTTTATTACGTAACTACCTTACCACTATATGCATACATTTACTTTGTTTAAACCTGAACGCCCTGTGTGAAAACTACATGAGTGTCATTTGCTGAGCACTGTTCAATAAGTTAGGGGCTTCCTATAAATTCATATCAAATTTTTATTTGCGAGTATGTTAAGATGTTTCTCTACATAAACTTTATAATTTACTTAGTCTGTAGGCGGCTGATGAGAAGTCAACGAAATAAATGATGGTACCATATTATTCTGCCCAAACCACTGTTGTTCTAGCTTTACTCAAATTCATCAAGGGGAATAAATATATGAACAGTAAAACTGCTACAGAAACTTCAACGCACAATAAAATATTAAAAAGACAAAAATATAAAAAGCAAACTTATACTCCTTTACAATTTGAGAGGCGAAATGACACAGAGAGCTGGTGAAAGCTTTCGGGAAGCAGGTCAGACAATAAGTCATCTCTCGATAAAAATAAAAATAAGAATAGGGACGTTGAATGTTACTATAATGTACGAGGCTGGGAAGGCTGCCAAGCCCAGGCAGCCAAAGAAATGAGAAGATATGGCTTAGAAGCGTTGCTGATCTGCGATAGCAGGTGGAGTAGATTCGGACTGTCGAAATTGTCAACTGATTAGTCAGTAATCTAGTACAGTCTGGTCAACCAGACGACAACCACCAACACACTAATGCAGTGAGAGGCTATCAGGATGCCACCAGTGGCAGCCAAAGCCCTAATGCAATGGGAACCAATCTCATCATGCAGGATTATGACAGCAATATTCAACTCGAAAGGGAGGTAGGAAGGTCACAATTATCATGCAATGATAAGCACAATGCTACAAACAACGCAGAACAAGAGAAGACGGGAGATTTTGATAGACAATTACAAACAGTAATTGATAACATACCGAGTGGAGACATCAAAGACCTAATTGGCGTTATGAATGCAAGCCAAGTTGGGAGCAGGTAATACAGGAAGAGAACTCATCATGGATCGAGAGGCTATCACTTGATGGAATGAATGAGAACGGAGAATTATTCACAGACCTCTGCGCTTTCAATGATTTGGTAATCAGAGGAAGCGTGTACAAGCACAAGAATACACACAAGGCCAGCGAAATGGATTCCGCCTGACTGATACTCCACAAACCACACAGACTCCATTTCAATGTTGATGAAGGAAGTGGAGACGCAGTCAGTCTCCTGGACGCAAAGTCGAGAAGGGTAGCAGATGTGGGGTCAGGCCATCGGCTAGTACTAGGAACCTTCAAGGTGAAGCTGAAATCCATGAAAACAAATGGAGACAGACCACAATTCAAGTTCACTGTTCAGAAACTAAAGAAAAAAACTACAACGGATGCCTTCGCTATAGATCAGATTAGAGTAAATTAGGAGACACTACGTGGTATCGCTGAGGAAACCTGAGTGAAAGAACATTTGAACTAATTCTCAGAAGGCAGGTGATGTACAAGGAAACGTGTACAACTGTTCTAGGAAGAAGCGAGAGACAAGATAAGGAATGACTCTCAACGGAAACCTACCTGGAAGCTAATAGAATAGAGGAGAGGAGATGTTGGTGAAGTAAAAAATGACTCAATGCATGGATGGACAAGAGAACAGAAGGGGAAGCTAAAAGAAATATACATTGCACTGAATATAGAGGGAATTGAAGAAGAGTGACTTACGGGGAAGAGAAAAGACAATTTTACGACAAACTGCCTGGCGGTAAGTGAGGCATAACAGGTAGGCCGCAGGTGAAAGGGACCTCAGGACATTATATCAGATAACCAGATCTCTATTCGGGAAGAGATTAATCCACATGATGAAACCTATGGAAGATGTTCAACGGAACCTAATTACGAACAAGAAGAAACAAATAAAACAACGGACTGATCACTTTCAAGGATTACTGAATCGAACATCAGCTGCAGCTCTGCCAGAAGTACCACCACCAACAGAACGCACAGAACTGCCCGCTATTAAACACAAATCCTCCACCGAAAGCAGAAATCCTGGATGCAATCAAGCTGCTAATGTCCAGTTGGGAAGACAGCAGGACCAGATAGAATTCCCCCACTCCGAAGCACTGAAAACGGACCGAAAGACTGTGGCAGACGTGCTCACACAATTATTGCAAGAGGTTTGGATGAAAGAAAAACTGCCTACTGATTTGAAGAAAGGCTGGCTATCTTGTTAAGGTACCAAAGAAGGGTGACTCACTCCTCGCAACGAAAGAACTGGCGCGGAATCATGCTCTTGTCCACGCCAAGTAAAATACTAAGTCGCGTCATCCTGGAGGGAATAAAAGATACACTGGATGCAGAAGTCTGTCAGGCCCACTGGAACAAGCTGTATTCCGGGAAGGCAAATCATGTGCTGATCAGATTGCGACTCCACAAATTGTCATCACAGACCAAACCATAGAATGACAGTTAAAGATCTCTCTACCTCAGCGCCATCGACTTCAAGCAGGTCACCAACAGACAGCGTTGACTGAGAAGTGATTCAGAAACTAGTTGAACACTACGGCGTGCAGTAACCTAATCTTTCTCAACCTCATTCAACAGCTATACGACAATGATCCACAACGTTCGAGGTGAATACAGGAGTGAAACAAGGCCGGCTACCTATTATCACCGATGACACTTCTAATTGAAGTGGACTGGATTATGCGTCAGACTGTGCACAGGGAGTGAGAAGACAGGAATACATTGGACTACCGATAAGAAGACTCTAGAAGATCTGAATTTCGCACGTCGATGATATATGTCTAATATCACACAGAATCGAAGACTTATAGATAGGCAGGCAGGCGAAAACCAACAAGGTGACAGAAGTAGTTAAAAGTGAAGACAGGTCTCCAAGTTACCATAGAGAAGATGGAGGCGATGAATTTATCTAACCGAGGCGAACAGAACCAATCACTATCAGAAGGATAAATTTGAAAGAGGCAAATTCCTTCAATTATCTAGGCAGCCAGCATCGTTTCAATCACAGGCCAGCGAAACGGATGAAGATGTCAGTTTCTGTCAGAATCAGAAAGGTATGATACGCCTTCGTCAGCCTGAAACCAGTTTGGAAATCTTCTGCTGTCACACAGTCAGCATGAAGAACAAGATTCGGATTTTCAACACCAATGTCAAATCAGTTCTTCTATGTGTATCAGAATGTTGGTGCATCACGAGGAGGACTTCCAAGGGGTTAGTGACTTTTATCCACAGCTTTCCTCCTCGCTGGTTCTACACTGAAGATCAAATGGCCAGCCAGCCAGTCAGTCAGTCAGCCTGCAAGAAAGAATTCGCAACAAGAGACTCTGACTTGGAACAAACCAATAGGCGAGACCTGATCGCTGAACGAATATGTGGGAGAAAATGGAGTTGGATTAGGCATACGCTGAAGAGGCCGTCGAATGACATTGTGCGCAATGCAGGCCATCACTCGAGTAGAATCCAAATGGGAAACGACGAGTGGGTCATCAGTGTGACGGTGACATGGAGGAGGTAGGGTGAGGAAGAGACCAGAGAGTTTGGGCAATCGTGGACGCGGTTGAAGAGGACAGAAGAAAATAGAACAAAGTAGGGATGTGTTTTACTCGGAACCCAAGAGAATAATAATAATTAATTCTTTGATTCCTTAATAGTGGTGCTAAATCGAGTACCCAAAAGCCTTTGCTACATAGAACCTAATTGTTACATAAGCATTATGTGTTCGTTTTGTCTTGTATTACTCTGTGTTTACTTCACAATATTCACTTTGTAATTCATAATTAAATCGGACGACATCTACTTCAGAATTTATGTGTAAAAACAAAGATCATTATGTTTTTTCTTTAAAGCCATAAATGTGCAGTGCACATACATATATTTACTATTCACTTTAGGTAGGGTTAAACACCCGGTGAATTTATTTACTGAGAATTGAAGTCATTATTGGTCCTTTCTCTATTCTTTCTGTTTATTTACACATACTACCTTAAGCGCTTAAGCTCAAAGAGGTCAAACATAGGTGCATAACTGAACAAGCTTCTACTTCTATTAGTAAGTGAAGATTGCATGTCAGACTCCCTACCTTAGATACTCAGAATTACATAGTTTGTTAACTTGGAACTCTATTTCAATAAAACAAACCATCATTTTTTTCCAAAAAAACTACCTGAAACCTTTTAAATTTGTAGGGATTATCTGATTGATTGGATGTCTAACTTAGTATTTTTTTTTATTTTTTAGGTCTATTGGATCACAGATGCAAAATAATAAACCCCACTGAATCACTCCATGACAAATTCATTGCAGTTGCTATGTCTTTCAGAAAAAAAGAAGAATCATGAATAAACTAGAATTTAGACACGCTTACTTCAACGTGTTTGAATGTTCTAGCTTTATGTCAACAAGGAGACACGTAAGCAGATAGAATAGTTTTTTTTTGTACTATTGAAATTTAGTGTTAGTCATCTCTATGTTTAAATACGGGTAGATAACAGACATACGATGAGTCACTTCAATGTCGGATATTTGTGGTGAGAGAAACAATTCTCACTGTGCAGGAGTAGAAGAAACACAACTACTTTATGTTTAAAGAAATCTTGTTAAAAATTTAAGTTATGTTTCTTATATAACAACTGATACTGTAATTTACGGAAAAGTAGAAATGAATGACTAAGATTATTTTCGTCAAACAGATTGGATTGGTCAGTTGGTTGTCTGATTCGCTGACCTGTTTAGCAAAGCGATACAAACGTTTATATTGTCCGACGTTAGCACATAGCCATAAGTCAGTGATAGGAAGTTAATGGCCATAAAATGAAAAATAGTGGGAAATATGTATAATGTAGATAAACAAACATAGGACAGTGAAGTATTCCAATCTTAAATGAGGTAAAACTGAATTCACTTTCCTCATTGTAGTTGATTTTTACTTGTATCACCTCAGATTTTAGGTCAGTAACTTCTACTATTTAGTAAAACTCTCTTAGTTTCTTCAAATATCTTCAAGAGCAACAGCTTTACGGCTAAATAATCGCATATATTTGTGTCACATATGCTTGATGAAATCAATTGTGTCTGCCTAGGTATATAAATCGGTTAGTAATCTCACTGGATGATTTAATTAAAATCATAATTTTAATAAAATCAGTAAGTTAGACGCTATGAATAACATATGCATTCTTAATTCCATAGACTATGAAGCTAGCAGATGTGTTTTTGTGTCTCTGTCCAACGTTGGTAACACATATCATGGAAGATTTGTAAGTATTACTGCCATAAACACTAGACTGTTATCTGCTTCATGCCGTAGGCAACTGAGTTTCTGCAACTTTTTCTGTTTTTCTACTGGGCTGTCAAACTCTGAAATCAGATGCTGAACTACCTTCTCTCATTATGTCTCTGTGCCAGATACACAAACTGTAGTAGGCAGTTTCTGTCCGATCTCTCAGTAACGTCCGTAGAATCACGCTCTTTGCCGACAGGTTGCGAACTCCCACCAACGCAGCAACGGCTTTGAAGCTCCAGATGTCTCCTTCTTTGAAATATGTAGCCTGAGGAATGTTTATCTGATCGAAGGCAGCAACATCGAATGTAACGGTCAAACACAGTATTACGTGGTATCAGAATTGTTTATTTATGGAAATGATATACAATTATAACAAAATATAGAAGCCTTACATTGAAATCCTGAAACCAATCTGGAAATTTTCGTCACTCACCATCAGCATCAAAATTCGGTCGGATTTTCAGTACAAACAGCGTCAAGTCAGTCAGTTCTTCTATACGGATCACAAACTTGGCGGGTGGGTCACAAAGAATATTTCCAACAGCCTGTTGCAGACCTTCATCAACCAAAAACTGTCTTCGCTGGCTCTATACTGAAGATCAGATGGCCGGGCTGGGCCGGAAAGAATCACCAACAAGAAACTAACTATGGGAACAAACAAAACAAGAAGCAATCGCCAACCAACAAATATGCAGGAGAAAGTGGAGACGGATTGGACACTCGCTGAGGAGGGGGCCGCTTGGTGACATCGCGCGCGCGTCAGGCCATTGCTCGAGTGGAACCGGGCCGAAAGGGAAGCAGCGAGTGGGTCGTCGGTGCAAGGGTGACATGGAGGAGATGGTGTGAAGAGGAGTTGAAACAGTATGGACTAACATGGATGCAGGTGAAAAGTACAGCAGAAGGAAGACAGAATTGGCAAGTGGAGACGTGCAGTTGAAGCCCTATGTTCCACTAGGAACCCAATGGAACAATAATAATGATAATAACAACATTGAAATCACCATTTGGATATTGTATTCGTATTATGTCTCTCTTGTCTTCCTTTCACAGTTCATGCATCGCTTCACAACTTCAACTTAAACCGTCATCTTGTTATTCAATATTCTTTCGGAAGACACCACACACAGTATACTACTTACGAAATCTCGTCAATGATAAATAGTATACTAAGCCTGTCCATTTTAAAACACGTATTTAGATGTAAGATTATCACTTTTTTTATATCATCAAAAGTAGTATACCTCCATATTTTATAATCTGCTTGTTCAGAACACTTCACAGCTTTAATCAACTGTGAGCGGTAGATCATCTTATCTTGTAATTAATATAGCTAAAGTTCTTTTAGGAAAATCTTGGCACGGCAATGTAACATTTTTATTGATCACTTCATTATGCAGTATTCTTAAATCCTTGGGGATATGAACCTATACAATAGCAGATACATATTCCACGTATAGCAACTACTGCAGATTAAAAATTATATAATTCACCTATATGAATGATTTTCAAGCAGAAAACATAACTGTTTAAACACTGATACAGGATTT
Organism: Trichobilharzia regenti; assembly: GCA_944472135.2. NCBI lineage: Eukaryota > Metazoa > Platyhelminthes > Trematoda > Strigeidida > Schistosomatidae > Trichobilharzia > Trichobilharzia regenti. Next base: position 52,344,429 of record OX235263.1, read on the forward strand.
TGAAAAAACCACGTAAATACTATGCATTTTGATAAGGTTCCTATTGAGTGATTGTTACCAGCATAATAATGATTTATTATGTAGAATATACAGATGTAACTTAGATATGATGACTGAAAGAAACAGACCGTGACCTAATCTATAATGAGTTTTGATTACCTGAAAGATTTAGTGCTTCAGGCAGTAGAGAACACAACTAGTAATCCGCAAACGACTAGTTGTAAGTCTGTTATTGTAAGGTATGCTGGTTCAGGTTGTATCGTTTCCATTTACAATGGTAAGCTCACAATGAGTCACAGTGTGCCTGCTGATCTTCAGCCCATGCGTTTTCTCTTTCGTAGACTTCTGTCAAATGAGAGTAGACAAACACTTTCAGCAATGATGGAATATATACTATAATGCTCCAGAACACACTTATATTTTGCTGGACCACGATCATCATCACTCTCCATATATTCGTGGTCTAACTGTAGTCATCTGTAATATCTTGACAGTATATTACTCCTATTAAACACTGAAAATGAGTATGTATTCAGTCAAGTTATTTTAGTAATTAATCATAGTACTTAAACTTCCAGTTCTAAGTAGTTAATCCATTTAATGCTCACTGATACTAATTTATAATTGCTTGTCTCAAGAAAAATCAACTAAAACTGAATAGATAGAAATGGCTGTCCATGATATGAGACAAAGAAAGCGTGATTACGCCTGCCGTTCAAATGAAATATGATAAATCGGAGCCTCAGATGTATACATCTCTACTAGAAGTATTATGATACTTAAGATTCCACCTCTGTTGAAAATTCCACTAACTAAAGTAGAGATAATCAGCAGAAAGTCTCTGAGTGAATAACAACCCATACTAATCATTAGTGACGTCTTATTACTACTCCCATCATTCTCGGGTGAAAAATTCTTTATACATGGTTTTTAAAATTCTTCAATCTAAGCACTTTTAAAGTTTTTTCAACGAATTTTCATCTAAGGTTTATTTTCCTGATTGATGAGTGTTCTTATGAGCTTACATTTTAATAAGAAATGTTCTTCCCTTGAATAAAAAGGAGAGGCTTCTCTATCCGTCAGTGTCTATGTGCAGTCAGGATTATGAATGTGCTTAAATGCACAAAGTATGGACGTGACAGTCACTAATACCTTCCTACTACACAATCAACACTTCTTCATTCTTTTATAAAGTAAAACTTGATGTCATAAGACTTTAAAATCTGAACAGAACTATTATTGTGGAATGAAGTATACCATTTATCCACATTCTGTTCTCGGCAGCAAAATAAGGCTTGTACACATGTCAGAATCGATGCCAAGTGTCAGTATGTCTCCAGTAAAATCACAAATTAATTATCTTTTCTTCTTAAATGATGACATAATGCAGCATAATAGGACATCCGAATAGCACTCTCTTCAGGATTTTTATTGAAGTATGACTTGTTAACTGATATTCTTGAGCCAAATCCTTTCGAAAAATCCAAACACTGGATGAGAGTATGGCTTAAATTTTGAGGATTTCTTCAACGAACCCTGGTAAATATCCATTTGGATCAATATATATCCTTATCTGGCCCCTAGCTGTATGTATCATTTATGATACTGTTCTTGATGACTGAAGATAATAAGTTAAGCATTTTAAATCTGTCCAAATTTAGTCCATAACTAATACTTTGAAAAAATGTAGTCAAGTGTAAATGCTATTTATTACTACTGTGGTGAGAGCTGGCTGTTAGTCAAAATTGGTGGACAGTAATTTACGTCAATGTTTATGTCCCCAATATTGGTCATGAGAAAAATGAGAAGAAAGGCTTTGTGTAGGCGGATACAGTTAACATATAGATGATCTGACATTCAAGAAACAGTCACAAAGAGATGCAAGGTTAACTTTCAGTGAGAAACAACCAATCAGAAGACTGTGTTTTTCTGCTAACAATAATCTATAATATGTACATGAAAATCTATAAATCTGTGTTGATTTTTTTAATAAACGATCTGTTTCCTGACCCTTGTCTTCTGTCGTTACACTACTACTAGGAATTCGCCTTTTCCAAAAAATGAACAATAAAATTAGTTTGTTTGCACTGTTGTTTCACTATTTAATGTAACTCGCCTAATCACGTTAATAATAACCCAGAGATTAAAAAATTTTAGCTTACAAATGATATGAGCATTTCATCACGAACCAACACGAATTATAGATCACTGAAATCCAGGGTGCACTGACGGCTGTTTTGTCCTAGTTTGAGACTCTTCATCAGCGATCACTCACGACCCCACCAGAGGGTGAACTCGAGATCTTCAGGTTATGGACCAAGTCTGTTGACCACTCACCCACTTGTGTTGGAATTCAGTGATTTGTTAATTCTGACTTATGTCAGTTCATGTTGTAGCGCTACCCTCAGGTGAAATGCAAATCTTGACAGGAAGATTTATTCATGATTTTACTTTCCAAATGCCTTGATGGAAATAATTCTAGTGCGTCGGTGGCACAGTGGTTAGGACTCTCGACGACCATGCACATGGTCCGGGGTTCGAGCCCACGCCGGCGCACACCTGATATCTATGGTCGGCCTGCAAAATTTGGGCTACCGATATCCATGCTGAAAATTCCATACTTGTACCAAAAATGCAGTGTGGAAACAAGCTGTAAATAAAAAAAAAATGGGATACGAAAGAAATCAAAAGTATGCTGATATCTTAAGCTGAATACTACTGTGTCCCGTAATCACATGAAGCTTCAAAAGTTATGTAATACACATAATGAGCTGAGAAGAAATCACAACTTAATTTCTTAGAAAAGCTACCTTTAGATATTTATAGAAAGAAACATCTAGCAACAATCCTACTTGTTGGTCAAATGACTATTCATGAGCTCTGAATTAAAAAAGCATGTTGTTTCAGAAACCAAATATTCAAGGATAGATTTTCTTTGTCCAGACAATAAACATAACAAGCTCTGAAGAATATGATTAATTCGTTATGCTTCAATGCTTTATTTTTATGGTGTGAAATCAAACCGTTCAAATTAGACGTCAACGTACTTGAAAACTGGTGAACAAAACAAGGCCATACTTTGATAAAACTATAAGCATTAAATACAGAAACGTCACTAAAAACAACTTCGTTTTGTTTTTCATTCATTGGGAAATACAAAATCTTTTATGAGACAAGACGATATTGGTATACACCTCAGTCGATAGGATATTTTATTATCATTGATATATATATATGGCTCAATACTGATAATGCAATGGCAGGCTAGTAAGCACAGTGCGCCGGTGGCACAGTGGTTATGACTCTAGCCGACCATGCACATGGTTCAAGGTTCGATCCCCTGCCGACGCACACCTGATATCTATGGTCGGCCTGCAAAATTTGGGCTACCGATATCACATGCTGAAAATTTCATACTTGTTCCAAAAAAACGGTGTGGAATGAAGCTATAATCAAAAAATAAATAAAACAATAAAGGACTCTGTCAGCTAACCAACCAAAAACCCCTCACCCAACAAATATGCAGAAGGAAATAGAGACAAATCAGGCATTCTCTGGGAGACATCACGCTCCAGCCCATAGAGTAGAACCTGAATGGGAAAAGACTAGTTTGTCGTCCAAGGATGATATTGACTAGATTATGTTGGAAGGAAATGATAGCTTTTGCGTAGTTGTGTAACCAACTAAAAACACACCAGAGAACAGAATGCAGTTGCAGTGTACCGCTGAAGTCTTATGTACCACTTGGAATCAAAGAGAACAATAATAATAGATATTCAAAGGTTGGTTTGATTGATTGGGATTTGATTGATCGCCTCAAAGTAGGATGAAACAGCTGTCAAGTACTCCTAGGTTTTCCAGTGTTTCTCTAACCGAGGTCAGTTCATGATGAAATCCTGTAATAATAATAGGTGTTGGAAGTTATGTTAGTAAACAATAAAATAAAAGTGAAGATAGGCAAAAACACAGTTGATTTATCTGATTATAACAGACTCAACGGACTACTAAGGCTGATAAAGTTTACTGAAACCTCCTAAAAAACCTGTGCTAACTTCAAATTCCTACCAGTATCGCTAATATAATTTAGTTATTATTCCTAGTATTATTATCTCACCTGTATTTAGGGCTTTCCGGATAACTATGTAAGTAATTCTCAAGACACTTGATTTCTCTCAGCTAATCAGAAAAAAACACATTTATCTAAGCGTTTACTCCAGAAGAGACCACTTAGTTGAGAACAGCGCAGTTTGCTTTTATTCCATTCATTATTTTTAAAAGGAGAATAGATAGATATTACATGAAACTACTTGTTTACTTTAGTGTATTGATTATTTATTTATAGTATTTGTTTATACAGGTGATTAGCATTTAATGAGATAAACTGAATTCATCTGAAATGAACACATGAATTATCTTTTTGTGATAAAAGTTGGTGTACGCTGACTGATCATTGGAGGATAATCGATACCATGCTGTCGTGTTAAAAGTTCCAGCTGATATTTATCACTGAAGCTAATGATGGGATCATAAAAACCAGTGAAGTCACTACTGTTGTGCTTCCTCCTTACTGATATTGAATTATCGGATGCAAGCGACAGAAAGTAGTAAAGATAGATTTCGATCCCAGTGACTTTCATCATTCAGACATATGCTCTGTCTGAGGAGATATCAGTTCTATAATGAAATTGTTCATACTTTTGATGCCTATCATTATGTCATACTGTGGTGGTGTGATACAGACAATGTGTGCTAACGGAATATTATTCTCACACATTCCCACAGTTCAATTCGACAATAGCATTAGAATACAGTATATCTATTTGAACATTGTATTTCATGTCGTTTGATGTACACCAAAATCACATGCTCAGTGACTGGTTAAAGAATATATATATATATATATGTAAACAGTGGTTTGATCAATGAGAAATATACTTTGGCTTCCGTTTCTTACCTTCTGTTATTACAATACGATTACTGACATTTTAAATGTGACATTTGTCGGTTGAATATGTCTCAAAATGGCTAACCTGATTTGTGCCGAATGTACGCCCCTAGTAAAAAAAAACAACTACATGATAACCCTTCAGTTGGTAAAACTGATCTCGTTATTATGTCACAGGTCTTCAGCGTTAATCCTACTTAAATATCATCATTAGGCATGCGTTTATAAATGTCATCTTAACAACTATAGTAAGCACCTATCATAAGCTCATATTACACCCATTTGATTGGACAGCTGATTGCTCATTTCATTTATGAGATGGCATTTATTTGTGTTAAAGTACCTATACCAACTACATCTTGTAGTGGTCGGAAATGTAGTTGCTAAGGTAGGCATTACTGTCAGCCAAAAAGTATCAAGTGAATGTGTTTTTTAACAACAAAAGATTTGATTTATTTGAAGGCAGTTTCACAAGTCACCTAGAGTTGTCAATTACAAGGCATTCAATCAACCTTATATCAAAAATAGAGTCAGAAACTATCTGTTTTCAAACTCAAGAACAGTCCATTAAGTTGTTCTTGGGGCATTTCTGTGATCTCTTTCACGAGTTTCTAGTTTCTTGCCATTGACAGAGTTATGGAGTCTTGAGGACCTTTCTTACTCACAGAATGAGGTTCTGCTTTCTAGAGCATCAGGTAAAGTAGGGAGCTGTCCTTATGATTTTTCTCCAGTGTGTATTACAGGCGGTATCTAATTGTCTATTTCGATCAATGGCCTGTTCATCTCAATATGATGCATTTTAGAATCCGATTGCACTATTTGAAGTGACATATACAGGGATTTTAACAGTTTTTCCAGGAAAGTTGTGGCAGTACTGAAGTCTCACTTCTATCAAATAATGGTGAGTTCTTCATTCATCACGGCGATTGGATTGTCATGGATAATGGCTTTTGTATTCACTGGTCCTGTAATGAAAATTCACTCCTCCTACCTTGGTTTTGTACAACACGTTTCAAGGCACTTTCGTTAATTTGTACGTTGTCACAGTAGTCTGCTAAGTGCTACTGAGATATTTTTAATGCATCTCAAATATTTCTTGATTTCTTGATTTCATCATGAGCTGACATTAGTTAGAGAACCATTGGAAAACCTGGGAGTATTGGACAGCTGTTTCGTCTTAGTTTGAGATTCTTCATCAGTACGCACCCACCCGGATTCGAACCCAGGACCTTCTGGTTACGAGGCTATCGTGCTCATATACCATTAAGCCACCCGACCTGCTGCACCCTACTGGTCACGACTTCCCACTGGAACCCTACGAACCCCCAGGTTCCTGATATTCAAGTATTCGTTTATAGGGACTTGGTTGATTGGTGACAGGATTTCATCATGAGCTGACATTCCTTTCGTAAACATTTGCTGTTGCCTAAAAATGAGGGAACATAGTAGGCAGTCTGCTTATGGAATACTAATACTAATTAAAGAAACTCAAAAATTAAGTTGTACTGGGTATTTTATTCAGTCTTACTTATCAGCAATATTTAATGCATGAAATATAGATTCAGTCAACATTAAGCAAATACAATCGACGACTAGTATTTTTAACTTTAAAAAGTTTTCAATTTAGTGTTTCTAATTTAGCATGAAACAGAAGGAATTAAATGTTGACTGACTAAGAAGTATGCTTACTCATTCCTTCCAATATTCATAAAAACTTTTACTTTATCTCATCCACCATATGCAAAAGGAGACGGTGGGTTGAAACGAAATTTGTTGAATTAATAAACGAACACACTTTAAAAGCGCCTTTCATAAATCTTGCTCAAATAAAAATAACTTGTGATGTAATTAGAACATGATTCGCTTTTAACGTGTGACTTTAATTGGTAATATTTAACAAACTGAATATTAAAAAGAATGATTATAATAATAATAATAATAAGATATGCACCTTTCACTCAGTGGGGTAAAACCAGTATCATACTTCAGTATTCTCTAGTAGGTAAAATCACTCTACTATATTTCTTGTGAAATACTAAATACACTAGTTTACTTTATATAGTAAGAAAATGCTTAGTCTATAAATGGCTAGTCTGTGAATAGAAGCAAGCATGTATTGGCCAGCATAATTCAACTTAAATAACATCTTAGACACATCGACATTATTGCATTTCTTATAGCCCCACTTCCACCTCTTCGTAACAATTCAGGATAGGAATTTGCATCCTCTAAAACAAAAACCGGATATATATATATATATTATATATATATATATATATATGTAACATAGGGCTTCAGTCGTACGTCTTGATTGCGTTAGGTTCTCTGCCAAAGTATTCACTTCGCTCCAGATCCTTTAATCACCTCATAACATGACCTCCTCAATGTCACCTCACCCTGCCACTGACGACCAACTCGCCGCTTCCCTTTCAGGTTCCATTTGAGCAATGGCTTATCTAGTGATATCACTTGATGGTTTCCTCAGAGTATGGGCAGTCTACCTACATTTCCTCCTGGATATTTGTTGCACAATTGGCTCCTGGTTGGTTCGCTCCCAGAGATCCCTCCCTGTTGCTGACCTTTTTAGCCGACCATCTGATCTTGAGTATTGAGCGAAAACAGCTGTTGATGCAGGATAGTAGTTTGTTCGAAGTGCCCTTCGTGACATGCAGTGCAAGTCTCTGATCCGTATAGTAGCACTGACTTTACATTAGAGATGAAAATCCGGATGTTATTTTTGATGCTGAGTGCTGTTGACCTCCACACAGACTAGAGTGAGATGAAAGCTTGTCTTGCTTTTCCGATTCTTGCTTCGATATCCTCGTCAGTTCCGTCTGCATGTAATTGAAACGATGCCTCCCAGGTAGGTAGGTAGATATGTGAAGGAGGTTGCTTCTCTCAGAGTCCTCCCATTGACGCTGATTTTTATCTGTTTTTGTTGTTGCTGTTGGCCGGGAATCTTTATCACCTCTTTTTTATCTATGTTCACCTGAAGGCCTATCTTTGATGCTTCTTCTATCGCCAACTTCTTACTTTTCACTTGCATATCTTCTAGTTTGTGGGAAATCAGACATTTATCATCGGCGAAGTCCAGATCCTCCAAGTCTTTTGTGTGAGTCCATTTTATGCCCGTTCCCTCGTTGGTTGCCGTTGTCTGTCACATTATCCAATCTACTGCAATCAGGAAGATCATTGGTGATAGTAGACAGCCTTGCCTCACTCCCGTCCTCACTTCAAAGGCTTCCATGAGTTTCCCGTTGTGGATTACTTGGCTTGCAGCATTGTCGTATAACTGTTGGATGAGATGTATAATTGTTGGCGGCACCCCGTAGTAGCCAAGTAGTTTGCAAATCACTTCTCGATCGACGCTGTCGGAGGCCTTTTCAAAGTCAATGCATTTGAGATAGTGAGCTGACTTCCATTCCAAGCTCTGTTCAATGATGATTCGTAGTGTTGCGATTTGATCAATGCATTACATGTTCCTCCTGAATCCAGCCTGTTTGGATGGATGGTGGACGATGACTAGCAGTGGAATCCAGGATGCGCATTTCGTCCTATTTGGAGCTCGCCAATTGGATGTACCTGAGTTCCCCAGTCAGTGATGGTGTTCCCACCGAGGATCGAATCCAATGCCCATAGTTTCAATCGTTCAAGCGTTATCCACTAGACTACTTGGACCATGAGAGCCGAGCACTTCGGTTCAATCAGCCAACGGGAAAAGCTAAAGTAAATTTAATAATTAATAAGACCAGGTGCAGGAGAGGTGGATGCCGTGGCCCACGTGGTCTAATGGATAACGCTTTGACGTTTGAAAGTATGAACAGTGGATGAGAACTTCGGTGGGAACACCATCACTGACTGGGGAATACGGGTACATCCAGTGACGAGTCCCGAATAGGACGAAATGCGCATCCTGGATTCCACTGCTAGTCAGCATCTACCAATTGTCCTCAAATAGTTTGATATCATCATCGAGTGGAAGGGTCTATTTTATTTCAATTTCACTTGGATTATTACTTTTATCAATAGAAGAGTGTTGAATTAACCTTTTTCTTTGAATTATTTCGTTGTGTTGAAAACTCAGTCTTTTATAGCCCCTCATCAAGTAAGATTCACTCACTTCACGATTCTTCAATTTGTTCAACTATAAAATCACACTCTTAACTAAGGTTTTGTTTTGTGTTAGGCTGACAGGCCGGAAAAGTATAATTTGACCTATGGATTTGACCTCACAGTCATTTTATTTAAGTTAGTAGGCTGAACAATTTTTGCATAAATAGGTCATCAGTATCTCTTAGACTGCAAAGACCTATGTGTGTTTGTATGCGTGTAGAATCTGGATACTGGTGGTGTGAAAACCGCGTTGATTTTAGAAAAAAAACTAGACTTCATCATTTATTTTTTGGTTTAAGTTGCTAGATAAACAACACCACACAACAACATTGCGTGCATCACTGTGTAAACAAAGTCAATGTAGATTAATCAACATAGTCTTCGTGCAACTTTTTATGTCCAAAGGTTACTCCAACTTTATCATCAGAGTTATCAGTCATAATAACTTAAGATCCGAGAGTCTCTTCTTAGTGGTATTATCAGTGTTATTATTAAAATTGTTATATATCTGGTTACTACTAATCTCGTGAATCTTTTGCCTTAATACATATTGTCTAGATGTCCGTTATAAATTTGAACAAAGAAAATCTTCAGCTTCTTACAGTTTTATATTCATAATGGTTAAGGTACAATTTGTTGTTGACAACATTAGCGTGTTTTTAGATAACACTGAATTAATAGGATCGAAAATCCCAGATGTATAAATGAATAGATTGTTCAAAACATGTGTACGTGATTCAATGATAGTAAAAAACATCAATGTTATGAACAACGAACTATACCTTAGCTGTTATGGACATATAACTGTAGAAGATGACGAAGTTCTAGGGAAGAATATTATCTGTTCACTAGTCAATATTTCCAAACATACTGCTTGGTTAGAATAATAATAATAATACTTATTATCATTATTCACCCTTAGTATCCCAAGTGGAACGAAAAGAATTAGCGATAGATATCAATTCTGTCGATCGAGAGGTCATCTGGCAACTACTTGGCTACTACGGGGTGCCGCCAACAATTATACATCTCATCCAACAGTTATACGACAATGCTGCAAGCCAAGTAATCCACAACGGGAAACTCATGGAAGCCTTTGAAGTGAGGACGGGAGTGAGGCAAGGCTGTCTACTATCACCAATGATCTTCCTGATTGCAGTAGATTGGATAATGTGACAGACAACGGCAACCAACGAGGGAACGGGCATAAAATGGACTCACACAAAAGACTTGGAGAATCTGGACTTCGCCGATGATAAATGTCTGATTTCCCACAAACTAGAAGATATGCAAGTGAAAAGTAAGAAGTTGGCGATAGAAGAAGCATCAAAGATAGGCCTTCAGGTGAACATAGATAAAAAAGAGGTGATAAAGATTCCCGGCCAACAGCAACAACAAAAACAGATAAAAATCAGCGTCAATGGGAGGACTCTGAGAGAAGCAACCTCCTTCACATATCTACCTACCTACCTGGGAGGCATCGTTTCAATTACATGCAGACGGAACTGACGAGGATATCGAAGCAAGAATCGGAAAAGCAAGACAAGCTTTCATCTCACTCTAGTCTGTGTGGAGGTCAACAGCACTCAGCATCAAAAATAACATCCGGATTTTCATCTCTAATGTAAAGTCAGTGCTACTATACGGATCAGAGACTTGCACTGCATGTCACGAAGGGCACTTCGAACAAACTACTATCCTGCATCAACAGCTGTTTTCGCTCAATACTCAAGATCAGATGGTCGGCTAAAAAGGTCAGCAACAGGGAGGGATCTCTGGGAGCGAACCAACCAGGAGCCAATTGTGCAACAAATATCCAGGAGGAAATGTAGGTAGACTGCCCATACTCTGAGGAAACCATCAAGTGATATCACTAGATAAGCCATTGCTCAAATGGAACCTGAAAGGGAAGCGGCGAGTTGGTCGTCAGTGGCAGGGTGAGGTGACATTGAGGAGGTCATGTGAGGAGGAGATGAAAGCATGTGGGTAGACTTGGAACGGGGTGAAGAAGTTGGCAGAAAACCGAAGGCAATGGAGATGCGCAGCTGAAGGCTTATGTTCCTCTAGGAATTAAAGGATAAAGTAATAATAATAATAATAATCCATTCCACACGATCTTTTGCTTTCCCTTCCATCTGACTCCACGAGTGCCTACAAATTTTCATTTCTTCTCTACATAATCTCCTCCATATCATTCTCGGATATCCAACCCATCACTTCCCATTCGGGTTTCACTCAACTGCTTGATGTGTCATTAATAATGCATATAATGCTTACTTCATTGTCCTGGTATATTAATGATCCAAATTTATTTGTTGAGAAGTCATTCAAGCTGAATTCAAGAATTCTGATATTCCAGTCTTACATGAATCAACTACCTATAGATAGTTCCTTAGGTTCACTGTCAATTCAGTTGAAATTCCGGAGCAATATATAGATTCATCTTTATTGAGTATTTGTTATAACTGGTTCTTTGTAAACGACAACTGTGATATTGATTACTTTTTAATATGTTACTGAATTACTTAGATCTTCATATCACAACTAAAGCAGAGATGAGTAAACAGTGTAACAGGCTAATTTGTATTTAGACTATGTTTATATCATTTATTCGTTTGAATCCTTCCTTAAGTGTAGAATTCGAGTACTGTATTAGAATATAATTCCATATTAGATAAGTTTATTTTACATGGTGACACATTATTAATAAATGGATGACGTTTCGACCACAAATTGTTCCTTACAATCACATCAGTATATTGAAATTGCTTCATATATTTTCACTCCCCGTGTTATTTATGGTAGTTTTCCATAGCTCAGGTATAGCTGTCGCCTCATTTCGAATCGATGAACAAAGATTCGGTGATTAACTTCTTTCTCCAACGAATTATATTACTTTTTTAATACTATCCTATATTATTGTGTGGTTACCTATGAGTGGCACAGCGGTTAGGACGCTCGCCGACCATGCATATGGCCCGGGGTTCGATCCCCGGCCGACGCACTCCTTCACCTCGCTAAGCCAGTAATAGAACTGGCGAAGAGGGAAGGTTGGGCATGAGGCTAGCAACTCCACCCTGTAAAAATAAACACTGCTACAGAAATTTCAAGCCTCTAGCTTTAAAGCCCTATGCTCCACTGAGAACATGAAGGAATAAAATAAACATACGAGTGGCCAAGTTTTTTTCTACGTTATTTGACTTAGCAGGGTCAGTCATTCTTGATATGATTAAATTTTTATGTTCTAATAATCTACTTGACCCCAATCTACTAGTGTGACCTATGTAGTTGACTTCACCGTTATTATATGGTATTTGGCAAAGTATATTATCTTTCTTAATTGGATTTGTCGGGTCCTTAATCTGACAAAGTTTGCTCCTGAGTGAGCTGGTTAGTTTAAGTGTCACCTTAATTCCAGCCTTTTAAAGAATACCAAATAAGGCTTCTAATGCTCCTCGTTTTTAAAGCAGTACTACTGAGGTTTTAAATTTCGCCTTATTCATATTATTTACATTACTACTGCTATTTTGGTTGGGTAGTTATTCAATAGTAATTTTGGCTAGCGGTCGTCCCATGTCGTCAATTGGCAGAAGTTAGAATTCATGGGCCATTGGATCTGGTCCTAGTGGCTTAATGGTCTACGAGCTCACTAGCCTTGTCACCAGAAGGTCCTAGGTTCGAACCCTGGTGGTAGGTGCTTACTGATGAAGAGTCCCTAATTATGGCTGACGAAATAGCTGGCTGTCCAGTACTCCCTGCAGGTTTTCCAATGGTTCTCTAACCGATGTCAGCTTATGATGAAATCCTGTAACCAATCAAACAAAATCTCTACAAACCAATACTTGAGTAATATTTTCTTTATATGTTTGATTTCATTATTTAAATCTTCTCAATTACTAGTTAGGCTCCTGGCTCGATTATATGAACATTTAACTAAGCCTGCATTAAGTGATTTGAGATAAAATGAATAAAAGTCTAAGTATTTATTTGATTGTGTCTACGCTAGTGTCCATCCATCCAGTTGTCAATACTTTATCATTGTGTTTTATATCAAATCGACTCATTTAATATGGAATTCTTCCCTAAACCCATTTCTCATCTTCGTATATATATATATATTATATATATATATATATATATATATATATGTGCGTCGGTGGCACAGTGGTTAGGACTCTAGCCGACCATGCACATGGTCCGGGGTTCGATTCTCTGCCGACGCACACCCGATATCTATGGTCGGCCTGCAAAATTTAGGCTACCGATATCCATGCTAAAAATTCCATACTAGTACCAAAAATACAGTGTGGAATCAAGCTATAATCAAAAAAAAATATATATATATATACATATATATAAAAATCAGTCAGCCAATCAAAATAATTTTATGCTGTTTAGTGGATTCACAATAATTAGATATGTCATATTTTATTTACTCTGACATCCGGGTCAGTCTCAAAGGTCAAAGGGTGTGTATAAGGTCAGTTAGCTAGCTGTTCAGACAATAGAGTTTCGGTCAGTTACACTAAGAAAGACCAAAAGATTTTACATTATATTAGGCGACTATAAATTAAAGCCAGTAGTTGTATACTAAAACACAATAACTTTAAGTCAAAGTCAGTATCAACTAAAAAAGCAGGCATTTGTTGTTAATGGGTACTTTAACTTGTGGACAACAAAAGCACAGATTAAGTGAATGCTCCATTGTACAAATTAAATGAAATAAAAGCTTGACAGAAGTAATAAAGCAATAGACTCGAGAAATAAAGTAGGCAATTGAAGAGACTGATTACTGGTTGGTGTTATTCAAATCAGTGTACTAAAACAAATCTGTATTGAAGAAATCAAGAAGGAGAAAATTAATTTATTTGTTTCATGTAGCTTAGATTGAAGTAATTCAACATTAATGCACCAAATTTCCTAAACACCACCAGAGATTAGGACATATATCTTAATATTAGATATTATATACTAGATAGTTAGACAACATCAACTGCAAAGGTTGATAGATTGACTGAAGAAGCAACATTTGAGCTTTCAATAGATTTGCATCACTTCAAGTCTTTATATTTCACAACAGTTAACGAAATATATATATATATATATATATTATGACAGATAATTGTAGGTCACAAAACCCTGTGCTATCTCAATCTCATACACCATTTTTCTACAAAATAGTATCTAATATGGAGTTAATATTTTATGAGGTTGAATGACAAATATTTAGCTTGCAAGAAATACAACAAAGAATCAATAACACATCACATACATGTCTATTCGGAAGGTATTAAGCAGTAGTCGCTTGTCTCCCTAGATTTCCTCCCCAGTGCTTAATGTTAATGCCTCTATTGCTTGTACATTGCAAATTGAAAAACGGAAGAGACAAGCAAGTAGGACACTTGAAGTCAGGTTCATTGAGATGTATAAAATCATAAATTTAATAATTTTAGATCAATATATGGAATGGAATTCTACCATTTCTAACCTACTGACAAAAGATTACATCTATACTCTGCAATGCAAAAAGATTATCCTATTTTCGAGGTGCAAATTGATTTTCTCTACTGCACATCAAAACATAAAGCTAATCTTATTTGCTATACTATGGTAGTATCTGGGAGAAATGGTTATTGACGGATTTTAGTGGGCAGAAATTTAAAAAAAAGAGAACATTCAATCTGAAAGTCATCCATTTCGTTACTGTGTGAGCAATAACTCCACAAAAACTAGTGTATTTTTGTCCTAAATATGAATGATGAGCTTGTTTTATTTGATTTTTATATATTCATAACGGTTTCTATTGGCTATATACATCTACTTTTTTATCTAAAGGCTTCAAAACTATGATAAGTGTTTTACTATGAACACTAACAACTCAACAGTCTTCAAGTATTGGTTTTGTAGGGATTTTGTTTGATTGCATGGAGGATTTCATCATGAGCTGACATCACTTACAGAATCACTGGGGAACTAGGGAGTACTGGAGAGCTGTTTCGTCCTAGTTTGGGACTCTTGTTCAGCAGTATGCACCCACTGCCAGGCTTCGCACCCAGGACCTTGTGGCTACAAGGCGAGCTGTCTGTCTGTTTTCGACATAGAACTTTGCACAAATGTGCGGAAGTTCAAGTCGCCACATTCCGTGTAGCACGCGAAGCAAGCAAGAGAAGAAAGTACAAGAAAAGCATAATAGAAACAGTGAGCAGAGGTGTGAGACAAAGGAGTAATAAAGAAATACAAAACAGTTTCATTGAAGATAATAAGTCACAGGGAGTGGATGCATCTGCGCCACTGAGAACGGTTTTGAGCCATGTCACCAATTGTTTCCAACCATAGATTTTTACCGTCCCGAGGACCCCAGCCTGGAAGTCTACACCTTCCTACGTGGCTTAGACCAACTGTTGTGGATTTCATTGACTGATGCCAAGTTTTTGTTTGACCGCCGCTAGCTTTTTTCCAGCCTGACCCTATATCCGCTAACATAGCTCGTCGAGGGAGGCGATGGCTTGGCATACGTAACACATGTCCTAACCATCTCAGTCTTTGTAGCCACTGGGACCCGATCCAATGGTGGCTCAATGGTCTACGAGCTCACTAGCCTTGTCACCAGAAGGTCCTAGGTTCGAACCCTGGTGGTGGGTGCTTACTGATGAAGAGTCCCAAATTATGGCTGACGAAATAGCTGGCTGTCCAGTACTCCCTGCAGGTTTACCAATGGTTCTCTAACTGATGTCAGCTCCCGATGAAATCCTCCATGCAACTCAAGCATCAGCAACATTTGAACTATACTTTGGAAAAGTCATTTGATGAACCAGGGTGAGGTCTAAGGTCAGTGGTCAGTCACTGTATCACGTAGCTGAGTCAGTAGGGAACCTAACAGGAATCCAGAGATCAATGGTTTAAACCCTACAGTGATCTAAGTGCTCTTTCCAACTTCACTTACTTGACACTTCAATGGATTGAATCACCTCACCATATAAAAGCTATCATGATCCGATCAACAGTTAGTGTTAATAATAATCTCTCTGATGAAAATCCCCATAAATTAAAACTTTGTTGCAACAAACTATTTATAAACCAATACAAGGATCTATTTATTAAGTTAACATCTTCAGTGACTAATTAGATATTTATGTGCATAAAGCGCTTGGAAAATAAACTTGATTACTGTAAACAATATCCAAGTGACGACCAGATAAAGTCGTAAAATAAAATAGTTTAGCATGTAAGTCGGTAGTTTAAATAATCTATTCTTGATGAAACATCTCAACATGTTACACATGATGATACTGTATGGTAGATATCAAAATATTTCTTTGATGAGCAATCAGAGGATATGACAAAATGACTGGTTGGTATCAATTGTCAATTTAGCGTTTGTATTGATAAAGTAAGTTAGTTCAAGGGGCTTAATTCTTTTCAGTTAGTTTCACATCAACAGATCTACATTAATGTATAAATCTTAAGCGATTAACGTCATAATATCAAGTTAACTGTGGTGGGTTAATGAATAATAATTACAAATTTGCTGTTATTTTTAAAAGCAAAAATTTTGGTGAAATACATGAGTACATTTTACCTTTGAATAAATGTTTGTATATAAAGTTAATAAAATTATTGCAAGATGAAATAAAACCCTCTTAATTGACTGATTGCATAATAATTGACTAGAAAAGATAAGAATTTTGTTAATATCTTTTACATGACAATATGGAATTGAAAGCTTTCTAAAATGAATGCAGGAAAAAGAAATTTGTTACAGGACTTCATTATAAGCTGACATTGGTTAGAGAACCATTATAAAACCTGCAGGGAGTACTGGACAGCCAGCTATTTCGTCAGCCTAGTCTGGGACTGTTGATAAGTACGCGCCCACAGCCAAAGTTCGAACCTAGGACCTTCTGGTGACAAGGCTAGTGAGCTCGTAGACTATTAAGCCACTGGGACCCGAACCAGAAGGTACTGTGTTCGAACCCTGGCGGTGGGCGCGTACTTATGAACAGTGCCAAACTAGGCTGACGAAATAGCTGACTGTCCAGTACTCCCAGACAGGTTTTCCAATGTTTCTCTAACTAATGTCAGCCCATGATGAAATTCTGCATTCAGTCAAACAAAATCCCTACAAAGCCAATAATTGAGAAAGAGATTTCCTTCAAAGTTCAAAGCCTGTAGAGTAATGATCAAAGTATAAGCAGAGAAAGTGCAAACTTTGGTGCAGAATGGTAGGAATCGATTTTTCGTGCTTATTATCTGAGTATAATAAAGACGATTTACATTACAATTTTCGCATACATTTCGTTTATCATCTGAAATCAGTCTTCCGGTAAGAATCAATGCAAAAAAGTTATAATGAGACAAAGCATAAGGATGATATTAGTACTTATTGTATTCCTTTACATTCCCAGTGTAACATTGGGCTTCCACCTAGAAGCTTGAAATTTCGGTACGGAATGGGGTTGCTATCCTCATGCATAACCTTCCCTCTTTACCGATCGTATTATAGCTTAGCGCGGTGAGGGAGTGCGTCAGCCAGGGATCGAACCACGTACCACCTGCGTGGTTGGCAAGCATTCTGTCACTGTGCCTTCGACACACATAAGGATGATTAGTTATCTCAAAGTACTGATATATGTGTATATGTTTTTTTCAAGAGCAAATTTTCGCGTAAAAATGAATAAATTTGTTTTTAGAGGGTTGATAAGTTGGTGATAACTACATAGTCAGTCGTAATAAAATACGATGATTAGAATTCATAATACTGGAAAGTTAAATTTGGTGTGTAGGAAGTCAAATGAAAAGACGATGATGTCTTTATCAGAAGACAAATGATCATTAAAGAGAGAGTTACTTGGGTAATTGAAATTCCACGATAGGTTAAAACATATTCTAATTCATATTATAACATTCGAATAAGTTATTTATTTTACTATAAAAACATCTTATTTCCCATCTTATTGACAAAAAACACTCATCTTATTTCTCGTCGCATTATATTTTATTGACAACAGTAATATTGTTTCTGAATGTATTTTATCTTCCATTCCGTTTCATGCAAGTCATATCGATTTCATTCTAATTTTTAATCAATTTTTACTCATGTATATAAACGAAGCAAGGAAGATGTGTGAGTACCTTGATATTATCATGAGTGACAATAAATTGTGCTCGAAACGTTGTCATCAGTAAATATTACTGTATAACGCTGTGAGTTTATCAAAATAAAATTCTGTCCATAATTTGGTTGTTATACTCTACCACAGTTACTTACTTTACTTTACTTTACTTCGGCTATCTCCTACGGGAGGATGAGCCGGCTTCATGAACGTCTCGAATCATCGCTGCCCAGGCGCGGCAATTTGTAAGAGAGTTCATGAAGTTTCATGGGAATTTTGTACGAGTGATGTCCCCAGCATTGCTCGGCCTTTTGTTTGAGAGTGCAGCTCTAGCCTTTACACAGCCAAGTGTGACCTACAAGGCAGTAGGAGTGGAGTAAGGAGTCCACTATCCATTGGCAGCCGGTGACCGGAGTTCGGTTCATACGCCTTTTTGAATGGGGCCAGACATCCAGGACATCCAACAAGCCCTTTGTCCATACGTCTGCCGGTGAGCTGCAGTGAGCTTCATACGCCAGTCGTTGGAGGTTTGGAATCAGGGTTTAGCCATCTCCCCTAGACCGTCATCCAATGGACAGTCAACCCGGTGGAGAGCGCCGGGCATCCGCTTTCGCCCTCTCACTTTGGTGAGAAACACCTCCGCCACGTGAAGGCAGTGAGTAGGACTTCCTCAGGAGAGGCTATGTAAGACGCCCGGTCATATGGGAGCATTTCAAGAGGTGTGCGGAGGGGTGGCCAACCCGCAGCGCAAGGCACCCACCCCCGCCCAAGTCTTATCCATAAATCAATAGTGAGTAGAATTTGTGAGATTGGAAAATTAAAAGTTGGTGTGTAGGAAGTCAAAGACAAAGGGTCATTAAAGAGAGAGCTACTAGGGCAATTGACTTAACTTAACTGGATGGACCTCACCGGTCACGACTTCTCAATAAAACTCCAGAAAACTCCGTCCTGTAGCAAGTCACTAGCGATCATCAAATTAATTTTCTGGAGTTGGTTTGTAAGGGAAGGTCCTGGATTCGAACTTGTGTGGTGGGTGCGTACTGCCGATGATTCCCAAACTAGGATGACACAGCAGCTGTCCAGTACTCCGGTGATGGTTTTCAATGGTTCTCTAACTGATATCAATCCGTGATCAACTCGTAAAAACAAAACTAACCCTTACAAATCAACCATAGAAAAGCATCAATATTTGTTCTTTCTCTAATTATTTTTTAAAAGGGGAACTCATGCATAAAGATCAAAGTAACTTGACCAATTAGGTGGTGATGAAGATAAACAGAAAGATTCTTTTTTGTTTGTTATTATGATTATTTTGATAAAATTATTTAACTTATAAAGATCTATGATGATACTTTGCATATTATTCTGTAGACGAATAAGCAAGTGATAAGGAAGAAACTACAATAGACAACAAATAATTACGAAACACACGTATGTTTCCAGTCGAAGATCATTGTTCACTAAAAAGTGTAAAAATACGGGACTCCATGTTATTTTTTTTATGGATCCTTTAATTATTCAAAACAAATGATACTGTGAAATAGAGTCGGTCAAGTGTTTGTTTGCAGTATGATAATGAATTGGTTCCATAGGACTACGTGTTATCTTAGAACAAAGGATGTTTTCACAATAAATTAAATATTCTGTGAGACTGAACTCAAAGGTGTAAAGTCAAAAGATCAACAAGTCAATGTTTGTTTTCTATACATCGTCTTTTTTCTATCGTACTAGTTGCAATTTGAACTGTGATGGTTAGTGAAATGTTGTTATCACTCCTTTATACAAGAATAAAATTATCCATGAGAACTATAATCAAACCATTCATATAGTGATAGTAAAGTTCTTCTAGACTGAAGAATTCACTTTTTTTCCTTTACGTTCCCCAGTGGAACATAGGGCTTCAACCTAGTGGCTTGAAGTTTCTGTAGCTGTGTTTATTTTACAGGATGGGGTTGCTAGCCTGCCTCATGCCCAACCTTTCCTCTTTACGAGGATTATTTCTGGTTTAGCGAGGTAAAGGAGTATGTCAGCCGGGGATTGAACCTCGGACCATGTGGATGATCGGCGAGCGTCCTAACCGCTATGTTACCGACGTTGAAGAATTCACTTAGATATTTCTCAATGATAACCGGGAAACGTTTTATTTTCTCTCTCTCTCTCTAGAGGGAGAGAGAGAGCTTTTTGGTAGCCTCCTAGCTGCATATAAAACGTTTTTATTTAAAAAAACAGTTCATAAATCATTCATCTTAAATGAAGATTTTTTATACCATAGTTGGTTATTTGTGTACATCTAAAATTTAATGTTTTCAATGAAAGAACTTTAGTGAATACATGCCATTAGAAACCTATAATTAATTTTCACATATTCAAACTTGTACAACAAATTCTGTTCCTATTTCCTATACCATGCTTTTATATATGGCATAAATAATTTTCTCACAAGTAGATTAGATTATAATATGAACAGAAAAGTATATAGATAGGGTAGTATACGCATTTAACCTCGCCTAGTTAACTAACTTGCTAGCTTTCTAGGCGGTCCCAATTCCTGGTAAAGAGGAAGGGTTGGGTGTAGGGCTACCAACCCTACACCACCAAACCTGTCAAACAGCTAGAGAAAATTCAACACACAGAACATATTTTAAAAATGCAAAGAATTCAAAGAATCATCGTATTCTTCGATTGGACACTAATAACTACTGTAATGTGAAACCTGGGTCCAAAACTTCCCACCGATTGCCTTCAAACATCTAAGATCTTATTCTCCGCTGGAATCAGAGAGGTGAAATGAGAGAGCGGCCAGTGAAAGCCTTCGGTAAGCTAGTCAATCAGCCGATTTGTCTTCTATCGATGAAAGCAAGAATAAGAATGGGGATATGGAATGTTTCTACAATGTAGGAGGCTGGAAAGGCTGCCCAGCTCAGGTAACCAAAGAAATAAGAAGATATGGCATAACAGTGTGGTGGTTTGATACACACAATGTGTTCCAACGGAATATTATTCTCACATATTCCCAAAGTTCAATACTACATTAGCGACAGAACATTATATATATTTGAACATCTTATTTCATGTTGTTTAATGTAAGCAAAATCACACGCTCAGTGATTGATCAGAAAATATAAAAGTGTATCTATATAAATAGCGGTTTGATAACTTGAATATATATTTTTGCTTTCGTGTCTTGCCTACTGTTGTTAACAGAGTTCTGTGTATCTGCGACAGCAGATGTAGAGTCAGTAGTCTACTCCGGTCTGGTTACCCAGACGACAATAACTAACACACTGACGCAATGAGTGGCTATTTTGATGTCACCAGTGGCAACTAAAGTCCTAATGCAGTGGGAACTAATCTCATCAAGCAGGATTATGACAGCAATTTTCGACTCGAAAGTAAAACAGGAAGGTCACAACTATCATGCAATGATACGCACAATGCTACAGACAACGCGGAACAAGAAAGGAAGGAAGACTATGATAGACAATTACAAACAGTAATGGACAACATACCGAGTGGACACATCAAAGTCCTAATTGGTGGTATGATTGCAAGCCAAGCTGGGAGCAGGTAATACAGGAGAAGAACTCATCATGGATCGATGGAATGAATGAGAACGGATAATTATTGGCAGACTTATGCTCTTTTAGCGATTTGATAATCAGAGGGAGCGTGTACAAGCACAAGAATATACACAAGGCCAGCGAAATGGATTCCGCCTGACTGACACTCCACAAACCAGACAGAGTCCACTTCAGCGCTGCTGAACGAAGTGGAGACGCAGTCGGTCTCCTGGACACAAATTCGAGAAGGGGAGAAGATGTGGGATCAGGCCATCACCTAGTATTAGGAACCTTCAAGGTGAAGCTGAAATCCATGAAAACAAATGGAGACAGACCACTGTAATTCATGTTCAGTATTCAAAAACTGAAGGAAAAAACTACAAGGGACACTGTCACTACAGATCAGATTGCAGTAAAGTAGGTGACACTACGTGGTATCACTGAGAAAACCTGAGTGAAAGAACATTTGAACTAATTCTCAGAAGGCAGGTGATGTACAAAGAAACGTGTACAACTGTTCTAGGAAGAAGCGAGAGACAAGGCAAGGAATGGCTCTCAACGGACACCTACCTGGAAGCTGATAGAAGGAAGGCAAGGAGAGTATGTTGGTGAAAAGGGCGATGACTCGATGCAGGGATGGACATCAGAACAGAAGGAGAAGCTAAGTTCAATGTACACTGAACCGAATAAAGAGGAAAGTGAAGAAGAGTGAGTTATGAGGAAGACAAAAGACAATTCTACGACACACTGGCTGGCGGTAAGTGAAACAGAACAGGAAGGCCGTATGTGAAAGGGACTTCAGAACATTATATCAGATAACGAGATCCCTATTCGGGAAGAGATTAATCCACATGATGAAACCTATGAAAGATGCACAAGGAGGAGAAACTAATCAAACAGTGGACTGATTACTTCAAGGGACTACTGAATCGAGCATCACCTACAGCTCGGCCAGAAATACCACCACCAACAGAGCGCACAGAACTGCCCGCTATTAAACACAAATCCTCCAACGAAATCAGAAATCCTGAATGTGACCGAGCTACTGAAGTTCAGTCGGGAAGACAGCAGGACCAGATAGAATTCCCCCACTCCGAAGCACTGAAAACGGACTGAGAGACTGCGGCAGGCGTGCTCACGCCATTATTGCAAGAGGTTTGGAAGGAAGGAAAACTGCCTGCTGATTGGGAAAAAGTTTTTTATTTTCTATTTACAGCTTGATTTCACACTGTATTTTTGGTACAAGTATGGAATTTTCAGCATGGATATCGGTAGCCCAAATTTTGTAGGCCGACCATAGATATCAGGTGTGCGTCGGCAGGGGATCGAGCCTCAGACCATTTGCATGATCGGCAAGAGTCCTAACCACTGTGCCACCGACGCCACCTTGTTAAAGTACCAAAGAAGGGTGACTCACTCCTCGCAGTGAAAGAACTAGCATAGAATCATGCTCCTGTTCACGCCAAGTAAAATACTAGGACACGTCATCCTGTAGAGAATGAAAGATACACTGGATGCAGAAGTCTGTCAGGCCCACTGGAACAAGCTGGATTCCGGGAAGGCAAATCATGTGCTGATCAGATTGCAACTCTGCACAACATCATCATTATCGAACAAAGCATAGAATGGCAGTCAAACATCTCTCTACATCAGCGCCATCGACTTCAAGCAGGTCACCGACAGACATCGTTGACTGAGAAGTGATTTAGAAACTAGTTGAACACTACGGCGTGCAGTACCCTAATCTTTCTCAACCTCATTCAACAGCTATACGACAATGATCCACAACGTTCGAGGTGAATACAGGAGTGAAACAAGGCCGGCTACCTATTATCACCGATGACACTTCTAATTGCAGTGGACTGGATTATGCGTCAGACTGTGCACAGGGAGTGAGAAGACAGGAATACATTGGACTACCGATAAGAAGACTCTAGAAGATCTGAATTTCGCACGTCGATGATATATGTCTAATATCACACAGAATCGAAGACTTATAGACAGGCAGGCAGGCAGGCAGGCGAAAACCGACAAGGTGGCAGAAGTAGTTAAAAGGGAAGATAGGTCTCCAAGTTACCATAGAGAAGATGGAGGCGATGAATTTATCTAACCAAGGCGAACAGAACCAATCACTATGAAAAGGATAAATTTGAAAGAGTCAAATTCCTTCAATTATCTAGGCAGCCAGCATCGTTTCAACCACAGGCCAGCGAAACGGATGAAGATGTCAGTTTCTGTCAGAATCAGAAAGGTATGATACGCCTTCGTCAGCCTGAAACCAGTTTGGAAATCTTCTGCTGTCACACAGTCAGCATGAAGAACAAGATTCGGATTTTCAACACCAATGTCAAATCAGTTCTTCTATGTGTATCAGAATGTTGGTGCATCACGAGGAGGACTTCCAAGGGGTTAGTGACTTTTATCCACAGCTTTCCTCCTCGCTGGTTCCACACTGAAGATCAAATGACCAGCCAGCCAGCCAGTCAGTCAGTCAGCCGGCCAGAAAGAATTAGCAACAAGAAATTCTCACTTGAGACGAACCAAAAGGCGAGAGCCTACCACTGAACAAATATGTAGGAGAAAATGGAGTTGGATTAAGCATGAGTTGAGGAGGCCGTCGAATGACATTGCGCGCAATGCAGGCCGTCGCTCGACAGGAATCCAAATGTAAAGCGACGTGTGGTTAGTCGTTTCGGGGTTGTCATGTAGGATATCATGTGGCGAGGAGGAGATGAGAGATTGTGGACAATCGTGGACCCTGCTGAAGAATACAGAAAATAGAACAAAGTGGAGATGTGTTGTTGAACTCTTATTTTCCACTCGAAACTCCAGGGAATAATAATTATAATAAAAGTATTTGCATTATCATGGCTTCATTCCCTTCCAGTAAAAATGAATTTGGTTGCAGATACTCACCTATGGAGTGAGTATTACATGTTCGAATGATGTGACTTCACATCAGCTAAAGAGTGCAAATGATACTTCAGTTGAAAGTAGTTATCTAAAGAAAGCCCTAATGTGGTGAGAGCTGGCTGCTAGCCAAATTGGTAGACAATAATTTACGTCAATGTTTATGTCCCAATTATTGGTCATGTGAAAATAAGAACAAAGACTGACTCAACAACTAATCACAGCAGACTTTGCGTAGGCGGATACAATTAGCAGAGAGATGATCTGACATTCAAGTAACAGCTACAAAGAGATGAAAGAATAACTTTCAGTGAGAAACCACCAATCGGAAGCCTGTTAGTCTACTAACAATAGTCTATAATAATGTACATGCAAATCTATAAATATGTGTTGATTTCCTTAATAATTGATATTTTGCCTGGCCCTTGTCTTCTGTTGTTACACTAAGAAAGTCAAATAGAAGTGTTTTGCTTCTTCGAAGAACAAACCACTATAATATTATATTGCAATTTAGGGGTGAGGTGCCAATCGAATTTGTAATTGACAAGTTGGGAGAATCAATTCAAAGGACCTTTATTACTGATAAATTGCAGCTCTTATTTTCTATATACCCAGTGATAGTGCCGAATCTGAAAGACGAGATACTTAGGCTACCTACGTATCCCTGTATCGATCAGTTCAATTGTTCCTTTGGAGACGGTTACATTAACCGTTGCTCAAGGAACTTAATCTCTAGTTTTTAGGAACACCTATCAGTGTGACCAAACAAAAGTATAATAAAAATCATTAATAGTTGGACATTAGAACACCTGATCCAAACAAAATATAAGGCCGCTATTGAAGAATTCTTTCCTACTGTCCATCTCGTCCTTGAATGAATCAACAGAAGCCACTATGTACAGAATACTTCAAACAGCCAAAGTCATAACAATTTACTTGAAACAATCAAAACTTTGTGTACAAAAGCAACATGTATAGCTACTACTGCTATCCTGACATGCTATAGAATCATAAGCCCATAAACACTGCATTGTGTCATAAATTTTAGGTGTAATTTTTTATCCAGAAGGAATAAATCCCCCTCATCCCCCATTTATTATTACGTTTGTACAAACAAACCTTTTATTCAAGTGTTGGTTTGTAGGGATTTAATTGGTTACAGGGTTTCATCATGAGCTGACATTAGTAAGAGAACCATTGGAAAGTTAGAATTTACGGGCCATTGGATTGGGTCCCAGTGGCTCAGTCATGTATGAGCCAGCTCGCCTGGGTTCGAGCCCTGGCGGTGGGTGCTTACTGATGAAGAGTCTCAAACTAGGACGAAACAGCGGTGCAGTACTCCCAGGTTTTCCAATGGTTCTCTAAACAATGTCAGCTCATGATGAAATCTTGCAGCAAACCTTTTATTTTCTTAATTTACTCTTGGTTGTTCACTTGCACATTAACATACACACACAATCTTCTGTCCAATTTTCTCTCTCTCTGTTTTTAATATTATCATTCAATCATATGAAGTTCGTATTGAAACATTTGAACACTAATCGCCAGCATTCATGACTATAGAGTAATTCAGTTTATGGTATCCGAAGAGCTTGAAATTATTTCAGACATATTCGTTCTTATTTGTGATCACTTATTTTCATATCTGACGTTTCATTTAATCGCATATTTGTTCATATTATCATGTACATGTGTTGCGAAGTGAATAATCTACACAACTGGAATTTTCAGTCTTAATGATTCGATGTTATTAAAAAAAAACACATTAATGATGTCAACAACAAATTGTATCTTAACCATCATGAATATACAACTGTAGAAGCTGAAGCTTAAATTATCGTCGAAAATGGATATTCTTTGTTCGCCAGTCAGTGTTTTGAAGCCTACAGTGGTCATCTTTCGCCAGTTAAAAATATTTTCAAATAGCAATAGGTGTTATTCTTGTAAATATTAGACTAGACAGAAAATAAATGAATGGCAGTTTAATAGTTGAAGAAACTCTGAAAGCTAAACAACAAAATCCAGTGTACTGTTTTTATCTGCTGGCTGAAGAAGGTTCCTGTCTTTCATTTTTTGTTTTCTAAAGAAAAAAGGGAAACATTTAAACTGATCAGACATACCTATTAGAAGTTTCAAAAGACTGATCATTTGAAAAAAGAGTTCATGCATTTATTCCCCTTGATGAATATGAATAAAGCAAGAACAACAGTGATTTGTGCAGAATAATATGGTACCATCATTTATTTCGTTGTCTTCTCATCAGCTGCTGACAGCCTAAATAAATTTTGAGGTTTAAATACAGAAAAGTTTTAACATACTTGCAAATTTTACATGTTGTCAGTTGACAGAAAGTTCCACAATTAGTAAACAGTGATCAGAAAATTGCGCTTATATAGTTTTTACACAGGGAGTTCAAGTTTAAACAAAATAAATGTATGCATACAGTTGTAAAGGAGTTACGTAATAAAGGCGAAATATGCGATAGATGCAGAGGGACTAATAAGTTAGTTAACAATGTACTGAGGTGAACCCAAATCATAGAAACAAGAAACAGATAAGCAAAATTACAGATTATAAAAGGAGGGTGAGGTTAAAGACAAAGATTACGTAATCGAATGAGAGAATAAAGACATCCGGTTACCAGGGCAAGGAAAGACTAACAACTGCTTCTTTCTGAACACATAAATCTGGTTTCAAGCGTTTGATAGAAATTTCTTCGGCAAACTTAATGAGAATGGAGCTCTTTTGTCTATGGATAATTTTGAAGGAATTCTCGATTTCCACCTCATGACCCGTGTCGAGGAGATGTCTAGTAATAGAGCTACTATAAGAGTTTGTTCCCTTGAGAAGTAGGCATTTCGGCACATGTTCAGAAAATCGGGGGTATGCCCTTCTTTCTGTTCTCCCAATGTAACTGCTCCCGCAGATACACGTAAGTTTGTGTACACAGTTGGAGTTGACATGAGAAGGGTATCTATGGACTTTTGACTGCACCAAAGAGCATGTTGTTCGATGGACGGGTACCAACTTAGCTGTAGGATGGGCTCTGGCTAGTGACGTTCTCAGTCTTTTGTTAACCATTTCTGCAATGTTTTCACCTTTAAAATCTAGTTGAATGAAGATAGGCTTTTTTTAAACTGTGATCTGTTTGGTATTTTAGCCTTCACATCTTCCATAATTTTTCAGCACCTTTTCAAGAAACGTAAATTCTTCCTCTAGTTTCTCTGCAGAGCATATTCTCCTCGCTCTATAGTACAAAGTCTTGACTAGTGCTCGTTTATAGCTATTCGGACAAAAACTGTTAAATGTAAAAAGATCTAAAATGAAAAAAGAGTATTCCTTTCGATAACTTGATCAGGCTCCACTGTTAAATAAATATACAATAATAACAAAAGAATCATTGTTAGCCACAACACTACTGCTTTTTAAAATAACATAGAATCACCTGACATCAAAATTCCAAGAGTTAAATGCCAACAGACTGTTAGTAGGTCATAGTTCAAAAAAATGTGTACCTGATAATATGCATGAATGTGACACTAAGCTGAACATCAGTTTTGTGAACTACATGATCATGAAGGAAATAGAATATATGGTAACGAATGCACTATTTATAAATTTATAGACTTCATAGCAGGCCAGGGTAGAAATAGTTTCTGGAGCGTACCGGGTGATTTAAGCGAATTGTAGTAGCCTTTGCTACTAGGTGTCTACAGGCTTTCGACAGTTTATTTGGTACCTGATAAACGATAGCGAAGATTCTTCAACGTTAGCCAGCCTTATGACTTGTCTTGACCATATGGTCTGATATCCAACTGTTAATAGATTTCACTACACTTCTATTTAGCCACACTGGTAGGTGTTATTGAGCACGAAAAATCAATCTCTTACAGCAAGAATGGATGTGAGTGGTTCCACAGGAGCAGGCAGAAAGATAGCTAGCCTTGGTACTTCGTCTTTTAGTTGGGGGATTATAACAGGAAATATGACGTATATTACGTATAAGCCTTTATGGAATAGCCTTTCCCACCCATTGATATAAGAATAAAACTTGTGCACTGTGGTAGAGTGTAATTCCATTATGGGTAAATTTTGTTTTGATAAAGTCTCACAGCGTTATACAGTAATGTTTACCCATAATGGAATTTCCCACCTTTTGTTACTGCACGTGTATGAACTAACCATTTTATTTCTTATTTAAATCTAGTAATTAACTCATGCGATAACATATATATATATATTATATATATATATATATATATGTCTCCTACCACATTTTCTCCTTTTTCATATTACCATTCCTTCATATGAAGTTTGTCATCAGCATAAACAGAATTCATTGTGAACACTAGTAATTCGCTACTATATATTCGATTTCATTCATGATAACTTAGTTTCCAAAACTGGTGTTCAGTTTGGTGTCACTCTTGGAATTTTGATATCAGTGATTCGGTGTTATTTTAAAAAGCAGTAAATCTTTAATTATTATTGGGTATGTAACAGTGGGACCTGATGAAGTTATCCAAAGGAATACTCTTTATTCAAATAATCAATCTTTTGAAAAGAACAACTGTTTATGATTTTCAGTAATACTTCAGTAATCTCATTTCTCTAATGAAGTAAGTTAATGATATCCATCATTCACTTAGTCTACTCAAATATTTTATGACGATTCTACGTGGACATTAATTCATTTATGAGATTATGCATTAGAACACCTCAAAAATTGGTAGGGTACCTTAAAGCGAAAGCTATAAATCACAAAGTTTAATAATTTCGACAATATCATCGTGAAAGGGTGACGTTTATTAGACATGAGACATTAGATTCTGATATTGGATGGTTGGACGCTGTCGTCAAGATGCCCTGGATTTAGGTATCTGGCTTACTGGCACTCAGCAACCTTAAAGGAACTTATACCCTACCCCCCCTTGGATATTTAAATCCGATTGCCTTTAATCGATTGACATTAACTTATAGTGCACTTTGACGGTGAGTCTCCTAGCTTGGTGACTGCATCGTAAACCTGACTGACAGAACTCAGTCAAGACTAAAACGATGAACTGGATACATAATTTCGATCACACCCTGGTAGCCAATCAAGTTGTTGCTAGATTCTATTTTAGTAGTTGTACTGTAAAGTGATGAGAATAATAACTGATGCTTCTCGACTGCATTCCTTGTGAGATTTTATAATCACAGTACTGAGCAGTATTCCACAATAATCAAAGAGCTATTCGATGTTCATTTTTCACTGTAGAATTCAGTAAACACTTCCACATAATATTCAGCACTAAGATGGAAAAGCGACCATTGGATTTTAGGGAAACAGACATTTCTTACTTATCCAGTTGTACTCTAAATAGTTTACAACTCAATGGACAGAAAGATACCAATCATTACTTTTTAGTTTTTTAAGTAGAAATTATCATTCTAACTATGAGATATGAAGGAAATACTCCAGGATGCATACTAGATCTAAAGCAAATGTTATCCAAAGTTTTGTGAAACATGCTAACGACAGATTCCCTGGAACCACTACATGAAGAGACTCATACCTTCAGTCTTTGTTATTCCATAATCAAACGTCTACAAAAGTTAACGGATTAATTGATATTCTTCACCCTCCTTCTAGCCCTGTTCATTCATATCTTATGACATTTGGACAGAGAGTAAAAACCACAGATAAAAGGACCAAATACAGAAATAGCAAAAAAGTAAAAAGATAGGTCTTATTTTTTCAAGTCAGTTTTTAGATTATCTCACTGATTCACCCTAGTCTGGGAATCATCGCCAGTACGCACCCACTGGGATTCGAACCCAGGACATTCCGGTTAGAAGGCAAGCTCGTATACCACTCAGCCACTGGGACCCGATGCTCGCTAGTAACTTGCTACAGGATGGAGTTTCCTGGAGTTCTAGTGAGAACTCTTGACCGGAGAGGTCCAATTAGATGTCACGTGTATGGATGGATGTCCCACCAACTATAATGGTTGGGGTCGCGCTAAATCATGAATTGGTAGAAGGTAGAATTCATGAGCCATTGAATCGGGTCCGAGTGACTGAATAGTATACGAGCTAACTTGCCTTGTAACCGGAAGGTCCTGGGTGTGTATCTCACTGATTGTTCTGACTAAAATGTTCGGCCGTTGTTGACATGTCGGAGGACTGACGTGCAGAATTTGGTGGATGCTGATCAACAGTGGAATGCAGGATGTATACTTCATCCTATTCCACTGTTAGTCACCACCCACCATATTAATTCATGTAAATTATAATTATTATTATTTCAAGTGACAGCTCATTCACATATTCAGCAGAATGAATTATTTTTCCTGTTATTTTTCGCATTATTTTAGCAAAAATTGAAAAAGATAAGCCTCAAGTAAGAAAGACTTGCAAAAACTCCTAGTGTGCATTGTAATGATCAGCATCAATTGTGCACAGAATTGACGTCAACCAAGTAAGTAAGTAAGTAAGATCATCAGCGTCAATATAAACTAGCACAACGCTACTGAGCAATCCATCTCAGTGAAGGCTTTAGTAATAATATTAATAATAATAATAATCGTGGTGGTGATTATAGTGATGCCATAAAAAAGCATACTAACAAGTTTATTACATTCAATGCAAGTATCTATTACAATATCACTTATTACTAATATTATTAAATTTAGAAAATATTCCTAATTCATATTTGTCTCAATAAAAAAATTTCAGAAAACTAAATTGGTTAGACGTTAGTTAGGTAAAGTCAAAAAGGTAACATCATTCACACCAATCAAACATTATACGATACTGTAGCATTGTTTTACTCATGATGATGACAATCATGTCGACGTTGTTTATTGTGATAACCACGATGATGATATCCTGCTGTGAAAGAAAGACTTGAATGACATTCTAATCTTCTCATCTGATGTGTATTAAAGCCAATTAAGTACACACTTGAATCATGAAATGTGGAGTTGAAAAAAAGAAAAGAGAGTAAATGATAATGAATGTAAGTGCTAAACAGAGAGAGAGAGACTCATGTAAACTAAATGTACCAAAAATAACACATTCATCAAAATGTCATTCAGTGAATATAAGATTTTCTTTTTAGTTTACTGTAATATGAGTAGAAGAGTAAAAGAAGAATGCCAGACTGTGTATTGTGCATACTCACTCAAACACGCCTGTATGCATACCAATAATATGATGCAAAATACATAATACATAATTTTTGAAAAAAAACACCAAGTGGATTCAGATTAGGTATGATACTGACATAAATTGCTGCTTCTGCTTGATGATAACGTCAATAGTCTGTTGAGTAAACGCTACTACTCCTCCTCACCGCCTCCTATGAATTTATTAAAAAAAGTGCCAGTCTAATTACACTCCACTTGGTGAGTGAGTCTTAAACACCAGTTGCTATGATACGTAAGGTATAGTTTTCATTAGTAGTATAATTGTCTTTTGCAAAAAAATGCAATAGAAAGTCAACACCTTTTGACTTGAATTATTTTTTAGTTTAATTTTTAGATTACGTAGGTATATTCATCTCAGCCATAAGCTGCAATAATGCAGCACTTTCAATGCAATATATATATATATATATATATATATACCATGGAAATGAAGAAATGGTGTCTTTTGTTACTTGAAACACGTATCTTGAAAATAAAGCCAGTTTTCAAGATTTCATCATGAGCTGACATTAGTTAGAAAACCATTGGAAAACCCACCTGAGAGTACTGGACAGCTGTTTCGTCCTAGTTTGAAACCCTATCCAGTACTCGCAGGTTTTCCAAGGGTTCTCCAACTAATGTCAGCTCATGATGAAATCCTGAAAATCAATCAAATCCCTACAAACTAACACTTGGAAAGCCAGTTTTCTTTGAGTTTCAACAGTTTATTTTGTAATTCACTTCAAAGACTTTAATCACTGAATAATATATTGAGTTGAAGCGTCTACACGCAACATACACAGAGGGAGAGAGTGAGAGTGAGAGAGTTTTGCAGAGAATGAGAAAACCCATAAGGCCACGAAAGCTGAGGATAAACAAAGAAAAAGTTGTTAATTCAAAGGTACTATTAACAGATACTTCGTTTAACTCCGAAACATAGCTTGGCTACATCCAAGTTTATATTGGTGGGAGCAAATTAGTTATGAGACTTCATTGTTCTAGTTTTTTTCTATTTTCTGGAGGTTTGTTTCTATGTTTTTAGTCATTAGATGAACTGACTTTTATATTTGGTTGATAAAATATACTATTATTGTTAAGGCATCTGTGATTTAGCGGTAGAATGAGACACCAGCTACTCAAATGGCCTAGGGTTCGATCCCTGGCTGACACACTACTAAACCTTACTTAGTTGGTAGTAAGCCTGACAAAGAGGCGGAATTAGATGAGAAGCTGGCAACCACATTCTGTATAAAAAAAACAACATCACCGTTACTGAAACTTCAAAATCCAAGCTTGAATGCCTATTTTCCACTTGGAATGCTGTTGGTAACAGATAAAAACATCACATCATTAGACTTCATGTATGTCAAGTTTACATGGGATGAAAATGACAGCTATAAAGTAAAAATAGCAAAAGAAGTTAATTAAAGTACTTCTATAAGTTAATAATGCTATCAACTTATTCAGTATTAATACTTCAGGCATTTATATGTGTGATCTGTTTATTTCAAGCTAAAATACTGATTTCTAATTACCAGGCTGCACATTTTTGTGGAGGAGGCGAATATCATCAGCATCATGTATCTGATGACTTTTTTCTAGTCATCAAAAAGTTTCGATTTTTTTGAGATATTCAGCTGTTCATACTTTCCACTATAAGTGTGATCCAATGAAAGTAACTTTATGTCTTTCATACCACCAGCATTTTTAGCACTTTTTTCTAAATGAGATATGGTTTGATCACGTATGTGGTTATGAACCTGTAAAGCTTTTATAATGATGTATTGCAAAACGATGATTATTAGGAATATGGTGTGAGCAAACTCAGTACCTACTGATGAATAGGGTGAATGCCAGTTTGTCATCCTTCTATCAAACACAAGCAGAAGAAGAAAAAGAAGAGAGGTTTGGTCTTTTCTGAGTCGAATAAACAGATCGTTTTAGTCCTCACAAAATGTCGTCCCTATCGTTTTGATTAAGACCAATATCATCCGAAGATTTCTAGTAGATATGATAGAAAAGATTTGTAGCTTAAGTGGATGATTTTGATGTGGTTGTGTTCTCTGAGCTGGATAGTTAATTTGCGAAGCTTTCATCACCCTACTAGGCGATATCTTCAGCATGGAAGATATCGCCTAGTAGGGTGATGAAAGCTTCGCAAATTAACTATCCAGCTCAGAGAACACAACCACATCAAAAGAAGATTTCTAATGCTTAGCAAGAGTTATATTACATTTTTAATAATAGCTTTATTTATTCTGAATAACATGGCTATATACAGTAAAGAATTTTCATTTGGGTTTTATCTACTTCTTATACAGAATCTGCAAGTGAAGCAGTAATCTATAACATGTCATTCGACGGAAATTTGTTCCATCAGTAATAAACTTCAACCCTCCGACGTGTTTGTCCCTTCAAAACAGAACAAGCGGTAGGCTGAAATCCAATCAAAAACGCAAGTGTGTGTAGATTGTTCTTCAAGAATGTAAACAGGTGGTTCAAACTGAGTTAATTTGACGCATTTTACTCTGTAGAAAATTAGGTAACCAGAGGATTTAAGCAGGCCGTCATCACATTAACAGGGAATTCTCAATGGATTATTCCATCCAGTCAAAGCTCAATTTCCAAAGGTTATTTTTAGTAATGTTGTCTAGGTTTGCTCTGTTTTCATCATCTACTCTTAAGTCTGTGTGGAGGTCAACAGCCCCACTCAGCATCAAAAATAACATCCGGATTTTTAACTCCAATGTGAAGTCAGTGCTACTATACGTATCAGAGACTTGGCCAGCGCGTCATAAAGAGCATCTCAAACAAACTTCAGACCTTCATTAACAGTTGTCTTCACTCAATACTCAAGATCAGATGGCTGACCAGAAAAGACCAGAAACAGGGATCTCTGGCAATGAGAGAACCAAACAGGAACCGATTGTGAAACAAACAGGTAGGAAGAAATGGAGATGGATTGGCCATACTCTGAGGAAACCATCAAGTGACATCACTAGACAAGCCATCGCTCGAGTGGAACCTGAAAGGGAAGCGGTGAGTTGGTCGTCAGTGGCAGGGTGAAATGACTTGGGGGAGGTCATGTGAAGAGGAGATGAAAGCATGTGGGTAGACTTGGAACGGGGCGAAGAAGTTGGCAGAAAACCGAAGGCAATGGCGACGCGCAGCTGAAGCCTAATGTTCCTCTTGGAATTAAGGGATATAATACTAATAATCTAACTAGCTGATTAATCATTCATTTTCGAAAAATATGTATTCCTTCTGTACAATATCATAAATCTTTCTATTTTGTCTAGTTACTGTTCTCATTTTCCATATCTTCTATAATAGTGGGTTAACTTCTTCTCATTCTGATGTGAAGTCGTAATTACAGATATCGAGGGAAGTAGCAGTCTTAGCATAGCCTACCAGATTTATACAAATATAGTATGTGGTAAGAAACTGTCACACTTAAGCATTTACATCACCTTAAGAACACATTGAAGTTAAATAGTGAATACATCATAGTTAGAAGTAATGCAGCACGAGATAATGATGCATTTGAGATAGAGAGACTATCACACCAAATAACAAGTCAATGGTAAAACTAGACACAACAATGATAAAGCACAGTTTTGTTCTACTTAATGGATAGACAGTAATGTGAATTTCATGTTGATATCATTTGTATTATCGACTTAAAAATATAAGCAGGTTATGGCGTACAACTTGAATATGACGAGTGAGATACCATGTCTTTATCATTCTAGTGAAATATACCAAACTCTAATTACATCAGTATATTATTTATCTGCATTGTATGGCAAAGTTATTGTTTCGAAAAGTAGTAAATAGTAGTAGCGATGTTAGTAACAGAAGAATAACAAGAAAAACTGTAATACACTCCTAAAATGTCATAGACTTGTCAAATAGAATAAATTCATTGCCTTACACGTCTTTCAATAGAAGTTAATTCTTCTTTTTCCGTGATTTTTATTTCATATTTTACATTTTGTTTACATCAAATAATGACGATAGTGAAGAAGAAGAAGACTGTTTATCAAGACAAGTATAGACTTGTATTTTTTTGATCAATACGTGTATGTTCACATAGATTCCATTTAGCACAGTGTAATTTGGGACTGAATAAGTAAGAAATTACGAATTAGTGAGGAGTTCCATAGAGTTGGAAGGCAAGACTTCAAGAGAAGATAAAACAAAAAAACATTTTAGTTGGGTTTTACTTCATCTTGTTGGGATCTGAGTAGAACACTGGGCTTCAAGTTATAAAATTTGGAGTTTCAGTAACAGAGTGGGGTTGCTAGCCTCGCGACCAACCTTCCTTCTTTCCCAAGCTTGTTACCGGCTAAGTGAGGTAAAGGAGTGTGTCAACCGGGAACTGAACCCGGTCGACGTTAGAGGGGGGGGGTAGAGAGTATTCTACCACTGAGCCATCGACGCAAGATCGCTGATGGCTACATAACTTTTAAATAGAATGGGATTTTAATACACTTTAACATGACGAAGTGAAATGACCAAATAGAAACTAGAATAAAGATTACCTATGAATGAAATCTGGGATAATGCTAAAGGAACTTTTGAAGGAAGAATAGTCTCACAGCGATAAATAAAGTCTAAGAACACTTTTTTAATATAGAAAAGCAGAACTGAACTGTATAAGCCTATATGAAAACCTCAGGAGCTGGCTTAGTTAAAATTCATCGTTTGAAGGTTCAGAAAAACTTTCACTCTCCTTGCAAATGAGATTATCTAACGCTGCGTCACAGTGCACCCCGATATGATTCTATTAACCTTATTAGTCACATTGAATAAGTATCAGTTAAAATGTCTAAGGACAGCCTGTCTAACTAATTACTATACAACAACTAATTTGTGTAAGAAAAATCATGTTTTAACACTAAAACATATCGGTACAGCATACAGAGAATCCAGGAAACGCTACAAATGAATAAACTGTAAGGGAACGAAACTTTGGATATAAAAAAATAAAAATATGGAAGTTATATAACGTGACAGGTGTTAAAACGACTTGATCAGACTGAATGTGCAAAAAAACATTTATAAGTAAAAAAAAGATCACGAAATGTTAAAGTGAAAAAAGCTTGAAGGAGAAGACTGCAAAAATAACAATAAGAAAGAAGAAAAACCGATTCAGACTAAAAATACCATTCTATTTATGATAAGATGAGTGAGTAAATGTCCTATTTTCGAATGCAGCAGTCTGATTTCGAGAACTTCATGGTCATTACTTGAATAGATGCAAAAAGGAAAGTATAAATAGAATAAAATTGAAATAAATGCAATGCAGGTACATCCAGATGACGAGTCCCAAATAGGAGGAAATACACATCCTAGATTCCACTGCTAGTCCCCAGCCTCCAGTTGACTTGAAATGCTTGTATTACTTCAATTTTAGGTTATTCTAAGGAGATTAAAATTATTATTTGGTTACTTGTGGCCACCAGTAGAATCTAGGACGCGTGTTTCATCCTCTTAGGGACTTATCAGCTAGACGTACCCATATTCCATTGAGTGATCGTGTTTCCAATGAAACTCAAACCGAGGCAATGATAAGCATATTTTTTCATTAATTGATGAATATATCAACTTCAGTCCCAGCTAATAGGATGTTGTGTTAAGCTGAATAGAGCTTCAAAATACTTACTGTCTTCCATCCATAAATCGGGTGTAAAGTAAAGGGAAGCATTTGTTTTCAGTAGAATTCATTGTTTCATCCGTGTTAAACAAATCGAAAATAGACCCAAGTACTTCGGTCGATCGGCTCACAGCACTGATACAAAAGTTGTGGAAGGAAGTTAAGGTGCCTATCGATTGGAAAGAAGGCTACCTTGTCAAACTGACAAGTAAAGCTGACTAAAGCATATGTGAGACCTGGGACGGAATCATACTACTTTCCACCTCAAACAGAATGTTAAGCTGCATCATCCTGGAAGTACTGAAAGACTTTATGGATGAAAGATTTCACGCAGAACAATCTGGTTTCAAGAAAAACAATTAATGTTCAAATGTGTTGTTTCACAAAATGGCACAGTAGATTAATTGATTAGGCAAACAACTTAGTATGTTTGCTGGTCGTAACGAGAGTGTTATAGATCAGTCAGTGTGTTGCATGCCTCTCTGTGTCTACTAATAAAATTCCAGATACACTGAAATTTTATTTCATGATTCAGCTTATTTTCTAGAATTCATATGCAAAAAAGAAAAATTCATTCTTAATCTCGATATAAATTGAAGAATTCAAATATTAACTTTAAAAACACCAGTGGGTTTCAACAGCAGTTAGATTTCTAAATATTAAGTACTTTATAACTGTCATTGCAAAAGCACATTTTTTCTCAGTAGGATATGTGTGGAGGTTTTCAATAAATGCCTAACAGAATACACGCTGTTTACTTAATTAGTTTGAATGAAAGTAACTGAATGGAAATAAACCACTGTACTATGATCTGTCTGACTAATTGTCTGTAAACCTACCTATCAGAATACTAACTTAATTGGCTTACTACCTATAGGGGTTGTGATCAATGAATTACGAAATATAAGTTTCCCATGGGAGTGAGGTGATACCAAAACTGGGCTGCATGACAGGTTGTTCAGTTTAGTTATCAAATGACTATAATATGACTCACCCAAACTAATGATTTGATAGAGTAGTAGATGTGTAGGTAGAGGACAATACAATATAGAGAAACAGGAGTCTTCAGTGGAGAATTCGATTAATTCTGCTTATGGTCTTTGGAAGTATTGTCCTAGCATAGTTGTAAATTGTGGATAAAAGCATAGAAGGTGAGAAGCATATCCTACGCATAAATCACCCAGCTCTAGTGAAACTTCTGCAGGCTAACGAGTAAAAAGTAGTAATATTAGATTACGCACAAATTCAAGTGTTGGGTTGTAGGGATTTGATTGGTTTACAGGATTTCATCATGGGCTGACATCGGTTAGAGAAGCATTGGAAAACCTGGGAGTACTGGACAGCCAGCTATTTCGTCAGCCTAGTTTGGGACTCTTCATCAGTACGCACCCACCTGGATTCGAATCCAGGACCTTCTGGTTACAAGGCTAGCGAGCTCGTATACCATTAAGCCAATTGGACCCAATCCAATGGTCCTTGAATTCTAACTTCTGCCAATTCACGACATAGCGCGACCCCTAGCGAATGTCTTCGGGTGTGAGGACAAATACTCGCCAAAGTTATTCGCTAGGGGTCGCGCTATGTCGTGAATTGGCAGAAGTTAGAATCCATGGGCCATTGGATCGGGTCCAAGTGGCTTAATGGTATACGAGCTCGCTAGCCTTGTAACCAGAAGGTCCTGGATTCGAATCCCGGTGGGCGCGTACTACGCACAAATTATTCATAACTATGATAAATGAACATTTAAAATACTCCATTAGCATCTCTGAAGAATCTCAACATAAAAGAGAGGTAGAAAAGCTACAGGATTACAGTTTAAATAAATTAGAGAGACTGTTATAACTAAGTATAAGACCAATCAAGAAATCTCACATGCAAGATTAGTCCGACCTATAGCGAAATTTTTCTGTCTTTAATAGATCATCGTTTTGATGTACACCTGAAGAAAATTTTGGTAACGCCCACATAAATAGAAGCAAGAAATTCAAGCGACCACAAAATTATGTCACATGTGACTGACTTTCCTGATAAAAATAAAAAAGTCATGAATGAAGAAAAAGCTTTGGGAATGGGTTAAACCATGTCTATTTAACTAGGGGGAAAAATACTTTACTCAACATTTCATACAACACTGATATACTGAAACATTAGTGAAACATTCAATGAAAGTCAGGACTAAAAGTGACAAAATTATCAGTTAACAATTTGGCTGAAGAAAAGCTTGCAAAGGCTTTTCTCTATTTTGAAGATTAACTAGTTCACTGATCATTTGTATGACGCTTCTTTTTACTGATTGTTTCTATAATCTACTTTTTTTCAAGTATTGGTTTTATAAGGATTTTGTTTGCTTGGTTGGAGGATTTCATCATGAGCTAATATCAGTTAGAGAATCATTGGAAGACCCGCAGGGAGTACTCGATAGCCAGCTGTTTCGTCCTAGTTTGGGACTCTTATTCAGCAGTCCGCTCAATAACCCAGGCCCTTCTGGTTACAAGGCTAGCGAGCTCGTAGACCACTACGCTACTGGGATCCAATCCAGTGGCCCATGAATTCTGACTTCTGCTAACTCGCGATATAGCGCGACCACTTCGTAATGTCTTCATCGATGAGTTACTGCCTCATCTTCAACCTGCTGTACCCTACTGGTCACGGCTTCCTCTAGAGCCCCAGGTTAACTGCCTGAATAGTACCAGTGGCCTAGTGGTCTACAAGCTAGCCTTTTAACCCGAAGGTCCTGAACTCGAACCCTGAAGGTGGGTGAGTGCTGATGAAGGGTCCCAAACTAGGACGAAACAGATGTCCAGTACCCTCAGATTTTCCAGTGTTTCCATTATGGGCAGTATATATTTTGATAAAGTCTCACAGTATTATACAGTAATATTTACTGATGAAGTTTCGAGTACAACTTATTGCTCATAATCATATCAAGGTGATATGACTATTATATTATTTTCTTAATATACGGAGGTTAGCATGGACAAATAAGTTATATATATATATATATATATATATATATATATATATATATATATATATATATATATACGGATACCTCCATCTTTATTGTCATATTTAACTGATTTTATATTGTATTGACCAACAGTTTTCAAATCTGACTGTATCAGGACTTGAATAGTTGTGTCATTCAAAGTAATACTTCACCTATCTATCATTTAGTAATAATTAGTTGATTTTTAAATGCGTAGGTGATATCATTATCACCATCATTCAGCTAAAAAAAATAAAATAAAATATCTGTGAAACTAATAATTATGATTTCTGACCTTTCCACCTAACTTCTTGGCGTCACTGTCGTCCAGTATCCTCTGTATGCACTCTTGCACGTGAATTGACGGACTCTACTAGAAATGACTTTTCACTAGAAGTCAGTCAGTGATTAACGTTTGTTGGGTTCTCTTGGAATTCACTGGATTCAATTTAAACTTCAGTTTGTAATCCATCAAGTTAAAAGAGAAGACGGATGGCGATAACATTCAGCTGTTGTACTTTTACATACGTCAAACAATCGTAAGTTATGAAGCATGAATTATAGGATATGAATTAAGCTACTGAATGTTTACTGACTCTGGCTGATCTGGGGAAAAGTAGGTATCAAGTGATCTTTTCTTCAGTGGTTCTTTAATTCATATTAGGTCGTCTTGAAATCTATTCAAATTTTCGCTATCAACCAGTAATTACTCAAGGGCCATTGTGGATGCTTTTGTCTAATATATACCTCGTTTAATGTGATTTTCTGGAACTAAATTCAACCACACTGGCAAATTTCTTAGTAAATTTAGCAGTAACCTATAATATGTGAGGTGAATGATACAGGAATCATCAGAAACAGTAACTTGTGGCTAATTTAGAGTTTAGTTATATTTTAGTAGTATGTCAGTTAATACCATACAAAAGGAACTGGAATGAACAATGCGGCTAATTGTTGACAGTTTCTTTTGACTTAATTAGAAAAAGTTCTGATTGTGGGTTTTCAACTTCACCAATGTTTGGTAATGTTATGTCAGTGATAAGTAGCTAATCCATCTTATAATGCAA
This sequence comes from Trichobilharzia regenti, assembly GCA_944472135.2. Lineage (NCBI taxonomy): Eukaryota > Metazoa > Platyhelminthes > Trematoda > Strigeidida > Schistosomatidae > Trichobilharzia > Trichobilharzia regenti. The sequence goes on from OX235263.1 coordinate 52,385,957, forward strand.
ACAATGTAGATTGTTTCGCGATCATAAGGAATTCATTGTGTAAATCATTATCGTAATGAAGTATCCATTAAGCGATATAAAGGTATCAGGTTATTTTACTGTTACAAAGAGTTTAATATAAAATAGGATGCATATGAAGTGATCGCTGGATGAGAACCAAAACAGCTATCTCCCTCTGAATAGATTCATCGAAGACTTCGATTAAGATATTCGTTATCACCACTCAGCTAAGTCACGTGATACTAACTTTCCGTATAATTGGACACAGAATGTCAGAAGTGAATCAACAAGGTAAGCTGGATCTATGTTTCGTATTTCTGCAATCTGATCACACATGATTGTAATGTTTTTGAATTTCATTAATTATAACTGGAATGATCAAGCACAGGTACTTCATTCAAGTAATATAACTTTCAAAAACAGTTCATGAAGTGTATTTCTTGGTCATGTGTCAAAAAACTCTATTTTGGTCAATTGAATTCTGATCACATGGAATATGAAACAAACAACAGTTTAGTCTACCAAACAAATTACATTAAGATTTTTTTGAAATTAACGCTCAAATCATAATTCAGATTAGAAGGAACAGAATTTCTGTGAGAATCTTTTAAGAGGTTTTATACAATAAGTCTACCTTGAATAATGACAGAGAGCAAAAAATAAACAACTGAATAGTTTTGATGACTTCAAGAGTTTAACAAAATCTTGTTTTCACTTAAAATTCCATTCAAACAGTTCATAGAATATAGTTTTATGCTTTAAGTCATGAAAATGAAGCTAGATGGTAAGTTTCTAAACCATCATATTGATGAAATTGAGAATGTCAAACTCTTCAGCACACTTCTTTTCCCGTTAGTTTCTAGTTCTTCGTGTGTGGCTAGATAATATCTTGGTGAATGGAAATGCTAGACCGTGATACATGTGGTTAATCCCTAGACAGAATCTGAATGAGTTCACTCTAAATATTCCTGTCATGAATATGCTGATGGATGTTTTTTTCCAGCACTCTAACAAATGGTTTCACGTCCTCAGTACACTTGTGGTGAGAGCTGGCTGCTAGCCAAACTAGTAGACAATAATTTACGTCAATGTTTACGTCCCCAATATTGGTCGTGAGAAAAATAAGAACAAAGACTGGTTCAACAAACAGTCACAGCAGACTTTGCATAGGCAGATACAATTTGCAGATAGATAATCTGAACTTCAAGAAACGGCCACCAAGAGATGAAAGATTAACCACCAATCAGAAGACTGTGTTTGTTTGCTTACAATAATCTATAATAATGTACATGAAAATCTATAAATATGTATTGATTTCCTAAATAAACGATCTGTTTCCTGGCCCTTGTCTTCTGTTGTTGCACACTTATAAGAATAAAAGTAGGTAAAATTTAATAGATTCACCGGAAGGAAGCTTTGCCGGTCAAGAATTACCTTTTTAGGTTTTCTTTAACCTTGTTCATTATGTCACAACATCAAATTTTGAGAGATTTCAAGTTATTGTAAAACTCTGTGCATACATTAACTGAAGTATGGTTAGAGTTTTAGAAAAGTTGATAGAATAATCATAACATTGAAAGTTTTAATGATATATTTTCCTTAAAGTTATTTCCCTAGACATTGGTTTCAATTGGCTGGTTACCATTATGGGTTACTCATATCACTACTCGTAGGTACGAAGATCCTATATCTCAGCCTATTGAAAAAGGTATTTAAGCATGCTTCTAGTATTCAGCAGTGATAATATGCTGTCTCCCTGGCCTACGAAATGATCTCATTCTTTAGCTTTTGAATGACTTTCCTTCTTAGACAGAATTGACATTATGTTAATGGCCAAAACATCGTAACACTCTATGGCACTCGGATTTATAAGGTTTTACCTAAATGCAACAAAAGTTTTGCATCTGTTATTCGATAGTTTCAGATAAGTAATTAACTTAAATGCAATTCACTTCTCACATTGGCTCTCTTTCAGAAGTTGAGGAGGGGTAGAAATGAAATAGTTGGTTTATAATTCCAGGTTTTCAATCATTCACTTTTTGGTTACAGGATTTCATCATCAGCTGACATTGGTTAGAGAACCATTGGAAAAACTGGAAGTACAGGACAGCTGTTTCGTCCTAGTTTGGGACTCTTCACAGTACGCACCCACCGGACGGAACAGATGTCCAGTACTCCCAGGTTTTCCAACGGTTCTCTAACAAATGTCAGCTCATGATGAAATCCTGTAACCAATCAACCAAGTCCCTACAAACCAATAGTTGAACATTCACTTTATCTCAGCTTTCATATTTTTAAAAATACTTCTTCTATTATTATCACTAACTTGAATACATAATACTCAACTTGGAATCTCTCTCAACTGACAGGCTTTCTGTGCGCGTCGTTGGTTCACTGGTAGAATGTTCGCCAACCACGCATGCAATCTGGATTCGACTACTGACTGACGCACACCTAAATATTGCCTAGTTCACTAACCAACAGTAGACTTAGGAAAGGGGTAACGTTAGGCGTAGAAACAACCACCTCTGATAAAAATTCAAAGCTTAAGGGTTTATGTTTCATCTGGGATTCAAAGGGATGAAAAAAGGGTATTGTTGTATATTTACGAATACTTTCAGGAACCATTAGTCACTCAAACTCTAAAGGTAAGATTTATTTAACATGTGAATAAAGTTAGTTCACAATTATCGAAATAGCAATTTTTTGTTTAAAAGTTAGACCATCTTGTTAAGCCTATTTAAATGGGGATTTATTCGGAAATTGGACTTGCACATTGTAGATTTTCTTACCATGTCATGAATTTATCGTTGTTTCTGTTCCTATCTCTCTCTCTCTCTCCCTTTCTTTCAGTAGTATACTCGTGAAAAGAGAAATTATCAGTGGAAAAAGTATTAAAATGAATGCTGATTCATTCATTCATTCAACACTTTGATTGATTGATTGGTTGATTGAATTAACATGTAAGGATATGTAGAAACAACATGATTGACTGGTTGCCTTCTCACATGCAGTATATATTTTGTGTCATTTATTTGTGCAGTTTTTCAAAATATCCAACTAAACCAACCACTATATGTATCCCATCATATTAGCAGTTTTGTTTTATACTAACTATTCCACTTGATGATGATGAAGATGACTGATCATCAAAATTTCTACTGTTTTTTTTTTGGTTTTATGACAATCAAATTTTATGATATTTAGAAAAAAGAATTCAAAAGAAAAATAATTTTTTTAAAAAAAGGAGAAGAATACAACCTTCAGGCTATTATAGTTGAGGTCTTCTTGTGAAGAAGAAAGAAACAACAATGGATAGACTATATAATATTTTTCCCAATACGAATAGTGTATTTCCTGTTTTCAATGAGATCTTTCTTTATGCCTGTCAGATAAATGTGATATATAGAAATTGTTGATTAGCCCGATAGTCTAAGGCGTGACTATACGAGGAAGTGCTACATTCGAAAAGTCTCACTGAGGTTAGATTTAAAAGATAGTGATTAAAAAGCTACTGAATAGGATACACTTTATTTCAGAAACTTTGTTCTTGTTGTGTGAGATTCAACAAATCCTTTGACTGAAGAGGAGGAATTCTAAATTAAAGAACCTTGAAGAAGATAACTACCAGTAAAATTGTGGATATGTGTAAATTCGTATACTACTGATTAATTGAAATAAGTAGTCGTATACCTTCCACATCAGCCAATAGGGCTTGTTAGCCAGATTGAAGTGATCCAAACAACGGAGGGCTGTCTCGCTTGTTTGCAGTCGAGCTCATCAGCATCGGACCCGGTTTGACTCAGTGCAAATCACTCGATTACCGGTTAGATAATTAGGCGAACTGGTGACACGTTAAATGTGCGTATCCACGAACATAAACTAACCATCAAAAGACACGACGTCCACTCCCTCATATCACTACATGCAGACATTCACGGACATCAATTCGATTGGGACAACCAACGTTCAAATATTAGACAGAGGAAACAACAAGAATGCTAGCCAGAGAATTTTTAGAAGCTTGGTTGACATTCCAGTAAATCATCAATCAATAGACACATCGAGATAGACAAAATTTATCAACCGATAAGAAAGAAACCTCACACAGAAAGTGTCAAAGTTCAAATCAAAGAAACAATCAGTTCCAATACAAGTAACCTAGAAAGTATGAAAACACACAAAAACAACCGATCACGTCCAAGGTCACCAGGAGAGATGATTAATAAACTCGTGGAGAAATCTAAAAGCTCACTTCAACGAATTGAAGTATGCGCTGAAGATGTCGCCTAGTAGGGCAATGAAAGCTTCGTAAATTAACTATCCAGCTCAGAGAACACAACCACATCAAAATCGAATTAGCACACTGCATTTTACACAGTCCGAGAAGGTGAAATTCCCCACCACAGTTTCCCTTGGAAATCAAATTATTCACATCACAGTATGTGGTCTTCTTGATACCAACACTGGTAGGCAATAAAGCAAGGATTAATGAGCAGAACTATACGCTACTTATTGATTGAGAAGAGTAGTTCTGAGTACCAATTATGTATGTTACAGTGGAAAACAATTTCAGCTCGAATTCATCCAAGTCACCTTAATAGATATATCGGTCGGCTTACTGACTGATAAATGAAGCAAATACGACTGAACATAACAACAAGAGGTAGGAAATGACCTTCACTGATCCCAAACCGGCCAATCATCGATGTATTTGGGGGTAGAACAGATAAAAAGAAAAATATCTACCAGCCATATACATTGAAAGCCAATGGAAATGTAATTTTATGTTCCAAAATGATATAAGGTCACTGAAATACGTAGGAGAAATTTTCGCCTCAATAGTAAATGATTCACCAGAATTTCAGATGTAAAGCAGCAGATATACTGCTAAAATAATTTTCGCAGAAAAGTTGTAATAATAATTCAAGAGACTAGATGATCAAATGTGAAGTTACAACAAGTAAAAACGATGAATGACTCTTACGTTTATTGAACGATTTGAATTATTTGATGGAATGTGAGTTTCTGCTCCTGATAAGTTATTGTCAACAGGAATGTATCATGAAATCCTTCTGGTGACCGTTGAGATAATTTTATACAAGCAACTAACTTTAATGAAGTAGATATTAAGGAAGTGAAGAAAATTCAACATAACTCTCTCTACATACCGTGGGAATATAACAGGTAGATGTGACTAATAAATAAGCTACAGAATATCAAGCATAATCGTAAAGGTGAAAATGTAATACAGGTCAAGTTCATATATGTAAAGCGATTAGTATGCATGAGAGATTGAAGATTAAGACTGACGTAGGTTACAGTCCAGTTGCCGTACTAAAATAATAGAGAATTATCTATCACAAACAGAGTTTAGTCATAATATGAACTGTAAAATAAATAAATATTTTTCAAAAGAACAGTTACTGAACAAAGAATATTCTTTTCGATAACTTCATCATCATCAGGTTCTACAGTTATATGCATCCATAATAGTAAATGAATTAGTTTTATTAACATCAAAGTTGTTTAAATAACATCGAATCAATAATAATAATAATATCAATGGATTACAGTTTGATATGATCAACATAACGATACATTGGATATCAGAAAAATTAGGAAAAATAATAATACAAATTTATGGGTTTATAGTGTCAACTGAATAAATAAAAATAGCAACAGCAATGTGTATAGAGGAGGAGGTAAAGTGACAAACGGATCTTTTTATATTATTATTATTATTATTGTTCCCTTGGGTTCCTAGTGGAACATAGGGCTTCAACTGCACGTCTCCACTTGCCAATTCTGTCTTCTGCTGTACTTTTCACCTGCATCCATGTTAGTCCGTACTGCTTCAACTCCTCTTCACACGATCTCCTCCATGTCACCCTTGCACTGACGTCACACTCGCCGCTTCCTTTTCGGCCTGGTTCCACTCTAGCAATGGCGTGACGCGCGCGATGTCACCCAGCGGCCTCCTCAGTGAGTGTCCAATCCATCTCCACTTTCTCCTGCATATTTGTTGGTTGGCGATTGCTTCTTGTTTTGTTTGTTCCCATAGTTAGTTTCTTGTTGGTGATTCTTTCCGGTCCGTCCCTCCCATCTGATCTTCAGTATAGAGCCAGCGAAGACAGTTAGTGGTTGAAAAAGGTCTGAGTTAGCCTGTTGGAAATATTCTTTGTGACCCGCCCGCCAAGTTTGTGATCCGTATAGAAGAACTGACTGACTTGATGTTTGCATTGAAAATCCAAATTTTGTTATACACTGATCTAATTTATAGATTTTAATCGCTCAAGCTTCTGATGTTATCTACAGACAGTGTATTATTATTGTTATCGCTGCCTTGGATTCCGAGTGGAAAACACTTCTATTTCATTCTGTTCTATGCAGTCATCTTTGGATGGCTTCACGATTGTTCATAAACTCTCATCTCTTCTTCACACGACCTCCTTCACATAGCCCTCAAACACCCAACTCATCATTTCCAATTTAGATCCTACTCGACGGTCTCTTCAGAGTATATCAAATCCACCTTCATTTCCTTCTGTATTTTTGTTGGGCAATTGGGTTTTTGGTTGGGTAGTGGCCTACTAGAGTTCCTTGTCGCTAATCCTTTCTAAACATCTGATCTTCAGTATGGAACCAGTGAAGACAGTTGTTGATGAAAGTCTGTACCAGCCTGTTTGAAATGTTTTCCATGATGCGCCAAACAAGTCTCTAAACTATGTAGAAATGCTGACTTGAAAATTCGAATCGTGTTCTTTATACTGTGTGCAGTAGATTTCCAAAATGACTTCAGGTTATTCAAGGTCTGTCCTGCCTTTGTCATCCTCATTTGTGCCACCCACTTGTAGTTAAAAAGATGAGAGAGGTAAGCACCTTCAAATTTCACCAGTTTATAGTGATTGGCATTTGTTGTTACATTCGTTGGTTAGATATCTTTCTCATGTCCTCCTTCTCTATATTCACTTGAATTCTTGTCTAAAAAGAGTATTTATGCCGACTGCCTCGAACTATCTAATGTCATTAAATCAGTAAGCACCATGATGGCGAGATACCTAGAATGGTAGCCCTTTCACAAACCTGACTGATATAATTCAGTCTGCACCAAAAAAAGGACTAGACACGTCACACTAGTTACCAGTGTCCAATCAAAATACCCACTACAGTCCTACAGGAGTTCAATCGCTAGCCCGAATAGCTCAGTGGTAACGTCTGACTGTAACGTCTCTGACTGCAGCATTGGGTGACGCGGGTTCGAATTTCAGAAGGGACATGAGTTCCTTAAAGGTTGCAGATACGCCCTGCTGACGAGTGCCAACTAGCACGAAACCTAGGTCCAAGGCTTCCTGCCGATTGCCTCCAACTATCTAAGAGTATTTATGCGTTAATGGTAAAAACAAGCTTAATAGCTAGACTTAGCGATAAATGAATACACGCCATTAATCGTTCAAGTAAGTGTTCACATGTGATACTATATAGAGTTTCCGAAAATATCTCAAAACGCATTGAACTCTCATATCCGGTGTTTGCTTTCGATTATCAAGAAAATTTTAATTTTCAGTTTTGCACGATATTTTATTGATTAAATTTAGTAAGCTAAACCTATCTACTTAATCAGTGTTCTAGATTCTGCAAATTTTCTGAATGAAGTGACTCGTTAAGCGATCGATTCACTGTCAACTTGCATTGGACACAAATCCAAGTTTCTGCTTTTAGATATAATCTACTAAACCAATGTACTAAGATGTCAAAAGTACAATGAAAGTAAAGAACTTTTATGATGTAATCCATTAGGTTCTAATTCGATGTAAATATTCTAGTCATAAAATCAATAATCCGCTGCACTCAGTGTGGTAATGATAATAATAAAGATACAAATAAATCAGTGCAACAAATATACATATCGATGGTGCATACGTTGTATAATCAACAGCCGGTTTTTTTAATCAACCAAAAACAATTGTAATTTATTCATCGGTTAGCAAAAATAGTAGTCAGTGTTGGTTTCATTTAAAACAAACCATTATCTTCATGGTGAACCACATGTTAGTAATTATTTATGAGATTACTTCTTACTATAGGTATTCCATTCTCATACGGCTTTGTTTATAGAAGAGGGTAGTTGGAATCGATTATATCATAGTGTGTTTTACAAATCATTGATTAGATGGAGGATTTCATCATTAGCTGACATCAGTTGGAGAACAGTTGGAAAACCTCCAGGGAGTATTAGACAGCCAACTGTTTTGTCAGCCTGGTTTAGGACTCTTCATAAGTACGCACGCGCAGCCAAGGTTCGAACTCAGGAACTTCTGGTTACGAGCTCGTAGACCACTAAGCCACTGGGACCGAATCCAATGGCGCATGAATTCTAACTTCTGCCAATTCACCGTCTACCCCCTACTTTGAAGCTTGTATTTTCCAACTCTTTTACGTTTTGAGAGGATAATATATCTTCAAGTTTCTAAAGTTCCAGTGACGGTAATACTGTTTTCGCAGGATGGACTCACTAGTCTTGTGACCAAGCTTTCCTGTTTTGGAGACTTACTATCAGGTGGAAAACTAAGCAAGATTTAGGAATGTATCAGCTGGGAGTCGAACTCGGACCTCTCGTGTGTCTGGTGACATTTCTACCAATATTTTCTTTGGCAGTTCCTTTCAATCCACATATTACAAATAGGGTCTAAACAATAGTTCTCCTTATCTAAATAAATAAAGGACTTTCAGAATGTTTTATAACTATGCATAAATTGTATTTCTATTGGTTATTGGATGCAGCAACTTTAGTAGGATTTGTTCAGGTACACTTTCCAAAATATGCAACATTCAATGAGTTTTTACTCATAAATGAAAGATATTAAAGCGTAGCTCAATAATGACCATAACTTTACAATACATAACGTCAATAGTTTGTCTTCTGTTAGTCTTGAGTCCTGAGAATCAAAACCAGATACTGTTATTTTGATTTTCTTTACAGAAGGAAAAAAATTATCTTGGTGGAAATTGTCTACTAAGCAGTACTGTTAGTTTCATCTATTTATTGATTTCAAGTAGGTAAGCTCCAGCCGCGGCACTGCAACTTCTCCCGTTACTATGATGTCAAATTATAAAGTGAATCAATCCACGTGAACTAGACTTGGACACCAAAAACAAGTTTTGTTTACCACAACTAATGATGAAAATAATATAGGAGAAAAATATTCTTTTGGTGAACATACTAATTAAGAGAAGGATTTAATTTGGCGTGGTAAATTACCTAGTTGGGGTCCTTGGGATGCTAAGATCCTGTGGCTGAAGACTTTTGGTGATATGGTTAAGAAGTGTTTTCCGTGACACAGATACATTCACTCTCTGTGATCCCCTATATCCACTAAACCACCATGCTTTTCCATGTCCCTATCCTTCTGCTTATAATAATTATTATTGCTATTGTTTTTAAACTATTTTCCTCTCTCTTTTGTCAACGTTTGTTTTCTACGTGGGATGTGAAAAGCTGACTAGTTCCACTTCTGTGCAAAGTCTTATGTTGAAACTGTGAAAACTGAAAGGCAAGAACAAGTGAGGAGATATTTTTTTGATTGTAGCTTGATTCTCCACCGTATTTTTGGTACAAATATGGAATTTTCAGCATATGATGTCGGTAGCCCAAATTTTGCAGGCCGACCACTGATATCATGTGTGCGTCGGCAAGGGATCGAACCCCATACCATGTGCATGGTAGGCGAGCGTCCTAACCGCTGTGCCACCAACGACTTTGAATACAGATATGAAAATAAAACACTTGTAGAACAGTTAGCGAACTATTTATTTATCAAGTCATAGGTATTTGGAGAAAGTAATGAAGTGCTTTAGACTGTTTCCACTTACAGAATAGAATTCAAACTGAAAGGTACATTGGTTTATTTGAATTGTATGACAGTATGGATATTCCATTGTATGCAGTAGCAGCTTTTCTTTGGACATTGTAGACTTTTCTACGATTTTCTTTGTTCTGTAAACTTTAACCCCTATCTGGAAGTAAACTGCACTTATCATTACTGCTAAAACATATTTTTTGACGGGATATCTATGAAGAACATTTTGACCTAAGAGGAAATGTGTTTTTTTATTATTGTAATAGTAATTTATTCTCTTAGAAATAACAAATTAAGTTAAAATAGACATGGAAACTGATAAGTGATCAGCACAATAAAATTCTTCATATGATTGAATAACAAGTGGAAAGGATTTCATGTAAAAGCATATTGCAGGAAAGAAATAAGGAAACGTGCATGAAGTGCGTACTTTAGATGATGATGATGATAAGAAAAGGGATAGAAGGATGGAGAGTAAAGAGTTACTGTGGTGATATGATACAGACAGTGTGTTCCAACGGAATATTATTCACACATATTCCTACAATTTAATACTGCATTAGTGACAGAATACTATGTATGTATTTGAACATTCTATTTCATGTCGTTTAATGTAAACCAAAATCACACTCTCAGAGATTGATTCAAGAGTATATATATATATATATATATATATATATATATATATATATATATGGCGGTTCGGTCATTTGAAAATATACCTTGGCTTCCGTGTCTTGCCTTACGAAAATAAATTTCAATGGCAGTGCTAGCCAGTGATCAGTTTGGGAGACTGAATCGTTGTTCTTTCTTATGATACCACCTCTGATACCAGCCAAGTACAGTTGGTCTGCATATTTTAATCAGACGAGTATCATTCTAAGACTTTAAAACTGTAATATATTCCCTTCGATTTCGAATGGGACATAAAGATTCAGCAGCACATCTACATTTCACTCTCTTCCCTGAAATTCTTTTTGCCTAGCCACACGATTTCCCATAAGCTTACATTTCCTCCTCACGCCATCTACTCCACATGATAACCATCGGACACCCAACTCGTCGTTTTCCACTCGACGGCATGGTACGCGATGTCGCTCAACGATATCCTTAGCATATTTCCAATCCACCTTCATTTCTTTCAGTGTATTTGTTGGATTTTGAATTCTTAATCGATTTGTTGCTAGAGTTCCTAGTTGCTTAACCATTTTGGTCATTGAATCTTCAGCATGTAGCGTAGGAAGCTGTTGATGAAAGTTTGCAGCAGGCTGTTGGAAATCCTATTGGTGACGCGCACATTTAGAAGAACTGACTTGACAACAGTGTTGAAAATCAGAATCTTGTTTCTTATGTTCAGTGTAGCTGACTTCTACACTGATTTCAGTTACTGAGTTGTAAAACTTCTGCAAGACAAAAGAGAAGGTGGTCTTAATTTCTTAAACAAGTATCAAACTGTCTTTTAAATCCAACTTAAATGTATTTAGAAGAAAAAACCTCGATATTGTGACCTATAACACTAGCTAATAGAGATAAAACTGAAATACAAGTAGAAGTATCTGTCTGTAGGATGACAACTTACACTTTGTCAACTATCTACAGAAATTATATTGACAATTTCAGTTTAAAAAAATACTTTAAGAATTTCAATTTTCCTGGGCAGTTGTTTAACTTCCAGATAGTTCACTTATGGGTTTTCCAGCGTGCGACATAATCTGAAATACTACTTGGAAATAATACGTATTACTTAAATTAATGGAGGTATCATGATGTGTACTTTTTCCACTGTTATTAGTGAATATTGTAACAAACATTTATCGATTTTGTACGTCTCTACGAAATTTAATAGCTGTAGTCATACACAAAACATAATTTTGTCTGTCTTATTGAATTTTCATGTCTACAAGAAATTAGTCATGCAGATACAAACTTCGATAAATAGTCAGTCAATAGAAGAGTTATAGAAGAGATGCAACAGACTAATGCATCTATTCACACACAATCTCTTCTCCATTGTCTGCTACACCAAAACTAATCGAATGGTCATCAAATAAGATGAGAAAATCTTCGAATGATTTAAATCATGAAGCTGCTTGTTCTTTCCACATTCTTGCACACAGTCCACCCTAGTGGACACGATATTTAAGTCACACAAGCAGTCACATACACTGTGATGCCATACACACATGAATTACGACATCACACGAACACATGCACACACACACACACACAAACGCCTGTGGAATACACTGCCTCGTGAATGTACATCACCAATTGTGAACAGGACAGTAATCTCATTTGCATAGCTGTTTTCTTCTATTAGTGCACGTCTGTTACCGAATCAAGGCCTACAAGAACTTCATCTCTCCCTCTCGCATCCTCGGAGAGAACGGATTCGGCCGTTGATATCTGAAGGAGAGGAGGAGGTTTACAGTCTTTACTAATGTGTAGTCATTTCTCGACTAATCAAGCAATCTACTATTCTTTATCTTCGTTTATCTCAGTTCACATTTTGTCTGAGTTTTGATGAGAAATGACAGTTAGCTTTTATTGCTGTTGTTGTTTTTTGACTACTTCTGATATTGATTATTCTTTACGTATTCCAACGCGTTTAGTCTCTGATTTATGTAATATAAGTATTCAGATATCTCGATGGTGAATGATTAGATCCTATGTGTGTTGATAAATTGTGCATTAGTGTATAAGACACATATACATAAAATAAGGGACTCTGATTGGTGTGCTGTAGTGAGACAGACAATGAAAGGTATGACTGAGAATTTATTGTATGTTATTACCAAAAGGTAAACAAAAATATGTATTTGAATAACACGCTTTGATATCAACAAGAGGAAATCGGCATGAAACAAACATTGTCAGACTGTTTAACAGTACATAGTCACGCACTGAAATAACAATAAACAACCTACATCCACAGTTAGGACAAGTAACATGATTTAAAAGAACCCACGTCGCTTCTCAGGCTTTCTGCCGATTGCCTATAACCATCTAATGTCAGAAATTGACAGTACGCCTCGATGGCGAGCCACTTAACATGCTGGCCATATTGCGAACTTGACTGATAGATTTATGTCTGCACCGTTCGGGTTCCACTCGAGGGCCTAGCGCGTGATGTCACTTAACGGTCTCCCTAGCGTACGTTCATTCCAACTTCACCTCCCCCAGGATACTCGTTGGATGATAGGTTCCTGGTTGATTCGCCACCAGATTTTCTTTTTGATTATCTTTTTCGACTGGCCGTCATCTGATCTTCAGGATAGAACGAAGGCAAATACTGATGAAAGTCTGACGTTTGTTTGAAATGCTGTTCATAACGTACCGAATCTCTATTCCAAGTGGAAGCACTAACTTGACATTAGTTTTGAAATTCAGAATGTTGATTTCTATACGAATCTTAGATTAATGAAGGTTTGTTTTAAGCAACTGATCTTCTAAAGGTGCTTTAAGGTACGCATTTCTTTTTGCTCGTAAGTGATATACAAAACTTAACCATCGTCACGGTGATTATTTCATACGCAAATAAAAAAAATAAATAGAGGAAATACGTGTTAAAATGCACTCGTAGACATCTAACAAATTCGATTTTAGACACATACTTTGCATAAACGACATCTGTAAGTCAGAGTACATGGTGCAGGACAGCGATACAGAAAGATATGGATATTATCAACAAAAAAGCTGATATTACACGATTATACGCGGTTGCCTAAGAATGTGATTAGATGAAAACAAAATATTTCACATTAAACTATAACGTTGATAAAATTCATTGTGAATGTGCGTCGGTGGCACAGTGGTTAGGACTCTCGCCAAGCATGAACATGGTCCGAGGTTCGATCCCCTGCCGACGCACACCTGATATCTATGGTCAGCCTGCAAAATTTGGGCTACCGATATCACATGCTGAAAATTCCATACTTGTACCAAAAATACAGTGTGGAATCAAGCTGTAATCTGAAAAATAAAATAATATACTCCGACTACTGATAAGAAATGCACTTTACTGTCATTAAATATTTCAGAATATTTGTTTTTCTCATTTGGAAATAAACCACAGACTGGTCAATAACCAGACAAAAAAAAACTGTCGATTTTATTTCATCCTACTACTACAACATTGAAATCAGTCAGACAAAAGAGATAAGTTGTTGTATTTTTCTAGCCAATAGTATTAGTAGTAGTGGTAGGAAAGGTCACTTTTTTAATCATTTCAATACAGTAATATAAAATATGTACACATTTGACAGCATCACATCAGTCCAGTTTATCCAAGTGAATATTCTCAGGATAATTGACATAATAGGCATTTCTGTACTAGTAAAAATGTCAAGTATAACTTCAAGAATAGCTGAATCACTCTTGTTTTGATGTTACTAGTCTAATAATAATAATAATTTGAAGCAATAGCTTTCATACTTATCTGATGCCATTTAAAAGACAATCACTAATGGAATACCAGTACTAAAAATGAATAGTCCAGTCGATATTCTCAAATTTTCATTACTTGTTAAACAGGAGATATAAATGAATAGTCAGTCTGTTAAGCGGTGGTATAGGGTATAATACAGTTAGTGCAATCAATCTACACGTTTGAGCTTTAGCATCTAAGTTAAAGATCCTAAGTCCAATTCACCAAATAAGAATTAAGCTATCACACAAAAGGTAAATAAATATTATGCAGCATAATGCCCAAAGCTAATTGCACCCATTTTAAAGCACAAGAATAAGAAGGAACTACTTTGAAACATGAATTTTAAGATAGGACAGCTTTATTTAATTGAATTTTAGATTTTCCCGTCGATTGATTGGACTGAAGTGTTTGGTCACAGGTTGACATGTCGGCTTCTTGTGCAAATGCTTCGACGATGTCTGGGCATTTAATTAGAATTTAATTGGTAGATAGTGACTAGCAGTGGGATCTAGGATGAGCATTTCATCCTATGTGGGAGTCGTTAGCCCACCGAAGAATGCAGATACATCCAGATGACGAGTCTCAAATACGACGAAACGCGCATCCTGGATTCCACTACTAGTCACCATCCACCAATTAAATTCTAAGGACAGGTTTTAGTTCCAGGGAATTCGTTATAATTACCAAGGTACCATTAGTAAGAATGATAAATGAAAAGTACTGAAATTAGGTGTAAAAATGTTTAAGCAAACACTATTTTAAGATGACGCTTACTTTAGAAACTTGGTGGGCAGTTCAGGCATGAAATTTCAGCTTTTAGTAGATTTGCAACACTAAATGTCAGGTGAGAGCCTATGGAGAGTTGTCATCTGAAGTGGTGAAAACCAGTGGTGTCCAGTATCCCCATTTCTGTTTAATTTCATCACGGATGTACTAATGGACTTAACCATAACTGACTTCAGAGACTTAGGGATTGACTTGTTACCAGGGGATAATCTCAGTGGCTTAGAATATGCGGACAATATAGTCCTCCCTGGTAGGTGAAGAGGCTGACAAAATGCAGAGTATTCTGAACACCTTGAGTAGCAATCTTTGAATGTTTGGCATGCGATTTACTTCTATAGATTGTAAGGTGATGCTACAGGACTGGACTGCATCGACTCCTAGCTTAAAGATAGGGAGTGAAGGGGTAGAGCGTGTTGACTATTCCACTTATTTGGGAAGTTGCATCAAAGCCAGCGGCTTGATCGCTGATGAAATCTCAGCACGGATACAGAAGGCTGGTTTCGCATATGTCAGTTTACGCTGTCTCTAGAGTTAGCGTGATGTCCAGCTGTCGACCAAAGGGCTCAGCAGTCTGCTCTGTCCTCCTTTATGGCTGTGACACCTGGCCACTGAAAGTGGAAGGCATCAAGAGGCTAGCTGTCTTTGATCATAGGTGTCTGCGTTCTGCCGCCCGTGTTAAGTGGAATAATGCAGTGAGCAACACTGAGGTTAGGCTTCAGTCGAGAGCTAGGTAAGGAGGGGAAATCAATCGACAAGGATGTGAAGTTACATCGATTGAGATGGTTGGGACATGTTACGTATGCCTGGACACCGTCTTCCTCGACGGGCAATTTTAGCTACCTGACATAGGATCAGGTTAGAAAGGATTGAGTGGTAGTCAAACCAAAACACCTCACCAATCAATGGAATCCACAACAGTTAGCATAAGTCAGCTAAAGAGGTGTAGACTTCGGGGTTGGGTTGCTGGAGACAATTGGTGATATGGCCCAAAATCGTTCTCAATGGCTCAGATGCATCTACTCCTTATGACTTATAATACAGAATAAGACTTCTTTTTGCTTTATATCTCTGTTTACTCTTTTCGCTTTCTTTGTATGCAGTATGGAGTGTGGTGACTTAAACTGCTGCACATCCGTACAAATTTATACGTTAAAACCAGTAAGTCAGTCAATGTTAAGAAGAATTTGAGAACAAATTTAATTAGTTAAGTGGTTTGTAAAACTGCTTAAGTTTAGTACTTCATAACAGTTAATGGTTTGGATGTAAAATATAACGACTTACGAGATATCCTTTTTATCTAGAAGACAATTAACAGTTGGAGATAAAATATTTTCAATAAAAAAACACAGCGGTTAAAGAACACTTTATGGATGAATACTGAAAATAAAGGATGCGCTGGTTAGCTATAAATTAAAATTATACAAAGTGAGCAAAATTTAGCCTAATTGGATGAAGTGATTCATAAAGCTTATCCTTAGATTTATTTTATTTTTTGATTATAGCTTGATTCCACACCGTATTTTTGGTGCAAGTATGAAATTTTCAGCATGTGATATAGGAAGCCCAAATTTTGCAGGCTGATCATAGATATCAGGTGTGCGTCGGCGGGGGCTCGAACACCGGACCATGTGCATGGTCGGCGAGAGTCCTAACCGCTGTGCCACAGATGTTTATGGCAACATGTAGTCAATGCTAGAATACTTATTATTGTTAATAGTAATGTCATACCACGACAATACTATTCACTACAATTAGTATCAGGTACGAGGAGAGCCTGAAATTTGTATTGGTTTAATTCTACATTTACTCTGAATTTATCCGATGAAGCATATACTATTACTGCTACTACAGTAGTAGTATAAAATATATAGTGTTTCGAGCATACCTAGCTGGATATAATCATATATGATAAATTTGACGATCGACCCCTCAAGTGAACAATAAACCATTGTCATCCTCATTCGATGTAGACCTTTCATTATAGTGTGTTATCAAAAAAAGAGTAAGTTATATGATTATTTAGAAATTCTTTTTTTTTTACCTAAACATCATATATATATTTCTGCTGATTAGTAGTAGGGAGAATGGATACAAAATTAGAGAGCAGATATTAAAACAGTGACTGGACTACTGAACAGTATTATTTAAAAGAAGGCTGCTGAAAACAGTTGTAATTTTATTATCAGAATTAATATAATCACAAAAATCTACTTAATACATCATTTTTATTAGTGAAATATGCAGTTAATGCATAGATGGATGACTTCTTTACACTATTAGCTTCCAAAATAAAATGTTTTATCTTAAAGGAATTTATAATGGCTCTTCCCACTTATGTTAAAACTGAACTGTCTACAGTTATTTAGACACCAACTAACTACTCAGAAGAGATTTTTCAACGATAATTGTGTGAGGTCTAATGATGCTACCCAATCTCTCATGCTTTTGCATTCCCAGTGGAACATAGGACTTCAAGCTTGAGTCTTGAAATTTCAGCAGGGTGGGGCTGCCACTCATACACCCAACCTTCCTTCTTTGCCTGACTAACAACCGGCTAGGGGAAATAAAGGCGTGCGGCAATCCGGGACTCGAACCCCTGACCATTTGCTTGGTTGGCGAGCATTCCACCTCTGAACCACCGATGCACATTAGGCTGAACTAAGTAGAACACAATTCGAACCTAGGATCTATTTGTTGGCTTGGACGTAGATCAATAGTATGCGTTTCGGAACGAATTCAGACGGAGACGTATGAAAATAAAATATAAAATAAATAATAATGAAAATGACACTGATATATAAATATAGATATATATGTATATGTATTTCAAGTAGTCTGAATAGAAAAAGACAGTAAACAAAACTTTCAACATAGGTAGGTGGTAGGTAGTGAACCTACTTCATATGTAGAGTTGTTAATACATATCAACATAGAGGCGTAAAATTATGTACATATTATAATGTATATAATGTATGTATAAATAATTTTAAGTAACTTTGTGTTAATGTAAAAGCAAACAAACACATAAACAAAAGAAAACCTATCAGTCGAAAAAACAAAAGTACACTATAAACTGATCACAAGAAGGAAAAAAAATAAACTCAACAGAACGGAACGGAACAGAACACAGCTGCACTTGAAAATTAGGCAACAGAGACAGCGGCAGCAGCAGTATTACACAACTGACATATATATTATTCAGAAATTATCAGTTGAGAAATGCAATAAAATAATAACAACAATAATAATAATAATAACAATGATAACGAGTAAATAAATCACCTTAAATATAACTAGATAATGTTAAGGAAGAAATGGAATTCAAATTATTGTGCTTTCATAAACCGTTATTATTAAAATTATTATTATTATCATCAGCAGTAGCAACAATAATAAAAATTGCATAAATCAATTCGAACGTTAATAATATGTGAACACATTTCATACATTTGCATAAATCGAATTGTACAATCACAAAATATATCATTTAACACTTCATGAGCACACAGTCTGTACGAGGCAACATTATTTTACACAATTAACTGAATGCTGAACAAGATAAAAACACGTACACACACCTACATACGCATTTTACAAACATCGCGCCAATATTAAAGACAGCATGGAAGGCAGGAGTTTTGGAGGTGATAAGTTTTACTTGAACGAACGACTAGACTTTAGAAACATAAACTAGTAATAACAATAGATACCAATGACGTAATATTAGCAAATAATAGTTATTATATAGAGAAGGAATAAACATTATAATAAAGAAATGCTACGAAAGAAAATAAGTCAACTGAGATCAATATTATTAGACAGGAAATGTTATTCATCAAGTCATAAATTATACATACGGGAAGAACTAAAGAAGAAACGGATAAGTGGAGAAAACATGCAAGTATGATAGGCAGGTATCAGTCACTGGTAACTGGTGTAAATGCTTATTCCTTTTCTCCTTGTCTTTATAGACGCACTTGATTTGAAATGATATTGATTAATCGCAAAAAATACATGTCACCATGTCAAATGAGATACAAAACACCATGGAGGTAGGTAGGTGATTCAAAATAATAATATGACAGAAGCAAAGAATGTCAAAGTTAAAGACGCATCAATGCTTATTGTTGACAAAATTGACATACATAGTGTTTTGAATTATTAATTAATTGCTAAATAACCAAGTCCTGTTGTAGAATTGATATGAACGAATTTAGGAAAAAGACACCATGTCACCATTATAATACACGATAATTACATGTGTACTGACGACAGATGCATGCGAGTGTCAGAGATGCAAAACGGCACAGAAAGAAGGAAACCAAAGCTGTGGAAATAACCCCACAGCAAATACAACAAATGAACAAAATATAAATATAAAAGTGGGAAGCATTAAAAGAAATTACAACGGAGTATAACAAATCAAGAGTATCAAATTCATGGAACAAGATAACTTATTTACACATATATGCAAGGAAGGATTTTCACACATACATTCATATTAGAGAGGAAAAATACAAACAAAATATGGAAAGTAATATCAAATAGAAAACAACGATTAATTAATATAAATATAAATTAGACACCAATACGATTTAGAGAAGGATGATTAACTTTGGTAAGATGATCACAGTCTGCCGCAACAATACCATTACTGTTAGAATCCATCACTTGAGAATTAATCAATTTTGTATCATTAGGCTGTTGACTTGACACAGAAACTAAAGAGTTCTCTACGGGACTAAGCGGATGAATGGAAGTGAAGTTCGACTCAGAATAATGATCAGGTCTAAGTTGAACTAATTGCATTTTGTTAGGTTTACGGCGACTGGATCCGCTAAGCATAATTGAAGGTTTACTGCGTGTTTCAAATATAGTCTCGCTAGATACTGGAACAGAGGGGAAAACATTCGGTAAGGCAGAATCATTTGTATGAGATTGATGCACAGAGATACCATTTACTGGCAATGGATAGACAACAACAGTATTATCATTAAGCCGTGGTATTTTAGCCGGTTTCGACAAATCAAACATATTATCAGTTAACTGGAAATTCAAAACATTATCAAATATGTTGGTGGGTAATTTAGGTAGTTCAATTTCATCATTATCTGTAGCAGCATTATCAACTTCGCTATCCTGATAGTCTATTCCATTATTGTCAGATAGATCGATTGGTTTACTTGAATTTGTAGTACCATTTCCATGGGGCAGTTCCGAGTCTTGTGTGGAAATCTTAAAAAAAGAAAGAACAAATCAATGAACGCACTGTTAGACATTACCATAGTACTCAAAGAAGAGAGAATAAAATGCAAATAACCATAATTAGAGTCATTTATACAAGTGAGTACTTTTAAAAACATGACAAGGGAATAAGTAACAGCTTCATCTGGAAAAACACTCACTGATCTAAAATCTTAATGGAAGCGGTCATTTAAACACTAGATCTTACTGCTCACATAGCATATTTGTCGTGAGAGCTGGCTGTTAGCCAAAATTAGTGGACAGTAATTTACGTCAATGTTTATGTCCCCAATATTGGTCATGAGAAAAATGAGAAGAAAGGCTTTGCGTAGGCCGATACAGTTAACATATAGATGATCTGACATTCAAGAAACAGCCACAAAGAGATGCAAGGTTAACTTTCTGTGAGAAACAACCACCAATCAGAAGACTGTGTTTCTCTGCTAACAATAATATATACTAATGTACATGGAAATCTATAAATATGTGTTGATTTCCTTAATCAGGGATCTTTTACCTGGCCCTTGTCTTCTGTTGTTACATACTTTTCATCTTCAGAATCTATAACCTTGGTAGGCCAAAAATCAAAGAATTCGCTGGAACAAGGTTATAAAAAAATTTGTAATAAATTTTTTCCGCTTTAATTTGTTATCCATTATACTAAATGTTTTAAAACTAGGAATAGTATAACCTACTAGGTTGTAGCTATGCTATCTGTCTGCCTGTCTGGATTCAACATAGAACTTGGCACCAAAGTGCAGCACTTCGAGTTGCCACGTTCCAAATAGCACACAAAGGTAGACAAGAAGATGAGTTAAGAGAATCAATAGAGTTTGACAAGAATAAGAGCGAAACAGAATGGGGAATGGTAGAAAGAAATATGAAAGATTACAGAGACTGAATACATCTGCGCTGTCATTGACAACGATTTTGACCCATGTCACCTATTGTCTCCAGCTATTGATTCCTAGAGTCCTGAGGGCCCCAACCCAGAAGTCTACATCTCCCTACCTGACTCAGTTTAACTGTCAAGGATTTTATGGATTGATGAGGCCATGTTTTTGTTTGGCCACCACTTACTCTTTTCCAACCTGCACCTATATCAGCTAATAATGCCCGTCGGGGGAGGCGATGGTTAAGCATGCACAGCACGTGACCTAGCCATCTCAATCTATGTAACTTTATAGCCTAGTCGATTGATTTTCCCTGTTTGCCCAACACTCTACGCCTAACGTCAACATTACTCACCTTATTAAACCACCTAACGTGAGACAGAGATCGTAGACATCTATGATCGAAAGCAGTCAACCTTTTCATGTCTTCAACTCGTATTGGCTATGTTTCAGAGCCATGGAGAAGGACGGAGCGAACTGCTGAGCAGTACACACGTCTCTTGGTTGATAGCCGGATGTCACACCTACGCTAGAGATGGTGTAAGTTAGCGAAAGCAGCTCGAGCTGTCTATCTATGCATTTATTGGTGTTTTTAGATAACCTCTAGTTCTAAAAGTGAATAATAACAATAACATAGTAAATGCTGTATTATTCCTTATATTTCAAAAGTGTTCAACTGTCTCTTTTCGTAGTTAAGAGAAAAGTTAAGGGGATGCATATAGTTGAACGAATCAATAATGAGCACAGACAGACAGAAATTTATACTAGATAAAGCCCACACCAGTATCACTGAAATATACTTGGTTTAAAACAAATATTTTATTGAATGTGTGTATTTTGACTGAGTATTAAGATATGAAGTAAAATCCCCAAATTCCAATCCGGTATACACACTTATAAGGCGTGTCGATTTGTGGAGAGGATACAAAAGAAGCTTGAAAAAAAGATATGCCTCACTCAACTGTTAAAGAAGATCTACTCAAGTTTTCTTCTTCTTTTTTCTTTTTATAGCGTAAAACGAATATAAAACTGATAATTCATGTGTGTGTTGGTTGTATTTTTTCATAAACATCTTTATGTATCATAAAATGTCTTGACACAAAACAATTTGAGTGATAAGTAATATTATTTTACAATATACAAACTATCCACGTGTAATCAGATAGTTATAATGAAATCTATTCAATTGAACACACACAACTCGTGATTTTACTCATTAACCAAATTTAACACTATTCAGTAAGTAACAAATATGAGGTAATTTCTCCATTCGAATTTTTTTTTGTTGCATAAAACGGTAGATGATGTATTCATCAATTGAGATAATAGGAAGGACACGTGTACATCAAAGAAGTAGGCAATAAATAGGGAAAAGCAGTAGTTAAAATTTATCGACAATATATCCACATGTATACTTAAGAGAGTTCACACAAACTATATATATTAGAAAGTGCATTATCACGAGTGAAATCAAAGCTTTATACGTGAAAAATCAATTAATTGCGAAGATTTTACGGTGTAGTGAGAATAACCATAGGGAATATCTAAACTTTACATGAGCTTGGAATTCAAAGGGGACTTAGCTTCCGATATCATGAAACGAAGGATATCACAGTCCCTGAAAAGAACATTCCCTGCTGCATCTCTGAGAACAGCCTTTACTAGCCGACCATTATTGTTCAATATCCCAAAGGACAAGATCCCTCTGTTAACCAACTCTATGTGCGTTTATCAATTCACCTGCTCTTGTGGAGCTAGGTATATCGGTCGTTCGACTCGAGTTTCGTCCAAGAGGGTGCAAGAACACTATCCTGCATGGCTACGAAAAGGTGGAAGTGGAGCAATAAGAAGCATGATCATTGAACATCTGGTCGATAGTGATCACCCTATCTCTATAGCCTCCGCCTTTAAAGTCATCTACAAGGCAAAGAGTAATTTACCCAAATCCCTACGTACCCAACTCATCTGTATTGCGGAAGTTTTGGTTATCGAAACGGAAAAGCCAGATCTCTGTGTACAGAAAAAGTTCGTTCAACCCCCTCAACTTTCATGGTCTTAATCCCTCTATGCTAAAATATGGTAACCCCCAATCATATTTTAGCTCTACCATATATATACGACTGTACAGCTTGACGATAAATTCGTTGAAAAGAGTCTCTTGTTGAATCACTTGTTTTGATTTTCTATATGTTACAATGGGAATTTTCCATGAGAATATCTAAACTATCATAAACTTGAAAGTGACTGCATTATGAGATGGATATCACTGGACGCAATACTCGGCGGAGACTCTTATGACACCACCTAAGTTTTTAAGAGATGATAGACATTTGAACTTGCACTGAACAGAAATGATATTTCGAAAATGTTCAACTTAAAATCTGTACACCTTCTTTAAGTCACTGCCATCAGGTGAAGCAAAAACGATTTCACGAATTTTATCGATATCATTGTAAGGCATGTTAGATAGATCGAACTGGAACAGATTTTACAAAAAACTCAAGCATACTTAGGTAAAGATTACAATGAATGAAATCTATTAATGAGACTGTATTACACTCCTAGATGTTAACTGGTCTAAATAAAACCATTCAGTAGTAAACAATTAAATTACCTGAGATACACTTTTGACCATTGGATATGTACTTGGACTGGAAGGAATATGATCAGCTCGGTTGG
Organism: Trichobilharzia regenti; assembly: GCA_944472135.2. Classification (NCBI taxonomy): domain Eukaryota; kingdom Metazoa; phylum Platyhelminthes; class Trematoda; order Strigeidida; family Schistosomatidae; genus Trichobilharzia; species Trichobilharzia regenti. Next base: position 52,409,848 of record OX235263.1, read on the forward strand.
TATTTACCAGCTTTTCAACCTCCCGGTGAACAATAGGTTGGTAAACCTGAGATGCGAACTGCCCCGGTGGACGAGATAAACCAACAGCTGATGCCCGACGTGATCCAAACTGAGTTAGATCCATTTCTGACAGTGGTTTGATCACAGTTCCCTTCCATTTCATTTTAGCCAAGTGAAGTAAGACATGATTCGGCAATAGAGTGTTATCTTCCCGACTAAGACGGCTACAATGCATAGCCGCAGCTTTATAGCGTTCTGGTACTTTAGCATGCACACCCAATATGTGCTTTCGAATATCACCCATCCCATGAGGTGAAGATGAAGAACAACCAGAACAGCAGAAATATCTCCTACCACGCCGCCTTGTAATATATACTTTGAGCGAACTGTACACACCCATTTTAGCCTGAGAAGAAAACAAATAATTTAATTTTTAGTGTTGGAAAGCAAATAGATATCAGGGTCGATTTCGTCACAAACTGAAATAAATAAGAGAGCCAATGAAAACAACGGGGCACTTGACAGACGTTTCTTCAGAAGCATTCATACTTGACTCTAAGAGGATCGAATGGAGGAGTGTCAAGTTATGAGATGAGCACATAACCATTAGCTGATTGACAGGAGTCAGAATTCATCAGCCAATGGATTCTGATTCAGTGGCTGAACGGTAACATGAAGGTTTTTTTGGTTTAATTCCCTCGACGTTATGGAAGTGTATATCTGAAGAGTTCCAAGCTTGGAGGAAATGGCTGTTTAGTGCACCTTAGACTTCAATAGTTCTTCAACTCATGTAAGTCAGTAACGAAATTTACCTTGAAGTAATTTATTCTGAAAAGGAAGACAGAAAGCATGCAATTTAACAGCTATTACGATAAATACAACACTCAAAATAACCACACTGTACAGAAAGCTCATATAACCTGATCACATTTATGAGACTACTATATAATAGGGAAAATAGTCATAAGCACGGTTATGTCTGTTTTCGACATAGAACTTTGCACAAATGTGCGGAAGTTCAAGTCGCCACATTCCGTGTAGCACGCGAAGCAAGAGAAGAAAGTACAAGAAAAGCATAATAGAAACAGTGAGCAGAGGTGTGAGACAAAGGAGTAATAAAGAAATACAAAACAGTTTCATTGAAGATAATAAGTCACAGGGAGTGGATGCATCTGCGCCACTGAGAACGGTTTTGAGCCATGTCACCAATTGTTTCCAACCATAGATTTTTACCGTCCCGAGGATCCCAGCCTGGAAGTCTACACCTTTCTACGTGGCTTAGACCAACTGTTGTGGATTTCATTGACTGATGCCAAGTTTTTGTTTGACCGCCGCTAGCTTTTTTCCAGTCTGACCCTATATCCGCTAACATAGCTCGTCGAGGGAGGCGATGGCTTGGCATACGTAACACATGTCCTAACCATCTCAGTCTTTGTAGCTTCACGACTTCGTCGATTGATTTCCCCTGTTTACCTAGAACTCTACGCCTAACCTCAATGTTGCTCACCTTATTATGCCACTTTACACGGGAAATAGAACGCAGGCACCTATGATCAAAGACAGCTAGTCTTTTCATGTCTTCCACTATGACTTACTATGAGTTAACACTTTAATGGTCAACTTCAAACATCACTTGGTTTGCAGCTTTACAGACTCAAATCATTAGAATACCATCCATTATATTCATATAGTTTACACGAACGACCGGGTCCATTAATACACGCGAACTACTAATATAAAGTGGGATTAAAAAGGGTGTCATTAGCCTAATAATAAAATAAATTATTAATCTAAATTATTTAAGAAACTGCATTAAAAATTACAATAAGGACAAACCTCAAGTATTGGAAAATAGTTGGGTGGACAGTAACCTTGTACCAGAGTTTTCAAAGCTTCAGATGAATATGGAAGATCAATTATACGCTCCACTTCTTCTGCTCCAGAAGCCTGGACAGCATTTAATTGTGCGAGTGGATCTTCGGGTTCCTTTATCACTCTTTTCGGATCGTTGTCTGAGCTTTCCTTGTCATCGTCGTTTTCGTACTTTGTAAACGAATCATCATGGTAAATTGAACTGTTTGTTCCACCAGTATCAGTACCTTCGCTCACAGAATCCATTTCGCCATTATCCAAAGTAAGTGTTTTGGGTGAAGACGAAACCGAGTTTGTATTCATAGACTGTTGTAAAGCAATAGAAGACAAAGGTGGATAGGGAGCTAACTCCTTAAGTGGTCTCACAAAATTAGTAGAAGATGAACGCCCGTTTGCATCAGATGGTGGAGGTGGGAGATTACTAAGCTTAATAGGTCTGTCCATGGCGAGTCGAAGAAGCATATCATCTGGATATATTTGGAAGTCATACTCTCTTGTAATACGAGAAGCTTGACAACAGATTGTGATAAATACATTTGGAATGCGTGCATGAACACCCATAACATGACGTCTACTATCTGCTAATGTTGCAGCACGTATTTTACTATCCGGTTGTCGTGTTGTGATAAACAGACGCCCACAAGGACAGCGAAAAGCTATAGTGCGATCATTTCGACATATTCGACTCATTTTGTAAGTAGAGTACACACGCATTTTAGCAACTATATCTTCAATATGATGCTCCAGTGCGCCCGAGGACTCCAGCAAATGACGAAGAACTGGTTCAGAAAACGGTAATGCTAGGTCTACGACTCGATCAGCACCTTCTATTCCTGGTATTGATGGAAGTGAGGTTAAATCAGTATTCGTATCGGAGGAAGATGTCTGATTTTCTACACCGCATTCAACAGGAGATGTAGATGATAAGGTTGGGCAAGAAGACGAGTTTCCATTGATGTGACTTGTAGATGATGGGGTAGGAGTCAACGATTCAGGAGGTCGGAAATCAGGAGGAATCGGAGGTCGGATTCTCACAGTCACTTTAGTTTTAGAACCTGGTACAACAGCAGTAAAGTGAGAGACATAGGGATCATGAGGCTCACATGACAAACCACTACTATTGTTAGATGTTGCTGGAGATGTCGTAGAATTGTTCTCAACAACGCGGGGATTATCACTGTTAACTGGATTTGGGGAGGCGTCAGGACTGTTCAAGCTACTTGAAACCTCACGTCTATGAAGAAAATCTCTTGCAAGACGAGCCAACTTTTCATCAGAGAACAAAGTAAACTCTATAGGATCTAAACGAGAGGCTTGAAGGCAATGACGAAAATGTTTGGTTGGTATACCACAATGAGATCCTAGTATATGCTTCCTAACGTCAGCTAGAGCATGCGGTGATGAATAAGAGCAATGATTGCATTTATAACGTCGAAATCCTGCACGAGTGTCTACTATGACTGAAAGGCGACTATATAACTGCATCTTTTGCTCCAAGAAGTCTCTTGTGATAAGGGGAAGATGTGCAATCAGCCTTCGTAAGATACGTATTGAATAAGGCAGAGGAATACGACGCCGACCAGCCTCGAGGACACGAGGTTTCATTTGACGCATAACAAGTTGCTCTTGAACTTCCTGAAACTTCTCTTCGCTTTTTGGGAGGAAAGTGAAACGTAAACAATGTTTAAGATGTTCTCTAGGGACTTCCAGGTGTACAGTAAGCAAATGTCGTTTGAAGTCACCAAGGCCATAAGGAAATATTTTATTGCACTCTGGACAAGCAGGAATACGGCGATGATTTTCTTTTCCCAGAATGCGTACAAAGTAGGAAGAAAATTGCCTCATTTTTGAAACTAACAGATCGATTACATGAGGTTGCACCTCCGTAGAAAGTTCGCTGCGGAACTTACATTCATCGAACGGAAAAGAAACTAATCCTTCACATAAACGTCCACTATCATCTGAAGACAAGTACTCATCAGGTGATTTTGCCGGTGAATCCAGTGAGTCAGTACATTTTGAGTCCTTTGCGTCGTTATCATCCAGATCTTCTTTGCTCTCTACTGGATCTATGCTTTCCGCTGGTAGATTACTGGATTTCGGCTGAATAGGAACAGGAGACGAGATATCACACGGCAATGATGACGAAAACGAACTATCTGAATTTGAAACAGTATTATTCATGTTGAAGTTTGTGAAACCCGACAAGGCCGCTGCAGCCATGGCAGCGACGGCGGAGGCTGCATCACAAGCAGTGATGCTTCCGACATTTTGTCCAGCAGCAAAACTTCGAAGGGTTTTTAAAGCATCTGCACTGTTTATTATATTCATAGGCGGATTAACTGGAAGACTAGTTAAACTGGTACTAACTACCATGCTATTGTTGCTGGATGAAGATTTACTAGGAGATCCGGTTGGAACATTGTTTAGTGGCGTTTGCTGATATCGACTTGTTAAACTGGTTAATTTTGATGCACTAGGTTGCGCCAAGGCAGCAAGGTTCATGGGTGATTCTGTATCTACATCACCATCTTCAGGAGTTATAGAAAAAGGAATTAAATCATCTGCATCTCTAGAGAATTCGAAATGCTGCTCAGATTTAAACGACACATCCGTTGTTATTGGTCTTGAGTTATCATCCAATAAGGAGACACGTAAATGTTCCCGATAAACAGATGCTTCCTTAAAGGAAAACAACAAACAAAACATAAATGCAAGTACAGATGAACAAAACTGACTGCGCACTTAAATACTATAAAATTTGCTGAATAAATTATATATAAATACAAGGGGATAAAGAGATAGAATTCAAGCAGGAGTGAGACAAATGAACCAATTGTATGCCTACTACATACACATTCAATAGTCGAATTATAGGTGGTAGGATGTAAACCTGAAATAGTAACAATTGACCTTCGCGTTTTTAGTCTACATTTTAGGTTAGTTTGATCAATTTCCAAAAAAACAAAGGATGAATTATTGATCTTTTTCATTGTTGCTAAAAGTATGAAGCTTTTTTAAGCAAGGAATGATCATTACTTGTCGCCCATCAAGTCAATCTATTATTCAATAGGGCAATACTTTTGAAATAGTTGAAAAATATAGTATGCATTGCAGTCGAATGTAACTTAACGAAACACATGCAGATATTCATTTCTACACAATATGCAATGTTTTTGGACATAGAGTAAGTGCCATGAACAGGATAGTTTGGCTTTTATACCATCAAGTAACAGGTATAACAATTCCTAACTTGAGTACATGCTTGATTTCAACTTTAGAGTTCAGTAGATCCCAGTAACTGTCTGTCTGTCTGTTTTCGACATAGAACTTTGCACAAATGTGCGGAAGTTCAAGTCGCCACATTCCGTGTAGCACGCGAAGCAAGAGAAGAAAGTACAAGAAAAGCATAATAGAAACAGTGAGCAGAGGTGTGAGACAAAGGAGTAATAAATAAATACAAAACAGTTTCATTGAAGATCATAAGTCACAAGGAGTGGATGCATCTGCGCCACTGAGAACGATTTTGAGCCATGTCACCAATTGTTTCCAACCATAGATTTTTACCGTCCCGAGGACCCCAGCCTGGAAGTCTACACCTTCCTACGTGGCTTAGACCAACTGTTGTGGATTTCATTGACTGGTGCCAAGTTTTTGTTTGACCGCCGCTAGCTTTTTTCCAGCCTGACCCTATATCCGCTAACATAGCTCGTCGAGGGAGGCGATGACTTGGCATACGTAACACATGTCCTAACCATCTCAGTCGATGTAGCTTCACGACTTCGTCGATTGATTTCCCCTCCTTACCTAGAACTCTACGCCTAACCTCCATGTTGCTCACCTTATTATGCCACTTTACACGGGAAATAGAACGCAGGCACCTATGATCAAAGGTAGCTAGTCTTTTCATGTCTTCCACTCTCAGTGGCCAGGTCTCACAACCATAAAGGAGGACGGAGCGGACTGATGAGCAGTACACCCGCCCTTTGGTCGATAGTCGAACATCTCGTCTACGCCAGAGTCGGCGTAAACTAACAAATGCGAAACGAGCCCCTTGTATTCGTGCTGAGATTTCGTCAGAGATCAGCCCGTTGGGGCTGATGGTACTTCCCAAATAAGTGAAGCGGTCAACGTGCTCTACCACTTCACTTCCTATTTTTAAACTAGGCGTCGATGTAGTCCAGTCCTGTAACATCATCTTGCATTTGGCGGGAGCGAATCGCATGCCAAACATTCGTAGATTGCTGTTCAAGGTGTTTAGAAGACTCTGCATTTTGTCAGCGTCTTCGCCTAGAAGGACTATATCGTCTGCATATTCCAAGTCAACGAGATTATTCCCAGGTAGCAAGTCAATCCCTGAATCGCTGAAGTCACCTAGGGTTAAGTCCATTAACACATCTATGATGAAGTTGAATAGAAAAGGAGATAATGGGCATCCTTGACGGACACCACTGGTCGTCATCAGTTCAGATGACAGTAACTAAACTACAACGAGACAAGGTGAAATTACGTATGGAGATCAACTCTCAATGACATAGAACTGATAGATACACATGAAATCAAGGTGTCGAAATTCATCATTTTATGATACTAAATGACCTCAAAAGCTAAGTAGAAGCAAGATACACATATTGGTGCAGTTCAAGCTAAATACACTTTAAAATACAATCGTTAACACTCTTTAACAAATGGTTTATATGTCATGATAGAAACCCAATCAGTCAGTTTACACTACTTCACAAGGCTAAGATTTTTAATGTATGAGGATTTAGTGCATGTCTAAAATTGTGTATACCTAGCTGTTGTCCGTTTTATTTCTGTCACAGTCATTGTAGCCGATCAGCATTCGCCTCATGTGATATATATGCTCTAATTAAAATCAGTAGCCTTTCAATACAATAAAGAGGAAAGATCATTTTACCGATCCAAATAATAATCATAATACTGCAATTAATGAGAAGGAAAAGTAATTACCTTAGGATTGTGGGAATAAGTTACATGTTCCGTTAAAAGTTTGTGTTCCGTAGATACTACTTGACATTTCGAGCACCAATAGATGTGACAACGGTAAACCATAGGTAATGGACTTCCGGATTCTTGTCTACGATTTCGGGCAAAATTTTTTATACCAGGACATGCAGCTGGGTGCATCAAAAAGTAGTTCCATCGAACAGTTGTTAGATCACAATAAGGGCAACGAAGGAGAAAGACGAATGGTGGAGACAGATCTGTACATAATCTGTTCACAATAGGAAGGTGGTCATCTGTAGACAATGAAGTACTGTAAGTCTTTGAGCCACTATCTGTCTTGCTCACATGACCACAAATTAACTGTAAAAGAGTTTTTTGAAAATTAGATAAGGTCTTTGTTATACGAAAAAAATCTAAAAAATTGTATTAATGCGGAATGCTCTAAACAAAAGTTACTGGTGTGGGTTGAATGTTTATCAGTTCTCATATTATCATTTTATTTCCCCTATTTAAAAATATTAAGAGCTTAAGTAATGCAAAGGTAGAGTTTTGAAAATTTACTACGTTAACTAGAACACTTTTGCCAATTTAAAAGGACTTAAAACAAAATATCAGGTTGGTAGCTTTATAGAATATCAGCAAGGGATTTTTTCACATGGATATCAATCCCAATGAACTACAAAAAACATTTTACAGGATTACGCTGCAATGGACACCATGGAACACTATGTATATACCGAAGACATCTGTGGCAAATGACAAGCGAATCTTTTACATTGGTGCTGAGATTTCGTCAACGCCGATCACCCAACTTTTATCTGAATGGGATGTAAGCAAACTAAAACAGCAGGATGTGATGGTATGACTCCAGTGGTATTTAAGGATGGTGGTGATGAATTACTGGCTAGATTAACTAAGGTATTAGCTAGCATATGGAATTCCGAGTCCCATGGGAAAGATGTAGGTTGTTAGTCAACCGAATTTGTGAGAAAGAAAGTACTGTTTTTGTGATGATCACAGTAGAGTCGACTCAATTAAGATTATCTAAGTTTTGTAGTCCTACGAAGACTAGTTAAGGCTCAGAAAAAATGCACTCGAAAAAGCCAGATTGGTTTCAGTGCAGAACGGAGGTCTATTGAACACATATTCAGGTTCTGGGATAAACATACTTTACCTGAAGACTGCATTTCACTTTGTTGTTCAAGAGGTGCCATGGTAATGTCTGGAGGTGATGTAGCGTTGAAAAAATATGTCCTACTAATCAAGACACACTAACTGAACTCAGGCAGCGAGAGCATATGAAGAATTATCATAAGAAGTTAACAACCAGTAGTGGTCCATTTGGGATATCCACTGTCCAAATTCTTTAATTTCATGATAGCGGTAGTAAGGTTAGTAGCTATGGTCAAATTTAATGTCACAGATAAAATCACTGCAAAATTTATGCACAACTGGTCGATCAAAGAACGTGTACTGTGTAGCAGTTCGCTTTGTACTACTTTATGGCCACGTCTTGGAGATCTAGTGGTGCATGTTTAGTCCAAGGGTGAGATTGTGTTTAGTTAATGTAGCACCATATTTAGATAAGAGCTGCAGTGGCGTCAGGATGTTACAAATGTTATCTCAGTGGATACTACACCGTTGGCTATATAAGCTGTCCTTAAGATCGATTAGCACAAGAAGTGAAATCACGGAATAATGCATGACTGCATTAGATTAGTATTTCTTAAAATAACACAAAACAGAGAACAGTTTGAGAGGTGGTGCAGCTAAAAGTTATGGAAGGACAGACAACTCAGTCAAATTTAGTGGAGGACGCGCCCCAGTTACATACAGTAAATAACTAGCCTTTGAGTATACTTAGGTGGATGCTTACCCGTTTAGTTCCATTTTCTCTCTACATTATATCTGTTAAGTGGAAAGTTACCAGGTGATAATTATCATGTTTAGGGATAAAACATCACGAAAAAGTAAGAAACTCACCTCGGAAGTCACCTGAACTAACGGGTGTAGAGATTTGGGATGCTTTAGTTTTATGTGATCAAAAAGAAGTGTTCTCGATGGTGACTTCACAAAACATCCTGGGAAAGTACAATGCACCAGAGATCGAGAATAAGATTTTATATGTTTTCCCCACTCTACTAAGGTAGGAAAATCATCCATGCATTGATTACATTGTAACTTGACTGGAGTTGACATTGAGTCACGATGTTGAGTTTCCCAGTGAATTTTCATATGTTGGAAATGATTAGTACAAAATTTATCAGAACATATATTCTCTATTGGGCAAGAGAAAATCCTCAAGGATTTCGAAGATGTACCATTTATCAAGTGTTGGGAAATGTGAATTACTAAGCTGGACCGTTGAATTTTGGAATTACAGTAGAGACATAAATGTGATTTAATATTTGCGTGGTAATCAGTTAGATGAGCATTGAAGATTTCTGGGTCGGAGGTACATGCTCCAGATTTGAGAGAAACATTTAAGTAGCCATTACCTGTTCTCTTATCATGCATACATGTGAAACAGGTAAAGCATCCAGAAGTCGATTCTAACAGCTGAATATTCCTTTTCAGAGACTGACATAAAGTCTTACTATCATGAACCTGGATATCCATTTCTCATAGGTTCGTGATAAGCGCACCTATGTTAAGTAATAAAATAAACGGTACAGTGTATTATTTTCAAAATGAAATTATTTATAGGTTTTTTTTAGATATAAAAAATAAGTGACTCAACAGCCTAACGAACTTTTTCAATTATATTTTATTCTACTCTAATAAACAATGATGGATAGTCATTGTAGTAGACAGATACTGCACAAAAAGTCAAGATGGGTACGATGCTATTATGACCGCATACCATAGGGACAAAAGCTGACGACAAACGGACTAGGTGCAGGCAAAACACTAAGATGATTTAATGCAGGTGTCCGGAATCGCAAACCGCACATTCTAGTTAATACATACAAAATTAAGAAACGAATCATGTTATTGGGAGTGAACAGCTGGATTTTCAATGTAGCACTCAGCAGGGAAGTGCAGCAGTCCAAGTTCCCAAACTGCATAATGCACACGTGAATGTAGGCAAAGAGCAAAAACAAATCCGAAGAAACCACAATAAGGGCTATGTGCGCAAGAAGGAATAACGTGCAGAATGAGAATTAGTAGAAGGGGAAGCTAAGAAAGAGTGGAGGCATTTGAGCTCCTCAAAAAGAGTTTGAGATATGTTACCAACAATCTCAGTTAATGGCTTCGGCGTCTCCAGAAGCCTAGTTAGACAGCTTGCTACTCCTAAAGTGACTCGTATTAACAGTCAGTGACACCTTAGGTTACACGTCCCAGTCATTCCACTCAATGAGGCTTTATAACGTAATCAACTGACTTTGTTTCCTTAACTAACATTATGCTCACTGTGAAATTACCTTGTTAAACAACTTATTTGTAGAACTGGGAAGAGATATAGCAAGATTGTTACAATGTAGATGTATAAGAACAGATTAATTGCAAATATTAGACTAGTGGGAGTATAGAAGCTTCATTGAGCTCTACTCTCAAATGCCACAGTGTTGGAAGTGTTTCCTAACCCCACAAAAAATGTCGCGGCACCAACGGAGAATTCCAACTGGATATTAGTCGGTGGTCTACACATGCATCTTTAAATATTTTCAAGTTGAGTTCTTGAAGCACGCATTCTGATATATGTGTGATCAGTGCTCAAGCACACACGAACATGTAATTTTGTTGTGAAATGTTAAACCTGCAAATGAACAATGCACGCGAAAACAGACGAAGTTTAAAATAAACACATGTGGATTTCTGAATAATTACAGCTGCGGTGAATGATTTTGAAATGTAATTAAATTCTTTATCCTGTCTGGTTAAAAATCACCCCTAATGAACAACATTGCTAGAATCACTAACAAGTACAAGCTGAAAAGGAAACATGGAGAGGCATTAAACCAACAATTACTACGACGTATCATTGGAAATGAAACATAGAGATGGGATATGCAAAGTATATTGGAAAGCTAAAAATGAGTTTCTCTAGACGTATTAGTAATATTTCAAATGAGAAAGTAAAATTTTGGAAAGTGACTAAGGTGAGCACATTAAGTCAAGGGAAATGTCTTACTTTTAATAAAAATATACATTGAGCAACTCATGAAAAACAAGAACGAAAAATTTATCAGCTCACTTCAGAGTTTTTGAATTATTTCCTAGATATCTTAAGTAATATTGTTTTTCTTAAATTCCACATGAGACTTGTAGGATAATACATATTTGCACAAGTTTCCGTGACATCATACCACGCGCTAAAATTCATGTTTTAAACAAAAAACCGAAACCATTTTCAAAACAATAAATTTATCAATTACTAAAAGTTTCAAAATTGTTTTTGAATATTATATCAAAAATTTTGATTATAAACAGTTGTTACTGGCGCCAACTTTAGTTGCTGCGCTGCCGGACAGTTGGTGTGTATGTGAGTTGAAATGTTGGATATGAATAGTGTTTTAACTATACAACGTGTGAATATGTATTGGTAATATGCTTACTATGATTCGCAAACCAAATGGCGATGTACTCATGGATTCTGATGTTAATAGGTAGAGTTACTGAGGTGTACTTCAGAATTCTTTGACTAGGATCATCAACTACTGGTGTTTTAGGCGTCCATATTTTTTTAAAGGCCGAAATAAACAACAAAAGTCAAAGCAGGCAAAAAACTTCAAGACCATGGCTATGTGAGTAAAAGGATAGCAATGTCAAATGCACACATTCACATTAGCCGCAATATATATCTATTGGCTTTAATTTTAAGTCAGTTTTCCGATTTCAACAGACCAGTGATGGGTTTCGAAAATGGTGGAATCCGTTTTGGCACTATTGCTTTTGAAGTAGTACGAAAACTGAGTCAGGGTACATCAATGCTCTCTCACCTTTCTCAATATGACATAAAGATTGACAAATAATGTGCACCTACACAGTATGTTTTCTTTTAGTGTCCTGATATCATATGCATAAAGCAGATACTTCTTTCGGGTCAAATTTCAATGTATGTTACGGGGAGTCACCAGTATTTTTAATTTTCATACTTTCGCAGAATAAGCTTGTCCTAAGATATCTCGGCGGTCAAACAAAAACTTGGCATCAGTCAATGAAATCCACAACAGTTGGTCTAAGCCACGTAGAAAGGTGTAGACTTCCAGGCTGGGATCCTCGGGACGGTAAAAATCTATGGTTGGAAACAATTGGTGACATGGCTCAAAACCGTTCTCAGTGGCGCAGATGCATCCACTCCCTGTGACTTATTATCTTCAATGAAACTGTTTTGTATTTCTTTATTACTCCTTTGTCTCACACCTCTGCTCACTGTTTCTATTATGCTTTTCTTGTACTTTCTTCTCTTGCTTCGCGTGCTACACGGAATGTGGCGACTTGAACTTCCGCACATTTGTGCAAAGTTCTATGTCGAAAACAGACAAACGAACCATCAGTCACATTTTTATTTTGGCATGACTACTGAGTAAGTTTTCAACCCAGGTTTACCTCAGCTAACATTGCGATTTGAGGAGAGCTGTTAATGAGAATCCTTAAAGCATATTCGTATCACTTTATTCAGAGAATATTCCTATCCCTGTAGGTTGGTGTAATTCCTTTAATATTCTTACTTCGATCTCTGCACAATATATATGATTCAATCCACCTTGTATATGGTCTTAATTCCAACGCCACATGTGAACAGTCTTTAAGTATTGTCCTAGTTTCAATATCTGCTAAAATCATACCAATCATTCACAGAGTTTTCTACTTAAGATAATATGCAACTTGTTACACAACATGGTTTTATTACCTACATTCTTCAGCTGTGATTAATCGATATGTGGTTCCGGCTGAACATATATATTCAAGAGCTCTAAATTAACTGATCTCTCTTCCACAATAACTGGATAATACACCATTCATGAGGTATGTATAGTGCTACTTATATTGCTTGGTGTAAAATCTAATTAGATTTTCGGAATAGCTGCCTTCCAAGGGACCAGTTTTATTTATTAATAAGCCATTACCTCTATTCGTACACTCATGAATAGGACCAAAGTACTTTGTATTTGGGTAATTTCATAAAATTATCGGGCCTTAACAGCTGCGTGCTTTCAAGTAGGTGGTACTTTTACCATAATATATACTTTTCGTTCATCTATCCATCAAAAATTCTTGACTGCTATCTGTAGACGAATAAAGACAGCTCAGATTCAGATGATAAGGATAGAAGGCTCTTGTGACCTGTGTTAATCCTTGCAAAAACACCTCTGCAGAGATCTACCTTCTCTTTGAAAGCGTTCACCGATGGAGCTGATACTACTGAATCAGGTAAAGAGTTCCAATCGTTGACCACTCTGTGAGAGAATCTAAATTCTGAACGTATTTTAGTCGTCCTCGGTTTGAACACCTTTTTGCGGTGACCCTGTAAATGCATCCTAGGAAAGAAAAGGTTGGAAAGGTCAGTTCCTAAATCACCCTTAAATATGCGGTATGCTAAAATTAAGTCGCCTCTCTTCCTTCGTTATGATAACGGGAACAGATTTAAATGCTCCATCCTCTTATCATAAGGAGGGTGTGAGATACCACTAACTAATTTCGTTCCTACCCTCTGTACTGTTTCCAGAATATGCGCCTCCTTTTTGAAGCATGAACTCGCCGCTTGTATGCAGTGTTCTAGATGAGGCCTGACATATGTTGCGTGGAGTATTTGGAACATGCCCTCGTCTAATCGTTTGAAAGCCCTTCGAATCGCCCATAGCATTCAAAAAGCTTTATCTGCGGCTGCATAGCAATTTGAAGTTGTTTTCAAATCATTGCTGACAATGATTCCTAGGTCCTTCTGTTCGTTAACATCAGGTAGTTCTGTGTCTCCTAGGGAGTACGACGTATAAGACTTCTGACCTAAGTGCATTACCGCGCTTTTCCTAGCATTCATATCCAAACTCCATAGGCTTGACCACTCAGCTAATATATCTAAATCCGTTTGTAGGGGCGACCTATCCTGATTATTATTTACAGTTTCCATATCTTAATGTCGTCTGCAAATAATAATGAGGACGAAGTAAGAATCCCTGATAATTAGTTAATGTATAATAGGAATAGCAAGGGGCCTAATACAGTTCCCATCAATGAAAACCACGTCCAACTGATGGCTTTTATCTCTGGCCTCAACCCAGTCTTCCCTAGCCAAAGTAGGTTTGTCAGGCAGGATCGTCCTAGTCGGAATCCATGCTGTTCCACAGCCAACAAGCCATGCGTTTCAACATGAGCTAATAGCTGATCCCTTATAATAGTTTCCAATACCTTTGCAATAATGCATGTCAGACTTACCGGCCTGTAGTTAGATACCAATTTTATTTTTTTATTTTTGATTACAGCTTGACTCCACACCGCATTTTTGGTACGTGTGGAATTTTCAGCGTGGATATCGGTAGCCCAAAGTTCGCAGGCCGACCATAGATATCAGGTGTGCGTCGGCGTGGGCTCGAACCCCGGACCATGTGCATGGTCGGCGAGAATCCTAACCACTGTGCCACCGACGCACCAATTGCCTATCCTCCCCTTTGAAGATAGGGCTTATAATGGCATTCTTCCAGTCCCTGGGTAGCTCAGCCTGCGTCAGAGACATGGAAAATCTCCGTAAGCAGAATATACATTATATCTGCCAAAGAAATTAACAGTTTAGGGTGAAGTCCATCTGGCCCAGGTGATTTACCTGGCTTCAGTTTAGACAGTAGTTTGAGGACCTTTGTGTGCTCTACCACAATTGAGGGCATCTGAGTGGCGATGGCAGTGACCGCGCCATATCCCTGGGTGGTACTGTCAGACGAGAAGACGTCACAGAAGTATTTGCAGAAGTTTTCGGCCTTTCCTTCGTTTGACTCATTCGCTTCTCCACTAATGGTTATGAGTGACGGTATACCACTGCTAGTTTTAGTCCTACGTTTAATATACAAGTATAGCCTTTTGGGTAATGAACGCAATCTAGTACTAGCCGTCTCTCGTACTCTATACGACTCTTGTTAATCGCATGCTTACAGAGATTTCGAATTTTGCGGTAGTCTTTCTGGAAATTTTGCCTTCCTGTCATAATAAATTGGTCCTATAAGTTCTTTCGCCGTCTTAATAGCCTCCTTATTTCACTAGCTGTAAGATATATGTATTTCGAAAGTCTACAACCTTATCTTGGCACCCTAACTGAAAGTAATGACGTTAAAATCTTTCGGTATTTGTGTTAACAAGGCAGTTCTGTGGAAATAGTTGAGATTGAGGTTGTCAATATTCTCTCTTCTGACTAAGGAAGCAGAACGATATTCTAAAATATCCAGTCTAACAGAATGATTTATCTTTGCTTATACCAGGATCTGGGTTTGTGCCATCAGCGACTGCTCTCCAATATGCTGTTTTTTTACTCGTAATGTTAAATCCTCTGTTGCTCACTTACTCTGCTTGGTCTATATTGGCATACATTCACTGTTTGGATTTATAAAATTTCATTTAAAAGGAGTGAATGTAGGTTAGAAACTCTTTGTTTAGAAATCTAAACATCGTGCTGTTATCTGAAGACAGTGTGATGCGTGTTTTTGTTTTAGGACTTCTACCTGGAAAACTTCTCTTTCTAATAGTCATTTTAATTTTGTTCGAATTAGTTTAGTACACAGTTAATCCAATACTTCCGTACTTTAAATCCTTTTTTGTTTGCCTTTATCTTACGTGAAGAAGCCAAATTGTGACGAGATTTTTAGTGATAATGTTATCTATACTGGGTCCCGAATGTAGACTATCCTGGTTTTACTTCACGGTTCATCTACTGGTAATTATGCATTTGTTAATACTGAAAAACATATTTCCATTTCACATTCTTTTGATAGTCGCTATGTTATGTCGCCGCCGAAGAACGCCTTAGTTTGCCACTTAGCAGACTAATTGTAACTTATGCTATATTCGATTCTGTGAAGAAAACAAATTATGGCATTCTCCATAGACAAAGTAAGTTCATCTTAATTACTAACAATGTTTTCTAATTAGAATCATTTAAATCAGTCAACACTAAATGACAGACGTCAGGAAATATCCCATAGAGTTGGTTCGCTTGTGGAATTATTTGACTTCTTCCTATTGAATGGTGGAAACGCCATTGATACAATGACGGTTAACGCCTTTTTGTACACTTACCGTTTATTTGCTGATATAGAAGTGGTTTTGGAAGTAGTAGATAAAAAGCAAGTATGCCTTTTTATAATTTTTATATTAATCCATATAGGTTTTGGAATATGTGTCATTCAGGCTCTTTATCTACTTCTTGGAAAGTTGGGATCATTTCGTAAGTTTTATTAGCATTTACTCTCAGTTGATAAATTGCTGTTTCACTTTCTTTTCATTCTTGTAATTAGTTCTGTTTCAGTATATACAATATCACAAAACTTCTAATGACACCTTGGTTTAGGTGTACCTTCGGTAGCGTCTTTTACTGTATACATTTTTATTAAGACAAAAGTGTTCACGTATATATTTCTAATTTTTTTTATTTAAACACACAAACCTTGGTACACTACGGTACCTATAAGATGCGCCACAACGTATATATAAACCTCATAATTTAGCTACCCAATTCTGCAACTGTTGTCATAACGACAAGATTAGAATTATCGGTGGCTGTAATCTAAAGCTGTAGAATTTGGAGATCAAGTTTCTTGCCCATAAGTAGTTCAATACAACATACTCTCAGTTGGCATAGTATCTGTAGTGAAATTAATTTTATAAGATAGTCCGTCTACTCAACTTCCAACTGTATCATCAATGGCCTTGTCAGTTTGAATGATCAGGTAATAGTTTTCCTCCTGAAAAACAACATGTACAGCTTATCGAATGGTGATCCAGCGTCGTACACTAGTTACTAAAATTTTCATCATTGCGTCAACATGAGACATTGGAGTTGTCTAAGGTTTTCACTCAAAACATACAAGCATATGCATCATAATATTCTTCCATGTTTGACAGAACCTAAATAGTTGTGACACTGATTGCACATTACAATTAATGCCCAAACAGATCTTAATGCCTTTTGAAAGTTGGCTAAAGAAATTCACACTAGATTCTTCATAAAATATGACATAAGGATTCAGGGATATCTTCTAGTTTAGCATTTAAAAGTCTGTAGAGTGTAATACTTCTATCAAAATCAGAATAAGTGTTTGAAATTCCTTCCGTATACTTCTTTCAATTTAGAGGTGGCAGGACTTTTCGAACTTTTAATGCATTTTAGTTGTATCCGTTCACATGCGTGGCGTATTTCTAAGCTAGCTGAAACAATATCCATTGCATGCAGTATGAGATTTCAAAGAAAAATAGAATGCACGTTTTGGACATAAATTTTTTACTTGAGGTCGAGTAGATGTTCTGTGAAGATCAACTACTTACAAACTATAAATTCAAAGTGAAGCTAATCATTGGAACTTAAATAGTCGACTCATCTTTACAATTAGAGTTCATGAATGTTAAAGCCTTTCATGCGTGTAAGCAGGAATTTAACATTTGGTAAAAATTTGTTATTTTCAGATTTGATATTTTCTCAGTACTACTTTATTTGATACAGTTTTCATATACGACTGCATTGAATTTTGAATTAGATCAGATAGAAATCTTAGTTTAAAAATCATTCTTTTCTTGTGAAAATTCAATACTTCAAAAAGACACTATTTTTTACTCCTCTCTTTTTGTACATATAGGTCTTTTCAGTTTCTTCTCAATGCATGGTTGCAACAACCTCATTTGAAAGATTTTGACTCTCCACAGAAAGTTACATATCTTAAACGGTTAATACGAATTATTGCTGATTGGTTTGATATTTTTCAAACTTCTTCCTCCTCTCAAAGTAGTCATGTATATGCGTTGAAAGATTTTATGAAATGCTGTGGAAATAATTTACCGCCTTCGAAAAATAAAGGTGTGACACGGATTATGCTGTGCAATATTGATTCAGAAATTTGGGATCGACTGACAACAGATATGGAGGTGTTATGCCGACGAGCTGTAAACTGTTTAAAACACATTGCATGTAAATATCAAATTGATTTAAATCCTGAAAAAGAATTTCTACCATCACATACTGTCAGTGTGAATCGAGGTATGTTTAAATTTTCTTTAAATACTTATCATTAAAGATTTTTACCATATTTATCCACATAATTTGTATAACTGTGGGATTCACTAGACTACATATTCAGCAGATGAGACTTGTGTGAAGTGAAAAGCCTTTGCAAATATCTTGGATGAAAATGGTTATTTAATGCCTAGGTTACAAGTTCGAATCTTATTCTGTCGACTATGGTTTAAACACACAACTAACACTATTTAATCAAATCGATTTTTCACGCTTCTGTTAGTTACATAATTATAGATTTTCTTGTAATGAAATTACGACACTAGCTCTTTTATGGCAGTTAGTACTATTTAATGTTAGTGCAAGATCTTATTTGCTTTCACAGTTTCCTGGATTTTCAAAGCGAAAACAAGGATTCAAAAAGTTATTACAAGAAATCTGTGAATTAGTGACTTGTTAAATATTTCAAAAGTAGCTTTTCAGTCAATGTGGTCAGATAATGTTGCTCTCTGTCTTAGTATTCTACTTCCAACCAACTGATCACAGATTCAAACTAGTACTATATCGTCACCATACAAAAAAGGCACTGTTAGTGATGTCAGTGTCTACTTAAGACAATTGGGCACTGTTGGTGACCGACATCGAACATTATCATTGATCATTCCTGAAATTAAGTGTAAAAAGTTTCCGTTTATTTTTCTCTGTTTTATTTTCCTGAATATTTGGTATAAATACTCTGTTGTCAGCGTTTCTGTTGATGTTGATTCATATTTTGAGTAAAGCAAAAACAACAGTTTGTGCAGATTAAGATGGTGCCATCATTTATTTCTTTGGTCTCTCATAAGCTACTCACAGCCTGAAGACATTATTAAGTTTATATACAGAATCAATTTTAGCACACTTACACGGAGGGCCATTTTTAAACAAAAATTCAATGTGTGCATACAATGGTAATAACAATAATCACTTTATCCCCAAAATTTTCGGCTTTACGTAATCAAATGGAAGAGAGGATGAAAACATCCAGTTACCAGGGTAAGGGGAAACTGATAACCGCTTCCTTGTGAACACTTAAATCAGGTTTCAGGCTCTTGATGGGGATGCATTTAAAGAGTCTGTCTTTTTGGTGGAGCCAAAAGTCGACAGATACCCTTCCCATGTTAGCTCCGACTATGCATACAAATTTACATGCATCTGAGAGGGGCAGTTACGATGAAAGAACAGGAAGAAGGGCATACTTCTGATTTTCTGAACATGTACCAAAAAGTCTACGTCTCAATGGAACAAATGCTTTGAACAGTGCCATTTCCAAGCATCTCCTTCACACGGGCCATAATGTGGATGTCGCAAGGTCGTCCAAAATTATTAATAGACAAAAGAGGTTAATTCCTTTCAAGTTTGCCGAAGCAATCTCCATCAAAAGCCTGAAACTCGAATTAAGTGTTCAGAAAGAAGTGGTTATCAGTTTTCCCTTACCCTGGTATCTGGATGTTTTCATCCTCTCTTCCATTTGATTACGTAACGCCGAAAATTCCAATCTGTATGGTCGTTATTTGTTTGGGATAAAGTGATTATTATTATTACTATTATTATTACCATTGTATGCACACATTGAATTTTCGTTTAAAAATTAACCCTCTGTGTAAGTATATTAAAATTGTTTCTGTACATAAACCTAACAATCTCTTCAGGCTGTGAGTAGCTTATGAGAGGCCAACGAAATAAATGATGGCACCATCTTAATCTGCACAAACTCTTGTTCTTGCTTTAATAAAGTTCATAAAGGAGAATAAATGTATGATGTTTCCTAGATATCTATTTTGCTTTGCATGCAAAATGTATTAATCGGTATCCTAAATCGATTAATATATTGGGATAAGATCATGTGGTTTAGTGAAGAGTCTGTTGTCGGTAATTTTATTCACTAATCTGTACAACACCATTTGTATACTGTTTTTATTTCCGTTAATATTTGCAACGTAATAATTAAAGTTATTAGTGTGCAATGTTCATGATAAGAAAACTCAATATTATTTGATCAGAATCAAAAGTATGCGCACTAACAGAATTGATATGAAAAACGCATACAAATTGATAAGTTTATATCACTGGTTGCGTAATCATGAAGTTTTGGGAAAATCAAATACAGCTACTGAAAGCAAACGAATAAGTGTGAATGAATGAAACAAACTAGTTGTTATTAATTTCGATGGGTAATTTCAATAATACTGAGCAAACTTATGACATTTTGCATATACTCTCGACGAAGTATTTTCTGTAAATTTATAATGTAATCAAATTCCCCTAATTCCATATTAGTTTGTTTATTAGATGTATCACAGTGAAACAGTATTATTTACTGGATGACGTTTCGAACACAATTTATTGTTCATAATCATATCAATTTTGATCACACGACTTTGAAATTTTAGTTTTATTTGTTCTCTCCTATTTGTCGTCGTTGGGATAGTAGAATTTTCCATATATCTGGGACAGGTGTTGAATCATTTCTATTACATGTATTTGCAGTTAATTCGATAAACAAAGCTTCTGTTATCAATCTCTCCCTATACCCTGTGACATTAGATTTTAAAACTGTCATCCTACCCCATCCTATTATATGGTTGTGTGTGACTGCATGTAGTGCTATAGCTGCACTATTCTTTAGATTTCTTATCTTATTTGGGTCAACCAATCTAGATTTAGCTAGGTTTTTATGTTCGGCTAGTCTGACTGCCCCTGTTCTACTAGTTTGACCTATGTATTTGACCTGACAATCATTACAGGGTATTAGATAAACTAAATTGTTTTGTTCCCCTAAGCAGTTAACTCTTAAAGAGTGGTATGCATGGAAATACTAGCTAAAGGTCTTCCTTCTGTCTTCTTTGATACAGAATGCTTTCTTTTGCCTTTCTACAAGTTCACTCTAAATCCTATTCACTGGTATCTCGACCAAATTTTGAACCTAATTCCCGGCTTCTTCCGTTGAGAATATCTAAGTTTCCTCTAGGTTACTGAGATTCATTCAGTGACGGCACCATCTAATACAGAATTAAAATGAAAGAAACTTTGAAGAAAGTTAAATTAAACCACTTCAAGGAATAAGCAGAACAAATATCATATCAACCTGTATATTTTATTCCACCACATAAATACTTACGTAACATGCGTATTTAAATATAAAAAGTCAGTTTTAGTTCAGTATGGCTTGTCACTAGAATCAATAACTGTACTATTCTCTGACGCTTTTATTTCGTTTTCTTCTCTTTATATTGCATATTTGGTTTCTTGTTAGGCTTAGTGACAATTTAAAGTGATTATTTTTGAATAGACCCCCCCCCCCCACTTTGGTCTGTCTTTCTGTCCCACATGTTTAGTTAGGACTGTGACTCACGAATTGTATTTATTTACTTAAAACATAAACTTGGTTCATTATGAGCACCAAAAGATACACACCATATAGAATAACTGAAAAAACAAACACAGGGGAAATGAAATAAATCAAATGAGGAGCGGCAAAGCGAAAACTGGTAAGCATACCTCTGATGAACATCCAGAATAGCGTTCATTATTTCATTCTACTTCCAGAAATAAATGAGGGCAAGAAATTGTAGCACGTTCACTGCTGAGTCGCATGGTCTTCCAGACTTCATCCATGGAGTTGTGATGCACCAACAGTGTCTGTCTGTCTGGATTCAACATAGAACTTGGCACCGAAGTGCAGCAGTTCGAGTTGCCACGTTCCAAATAGCCCACAGAGGTAGACAAGAAGATGAGTGAAGAGAATTAATAGAGTTTGGCAAGTATAAGAGTGAAACAGAATGGGTAATGGTAGAAAGGAATATGAGAGATTACAGAGACCGAATACATCTGCGCCATTGACAACGATTTTGAGCCATGTCACCTATTGTCTCCAGCCATTGATTCCTAGAGTCCCGAGGGCCCCAACCCGGGAGTCTGCATCTCCCTACCTGACTCAGTTTAACTGTCAAGGATTTCATGGATTGATGCCATGTTTTTGTTTGGCCACCACTGGCTCTTTTCCAACCTGAACCTATATCAGCTAGCAAAGCCCGTCGGGGGAGGCGGTGGTTAGGCATGCGCAGCACGTAACCTAGCCATCTTAGTCTATGTAACTTTATAGCCTCGTCGATTGATTTTCCCTCTTTGCCCAACACTCTACGCCTAACATCAACATTACTTATCTTGTGAAACCACCTAAGGTGAGAAAGAGATCGTAGACATCTATGATCGAAAGCAGTCAACCTTTTCATGTCTTCAACGCGTATTGGCCATGTTTCAGAGCCATAGAGAAGGACGGAGCGAACTGCTGAGCAGTACACACGTCCCTTGGTTGATAACCGGATGTCACGCCTACGCCAGAGATGGTGTAAGTCAGCGAAAGCAGCTCGAGCTATTCGGATCCGTGCTGAGATTTCATCGCCAATCAGTCCGTTGGTGCTAATACAACTTCCCAAGTAGGTGAAGTGGTCAACATGTTCTATCACTTCCCTCCCTATCACTAAGTTAGGGGTTGACGTGGTCCAGTCCTGTAGCAGCATCTTACACTTTACAGGGGCGAATCGCATGCCAAACATACGAAGATTGCTGCTCAAGGTGTTCAGAAGACTCTGCATTTTTTCAGCATCCTCCCCTAACAGGACTATGTCATCTGCATATTCTAAGTCCATAAGATTATTCCCTGGTAACAAGTCGATTCCTAAGTCACTACGTTCAGTTAAGGATACTTCCATTAGCATATCTATGATGAAGTTAAACAGAAATGGGGAAAGTGGACATCCCTGTCGGACACCACTGGTTGTTACCAATTCAGATGACAATTCCCCATAAGCCCTTACACGACTACGTGAGTTTGAATAGAGTGCACCAACAGTCACTAACCCAGCATAATTGTCCTCCCTGTCGAGGCACTATATCACTGGCTGATCGATTCTTATCTTTTATCCATCCAGTCCCAGAGCTATCAAACAGCGAACGGTCTGTGAGCCACTGGGATGTCTACTGGGACCTCTTATCTGTTCCGTGCTTAATTTATGTAGGATTATCACTAGTAATAGACATTAACATAGAACTTAGTATTACTGTGTCGTAGTCAAGGTTACTTTCACCTCATACTGCCCCGTGTTCTGGTTTAACCAGCCCTTCGCATTTTCATAATCATTCTCAAGGCTATCAAGCATTGAACAGTGTGGAAAATGTTAGGATGATATTCGTGGTACAAATATGGTAGTTTATGCAGCCACATATCAAGTGATATGATTACGAACAATAAATTTTGTTTGAAACGTCATCCAATAAACCATACCGTTTCACTGTGTAATGTATCCCATAATCTTAATTTAGCTGATGAAGTCCTAATAGCATGAAAGTCGTTACCATACAGTGGCTGAATAGTACTTTTTTAATACCTCTTCTTTTTAACATCCTTAGGAGTTTGTCAATTTTGTGGTCTCAGTAGCACGTCTTCACTATGCTCTATTCTCTGCGTTTGCCTTCATCATGCTGCATCTCCTGCTAGCTTTTATTTCTTGTTCACATGGTGTCACTTGAATATCCTATCAGCGCATGTCCAACTGACCGCCATTTCCTTTTGCTTATTTGTTGGGTAGTAGGTTGCTGTCTGGTTCGACGCCATCTGATCTTCAGTGTCGAGCGAAAGCACGTTTTGATGAAAGTCTTCATTAATATTTTAGAAATGCATTTGGTGACGCGTACTAAGTCTCTAAACTATACAAAAGCACTGAATTGACATTAATGTTGAAAATGCGGATCTTGTTCGTTGTAGTGAGTTCAGTCGATTCCCACTGAGATTTCAGACTAATGTTCTTTTGTCTTGCTTATTTTATGGATCCTGGCTGTTTTTGACACTATTCTGCATGTCACATGTAATTGAGGTAATGCCACCAGGGTTAAACAACTGTAATAAAATAAAAGTGTACTCAAATCACGGAATATACACATTGGGTCATAGGAGTTATTAAGAAAACAGTTGCAGCGAAGAAAATTTTCTTTTCGACGAAGTCATCATCTAGGCTGTAAATTCGTGTATTTATATCAAATGGATGGGAAAGTTCCAGAATAATTTCCGGTTAAGGGTTAAATTAATAAAAATTACAATTAGGAATTAAAATGCCATAATAATCAGAGGAGGGGGCGGATAAAACTCAATCAAAGTAGCATCATAATTACTAAAAAGATTGACATTGTGCATTTGTGGGTTAGAAATGTAGAAATAACAAAATATACAGGATGTTTGGATAAAAAAACTAATGGGATGAATAACTGTTTATGCAATCAAGGATTAAATATGTAGAAATAGTAAAATGACAAAATAAACAGGAAGTTCGGATATGAAAATATGGTAGTGTAAATAGGGATTATGAAAAACTTAAAAATAACATGAATAAACAGGAAGTTTAGATAAGAAAGGCGATGGAATGGTCATTACTAAAAGAATTACCCGTTTATGATGGCCATGGCAAGGACAGGGGTTGGACGTATTTCTTTTGGATACAAAGCATGGGTTTGAGCTTTCGGATGGCTAGTGTCTCGGCTATGCCCAGATGTCTTAGTTTCACTCCCTTTGGTAGGTTTGATCGGATCTTGTATATTACTTTGAAGAATTTTTCGAAAGGCGCTGAATGTTCTGTCACTGAACTATGTACACGTTTCGTTCTCCTTTTACTAGCCTGGTTGGATAGTGTTCACGAGCGCGTTTTTCAAGTCGGCGCATGATACGGCCAACGTACACAGCTCCACAAGAGCAAGTAAACTGGTATATGCATGTTGAGGTGGCCTAATGCAACAGCTTGTCTTTCGCGTTCTGGCTGAACAGTTTTTAGCAGGAAAACGTCAGTCGTAGGCTCGCGGAGAAGTATGTCTTCCTTAGCGATTTGGAGAAGCGTTTATGAAGGATTTCTGCTTCAATATCACCTTCGAATTCTAGATTAAGCAGAAGTATTTTCTTTAGAACAGATTGGACTTGTTCGGAAGTCTTCTTAGATTTGAGATTCTTTTCTATGAACCTGGGCGTGAAACCGTTTTCCATCAGTGTTTTACGGCGATTACGCAGTTCTTCTTCAATCACTTCCTCGCTGCATATCTTCCGAATCCTCGAGGAAAGAGCGTATATCAGGTTCCTGTTTCTGCTTAGGGTCACGAAGCTTTGAAATTTGATGAATTGTCCATTCCATGTAGGCTTTTTGTATATGGACTTTTTCAGAGAGTTGTTGGCATTTCTTGTCAGATGGACGTCAAGGAAGTGGAACATTCCATCCGATTCAGTCTCAAGTGTAAAGTTGATGTTTGGGTGGGCGTTATTGAAGTAGGTTTTTTAAATCACAATTCTCATCATAAATGCTGAAAGTATCATCAATATATCTCTTGTGGAGATGGAGGTCGTCGATTGTTGGTGGTAAGGGGTTGTTTTCTAAGCTAGCCATAAAGCAGTCGGCTAGGAGGGGTCCTAAGGGAGAACCCATTGCTACTCC
This sequence comes from Trichobilharzia regenti, assembly GCA_944472135.2. Taxonomy (NCBI): domain Eukaryota; kingdom Metazoa; phylum Platyhelminthes; class Trematoda; order Strigeidida; family Schistosomatidae; genus Trichobilharzia; species Trichobilharzia regenti. Next base: position 52,435,354 of record OX235263.1, read on the forward strand.
ATCTACTTGCCTGTATATTTCCTTGCTGAAAGTAAAGTACACGTTGAAAGTGCACCATAGTAACAATTCTTTCAGGTAATGGATCGGTATACCGACATCGATGCTATTGGATTGAATGTAGTCACAAAAAAAAAATACGATTTCTGTCAATGGAAGAGAAAGACGACAACCAAGGAGACCATTTTCTTTTCTGCCACGTTGATATTCTTAATTGAATCAACAAAGTCGAATGTATCACAGAGGTTGTGTCTTGACAGCTTCTCTTTCACCGGCCCGAGAATCTCCACCAGCCATTTCGCGATTGTATGATATGGGGAATCTATCATATCTAGTATTGGGCGGAGTGGGACATCTTGTTTGTGCACTTTAGGTAGGCCGTACGTGCGCGGCGTTGTAGAACTAGATTGGCGCAGTTGTTCGTATAGTTTTGAACTGATAATGGATTCGTCTTTCATTTTCCGGAAGAATATCTAACAAGCTTAGTACTAGAAAGCAGTATTACTTCATAAAGGTTCACTGGGTATCTTTTTAGTCTGGTGCTTAAATAGTTGGAAATTAACACTTCTTTTTGTTTAAGTACGTGCGAAGGAAGTCTAAAGTTACACTGATCACTACAGTGTTCTCAATAATTGATTACATTACTTATTTATAACGTGAATGCTTATTGGCTACATGAAACACTGCATACTTCATTTTTTGTGGTTAGTCGTCTACCTTTTGTAATAATGTCGATTGATACCGGTAATATACATTTCAAAAAGTCGTAACTCATTGTAAATCGTATACTATTTTCATTATGATTCTTTCCCCCACCCCCCAGATTATCGTTATCATTCACCGCATAATCATTCAATGTTCAAATCAAAAAGTCTATCAAAAGAGACTGTTATTATACCACCAACCGTTAATCCTTTAATTAATTTATGGAATTTAAATGCGAATACAGTAGCTGAACAATTAACTGTAGCTGATCAGGTAGGAAGACGTATTCTCAGTGTTGTTAATATTGTTGTTCTATTCTCTTTTATTTGTCAATTACCAGAAGTTTGTGTATTCAGGTTTTGTCAGTGAAAAAAATGCTTAGAACCTCTTCATTCTTTCAGCATACAAGTCAATCTTTCTCAGTGCAGACTAAACTATCTTGGTTAGAATATCAGTACGAACACGTGTCTGAATGTGTTGTTAATGTAGTTATCAAACTCTTATTCTTGATGGAAGATTACTAGTGAAATATAATTTCCATGATGATTTTATCGAAGAGTATTCACTGAGGGTTTCATTATTATTCACAACACTTTAGTAAATAATGTACATTCTTATTTTTTATGCAAAATCTGCTCCAAAACCTATATGCTTTACGTGAAGTATATTATGATCCTGTGACTGTATTGAAATATGACGGCATACATATATTATTCAGTTGCTGCTCTAACGTAATTAACAATCTTTTTATCAATGAGGTTTAGTTCTCAATTTCACTTTTCAGATTGACATCTGAAATCTGTGTAATTCATTATATAAGTAGTCAATTATTTTTAGAAAATTCTATTTTTACAGGCTTAGTGAAGATTCAATACTAGCCATTATCATATTATTAGGCTGTGAATTTAAAAATTATTGTTTAGACGATTAGTTATAGGGTCAGGTTGGAAAAGAGCTAGCGGCGGTCAAACAAAAACATGGCCTCACCAGTCAATGAAATCTACAACAGTTAGTTTAAGCCACGTAAGAAGGTGTAGACTTCCTGACTGGTTGGGGTCCTCGGGACGGTAAAAACCAGTGGTTTAAAACAATTGGTGACATGGCTCAAAATCGTTCTCAATGGCTAGCGCAAATGTATCCACTCCTTGTGACTTATGATTTCCAATGAAACTGTTTTGTTCTTCGTTATTACTCTTCCTTTGTCTCACACCTCTGTTTACTGCATCTATTATGCTTTTCTTGTACTTTCCTCTCTTGCTTTGTGTACTACATGGAGTGTGGCGACTTGAAGTGTTGCACATATGTGCAAAGTTCTGTGTCGAAACAGACAGGTTAGAGGATTTCATTGTGAACTGACACCGGTTAAAGAACTATTGGATAACCTGAAAGTACTGGATAGCATTTTCATCCTAGTTTGATACTCTCTGAACCTCGGTGGTGCGCAATGCGAAAGAGTCCTAAACTAGGACGAGACAGCTGTCCAATACTCCCAGGTTTTCTAATGGTTCTCCATACTGATGTCAGCTCATGATGAAATCCTCCAAACAATCAAACAAAATCCCTACAAGCCAATATATAAAAATAAATTGTTTTGTCTGAGAGGCAGACTGGATATCCAAATAATTTGTGAGCATATATCAATATAGAGTTTTAGAATGTAATGTAGTTTTAAATGTAATCACCAAAATCATTAATAACTATTATTCTTTTATAATTTCAATTCTTAACTACCATACTTCTGAATTGTCTCAACGTAAGGTAGTTTCATGGAGCATTATCAGACGAATGTCAATCGTCACTATTGATTGTACATGAAGAATATTCACATAAATATTCTACACTGTATTCTTTAATGAAAACTTAATAAAGTTGTTTAACGTAATTCTAGCGTGGTTGAAAAAAACAACAACTGAAAGAACGTTTTCTGAAACATTTCACGGTGTAAGCTGTAGGTAGTTTTTCGACTACTTCTTAGTTCGAGGTAACGCAGTTGTCGATAAATATAGGGTAATCTAACAACCGAATTACACCAAAATATTTGGAAGTTGGTTTTTAAATGGATGTCTTAAAAAGTAATATACACTACTGATAGATACTTGCGATCAGTTTTGCTTTTCACAGTCAAGTGGGTGGTCTGTTCCTCTCCTCACACACCTATAGTACAAGTTGTACATCGGTTTTCTTTGTATCCCCTTTGCTGAACTTTTCTTCTGCAGAGTAAGGTGATTTCTAAGTTGAGTTTCTATCCGTCTTTCAACGCGTCACTTTTATGAATTTTTTACAAAGTTTCTGAACTTAGACGTTTTTATTTCATATCGAAGTTTTTTCTCACCCTTTTTTTGTTTTACATTACAGCGATTATTTCTGAGTATAGAATTAAATGATTGTCTAATATATGCTAGGGGGAAACCAGCACCATCTGTACAAGCTACAATCGATCAATATAATAAATTATATCAATTCGTCCAAAGTTCAGTGTTTAATTCAGATCAAGATTATCCGATACTAGTGGAACCGACACCGATACATTCAAGACGTTTTCGTAGACCAGATCAGTCTAATAGTTCTGCTACCAGAGTCAGTCCACAGATAATAACTATATGGTCTAAAAATTCCAATTATCCAACAAACTATCAGTCTCCAACATCAGATATTGGTAAATTGAAAACTGGATGCATTATTACATGGATTAATATTGCCTATGTAAGTTATTCATAAAAATATAATAGTGTGCTTATCTTTTTTTTGTTTTGGTTGATAAATTAATACGGTTGATATGATTGTTGTTAAAGGATGCAAAGTTTATAACCTATCTGCCAATATGATGTATGTGCGATCCTCTGCTATGTCATTCAGTTGAGCAGTACTCTTTTAAGTTGCATACATTTATTTCCCTTAATGAATTTGAATAAAACAAGAACAACAGTTGTAGCAGAATAATATGGTACCATCACTTATTTCGTTGACTTCTCATCATCTGTTCACAGCCTAAGTAAATTATTAACTTTATGTAGATACAAATCTCACCATACTTGCAAATTTTACATGAGTTCACTTGGTAGGAGGTTCTGGACTTGGTGAACAGTGCTTAGAAAATTACGCCTATATATGTTGCACGGGGAGTTCAAGTTTTTTTAAACAAAGTAAGTTTATGCATACAATGGCAAGGAATTTACGCAATAGAGACGTGAGATGCGTAAGATCATGAGTAACTAATAAATTGAGTGACAGTGTGCTGAGTTCAACTCAAATCATGGAAACAAGAGACTAGTGAAATCGCACTATATCAAAGGGGGATGAGTTTACAGCCTAATATTACTCAATCAAATGAAAGAGAGAGTAAAGACACCCAGCTGATAAAAAAGCCAACGAAATAGATGGTGGTATGTTATTCTACAAAAACTGTTGTTATTGCTTTATTCAAACTCTTTTCAGTAGTAACTATAAGCAAAGATATGACATGTATAAGGTCATTAACATTAGCTCTTCTGTAAGTATAAATTAAACTAAATGAGTCTTTCATTATTTATTTGATTGTTTGTAATCCGGATGATATTTAGGAGAAGATATGCCAAATGCCAAAGTACAAATGCTGCTGAGTGAGCTAAGAAATCTTGATTTGGAAAAGTCATCCAGTCTTGTCACTGTTTTTGTTTGTTTGCTCCGAAATACTTTCGATGTTTTGTCTTTGCGTTTCGATGTAAATCACACACTTGTCTATGTAAAGGTTTAGTTTGTTCCCTGCTCTACATATATGGTCATTTGTCTAGTTTAACACAGATAATGATAAATGTAAACTAAGCCCAAACTAGGATGAAGCATCTGTCTTTTAATGGCTCTCTAAATGAAGTCAGCTGGTGATCAAAATTGAAATGAGTCGACTCCTTGCAAAGCAATACCTTATCAACTAAAACATGCAGTTCTTCCACGTATGCTTTCATGCTTTTACTCACTCGTTTAAGCATTTCACTTACAGTTGACAGATAAATGTTTTAAACCGTTGATACATAATGTATGTGTCTGTATGTAACCTAGTAAAGGGTTTCCAATTTTCATGTACTATCATTTTCAAATCAGTGTATATAAGGTGTTCGACTGTTAGTTGTGAACCAAATATGTAATGCGTTTATTAGTTTTGGGTCTTATAACTACCTGTTTTTATATCCTCTGTCTGTCTGTCTGTCTGTCTCTGTCTGGATTCAACATAGAACTTGGCACCGAAGTGCAGCACTTCGAGTTGCCACGTTCCAAATACCACACAAAGGTAGACAAGAAGATGAGTGAAGAGAATCAATAGAGTTTGACAAGAATACGAGCGAAACAGTGTAGGGAATGGTAGAAAGAAATATGAAAGATTACAGAGACTGAATACATCTGCGCTGTCATTGACAACGATTTTGAGTTATGTCACCTATTGTCTCCAGCTATTGATTCCTAGAGTCCTGAGGGCCCCAACCCAGAAGTCTACATCTCCCTACCTGACTCAGTTTAACTGTCAAGGATTTTATGGATTGATGAGGCCATGTTTTTGTTTGGCCACCACTTATTCTTTTCCAACCTGCACCTATATCAGCTAATAATGCCCGTCGGGGGAGGCGATGGTTAAGCATGCACAGCACGTGACCTAGCCATCTCAATCTATGTAACTTTATAGCCTCGTCGATTGATTTTCCCTGTTTGCCCAACACTCTACGCCTCACGTCAATATTACTTACCTTATTAAACCACCACCTAACGTGAGACAGAGATCGTAGACATCTATGGTCGAAAGCAGTCAACCTTTTTATGTCTTCAACGCGTATTGGCCATGTTTCAGACCCATAGAGAAGGACGGAGCGAAGTGCTGAGCAGTACACACGTCCCTTGGTTGATAGCCGGATGTCACGCCTACGCCAGAGGTGGTGTAAGTTAGCGAAAGCAGCTCGAGCTTTTTGAATCCGTGCTGAGATTTCGTCGCCAATCAGTCCGTTGGTGGTGATACAACTTCCCAAATAGGTGAAGTGGTCAACATGTTCTATCACTTCACTCCCTATCACTAAGCTAGGAGTTGACGTAGTTCACTCCTGTAGCAGCATCTTACACTTTACAGGGGCGAATCGCATGCCAAACATACGAAGATTGCTGCTCAAGGTGTTCAGAAGACTCTGCATTTTGTCAGCATCCTCCCCTAACAGGACTATGTCATCTGCATATTCTAAGTCCATAAGACTATTCCTTGGTTGGTAACAAGTCGATTCCTAAGTCGTTAAGTTCAGTTAAGGATACTTCCATTAGCATATCTATGGTGAAGTTAAACAGAAATGGGCAAAGTGGACATCCCTGCCGGACACCACTGGTTGTTATCAGTTCAGATGGCGATTCCCCATAAGCGTTTTTTATATCCATTAAGAGTTGAAGAACCTCGAATATGTTGACTTGTCTTCAGAATGGTTAACTTTTGTTCTCTGTCAGTGTGGCATTAGACACCGTTTTATGTTGTAGATTCCTTCCATAAGGTCCTTACTAACACATATTTATCATAAATTAACAAATCAAGCACCCTGCATTCGATTACCTCATGGTTTTCAAAACTTCTGTTTAGAGTTGTAATGTGACCAAGATTTTCATTCAGATTGAATCCTTATCTTTGCATACACATAACTATTTCCTATGGTTCGACCGGGACCTGACCAATTTTCCCCTGTCTCCGATGTGATTATATTTTGACATAACAGAAAAGACTCAGTAAGACAAATACTATAACAAAGAATGGGGTTCTGTTTATTTGAGACTAATATCGCAACTGTAAATTATTTAATGTGTATCGTTAAAGTGTATAAATTATAATCTATTTTGTTGTCAGAATTCTCTACACTTTATTTTTGTTTTCATGAATTTATGTTGTAAGCGATTAGGACAAACAAGAAATTATTCAGCATTGAAGGCTATTATAATGGCTTTACAGTCTACTCCAATACACAGATTATGGCACAGTTGGAATGTTTTAGAATAGTAAGTCTGATAAATTATTTTGATGTAAATATTTTTGATGTTGTTGTACTTTTTGACCTGGTTGGCTTAATTGTAAAGTTTTGCAAACATTAGATTCAGCACTAACTTGGAAATAAAGTTAGCTTTTATGGTTGTGTTAGTGTCTGTTAATTAAAAAGTGTTCTAAGCATTATGCTTCCAAGAATTCTGTGCTATTATTAGTGTTTCTTATTTTGAAGGTCTTCACATATTACAAGTCCAACTTGTGTCCATAGTTGTCCATGTGCGCTGACATAACGTATACGTCTCACATTGTCTCATTTCTATTTTATATTCATAGATTGATAGATTCAGCGGACATCCAGTTTGGCTTTTTAAGATGACGCAGTTCATCTTACAGATGATATTGGCTTTGTTATCTTTCGTTGTTAAACCTTTTAGTCTACCTGGTATGGTGTGAGGAACTTGTGTCGGTTTGCGTCGGTGACACAGTGGTTAGGACTCTCTCCGACCATGCACATGGTCCGAGGTTCGATCCCCCGCCGACGCACACCTGATATCTATGGTCGGCCTACAAAATTTGGGCTACCGATATCCATGCTGAAAATTCCATACTTGTACCAAAAATACGGTGTGGAATCAAGCTGTAATCAAAAAATAAATAAAAATAACATTCATGCTGAAAAGTTTTAATTCTCTGACATTGGTTTCAAAAGTTTCTTTCATATATGGTAGAATAACTTTCTTTGCAGCTTCATAGAATGGTTTGGTATTGATTTGATAATGAAATCGGTCGCATATGTATTTTGCCAGGGGATAGTCAAAAAGATGATTCTCTTCCATTCTTCCCGAGTTGTTTGTGCTTTATTGTGTCGTGGCTCTTCAGAGTAATTTTTTGCATACAGCGTTTTGATGTACGACTTGAGGTCTGTAGTAGGTTGTAAATCCATATTAATTTGTTTATTGGAGATATATCACACAAAGAAACAGTATACTTTACTGAATGACGTTTCGAACACAATTTATTGCGCATAATCATATCAATTTTAACTAAACAACTTAGAAACTTGATTTTTAAAGTTCTGGTTCTTCTTCCCCATCTGTTTTAAGAGTAGTAAGAATTTCTAAATGTCCGGCATACATGCTGAGTTATCCTCTTATTCTAAGTTGATTCGATAAGCAAAGCTTCAGTTATCAATATCTGCCTCCGTTACTTTAGATTTTAATAGTATCATTTTGACGTTTTGGGTTTGTTACCTCTCTAACCGAGTTTTCGATCTGAGTTGACTTTCTATTTTTCTGTTTCTAAGTTTTCTTTCATGTTCTCTTTGTGGTGGTGTGGTTTATTAGCTTCAGAACTTGACTTTCAGCCAGTGTATTGAATCCTTCTTAATCAGCTTCAGCTTGAATGAAACAGTAGTGTCACCATCCCTCACACTATACGTGTGTTTAATATTCATGGATTAGAGAAACTTGCTGTCGCTAACTGACTTCTAAAAACTTATTCACTTGACCAAAAATTTTGTTTGATTCCTTTTCTCTCGTAAATTTGATATGCTTGAAAGCTCTGTTGATTCTGTCCTTGACTTTCTTATGACGTTTATTGTAGACATAAATGATATGGTGCAATTAATGAAGAAAGTGTTAAGTATTTTTGATTGCATACTAGTCAGTAACTAGTGTAATGTGTCTAATCCTATCTTCGGTGCAGACTGAATTCTATCAGTCAAGCTTGCCATGTGGCCACCATGCTAGGTGGCGAGCCCGAAGAGCTAAGTGTTAACGTCTCTGAATGCAGCATTGGGTGACGCGGGTTCGAATCTCAGAAGGGACATGAGTTCCTTCAAGGTTGCAGATACGCCTTGCTGATGAGCGCCAACTAGCACGAAACCTAGGTCCAAGGCTTCCTGTGGCCGATTACCTCCAACCATCTAAAGTGTTAAGTGATTAGATACTTACTCATCATATGAATTCAAAGGAAATTCAAGTGCGTCTAGGTCACTGAAATCAACATTAGACTTCAAGAAAACAAGTAACTCACCGAAAAGACTTCATTGATTTTACTGACTACATCTGTTAAAATAAAATTATCGACAATCTTCCTCTCTTGAATAGTTCACTGTTGCTTGATATTTATTTATATTTTCGTTCAGAAAACCTAGAGATAAGCCAAAACCAAATACCATAACGTAAAAATACATGTTTGCTGAGTCTAGTGAATGACAACGAAATAATGTCAGGGGAATGGAAAGGTTGCAAACTTCCGATGACAAATTGTGTAACACAGCATAATATTTAGTAAGGCGATTATCATCGAAATGAACACGGAAACATTGAAGAATTAATACTGCATACGGACTAAGTAATGTATAGGAATTGGGATATAGGAATTTTTGAAATCCTGAAGATCAGCATATTGAAATAAGGTGGGATTATGAAAACCGATTTTGAGTTTAAGTTGTCAACTCACTATTATGATGGCTTAATTTTGGTCAACATAATTAAAGAGAGGTTGAGGTTAAATATTCTGTGTCAAGAAAGTATGGATCAGTCTGCTGTTATTTTAGATATACAGTTATCTTTTTATCGTCGCTCAGGACACCGTCCTTAAAGGATTTAAGTGAAATAAGTGATGTATCTAGACCTACAGGATCAAGTGACCTGGTATACACACAAACGTGCTCAGATTTGAGTTCTCATAATATAGGATTGGACCGTATTACTATCAAAGTTACCACGAGCAGTATTCTTTTCAAAGTCATATTCATTTTCTGTAATAGGCGGGACGCTTCTAGAACTAAGATTCATATATTTGTATATGTATGCGCTTTCTTATAGTAAAAGAATCAATCATGTCTCCGAAATTTTGGTTTAATATTTTTGTCTATGAGATGAAATGGATATCTGTTTTTGGATGGGATTTTTCGTAGGTAATTTACCTTGCGCCTTCGACAGTGTCGATCGAGAGGTGATTTGGAAACTAATTCGCTACTACTGAGTGCGGCCAACATTTATACATCTCATTCAACAGTTGTACGACAATGCTGAATGCCAAGTAATCCACAACGGGGAACTCATGGAATCCTCCTTTACTTACCTGGGAAGCATCGTTTCAATTACAGGCGGACGGAACTGACGAGGATATCAAAGCGAAAATCAGGAAAGCAAGACAAGTTTTCATCTCTCTCAAGTCTGTGTGGAGGTCAACAGCACTCAGAATCAAAAATATGATCCGGATTTTCAACTCCAATGTGAAGTCAGTCAGTGCTACTATACGGATCAGAGACTTGCACTGCGTGTTACGAAGGGCAATTCGAACAAACTACAAACTTTCATTAACAGCCGTCTTCGCTCAATGCTAATCAAGATCAGATGGCCGGCCAGAAAAGATCAGCAACAGGGATCTCTAGGAGCGAACCAACTCAGCAGGAACCGATTGTGAAACAAATAGGCAGGAGGAAATGGAGATGGATTGTCCATACGCTGAGGAAACCATCAATTGACATCATAAGACAGGCCATGACCCGAGTGGAAGCAGAACGGAAAGCGGCAAGTTGGTCGTCAGTGCGAGGGTAACATGGAGGAAGTCATATGAAGAGGAGATGAAAATATGTGGACAGACGTGTACCCAGGTGAAAACGTTGGCAGAGAACCAAACACAATGAAGACGTGCAACTGAAGCCCTATATTCCTCTAGGAACTAAAGGAAACAATATAATATAATAATAATAAATCTACCTTGCAGCGTAGCAGAAAATATCGAATTCGAACACATAGCATTTGTTGGTAAGTTTATGTAAACTTTATATCAATCTTAGCAAAAACCTATTTCAGTCCTGTTTTCTATAGGTCTTGGGTGAACCTAGGACAAAGACTCATAGTTTCAATTAGGGTCGTAAATTTGTTCTGTGCTATGAAATGTGCCCAAGGAATTCTCCCTTCTTATTTCAATCTCACCTGATAAATCAGAGTTAGCTGGTGTCTTTCGCGTGTACTGCATATCCAAGGTCATTTAAATTTTCCACCAGTTGACCTATTCCTTTTGTATAAAATGTTCGTCTACTTCACTGAATGTTTCTTTCTATCATTGCAATCGACTTTTGCTCTCAAGTTGTTATTTGTTTAAATGCATCAATTTGTATTCTATTTATTTCAAATTTTTACTTATCATAATATTTTCTTATTGTAATCTATTCTTTCTTTTACCTATTCCCCAAAACCTACAATGAATTAGCCATTATCATGAACACTTTCTGAAATTTAAACATTTGGCTTCGATAGTGAGTTTTGACAACAATCAAGAACAGTTAAGGAAACGATTAAATAAAGTGAGTTATATATGCTAAAATTTATGTTCATCATGCTCAGATTTTTAGTCTAAGTAATTTCCGTAACAATGTTAGGAGATATATGTATCCAAATATGTAGTTGTAAGACTTAAGTTAATTTCATTTAAGACGATTGATTTTATTATGTTGTTCACTAAAAAGTCAAGATCAAATTAATAACCATTTTAAGTCAGTCATACAGGGTTAAGTGAGCTTCATCAATGGTAATTACATATGACATATGGCATATAACCTACACATCTCAGGTCCTTACTGCCTAATGCATTCTTGAAATCTTTCATCACTTCCATTGTTTTACAAATTCGTACACAGTGGATCATTCCGAGTTCTGCATAACAATGAAGTGAACTAAATCAAATCAAGTTCTTTTTAATAATTCTTGATTGGCAGGAATCCCCAAACTTCGGTTTCGTTATTGTTGGCTATCGTGCGCAAAGCAAATATCTGCCCCCTTGGAGAGATGCAAGCTCACTCCACTCAGTGTTGAAATAGGAGAACTTTTCACTGACCTATTCGAGTTTATGACTGACTTCCTCCTGTAAGACTATAATGGATATATTGGTTGGTTACTAGTGAATAACGAGTGTCATTTGTCTATTCCTTTGTGACGGCGCCGAGTGATTTCTCTCAGTCAGTCCACAAGCTTCCTTCCTGCCTATTTCCTCCGACCATTAAACATTAATTCAAAGTACATTACATTGGCGAATTATCTAACTTCGTGACTGATGGAATTCTATCAGAATCAACCGTGATGTCGTTTAACGTATTTCACTTTGAATTCACTTTATTTACAACTACTGAGAAACAATATGTCTGAATAGTGTTTCACTAACTACTAAATTATTTTGTTTTATTTCGTATTGTTATTCTAATGGATAGTATTCTGTTTACCCACTTGTTGTGTTTATATATTATAAAATAGTGTGCAAAGAAAATGTACTGGTACTTAAAACTCAATAATCCAAATCCTTTATGTGTAAGTTATACAGACATTTTGTTATTGAGTTATGTTTTCTTTTACTTTTAAAAACAAGTTATCTTAAAGATGAATATTAAACAATAAGCCATTGATGAATGAGGTATATCCGTTATTTATACAGTGTGAAAGAAGTCTCAGTGGCATCTTTTTATAGGGTGGGGTTGTTAGCCTCACTCCCAACCTCCCCCGTTCGCTAGGCTTATTACCAGGTAAGTAAGATTTACGAGTGTGTTGACCGAGAACTAAATCCGCATCACGTGCATGGTTGGGGAGTATTGTAGCATAAAACCCACCGAATTTAAGCGATATCGATATGCATATATCATACAACCCTCCTTAAACTTTACACATAACTATTAAGTCGCGTACTACTCTATCTCTGATATGTATCTATATATATATATATATATATATATATATATATATATATATATATATATATATATATATATATATATGGTGGTCTCTCTTTCTGTTACTCTCTTAGTCTGTGACCATTTCACTTTGATGAACCTGTCTCCTTTAACAATGTATATTCCCCTTATATTATATATGTGTGTTTGTTTGACAGTTTGTTATATTTCGCTATGTATATATGGATCGATACTCCAATATAATTAGCCAATCATGTTAAGACTGTCTATTGATTTGTTCACACACTTGTTTGGACATTCATATATATTTTGCTCTCACACTATTGTGTGATACATTTGATTCTCCTTGTGTTTGGAAATAGAAGTATCATCGCAAACCTAGTGGTCTTCTGAATTCCGTCTTTCTTGCGTCAGGACATAACAATAATTTGGCGACGAGTACATAACAATTTGGCGACGGGGAAAACTACTATTAACCACTCAGCAGCAGCAACATAACAATCTCTCTCGGTAGATTTTACAGCAAAAAGTCACGAAAACATCATCAGAACATATGACAACATAGTTACCGTCTAAATACTAATACAGTGACGGTGATTTGCCGTTATATTAGTATTTTTTTTCCTTCACGTTCCCCAGTGGAACATAGGGCTTCAAGCTGGTGGCTTGGAGTTTCTCTAGCAATGTTTATTTTACAGGATGGGGTTGCTAGCCTCATGCCCAACCTTTCCTCTTTATCAGCATTATTTCTGGCTTAGCGATGTAAAGGAGTGAGTCTGTGGCCGGAGATCGAACCCCAGACCATGTGGATGGTCGGCGAGTGTCCTAACCGCTATGCCACCGACGCACTTTTTTTTGGAGGGGGCACCCGGGTAATTTGTTCTCAGTTAACTTATAATTTACTTTTGTCTTACTTGTCCAGTCGATGGTCAACGTATGCAACCATGCTATGTCGTATGCATTGTAAAATTGTAGATTACTTCTACCAAAGTAATATATGTCAGAAGCACTTGAAGGTTTAGTTAGATATGCATGGAATGTGGCATCCAGTGGGATAAGAGGCTCAGCTGTTTGTCACCTCCACATTTCAAAATTTTACATCACGTATTATGCTCTTTTTTTAAATAAGTTTGCATTAACTTACAAAGCTCATTCCATGTAGTCATCAAACAGATAGCGTTAACTCAGCCTTTTTCTGTATAAGAGTTCAATCAATAAGTTACTGAAACCCTTGAAAACATTTTCTTATATTATCAAAAATCTAGAACTGTCTACAATTACTATAGACATTCATTCATAAATTCTGTGGTCTTTATCTGTATAAACAATGTTTTCAAGTGGGAAGAAATGAATCTAAACAGATAGTTAATCATGAAGAGTAGTTGTTATTTCCAAAGAAGGTAATAAATGTAATAATCTATGCTTACCAGACTAACTATTCGTCTCAAGAGGTTTTTTTAATATTTGGTGATGGATTAGTGGTTATGCTTTGCTAAGTTAATCAATGGTTTATACATTGAAGGTCATCTCTACTCTGAGTCAATATTAATCAAAATTAAAAATAAGCAATTTCAAGTTATATCGTTTATTTATTGCATTTTTCCATCAATCATTCGATTAAAGGTATTCCATGGTTGAAGAAAACATCGTTTTTACATTAAATTAGTTTGCTATGCCCTTAAAGCTTATTCAACCTTAGATCTTGTATTGTTCATTTTCTTTCATATAAGTACAACACGCTAATTAAATGCAAATCACTAACCATCTTAGTCGTTGTGCACTAGACATGGCTGATTGGCTTTTAGTACTTTACTTTCCTCTAGTAGACCCTTGTTCCGAATACCAGTGCACTTACGTTAGCGAATGGATAAAGGTAAAACTTTAGACACCTAAGAAGAACAGACCCTGAAACGACAAATTCCTCTAAAAAGCGAGTTCGTAACCCTTACCTTAATCTTTCTTTATCCCCAACCCTAAACTTTCCCCTAATCTATGCCTAACCTAATCCAAACACTAATACCTCTAAAAGGCCTTCGACAGCGTTGACCGAGAAGTAATTTGGAAGCTACTTTAACACTACAGTGTACCTCAAGTCTTTATCGACCTCATTCAACATCTATATGACAATAGCACGTGTCAGGTGATCCATAACGGAAAACTCAGGAAGGCGTTCGAAGTGAATACAGAAGTAAGATAAGACTGCCTATTATCACCGATAATATTCTTGATTGCAGTGGACTGGATTATACGTGAGACTCTGCACAGGGAGTGAGAAGACAGGAGTACGCTGGACCACCGATAAGAAGACTCTAGGAGATCTGAATTTTACAGATGATATATGTCTGATGTCTCACATACTCGAAGACTTACAGGAGAAAGCCAACAAGGTGGCAGAAGTAGTTAGTAGCAAAGACAGTACTGCTGGTGAAAATAGAGAAGATGGAGGTGATAAAGATAACCAGCCAACGGCAACAACAACAACCAGCACCAAGCACCATCAACGGGAGAGATTTTACAGAGGTTTCCTCTTTCACTTATCTGAGAAGCATCGTTTCAACTACAGGCGGAACGGACGAAGATGTCAAAGTCAGAATCAGAAAGGCAAGATACGCCTGCATCAGCCTGAAACCAGGTTGGAAATCCTCTGCCCTCAGTCAGCGTGAAGAACAAGATTCGGATTTTCAACACCAATGTTAAGTCGGTCCTTCTATACAAGTCAGACACCTGGCCAGTGTGTCACGAAAAGGATTTCCAACATGTTGCAGGCTTTCGTCAACAGCTGCCCTCCTCGCTGAAGATCTGAATCAACATCCAGAAGGAACTAGTATCAAGAAACTCTGGCAAAAAACGAACCACCCAAAAGCCGATCGCCCAACTAATATGTAGGAGAGAATGGAGATGCATCGGATATACATTAAGGAAATCGTCGGATAACATCGCGCGCCAGGCCATCGCTCGAGTGGAATCAAATGGGAAGCGATGACTGGGTGGTCAGTGTGAGGGTGACATGAAGGAAATTGTGTGAGGAAGAGATGAGGTAATATGGATGATCGTGGTTCAGCTGAAGAATGATGGAAGAAAATAGAAAGTAAAGATGTGTTGTTGAAGTCCTATGTTCCACTCTGAACCGAAGGGAACAATAATAACTAAATCAGCTTAACTCTAGCCCCTGTCCTTAGCCTAAACCTAACCACAGTGTTCCCCTAACTCAGCCTTCACTTATTTTAGAAGTTGCATTAGCCCCAAAGGGTTGATCGCTGACGAAATCTCAGCACGGATACAGAAGGTTCGTTCGGCATTTGCCAACTTATGTCATTTCTGGTGTAGATGTATTATCCGGCTGGCGGCTATCAATCGAAGGACGTGTCTACTGCGGATCGGTTCGCTCCGTCCTTCCTTATGACTGTGAGACACGGTCATTGGAAGTGGGAGAAGTGGAAAGGGTGATTGTCTTCAATCATATGTGTCTGCGTTCTATCCCCCATGTGAAGTGGTATAATGGGGTGAGCAGTATTGAGGTTAGGCTTCGATCAAGTGCTAGGTAAGGAGGGGAAATCAATCAACGAGGTTTTGAAGCTACATTGATTGAGGTAGCTAGGGCATGTGTTACTCATATCTAGTCATCGCCTTCCTCGATGGGCAATGTTAGCTGACATAAGATCGATCAGGTTGGAAAAGAGCCAGTGTTGGTCAAACCAAAACATGGCCACATCAGTCAAGGAAATCCAAAACAGTTAGTTTAACTCAGCCACGTAAGGATGTGTAGACTTCCTGGTTGGGGTGCTCGAGATGGGAAGTGGCTCACAATTGTAGTCAATGGCTGGCGCAGATGCATTCACTCTTTGTGATTTATAATACCCAATAAAATCCTATTGTTCTTCTATATTACTAGTCTTTTTGCCACGCAATTCTGTTTATTATCTCTCTCTTTTGAATCTCTCTCCTCTTTCTTTGTATATGCTACATGCAGTATGGTAACTCGAATTGCTGCACATCTGTGCAAAGTTTCATGTTGAAACTAGTCAGCCAGTCAAAAATAATCACAAATCCTATTTAATATCATTGTACTTCATTCAATAATCTTCATGAATATAGTTATATCTACTTGGCTGCACCTTCTCAGACTAAGCGTTCCTAGGTCACTGCTGCATTCTTACTTGTTGGATGTCTAAAGTATAACTTCGCTCATTAGTGGTCTGGCAATAATAATAATAATATAAAGTGCGCCTCACAAGTTGGTAAATGAAAAGTTAGTATTAGATAACTGATTTCCAACTCCTTTAGTAGTCTGTAAGTAAAACATTTGGTTGAAATCCATAATTACATAATTCAGATATGTTGAAGATAATATACCATAGTATGTTTTTTTACGCCTTTCTAACTTCTCCGGTAAAAGCGTCTTGTCCATTAAAAGAATCCAGCTAAATCCGCTAACCAGGATAAATTAAGCCAAGAAATACTGTATAGTATATTAAAAATTCATTAAACAGAAGGTCACTTGGCTACTGGTGTCATGAAGAAAACCTTATCTAAAGCCAAGTTGATGAACCTTAAAAGGGAGTGAAGAATTTGTACTATGGTTTACAAAATGACAATTCTATGCAACTATGCCAGCTATCTGAGAGGGTAGATTAAATTTGAGTTAAAGGTTACTAATATTTAAAATCAAATTTCAAAGCTCTACAAAGTTATCCTAATGGACAGTAAATTCTGTTCAAAATAATTTTACTCCTTTGTACAATGTTGTTTGACAAATAAGTTATGCACACAATAGTGGAAGAACTTCCACAAGAATTTATGCTCGTACAATTAAGTATAAAAATTCTTCCGGACCACCATATTTTAGCATGGGTTTTGTATGAAAAGTCATATTTTAGAAAAGAAATTATAAACATTTTTTAAGTCAATAACTAAACTGGAAAGTATACACACAGATTATTATTACATGTATTATCCATAATATTATCTATTTATAAATCATTATGTTCCCATCAACCTTCATTTCCTTTTTGTGATTTCATTGTTATTACTTTTTAATTTTATGTATCCTACATATTTATAAATGAAGCTAAATTGTTTCAATGTGTATTAAAACGCTTAAAATTCCACTCTGTATAATTATTATTGTTTGGCATAAAGTGAATATTATTATTATGTTAAAAAAATCTTCAGTCAGCGTATGATACTACGCAATTAAATCAATTACAATCCAATGACTCACTCACCTAAATAGTGCGTCGGTGGCACATCGGTTAGGACTCTCGCCGACTATGCACATGGTCCGGAATTCGACCCCCCGCCGACGCACACCTGATATCTATGGTCGGCCTGCAAAATTTGGGCTACCGATATCACATGCTGAAAATTTCATACTTGTACCAAAAATACGGTGTGGAATCATGCTATAATCAAAATAATTAAAATTAATAAAATAAAAAAGTGATTTAGTCCTTTATATATTCATTTGCATTTTGAAAACCTTGATACGGAAATTTTTCAGCCTCTGAGGCATGGTTGACTTAGGCTGTAATATAAGAAGCCAAACAAACGACACTCCAAGATTATGCAAATATTAACTCTTTTTCCCACAATTCCCATACTCAGTTTCTCTTATGTAACGTTGAGTAATTCAATAATGTTTTTCAATAAGCTTTGAAAATAATAATAATATCATAATAAGTTGTCTATTGGAATAAATCAAACTCAAAGTAGGTGTTTAGCGTGCTTATCAACGTTACCTATTTCATCGTCCGCCCTAATATTTATTCTTAGAAACTATCTGGTATTTATGTCTTTGATCCTTTCAACTATCTTTTGAATAGAGGTATTATTCAATAGTTGACTGACACGAAATCACCGTGGATCTTTGTCTTAAACGCTTATATATATATTTTTCTAGTCAGTATATGTATATTTCTCGTTTTTCTTGTGATGATTATTTGGCCTTTATTGTTTGTTTACGCGTGTTTCCTTGATGCAAATTAGAGTGATATGTACTTTTATTCCTATACATTTCACATTCATTCTATTGTATGTATTAAAATTTCCTTCTTGAATGAATAAGGGTTTCCTTGTTATTGTTTAAAATTTGTAATTCTTCATAACTTCATTGTTTAAAGTAAATAATAATTTAGGTGAAAAACAATTTTTTCCTGAGAAATTACGATGGTCAACATCATATAATGAAAAGTATAATTAATTTTTGTGGAATAGAGGTTTTGTGTGCATTTCGGATTGTGAGGGCGTTTGTTACTTCCCGGCTGCCCACACCGTGGAAGTTGGTTGCGTGACCGCAGAGCCCAGGGGACAACTGCTTGAGGCCGGTCAAACGCGGCCTGTTTTTGTTCTTTGTTTGGTGTGCCTCAGTAGCATACTTATCACTCCTGCCCTGTGACACGGCAGCAGGAAGCGCGGTCGTTGTTAATCCGGGCCACGGACGATCCGGCATGAAATTTTGTGAATTTGTTTGAATCATGGTATTGGATGGGGTAGCTGCTTTTTGTTTAACCGCTATCCAAACAACCTGCCTGGCATGGTAGAACCTCAAGAGACATAAGTCTCAGCCAGTATAGCTTGATTAGGTCATTGCGGTGTTCAATAGTGGAATAGCTATCAATTGTTAAAGACTTGCACAATTAAGTACATGCACAACGCTTACTTGATTATAGATTGGCTTGTCCGTCAGGTAGAAGTGCTTCTGATGTATTTATCGACATTCTTGAAGCTCTCTCTATAAACAGTCTCAGATTGAATAATTAATTGTCACTTTCCCGCATAAACCTTCATTAATCTTTCTTTCTTCCACATAAGTAAATTTATAAGTGTCTACAGGAATGATAAACAATATTAAAACAAATAAAACCTTATAAATCTATTTACGGTAATATAACTCTCTTCCAACTGAAGTCGAAATATATTTCTGATACTGCATTCGACTAACTTAGCTAATCAATGTTTAACTTTCGACCTTGAAGTGTCCACATATTTTTGGAGATACTGAACATTAATTTGTGATTACATTGGTTAGTAAAGCTAGACAGTGTGATTGGATGTCGTACGAGTGACATAAAATGCGGATCTCATTTACTTTGTGATACATTTGAACGCAGATGCCACACCTTATCTTCAAATCACCATTTGTACAGTTCTTCTGTATTGTCCAATTTTTAGCCTTCATATTGTGCTTCTTTGTGTTCTTTTCACACCTCCCATGTTTCTTTTCAACGTCGAATCATTTGCTTCATCTGACGTCAAATCTATCTCCTTTCTGTTTGATGTTTTTCATGCCAACGAACGTCTCTTTGTATACTACTGATAAATTTTATCAGTAGCACGCGCCACACCACCATCAAGGAGGAGGCTATCGAAAACCAAGGAACACTGAGAGGTTGTTTCGTCCTAGTGTGAAACTGTTCAGTGTGATTCAAGTCCATCCCTTCATTAAATATCACTTTCAGGACTGTCACGTCCTGGTGACAAATTCTGTCTATTTATCATATTCAATGTAATTAGTGAGTAACTTTCGATACGTGACTTGGTGTACTTCAAGAGGCTTTATTTTTTGTTAGGACTCCGTGAAATCCACCTATAATTTGCTTGTTGTTTCGGGAAATCAAATCAAATTTCAGACTCATTGAGAATTAATTTTATTAAATTGTTTTTATTAGGGTGATGAAAATAAACCTGGTGATATTCCACAATATGAAACTTCAGAAGAAAAAAACAACAGAAATAATAATGAACCCTTAACAATAGTAAGTAAGCATCTTTTTTATGATTTATACACTTTTGTTAGTTAGGATACTGATTTCTTCCTTAGAATAGTGGGCCACAGTGTTTAGTTGTCATAACATTTGTAAATTATTACTCATTTTATTTCATAAAACCTTTTAGGAGTACGATCGTTTAGTCTACCCAAAGAAGAGTATGATGAACAGGATTCAATTAGTATTATCCTGCCTTAGTGGAGATTTTTGAAGCAAGTTTCATCAGCAGCTAGTGCACTTCAATAAAATATCCATAAAGGTTAGAAGGTAGCCTGTGGTCATCGAAACTCGTTATACATTTGGTTACAGGATTTCATCATGAGCTGACATTAATAAGAGAACCATTGGAAAACCTGGGAGTACTGAACACCTGTTTCGTTCTAGGTCGGGACTCTTCACCAGTACGCACCCACCGGGATTCCAACCCAGGACCTTCCGGTTACAAGGCGAGCTCGTATACTATTAGACCACTGGAACCCGATCCAATGGCCCACGAATTCTAACTTCTACCAATTCACGACATAGCGCGACCCCAGCCAATGTCTTCGGTGAGTATTTGTCTTCACGCCCGACCTGCTACACCCTACTGGTTACAACTTCTTACTAGAACCCCAGGTAACTACCTACCTGAATAGGGCAAGTCGCTAGTGAACATCTCATTGATATTCAAGTTTTGGTTTGTAGGGATTTGATTGGTTACAGGATTTCATCATGAGCTGACATTAGTTAAAGAACCATTGGAAAACCTGGGAGTATGGGGCAGCTGTTTCGTCCTAGTTTGGGATTCTTCATCAGTACGCACCCACCGGTATACGAGCCCGCTTTATAACCGGAAGGTCCTGAGTTCGAATCCTGGTGGGTGCGTACTGGTGAAGATTCCTGACCTAGAACGAAACAGGTGTTCAGTACTCCCAGGTTTTCCAATGGTTCACTTACTAATGTCAGCTCATGATGAAATCCTGTAAACCAATCAAATCCCTACAAACCAACGCTTGAATATCTTTATACATTTGTTTGGCGAATTCGATTTAATATTCTAATTTCGGTACATCACCTACAAATTACCTAGTATTCAATTACATCAAGTTAATGTTGGCTTACTTGACTTATTCTTTGTTTATAATTCACCATGTTGGTTTAAATCAGGCCAAACCAATGTAAACCACTGGTGTATTTTACTGTCATCAAAAATCGTCGAATTCGAGCTAGTTGGTTTCAAATTTGACCTTCGTCTGTCTGAGTGAATGGTTTGAATTTGTCTTACTCTGATTTAATTTGTTCAGCTTCCTGAAATCGGTTACTTTTATGCAACAGATGTCATTCATATTCACCGTTTGTGTGTTTGCATTACGCACACACTCTCATAAAAGACTGATAAAGGAGATGAAGTGTAACTTATTATTGTAGTCATTCAACTTTCAATATCTCGGGATTCAGCCAGTGAGCTGATATCATCAAGTCATTTGCACTATACATAACTTATTGTTAACTCCGTGAACATGTTCATAGCTGTTTGTAAACAATAAAAATATAATTTGCTTACTTATTTCTTTTTATCGTTTTCAATTTTCAGTCACATAATTCTTCTTATCTGAGTGGAGTAATACCTTATCTGGGTGTATTTCTCAGTGATTTAACTTTACTACATCATTCATCACCGGATTATGTGAGCAGATCTAAATATCAATCTAATCATCAAAATAATACTGGCAATCGTATTGGTAATAGTAATAATGCATCACCAGTTCTCAATTCATCAAATAAAAATAATACTAATAACACTATTCCTTCTATTCAAATAGACAAAAATCATGACAATACAACTGATCGATTGATATATGTATCGAATCCACTTTCTAGTTTTGCACGAAGTACACCGAATTTATTATCACCTCAGTCATATGATCGTATGAATAGTAATAATAACATCAAACAATCTACCAAATTAGTGAAAATTATATCGCCTACACCATTAATTTCCGATAGTCGTAGCAGTAATTCTCGGACGGTTGAAGATGTTAAAGTAAGCTATTGATTTAATTATTGTTTATAACTGTTGTATTATCGTTGTAGTGTTTTGCCTTATGTGATAAAGTTCAAATTGAAATTTGTAGATATATGAAGACTGTGGTGTTGTAGCTCGGTGGATTAGGCACCCTACAGGTAATCATTGGGTCACAGATTCAAACCCTGCTTTAACTGCCTTCCAGGTAACCCCATGAGTTCTCACACACAATATGTGTGGCTCGTTGTGAAATGCATTAAGATGCTCAAGATTATTCAGTAGAAGTGGAATTGTGCATATAGACGTGTGTAGGCGGTTATTACTTCCCGACTGCCCACACCGTGGAATTTGGTTTCTTCTCGGGATACCTGAAACAGAGAAGTATTAGTATTGTGTGACAGCAGAGCCAATGGGACAAGTGCTTGAAGCCGGTTACACATGGTCTGTTTGAAGTGGCTTTTCTATTTGAGTCCGTATTAAGATCTTACCGCCGGCTACGGACCGCTGCAAGGTAAGTCAGGATCTACTATTTTAGGTCCCGACCTTTCCTGACCCTCCTCTCTCTCCAGAGCGAAGAGTTAGCATAGCTAGTCATCTGAGGGACACACCTTACTGCCGTTACATCCTTATTTGCCAGCAGTACAACTTGACTCTCAGACCCTCTTATGGACCTGTTGCTAACTGATATGATCTCGTTGACAGCTGATGCAACCGATTAGACTGGTGCTTAAGTATGATAATGCTGACGCAATAAACAACTCGAATGATATGCTAGATACACGTGTTCGTTCTTAGCACCTTTCTCTTCACTGGGCCAAGTAAATATCAGAAGACAAAGACTAGTCTGTGACTGTTACGATACGATTTTTATGAGGAAAAACACATCATATTTATATATATTTCACCACATTAAAATCAGCCCGAGGCAGTGGAAATGGATTGTTCTGGTTGGCTGGCAATTCGACTAAGATAGGCGAAAATGAATATTCTGATTGATCGGCTATCTGACCAAGACCACAGTGAGAAAAAGATGATGAAATTTTATAGTCATCCGACCACATGATGAATTACATGATGAGTCGTAAGATGATTATTACTTTACGCTGATTTTCATCAGACCTCGAATATAGTGTAAACGACTCACATCATGATGGTAACCGCTTTTTAGTGTAGATACTATCCAGACCACCTTTCTGATGTGTTAAGACCTGCAGTAACGTAAGTCCCATCCGGTGTAGCTGTTTGCGTCATTGTGATGTGCAAATACGACTACGACGTCAACGTCGCAGTTATCAGTTGATTTACACAATTGTAATTATATCTATGCAAATGTCCCTCTGGTTTAATTACTCAGGTATTCCAGTGACATATATGAGCAGTCATAACGACGCAGTTCATTTATCTATCGGAATTTTTTTGAAAATTGATTATTAGTCACACTTGATTTGTGGATAACTTGTGACACTAAGTCTGTATCTGCACTCACTCTTGAGAGTGAACCGCTTGAAGTTGTTGATAAGTTTGTGCACCTGGGTAGTTGTGTGAGTACTGGCGGAGGGTTGACGGATGAGATTTCCAATCGTATAATGAAGGCTAGAGGGGCATACATCAACTTGAGCCACCTCTGGCGCCGTTGCGACGTTAGCCTGGCTGTCAAAGGTCGGGTATACAATGCTTCGGTGCGGGCTGCGCTGCTCTACGCCTGTGAAACCTGTCCTCTCCGAGCTGAGGATGTGCGGCGACTCTGTGTGTTCGCTCATCGATGTCTCCGCAGGATTGCCTGCGTTCGGTGGTATCATCGCGTGAGCAATTCTGAGGTTCGGCGGCGTGTGTTTGAACACAGTGGAGATCACCATTCATTGAGTGTCGTCATCTGGAAACACCGGCTCCGGTGGCTTGGACATGTGCTCCGAATGTCATCCCAGAGGCTTCCGTACAGGTCTCTGTTCTCTGGTCAGCCCTGGGACGGGATGGAAAAGGCGGAGAGGTGGTCAGTTCATGACGTGGCGTCGTAGGACGAGGGATGTTTGTGCTAAACTAGCGTCGGTTGGTGTGTCACGACTCCCTGGTTGGGGTCCGAGAGATAGCTCGAATCGATGGCTCGAAACGTTATCGGATATGGCCAAGAGTCGTAATCAATGGCGAACGTGTTGCGATTTCCTTCTTTCTTCCCTTCCCGATGATAGTTGACGAATACTGTTCGAACTTGTTAAGCATTACTGTTTTCCTTCCAGATGAAGTTCTTTATCCGTTGTCTACTTATATTTTTACTTTTAATCCATGTTGTTTTTTTATTATTGTGTGGCGCATCTTTCTTGGTGCCATATTGTACCAAGTTTTTTTTCTGCGTTTAAATAAAAATGTGACACTGAAAAATGATACTTTCTTGAAACGTCGCTTAATTCTGAACCCTTCCGCAAAGCGAAACCACAATTTCGTTAGGGATGAAGTCCAAAACCATATGCTTTTGCAAGCAATTAATATGTTAGTACTATTCAGTTGCTGACTGGGAATTCCTACTCCTGTCGATTCTTGCTATTATTGTCTTGATGATTAATTTTACTCACAGTCGACAACCGCTTTCAATGTTTCTGTGACAAATGCACACTTGTAACGAAATATGCATTGAGGTCTTATTGTCTTGGATATCTCTTTGACTTTTATCCCCAAATCGATAGTTACTTGTCTAAATTACTAGCAGTATATATTTCGCTAATGAATCTAAAGTGTCATTTAAAAAGGAATATTGACAAGTTTGGTTACACTATATGAATGGAGGCTATATATATCCATCAATATTTTGATAGATAACACTATAACACGTGTAGCTCTGACTTGTAGTCTCAAACTAAATTAGAAATAGTACAAACTACTAACAAATATAAGAAGGTACTAAAAATATTTTCTAAATATCACTACCAATTAACAATTAAGTTTAATAGCAACTACTTTGATAACTAAATCTATTCGACTGAAATCACGGCTTCAACAGCACTTTTCCATTTCAATCTGTTCTTTGCAGCTCCCCTTAGCTGCCTCCGTGAGTACTTTTTTGATTACATCTTAATTCCACACTGTATTTTTTGGTACAGATATAGAATTTTCAGCATGTGATATCGGTAGCCCAAATTTTGCAGGCAGACCATAGATATCAGGTGTGCGTCGGCAGGGGATCGAACCTCAGACCATGTGCGTGGTCGACGAAAGTCCTAACCGCTGCGCGACCGACGCATACAAAAGAGGGGAGGCGGTTTCTACGTGTGGACCGAGCTGTCACATGGCCATCATTCACAGGCGCTATCCCGCTGCCGCACCACGCGGGGACTTTTGCCTGCTGAGTTTCCCCCCCCCTTCGGGCCGGTGCGCCCCTCCTTAGTCGACCTGGACAACCCGTTCTCCGACAGGTCATCCATATCCGCACCGTGGTTAGCGTGGATGCCCGATCAACATTAGCACCCATGTGCCAGAACTCCCTGTCCCGTGAAATTCCTCACCCTCGCCTCCAAGTAGCTAGATCACATGCGCACGCCACCAAGCCCAGAGTACCTGTATTCGTTAATCTCCTCCTCATGTGATGTTGTTCAACGGTCTCCTCAGAATGTTTCTGATCCATCTCCATTTCCTTTCGGTATATTTGTTAGAAAACAGATTCTTGATTGGTTCCTTGTTGCTAATCCTTTCTGGTCAACTGTCTGATCTTCCGTATGAAACCAGTGGAAGCAGTTGTTGATAAAAGTCTGCAGCCTGTTGGAAATGTCTCTGATAATCTGACAAGTCTTTGAACCATTTAGATTTCCTGACTGACTTGTCATTATTGTTGAAAATCTAAATCTTGTTCTTTACTCTGAGTGCAAAAGATTTCCAGCCTGACTTAAAATTAATGGCTTTTGTTGATTTTCCTATCCTGTTTGGTTTCGACATCTTCATCATTAGTACCCTTTGTAGTTTATAAATTTCCGTGTTAACCATTTTAAATGTTATTTTTAAGCGCATCACTTTGTTGTACTTTTCAATCATTATTAACACATATTACCAAGTTGTTTTTCATTAAATAGAAAAATCGATAGTTTATTTCATCTATTTATCTGTAAAGAAGAATACGTCTTCACGTGTTTCATCCCAAATATTGAGTATATCATTGTTTTATGCATATAATCAAAGTAGCCTTGAGAATAGTATAGCTAACTAGCTAGCTAGCTAGCCAACAAAGCTGTAAAAGCTGAGGGTTAAGATAATCTCCTTTTCTATTCATAATAATAACTGGTGACAGAAACAGTCATATGATTAATGGTAAAATACTACTTACTACTGTTACTAATACACTACTAATAAAATGATTAAAAAGATATAAGAACTCATTAGTTTTTTTTCTCTAGTTTCTCTAGTTCAATATTTTGGGTCTTCTTTTCTTTTGCTTCTTACTTTTTTGTACTTTTTTTTCCAGATAATGTGACTATTCATGTGATCATTATGTTTCAACATCTTATTTCTTTAATCTTGTGAAAGTACGTTATATATATATACCTGTTAATTTGAACCAGTGGTTCAAACGCTAATAAGCGTACTCTTTTGATGATATTAGATGATTGGAGGCAATCGACAGGAAGCCTTTGACCTAGGTTTCGTGTTAGTTGGCACTTGTCATCAAGGTGTATCTGCAACGTTGAAGGTTTCCTGCCGATTGCCTCCAACCATCTGATATAATCAAATCAATGTGTACCATGATGGCGAGCTTCCTAGAATGGTGGCCACATTCCAAACCTGATTGATAAAATGTAGTCTGCACCAAAGATAAGACTAGATACATCACACTACTTACTAGTATCCAATGAAAGTATATTCCTTGCCCAAAATTTTGTAGATCATTGCTGATTGTAATCCTCCGGTATTATATTGACTTTTTCTTCCTTCTTATTGATTTTTATGTACCTCAAACATATTGGAAAAAATTGCATAATCTAGAAATATTCCTTTGTTATAATTAAAATAAACAGTTTGTCTTGGCTAGACTTTCTAAAGATGAATCTTTTTTACTTTACTTTACTTACTTAATGATTGCGAAGCGTTTTCTCTCAGGTAAGAGGAATAACAGATATCCTGTGCTAGAGTGTGCGATAAAACAGTTTATTTGTATAGTGTCGTGATCACATAGCACCACTTGACTCTGTCAATCCTCAATAGAATGAGGCTCTGATAACTCTATATTACCTAATCGAGTAATCTAGTAGTTGAGGCTATGCAGTTATCGACGCCTTATGCACTTAAAGAGTTTTGAGTCCACTATGTAGCATTGCATTTATTCTTACGATATAGTGGGAGGGCTTTAACTATTTGTCTATTATTATACTTGCAATATTACCTAAAATGGAGGAAATTATCATACAAACAGTCAAATGGTTCAATTTTGAGTTGTGAATAAAAAGACTGAGTCAGGTAATGTAATCGTGACTTCCTTCGGCTAAGGTGGTGGGGTGGGTACATGTTTTTCCCCATTTCCATCAACAGTGAATGTTGACTGATGTAGATTTACTTGTCTAAATCAAGACACACGTCTTCCTAGGTGACATGTGGCAGATGAAACTAATAACCAGGAATTTCTTTGTTTGACATCACTTGAAAACAGTCCCACAAAGGATCAAACTTAAGCATATTATTTGTTCACCGCTCTGTGACCTCATAGCCCTAAATTTGACGCCTCATGTGGTCATGAGTGTTGTGTTACTGAATAGTCTTAAACTAAGAAAAAGCAACTGGCCAGTTCTTCTTGGTTCCTAGTAGTTGTCTCTACTTTAATTTTTATTGAAATCTGCTTTATGCGTATTTTTCTTGTCTACACAACACGTCTCTCATCACAATTATCGGTATAATAACTTTTAAGTTAAATGGAGTGACAATTACTTTTTTGTGATTGGCAAAATTATTTATTTTTTACAGAAGATTGTCATTCACTTTAGGTAACTAAATCTTAAGTTGCTTTAATTCGTTGAATGCATTGTTAGCGTTATAAAGGTATTTGTGTTCACACTTGTAAAACCTACTTTCTCTGTTATGAAATTATTGTTGTAAGTTATACTTACTTAATCTAATCAATATATATACATGGTTGACTGTGCAGTGGTATATGTAGCATTTTGCACCTTAATTTCGGCTTTGATGACTGTTGATTCGCAATCGCAGTTTTGTGTGTATAACACATGTCCTCAAAGTGTCTATGTATTTCTAATTGAATGGTCATAGCATAAACCTGCCAATCACGTTAAGGCTATTTAAAATTTGGATTTCAGTTACTTTGAATTACTCTGTGTGTACGAGATATGGAATTATAGTCTTTTATTTTAAAGAGATTTAAGAAGGTGACGGTTATATGTTTGTAGTGTTTCTGAGGTTCTGAGGTTTCAAATAGAGATTACCGGTATTTTCCTTAGCAATCTAGTCTCAACTTCCTCAGAGAAGTAATCAAGATTTAAAACTTCGAAAGTACATAAATTAGGTTAAAACCTCATATTCTATTACCTTCTTCAGTCATTTTAAAGCTTTGAATTGTACTCAAACATAAATATTCATTCTGTACTAATTGTAATTGTCTGATCATACTTAAATTTGTGTGTCGGATAAAAGTCATGGTGACGTGATGACCGTAAAACGCGGGTGACATTTTCCAATGACATCGGCATAGTTCAAATGTGATAACGAATCGTATTCAATGTGTCTGAATAAAACACTAGCCAACAGTGATGCTTATTCCACTCTGTGTACTATTCGATTACACCTTTTTTTTAAATAGAAATATGAGATTTCTCTCTTTCACTGAAGAAGCCAGTGGCTTACACAGCAAGATATTTAGAGAAATTTTTTTAATGATTTTGTTATCACTTGTGGATTATATTAGGTAATTTCATAATACATTCTTTTTCAAAACATATAATTCTCAAGAATCGGTTTTTGTAGGGATTTCATTTGTATCAGGTTGGGCCACGGATTGATATCAGTTAGAGAACCAATGAAAACAAGGGAGTACTGGACAGCTGTCTCATTCTAGTTTGGGAATCATCACTGGGTTTCGAACTCAGGACTCTCCGGTTACAAAGCGAGCTCGTAGACCATTTAGCCACTGGGACCCGATTCAATGGCCCACGAATTCTAACTCCCACCAATTCGTGACTTTTAACACGACCACCAACCAATGAAATCGGCAAGAACTCCATGATCACTCCCAACTGGATGGGCCATTGAATGGAGTCCCAGTGGCTTAATGGTCTACGGGCTCTCCTTGTCACGGGAAGGTCCTAGGTTAGAAACTCAGTGGGTGAGTACTGATGATGAGTCCCAAACTAAGATGAAACAGCAGCCGTTCAGTACTCCCTGGTTTTCAATGTTTCTCTAACTGATATTAATCCGTGGTCTAACCTGAAACGGATAGTTCTCCTTACAAGATTATGGATTCACCTATGTTTACAGAAGGCAGGTGTTAGTTGTCCTGTTGGTTACATGCAGCAAATATGATTACTAATGATAATGACAACTATTATATAATGAAAACATATTCTGCTTTTACTGATGATAAAAGCTTTCAATACAACGTTAAACATGGATGTTTATCATGATATTATCAACCCGCGTTAACGTTGAATTCACGTTGAAACTTCAACTTGCACAAAGTAGTCGTGTTTAACCTTCAACTTTATTTCCTGATCTGCTGTTTTTTTTTTGTCATTTCATACTTCCTATATTGATCCACAGTTTCCTTCATTTCTTTAATTTTTTTTATCTTCATCTGTTGTTTCCTGGTTCCAAATTTTTACAAAAGGTGTCACTTTATATACTACTTGCAAACTCTTGTCAGTAGCAAACGCGCAACAACACTACCTGAATATAAATCTTATCTCTCTGAATATTGAATTCACCTTGTAACTTCACGTTGCCCTGGTTATTAACGTTAGTGATTTAAAGTATCGATAGGAATGACATAAAATCAAAATGTAAACAAGTTAATTAGCAACATATTTCAAATATGTACAAAGTTCATTGTATTTCTTGAAATATAAGTCGGCATCTTTATTAAAACACAAATAAATAAATAAATAACAGACGCTAATTCTTCGGTTACTTACATGCATACTGCATCTCTGGCTTTTGATTGCCAGCACCCCACTCTCACCTCCCATGAAGAAATCCGAAGATGAATTCATATAATAACCGTACTGATATGATGTTTTAATCAATAAGCCTCTACAAAGATTAAAGTTGTGCTTAAATAATTTTCTGTTCAGTATCTGAAATGATGATCGTCTGTCTCTTATAATCCTATAATTTTTTTATTTATTTATTTTTATTTTTGGTAACAGCTTGATTCCACACTGTATTTTTGGTACAAGTATGGAATTTTCAGCGTGGATATCGGTAGCCCAAATTTTTGCAGGCCGACCATAGATATCTGGTGTGCGCCGGTGTGGGCTCGAACCCTGGACCATGTGCATGGTCGTCGAGAGTCCTAACCACTGTGCCACCACGATACTGATGAATGCTGTCACACAAATTAGTGTTTTGTTCAATGGACAAACATTTAAAATATACTTTTTTTGTAAATTACAACTGTATTACTGCATGTGCGTCGGTGGCATAACGGTTAGGACACTCGCCGACCATGCACATGGTCCGGGGTTCGATCCCCGGCCGACGCACACCTTTACCTCGCTAAGCCAGAAAAATTGCTGGTAAAGAGGAAAGGTTGGGCATGAGACGCTAGCAACCCCATCCTATAAAATAAACACTGCTAGAGAAACTTCAAGCCATTAGCTTGAAGCCCTATGGTCCACTGGGGAACATGAAGGATAAATAAAATTACTGCATGAATGTCTTATTAAATTGCATTTTGTGTTTATCATGAAAAGTCTGTAAAAGCTGAAACTTTAGAGATACATTTGTTGAATAGTACTCATATGAATTGTTTTAGTTAATATTATCTGAGAGTGGTGTCACTGTTGCTGTCTTTTTTTCTCTCTCTCCATATTAATCTATTTACATTTTATATTTGTAAAGAAGACAAAATCTAGTCGTTCAAGACGTCATTCTACCACTGATAATAATAATGACGAGAAACTGATCAATCTGGATAAACACAGACGAGAGTTTAAAATATTGGCAAATCTTTTCCTTCTACAACAAAATGCTCAGTTATATTCACTTAGACCTGAACCAGACTTTGAGTTATGGTTTCAGTCATATCCATTGATAACTGAAAAAGAAGCGTAAGTTTTACTTTTTTTTTATTGCTAATTGTGACAGATTTATTATTTCAAGTTTAATTGCAAACTGACTTCAGTTAGGGGAAAACCGTTGACTACTAAGCAGCTGTTTTATCTTAGTTTGAAATTGTTCAAAAGTCTTACGCACCCTTAACCGCGTTAGAGATTAAATCCAAGACCTTCGATTTGCAAGCTGAGTTCGTTGATTACTCTGCCATGGATACGAAACTCAATATTATATATGTCCAAACCAAGTTCACTTTTAACGGTTTGAAAAAATTTGGGCATTGGGTATATGAAATTGGGAAATACAAAAACCTCTATTATAACGAAACTCAATAGTTTGTGAATTCTGACTTCTATCAATTCATGATTTTTAGCACCACCGCCAGCCAACCAGTGTCATAGGTGAAGATCTGTTCTCACATCCGAGTTGGTGAACTCCTCTTGTTCACAACTTCATTGTTTTGTGTAATAAGGTATCCGATTCTCACTAGCGACAGCCTTTATTCAGGGGTTCTAGTGGGAAGTCCTAACCAGTAGGGTACAGCGGGTTGAAGGTGAAACAGTAACTGAAGTGGTCACGCCATGTCATAAATTGGCAGAAGTTAGAGTTCATGGGTTGGTCATTGGATTGGGTCCCAGTGGCTTAATGGTCTACGAGCTCACTAGTCTTGTAACCTGAAGGTCCTAGGTTCAAACCCTTGTGGTGGGTGCGTACTGTTACAGAGTCCCAAACTAGGACGAAACAATTAGTTGTCCATTACTCCCTGCAGGTTTTCCAATGGTTCTCTAACTGATTTCAGCTCATGGTGAAATCCTCTAATCAATCAAATGAAACCCTACAAAACCAATACTTCATAATAGGTTATTAATATGTCAACCTGAAGCAATCAGTAACTGTTATAGGGTTATTTCATGATATCTTCGTTTTCGCCATAAAGAGTACTTATAGGTTTTCCAAAGAACATCTACCCTACATGATTAAGTGTAATGATGAAATAATCTACCTAAACAGCCTAAACAATGGATAATTTCAGAGCAGTTTTCCCGTATGATTTTATATCATATAGAGATTTCGAACTAGAATAGTATACCGAAAATAATTCAATGAACTTGGATGTCGTCTATATGAATATGCATATAAGGTGGTAACCTCTTATCTCTCTAAGTTAAATATGCGAAAGACGTTATTTCCACGTTAATTTTGTTCTTGATAATTTCAGCCTTCTTCGTTCTTGTGATATGGAACCAGATGATGAACAACTACAACAAATGAACAGACCCTTTAGGTGAGTATAATTCAGTTAATGTTGTGTATGTTAGTTAGATTTTATTAAATAGTCTTTTCGTGTGGAATATTAAGATACATTTGAAACCTTGAAGCAAAGTAAATGGAATGGTATTCTGATATGTTAAACCATATTAGACTTTAGTTCATCTTATAGTGTATTAAAATGAACACTCATAGAAGTTTTATCAACCCTGAAATTGTGGTTCATCTGCCTTAAATCAGTGACTGACTTGGTTTCAACATAGTACTCTGTACAGAAGTGCAACGGCGTTCAACTTGCCATATTCCATTTATCACAGAAAGGTAGAGAAAAGAGAGGGAGAAAGAACTATATAATAAGCAGGAATGTACAGGAGAAAAGATAGTGAAATGGGAAAACATGATGATTTAGTGGACATACGATATTACATAGAGTGAATACATCTGTACCACTGAGAACGATTTTGATCCATATCTCCAATAGTCTCTAGTTATTGGTTCTAAGTATTCCGAGAACTCCGTCCGGATAGTCTACGCTTCTCTTTTTTTTCTTTTTTTTATTCCTTTACGTTCCCAGGGGAACATTGGGCTTCAAGCTAGAGTCTTGAAGTTTCTGCAGCATTGGTGATTATTTTTACGGGATGGGGTCGCTCTTGCCTCATGCCCAACCTTTCCCCTTTACCAGTCTTATTACTGGTTTGGCGAGGTAGAGGAGTGCGTCGACCGGGGATCGAACCCCAGACCACCTATGTGGTTGGCGAGCTCTCTACCGCTGTGCCACCGACGCACCTACACTTCTCTACACGGTTCAAACCGACTGTCAAAGATTTCAAGATTTGATCCCTTTCCTAACTTAATCCTATGTCAGCTAACATTATTTGACGAGTAAGGCAGTGGCTGTGCATGCATTCTCGAGTAAATGAAGTAGATTCAAATTCTAAAGACTCATCAATGCCAGCTAACACTATCAGCTTTTCGGACTGACTAACTGAATACTGATTCTGATTTCTTACAATACATGATAATTTTCTATAGTTTGGTTTGTAAGGGTTAGTTATGTTTTTTACGAGTTGATCACGGATTGATATCAGTTAGAGAACCATTGAAAACCAGGGAGCACTGGACAGCTGCTGTTTTATCCTAGTTTAGGAATCATCGGCAGTACGCACCCACTGGGATTCGAACCCGGGACCTTCCGGTTACAAGGCAAGCTCGTATACCATTCAGTTAGAATTCATAAGGCCCCGGTTTCGAATCCCAGTGGGTGCGTACTGCCGATGATTCCCAAACTAGGATAAAACAGCATTTGTCCAGTGCTCCCTGGTTTTCAATGGTTCTCTAACTGATATCAATCCGTGATCAACTCGTAAAAATACATGATAATCGTTGTGATCAATTGCAGGAAAAAAACTTAATGAAGATGAATTTATGTTTATTAAATGGTTAGTTCAAGTTATTGCTATTTTGGAGTGAATTCAGAAATCGCTCTAAAATATTCGGTTTTAATGGCACTTCAATTTGTCATTCTATTGTGTACGTGAATATATTATCATTATTATTTTTTATTGTGCTTTGTTATCTAACCATTAAATGGTTTTAATTCATAGATAAGCTTTGTAAATGTAGTCATTTCTGACTTGAGTCTATACGTTTCTGTAAGTTGGTGGTCAATCGTATGTCTCAGAGTCTAGCATTGTGGTACTCACTGTTTACTATTGTATTCTTATTGCTTCTTTTCTCTCGCTTATTTTGTTAATTTCTTATCATATAGTTGAAAAGGACAATGATCTAAACTGAATAAACTACTCCTTCTGACTTTTTGATCTTGATAACCTAATTTATTTCATCTCATGAAGAAGCGCATTACAGGAATTAAAGTGTTTCAATGTCCCCTGATATGTTTTTTTTCCAGTACCAATAGATGACACATCAGTGCGTCGGTGGTTAGGCAGTAGAATGCTCACCAACTATGCATGTGGTCTGGGGTTCGATCCCTGGCCGACACATTCCTAAACTTCAATAAGCCGGTAGTAATACCGGTAAGGAGGAAAGATTGGGCGCGAGCCTAGCAAACCCACCTTGTGAAAATGAAACCACTACTGCTGAAACTTCAGAGTTCTAGCTTGGAGCCGTATGTTGCAGTGGGAATGTATAAGAATTAATTGATAGTAAGTGAAAATAATAGACACTACATCATTGAATTATAGTGAATAAATATGGGATGTCTTGTTAGTTTATTAATGTTACCTCGTGACGAAAATAACCTCTAGGTTAGTGAAATCCTAAAACCTCCTATTTAAATACTGATATGTCTTTCATCAGTCAAACTGAGATTTAAATTGTTACTCTCAGTAGTAAGACTATGCCATAATAAAGACACTAGCGATTCCTTCAAAGAAAAAACTGTACCTAATGGCTTAACCACCTGACCTATAAGGAATAAGCTCCAAGTTCAAATATCACTCGATCTATTCTCCCCTAGACACAACTATGTTTTTGTTTCATAAGTACTTTTAAATATTGAGATTGATAGAGTAGTATGTCAAGGTACTTCCATTGTTCATTATCATAGTAACAGAAGATAGTTGTCTTAGACATTAGACGTTTTTAATTTAAATGGGATACCCACCCGTCCGAAAGAAAAAAAAAAAAAAAAAAAAAGAGGGTGGAAAAAGGAAAAAAAAAAAAAAAATTTTAAAACAGGGGGGTGCCCGAAAGGTTTTGCCTCCCAATTTTTCCAATTTTTCCCCCGGCCCCCCGGAATTTGGTTCCAATTGGTTTTTCCAATTTTTTTTCCCCTTTTTCCAGTCTGACCCTATATCCGCTAACATAGCTCGTCGAGGGAGGCGATGGCTTGGCATACGTAACACATGTCCTAACCATCTCAGTCTTTGTAGCTTCACGACTTCGTCGATTGATTGACATTAGACGTAATGCATGTCAACTCGTATATTGAGGTTCGAAATTAAGGTAGTTGCTCATTACGTGAACGTTTGAAGCAAAAACAAATATATAAGAAGGACTTAAGTGATAAATCATAATCCTAACTGTCTTTTCAATATCCATCCCATACATGGGATAGAAAACCCAAGTTATTAGGGTTCAAGTGTGTCGGTGGTATAGCGGTTAGGACGCTCGCCCACCTTGCACATGGTCCGGGGTTCGGTCACCGGCTGACGCACACCTTTACCTCGGTAAAGAGGAAAGGTTGGACATGAGGTTAGCAACCCCATCGTGTAAAATAAACACTGCTACGTAAACTTCAAGCATTTAGCTTGAAGCCCTATGTTCCACTGGAGAACGTGAAGGAAAAAAATAAGGTTCAAATGCAAAGGGTGTTAGGTAATAAAGATAGATGGTGACTGTCGACTAACTTAGTTGGTCTAGACATAAGTCATACGTTGCAGAAGCATCATATTCAAAGGACATATGGTATTTGAGAGGAAGTTAGAAAGATCCATGTTTTAGGGTACATTTCAGTGTTTACGTATGAATTCACCTAATAGTCTATAACATGTACTTGATGTGTAAGGAATAGAGGTGATTTATGCGATTGGGTTCAGATCCGTAAAGTGTCAAAAGAAAAAATGGAGTCTTTCATTCACTTCACTCAAAATTCTCAAAACATGTTTTCTCAGGATTGTAGTAAATCGAAAAGTGATCGTCTTTCGTAATCAAGTTGATAAAACATTCTTATCACCACAGTAATTATTGGTCTGTATGTGTAGGTTTCTTCTATACTTTATGTTTTATTCTTGTTGAATATATATATATATATATATATCGCGAAACAATAAAGCATTAACCCGCGGTACATTTATTGTAGGCTTTCTAAAAGACACTAGATACAATTGTGTACTGAAAAGAGGTTGGCGTCATTTGATCATTTTGGGCTACATACAAAAATAGATATATATTGCTGTTATTATGTACAAATGCTTTGTATTGCATATATGCGATACTCGAATCGATTATTTAGAGGAATAGAATACCATAGGCATTGTGAATCAACATTGTGTTGCCATGGCATTCAAATTCAGCAGATTATATGTATATTTAGAGTAAAAATTTAAGTGGGTATATTTTTTTTATAACGGCAATCTGTTTACTTGAAATATCGTTTAATCTCAATTTAATTATGTAGTATAATTATCGTTGTCGAAATTATCGATTAACAGCTTTATAGATTAACTATGTGATGAATAAGAAAATGATTAAAATCATCAGATTAGTTTTTATGGAGAATTATTTATTTTAGCTAGTTGCTATTCTTGTGAACTGCAAAATCATCTTTTCAACTTTGTATTAGTTATGAAGATATATATAACGTGAGTTCGGTTGGATAAAAGTTACGGGTGTATTAAAGATTGGCATATGAGAACACTTGTTTATAATATCATCGACACGTATGAAGTTGGAGGATTTTATCATGAGCTGACATCATTTAGAGAAGAGTTGGAAAACCTGGGAGTGTGGTGAGAGCTGACTGCTAGCCAAATCGGTAGACATTAATTTACGCCAATGTTTATGTCGCAAATATTGGTCGTGAGGAAATATGAACACAACTGATTCAACAGCCAATCACAGCAGACTTTGCGTAGGCAGATACAGTTAAAATATAGATTACCTGACATTCAAGAAACAGTCACAAAGAGATGCAAGGTCAACTTTCTGTGAGAAACAACGAATCAGAAGACTGTGTTTGTTTGCTTGAATAAGCCATAATAATAATGTACATGAAAATATATATATAATATATATATATATATATATATATACGGGTTGATTTCCTTAGTAAACGATCTGTTGTCTGGCCCTTCTTCTTCTTTTTGGAAGTACTAAACAGCTGTTTCGTCAGTCTGGTTTAGGACTATTCAGCAGTACGCACCCACCGCCAGGGTTTGAACCCAAGACCTTCTGGCTACAAGGTTAGCGAGCTAATAGACCATTAAGCCACTGGTACCCCATCCATTGGCCAGCTCATGAATTCTAAGTTCTGCTAATTCATGTCATAGCGCGATCACTTCGCAATATATTCTTCCCTGAGTTACTGTTTCACCATCAAACCGCTATACCCTACTGGACCATTGGATCGGGTTTCAGTGGCTTAATGGTCTATTAGCTCGCTAACCTTGTAGCCAGAAGGTCTTGGGTTCAAACCCTGGCGGTTGGTGCGTATTGTTGCAGAGTCCAAAACTGGACCATCGGAACAGTTGTCCAGTACTCCCTGGTTTTCGAAGGTTCTATAACTGATATCAGCTCATTATGAAATCCTCCAACCAATGAAATAAAATCCCTACAAAATCAATACTCGAAAACGTATGAAATTCCTAATTTCGAGCCAATGAATAATTAGTCATCCTTATTAATGAAAATCCAAAAATAGTTTGGATTACCTACATTTCTAGAGGTTTCCCTTATTGAACTCGGTCTACTGCACACACATTATCTTCACTAGTATGAATAAAGTAAATTGTTGATATGAAAACAGGTCTTTGTATAATGTATAATGAATAATATTTCACTCAATTTTGATGCTTGTTTTTACCTTTTCAATTTATTCAGTGCATCTCCGTACTCATTCGGTGAAGGCGGCGTAACCACTGCAGTAAATACAATGAATAATCGTAAAGCACAGTATTCACGTAACAATAGAATAGAAAGAACAAAGTATGCAACAAGTCAACCACCGAGTGCTTCACCTGATATCAACACCATTACTGGGAATTCAATCAGTCCTAACATCAGTGTTGCAAGCAATCCAGCCGGTAGAAGTAATAAATTATACGTTAGTAGTTCACAGTCAATGAATGATTTGCTTAATGGAAGTAAACATGAAAGATTATTACCTACTTCAGAAAATAATCTAAAAAGTGTACATAATCAAAGTGAACAGAAACTACAAACAAAGGTACCTGGATGTACATGTTTGGAATTTTCTCAAGTTTTTATTTGAAAAACATATATTTGACTTAAATACTAATCATACTCATCAGGACTGTATTTTGCTTAGCAAGAGAGATAGTATAATCACATTCATCGGATGGTTGTCTCCTAGCTATTGAATAATTCTATGATTTAAATCATGAGTCTTTATGATTTCTAATGCAGACTAATTCACCGGAATAGTTGTTAGTCTAAAGCGTTTAACTTGTAAAGAGTGTTAAGCTGGGATTTACACTCCTTGAATAAAGTACTTTATGACTAACCCTAACCGTTTAGCTGACATGCTGTGCTATGCAAATGACTATATATATATGGTCGACACCGAGAACCCCTAGTATTATGCTACTCAAACACTAGTGTGTATTCTGTGTTAACTGTAGAGAGCAGTAATTTTTATTATCATCGTACGGGGTTGTGGGTATTTAAATCTAAAAGGTACTCAGCTTGATATTTAAATTACCGTTTCATAATTAACATAGGAAGTCTAAATGATACAGAACTTTCCGATGGGCGTCTATGGCGTCAAGTTGATGGTGTTGCAATGAGAAGCCCCTCAGGACCACTTTTTGCTGATTTATTCTTGTCAGGCCTAGAAGCCGGTATTTCGCAACAGCATATACAACAAATGGAACTATATCTAAGATATGTTGATGATATTTTTACTGTCTGTGAAAGAAAATCAAAAGCTGAAGACCCATTAACAAAATTCAACTCATGCCATCACATCAAAATACGAGGGAAACTCCTAGATGTTTCCCTGATAAAGGAGACTGATGGCACAATAGAAAGTCTTCATGGACAGGACAGCACATACCTTGTAAAAGTTTTGTTGCTTGTTTTAAATGTTTATCACCTTGAATAATTGAAAAGTAGTTGACAATATATGATAAACTATTTGGAAGACAGATTACCTAGACATCTGTTTTATTCTATTGCTTACCCACTGTACCGGAATCATTTAGAGTCATTTCTATTCAGATGAGATTATCATTAATAGAACACAAACTCGGCATATTAAAGGTGTCAAGAAATGCTCCATGCAAAATCACATAGTTTGTACGAGTGCTGGAATACTGTCTGTGCGCCCAAACCGAAGCAGTTGTTTGTCTTAAATGACCCAAACCTTTGACTTGAATTCCAATCTACAAGACGGTGGTAAAGCGTCAGGAGCTGTACTCTGTTGGTTCCCAATGATTGTAATAGGTTCATACACCAATTGATCCCTTCAGATTCTGTAGCCCATGTACATCATAGGTTTAGAATCAAGGTTTCTAGTTTTCCTAAGCGCCAGACGTTCTCATTCTCCTTTAGACTTTTGTGAGGAGCACCCTCGTCGCGTGAAGACAGTGAATAGCATTTATCTAGCAGAGGTTACAAACGCTTGGTCGCACAAGAGCATTTCAAGAGGAAGGCCGAAGTCTACCCACCTTCGGCCGTACCAGCTCGTTTATGAGGTAAGATGAGACGCCCTAACACGAACCATACTATTGAAGTGTATATGAACTAAGACTGAATTATATCATCTACAATCACTCAGTTATAGTCCCTTGCTGAAACGAAATGTAGAATTCTAGAAAACACATCTAACTCTGATATAGTAGTGACGTCATGAAATTCAACTAAATCAGTTGCAACTTCAGACGTATAAATATTTCAGAGAGTTTAGAAAATAATAATCAGAAAAGTAGTTACCATGCATTCCATTATCAAGTGAATTTCTACATATTTTTTTCTACAAGTTAATCAAATATGCAAACATAACTTAATATTTGATGCATATGTTAAATTTGTACGTGAGTGGTCCCGATATATCGCAGGAACGAAATCGGTGTGTCAATGTCCCATTGTTTGCAATAGTTTTCCAGATGATATATCGATTGATGACAATAACAATAGCATGTTCATCAATATCTGCTTATCTTCTTTTTACAGGTATCAGCGAATAAATTAATGCCACGTTCAAGTCCATCAGCTAAAGGCAGTTCTCCAATTTACCTAGATGGTATCAGTAGCAATAATCTGCTTATTAAT
Organism: Trichobilharzia regenti; assembly: GCA_944472135.2. Classification (NCBI taxonomy): domain Eukaryota; kingdom Metazoa; phylum Platyhelminthes; class Trematoda; order Strigeidida; family Schistosomatidae; genus Trichobilharzia; species Trichobilharzia regenti. The sequence continues at coordinate 52,475,994 of OX235263.1, forward strand.
GTTACTTTTCATGAAACTCACCTTCAACACGATGGTCGTGTGTCACCATTTCTTGCCAAAGTTGCATATTTAGGCGGACGGTCTCATGGTTCCAGTCATAATGATAATCATTATTTACAATCAAGACAAGCGCCAACTTCAGTGGACCTGGTAAGACATCATTTAAGAAAAACCCAACTGTTGGTCCATTTAGCTTAAAAGGTTGTATAAATTTATTTCTATTACGAGAGTAATTTACAGGAGCAACTGACACATTCAAGCTCCTCCATTTTGTAGCATTACTCACATGAAATCACTTATAATACCAAAAGTATGTCGAAGTAAAAATGAAGAAAGGTGGAAATAGAATAACGAAATGTTTATTTTTTATTTTTTTATTTATTTTTGATTACAGCTTGATTCCACACCGTATTTTTGGTACAAGTATGGAATTTTCAGCGTGGATATCGGTAGCCCAAAATTCGCAGGCCGACCATAGATATCAAGTGTGCGTCGGCGTGGGCTCGAACCTCGGACCATGTGCATGGTCGGCGAGAGTCCTAACCACTGTGCCACCGACGCACATCCTACGAGGAAAGATGTGTATGAGATAAAATACACAGTACAAGGATGTCTTCATTACATTTCCTGGCTTCATTAGAACACTGAATCCCACCCGGTAAAATCTAGTTGATATTAAGTCACTTTATTTTATACAACATCCATAAACGCAGTATTACTCGCCTAGTGAAGCTTCAGTCATTGGTTTTTTTTATTCCTTGGCGTCCCGAGTGGAAAACTGGTCTACAAACTTGGTTTTTCTAAGTTTCAGTAGCTTTGATATTGTTTTGTTTAAATGAAGTGGGTCGCTAGCCTTACGCTCAATCTTCCCTCTTTACTAGGCTTACTACCAGCTAGGCGAGGGTTAGGAGTGCGTCGGCCAGGAGTTGAACCCGGATCGCGTACATGGTTAGAAAGTATTCTACCATTTAACTGCTGACACACCCTCACTCAACTGGAACCACATTACATTATAATCTACCTTAGCAGTGAAGTTTCCCCACAACATTAGGATATAAGTCGTACATTTACATAAAAAGTTATCCAATTACATGGAAACATTGTAATTTTATATGACATTGTAAGCAATCGACAAAGGAGAAATATTATCCACCTTACTGATGGTTTCTTTAAACTATATTTGCCAACTGATCTTCCTGCGACTAGCTACAGATTAGTCAAATTCAATAATTTAAAATGGTTTCTAAGTTTTTCAATGCAGAATTAGTGATTACATTTGGAAATAGTTCAATAAGTGCTCCTCATTTGCAGGATGATATCTCTGTTTACTGATCAAGTTTCTCTCTACTCGAATTCGAATCTAAGAACGCAAATTGGCTGTGAAAAGACATGATATATGTTCTTTCATGTCACTGCACACGTAGATAGTTATTGACACAAATTTGATTCGGTTAATGTAGAAATTTTCAATCGAGGAAACACCAGAAGAGGATTTCTAGAAGCCTGGCACTCAAGTGAATCAGCGAATAGCAAACATATTAATATAGACCAAATTTACCAGCTAATAAAAAGTAAATCATGTGACAAGAAAGTTTAAATTCCAAGTCAATAAAAAATGGTCGGTACGGATGTAAATCGACTACCTGCACCAGTCATGAAGACGGTTGCCAGGAGATACAATGATATCATTCCTGGAGAATTCAAATGAATTTATTTTATACTAAAACCTGCGCTGAAGATGTTGTCCAGAAGGATGACGAAAGCTTCGCAATTATAGCAACCAGCTCAGAGAAAACAACTAATTCCAACTCAATACGTATCTTTTCCAGTAGTGATGAAAATGAATGGTACCTAAGCTTTAACTCACTAATCAGTTTTTTTAATTCAAATTGTAGGCAAGTAGAAACGTCTAACTAGACTAGGGGTGAAATTAATCGCATATATTTACTGCTACTTAATTTCACCTTCAAATTCACTTATCTTAAATCATCCGATTAATAATATTTTCGTGTGTTCTAAATCATTTCCGATGATTAGATGGGAAATTCAATTTCTTCTTACCCTTACTCTACAACTAACATGTGTTTAAACAAAATCCTTCAATTTACATTAAGCTTTCAAGTGCAAGCTTATGATTCTGTCCATTTTGTTGTCAAGATCCTATTTGATTTTATCTACTCACTTCACCGATATTCTATTCCAGGCAGTCGTCTAAAAAGAACACTGAAGAGAGAATCGGTAACTCTAAATTATAACAGCCCCAAACGAGACTACCTAATAAACACTTTGGCAAATTCCCATCGACCAGTCAGATGTATCCGTATTGGAAGTGCGCAATTTGAAAAAAAACGTTAATATATAAGTAATGCAGTGCTAAAAAGTAGTTGTATGAGATAACTTCCCTATATGTGTTTCAAGAAAACCTCCCAATTTCTCATAGGAGTCCTCATAGTTAGGTTAAACCACTTTCTGTGTGGGGATTCGTCGAGATAACTGTAAATCATCGTGTTGCTTGATTAATTCACCTCTCCGCTCTTCTTTTTTAGGTGACTCGAGAGACTTTTGATGGAATTTGTATGAGTCCCATCAAAAGAAATTGACGAAATCATCCTTATTACTGACCACATTATAAAAATAGCCCAGGGATGACAGCTGGATACACGTTTTCTCCCTTCCAGTGAACCTGTTGTCTAAGAAGTAGTACTTAAAACTAGATTTGGATGAAATTTGCCACGTAATTCGTGTACAGCATCCACAATTTCCTCCATACACTATGGACTCATCTGACGGGTTACTCAAGGTCATTAATCCGTTCATTAGGTGGTCTCGTTTTGGACTGCTGTTGTTTAGAGTCATCAGAGAATCTAATATTGTAGGCATGAAATACGATTAATCTAAAGATTTTGCCATTAACTTAAATTTGTGTTAGAGTTCCTGGAATTCAAGTGCCATTGTAATTCACTAAATGACTTCCTTGGTAAGATACGCATAATTCAAACTTTTGGGTGTAACGCTTATCACTGAACCGCTGGTTCAATATTTCTTTAATTAAGTGTTACTTTTTCTCTTTAATTCCTTCTAGTTAAACTCTCAATATTTTCTGCCTTTAAATTAGTCAATAACGAAGTAGTAAGGTATTAATTAGTGTTTCATAGATCCATGTTTATTTGGCAAAAGCATATTTTGTTATATTATGAAAACATTTCAGTATGAAAATCAGAATGGTTCACCCTTGAGTTTTCATCATTAACTTTATCAGTTGATACTTCTTCTCCTTGAAAAGTGCCTTTAAACCACTTGTTATTGTTTGTACATATTCATTATCCTCTTGTGAAATTTTGCTTTTACTCCTTACAGACAGTTTCTTCTACGGATACAGTTTCTGACGTATTGTTCAGAGCCCTAAGATCATTTGGTCGTACTGATCAAAGTGTTGACAATTATGATCTCATTCAAATTCGTAAAGATGAACGACGTAAGTAATCCTTGTTTTCTCTATATCTCCATATTTTTGGAAGAAGGAAAATAATTTTCAGGTGTTAGTTTCCAAGGTTTTGATTGGTTTCAAGTTTTATCGCGAATTGGTATCGGTTAGCGAAGTATTAGTGGCTGGCTACAAGACGACGTTTCCCGGAGTTCTAGTGAAAAGTCGTGACCAGTGGGGGGAGCGGGTTACACCAAGTCAGGTGTGGAGACAAATACACACCAGTGACACTTACTAGAAGCAGTGCTGAAAATCGGTGATCGATAGAAGTTAGAATTGATGCACTATTGGATTCGATCCCAGTGGTTTAATGGTCGAGTTTGACTCGTAACAAGAAGGTTCTTGGTTTGATCTCTGGTGAGGTAGGTTCGTTTATGCATACGATTAAAAAGTCCCAAGCTAGCCGCCCATTCTCATGACAAGTATATTATTTTAAAGTCCTATGCAAGATTGATATTTTAAACGGCTTGTGCTTAGTGGATAGACTGAGGTATATTGAACTGCTTATTGTTCTGTGTCCTGTTATTTTGCAAGAAAGATAGTCTGGGGAAAGATGCACGGTACAGACAGTAACGAAGTCTTAAGACGAAATTGTCTGCTACCTACACTCATATGCAATATCACTTAGCTGTTTCCTAAAGATATCTTTGCTACTCCATTTGTCCTAGTCGACCCCCGGAAAAAGTCCATCATCAAAATAGTTCACCCTCGTTCGCTACCTGAATTTTTGTGGAAGTGGTCAGAGAAAGCCAAACTCCATTAAATCGATCATAGGAAAATTGCATAATTTGGAATTCCGCAATATGTAGGCCATAGTATACAATCCGCTTAATATCGTAAAAATGAAAATCAAATGAAAAACAAAATATCAGGATAGTAGTGGTAAATCATTTATACCATACAGTATTTAATGTCGGCGGCACAGCTGTCTCAGTCGAGGCTGTGAAATTACATCGACTGAGATGGTTAGGATATGTGTTACGTATGCCTAGTCATCGCTTTCCTCGACGGTCAATTTCAGCTGATATAGGGTCAGGCTGGAAAAGAGCTAGCGAAGGTCAAACCAAAACATGGAACCAGTCAATGAAATCTACAAGAGTTAGTCTAAGCCACGCAGGAAGGTGTAGACTTCCTGACTGATCGGGGTCCTCGGGACGGTAAAAACCAGTGGTTTGAAACAATTGGTGATATGGCTCAAAATCGTTCTCAATGGCTGACGCAGATGCATCCACTCCTTGTGATTTATGATTTCCACTGAAACTATATTGTTATTCGTTATTCACACTTCTGTTTACTGTGTCTATTGTGCATTTCTTCTCTTTCTTTGTGTGCTACAAGGAGGGAATGTGGCGACTTGAACTGCCGCACATATGTGTAAAGTTCTATGTCGAAAACAGACAGACAGACACAGCTGACTTGCCGATCGTCTGAGGGAAACAACTCACCGCCGTTACATGCCTATTATTTAGCAGTAAGACTACGCCCAGAGATCCCTAACATGATCTAAATGATGGTAATAGCTTTTGATCTAACGGATATCCAAACAGTCTTTGTGTCATGATAGGACCTGCGAGAACATTAGTTCCAGTCAGTGAGGCCCGTCGGGCCACCACTTCAAGGTAGCAGCAGCTATCGGTAGCGAATTGATGATGATTACTTTCAAGCTATCAATTTGTAGCTACAGATTCCTCTCTCATTCTTAACAATCTAGTTTACTTCAATTCATAATTTTTTCTTTTGTTAAACTCTTGTTTTCATGTGTCTCTATAGATGTAGTCCTTCAAAAGAATGCCAACTTTTATGAATCCATACACTATCCTTCGTTGTATGCATCAAATAATACCAAATACCATAATCCACTGGAATTCATCATTTGTACATCACTTAATAATAATAATAATATGAGTCATAATAACAACAATAGTATAACTAATTCACCGTCAAATACACATCATGTTAAAAAGAATTACAATAATAATCCAAATCAACATAAAAAGAATCAACCAAATTCTGTATCACCTGAATGTGCTAGACACTATCAACTAACCAATAAAAGTTCAAATAAAAGATGTGTCGTTGAATTATGGTCCTAACTAACTAACTAACACTTGTTGCTCATTATCAGATGACGAACAAGCCAACAAATTAAACATATCTCAGTTGATTTTATCTATATATATTTTTTGTTTTACCTCTTGAAGAAAACTGTGTGATCAGCAAATTATCAAAGATTTATCAAAAATTGAATTTTTATTTATTTATTTTTCTTTTCTGAATATTTTGTAACCATTTGTCTTTCAAATTATGCATTTCATTCATATCTTTACCTCTTCTTCTGAATATTATCTCAGCTCATCATTATGTTCTACAATTTTATAATGTATTTCAATGATAATCACTGTGTGTTTGTATGTGTGAGTGGGCGAGTGAGTGCATGCGTATCATCAGTGATCAGTTTCCTAATGCCACTTTTTCTTATACATCATGAAGATGAAGAGCAAGGAATGCGAGATAGCGCCATTATTATCATTACTATTTTGTTTATACTATTTTCTATTTAAAGATCCAATATTCAAGGAAATCGTCTTTTCATTGGCTAATTTGTGTTGTTTTCTTAATTCATTGTTGCTTTTCTTTCATAATTTCTATTTGTATTTGTTTTTTTGTATAATTGTTGTTCTTTACTTACCAATTGAACCACCTACACCTGTACATGACTGTGATTTCTCGTCTTATCGTCTATTAATAGTTTGTCATTCCTGTTTATAAATCTATGAACTACCTTTTAAAGTTAATTTATACAACATTAATATTATAAAGATTTCTGAATATAATTTATAACTTTTGAATGGTTTTGTGAGCAATCGACAAGGATCTGTGAAACTAGAGTTCTATCAAAGGGGTTGCCTAGTTTGTGGCTGACAGTACAAAGCTCAGATATAGTCTATTTTACAGAATGATTTCAATGATCAAGTAAGGTCGTTATGTCAGTCAGTAGAGTGAATTGGTGGCCGACAATCATCTCTTCCTGAATAGCATTAACTTCAAACATGTGGCAAGACATTGCCTGACCTATTCATCTCCATCATCAGATCAATAATAGACCCAAATAGATCACGTAGAAGCTATAAACTATCTTGTCTGCTGGTGAATCTTCTAGACTGATGACCACATGGTTAGTACTGGGGAATAAACTGTGTGTTATTTGGCTACATCCTAGTGGCTAGTCAACGAATTTGTGTAACAAAAAAGATGTACTTACACGATAAACATGCATATACTTCCAATGTAGGCTTAAGGTGCATCACAGAAACTACATAGGCTAAGAGTGAAATTAGTCTTTAAGATTCCCTGTTCAAGACAAGTCAGTCAATAGAAGAGCCTAAATCGTTACATAGATAGGAATAGATCCTACTAATTGACCATACTTCGCATTTTTGAAAATCGAATGTCTCACTTATCCCTTACTCGATAGCCTATAACTTCTCATTCCTGCATGTAGCAAAATCTCTAAAATAATACTGAACACATTGATAGTAAGATTTACGTAGTGCAGAAAGTGATTATTGCGTCAAATTTTTTGGACAGCTTCGCCCCTTAATCACGGTTCAAGTTTCATATTTTTGTTCAACGGGACAATGAATACAAACCCTATCAACCTAGTCCCATTTCAACTTCTAAGTATACAAAACTTATAGTAATTCTTAAGTAGTAAGCCCCTAATATTTGGTCTTGGATAATATATTATTAACTTCACATAAGTGAGCTTAAAATTTAGTGTTATTAAACAGAATAGTTCGATAGACTTTCAAACCTACGCTGAATACAAATTAAGTTAAAATGTATATTAGCACGTGATACTTATTGATGATTGTTTTTTCAAGTTGTAAATAATGAGAATTATAAGTAAAATAACTGTTTTGATAGAAGCAGATATCAAAGTAGTTCTCATTATCACAAATAGGTTGAAGCTGGAAATTAACATAGTTGCATATTAACGTGTCCACTGAAAGAAGTGACCGTACTAATTAGTTCTGGGTGCTGCGTACTGGTGAGGAGTCCCAATCTAAAAGCAAAGTTTAAGTACTTCTTAATTTCCAGTGGTTTCCTCATTGATACAGATTCGCAGTGACAACTACTTGGACAGCTATCGATTCGTAAGAGACAAGTTGTTCTAGTCAACAGTAAGTACTTGGATTTGGATTTAGAAATAACAACAAATTAAGTGGAGAAATATCCTCCTTTTCAAATAGTTTCTCAACGGCTCCACATTAATTATAGTTTTATATCAAAATTTGTTATATAGATCATATTTTTCTCAACTGCCACATTTATCTTTACAGTTCAGTGCTGTTTGTATTCCCCCCCATTAATGACCTTGGAACTCTATTGGTCGTTGACTGTTTTAACTTATCAATGCACTTAGTGTCCCTCAAGGCCACTTAAAGCATGTATATATGCAACTGTTGATTCGAGACAGTAAAAGCTCTCCACATCAACAGTCTTCTTGTGTCATGGGTTCGGTAGTATCGTTGTTGTTGCTAATGCTGACAGTAGGCATGCATATCGACTAGGTAAGAAGTTCGTTAGCGCACACTAGTATATTCACGGTGACTTTAGTCGATAACAACTATCAGTTTCAAGATATATGAGGTGCGAAAATGATTGATTATGAAATAGTTAATTAGTAGGAGTAACAACAGACTTCGCCTCTTTCATGTGTATTTGCGAGTTTGACTGCTCCTGTAGAGCCAATTACATTGGGTGTACTACTAGACAAGTTTATCGTTGAATTTCTAAACACCACCCATCCTAGTTAGGCAATTGACAAAATTTTGTCTTATCCTTATAACTATCATGGGACACTGTTATTTTATTATGATTACTATTTTAGCCAGTCCAATTAACTTATTTATATTTTTGGCATTCTTAGATAATTCATGTACCAAATTCTTCTTTGTCCTCATTATTTTACAAACTAACTGTTATATAATGACTTGTTGCTAATCTCTACAAATTAACTGATCTTGAATTCCGTAATTATTTCCACTTGTCTACTAAGTTAACATTTCTATTTCTTGTTAAGTGATAATCTGTTGCTAACTTTCAGATTTTTCATATTCAGTTATGTCTCACCCCTTCGTATACCTCAAAACTAATAATTCTTATTGATTAACACATCACCACATAGTTTTGATGTAAAATTATATATACTAGGGTTGACGACCTAGTTAAAAAATAATGTATTTCTTTGCTCCATTTTTTTGTTTCCCACTATCTGATAGTACATAAAGGCGATAATTTTTGCTTGAAAGAATTTTCTCTGGAAACAGAACCAGTATTTTTAATGATGAACTTTATTTATTTTGTGAATCAATTATTTCTTAACTAAAGCCTTTAACTAAGCAGAATATGAAATGCTTTCAACGCTTTCCTGTTTTGTTGATGAAATGCTAAAAACTTACATAATATCTAGGCTAACATACTCCCCTTTTTTAAGTGTAGCCAACCAGTGAGTGATACCATAGAACTGTTACCGAGTAACAGGTACAAGATATCTACGATAGGAATGTTAAGTCAATCAGCGTAAAATCTGAAAGAAGCAACCTCCTTTAACTACCTACTTGGGAAGCATCGTTTCAACTACAGGCGGATGGAACTGACGAAGATATCAAAGCACGAGTCGGGAAAGCAAGGAAAGCTTTCATTAAGTCTGTGTGGAGGTCAACAGCACTCAGCATGAAAATGAAAATAAGATCCGGATTTTCAACTCTAATGTGAAGTCAGTGGTACTATACGGATCAGAGACTTGACACTGCGTCACGAAGGGCACTTCGAACAAACTACAAACCCTATTCAACAGCTATCATCGCTCAATACTCAAGATCAGATGGCTAGAACACATCGGCAACAGGGATGGGCCTCTGGGAGCGAACCAACGCAGCAGGAACCGATTGTGCGACAAATAAGCAAGAAGAAATGGAGGTGGATTGGCCATACTCTGAGAAAACCAACCATCAAGTGTTTTACATCACACGCCAGGCCATCGCTCGAGTGGAATCCGAATGGGAAGCGGCGAGTTGGTCGCCAGTGCGAGGGTGACATGGAGGTCATGTGAAGAGGAGATGAAAGGATGTGGGCAGACGTGGAGCCAGGTGAAAACGTTGGCAGAGAATCGAACGCAATGGAGACGTTTGGCTGAAGCTCTATGTTCCTCTAGGAGCTAAAGGAAACAAACAATAATATAATAAGTCTGTAAAAAACACCAACCTGAAATTATTTATTCAACTTCCAGTGTCAACATGGTTTAATTTGTCTCCATATTATTATTATTATATTCCTTTACGTCCCCAGTGAAACATAGGGATTCAAGCAAGAGGCTTGAAGTTTCGGTAGCAGTGGTGTTCATTTTTACGGGATGGTGTTGCTAGCCCAACCTTTCCTCTTTACCAGTCTTATTATTGGTTTAGCGAGGTGAAGGAGTGCGTCGGCAAAGGATCGAAACCCGAAGCACATGCGTGGTTGGTGGGCATTCTACCGCTGTGCCACCGACACAGACAAATAAACTACAACTCGAGCATAACCCATCGTGGCGACTCAATCAGAAGTTCTACACCAGACTAAGCTGTGGCCGGAAAAATTAGGACGAAGCCTTTGAACAGCAACCTGTGTTGATATACGGGTATATACGCCAGCAGGCGCTCGCTCATTCCACGACTTAAAGTGCATAGTGATAGATGGAAAACCGACCCTCGGACAGACGTGGCTGCAGGATGTCCTGCAGCAGCATGTCACAGCAGTATGCATGTCACATTAATTGACACAGTGGGCTGCACTCTTTATCGACTCACGATTCGAGTGATCCACCGCTGAAAGTACTGTATGAGCTATAAACTATGGGTACTGGTTTCGGGCCTTGGTGGGAACATCACCACTCACTGAGAAATGCAGGTACATCCAGATGACGAGTCCCAAATAGGACGAAATGCGCATCCTGGATTCCACTGCTAGTTACCATCCACTAGCTAAACAATCCCAAGTAAATGTAAAAGGTCCAGTTACATAGTCAACAGTTTTAGAATAGTATAGTTAGATCAACTCATCGTGAACTTAAGTTAAGAAAATAAAACGCATTATAAGCTAAGTATTAAAAATATATAATACAGGGATAACTTATATTGACAGCATTACAGTGGTATAATATTCAACAATGAAAAAAATAATAATCTCAAAACAACTATGTTGTATTGTTGGATTTGAAAAAAGAAGACAATGAGGCTTGTTTTACTGCCGGTTTGATGTTTGTATTCTTTTTGTTCGCCTGTTTAATCGGTTTCTGTAGCGTAGAAAAACAAATGTTAAAAAGAATAAAGTGGTTTGAACTTGCACAGCATTTGTAAATCATATTTAGTAGCAAGAAAGGTGAGTGAAGACCTAAATAATATCATCACAATGATTTTAGTTACTTATAAGTAGGATAAAATAATATTAGTAAATATAGTTTCCCGCAAAAATGGTGTTAAAACTAATGAGAATACAATTGGTTTCCAAACATTTCACATAAACGAAGGATGTGATTTTCCACATTGTTTCTACGTTGTATGTGTGTGTAAATAACACACTAGGACTTTAAGCATTTGACTAACCTAGCAACAAAACAATTTAAGGTGTAGTCACATGTGCTTCATATACACATAGGATACCAACAAGATCTTTTGCACGTAGAAGAGAGATACAATTTCTTAGTTTTCTGTAGTAATGGAATTCCGATTACACGAAAATATTCTTTGGAAAAGGATGTAATTTCAAAGAAATCGTTTCGGGGCATTTGTGACAAAACAATGAAGTACGATTGTAGCGGATAAAAATAGGCATACATTTCATTAAAAGTTATCATTGATGATTGTACAGATGTGGAAAGACTGATTTATGCATATCCTAAACCGTAGGCCCTCTTACTTTGCCGAGCCTTATCTAGTAAATAATGATGACTAAACGCATGTTTGTACAATGAAAATGGTGTTCCCCACCAGTTTGAAAACCGAAAATTACTCATCTTCTTTTAGGTGGTCTCTGAATCCCTAATCAAGACCTGTTGCTACTACAATGGATTTTGACTTATGACAAGTTCGAAATAAATATTAATCACGTGTCTAGTACACATAGTTTGGATATATGGTGATATATAAAGTCGGCAAGCTGGGAAAAATATGAATAAAATCTTCTTATCAGAAAATCTTTATTGCCGACAATGTAATTACGGACAGCCAAATTGATTATACTCTCCTTTCTCTCTTAGTTCATTTCAAACAGTATTACAATTCTAAATAGTGGGTCATGAGCAAATCGAATAGTTGGACAATGTATCCGGATGATCACATGGTATTACCATACCGTAAGCAACACTCACCATACGGTTTTTAATACAACCCTACATGTGAAATAGATTCAATATAAAATCGCGAAGTTAAAGTGTCAGAGTTTTATAGTGGGGTATATTCTTATCAGCCGTAGACTTTTCGAATGTTTAAAAGCCCACACATTAATTAATTATGATACCAATCAGAAAACCGAACAGAGAAATAGGAAAAACAAAAGAAGCAGTGCGATTTCCAACTTACATCTTGTTTGATAATAGGAGATGCAGTTAGTGAAGTGGAATTGTCAGTTTTCAACGGCAAATTCGGTTGACTTTTCTGGTCTTTGGCTGAATCAACGTTGGGCGTTGCTACTGGTTTGGAAGTCTCATCATCTGAAGCACTTTCCCAACCCTTCTCTGTAACTGTAGAATAAATTTTTAGAGAATAGAGTTGAAGTAGAATTTCGCTGGAAAATTCCAACTAGTAACGAAAAGCTGACAGATATTATCAACGCAAAGCCTGATGTCAAAGTATATTAGTCCTGACACAAGGGTAAGTAGCTAGTCTGAAAATGAATTAAAATTAGTCTGTGATAACGTTCTTTATCATTGTACGGACAGATAACCTATTGATTTTAACAGACTGAAAAGAAGTTAGTGAATTATGATTCACAGACAATGGGTCCCGAATGAAAAGTAAACATATGTTGAAACTAGATTCGTATGGAACTTAATTAAATAAATTCAACCCGAACGGGGAGCGGGGAGTTGGTCTTCAGTACGAGGGTCACATGTAGTAGGAGGTCATGTGAAGAGGGGATGAAAGCATATGGGAAGACATGGAGGTAGGTGGAAACGTTAGCAGAGAACCGAAGGCAATGGAGACGTGCAGCTGGAGCCCTCTGTTTCTCTAGGAACTAAAGGAAACACTAACATTATACAACAGATGGAACTATACCTAAGATATGTTCACGGTATTTTTATTGTCTGTGAAAGAAAATCAAAAGCTGAAGAACCATTGACAAAATTCAACTCATGACATCACATCAAAAAACGAAGAAAATTATACCAATAAATTCCTAGATGTTTCTCTGATCAAGGGGACTGATGGCACGGTGGAAAGTCTTCATGGGCACGACGGTACATACATTGTAAAAGTTTTGTTCCAACCCAATACAAAGAGGACTTAGTCAGAACACTGATCAACAGAGCGCACAAAATTTGTTCTGGCAGTACAATTGAACATGAAACCATCCAAAGAGTCCCAAAGAAATCTGTATACATCAATTTACCATTCAAAGGAGACGATGTACAAAAACTAGTCAGTCGAAGACTCGATGAAGCTAATGACAGGATTTATTATAGTGCAAAACTCATGTTCTTTATAATAATAAATAAGGGATAAAGAGACTTAATACATACAGGACGGAACGTATGATGTAATACAGTATTTGCGAATTCATAGATTTCATTGAACGTCAAATTGGTACTAGTGATTAGATTTGTTTCTTTTGTACAAATACCTCTGTTATTTGGAGTATTCGGTACCTAACGGCCTTAGCCAGTTTATTCGGTAAACAATAGAAGATAGAAAATGATTTTTCATTGGTAGTCTTATGGTGTGTTTAGACTAAATGTTTTATCATCGAATTGTTAATGCTTTTTATTAAACCTTTATTCAGCCACACCAGTAGATGTTCCCGGCGACGAAGGTGTTGATGCAAATGGTTCCACAGGAGCATTTGAATAGATAAATGCAAGAAGAGGTAACTAGCCCATGTACTTACTCTTTCAGATTAGATATCACAACCGGACGTTTAGAAATTATGAGTTGTAATTTACCGGATTTAGAAGTTCTTTGAATTGATTTTCTTAACTTATTGATTACGACTTTGCATAGCACGTCACTTCTAAATTGTAATCTTATGTAGAGTGTTTTCTTGTTCGGACTTTCGTAGTCATATATACCTTATTATAAAATTCATTTAAGGTATCGTATACGGTCTCTAACCTATCCGCCTTAATCACATCTTCCGCACTCACTCTATAGCTGAGGATCTTCATCAGATTCCTTTTGTACTGAAGAGGAACAAAGCTATGGAAATGTCTTGACCATGTGTTTTGCTTACATCACAATCTGACCTTGTGATAAGCATACTATGTATATATCTTCCTATACAACTGACTGCCTGACGGATAGCCATAACACTTATCCTAGCTATGCACCTCTTCAAGTTTTTACATTTTAAGAAGGCGCAGAAGTGAGGGGACAGTTAAAGATACTATGACAGACAAATATACATGGGACAGGACAGAGAAACTAATTTGAATAAAAACAACTAGAGCTTTCTGAAGCGTCAGTGGCACGGCGGTGGAAATGTCACCAACCACGCGTTTGATTTGGGGTTCGATCCCCGGCAGATGAACTTCTTTACCACTCTAAGCTGGTAATGCGTCGTTGGCGAGCATTCTACCGCTATGCCACCGACGCCCACATAGGTATGCCAAGGGCATGATATCTACAGATCACTTAACAATTCCCAGCGATTTGTATTAAAACATAAACGCTTAGAATTTCGTCTTAGCTAATTATATAAAAAGTTACACATTTGTATTGTGTAAGAATAGCGACAAAGACATAACCATCAAAGTGAAGAATTAATGTTTATCTAAAACATCTTACCCATAAAGCCATCTTCATCTGCAAATGTTTTCATTACTTGATGGCGAATACGATTTGGACGAGCTGCTTCAGTAGGCTTTTGTGAACTTTTCAAATTTACTTCAGGCTTATTCACCGAGTGTGATGGAACTTTCTCCACATCTATCTTTTTCATTTTCTTGGGTGATTTTTCTAGCTTTACAGACTCAACAATAAACGAATCTGTCTCCGAATCAGATACCAACACTTTACCTTTATCTAGGACCGAAAATATAAAAATTATTGGAAATCAACAACAAGAAATAAATGCTTCCTAGATCATAACAGGCATAAAAAGTATGATATTACTAATTTTAATGTGGACTTGCAATTGTATTTTCAAAAGATAGTCGGTCCTTCTAGAGCTGATACTTTCACATGGATTAAAACAGCCCTAGAAATATCAGCTTAAAGAGATATGTGGCTTTTTGGAGCATACTAACTTATAAACAAAATTCAAAACTAGAGACATCGTTATAGACAAAACATTTGCCCAAACTTGTATGCACAATTAAACGAAAATGGCTTTGATACTTCTCCGCTAATGACCATTACATATGGCCTTATGTCTAACGAAAGTGGAGTTATTACATTATTAGTGCTAGACATATATAATTGCAAATGAGTAATTGACCAGTTCCCGTGATTACAACTGCAGATAGATCACTGACAAAGAATAAAAATAGGTGGATAGAACCGTGACGCTACATACTATTGGTTGATTGATATGGTTAGTAGGATAACACTCACACCAGCCAGAAGTGCTTAATTTATTACCAGTTCGCACAAGTAGCCAGCCAGAATTCAAGTGATTTCGACTGATTTGCTTCTCTGATATGAGTGAAACCGGTACACCACTTTATGAGCTCGAACCGAAAGGAGTGAAACTTCAGTCTGGTTAGCGAACACTACTGGTTGATGTAAATAGCATACAACTACTCATATCAACCAACCAGTAGAATACAGAGCGATTCATTCATGTTTGCTTTCTCCACTGGCATTTACAGTACCAAGTAGATCACATATTGTGGAATGAATAATTTCGATTTCCAAGGGAAACTGTGGTAAAATTTCACCTTGAAGCATTTAAATTGAGAATTCGTTTTAACAGATAGAATCACCTAGAAGAAATAGCAAGGAATATAGAGAAGGAGCATTGTAGGACGTTTGGCTAGAAAATAGGCTATCATGTTAGAAAGCAGTGATGTAATGTAACGGTCAACATTTTCATACTTAAGAATAGTATGGAATGAAAAAATTCATTCAGTATACTGAAATGAATGAGAGTGAAATATACAGACGAGATATAAGTACGTGGAAGAGGAATAGGACCTTAGTCCTTTAAGGTAATATCGCAATCAATTGCATGCCTCAATGATTTTACTTTTTAGTTAAAGGATTATCGATCAGCAGCTCCTGCTACATCAGATCACTCCTTATAAAAAGGTTACGAAATTTTACACAAATAACGAAAGTAAATAATTCAACACATCAATACCTCTTTATATTTCACAATTTTACGAAAACCAACATACACCACTGACAGTATAACCGAGTGACATGCATTCACTAAGTATTTTGGCGTCGGTGGCACAGTGGTTAGGACTCTCGCCGACCATGCACATGGTCCGGGGTTCGAGCCCACGCCGACGCACACCTGATATCTATGGTCGGCCTGCGAAATTTGGGCTACCGATATCCACGCTGAAAATTCCACACTTGTCCCAAAAATACGGTGTGGAATCAAGCTGTAATCAAAAAAAATATATATATATATGTGGGAAATATCAAAGACATCAGTGACCATATATCTTAGAGTGTCGGATTTTGATGAACGAGTCTTACGATTGTACGTCAAGAAATACTACACTGATTACTTAAATAACGAATCCTTAAAGAGATAAAAGAAAATATTTTTTAGTATCACGCAATAATGCTTTGTTTGAGTTCAGTCACCCAGTTTGGATACTTCATGCGCCAGGTTATGGACTACATATATATTGCGTGATGACTGGAGATTAATAACCAGTTGTGCCCAGGCTGAGAAAGGTGGGTCCGGGTTCGAATCCAGCACCAACTTACCACTAATAAAATGCTAATGTCGATGACCTGTATCTCCACGACATAATACTGACTTACCCTTATTACTAGGATTTTGTTTTTTCTTTGTGGACTGATCATCACGTTGTGAATTAGCTTTTGAATTAACTGAGCCAGCATATTTACGATTCTCATTTTCCACATTTTCTTCCTCATCTTCGGATTCAATGACAACACGTTTTCGTTTCTGTGCTGAAACTATGCATAAATGTAAACAAAATGAATAATGAAAAGATTACGTGTATTTTTCGCACCAAACTCCTCCTCCTCATCTTCTTCTATGACTACAAGTTCTTTCGGTTTCTCGACTTTTACTGGTTTGGATATTCTAAAATTGCATAAATAGAGTGGATATAACAAGTGGAACAGAGGTTTACACTTCAATCTTGTTATTTGGCTTTACATCCTTTTGAACTGTGTTAACTACTGGAATTAAGTATACGATGATAATTAACTAACCTTGTTGAACAGGTTTCTCTGCTTTAGTGAAAAAGTTTTTGAAGTCCGATGTTTTAATTTTTTCATCACGTCCAGCTATATTTTTTTAGTAAAACAACAGTGCATCTTTAAATGACTTACTCGTAGAAAGTTTCGGAATTGTGGGGACACCAGATTTTGCTACAGCCTTTGGTATAATCTCCTGGGTGATTTCCTGGTTTTGACGACATGAAAATGGAGTACGAGAAGACTTAATACTTGGTTCCCACGGGATACTGATTATTCTGTTTTAAAAAAATTAATACATGGAGATAAATAAGCATGCGATCAGATTACATTTATTTACTTCATTTTAACAAACTAACCTTTTTAACTGACTTTCAGAGATATCATGCAACAAATTACAGCATGCTAATGACAAAGAATCCTGCGTCGTTGGTATTACGTAAAAAGATAGGTACCTTGCACTTTTGGCGTTGTATGCTATACACAACACGTTTTGGTGCAGATGAGAAAGACTTTTCAGCCAGTGAAAGTTGTTCTGAGTTGACAAGTTTTACTAAAATATCGCCTTGTGAACTGATTCCAGTTAACAGATAAACAGATGATAAGTTGTCACGGGCCTGAATGTATGAGGTCATAAGACTGAAAAAAAAAATACTTAGGACCAACAAAATATATTACCGTCTCGAATCATTTATATTTAAGTCGAAAGTGATTGACAACCAATTGGCAGTGACCTTTATAACAGAAAATTAACAATAGTCAGTCGATAAACATACAAATCCATTTTCATCCTCTAATTTTTCATCCAGATTTTCGAAAAGTAGTTGGTCCTCCATTGAATGAAGGGCAAAATGTTATGAGCTATGAAAAGATAGAAGACAAAAATCAATAAATACATTCATCATCAACTCAGAAAATCCCAATCATGAAGAAATCACTTATGGCATATATATATATATATATATATATATATCAAAGAACAACCAGCAGGAGGTTATGAATAAGCACCTATAAATGAAAAAAACTAAATGCACTATTCAGTTTGACCGGAGAAGATTTTGAATTTGCTGGACGAGGGATTTTAAACTGTGCAACTATTGCAAGTTTACTACTACTTATGTGTTTGAATACATTTACAGGAAGTAAACTTCAAATTTGACTGTATGGATGTAACATTTGTCTTATTTTTATTACAACTTTATGACAGACTTTTCAAAGTAGGACTTAGCACAAAAGGGCGTTAGCTCAAGTCGCCTGACTCAGAGCACAAATAAAGTAGAGAAAGAAAATGTAATGAGAAAAATATGCAGACTAGTAGGACGTTTTAGAGTCCGGATGACTAGTGGTAGTACGTATATTATCACAATTACTCTCCGCCAGTATATGCCTACAGGCATCTGGAATTAGCAAGAGAATTGCGGAAACTTGGTCATTTTAGTCAGAGATTCATTTAATAGATGAATGTGTGAATAGTGTAATGATTAAATGAACAGTGGAGCTTTTTAAGGTAAGGGAGATGACAATGAGAGAACATATCTGCACCACTGTGAACGATTTCAGGCCATTCTACCCAACTAGGGGTTCTCAGCGTCCTGAGTACTCTACACGTTTTTGCGTGACTCAGATCGATAGTCACAGACTTCCTCGACCCGACCGAAAGCTGCTACCTTGACGTAGTGGTCGGGCTTGAACACCGCAATGACCTAATCAAGCTATACTGGCTGAGACTTATGTCTCTTGAGGTTCTACCATGCCAGGCAGGTTGTTTGGATAGCGGTTAAACAAAAAGCAGCTACCCAATCCAACATCATGTCCAATACAAAATTACAAAATCTCATGCCGGATCGGCCGTGGCCCGGATTAACAACGACCGCGCTTCCTGCTGCCGTGTCACAGGGCGGGAGTGATAAATCTGCTACTGAGACACACCAAATAAAAAAGAACGAACAAAAACAGGCCACGTGTGACAGGCCTCAAGCAGTTGTCCCCTGGGCTCTGCGGTCACGCAACCAACTTCCACGGTGTGGGCAGCCGGGAAGTAACAATCGCCCTCACAATCCGAAATGCACATGAAACCTCTCTATTACTCACTCATCTTTGTCTTCATCATCATCTCTATCATCTTGCCTTCCTTCCACTGATGCAACTCCTCGACTTGATAGCTCTCCACTTCCTCTCCACTCTGCGTCCACTAAAAACGATGGAAGCCAAAAAACCACCACCGACAACCTCTTAAAGCCGCGCCACCAATTTCACATAGGAGCTCTTAATGTTAGGACACTTTGCCAAATAGGACAACAAGCATCACTAGCCAAGACCCTGGCGTCACGAGCCATTGATGTATGCTGTGTTTCAGAAACACGCATACAAGACCCAAGTGTGGTTATTCACCTAACCCCACCTAGCCAACAGTTTGAATCTGCAAAATTCACCCTGAGGGTGTCAGGAGATGCCACAGCTACTTCACGAGGATTAGCTGGCGTAGGGATAGCTTTGAGTACTAGGGCAGAAAAGACATTGCTTGACTGGATCCCGGTAGATAGCCGAATGTGTGCTGTCCGTCTGAACGGATCAGTAAGAAGGAGGAAGGACTGCACTACTCGCCGATGCCTTTTCGTAATCTCCGCCTACGCCCCCACTGACTGCAGTTCAGATGAAACGAAGGATGAGTTCTACCAAAAGCTGTCTAGTTTGGTGGAAAGGCTAAACGCTCAAACATAGTCGTTCTAGCTGGTGACTTTAATGCTCAAGTAGGGAAATTGTGTCAATCTGAGAAGGATGTCGGTGGCACCTATGGAGTTCCGTGCCAGCGAACCGACAACAGTGACCGTCTCCTACAGTTCTGTTCTGATAATCATTTGTTTCTTGCAAGCACTAACTTTAAACACAAGGAGAGACACTGTTTGACTTGGAGACCCCCTTCATCAAACCAACGCTGGACACAAATAGACCACATAGCAATAAGCTATCGTTGGCGTGGGTCGGTAGGAGATTGTCGCTCCTTCTGGAACACGTGCGTAGATACTGACCATGCACTGGTCCGCGCTCGGGTGTGCTTACGACTGAACGGACGTAGGAAACAGCTGGCGGTAAAACCATCACGTCCCCAGCTCGATCAGGAAACTAAATCCGTATTTCAGGAAGAACTAGCTAAGCACGTATCTGTGTTCGACAGCTGTGCTCACCCTGAAGAAGCTTGGAAAAATATCCAGGCAGCCATAGATACAGCTGTAAAAGCTGTGAATAAGGTAAACCCAAAGGTGAGTAAAAACCACTGGATCTCCACCGCCTCATCCGAACTGATAGATGCTAGAAGACTTATTCCGGCGAGCTCCGAATTCAATGAGGAAAAAAAAAAAGCGAAAGCTGGAGGCTTACGAAAACTCCGCAAGGACCGTGAACAGTGGTGGGCGACAAAAGCCAAAGAGATGGAGAAAGCTTTGAGGATAGGCAACACCAGGCAACTCTTTGGACTCATCAGGGAAACGGGTGGGAGAAGACAAATCATTAGTGAGACAATCTCGGAAAAAAATGGCACTATAATTAGCTCCCAGGATAGACGACTGGATCGTTGGAAAGAGCATTATGAGGAGCAGTTTAATTTGCCCACAGCCACGCTCAACCTTCCGAGCATCCAACACCTCCCTGAATGGGATATAAACACAGGTCCTCCGTCACTAACTGAGGTTACTAAAGCTGTCACCAATCTGAAACTAGGCAAAGCAGCGGGACCTGATGGAATGACGCCAGAGGTATTTAAGTACGGTGGAGACAGCTTACTGTCCGGATTAACTGAGGTACTAGGCAGCGTCTGGGAATCAGAAGAAGTCCCATCGGGTTGGTGTAAGTCACTGATTATCCCCATATACAAGAAGGGAGACAAGTCTTCCTGTGATAATCACAGAGGGATTAGCTTGACTAATATAGTATCTAAAGTCTTAGGCTCAATAATCATGCGTAGACTGAGTGGTGCTCGGGAAGCACAAACACGAGAGAGCCAGGCAGGCTTTAGACCAGGAAGAGGGTGTATTGATCATATCTTCACCCTCCGACAGATTCTAGAACATAGGCATTCCTACCGGCGTCCAACAGTCATTATATTTCTTGACCTAAAGGCAGCATTCGACTCTGTCGATCGGGAAGTTCTCTGGAGATGCTTGGCTGTAAAGGGAATTCCAAGAAAATATATTGCACTGATTAAGGCACTCTATTCGTACTCATACAGCCAGGTGAGGGCTTACGGCGAGCTGTCATCTGAACTGATGACGACCAGTGGTGTCCGTCAAGGATGCCCATTATCTCCTTTTCTATTCAACTTCATCATAGATGTGTTAATGGACTTAACCCTAGGTGACTTCAGCGACTCAGGGATTGACTTGCTACCAGGGAATAATCTCGTTGACTTGGAATATGCAGACGATATAGTCCTTCTAGGCGAAGACGCTGACGAAATGCAGAGTCTTCTAAACACCTTGAGCCGCAATCTACGAATGTTTGGCATGCGATTCGCTCCCGCCAAATGCAAGATGATGTTACAGGACTGGACTACATCGACGCCTAGTTTAAAAATAGGAAGTGAAGTGGTAGAGCACGTTGACCGCTTCACTTATTTGGGAAGTACCATCAGCCCCAACGGGCTGATCTCTGACGAAATCTCAGCACGAATACAAGGGGCTCGTTTCGCATTTGTTAGTTTACGCCGACTCTGGCGTAGACGAGATGTTCGACTATCGACCAAAGGGCGGGTGTACTGCTCATCAGTCCGCTCCGTCCTCCTTTATGGTTGTGAGACCTGGCCACTGAGAGTGGAAGACATGAAAAGACTAGCTGTCTTTGATCATAGGTGCCTGCGTTCTATTTCCCGTGTAAAGTGGCATAATAAGGTGAGCAACATGGAGGTTAGGCGTAGAGTTCTAGGTAAACAGGGGAAATCAATCGACGAAGTCGTGAAGCTACAAAGACTGAGATGGTTAGGACATGTGTTACGTATGCCAAGCCATCGCCTCCCTCGACGAGCAATGTTAGCGGATATAGGGTCAGGCTGGAAAAAAGCTAGCGGCGGTCAAACAAAAACTTGGCATCAGTCAATGAAATCCACAACAGTTGGTCTAAGCCACGTAGAAAGGTGTAGACTTCCAGGCTGGGGTCCTCGGGACGGTAAAAATCTATGGTTGGAAACAATTGGTGACATGGCTCAAAATCGTTCTCAGTGGCGCAGATGCATCCACTCCCTGTGACTTATGATCTTCAATGAAACTGTTTTGTATTTCTTTATTACTCCTTTGTCTCACACCTCTGCTCACTGTTTCTATTATGCTTTTCTTGTACTTTCTTCTCTTGCTTCGCGTGCTACACGGAATGTGGCGACTTGAACTTCCGCACATTTGTGCAAAGTTCTATGTCGAAAACAGACAGACAGAGACAGACAGACAGACTTCCTCGACTGATGTCATGCCTTTTTCCATTCATCTTTAACTCCTTTCCCACTTAGTCACGTTTCAGCTGACATCCTCGTATAGGGGGAGGTGACGCAGCAAGTCCTAGCCATCTCAATCTAAGCAGCTTCACAACTTCAACGACAAACTTCCACTACTTATCGAACAGTACGCGTAACCCCATGATGACAACTAACAAAAGACCGAACGCAGAAATTTATGGTCAGGAATGGCCAAGCATTTTATATCTTCCACGTTCAACGGTCACATCTCCGAAATGAGGCTGGAAGAAGCGTAAAGCTGGATTGTATACACGTCATTTGTAGGACAGCCAAACATCATGCTAATGTCGAAGACTGAGCAAGTGTAGATATATAAACGAAGCTTTTTGTATTGGTACTGAGATTTTGTTTTATGTCTGATGCGATTCTCCAGGTAGGCGAAGTAATCAAGACGTCTACCTAGTTCACTTTTCTAGGCATGACAGTCAAGAATCACCTTACATTTAACAGAGGTGAATAGCAAAACAAACGTACTGAGATTTTCGCAGTGTTCAGAAGATTCTGCATTTTTTCAACATTTTTACTTAGAAAGAGAACATCTAAGTACTATACAGCAACAAGACCTGTTTTAGTAGCAAGTAAATCTCTGAAGCATCAGAACCATAACGGTCATGTTCATCAACACATCTACAATGAAGTGGAATGAAAATGGTGATGACAATAATACATGTCACCTGAGATGACAACCACGTGGTAGTTTTACATGAGTTCGAGGAGAGTGCCTTGACTAGTACTGCCTGGTCTATAGATACAAGTTTCGGTCCCAGACATCTCCACAGCATCTCGCGATGGATGAATTCAAATGCCAATTTTAGGTTAATTACGGAAAGTGCGGGACCAAGTACTTTGTTTCATTTTAGATGGAAAACATTTTTTTGAAATTTCAGCTACAGCTGGAAAACCTACCCCTACATACTTTTCAGGCAGAATTTGGATAGTAGGTAACTATAGTGTAGCTGTAGGCCAGATGAACTGTTCCTGACCAACGTCTCATTTATCCCCTCATAAATAATTGGAATTCCATCCGTTTTAGGAATCATTTCACTTGCCGTAACTTTTAAAATTTGTTTCTTTAATAAGACTAAATAGATAAGAGGTGTTATGTACTACTGGTACATTCTCCATTTTTCGCTTTTGCCACCCATCTTTGCAGTCGGTGCGAAAAATTTTAGGCAGCTTATGTTTGAGTAAATTTTACCCCTCATCGTGTCCAGAACCTGTTCCGATAACGTCCTTGAACCAATTGGCCCAAATTAAGCCGCAGAAATCCATCGGCATTTTCTAACCTTTAGTTGAAGATTATCACCGGCAGTCACTGCTGTTTACAGAGCACACTGGATATGATGTCAAGATGAATATCATTGTGTCTAGTTAACTCCCTAAACAGAGGTTTAATGTTGTCATCCAGGAGCTGGACACATGAAGTCTTTACAGCTACTTATTTTCTACGTCCCTTAAGTCGTACGCACACAGGTGCACTCACTAGTGCGTGAACGGAGTCTACGAAGGTTTTCTTCATACGTAGACTCAAGCTTTCGACAACCCTGGCTGTATATGCAATATAGCTGTGGTCTATTTGTATCTAACCTTTGCTTGATGCTACGTTAGCCAAGTGCGATATGTGCACAACCACATAGCTATGTGGTAATTCTATTCTTATTTCTCATAATACAGTCCTAACAACGTCAGAATACTAACGTGAGGTGTGGAAACTCGAAATACCGAGCAGTGACCCTAGTTATCGCACTAAACGACTTCCACAACAATATACGTTATATAAAGAACTCACACGACCTAAAAAATTTTTATTCCACAAGTCCGAATTTCAGAGCTAAAAAAGACTGCACAACCGCCGTTACGCAGTGATACTGAAACCAATATCAGACTTACGACACACCTGCAGAAAAAATTTCTTTCGCATGGTGATATATTAGGGTGAACATGCGGAAAAACTCAGGTGCACTGAAAAATGCGGGACATAATACACAGAGTTCTCCAAATTATCTGTAGTACATCCAGGCTGTATCCCTATAGAGTGGACAGCATGCAGCTGACAAAAGCAGCCGGGACAAACAGCATAAAGATATTGGGCGCATACGAGGATGTGAGAATTATGAACTCGAAACCGCCAACGATTCTGCAGTGCGCCAAAAGTCAGCTCCGAGCAACAACCCATAAACAGCAAAGTGGTAAGTCATAGGTTTTTTTGAAAACATGAAGTGTGTAGTAAACATGGAGAGTCCACCTACGTCTTGTCTGGACCATATCTGCTCATAACTGCCCAAAAGCCTAACGTGTACATACGTCCATTCCCTCAGTTCCAATATCCAATATCCTGATTACGAGCTAGTATAAACCAGTGATTTCTTTGAGCTCGCTTCTTGATTGTGAGGTAGGGGTTCCAGTTGTAACAGTCTCAACCTCTTTCCACATACGGAAGAAAAGTTTATTAACGAATAACTCATTCTGTCATGTACTCAACCTCGTGATTACGAAAAGCTTTCCGACTGAGAAAGGGATCCCTTTCTCGATGTTGGAATTTAGGAAATTTGATGACAGGAATGACCTCAATCATAGAGAATAATTAACATATGCTGAAGTAATTAAAGATTATTTCAATGCTTACACTGAAAAGATAAGAGTAGCACTTCTTCCAAGACCAAATTACATATATCACCTGCTTAAAACGACCTTGAGTTCGTTCAACTGAAAATCCCGGTGGGTCTTTCAAGGTCATTCAATGACTGAATGGTAGTCAGATTTAGATTTGTTGATTGAGGATTAAAGGCTTGTAGCCCAAGTTAATCCTTTTATACTAAATTTCTGTGCTTGTCTGAACCCCTCTTGAGTGAATCAGTTGATGTTGCAGATACCACTTCTTCTGGGAGTCGGTTCCAGGAGTTTATGACTCGGTGGTTTGTCTTGGTTTTTGAACTCTCCTGCTATGTCCTACAAGGTGTCCCGACCTTTTGAGAGGAAAAAGAGAGAATAAGTCAGGTCCGAAGTCATTGGTAAATGTTCAAAACATTGGAGATAAATCTCTCTGCATACGGTATGGTGGGTAGAAGATATTGAAACTGTAGTTTTTCCTAGCATGATAAGTTGATCATGCCTAGAATCATACGTGTTGCCTTCCTTTGGAGCCTTTCTAGAATGTTTCAGTCCCCTTTAAGACAAGGACTGTCTGCCTGAATGTAGTTTTCTAGTCTTGACTTCACCAGAGATGTGTATAACGAGGTAAACATATCTCTGGTGATTCTAGTAAAGGCTCTGAGAATTGCCCATAAAAATTTAAAACGCGCGCAATAATGAGCTGTAGTTTTAAATCGTGACTGACTATGACACTTAAATTCAAATGAGTCTGAAGTGCTAGGAGTTTTTTTCCGCCTAGTTCATAGGAGCTGATGCTTGCGTGTCCGATAAACATTGTTGCACATTTCGCTACATTTATCGGGAGCATCCACCCTCTTGACCACTCTGAAGATTTGTTGAGGTCTTCTATCATAGTGAGCATATCAAAGCATATCATAACATTCAAGACGGTTTCAGTAATACAGGTGATTTCCTGTGTTCACTGAATAATATGAGCACCATTCCCTTGAGATCCGAGTGGAATGTAGGGGTTCAGCAACACATCTCCATTTCATGTTCCCTACCGCCATGTCTACGTTGTTCCAAGATTATCCATAATCTGTTATAAATTCCTAGCGCGGTCTCCCCCATGTCTCACCTGTGTACCCAACTCGTCGCCTATCAATCAGGTTTCACTTCAGGGCTTTACATAGGCTAAAATTATCCTGATTGCTGAAGAACATTGGGTGGGATTTGGGGTTAGTTTCCGTCCGTGTAAGTCGGCCAGGTCAGATTGCTGTTCACTAACCGTTCGTTCATGGTCTGACTTTTACTTTAATCCTACACCAGATGTATATATTCAGTAATGTTGCGTTTTTACTTCATTTCGGTTTCCGTAGCCGTTAAGATTATTTATTCCGTTCGTTTCGAAAACTTTTACCACCTGATCACTTCTTTTATTTCATTGTAATTGCTTCGTGCTTTGCTTTAATCCGTGGTTTCAGCGTTTCAGTTGTCTTTTAGCTCTTAGTGGAATTGTACAGTGTTGAACTTTTGGAAATTATGCACATATACATGTTTCGGTGACAGGAAATCCTGTTTCCAGCGTATTTGTTGGTTGCCATTATTGTTGCTGGCTAAAGTGGTTACTTAATGTATAAAAATCTAGAAAAAAAACATTTCTTTTATGTAAACAGAAACTTCAGAACAAATTTATCGACACTACTGATGATAAAGAACACTGAAGCGTAGGCACTGAGTGTACAATATCAGCGGAAATGGTATAACAGGTTGGCAATAATAGAGCTTACTAGATTAAGTTATCATAATGAATACAGTTCATGTGCATAATGCCATACAGTGAATTAACTTATTAAGTGAAACACTGATGCAAACAAAACGAACAATTACGTCCTCCACCGCATTTGCGACTATCATGAGAACCACCTACATCGGTTAGCCTGGCAGTCAGCTAGGTAGACCATGGAACATGAATAAAGTTGAGACGTTAATTTATACAGCGAATCCACATAACCCATAGAACACTGCAACAATCAGTAAAATTATATATTAAATCCACCTAGAGGTAACCTTTCAAATTACGATAGTTCTGGTTCAAACACGATGAGAAATTCATTTACATCATAACTTCTGTTCTCATAGGTTCTGTTAGCTTTTGAATGTGATTTCCATGTACTGATAGCATTCAGTTGTCAAACAGTGCTGTGGTTCACACGAAAACAGGCCGCACTGATATCCTATGACCCGAAGTTTTCATGGGATGATACCGTGCCAAAAACTGGGGCTTCTGTATAAAGTAGACTATTTGTGTAGATGACATCAGTCTCTAACTACCTCCTTTGCTCATAATAACAACATTTCAAAACAGTCCGCCTAGAGCATAAACCATAGCAACCAATAGGCTAAGAATGTACCGTAGCCAGATCACATGAAGCTACCATCAACATGACATGCCAGGAAGTGAGAGTTTTCATCAGTCCAGAGAACACATAACACATTTTTATCAAAAATTATTCGCAAAATATTTAACGAGCGAGATTTCAAACAACATGCCAGACAAGTCCAGCCCTTTACATGTGGTGTGTCACAACTGTCTTTTCACTGTACGTACAGTCTATCCCTATTTCTTTTCTCGATAATCGGTAAACAGCTAGTTCGTTGCCAGAGTTCCTCGTTGATTATGATTATTCGCCGGAGTTTGGTGGCATCTGTTTACGAAAGTCTTCGGTGTGTTGGAAATATTTCTCATTACGAAAATTGTCTGAACAATGTAGAAAAACTGGATTGATGTTATTGTTGAAAGTGCTAATAGCTTTCAATCTACATCATTGTTTCAGATCATTGAAATCCCATGCTTCTATGACCATAGCTTTTTCATCTTCATTACTGACGTATTTCGTTTGAAATGACGCCTCCCAAGTAGGCCTAAGGGACGACTTCTTCGGGTGATTACTATTTTCAGCTCTCTATAGAAGTTTCCTCTCTTTTCCACCGGGTGTGTTATTTATATTGCGTAGCATCGGGCAGTTGTAAATTTCATTCCTTTTGAGTTGAAACTTCCTGTCATAATCCACCGCGTAAGAGCCTTTGATGCTATCGGTGACACAACTATTGCCACATCCTCAGTGTGCTGATGATATTTATACTGATAACTTGAGTAGATTATCAACTATCAAGCTAATAGTTGAGTAACTATCTTCCATTCTATCTTCTATCGCGAATTTCTGGCACCATGTATTCAAACAAAACTGTCATGGTAACAACATTTTTGTTTTGAATTGAGTTCTTTTTATTTTGATGACTTAATTTTGTTTCTCTGCCTGTTCTTTAATTGCTTAGAATTCTTGTATTCATTCAGAACTCTCACGTAATTTCGTATTATCTACTTTGTTTCTACTTGCATCCTGAGTAGAACTCACTCATCAAACTGTTCATATTATTACATAACTTCTTTTAACAACTGTTTGTGACAACTCATTACCTTTGTTACTACCCTAATTTCATTAACGCCTAATTTTCTTGAATTGTATTACTAACCTTCACCTGTTTAGTTAAAATAACCATAAATAATTGTAATTTAAGAGGTGGCTGGATTCCTGGAAAAGAAAACTAGGACAGTTACCTATCATTGAAAGCTGGAAGGGTTGTTTTGGTCAAGACATGTAATTTAAGCAGATTTTAATGGTATCCGCAAGTGACTTCGGGAAAGTCTTGGTGTCATAAAAATACGCCCGGAACTATATTCAGAACTCCAGCTGAATTATAATCTGAGGTACTAGAAAGGTCGCAAAGAGTACGACGACACACTAGTTATCCTCAAGTTATCTTCAAACGAAGCCTTATCGGAGAAAGAGGTTGTCCGTAACCTGCATTAATGGTAGCACCATTTGTACGTACTGACTCTCAGCAACAAAATTTCCACCCAAAGCATTAATCTACTGGCCAATTTCTTGGTCATAATAGGTTATCTTACACTATTATTATTATTGATATATATGTATATATATATATATCAATTTCAAATTTCACCAGCTGTCAAATTTCGCCTTTTCTTATTTTTAGTCTACATAACCTGTATTAATTATTATTATCTCTTCTTTTCAACGATACTGGTTGATTAATAAGCTAAAGGACCATCTCCATTCCCAGCGGTAACACAGTTTTAACACACCACATACCACAGACTGCATACAATGAATCTCAGCAACGCTCCTTTTAAAGTCAACCAAAGCTGTGACAATCGAGTGGCAGGACGAACTATACAAAAGCTTACCGCAGACCAGGAACCCTTAACTCACAACAAGGAAGTGACAACAAAGAAATTAAATTGATTTACACTAGCTGGTATAGAACAATACTGGATTCCTTTTTTCCCGGAGTGAGCAGTCATCTGTTGAAGTACTAGTTACAGTAAACCCAAATCTAATACCATCCCAGTCCCACATCCTTGAAAGACCAAAAGCAAGCAAATAAAAAACTAAAGTTATATAGGATTGCAGATCCTAATATAAGGCAGATTCCTTACTCTCTTGTCAGTACATGGGAGCACCAGTAAACTACTGCGTCAGTCAGAGGGACTTTGAGTAATAAGTTATAGATTACCGAAGATATCACAGCTTTTATGATGTTACCTGTGTGAAATCATCACACCAACATATTACGCATACCCAGAATGAAAAACTCATTATCAAGTAAAAAGGCGAATACCTACTAGTTTAAGCGTCCGTAAATTTTGTTAAGGGTAAAACACATCTTCAAGGGTTGGTTTATAAGGATTAGACCTGTTTTTACGAGTTTGACCACTGACCGATATCAGTCAGAGAACCACTGAAAATCAGGGAGTACTGGACAGCTGCCTCATCCTAGTTTTGGAATCGTCAGCAATACACACCCACTGGGATTCGAATCCAGGACCTTCCGGTTACAGGGCAAGCTCGAATACTATTCAGCCACTGGGACCTGAATCAATGGCCCATGATGTCCCGCCAATGAAACTGGTAGGTGGTCACGCAAATCACGAATTCGTAGACGTTAGAATCCATGGGCCGGCCATTCAGTCAGGTCATAGTGGATGAATGATACACGAGCTTGCCCCGTAACAGGAAATTCCTGATTTCAAACCCCCGTTAGTGCGTGTTGCTGCTGATTCCGAACCTAGACTAGAACAGCTGTCCAGTACTTCCTGGTTTTCAATAGTTCTCAAATTGATGTCAATCCATGGTCGAAATCGCAATACACATCTCAACAATGGCTATCGATCCCGACCAGTAGCTGCTGACTTGACGTGATGGGTGGGCTTGCACATCGCAATGACCCAACAAGGCTCACTGGCTGTAAGTATTGTTCATGCAGGTGCTACCATGCTAGGAAGGTCGTTAAGATTACCTTTAGACTAAAAAGCGATCACCAGCACAGTGAAGGAATTTTTATGTTATGCAAGGGTTCTGTGGGAGAGGTCGCACTGTTGGGGAACAGGGATGTAACAGCCGTAGGGTGATTCCTTCAGATGACCAACATGCCAGACATGGTGACTCTCCACTCCGAAGAGGAGAGGTCAGAAGAAGTCAGCCCCTAAAAATGGTACATCCCGACTCACGGTGGTCCGTAACTGACGGTAAATTTAGTGATACGGAACCAAACCAAGAAACCAGTTCATGCAGGCCGTGTGTGCCAGGCTTCAAGTAGTTGTACCCTGGGTTCTGCGGTCACACAACACTAACCCTCCTTCTCTTTCAGGTGCCCGAGGAATCAATCAACTTCCGCAGTGGGTGCAGCCGGGAAGCCTCCTCGAGTGTCATTCTCCCTCACCCATATAACCTTCATCATCTTACTCCCCTACCACAGTCAGCACTATTCTGCAGGCTAGTGAGTCATCTTCACTTCACTCGGTGACCACAAACAACGATGAGAGCCATAGAAACACCCCAGGATAACCTCTCAAAAGCCACGTTGGCAACTTCATATAGGAGCATTTAACGTCAAGACCCACTGCCAAATCGGACAACAGGCATCACCAGCTAGAGCTCTGGCATCTCGAGCCATGGACGCATGTTTCGTTTCAGAGACACACATATAAGATCCGAGTGTGGTCATTCACTTAACCTTATGGGCGAACAAGGCGAATCTGCGAAATTCACCTTGAGGTTGTTGGAAGACCCTTCAGCTAATTTGCTAAGACTCGCACGTTAGGGATACCAGTGAGTGTAAGGCAGAAAAATCCCTTCTTGATTGGATCCCAGTGGATAGTCGTATGCGTGCAGTCCATCTGAACGGGTCCGTTGGAAGAAGGAAGGATGGTGTGACCCGTCACTCTCTTTTCGCGGTCTCCGCTTACATCCGAACAGACTGCAGTTCGGATGAACTATAGGGTGGCTTCTACCTGAAACTGTCTAACTTGCTGAAGAAGGCAAAACGTTTAGACGCAGTTGTTTTAGCAGGCGACTTCAGTGCCTAAGAAGGGAAGCTGTGCCAAACTGAGAAGTGTGTAGATGGTATGTATGGAGTTCCCTGCCGACGAACCGACAAATGTGATCGTCTTCTACGGTCTCGCTCAGATAACCATCTGTTCCTAGGCAGCACTAACTTTAGGCGCAAAGAGAGATATTGTGTAACCTGTTTACCTCCATCACCAGATCAATAAAGGATTAAGACAGACTAGTGATAGGGTATCGTTGATGAGGGGCAGGAGATGGTTGCCGACTCTTCTGGAACACGCTGTGGTCCGTGCACGTTTACGCTTACGATTTAACGGACGTAAGAAATTGACGGCAGCGAAACAGTTACGTCCCCAACTAGATAGGGACACTGAATCCATATTTAAGGAAGAAATAGCGAAACGAGGACTTGAAGTCAACAGCGAGACTTATTTTGTTTTTGTGATTTATTTTGATTACAGCTTGATTCCACACCGTATTTGTGATACGAATATGAGATTTTCAGCATGTGATATCGGTAGCTCAAATTATTTGCAGGCCAACCATAGATATCAAGTGTGCGACGGCAGAGGGTCGAACCCCGGACCATGTGCATGGTCGGCGAGAGTCCTAACCGCTGTGCCACCGACGCACCTGAAGTAGCCTGGCACAACATACAGTTAGCTGTGGACAAAGATGTAGAAGCCAATAGTGACCTGAAACATAAAGTTAGTAAGAGCTACTGGATTTCTACTATCTCATCTGAACTGATTAACGCAAAAAGACTGATTCCAGGGAACTTCGGATATGATGAGGAGCGAAAGCTACAAAAACACAAACTATCAAGAAGTTTGGCAACGACCGTGAAAAGTTGGGGGCGACGAAAGCAAAGGAGATGGAAAGGGCATCGGCAGTTGGCAACACCAGACAACTACTTAGGTTTATCAGGGAAACAGGTGGCAAAAGACAAATGATAAGTGAAATAATCTCTGAGAAAAATGGCACCATAATTAGCTCCCAAGACAGACGACTGAAACGTTGGAAAAAACACTTTGAGGTGCAATTTAATTGGCTTACAGCTACGTTTAACTTACCAAACATCGAATACCTCCCTGAGTGGGAAATAAACACCAGTCCTCTGTCCTTAGCTGAGTCTACAAAAGCTGTCACTAGTCCGAAACCAGGCAAAGCCCTAGAACCTGATGGAATGACTCCAGAGGTGCTTAATTACGGCGAAGACAGTTTACTGTCTGCATTAACTAAGGTTTTAGGCGGCGTATGGGAATCAGAGGAAGTCCCGTCGGGTTGGTGTTATTGATTGGTTGTCCTGATATACAAGAAGGAAGACAAGTCTTCTTGTAATAGTTACAGAGGCATTAGCTTGACCAATATGTTATCTAAAGTCATAGGCTCAATAATCACGTGTAGACTAAGTGATGTGAGAGAGGAACAAACACGAAAGAACTAGGTAGGCTTTAGACCAGGAAGAGGGTGTATTGATCATATCTTCACCCTTCGACAGATTCTAGAACATAGGCGTGCCTACTGTCTGCGTCCAACAATCGTTATATTTCTTGAACTACAGGCGGCATTCCATTCTGTCGATCGAGAGGTACTCTGGCGACGCTTGGCTGTAAAGGGAATACCGTAAAATGCATTGCACTGATCAAGGCACTCTATTAGAACTCATGCAGTCAGTCAGCCAGGTGAGCGGTTACGGATAGTTGTCATCTGAAGTGGTGACAACCACTTGTGTCCATCATGGATGGCGACCAATGTCCCCACTTCTATTCAATTTCATCATAGATGTACTAATGGAATAAACCCTAACTCACTTCAGAGACTCCGGGATTGACTTGTTACCCGGCAATAATCTTGTTGACTTAGAATATGCAGACGATATAGTCCTTTATGGCGAAGACGCCGACAAAATCCAGCAGTCTTCTGTACACCTTAGAGGAGTAGCAATCTGCGCATGTTTTGCATGCGATTCGCTCCCACCAAATGTAAGATGCCATAGGACTGAACTACATTGACTCCTGGCTTGAAGATAGGGAGTGAAGTGGCAGAACGCGTTGACCCCTTCACTTATTTGGGAAGTTGCATCATCCAGTGACAACGGGTTGATCACTGACGAAATCTCAGCTCGGATACAGAAGGCCCGGTTCGTATCTGCCAGTTTACGCCATCTTTGGCGTAGACGTGATATCCGGCTGACTGTTGACCGAAGGGCGAGTGTACTGCTCAGCAGTCCACTCCATCCTCCTTTATGACTGTGAGTGAGACCTGGTCATTGAGAGTGGAAGACATGAAGAGGCTAGCTAGCTGTCTTCGATCACAGTCGTCTGCGTTCTATCTCCCATGTGAAGTGGTATAATAGGGTGAGCAATATTAAGGTTAGGCTTCGGTCGAGTGCTACGTAGATAAGGAGGGGAAATCAATAGACGAGTCAGTGAAGTTACATCGACTGAGATGGTTAGGACATGTGTTACGTATGTCTAGCCATTTATCAACTTCCTCGACAGTCAAAGTTGGCTGCCATAGGGTCCGGTCGGAAAAGATCTAGTGGTGGTCAAACCAAAACATGGCTTCATCAGTCAATGAAACCCACAAAAGTTAGTTTAAGCCAGTCACGTAGGAGGATGTAGACTTCCTGGTTGGGGTACTCGAAAGAGTGAACACCGATAGCTAGAGACAATCGGTGATATTGCTCAAAATCGTTCTCAATGACTGGCGCAGATGCATCCACTCCTTTTGACTTGTAATATCCAATAAAACTGTATTGATTTTCGACATAACTATTCTTTTTGCCCCATATTTCTATTTATTATCTCTCTTTTTTAAATTTCTGTTTACTGTCTTCTCTTGCTTTGTCTGCCAAATAGAGTGTGGCGACTCGATCTACTGCACATCTGTGCAAAGTTCTATATTGAAACCAATCAGTCAATAGGTATCGATCTATGTCAGAAGCCGTAACAAATAAAACCTATTTTCCAGTGTCTGTGTAGTTGAATCCTATACATGTGAACATCTACAATGTCAACTCAATATGCACATAAAAGCAGATCAATTCAGCATTTCTAACAAAGTGATTACACATCAGGCGTTCAAGATTACTATGCCATCAGTTTGTATTCACGAGTTTTCCAAACTTAATAACTTAGAGTTTGAATGTAAATTTTAATGTTACAGTAGACTTTGTAAAGCAAAAGGAAACAGACGTGTCATGTACTTTTATTATCAGTAAGAAATAAATGATTAATGAAGTATGTATATCACATCATTGTTAAAGAGGAAACAGAAGAAAATAAAGATAAATATTGTTTGTGTGATTTAGGTTCACAGAGAAACAATAACAACAATAGCAGTAGGTTTAAGGATTAACCATTTCAGAAATGACTGGACTGCAATTAAACAATAGATAATATCATAGTTTAAGGATACAAATACTATGACCAAATTCAGCGAAATTGTACAATGAAGTTGAATATATATATATATATATATAAAGGACATGAAAATGATAAGAAAAGAGACTACTTAAAACTGGAATACAGTAATAAAGTTTAAGAGGAAAACTTTAACCAATGCAGAGGTACATATTCAATTTGATTGTACGTGCAAAGTGAGACAAGGAAACAAATAAAGTACACCAAAGCACACTCACACACACACAAGCATAATTGAAGATTAGTGTAGAAAATATAAGTTTACTCAGGAATGTAGGATTATTATCCACTAGAAAGAAAGAATATAAAGATAACCTGGAATGACAGTGTTTTAGTGGTTAACCTATGAATATTGAAGAAGTCTTACTTAAGTAATATCTTCTTCTTCACTGATTGTTTTCTTTAGTTTAAGCAATAACGATGTAATCCATGGCTCGAGTCGAGTTATATTATCATATTCTTGAACAGCCACTGTGTAGGCTTCTACATTCTCTTGTTCTAAAGCATCTGATAATTTCTAGTAAACCAGAGATATAAAAAAAAAAGATAACAGAGAGATGTAATTAGGTTAATAGTCTAGATAAACTATATTCTCTATGTATTATTGTTTGTAAGCACATGTTTAGATACTAGAATAGTGAAGAAAAAATGCATGAAACACAATGTGTTTTTTTCTAAAACTTGCATAAAATGCTTTTAGAAATTACACCTTTTTAAGTAAACAGGAAAGTAGGGTACTACATACACATGTTTCGTTTGACAAGCAAGTATTGATTACTTGAAAAGATATGGTTCACTCTTAAACGAAAAAAGATCTTCAACAATTAGACACATGCATAAGAATAAGTAGTTTTTAGTGCTAAACTAAGTGAACTATAGCATTATTTGGCATTCAATATATGCTACTGCTTTCAATGAAGCTGATTATAATGTTATGCTTAGAGCATTAATATTTTGGCAGTCGTAAAACGTGTCAACAGAAAACTAAAAATAATACCGCTTGTTTATTTGTGTATAAAGAATGACACCATGTTATCAATCGGAAAATCTTTCAACATACAAATTGATAGCAGATTTAACTACAAATTAGAAGGTTACAGAAGCATCAAAAGCTATGCTCCCAAGGTTTATAAACATCAGATGATATGTCGTAAGGGATGATATTAGCCTATATTCTCCTGTTTTTACTGATTCATGATGAAACGTGTGATCGTCATCTTGTGTTGTGGATAACTGTCCAGGAGAGTCATCCAGTTATAATTAGCCGGTTGGAACAGACTCTATTAGGTGTAGTGATTTTTTTATGACAGACAAGCGATCAGTTTTACAGGTGTAGCAATTAATCTTTTGATTACAAAACGATATGTAATAATGAGCAACAGAGTAGGGGGATACAAATATGAATAGAAATTGTGCACTGTGGTAGAGTATAATTCCATTGCGGGTAGAATTTATTTTGATAAAGTCTCACTGTGTAATACAGTACTATTAACTGATGACGTTTCGAGCACAATTTATTGCTCCTAATCATGATTACGAACAATAAAATATTAAGTCCACCCTATTTACCATTTGTAGAACCATTTGAAATAGTATTGCAGACAACTAATTTGTGTTATACTGAGAAGGCAATTAGATGGGTGAAAGTGATAAATTCGTCATTGTACAAAGTAAGGTTAGTTAAATAGTATGCATTATTTAAAAAAAGACTTCCAGCCACTACTAATAATTTATCAATTATAGGTAGCTAAAAATTAGTCCGGTATTCGTAAAAATCCTTAGGATGAATTGATGATAAGATTTGGACACTTAAATATTTCAACTGATTAAAAATGCCCATTAAAATTTTCAAAAGAATGGATACTGAACAAAGAGTACTCTTTTCGATAAATTCATCGTCATATATTATATATATTATATCATATATACATATATTATAGTGAATGAATGAATTAGTGTTATGAACGACATTAATGTTTAAATAACATCAAATCAATAATATTGATAGGTTTCTTTTTCAGTTCTTAGCGGGGTCGGTGATAAGCGCACTTGTTGGATATTTTTATTTGACACTAGTAACTAGTGTGATGTGTCTAGTTCTCTCATTGGTGCAGACTGAATTCTATCAGTCAGGTTGTAATGTGGCCACCATTTTTGGCTAGCTCGCCATTACGATGCACGTTGATTTGATGATATTAGATGGTTGGAGGCAATCGGCAGGAAGCCTTGGACCTAGGTTTCGCGCTAGTTGGCACTCACAAGTCAGCAAGGCGTATCTGCAACCCTGAATAGCCCGAATAGCTCAGTGGTAACGTCTGTGACTACAGCACTGGGTGACGCGGGTTCGAATCTCAGAAGGGACATAAGTTCCTTCAGGGTTCCAGATACTCCTTACTGACTTGTGAGTATCAGCTAGCACGAAACCTAGGTCCAAGGCTTCCTGCCGATTGCCTCCAACCCTCTGATAGCACTTGCTGGATATCAGTGCTGTTTTGTGTCAAGGTGATGGTTGTGTGATGACGCTTCAGATAGGTTACAGTATATATATATATATATATATATATATATATATATATAGTCAAAAGGGAATAGTTAAGTCGGAAATAAATACACTAAACAGAAGCGAAGTGAGTAGTGATCTAAACACCTGACGGATGTTTCGCTTGTTTGGTGTCGACCTCATAAATTGGTGTACCCAGTTTCACTGATCTCAGAGAACCAAACCAGTTGAAACCACTTGAATTCTGGCTAGCTGCTTGTGAGAACTGGTAATATAACAAGTACTACTGGCTGCCGTGAGTGTTATCCAACTACTTATATCAACCAATCAAATAGTATGTAGAATTATGGTTCTATCCATCTATTTTTATTTCTTGTCGGTGATCTATCTGAGGTTGGAATCACTGGAACTGGTCTATTGTTCATCTGCAATTATAAATGCCTAGTATTGATAATATAATAATTTCAGTTCCGTTAAACATACGGTCATTTGTAATAGTCATTAGCAGAGAAGTATCAAAGCTATTGCCATTTATTTGTGCATAAAGAAAGTGATTACAATTTTTTTGTCTGTCACCACGTCCACGTCAAAAGAAGGCTGAATACCTGCTTTATAACCATCCGAAGTCTGAATCCTTTCACTTCCCTTAAATTGGTTTATGTATCAAAAGTTGGGGCAAATGTTTTTTTCATAACGTCTCTAGTATTGAATTTCATTTTGAGTTATAAAGTTCAAAACATTCACAGAGCACCTTAAACTTATGTTTCAAGGACTCTTCTAATCCGTTATTTTAACACCGGGGAAGTATTAGCACTAGAAGTACCGATTATCTTTTGAAAATACAACTATAAGTTCAAGTTAAAATTCGTAATTTTTTCCCTATGCGGTGATTAAATTAAAAAGGAATACAATGATTATCTGCTGGAAACATTTCGCAGTTTAATACACACACACACACACATATTAGCGGTAAGGCCCATCTAAAATTTTGTGAAAACTTATCTTCCGCCTAAGATTCAAACGTGTTATGCTATCAAGCAAATCAGACATTATGATCTGAATAATTTCAGTTCCCATAGGATAATGCAGTGAAATTACACCTCGAAGTGTGTGAGCTGCAAACTGCGAGCAAAGCAGATTTAATAAGAACAATTGCAGTAGTATATGACTGTAATAACTACAAACATAATATTACTTGATAGGTACTGGAATTCAAGGTGTGCACTTCGCCTTATTTAAGACTCATCAACTGGATGCATCTGCATCTTTCAGTCAATTGATAACATTTGAATAAGGCACTAAGAAGACAAATTTCACGAGATGATATCATTTCGTAGTTTCTTTACAACCGCTTTACAACTAGCATGGTTAACAATAATAAAATGAAGATCATGACAACTACTCAGTTAAATAAGACACAAAAGTACATACTAATGACCAATCATATTTAAATAGGTCATGTAGTCCATGGTAGGCGAAGATTGAAGTCTATTGATTTTTGTACACACAGTTTAGGCTGTATGTGATTAATCCAAAGTGCTTCCATCACCTTCAATAATCTTGAATTAGAGTTATGTGAAATAATTGTGAAACAGTCATTAATATTGATTTTATGACCTGACATTAATGAGTGTTTTGCAATGGATGATGCTGGATTTCTACTCAGATTAATCGCGGTTGTAAAGAAACTACGAAATGATATCATCTCACGAAATTCGTCTTCTTAATGCCTTATTCAAATTTATCAAAGGGATTAATTGTTCTAATTGATAACATGTTAGTCTTAATATGTTTTTGAAATGTTTTTCAACAGAGACAGAGCATTCTGGTCCAATGAAAATGGTCAGTGAGAAATTCAAAATAACTCAAAAACAAATAATAATTATTAACAATTGAATTCGTTAATTTTAGGTTTTGGAGAAATTTACAAATGTATTTTGGAGGGCAATAACTAATCTCTCGCCGATTGCAAAATAGAAGGCTATCGTCCAGTCAATAACATAAAGCATAAAAACCTCTGGTCAATAAACCTGATTAAAAATAAGATTACTACCCTAGTAATCAGCCAATAAAGTTAACTCAACTATATTATGATATACTATTGATTTGTTATTTGCTTCCAACAGTAAAAAATGGAATATTTTGAGCTTCAAACCTAGTCACGTCTATCATAATAATCACCATGTCAATAACTTATTTATAATCGAGTGAAATCTAGACCGTCTTCAACAATTTCTGCACTCGAAAAGTCAACTGTCACATTGATATTTTTATAAAAAAGAAACGGAGTCACTCAGAGTAAACAGTGCAGCTTACTTCTCTGTTAATGATAGAATACAGAAAAAAGTTAAGATTTTAAACATCTAAGAATTTCAAAGTGTTTGGTTTGCAGAGATTTGATTGATTTCAACACTGATTATGAACTGACTTCACAGTTAGAGAGTACCACTGAAAACTTTGTTTCAGACCCCTCATCAGTGCGCACATAGAAGCTTCAGGTTGAAAACCGTGCTCGTTAACCTTTTTTATCACTGAGATGGAAAGCAATGGCTTATCAATTCTAACTTTTACCCAATTTGCAGAGGTATTAGCTGACCGTTGAGCTACACATCGCGAATTCGCAGAAGTTAGATTTCATGAGTCATTCCATTCTGTCCCGGTGGCTGAATGGTATACGAGCTCGGTTTCCAACCTGATGATGAAGGGTTGCATACAAGGGCGAAAAAGCTGTTCAGCAGTCCTTAATTCTCAATAGTCCTCTAACTGAAGTCAGTTCGTGACTCACTTTGAAATCTGAGAATTTATCAGATGTGGAGAACAACAATTCTTTGCAGAATACTAAAATGAGGGCAGACACTTAAGCATATGTATGTACAATAAATTAAATTTGTAGCTTGAGATTGTTGTTTTTTGTCAACTGTTTTAGTTGAAGAATTCTGTGGTTCGTTGTCCTTTAAGACAGAACTTTCAGTGGCACTCTAGGTATCTGCATCATCTTTACAATGAATGTGATAACCAGGATGTAACTGAAAAGTCTGTCTCAAGAGAAACTAACCAAAAAAGCATTTAAGTTAGAACATCCACATCCTGAGCTACAACCATTTTCCACCATTTCAGAATGAATTCTAATAAAGCAATAGTTTAGAAAGATTTGAGACAGCAGAGAAATGCTATAAACATGAGTATTAACGGAAGAAAATAACAACAGCCGAAAAAGAGCCTTCAACATGTATCACTTACTTTCATTAAACCACATTCTCTAGAATCAGCAAACATGGGGTAACATTCTTCATAGGTTTTAAGCGCTTTTTGACCATTGATCAAATCCACACAAAAATGACAAATTACAGCATGGAAAAGATGTCCTTTAGCACCATATTTCAATAAATTGTTCTCCATTGATGCTTTGCCAGCCTATTTTATTATAAAATGAAAAAAAAATTAATTGATTCGATAAGCTTACATAACATCACTGAAGAAAATGTAATTCGTAGGAGAAACTGTGTTGGATGCTTTAGCTTTATGTATACAGCATATATGGTATTACACAATAGTACACATATAGGCAATAAAGAAATTGCATTAGTTTACTGTGATACTTTGTAAAACTCAGATTACTATTAGGTAGCCATTAATCAGTTAATGTCGCTTTAGTTTGCGGATGCGCGTCAACCAACTCACCTACACTCCTCTACATGACAGTAAACCTGAAACTTCATGAGTTGGTGGCTCGGCCTAACTTGATCGCATTGAGACTCCACGCATCACAGTTTTATTTTAAGTGATATGAACGGTCTAACATAAACTGTCTCACAGATGCAGGCCAAAAATTAAACTGTATCAGTGTGGAAATTTCTTGTTTACGGATAACTTAATCCTTAAAAAATTAAATATTGCAGTACAGACGATAATATAGAGACCTACCATAAGGCTGTTTGTAACATTAAAGAAAGTGATGTTCTGCCAAACGAGGAATCATGTCTTTTAAAACTGACTCTAGGAACGTCAGTCAGTGGAATAGAAGTGTGTGAATGATACTTTATTATACGATACATTACACCCCCTCAACCCATAGGAGGTAAAAATGATTGTCTGTGTATACATGAATTAGTGTAAAATTTGAAGCATTGCTTGATGCACTTATACTTAAGGTGTTAAAAATTATTGGGTAGAAAAAAGGTTGCCGTGATAAAATTACTTGAATACACCAATGGATTGATCAAAAGAAAAATAAAGACAATTATTGGATGCCTATTCATTTTCACCCATTGCTATTAAATTTGTAAGTCACGATATGCCTAAATAATGCTTTTGCAAGCAGCTGAATTCATGAAAGAGGTTTTTATAGTTACATTTATATGTATGCAAATACAATAAATATAATACCAGATCAACCAAAAATCTACATAACTAAATCAGGAAAAAGCTTTATAAAACAGTTGGAAATAAAACTAGATTTCTAGGTCAGGATAATATCCCGCTGACAGCAACTGCCAATCGCATATGCTGCAACAAAAACTTTGAAGATCTAGTCAATTCACAGACACAACTTCCACCAAAATTGATTTTTCTGATATTTTGACACGGCAGATCAATTTATACTGCTGACCAAAGCAAAGGAAAGGACCTAATATATAGATAATGTTCGCGTAACAGCCAAAAACAAAGAAAACAACACGATATACCTGCCAAAATGAAATATGAAAAAATTGTGTCGGTGTGACGTTCAGCAGAACGGCGACCAACCATAACAGACATTTATAAGGCGTTTCAGAAAACGGTTACACAAATAACCTTGTCGGAAAAACGCCCATCCAAAACTTAAGCGAATTAACAACAGCATGCCAAAAAATATGTGAATCATAATTCTACCTACAAAAAATATGTGAGACCACTCTTAGGCTACACGACCACACAAGAAATTTATACCCAGTAAATTTTTACAAATTCTACAAAACACATTGTGCAAAATGTCGGAAACCTAATGAAGAAGGGGAAATAATCAATAGTATCTTTAAAATCAACTGAGAGAACTGAAATAATCACTAGGTTTAACATGATGGTTACTCCTAAGAACTACATATCTATGAAAATGAAATTTCAGTAAAGCATAGTGATACGATTCAGTTCGTCAGCTTACACACTAGTCAACAATTAGAATCACAGAAAACAACAATCAATTGGTAAACATACAGATTTGGAGACTACAAATTATATAACTATATTGTTCTTCCATATTACTATTCTTTTTAATTGGTGGATGGTGACTAGCAGTGGAATCCAGGATGCACATTTCGTCCTATTTGGGACTCGTCAGCTGGATGTACCTGCATTTCTCAGTGAGTGATGATGTCCCCACCGAGGTTCGAACCCAGTACTTCGGTCCAATCAATCGACGGGAAAATCAAAAATTCAATTCAATAATTAATATGACCCGTTGCACAAGAGGTGGCTTTCGTGGCCCAAGTGGGCTAGTGGATAACGCTTTGGCATCTGAAACTATGGGTACTGGGTTCGAGCCTCGGTGGGAACATCATCACTCACTGGGAAATGCAGGTAAATCCAGATGACGAGTCCCAAATGGGATGAAATGAGCATCCTGGATTCCACTGCTAGTCACCATGCACCAATTAAGTGCTAACTAAATGCCCAGACATCGTTGAAGCATC
The DNA here is from genome assembly GCA_944472135.2 of Trichobilharzia regenti. Classification (NCBI taxonomy): domain Eukaryota; kingdom Metazoa; phylum Platyhelminthes; class Trematoda; order Strigeidida; family Schistosomatidae; genus Trichobilharzia; species Trichobilharzia regenti. The sequence goes on from OX235263.1 coordinate 52,519,202, forward strand.
TGCACAAGAAGCCGACATGTCAACCTGAGACCGAGCACTTCGGTTCAATCAATTGACGGGAAAATCTCAAATTCAATAAAACACTATTCTTTTTGCTTCATATCTCTGTTTTGAATATCTTTTTATTTTCTTCTCTTGCTTTGTGTGCTAAGTGAGGTGTGACGACCCGAAATGCTGCATATCGATGCATAGTTTTATGTCGAAACTAATCAGTCAGTAATTCAGTCACAAATTAGTCCAGAACAAGTTATTAAAGTGACTTTCCCAAATGAATAGCTGATCAATTAATGTACGATCAAAGAAAATAATTGTAAAACAAAGTACAATGACAGAAAACAATGAAACACATTGCAGAACTCTTAATGCATCAGGACTGACGGTTCATTGTTAGTAAACCGGGTGATACGAACCATCAAACATTGATTCGTCAGAAGAAACAAAAGTAAAATATCAACTAACTAACTAACTAACTAGCACTAACAAAGATTGTTAGATTGCTATAGAAAGCAGCAGACATCAAAACTCATAATTGAAGAACAAAACTATGCGAAATTATAAATAATCTGACAAATACAATGACAGAAATGATTGTAACAATATGCAAAAACATACAGAGTAAATAAAAGATGTGTTTTGCATAACACTAAAACACGAATGAAGATCTCATTGTTGACTCCTAGAATATTGGGCTAAATTTTAGTGATTATCATTTTTAATCATAATCCTCTCATAACATAGTGCAAACTAGAGATTCATGATATGCTTGTGTAATACTACGAAATTAGAATGAAAAAATGGACATTTTATCCAAAAACTATTTGTACTTCCATGAAGTCAGTAATCAGCCAAACCTATTGTGAGACAGCTAATGATGCTACCAAAACATCAGTAGGCAAAGCAGAGTTCGAACCAGCTATCTAGTCACTTGAAGTCGGGTATCTGGACAAGTGAAACACAACTGTACACAAAGTTAGAATAAATGAGTCCTCATCGAAACGGTGAACAGCTATCTTTAAGTTTTCCACTGTAACACTAAACACCAGCTTCAGTAATTTTAAAATGTTAAATCTGTCTGGGTCTGGATTCAACATAGAACTTGGCACCGAAGTGCAGCAGTTCGAGTTGCCACGTTCCAAATAGCACACAGAGGTAGACAAGAAGATGAGTGAAGAGAATTAATAGAGTTTGACAAATATAAGAGTGAAACAGAATGGGTAATGGTAGAAAGGAATATGAAAGATTACAGAGATTGAATACATCTGCGCCATTGACAACGATTTTGAGCCATGTCACCTATTGTCTCCAGCCATTGATTCCTAGAGTCCCGAGGGCCCCAACCCGGGAGTCTGCATCTCCCTACCTGACTCAGTTTAACTGTCAAGGATTTCATGGATTGATGCCATGTTTTTGTTTGGCCACCACTGGCTCTTTTCCAACCTGAACCTATATCAGCTAACAATGCCCGTCGGGGGAGGCGGTGGTTAGGCATGCGCACCACGTGACCTAGCCATCTTAGTCTATGTAACTTTATAACCTCGTCGATTGATTTTCCCTCTTTGCCCAACACTCTACGCCTAACGTCAACATTACTTACCTTATTAAACCACCTAACGTGAGACAGAGATCGCAGACATCTATGATCGAAAGCAGTCAACCTTTTCATGTCTTCAACGCGTATTGGCCATGTTTCAGAGCCATAGAGAAGGACGGAGCGAACTGATGAGCAGTACACACGTCCCTTGGTTGATAACCGGATGTCACGCCTACGCCAGAGATGGTGTAAGTCAGCGAAAGCAGCTCGAGCTTTTCGGATCCGTGCTGAGATTTCATCGCCAATCAGTCCGTTGGTGCTGATACAACTTCCCAAGTAGGTGAAGTGGTCAACATGTTCTATCACTTCACTCCCTATCACTAAGTTAGGGGTTGACGTCGTCCAGTCCTGTAGCAGCATCTTACATTTTGCAGGGGCGAATCGCATGCCAAACATACGAAGATTGCTGCTCAAGGTGTTCAGAAGACTCTGCATTTTGTCAGCATCCTCCCCTAACAGGACTATGTCATCTGCATATTCTAAGTCCATTAGATTATTCCCTGGTAACAAGTCGATTCCTAAGTCACTACGTTCAGTTAAGGATACTTCCATTAGCATATCTATGATGAAGTTAAACAGAAATGGGGAAAGTGGACATCCCTGTCGGACACCACTGGTTGTTACTAATTCAGATGACAATTCCCCATAAGCCCTTACACGACTACGTGAGTTTGAATAGAGTGCCTTAATTAGTGCAATGTACTTTCTTGGCACTCCCTTCACAGTCAGACATTGCCATAGTACTTTTCGGTCCACGGAGTCGAAGGCCGCCTTCAAGTCAAGAAATATGACAATTGTTAAATACTAAACAAATACAATTTTGTCACTCTTACATAGTTGAAAAATTAATCTATATTCATTATTAAAACAACACCGAGTGAGACATAAATTATAAGCAGAGTGCAAATGAAAGTAACGGGCTAAGCCGAGCATTGATGAGCTTTGAAAGTTGTCAAAATCCATGTAACTATGCAAATCTGATGTCATGTTTAAATATAATCAGATAAGAAAGCCAGTGTATTATCATCTTTTGAAATGTAAAATAGGTTATAAAAATAGTTTGCCGGTCAAAAACAGAATACCTGACGCGGTGGACTACAGAAGGTATACACGCACATTAAAAAATATGGAGTTCGTTGATTTCCTAAGAATCTTTACACATATCCATAATCGTAGGTTGAAATGACATCTTTGGTGACTCCTTATATACTGCTGTGGAAGAAAGTTTAAGGTTTAAATGAATGTCTCATGTAAGATAATCAATGATATCGACATTTGTCCTCATGTTGCTACATTTACTAATTGAATTTAATACTTAATAACATCAGGTAAACACGTAACAGTAGATGATGTAGCGCATACAGTTTTGACAAATCAGTTTTAGTAATAGTGACAGCTGAGAGAAACAAATTTATGACCTAGATATCAGAGACCGACATACCACCACCAATGTAACATCTCAATATATGAATACATGCGACTTGCACCAGAAAGTATGAAGTGTTTTACACTCCAAATTCCTAATTATTTTTCATTTTCTCAGTTATTATTCGTGTATCTCACCGGCGTCTAATTTAATTTCGAACTTGTGTGTCGATAAAATACCCAGATAATAATAATAATAATAATAATAGATTTGTATCATTAAGTACAGTCATACACTTTAAGCGTACCTCTTCAAACAGAGTAGCAGCCTTATCGTACTGTCCAAGTTGAGCTGCAAGTTTAGCCACAAGAAGTTGACATTTCATAGCTGAACTATTGGATTCTTCACCCTTATAATAATCAGCTGCCTGTTCGTAATGACGAATAGCTTGCTCAACATCAACTAAATCTTTTTCGAAAATTTCAGCTATAGTTTGATGATGTTTGGCGGCTATCGTAAATCGACCCATTTCTAAACAAAACAAAATTTAAGAATATGAACGAAACAGATAGTGGTTAGTGAATTCATTAGGCATTAGAAACAGAGATGAAAAGGCTGTGAATATTTAGAACTCTGGAAACAGATACTTAAGTAAAGATGTTTGCTGGTTTGAAATGGTTGGTAGCACAGTTGTCAGTGATAGACTATTTATAAGAATCATTACCATTTCAGAGGAAGTCAGAATATTTGGTTTACTATAAGGATTTATACTGAACCATTCTACTTAATGTGAAGTTAATTACCTGGTGAACCTGTCTTTTTCTCGGTCATTATATTTGCTTTCAGTTGGTTACTTACTATAAATTATTTTTGTTCGAGGAATATTATCGAACAGATACAAACCGAAGTTATATGGTTCTAACATTTTAAACTTAAATGATTAATTAAAATAATTAGGATGATTTCCTTTGACTTGACTCAAGAGACACACAAATTTGATGAAGATTTTGACGTTTGGTGTTATATCCGTTATTTTTCAGAATACGGCTTTGGCCTGAAGGCAGTTGAACGTTTCGTAAGAAGTCGTTCTTCAGTGATTTCTACGTGATCCCCAAGTTTGTATCTAACAATTACCATTTTTTCTAAATATCATGCTTTAAGAATCATGTTTTAGAAAATCCAAATTGCTGTCTTATTAACATCTCAGAATTCTGAAAGGTTATTAAGATTCTATCCTTCTTGTCTTTCTAGCAGCTATCTATTTAATAAACCCATTGTCAATGGCTTTACTATTTTCTTAACTTTACTCACTCATTGCTGCTTGTGATTGTTAAGATAGCCATGTTTCTTAGGAACGAGTACTACCATAGTGCTCAAATATAAGTGTTCAGACAAATTTTTCGCTAAGTATGAATCTGGAAAGCCTGGATACGCAAAAGCTTACAACTTTGTATTCTGTACACCTTAGCAGTCGCAATCACATCCTTGTTCGAATTAGCGACGGTCGTAGTTAACAAAAGTTTTGGAAGAAGCTAAAATCTTCCTCGGGCTTCTTCCAGTAATGATTAGTGTAGTTTTTGTTACCTTGGTGTTGGAGAATGCCAAGTGAGATAATAACTTTGTGCGTTTGAAAACGATGCTGGGTGATGACAAAGTGATTATTTGAACGAAGTTACAAAAGGTCATTATGGTTGCCAGTTTGTTTGCACTGGGCTCTACTGATATCTCAAATGTTTTTTAGATTGACTCAGTTTATTGATTTGAAGATCAAAATTAGCAATTTACTCCTCAGAAGCAAATTTAACAGTCTCTTGTAGAACATCCTTTAATTCGACTTAGTAACTAGCGGTGTATGTAGCCTGACAGCATACAGACTACTTCCTAGTAGGACTCAGTTATGTAGTGGGTTTCCTAAGTGTAAAACTTCTGTGCTGTGGTAGTATGTAATTTATAATTTATATATCACGGTGAAACAATATTATTTACCGGATGACGTTCTGAACACAGTTGATATGATTATGGACAAGAAATTGTGTTTGAAACGTCCTTTAGTACATAATAATTCTTTACTGTGTGGTATATCAAACGGATAAATTAACACCCAGATCTCGGATCCAGAACTTGCAGCCGTCCCCATGCCAGGAAGTTCACAATAACTTGTTCATTAAATACCATAATACTAGTAGCCTGAATATCACAGACCCTTATTCAAACCGTTTTCAAAATCATTCTATGAGCTTTTCTTGACTCAGTAAGAGTTTATGTGCGTCGGTGGCACAGTGGTTAGGACTCTCGCCAACCATGCACATGGTCCGGGGTTCGAGCCCACGCCGACGCACACCTGATATCTATGGTCGGCCTGCGAATTTTGGGCTACCGATATCCACGCTGAAAATTCCACACTTGTACCAAAAATACGGTGTGGAATCAAGCTGTAATCAAAAATAAAAAAATATAGTTACTGTCCGCTAGTTATCACATACTTGTAGCTTATGGTAAGCATAAATATGGTAGTACTTCCTCGTATCGAAATGCATAACTGACACAAAACAAGCACATCCATTAAAGTAAAGATAATTTGCGAAAAAAAACTGTAACAAACGAACCAGTATATATTTCAATCGCTTTTGTTAGGCACTGAATAGCTTTCTTTGGATCATCTTTCTTAAAGACTAACGACGCATTCACATAATGTGTAGCTGCGTCATGTTTGGACTTTTGGCTCAAACTAAGACTTGCAGCTTCTAAAAACGCGTTGCCAGCCTCTAAATGTGTGACATAAAAATGGAAACAAATTCTTACCGGTCCAGTTGTGCGACATTTTAAAACAATTCGCTGCCTTCTCATACAAAGATATCATTTCTTCCGTCCTATCTGAACTGAAATAAAAAGTTTATAGATACACTTTATTCACGAGAAACCTAATATTCCTTTAACCAAGAAAATCCTTAAATGTTACTAAATCATTCAAGCAATAAGTTAGCTGAGTCTGAAGTATCCATTTTAAGATGTACTTCAGCACCATTCAAAGATTTTTAAAAGAATGCTACACTGGAATGTCAATACTAGCCACTTCAAAAACACAAAGGCTGAAAAGCAGTGAGACTCTTCACTTCTGAGTTAAACAAACTAAAAAACACCTAAATCAAAAGAAACACAAGTATGCGAAAAATCTCCCGATATGAACATGAAACTTGATTGTAAATCCAAGTTATGTATAATTTAAACAGACTGTATTCTACTGTTATCCTTTAAGTCGATAAATACTTCAATTTTGCCAATTTAAAAGTTTTAGACAATATAAGTAACCACTATATACAATGAATCTAGATGAGGGATCGCTAGCTAATAATGACGCAACGACCCACTTGTAGAATGCATTTACATATACAAGATTAAAGACAGAAATGACGACAATACACAGAGAATGGAATAGCCTAATATGAGTACTTTCACCGAGAGGGTACCAATTTGACAGTTCCGGAACGTCCTAGGCAGTTTGTTAACTTTGACACACTAACTACGACTTAATTTCTTGAAGACAAAGATACACAAATAAGGGATTTGGGGTGAAATTCGGGGCAAATCGATGCAGAAATTCAGAGGAAATGTTGGTGAAGTGAAGCGTTCTTCTCAGAAATTGCCCCCAAGTTTTTTATTTGGGTTGAAGTGGCTGATCACACGAAACACCTGTTGCTGGCGTAATAATTTAGCCATAGATTATTGAATATTTTTGTGTACGATTCATATATTTGTAGTCTCATGCTGCTGTAAGCGTATATGCTTACACTATGGTCCAATATCCAATATCGTTTTTACGAGCTAGTATAAACGAATTTGATTTCTTTGTGCTCGCTTCTTGATTGTGAGGTATAGGTTCTTGGTCGACCCGACCAGTTGGTTTGTTATAATTTGACCGCATATAAGGTGCAGAAGAGATTACTCTTCAGATACTCACCCCGAACCAAAGGAGAAGAATCCTTTCTTATTCTTCTTTTGCGCCTCAGCAATTAGCTCCCTGGCTTTCTTCTCGTTCTCATCCATTATCAGACGTTACGCACTAATTGAAAGTAGCCTCCGCGATATTAACAATTGAATCAACATCATTCTCATTCGGATTTCACTTGAGGATAAGAATTGCGTGGGCAAATATAATAGTTTTCCAATATATAATGTCGTTTTTACGAGCTAGTATAAACCAATTTGATTTCCTCGTGCTAATCTCTTGATTGTGAGGTATAGGTTCCTGATCTTCGGTAAACTTCTGCGTTGCTCGTCCCGCCACTCGACTGTCATAGCTTCGGTTGACTCCAAAAGGAGTAGTGCTGGGATTAATTATATGTGGTTTGTAGTATCAGGCATGTTAAAACTCTTACTACTGTGAATGGAGTTCATCCTTTCACCAGTTAGTCCTCCGGTGTCGTCGTCAAAAGAGAGAAAATAATAATAATGATAGATATAATTAGTAAATTTATTCAAACTAACAGACAGAAAAAGAAACAAAGAAAACGTAACCGCAGTCAGCTCATTAAATCTGAAGCTGATATATATATATAGTAATTATAATAAGTGTAGTTAGAGTTGTTAGGAGAATATGACGGGAGAGAATGTAAAGAAGTAAAACGACGAACTTAGTTGTCTACCTCTGAATGGTGTATGGGATTTTAAGGGGATAGGTCGTTTGGACGCAGTACTTGTGTCGCTGCATGATTGTCCAGCCTTCGCTTAAAAAGGTGTCTATAGACGGTGTCATAGCTACGTCTGCCGGTAAGGAATTCCAGGGGTGGCGAACCCGCAGTGAAAAGAAGTGGGAGCGCACCCGGGTCCTTGGCTTCTGGTGAGCTATCCTTCTGGGATTTCAACAAAGAAGCCTATACCTACTCAATGGCGGAACACCTTTGCTTGGGTGATTCTAGTCATTTATTATTTTATTGGCAGCAAACCTATACCTCTAAGCCGACGGTAGCTAAGTGTGAGTAGGCTAAATTTCCTTAGCCTCATATGACTTATTTTGGAGACCAGCCACTCCTTTTGTTGCCCGTCTTGGAACTCTTTCCAAGAGGTTGGCATCTCTTCTAAACACTGGGGTGCAATAATATTATGTACTTCAAGGTGTGGTCGGACGTATGTTTTGTACAACCTTAGAAGAAGCTCAGGAATGAAAGCACCTGTCTGTGTCTAAAGTGTATGACCGCCTATGCCCTCGCTATGTCCTCCGCGTAATTTACACTTGTGTTCATTTTTTCCGTTAGAACTAGACCTAAGTCACGTTCCGACGCTGTTCAGGACAAGCTTTCATTGCACAGGGTGTAACTCGCATTCTGCAGTTGTAGGTGTGATTGGTGGTTTCTGAGTTCGCCTACCTTTCCTCTCAGTCCTCTCACATTGCTATATTGGCAGCTGACAGTGAATCTCAAAACCTCAGTGTGTTGTAGGGTAGTTGACGTGAAGCTGTCTGCCGGTAGGGGACTTAATGTTGGGACTTGTTGGCCGATCCCGGTGAAACCGGCCGATAGTTTTTTCCATGGATTCAGGTAGGACACTTGGGTGACGCAAACTGTTATTCTCAGTACCGCATCGCCCTAGTGTCTCTGAAGCTTGGGGACGTATTAAAGCCTCAGTTTACTGCATACTTATGGTTCGGGGTCTACTTCCGCAGCACAGGATGTGTCGTCCCATTTTCCCCTTGGTCTCATACCACTGTGGAAGTGCTATGGCCAACTGCTCTGAGGAGTTGGATGTGGCACTAAGCAGCCTTGGAGAACTAATCAGTGTGAGATGAACGGAGTGAGATAGCCGGAAAATGGAGATTGCTCCATAACCGCCAAGGGTCATCTGAAATCACAGCCATCTCCATCGCTGTATGCCATGCATGTGTTCTTCACAAGCAGTCCCCGTTTCCAGTTCCGGAACACCATGTACGATCACAGAGGTAGAATGCATCAGTTCCAGTGACTCCCTCGCCCTGTCTGTTAGCCCATGGTCTGTCATGTCTCACCCTTATGCTGGAACTTCTGTCGATGGCTAGTACCTGAGCCACTGATAGTATTCTTTTGGCCTCTTCGGCAGAGTCCAGTGTAACCCTTAATGGGGTGGCTTACCCTGAGGTGTGTGGACGCCCTGTACCGGCTGCACAAGTTCGCTGAACTAATGTTCAGACCTAATTTATTGCACAGGTTGGACCACTGTTCCTGATCAAACAGGGCCCGTTGTTCAAGCAAGATATCCTTGCTCACAGGTACATTAAAAAGGACAAGGGAATTAGACTGACCAACCCCAGACTTAGATTTGGCCTTTGACTGCTTGTATTCATTTGCGGGTTTAGTAAATTTAGGCTTCATCAGGTTTTGGCCAGCCTTTGCTCTGTTACCAAGCTTGCTAGTGGATGCAAGTGGTGCTATCAGCCAACTCCCAGAAACTTTAAATGTCCAGCTCTCACTACGCTCGACCTCACGCTGTCTCTGGAAGACTTTCAGAATCACTTCGTATTACGCAACGCGAAAAACCAGAACACTGATTAAAGACTCAAGAATCCTTTATTCTAACGCCAACAATTAACCAACAATAAGGTTATTCCACACAAGGTCTAAGAATAAATGTTATAAGAATAAATCACGATAATGCATCTGATAGATTTCTGTATACCACCGAACAGCGAACGATGAGAGGATGACTGCCGGACGGATGATCCCCGCGAAAAATATTGTCAATGTAGTCGAAGATTGAATAATCAATTCATGGTTGCTTGCTCAAACCCAACTTCCCCACATTTTTCGCGGAGTCATCAATCCACCAGTCAGCGTCTCATCGGTCGCTGTTCAAAAAGAACGTAGAAGAACCGTCAGAAGTTATATTGTGATTTATTATTGTAATATTTGTTCATAGACCTCAGTTTATTATGCTGCTCAAATGTTGGTGTTAGAATAAAGAATTCTCGAGTCGCCAATCGGTGTTCTGGTTCCGCGTCCGTTAGTACTAAGCGTTTCTGAAAGGCTTCGAGGGATAGCGAGAGGCCCGGCATAGCAAAAGCTGGGCATTAACGGTTTTTGAGACGTGACTGACAATGCACTTCATAGAAACTTACCTATTTGTATGAAATACGAATTCGAATTTGTTCATGTGAAAAAACGATATCGTAACACCAAATTAGTTTAATGTGTTGAGAGGGGCAGTCCCTGTTATTAGGCAGGAGTAGCAGTGGGCTACGAAGGTGTGCGTAACAACCAAGTTCACTACAATCAAACAGTAAAACGCTTCTATATAAACCGCAGAAATGCATCAGTAAAGTCATCAGTTGCAGCCACAAATATTCATCCCAAAAAAATGAATAAGCAAGGTGAACTTCTAGGGAACTAATTATTTAGGTTGCTCGGACGACTTCGAACTCGCTTCCAGAAATGGAAATAACGCTGATAATTTACATGTGACTGTCTCTCTTGCCAGACATGAGCTTTGGCCACACTGTCTGCTAACTCTTTAACCTAGCTGACTTAACCTGGCGCCCAAACTTTTCTTAACACTGCCTCAACTAGCGAAGGGAGAATATGATACTCAAGGCTACTAGGAAGTGTATTTGTTGACGGTAATTTGAAGAGAATTACATGAGCGAGACAGACCTTCATTATTCTGTGACCAGTAATGAAATTTACTGAGCTCACCATGAAGAGCAAGACCTGGGTCTCCAACATGATGTTAGGTCAGCCATTATTTCTGTACGCTCCACAGACGCGCGGTGCCGTGAAAAGTAGTTCCAACAAGCATACCTTCATCAACAGTTGTCTTCTAAATAATAAATAAATAAATTTATTCTCATGGTACAGTACATGAGGGACGCCAGTTTACAGGCATCATCAAATTGTTACAGAAATAGGACCATATTATTCAGTCACAATTTACAGTCGATAGCAAAATATGTTTAACATGTACGCTGGAGATTATACACACAATTGATAAATTTTAATTCCAATAGTATAAAACGTCCTTTTCACTTATGTACAATCATTTCTGTGCATAGTTGGAAAAATCTGCTAGATTGTCAGTGAGTGCAACACATCAGGAAATACAGAAGTATTGTCTCTGGCTGAATACTTAAAATAAAATAAACCTCCAGAAAAAATGGTGACCAAAAAGTAACTCTATTATTGAAGCAACCATTCACCCTTCATTCAGCAAACACGCGGGAGAAAATGGAAAGGGACTGGACATAGGCTGAAGAAGGTGTAAAGTAATATCACATGCCAGTTCCTCCTGTGGAATCTGAATGGGTGTGGGTCCTAGGGTAACATGAGGGAAACCGTGTGATGTGGAGATGAAAGTCAATAGACGATCGTGGATCCAGATGAAGGAGACTTCAGAGAAGACGGCAAAATCATAATGTACTTTTGAAGCTCTATGTTCCGATCGGACGGCAAGGGATTTATAACGCTAATTTAAACAAAGTACCATAAAGATTCAGATTCAGATTTATTGGTTGAGGATAGAAGGCTTGCAGCCTATGTTAATCCTTTTCTAGTAGATTTCTGTGGTTGTCCAAACCCTTCTTGAACGAATCAGTTGAGGTTGCAGACACCACTTCTTCTGGGAGTCGGTTCCAAGAGTTTATGACTCGATGTGAGAACCAGTACTCAACAGCAATATGATTTCTCCTTGGCTTTTGAACTTTCCTGCTATGTCCTCTAAGGTGTTCCGACCTGGTGGGAAGGAAAAGAGAGAATAGGTCAGGTCCGTAGTCATTATTTAAAATTTTAAACATTGTGATTAAATCTCCTCTCTGCCTACGGTATGACAGTGAGAAGAGATTTAAACTATCTAGTCTTTCCTCGTATGATAAGTTAGCTATGCCGTGAACCATACGTGTTGCCTTCCTTTGAACACTTTCTAGAATGTGTGAATCCCCTTTTAGACACGGACTGGCGGCCTGGATGCAGTTTTCCAGTCTTGACCTAACCAGAGATGTGTATAAGGAGGTGAACATATCTCTGGTAATTCTTGTAAAGGCTCTGCGAATCGCCCATAAGGACCTGAAACTACGTGCAGCCACCGCGCGACAGTGTGCTGTAGTTTTTAAGTCGTGGCTAACTATGACACCTAAGTCCAAGTGAGTCTGAACTGATGGAAGTGTTATTCCCTCTAGTTCGTAGGAGCTCGTGCTTGCTTGTCCAATGCGCATGGTTGCACATTTTGCCACATTGATCGGGAGCATCCATTCAACAGACCACTCCGACAGTTTGTTGAGGTCGTCTTGCAAGGTGACGTATCACTGTTGCCCTTCAGCTCTCTCCAAATTTTTAAGTCATCTGCGTATAGGACCATAGGGGAGTCGGTGAGCAGAGGTAACTCATTGATATACAGAATAAAAAGGAGAGGACCGAGAACCGTGCCTTGTGGCACTCCGCTACTTACTGCTGTCCAGGAGGAGAGTTTTGAGTTGATCCTAACCCTCTGCCTCCTATCTATGAGGAATTCCCTGAGCCAGTCTAGTAGTCTGCCTTTGATACCAAGACTTTCCAATTTCATGAGTAGTCTTTTGTGAGGTACTTTATCAAAGGCTTTACTGAAGTCTATGAAGACGACGTCAACGGGTCTTCTGTTGTCCTTTGATTTGACCCAGCTTTCTCTTGCAGTCAGGAGATTTGACAGGCATGAGAGGTTCCTCCGGAAGCCATGCTGTGCTCCAGATAACAAGCTGCTATTTTCCAGATAAGCCATGATGCTTTTCTTGATAATTCTTTCCAGTGTCTTGATTAAAGTGCTGGTGAGACTGATAGGCCTGTAATTTGAAGGGCTTTGTCTTGATCCTCCTTTGTGTATGGGGGTTACTATGGCGTCTTTCCAATCACGTGGCAACACTCCATTTTGGAGAGATAGCTTGAAGATCGTGGTCAAGGGGCCGGCTATGTGGGCTGATAGCTCCTTGAGAAGCCTTGGATGAAGACTGTCAGGACCCATTGATTTTCCTGCATCTAGTTTCATTAAGAAGTTGAGCACGATGCCTTGGTCGATGTCAACGGAATCTATCCCATGTTCTTCTGATGCAGCCAGAGCTGATCCTATAGGCAGTGATGACTCCTGAGTGAAGACTTGGGAGAAGTAGTTTGCCATTGCTTCTGCTTTTTCTTGATCTTCTTCGATTGTATCTTTGTCAATAATCAGGTTTGGGACACCATTGGGTGTTTTATTCCTGAAATTCAAGTACGAGAAAATTTTCTTAGGTTGTGCCTTTGCATTTTGGGCCAGGTGTGTCTCGAACTTCATCCTTGATTGGCGGATTTCTGCGATAGCTTTATTTCTAGCAGTAGTATATAATTCCCTGGTCTCAGAAGTCTCAAGTGTTGCAAACAGGTTCCAACATTTGCGTTTACGTCTGAGTAACTTACGAATCTCCCGGTTTATCCAAGGGGGGAATGTTTCCGACCCTTTGGAACAGACCAAGGGATGAAGGGTACAGTTACTTGGGCGTAAAGTTGCTTAAATTGGTTCCATGCGGCTTCTACTTGGGACTCTGGATTGATGTACCAGTTTACTGAGTTGGCTGCTGAGACGATCGCATTTATGTCAGCTTTCCAAACGTTTGGTCGAGCTGGGGTTTTGGCCCTTGCTGCCGTTGCTGTGAACTTGAAAGTGAGCACAGCATGGTCACTTCTTCCTAACGGAGGAAGATGTTGTATGAGATCCACATCCTCACCGTGTGAGAACACTAGGTCCAGAGTTGATGAGGAGTGCTGTGAGTCATAGCGCGTGGGCTTAATGATATGTTGGACTAGGGCTAGCGATATACTAGATTCTAGCAGTTTATGATCAAAGGAGTTGACTGAAGATGGAGTTGTTAGGCTCGACCAGTCAACTGTTGGGGCGTTGAAGTCACCGACTACGAGACTTCGACATTTTGAAGTCCAGGAGCCTAGCTTCTCTATTAGGAAGTCGTCTGCACTGCAGTCAGGACTGCGGTACACAGCAATGAGGTCAATGTCTTGGCCTATGCATTTAAGTCTGCAGCGTAGAAGTTCGCACGACTCACTTTCGTGGGCGAGTGCTTCGATACTACGCACGGTTAAGCCTTTCTTGAGGTAGATGACTACGCCCCCTCCTTTGCGGTTTAGTCGGTCTACCCTGTGCACTTCGAAGTTTGGCAGGTTAACTTCGTTGTCAGTGACATCGGGTGTGAGCCATGTCTCTGTGATAATAATTACATCCGGGTTTCCGGTTTCTATCATGTTTGCCAGCTCAGTCCTTTTATTTAACAGGCTGCGGGCGTTTGTGTAGCAGACTGTTAATTCAGATTGGTGCTTCCCCGGCCCACCCACAGAGGTTTCGGGATCATTAAACTGCGAACTCGGACAACCCGAAAACCCTTAATCTTAAGGTTCTTCTCACCGTTCCGGCGTCGCTCACTTAATTCTAGTGCCGCAGCCTGTCTTTTGACACGGTCTGCTAGGCTTAAGTCAGCGCGGACATATATCCCTGATCCTTTGAGAATATGAGAGTTGCTTAGAATAGCGTCCCTCTCTGCTTTAGAGTTTAGTACGACTTTGAGGAGACGTACAGGTTCACTTACTGTAGGGTCAGGCTTTTGACCTATTCTGTATACGCTGTGTATAGTAATGCCTGATACTGTTTGTGGCAGTAGCTTGTCTAAAAGGGGCTTGACCAAGTTAAGGTCATGCTCGAATCTGGTCTTAGGGTCGAGGGCCAGTGACTCCTCCACTTTGTGGAGAATGAGAGACCTATCAGAGAGATCGGGTTTGCTTTCCGTGACTTTCTTGCCCTGAGGCGTAAGTGTGTTTCTATCCTTCTTGGGCGGTGTGGCCGAAGTGTTATCCTTATCTCGCTTTTTGCGAGAGACTACGGTGCGCCATTCATTGGCGTCCTCCTCGCTAATCTTAGTGGGGTTCGTCTGTCTGCTGCTCACCGGTGTGGATGAGGCTTGTTCCGCCAGTCCCTGGGCGACTGGAGCTGCAGGTTTTCGACCCCTAGTACGCCTCTTCTTCACGGCAGTCTTTCCATTACTGTCACTGGAGGGCTCATCCAGTATCGTGGGGGCGACCTGGGTGTCTGTAATATGGTGGGTGTTCTTCTGTGCTGTAGAGCACTCACTTATTGGCAAGGTCGCATCTGGGACATGTGCTGTTTTGTCAATGACGCTAGTCACGTCATCGCTATCTGAGCAATAGTCGGTATTCTTCTGTGGTGGAGGACGCTTGCAGTCCATGAGCTTTAAAGCCCCACTAAGAGTAGCTATGGCTTCTGTAATACGGAGTTTAGTTGTACTACAGCAGTCGTTGCATAACCAGTTCGCTAGAGGTTTGCAGCAGCGTTTGTATGCTGCTGGAGTAAGGTTCGTGCACATACTGTGAAACCATCTCTTGCAGTTATCACACTGCATTCCCTCATCCACTGGAAACTGGCACATAGCCCTTCCGCAGCGGTTTCTTTTGATAGGCATTTTATTTAAAACAAACCAGGAAAAGTTAAATACAACTTCAAATATATATATAACCTTTGTAAATCAGTGATAAAAGCTAATGAGTGCACAAAGATAGATATATGTAGCTATTATGTTATAAGAACACATTCCTATAATTAATAGACTCAGATCTGAAACGTAAACTAACTTCGATCAGAATAAACTGATTTAAAGTTAAATCTGTGGACTTTTGAAGCGTATAACACAACAAAATCCAATTATAAACAAGAGCGTGAAAATTAACTCCCTTTTCAAAGTTCGCGCGTAAAGCACATAAACCTGGAGAACAGATGAGATCTTTGTTCTTGATTCTGTTCTATGAAGAAAAGTAATGTATAATGCCAACCATAACAGTGAGTTCTGAAGTTTTTGTAAGCGAATTGATTGTTAACACAAATTAAATTCAATCGTTGCTCCTGACCTTGCCGGGACTCCAAATGTCGACGATCAGTGATATGACGTGAAAGTTATGTCCCTAAAGTCGTTGGTTTCGTACCATATCCCCTTCCTTTTTTATTGCATTTTCATTTTGACCATAAGTGCGGAAAGTATACCTTCTCATAGTGCTAGGGGGTGGGTATTTTCCATTTGAATAAATACTTCCTTGCAGGATACTTATAGCAAATACAGTTGACGGTTCATTTATTGGCTTAGATATTGAAAATGGAAAAGAATTATGGAAGATAGATGGCCCTGCACTTGTTTCTCAAAGCCTCAGTGACCTACAGCTCATGACAAAGACAAAGTCATATAACATCGTCCCATCTCTGGAAGGACAGCTTTTTTTAATGGAGAGGAGATTAACAGATGACCTGGAGTTGTCTCAGGAGGCATCTTTAAAAGCACTGCCACTGAATATCGATTCTTTATTTTCCTCGAATTTTATGCTTACAGAAGAGTCCATCTTAACTGGAGGACGAGATCACTCAACTTTTGCTTTTAATCCTAATGATGGAAAAGTAAGTAATTGATGTTACACATATGAAATCAAAGTCACTGAATCAATAAATGTGCCAATCTCAGAGATTGTAGCACTAATTGTAGCCTTTGTTTTTTATTGAATAGGGTCCGTAAGATTTGATTTTAGTCATATAATAGTTTAGGTGGTTAAATGTTGACGTTGGCATGCATGTATGATTTAGTCTATTATGTTACGTTATTAGTATTTTACAGATATTCACCATCCATTGCTGGTTTTCAATTCTTTTCCGTACTCTAATTTGTATTTGTTCAGCGTGCTTTACGAAACCCACTAACGGACTGACTGGTTTCAACGTAGAACTTTGCACAGATGTGCATCAGTTCAACTTGCAACTCTCCCTCCATGTATCACACATAGCAAGAGAAAAGAGTAGAGAGAAATTCAAAAGAGATAACAGAAGATAGTGATATAGAAGAACAGCAGATTTTTATTGGATATGATCAATCATCTGCGCCATTGAGAACGATTTTGAGCCATGTCACCGATTGTCTCCAGTCATCGGTTGTTGCCACCCTAAGGACCCCAACCAAGAATACTTAATCTCCCTGTGGGTTAGACTAACTGTTGTGGATTTCATTTGCGGTTTGGTATATGTAAATGTACTTCTTGGGACATCTAATCCAACAGAAAAAGAAAGAGTCAAAGTTCCTTCTTACGACATACTTGTTTATACCGACGTTTTGTACTTGTAGAAGCGTGCTGTCACTGGTTTCTCCATAGGCTTCCATATCGTGAAAGTTGATCAATTTATGGAGTATCTGAAAGACAAGAGTATTGGGCGAACAGAGTCCAGGGGATAACTGTTTGAAGGTGAAGATTTTGGAGCTTTTTTGTGCTGAAGACCTTACCACCGGCAACGAATGACAATGTCAAGAAATAAAATTTGCGGTATCACCCGTTTTTAACCTCCTCTACAGAACAAGAAGGTGGCACAGATGTTTTCGTGTTTGCTCATTGGTGCACTTCCCTCGTAGCATATCCGTATCTGCCAACAGTACGACATCGACCTCAGACTCCTTACATAGTTTAAAAAATACACTAGTGACTGCTTTCAAAACGCCGAAAATACCCGCTGAATAATGATGAAAAACAGCTGAGCAGAGAAAATTTTCTTATTGACAAAGCAATCGTATTTATAATTGCTGCAACAAACAGCAATCTGTTACGAACGTGTGCGACGACTGTTTCAGTTACTCAGATGTAGCTACTAACGACTTCAGAAGTTACGCGATAATCAACGACAGTAGAATTATGGAATTGAAATTTGGTAAAGTAGAATATTAAGAAAATTGTCTTTTGTTTCCTTCGTAACTGCTTTTAGTCTATTCGCAACCCAATCAACCTTTCTGACGTGGCCTACGGAAACATTCGTTCCGGCCAAAATATCCCTCTGAGTCGTTGCGACATGCTGACCCGACTGCTGCATGAGGCTAATAGCTACCTGTTGGGCTGCAGATGAGGAGAATAAGAGTTGGAGACAAAAATAATATCTCGTGAACAATAGTAAGGTAGTAGTGTAGGGAAGTGATAGACTGTCTATATATCACTTACTCCTTTTCACTTACCTGCAATCAGATTGTCGTTTGAATAGTAAATTAATCAAAAAATCCCAACACTTGTTGAATTATAGTAAGTATTCCAGAAAGAGAGAGTTGATGCTATCTGCTAAGCTAACTTCAGAAATATTTAAGCATAATAGACTGGTCGTCTGAGTGTGGGCAATTTCGACTAGTACTAACCACAGCAATGTTAAGTTTAATGTACACTACTTTCCCTCCGACCAAATATCTCTTTTTCTGTTTGGAAGTCATTCACTCTTACAGCTTCTTGTATTTATCACAAAAACATACTTCACACCGTTCTAACTGTAGTGGTTAAGTGCATAAGTAAAACTTCAAACTATCATTGGCAAATATTGGAAGTATTTTGTATTCCTAGAAATCTTAGATTAAATAATACATAAACGGCTAGCAAATGAAGTAAATTTCGTTGTCGCATTAGAACTTTATACTGCTAGTTCAGTATTAAGTTAGTCATCAAATCTTAAGAATGTAGAGGAGGCTCTTCAGATTTATTCTCATGATCAAATGAGTGTGTATGAACAGGCAATTAGCCTCTTATAAGCGCATATGAGAGGTTCAACATGCAATTATAATCCAGGGCGTCACTATTTTTGTAATTCGGCTCGTTTTCTGGTATTATGTTGGTTTCATACCGCCGACAATAATAGTTCCTTTGTACAGTCTGCATATATGTGAAAAGTTTGAGGGATGTACAGCTGGTTGAATAGATATATGTAGAGGCAACAAAGAAGAAAGTTAATGGTAGTCACAAGAGACGCTGTGAGTTGAACTTGTATGCAAGTGATTTAGAATTGGGATCTATTCACATTATGAAAGGTGAAGTATTCCATATTTCTGATAGTGTCTTTGCTTTATGTGTTCGGGTGTTTCGAAACTGCACATATATTTCAAAACAATGCAGTTGAGAAGAAAGTTTTGATAGCACTGGCAATACTTTGTGATTTCCTAGTCTTTCTCTGGTTGATGTTCTGAAATTTGGGGTTTACACTGTACTTTCTGAATACTCTATTGTGATAAAAATATTTTCTGACTAATGAATATTTAAGGTAACCGAAATTTATTGTCTGTTTTGGATTTTGTTTTTGGCGTCTTATATGATTGTTTCTGTATGTTTGTTGTTTTAGCTTCTGGACTTCAATTCTGATATTTATTCTTTTGTAGATAAGATATAATTGTACGCGTGATGGATGTACCAACTCTAATATTGAAAAAAGCTTGTCTGATGGAAACGTCAATACAAATGATCCAACGATAATAGCTTACAGAGTGAATAACATAGTGCGCGCAATTAATGCTCCAACAGGAGTTGAGAAATGGAATATGAGTGTTCATAAATATGATCTTTGCTTATTAACCGATGGAATTCCTACACCAATGAATGCTGTTCAAAAGCCATTACCCCTTTGTAACGTACCTTTGGATTCTCCAGTAAGTTTTTTGTAGTGGTGTAGAATGTCTCACATGGGAATATATGAGCGTACCAATTTGTTGGACAAGTGCCTATTTGATAACTTAGTATAGTATTTGTAAGTGCTTCATCAGTACTAAACGGTATCGTAGGCGTTTTTGTATGACTACAGCTTACACTGAAATCTGATATACACTTCCTGGTTAAGTTTGAGTCTTTCTATTTGCGTGATCGCTCACAGGAAAATGAAAAACTCAGACAGTACAGCAAAACCAATATGCCTATCACATACTCATCTATTCAGATGTTGGAGCATTATGCATCTGAGTTATGAGTGCGACAGGTACTAGTTGAATTTTCGTACACACTCGTTCAGTTTACTGGGTTAAACTCATCTATTTCTGTCAACATATAGGCATGATGCATTTCTACTAAAGTTGGAGACAACATATTCTGTTGACAAAATTGTAGGTATAGGAATTGTTACTACTCAGCGTAAACCAGAATTATACGGTGTAATCCATAAATAGAAAGCGTATTCAATATGTCCTGATACTTAGAAAGTTGGGGGTGACTTAAATCCCTAGGGTGTCTGGATTGTGTGTTTCTTAAGTTTCTGTATAACTTCATGATTCATAATAAAAGAGTAAGGCAATTCGAGGCTTCAATCAGACTGATAAGTCAGCTTTGGTACAAAGATGCATCACATCAGTTTGTCACTCATAAAACAAAGAAACAAAAACAGACCAGCACTTGTATGAGGGAGAGGACAGTTAATTGAAAACTGGTGACTTTTAGGGTCAGGGAGATAATGAGTAAATATACATGCACCATTTTAAACGATTTTGAACCATATCAGACGCTTCTAACTGTTAACTCTTAGCATCTTAAAAAACCCAGCTTAATATGTCTCAGACCAGCAGTCTTTATGAATTGGTGTCATATTCTGGCCGCTCCCAACTGTTTTTTTTAGCATAATCTTACTGTAGCTGACAAGCCGGTGGTTTGGAATGCATAACACATGTATTATCCACATTAATCAATTGTGTTTCATAACATAAGTAATTGCCTCATGCCCCTTATTAAAGACTATACTTAACCTCATTATGCCTTGCCATATTGCTCCAGTTGTTGCGAGGAATTGAATAAAAGCCTATGTGGTGAAAAGTTTCCAATCTTTCTATATCTTGTACTTTCATTTACAATGTCCTTCAGCCGTAAAGTGGAATAGAACCAACTGCTGTGCAGTATGCATGTGTAATAGGTGACTGAATTAATCAAATCCCAAATGAACTTTTTGTACTTGCTCTGTCTGTCTGTCTGTTTTCGACGTAGAACTTTGCACCGATGTGCAGCAGTTCAAGTCGCCACACTCCATGTGGCACACAAAGAAAGAGAAGAAAGAAGAAATGCATAATAGAGACAGTAAACAGAGGTGTAAGACAAAGGAATAGTAGTAACGAAGAACAAAACAGTTTCATTGGAAATCATAAGTCACAAGGAGTGGATGCATCTGCGCCACTGAGAACGATTTTGAGTCATTTCACCAATTGTTTCCAACCATTGGCTTTTACCGTCCCAAGGATCCCAATCAGGAATCCAGTCTACACCTTCCTACGTGGCTTAGACTAACTGTTGTGGATTTCATTGACTGGTTCCATGTTTTGTTTTGACCACCGCTAGCTCTTTTCCAGCCTGACCCTACATCCGCTAACATTGCTCGTCGAGGAAGGCGATGACTAGGCATACGTAACACATGTCCTAACCATCCCAGTCGATGTAATTTCACAGCCTCGTCAATTGATTTCCCCTTCTTACCTAGAACTCGACGCCTAACGTCAATATTGCTCACCTTATTATACCACTTCACACCGGAGATAGAGCGCAGGCACCTATGATCAAAGACAGCTAATCTTTTCATGTCTTCCACTCTGAATGACCATCAGGGGAAATCCACGTTGCTTTGTGTATATGCTTGTGCTTGCACACAGTCTCCGATTACCGAACCATCGGAAGCACAGAAGTCTGCGAAAAGCTCTCCATTGTCATTCACTTCTCCGAGAGCCTCTCGATCCATGATGAGTTGTCTTCCTGTATTATCTGCTCCCAGCTTAGCTTGCATTGATACCGCTCATAAGGATTTTGATGTCACTATTTGGGATGTCCATTGCTGTTTGTAGTTGCCTGTAAAAATATTTCTTCTTGTCTTGTTCTGCGTTATTTGTATGTGCGTAACATTGAATTACTGTGACCTTCCTTACTTTTACGTTGAATCTTGCTGTCATAATCATTCATGAGGAGATTGGTTCCCACTACATGGGAGCTTTGTCTGACACTAGTGGCATGATAATAACCACTCACTGCCTCAATGTGTTCGTGGTTGTCGTCTGGGTTACCAGACTGGAGTACATTACTGACTAACCAGTTGACGATTTTGGCAGTCCGCATCTACTCCATCTGTTCTCAGAGATACCCAGCACTTCTATGCCATACCCTCCATTTCGTTGGCTACTTGGTCAGCCTTCACAGTCTCGTACATTGTACGGACATTCCACATCCCTATTATTCTTGCTTTCGTCGGTTGACTGGCTTCCTGAAGGCTTTCACCAGCCCACTGTCTCATCTCGCCTGTTTGATTCCAGCGAAGAATCAGTTTTCTTTTATGTATTTGTATTTTGAATGTTTTTATTGTGCGTTGAAGTTTCTCTAGCTGTTTGATAGCTTTTGTGTTGTAGGGTTGCTAGCCCAACTCCCAACCCTCCCTCTTTACCCGGGCTTGGGACCGGCTAGTTAACTAGCTTGCGAGGTTTGATGGCCTCCATAATCATTATAAATTGAATGATATCACATATAAGGAATCTATAACCTACTGGACATTTCTGTGTTTTCATATATTATGGTGGTAATTGTTTTTATACGGATATTTTTACTGGCATTAAAAGTAAGCATTATTTAATTTTTGATAATGACTACTTTTCTTCCTTAGCCTGTTCGCAGTAATTTTATGGATGAGTCGTATTTCAGTATAGATGAACCAGACTGGGATTTTGGATTAGATAAACGAATGATAACAGCACGAACAAAGGATAAACATGCAGAAGAATTGTGGTCATTCAACTTCACCTCCAGGATATCGAAAGCATGGATATATCGTAGAGATTTACAGAATTTAAGATCATTACCATTGTTTACGTGTACGTTCTATTATCCAGAATACTGAAATATATTCATTCTAACTTGCCGATTAGTGCATAAAGTATTTATTTATCTTATAAACGGATGTTTTATCTTTAAAATTAGTATTTAATCCTCCCTAGTCTTCTATGTTAAACGATACGGTGACTACTGAAAGTCAGTGGATTAGTAACGTATCAGTACTAAGTGGAATGATTATTTCATACTGCTATAAAGTTGAAAGGTACTCAGCACTTGGCCTAAAGATAGTTGTTCGTTGTTTTCCTGGTACTTTCTACATCAAGATTTTGTTCAACTTTCACAAATATTAAAGGATGATATTTGCATAGTTGATTTAACGAGTACAAACACATCTTACAACTGGGGAGTAAGAATCAAGGATACAGATTTTAACACATATCTACATAATAATCCCTGATTTATAGTAATTGTTGACTTGCTATTGATTATCGATAAGAACTGCTTGCAATTAATCCAATAAGTATACTGCCATCTATTCTTTAATGTATAATCTATGTTCAGGTTAATGCTTGTAGTTGTTATATATTTTCGTTAGGGTGTGTTTAAAATCAAAGTTTTTCATATCAAGGTTTAACTGAAGTTACAAAGTCTCACGTTGTAACAAGATTCATGTTAAGCATTTAACAGGAATCAGTCACAAATAAATATACACGTGTTAATTGTGTTGGTGAGTTCATATATTTAATTTGGGAGAGAAACTATAAGTACAAAACTAATGAGTTTCTTTTTGTAGGAAGTAGGTCAGCACTATCTGTAAATGTTATCCAGATGTTTTTCTTCTCTAAGACCTTAAACAAAAGGTTTTGTTGATCACAAAGAAGTGGTTTTACACTACTCTTAACCCAAGTACTATGTGACACATAAACATGAAGTGGTATTTCAGTGTTTAGAATATTTTTTATCATGTTTGAAGACCTATTACAATCATACTGGTTCCTTTTTGAATTTCAGATGATAGAGCTGCTGTCTTATTGATTGAAAAATTCGATGAATTTCAAGAAAAATCTTCTGCTGTTCGTCGATTTGAAGTACTGAAGGAAAAAGGTTTGAACCTGTTCAACAGAAAAAAGACTCATTCATCAACAGATGGTCAGAAAAACAAATGTGTTTCACGTGATCGCCTTATTTACCTTGGTAGTTTGAATGGTCAGCTGTATGTTCAGGTCAGTTTGTATAATAAACGTGTGTGTATTTTATTCTGTACTTATAGTGTTGGTGGACAACATAACTAGACCTTATTATTTTCTGTGTTCTCTGTCAGGTTTAACTATCCCCACTTAGCCTAATGCTGATTGGTGTAGTATGTTTCGTTAGTTTTATGCCTTGTCCTTCTAAATTAAGTACCCCGTTGTTCATTTGTCTTGGTTACTTTACTGGAGTCTTTTATGTGTTTATTTTTAATATCTGTGGATTTCGAATGCGATTTACAAACCTTTGAACTACTTTCTGCAGTTTCATTTCTTTCTGAAATATCTGCTTATTGTATGCTACTACGAAAGGATGTTTTAGCAGATTTTCCTTCGTTTTCCCACGTGTTATAATTTCTGAAATGTTGTGTTAAGTGTGAGAAAAAAACCGGTACAACTGTTCAATTAGAGAAGTGTTTGTAGAGTATTATTTGTTGTTCATAACGTTTGTCGGCTGAAATGATTTCTCAGACTGCCAAATTTATCCTGTACAATAATTAACTCAGGTTGGATTTATTGCAACTAAGCATCCTTATATTTGTCTGTTATGAATAAATAAAGCTCTGTCTAGGTAGACTTAAGATTACAGACTTTCATCAACACCTGCTTTCCCTCCATATTGAAGATCAAATTATTATTATTATTGTTCCCTTGGGTTCCTAGTGGAACATAGGGCTTCAACTGCACGTCTCCACTTGCCACTTCTGTCTTCCTTCTGCTGTACTTTTCACCTGCATCCATGTTAACCCATACTGTTTCAACTCCTCTTCACACGATCCCCTCCATGTCACCCTTGCACCGACGACCCACCCTCCGCTTCCCTTTCGGCCTGGTTCTACTCGAGCAATGGCCTGACGCGCGCGCGATGTCACCCAGCGGCCTTCTCAGCAAGTGTCCAATCCATTTCCGCTTTCTTCTGCATATTTGTTGGTTGGCGATTGGTTCTTGTTTTGTTTGTTCCCATAGTTTCTTGTTGCTGATTCTTTCCGGCCATCTGATCTTCAGTATGTAGCCAGCGAAGACAGTTGTTAATAAAGGTCTGCAGCCTTTTGGAAATATTCTATATGACCCACCCGCCAACTTTCTGATCCGTATAGAAGAACTGACTGACTTGGCGTTTGTATTGAAAATCTGACTGAATTTTGTTGTTGAAGCTGAGTGACAAAGACTTCCAGATCGGTTTCAGGTTGATGAATTATGTGTTTCTCGCCTTCCCGATTCTCGATTTGACATCCTTGTCCGTTCCTCCTTTAGTAGAGACAATGCTCATTGCTAGATAAGTGAATGAAGTAACCTTTCTCAAATTCCTCCCGTTGATGGTGATTGGCGCTGGATGTTTCTGCTGTTGTTGTTGGTTGGTTATTTTCATAACCTCCGTCTTGTCCATGTTCACCTGGAATCCTGTCTTCGCCGGCTGCTTCTTCGATCAGTTTGTCGGTCTTCGCTTGTAAGTCTTCGATTTTGTGTATGTGACATCAAACATAAATCATCCGCGAAATCCAGGCCAGAAAGAATTAGTAACAAGAAACTATGCGAACAAATCAATCAAGAGCCGATCGCTCAATCAATTTGGAGGAGAAAATGGAGATGGATCGGGCATATATTGAGGAAACCGTCGATGACTTCGTACGCCATGCTCTCGAGTGGAATCCTAATGGGAAGCGATGAGTAGGTCATCCTAGGGTGACATGGAGGAGATCGTGTGAGAAAGAGATGAAAGAGTTTGGTCATTCGTGGACTTAGTTGAAGAGAAAAGCAGGAAATAGAAGAAAGTGGAGGTGTGTTGTTGTAGCCCTATGTTCCACTCGGGACGCAAGGGAATAATAAATAAATGAATAATAGGTAGAGTTAGGAATCGTAGGCTTCATGGTCAGATAAATAAAATGTTATGCAGTCGAACTTCATTCTACCCTATTGTATGGAAGGATTTTCTTCTTCACGCTTTCATTCAGTCGCTTATGTGTTACGTATTGGTAATTATATTTATGCAAGTTCCTTATAATCTTTGGGTGGGTGATTTATTGGTAGTGCCGAAAATACTTGGAGCGTAGCTATCTCGATCACATTTCTAGTGTAGCTTTTTGTGTTTTGGTCACACTAATGTCTAGTACATTGTTATCGCATGTAGAAAAGGCGCTATTACTACACAATATCTTGTTTATTGATTTAAAGGTTTGATAAAACATAACTTCTTGGATGAAGGCTCGGGCACAGCATAATTCACTAATTTTACCTAATCATTCCATTATCAATGTCCTTAAGTATGGTATTCTCTGTGCACCATCGAAGTAGAAAATCTTCTTGCTAGGTTGGCAGCAGCTTATGGTTTTACGTGTCTTTACAGGAGAACAGTTAGAAGTGATCAGAAAGTTCGTATACTTATGCAATTGTATGACTTCTGGTAGCACCGAGGTAGACAAAGTTACCAACGACGTGTACGAAAGACCAGAAATCTGAGCCACCGCCAGTACTGTCGCTATATTAATATATTCGTTAAAGATTGAGTTTACAAAACATTGATGGATGCAGTTTTACTATGTCTTAAATTCAGTCTCTTCCAACTGGGGATGTCCTGCAACTCTGAGCGTTTGATCATTGTTATATGTAGGTTTACCTGCAACAGTAAATAACAAATTTTAGAGTGACGGGGCTTATGTTCTAGCAAAGTGGGAATCCTCTCATGCGTATCACTTTATCACAATAACTTCAGTTGTCTCGACATGTGTTACAAAGTCACCCCAACGCCTTCCATACTTGTCACTGTATACTCACCATGTGACTGTTTGAGAGAAACGGAAAGGCGGTTAATACATTCCAGAGATCTGTATGGTAAAATTTGTCAAATTAGCATATGTTAATGCTCCGCCATCTCCTCAGTGATTTCCTAAAGATTACGCGGCTAAGTAGCTCAACCGAAATCAATGATGCTCATCCTAGAGTCTGCCTCGTCTTCAATGAGCGAAGCTTATGTGAAGTAACACATGCTGTTGTGAATGCATCAAATATGGCTACTTACCTTCTCATCTTGTTATTCTCTCTTTTCTCTTCTTTTTATATTGTTTTACTAAATGTGACATGTTTTTTGGCGCATATGCTGCATCAAGTTTGTTTCGATATAAGGAAAAGAAAGGGTAATCCTAGAAGTATCATTTTTGGTTTTATTCGAGTTTTGAAAAATCTTGAATAAGCATTTATTCAATCGTGTAGTATTCACCTTTGCTGCTCCGACGAAAGCATATGTTGTATCAGTTTTTTTACCACTCAACTTCCGAACTGTCATTATGTAGCTGTGTGACTGTGGGTTAGCGTGTGCGCTTGCTGAGCTTTTGTAAATCCAAACGTCAGTAGTCTGAAAATTGTTATCATACTGCTTTTGACGGTATTGTAACTATGTCTTACCTCTCTTTAAAAGAATACGTAAGTTTTGTTTTTACAAATCATATAAAGGTATGCTAGAATTATTGCATCTCATTTGGTTTCTTTAATTGCAGGTTGAAGATGGTATAGATCTTCCAAGTCCTGATATGATCAATCTTTCTAAGAGCTTATCACTACCAGCAAATGGAGTACTAGATCAACATAATGAGCCTGGCGCCTCTTCGTTGATTGGATATTATCGTGCATCTTATTCGAAAGCATCAAAAATGCCAACACTTATTCAACCTCTCCTTTCGGATGACAGTGTTGAAGATACAATTGAAAGAGTTACTGCGCTAGGATTTCCAAACAATGCAGATAACTTTAAGCCTTTACTTGGCTTTGATTCAGATATCTCAGCTGAAGAAACAAAAACACAACATTCAACTAGTGAAGAGTCTAATTATAACAATGGTCTACCGGAACGAATATTTAATAGTGCTAATGACTTAGTGATGCTTCTTTTACGTGCAAGCGAAATTGCTGTAAATCATTCACCTAATGATTCTGAAGCCAGTCGTTCTCTTGGATTTAGTTTGTCTACTCACTTCATGCAGATGGCATTAGTAGCTGCTATCCTTTATTTCACTGCACAGTGGATCATGAATATGAAAATTAACTATGATACACAGTAGGTCTTTCTCATTTTATGGTATCATATTCTTCTTCTTATTTATTGAACGTATATAGGTGTTTGTCACTGATCGAATAGTGGATGTTCTAGTTTTTGTGTGGCGGATGCTACTGATAACATTTATCAGTATCATATAAAGAAACGTTCACCCGGGTAAAAACATCAATTGGCTGTTAGATAGTCTCTGTGTCAGAGAAAGCGAATGATACAGCGTAGCGGAGAAACATGGGAGACATGAAAGGAACACTAGGAAACACAATATGAAGGCCAAAAGTAGCACAACACGGAGGATCTGTGCAAATGGTGATTTGAGGCTAAGGTGTGCATAATTTGGCTATATAGAGATACGAAATTGCAAATAAATGTTCCTTTACCAAGTCTCTAGTCTTCTATCGGTACAGTTGTACTTAATACTGTGTGATAGATAGCCTAGAAAGTAGTCTACATATACAGACACTGTGTTTTCTTGAAGATTTCTTGATATTATATGGCGCTTTCTTGAACTTTACATCAGCAGGATATTCGACAGTTGCATATTAAAGTCCTTATCATATGTGTTTATCTGTTAGGCAGACGTGGAGGATTCATCTACTTAATTTCTAGAAATTTGAGACCTAGTAATTTTGATAGCGATATTAGAAGACGGAGATTATCCGAAAAATGTGATGTATTTGCGCTATACATTTCGAACAATCTGATCACACATTTACTTGTCAAGTCAGTATATATGGAAAAGTCAAATCAAACAAAGTGATAAAAAAGGAATTAAGAATAATTAACACAAACGTTTAGTAATCCAATCAAATAAGGATTACCAAGGTAGGTTAAGAGTGACAACAAACTGTTTTTGAATACACAAGGGGGGGGGACTTAAGTTTATGAATAGCCATAGCCTCAGCGTATTTCAGTAAACGCCCTTGACCGTCTTCATAGATGACCTTAAAGGCTGAGTTAACATCAATCTTATGGTTCATCTCGATTAGATGTTTAGCTATAGACGAAGTTGGTAGTCTGACACCTGCATCTTTTGGCTTGTCACAATTCAAAATTTATAAAAGGGACTAATTGTTTTAAATTTTTGAAAAGACTCCCTCCATGCACCTAGTAATTTCGGTTTTTCAGTGCATACATCATTTTTCACAGAGTCATCAAGTCTTCTCTATTTTAGTTTAAAATGTTAAGGATTTCTACAGTAAAATATTCATCAAAACATGCAAGCGAACAGTATAGCTTTCAGTTAGATCTCATCAGGCTTTGCTATAACATAATTCACTACATAGGTAAATATCAAATACAAACTAATCATGGTGATTTGTCAATAAAGTGGTATGATGGAAGTCGTTTGCACAAGGTCATAATAAAATAATACTATTAATAACATTAGTGAATAATGAAGAAATATGCGGTGAGAAGAACAATAAAATAGCGTGGTTTTATAAACGAGTGGTCAAACAGACCAGAAAACAAATCATGATATTACATAATAGCAAACTGCAAACAAGCTTAACGAAGTGAGCTTTAGAGTGCTGGATCATCACATTTGTGTATGCGTGTGTGTGTGTGTGTGTGTGTGTGGTACAATGCGAGTCACACTTTTGTGCATACAGAAATTAATTATTAATCTCTAACTGTATAGAAGACTTCAGTTTGCTTTGTCTATTAGGATAGAATACAAACCAGTCAGTCAGCTGATTACTAATAGTAAAGCGTAAAATATTACTATGCTTCAGTTTGTTGGTATTTTCGATTCATACTGCTAATGCTATTTTTAAATGTTTTTTTTCGTTTACTTTATTTCCAATAATTTAGGTTAAGAAATAACTCATTCTACGAGAAAACATGTTATCTTGAATCAGTTGTTGTTCAACCAAATAGTTCGTCGGGAAGTTCAAATGAAACAGCAGTATGTCCATCCTGTTCCACTTCAAATACTTCATCATCGTCTCCCCCACCTAATCAGTCTGTTTCTGGTCCCTTTTATCAGTCATCCTTCATATCGCCATTTGAAACAGATTTCAAATTTATACGTCGCCTTGGACGTGGTGGTTTTGGACAAGTGTTTGAAGTTGAAAATCGTTTAGATGGTTGCCGGTATGCTATCAAACGTATTAAGATGAATGATGCTGATGATGATAAAAATGTGTTTCTACGAGAAGTGAAAGGTATGCTTTAATGAAATATCACTTATAATGTTAATATATGTATATAGTATATAACAGGCGATAATTAAAGAGGAAATGGAAACCAGGATCATGAACGTATTGGTTAATAATCATACTGTATTTAGATTTATCAATATTTTGTTCTTTTCTCATAGACAACCATCACACAAGGATTTCTTTCCTTGAACTGTTTTTCAATAGATCTGTTTATTTCAATAAACTACTGACGATTACCGTAGATTGTAATTCAGCTAATAGCGTAGTTCGATTTACCATCAAGCTATGGAATTGCACTTATAGTATGAAAGCTATTTAAGTGCATTTACTGTAGCACATGCTATAGTGTTTAAAATTGTAGCTCACTGTTTGAAGTTGATTTATCAGTGGAGGTTATCTAAACTCGTTATTAGAAAGGTCAACCAATCAACGAAATAAATAGTAAATATGATTGGGAAATTCACGCGAATATATGCGACACCGTTTGGTAGTCTAAGACCGTAAAATGCGTGAGTGGTTCAGTAGTAGAATGCTCTCCAATCCCGCGAATGGTTCAGGTTCGGCTTCCGGTTGACATACTCCCAAACCTCGTGTATCCAGTATTGAACTTGGCAAAGAGTGTAAAGGTTGGACGCGAGGCTGGCAACCTCACCTCGTAAAAAGGCACTACCAGTAATGAAACTTTAAAGCCTAAGCTTGAAGCCTTATGTTCCACTGGAAACACAAATGAATGAAAAAGAAGTCCATAAACTGTTCAGTATATATATATATATATATATATATATTATGGGCGGCCTTTTTGAAAATTCCATCTCTCTACTGCACATATTTTCTCCCGTTTGGTTTCTTATATTCGGTCAAGATATGACCTCCAATTGTATCATCTACTCTTATGTGTGCATTTAAAATGTTTACAAGCTTCTGATTCGCAAGTTTCTACTAAACTTAAGGAAAGACCTGATTGTGGGTAGCAACGTGTTCCAATACATGAGCTAACTGTCCTTCAGTTATGTCTTTGGGTCTCAAAATGTACTTCTGAACATCTTCTAATTGACTTTCAACTAGATATCGTGGATTTTTTGAAGAAGACAAAGCAGATATATCATAATGGAATGGTTTGTGTTTCAGCTCAGAGACCAGTGTATCACAGGAGATACTGTCAGTTAATATTTTACCTGAAGATATTGATTGTACAAAGGGAAAAAAATCATGTAATAAAGTCCTCTGAAAATTCTGTACATTTTATAAATACTGTCCAGAATAAAGATGTTATTATATATATTTCTGGACTATGGAAATTCATTTAGTGTATATTAGTTGTGTTTTTATCAGTCAATACAGATTTTAAGCTACACCTCTAATTGATGACTACCATTCAGGAGTTTTTGTCACTCTATTCTTTTCTCAGTCAACATACTTCCTATCTGGCATTCATAAAACCGCAAAAACTTTGTTTACACAAACCTGTAGTTACGCACATATGTGTTGTTACTTATTAATTATTTTTTGAAGTATAATTTTGTCATTATTCCCATTTCACATTGAATGACAGTGTTACTAATCGCTTAAAACTTTAAGTATTACCTCAGTAGGCATAAGCAGGTTTTTTTCAATCAGCACGTGTATTTATTTGTACTTTAAAGGTATTTGTTAGCACAGGGAACTAGAATTTGCTAAAATTGGTGGTGAAATTTCAGTTTATTTGTTGGTGTTATCACAGAGGTTTATCGATATGCCAACGTGTTGATTAGCCTAAAAAATTTCTGCTACCTATACTAATACTTCATACATTTGATTCCCTCCACTAGCTTAAAACTTAGTTTTCAAGTATTGGTTTTGTAGGGATTTAGCTTGATTGGATGGAGGATTTCATCATGGGCTGCCATCAATTAGAGAATCACTGGAAAACCTGGAAGTACTGAACAACTGTTTCACTCTAGTTTTGGACTCTTCAGCAGTACGCACCAACCGGGGTTCGGATCCACGACCTTTTGGTTACAAGGCGAGCTCGTAGACCAGACTTAGTTCTTGCTGTGTATAAGATAACCATGTTGAGAAAGCAGAAATTAAGTTATCAGCTCTTCGGATTTTGAAAAGTAAAGTTATGCTTACAAACTAATTCTGCTCTACTTTGTATAACTGAGTTGTATCTTAAGTTATTGTTGTTGTTGTTGTTGTCTCTCTACATCATTGTTTCTATTTCGCAAATTCCCTTTGATATATCTAATATCACGTTATCATTATTCTTCTGGGTTCCGAGTAGAACAATGGGCATCAACTGCACATCTCTGTTTCACCTTGTTCTCTGCAGTTATTTTTCTCTATCTGGCTTCACGGTTAACCTTCAGCTTTCATTACCTATTCGCACGATCTTATCATGTAAACGTTCATACCAATTATATGTATCTAGTTATTTAAACTTCATTTGTAAGAATCGAATTTAGGTTTTTTGTGTAGTGGGTTTTTGGGATATATCATTTAAAAATCCAATAGACACTTAACATGACATAGCCCTGCATATCAATTGTAACTGTTACACTTCAGAGTTCTATTAAAATACTCCGTAAAAAACAAAAACAAGGGAAACACATAAAATAATATGAAATAAAAAGTAAGTAAATATTTTTTTGGGGAAGGGGGAGATTTCTTGTTTTGAACTCTAGTTAAAAAAATTTACAGAATAACCTTTTGCAATCTGATGACTTGACACTTTTGTAGTTTATAATGCATAGCATTACTCCTTAACAATTAGTTTTGTCGCTACTTCAAAATCTTCCCAAAGAATACTTATATGAAAAGGACTAATGTTTCCTGTATGTCTTTCCTATATTAGAAAATGTTTATCAGGACTTTTGTATTCATGCTAACTTCGTGTCAGTACTCAACACGTATGGATTAGTTTAAGTGTGTTTTGAAATTAAATTTTACTGCTAGCACACAATTTACGATTAACAATCTTGAATGTTTGCAGAAGATATTCAGACTAAATATTTCTGTAAATGTTTGATCAATAAAATTCATGATGGAAAGTCAATGCTTGATCAATTACCCTGTTGGTAAAAAAAGGTGATATGTGTTTTCTTCTTACACTAGTCTTTAATATATCTGTAACTGCAGAGGACTAGCAGTGGAATTTATTTTACTAATGAAAAACACGAGTGCGTCGGTGGCTTAGCAGTTAGGACGCTCGTCGACTATGCACATGGTCCGGGGTTCAATTCCCGGCCGACGCCACTCCTTTACCTCGCTAAGCCAGAAATAATGCTGGTACAGAGGAAAAGTTGGGTATGAGGCTAGCAACCCCATCATGTAAAATAAACGCTGCTAGGGAAACTTCAAGCCTGTAGCTTGAAGCCCTATGTTCCACTGAGGAAAGTGAAGGAAAAAATGAAAAACACGTCACATTTATACACTTCTAGCCACATTTAAAGTTGGCTAGGTTAGCGGACAGCAAACAGTTCCGATTGGCTGGCGATCAGCCCAAGGTTAACCAATGCGACTATTCCCAGACCACAATATGAACTAGATCCTGATTGGAGGCCGCCCCGCTTCATTTTGCATCTTATAAATGTTGTCCATAGCACGGCCTGCTTGAATCACTGGACTACCGAAATGCTCAGTTCCATCTGGATTTATCATTGTTTTAATCGTCCAGTTATATCAAATGACCTATACATACATTTGTGCGCTGATTTGACTTGCTTTCAAGTAAACGCTGTGCACTTCTTCTTCTTTACACGTAAATCCTGTATGAAGAAAAAAGCATTTTGGAACTAACTACGCTGAAAATTTTTGTACCATATGTTCGCATGTTGTGTGAAATAAAGCTTCATCATTATTATAATATCAGCACTCTATTTCATGTCCACTGAAAGTATTGAAGAGGAAAATGACTGCACTGATGACGAAAGGCGCAAGTCGATAACAATTAGACTTAATGGGCCATTGGACTCCATCCCAGTGACTGAATATTCAGCAACTTCGCCTCGTAACTTGAAGTTATTGGGTTCAGTCCCAAATGGGGGTTATGGGTGTGCACTAGTGAAGAGTCCCAGACTATGACAAAACAACTGTCTAGTACTCCCTGGATTTAAATGGTCCCCTAACTGATATCAGTCTGTGTTCAACCTTGAAGAATCGGAAATCTTTTTATATGTATAGAACGACTGTCTTCAACTTATTATTTAACACGAAGTCTTAACCAACGATCTGCTGCTTGTAATCAAGACAATAATTTTAGACTGTGTTATTCGGAATCCGCATTTATGTTCTACTTTTACATTGACCCAATTTCAACTAATTAATTAATTAATTAAGTGAATTCCTTTTTGCTGTTATGGTAGCAATATCTCATTCCTTCGGATATTCATAGAACGTGATTTTTTATCTTCTCTGTTATGGTGGTATTGTTTTAGTAACTCAGACATTCTATTGAACCTTTCCTTAGTGTATCTTTTGGTTAACTATGCATTCATGCATTCACGTAAACATAATTAATTAGTTGGTAGGATGTTTTCATAGCTTTAATAGTAGTATCAATGATTTCCAGCTAGGGAGATGTAGGTAGGAGAAGGCGAAACTATTCTACTCAGTGTTGTTTTGTTTGTTTTCATGGGAAGTTTATGATTAATTTCTATTTTTCATTTTGCTTTCTGATTAGCTTTGGCTACTCTCGATCATCCAGGCATAGTTCGCTATCATCGAGCTTGGAAAGAATATCCTCCAGCTGGTTGGCAGGAATCACGTGACGCCTTGGTATTGGATATATCGGATGACTGTACCAGTAGAAGTGGTGATAGTGGTCATGATTATGGAAATGATGAAAATCGTTTGTCAAGTATTGTTTCCTCATCAAATTTTGATTCACGTCGTTCAAGTATATCGTTAAGTGTTGAAGAAAATTCCGTAGGATCAGATGGATCTATTTCTTTCAGGTATGCCCACTGTGGTTACAATCATCTCTACTACTTCTAATGATAATGTCATGTTCACACACTATTAGGTTTAATAGACGTTAAATATGTGTATTTCAGTTGATATTGTTTCAAAATGAATCCTAAGGGTTTTATTCATTTTGTTTTCATCTTTCCTATAGTTCTCATAAACATTGCAAGCCTAATTCGGATGGTGATGATAGTCTTATTGTATTTGAAAATCCAGTTGGTTCTGAGAAACACTCATCTGCTAATACAAACATTTCAAAATATTCATTGAACAAAAGATCTGCAAAAGTACAGCTAAATCACGAAGTCAGATATACATGTTATTTATACATTCAAATGCAATTGTGTTCTCCAAAAAGTCTACGTGATTGGCTTGCTGTACACAATGCTCCAGAATCACGCCCACGTGTCGAATTAATTTCCATGTTTCGTCAAATTGTAGACGCTGTAGCCTATTTACATAATCATGCTTTAATGCATCGTGATCTGAAACCTTCTAATATCCTTTTTGACTTAAGCAATCGTCTTAAATTGGCTGATTTCGGTTTAGTCACTTCTATGTCAGATGAAAAATCAAGTCAACAAGATATGTTGCCGGTGAATTGCAGTGACCGAAATAAACATTTTTCATACCCTCAAATGATTAATGAAAACTACTTGAATACTACTGATAATAATAATAATGACGGACATGGTAATTGTATTGATCGTCAACTACGTCCCTTAGAAGACATCAGTACTGTACAACAAAAGCGTACTGTCTTTGCACGTCGACATACTGACCATGTGGGCACAGATCTGTATATGAGTCCTGAACAGGTGAGTTTTTCTAGTAAATGTAAATTGTGAAAATATTGTCTCGTAATTTGTCTCTAAATATGACTAATTTAACTAGTTTCATTTTCTGTTGTTGTTTACTTAATGAAATCTGAGTCCTGTGTGGTGAAAGTGATATCACAATTCAAGTTTCAGTGACAAAAACTGATTTATTAGATAATTAAGTTACTTTATGTGTAATCATTGGCTGGAATATGCGTTCTCCATAATACCTAAAATAGTTAAGGGTAATGTTAACACTTTACCACCTTTGAATTTCTTTTTAGATTTTCAGTATCTTAAATTTAATCACATTTTTATGTACTGTTTTCGCCCTTCATTGTAACATTCGTTTGTTGAGTTTTTAGGGATTTCATGTGTTTCAGGACTTTCGGCTTAGGAAGTCAGTCAGGATTTAATAACTTCTGGCAATCTACAGTATACCTCACCGATGATGCCATATTGCAAACTGATATCTACAATTTGTGACCCATAAGCATCTGACGGGCTTGCTTCTTAACGCGGTCCCTAGCTGGGAGGGGTATTGGGATTGCGTACAAACTAAAACAAGAGAGGTGTCTAGTTCTCCTCAGTTTCTAGATTCTCTAGATTCCTAACGAGATCAACTTTTTGTTTTGATATCACTCTATTTTTATGTTTTCCTGTCTGTCTCTCTGTCTGGATTCAACATAGAACTTGGCACCGAAGTGCAGCAGTTCGAGTTGCCACGTTCCGATTGGCACACAAGGTAGACAAGAAGATGAGTGAAGAGAATCAATAGAGTTTGGCAAGTATAAGAGTGAAACAGAATGAGTAATGGTAGAAAGGAATATGAAAGATTACAGAGACTGAATACATCTGCGCTGGCCATTGACAACGATTTTGAGCCATGTCACCTATTGTCTCCAGCCATTGATTCCTAGAGTCCCGAGGCCCCCAACCCGGGAGTCTGCATCTCCCTACCTGACTCAGTTTAACTGTCAAGGATTTCATGGATTGATGCCATGTTTTTGTTTGGCCACCGCTGGCTCTTTTCCAACCTGAACCTATATCAGCTAGCAATGCCCGTCGGGGGAGGCGGTGGTTAGGCATGCGCAGCACGTGACCTAGCCATCTAAGTCTATGTAACTTTATAGCCTCGTCGATTGATTTTCCCTGTTTGGCCTAAACACTACGCCTAACGTCAACATTACTCACCTTATTAAACCACCTAACGTGAGACAGAGATCGCAGACATCTATGATCGAAAGCAGTCAACCTTTTCATGTCTTCAGCGCGTATTGGCCATGTTTCAGAGCCATGGAGAAGGACGGAGCGAACTGCTGAGCAGTACACACGTCCCTTGGTTGATAACCGGATGTCACGCCTACGCCAGAGATGGTGTAAGTCAGCGAAAGCAGCTCGAGCTTTTCGGATCCGTGCTGAGGTTTCATCGCCAATCAGTCCGTTGGTGCTAATACAACTTCCCAAATAGGTGAAGTGGTCAACATGTTCTATCACTTCATTCCCTATCACTAAGTTAGGAGTTGACGTGGTCCAGTCCTGTAGCAGCATCTTAAATTTTGTAGGGGCGAATCCCATGCTGAAAATTCCATACCTGTTTCAAAAAATACGGTGTGGAATCAAGCTGAAATAAAAAAGTAGTCGCGTACACGTTGCATTTATTCGGCGATAAGAAAGAAATGTTTCTCAGACATATTTCAACAAAATTTCTGTCTTGGCTATAGCTAAGGATATTCAAAAGAAATTATTCAGTATGAAAATGATAGTTAAATAAATTACTAAAACCGTAGAGTACAATAATATTTATTAGATTACAACATGGGTTATCAAATCGATTAAAAAGTAGACCCAGATAAATTACACATTAAAAGTGAGGGCTTAAAAATCTAGAAATGTGAGTATTGTTTATATCAAACACAGTAAATAAGAAACCAAAAGAAATAAAGTATTACCACTTAAGAAAAAAATGTCAGTCCAACAAGGTAGAAATGGTACTTATCAATAACTTGCATTTTCATACAATTGGCGATGAACTACAACCATTGTGTTAGGCTTAAGATACTATGTAGAAGCCCAAACTTCACTAGGTGGAGTGGAATTCGAAACCGTGACCGAGTAGTTGGAAGTTAAACACCTAGACTAGTGGTTCACACCTCTGCAGTGCAATGAAATACAAATATTGGACTCCTAAAATTTTGTAAATGGTGTATTTAATTAACTGGGTTCTACTATGGGATCTCGTAATTTATTGCTGTTGTTCAGATGATGCATTTTTGAAGATCCTGTGACGCAAAATGCATCTGTGGGCTGAAAGTTGAATATTTATGATCAACTACATGTCGTAAAACGCAGACACACATATATTGATGACTCGACTTTATTTACTGCACCAAGCTTATAGGTGATGCATAGAAACACTATAAGGAGGTTTTACTCAACAAACATGTGATGAATTTAACTGCATAAGGACAAGTAAACAAATAGATGCGTATCTAACTGTAGACAATGTAGTTAACATTTCTTTGATAGTAATCTGCTCAGGTGATCAGCTGTATGTTTTGTTGCAAAATAAAATGTTTTTTATTATTGATTTTGTCAAACGATTTTCATGACTTTTTTCATTAACTTCGTCTCCATATTCTAAGAGTGTGTGCGTGTGTGCATTTTGTTCTTCAATAAGCTTATCACATCTGAATTTGTATAAATTGTTTATCTTTACCCTCTATTCTACGTTACGTGGTTGTTTTCCATTCTGCTCGAAATCTTTCCTTAAGAATTAAGATTCCTTACTATTACTATCCTCGGTGGTGTATAA
This sequence comes from Trichobilharzia regenti, assembly GCA_944472135.2. Taxonomy (NCBI): domain Eukaryota; kingdom Metazoa; phylum Platyhelminthes; class Trematoda; order Strigeidida; family Schistosomatidae; genus Trichobilharzia; species Trichobilharzia regenti. The sequence goes on from OX235263.1 coordinate 52,557,785, forward strand.
GACGAATCTTACTTTCTGAAATGAATAAAGTGAAGTGGTAGAGCACGTTGACCGCTTCGCTTATTTGGGAAGTACCATCAGCCCCAACGGGCTGATCTCTGACGAAATCTCAGCACGAATACAAGGGGCTCGTTTCGCATTTGTTAGTTTACGCCGACTCTGGCGTAGACGAGATGTTCGACTATCGACCAAAGGGCGGGTGTACTGCTCATCAGTCCGCTCCGTCCTCCTTTATGGTTGTGAGACCTGGCCACTGAGAGTGGAAGACATGAAAAGACTAGCTGTCTTTGATCATAGGTGCCTGCGTTCTATTTCCCGTGTAAAGTGGCATAATAAGGTGAGCAACATGGAGGTTAGGCGTAGAGTTCTAGGTAAACAGGGGAAATCAATCGACGAAGTCGTGAAGCTACAAAGACTGAGATGGTTAGGACATGTGTTACGTATGCCAAGCCATCGCCTCCCTCGACGAGCAATGTTAGCGGATATAGGGTCAGGCTGGAAAAAAGCTAGCGGCGGTCAAACAAAAACTTGGCATCAGTCAATGAAATCCACAACAGTTGGTCTAAGCCACGTAGAAAGGTGTAGACTTCCAGGCTGGGGTCCTCGGGACGGTAAAAATCTATGGTTGGAAACAATTGGTGACATGGCTCAAAATCGTTCTCAGTGGCGCAGATGCATCCACTCCCTGTGACTTATGATCTTCAATGAAACTGTTTTGTATTTCTTTATTACTCCTTTGTCTCACACCTCTGCTCACTGTTTCTATTATGCTTTTCTTGTACTTTCTTCTCTTGCTTCGCGTGCTACACGGAATGTGGCGACTTGAACTTCCGCACATTTGTGCAAAGTTCTATGTCGAAAACAGACAGACAGAAATGAATAAAAGGTCAAATTAAATGGCACATGTCCATTTTATTTTGGTGGTTTTTTATATGACTCAACACGATATCAGGTAGTATGATTTAAATACTCTTTAGTCCGTTTACTAAGAAGTAACACCTTGATACAGTAGAGAATTGAAAAAGTAGGGTATTGTTGACATTTTTTTTTATTGTGGATCGAAACTTTCTGATATTGGGAACTTTGCTTTCCTAGCTTGCAAATGTAAGATGTATTTCTCTTCAGTGTCTGTCTGTGGTTCACTGGTAAAATGCTCACCAAGCATCCACGTGGTCTTGGTTCGATTTCCTACCTACGCACCTCAATCTCCTACTTAGTTTATTAACCCAGCAAGGGAGATTAGGTTAGGTCCGAGGCTAGCGACCGTATCTAACAAAATAAATCAACCAACATCGTTTCTGCTGAATCTTCAAAGCTGAATCTTGAAGCTATATATTCCACTCGGAGGGCGAAAGAATGAAAGAAAAAAAGTCTCTCTAATGACGTACATAATATCAACTGTTTTTGTACTCTGGTGCTAGTTAGAACTAACTAATGGGGAGGGCAGTTCATAGTGTTGCATCGTGAGATAAAAACTGGTTTTATTTGTGAAACATCAGCTAATGCATAAGGACTTCTTTGAATGAATCGAAGAAACTAATTTTGCGTGCATGTGAAAGTTACTGATGATGGCGCACATACCTTTGGAATAGTTTTGTTACATGTAACACTAAAAGACAGTTTTTTCTGTGTACAACCACTTGAATGTTTTTTATAAACTTTTACCGAACCTTTATCCATAAGTTAATAATGGTCAGTAAGCAATATTATTGGACGCGCTTTTCTTTCATGCATAGCAACATGGTATTTTTAGAGTACCTGACTGTTATCCTTGTTGAGTTAGTTTTCAGTGGAACCTGAGACAAAGGCTACTCATCTATAGGTTGTGATTGTATATTTTGCGAAGGCCCGACCGACAAATACCTTGTCGTGGCGGTCGGGCTTGAATACTGTGGTGACTAAACAAGTTACACTGACTGGGACTCGTGTTTCTGCAGGTCTTACCATGCTAGGGAGGTTGTTTATATAACGGTTAGACCAAAAGCAGTTACTATGGGAATCATGGGCTCCAGAATCGAATTGGATCGAATGGCGTATGAACCTGTACTGGTCACTGGCAACCATGGGAAAGTAGCTCCTGACGCTGCTCTGCTGCCTTGCGGATTAGACTCTAAGTCAGAGGCTCGGGGGGTGGTCCTTTGAAACAACCATGTGCTTCGGTCTGGGCTCCTGAGCCTTCACACAATCAATGAACTGAAGCAACAAACTCAGTGAAACCTATTGCCCGCTCTTAGCAATGCTCTCAAACAATAATAATGTTTCAACTGACACATCTCTTTCCAACCTTACTTTTATTTTTATACATAGACTCCTTTGTTTTACTTTTGCTATTCTGGGTGACTTCATTTTCGTAAGCTTTTCGCCTTTGTCTGAATTCCCAGCTTATCTGTGCCGTTTCGAGATGTCACTGAGTAGCCTTCAAAATGGTTGTCCACAATGTGACACCCAACACGGATATCCTGAAACCGCGTGCCGAGTTCAAGCTTGCCACCTATAATGTTTGGAGACTAATGCGAATTGGAAAAGAGGCAGGTTTGGTAAGAAAAATGGAAAACTTCGCTATCGATATCTGCTGCATTTCGGTGACCCGTATTCAAGATCCCAGTGAAGTGCTTCGATTATCTTCTCCATGTGGAAGTTCTAGTAGTATGTACCATCTGCGCTTGTCCGGGTCCCTGTGGTGTCGGCATCCGGCGTAGCTGGCGTCGGTGTTGCACTGAGCTCTAGAGCCGAAGCTGCATTGCTCGACTGGATTCCCATTAATAGTCGTTTATGTGCTTTGAGGCTGAAAGGTTACATGAAAGTAAGAAGTGGTAGACCGAATAGGCGGTGCCTATTTGTTGTCTTCGCCTGTGTACATACAGACTGCAGTCCGGATGCAATGAAGGATGAATTCTACTACCAACTTAGCGATCTCTTGAAACAGGTGGGTCAGAGGGATATCGTAATGGTGGCTGGGGACTTGAATGCACACCTCGGGCGTCTAAGCTCAGAGGTTCATTGGTTCTTCAACTGATATCAGTCCGTGAACGAACTTAATTATTTGCGTTCGTAAATGTTTTTGTATTTTTTTACTTTATAGGAACGAAGTGATAGTTACGACCATAAAGTGGACATCTTTTCATTGGGATTAATCTTCTTGGAACTGTTGATTATATTCAATACATCAATGGAAAGGATTTGCACCTTGACACGTGCAAAACAACAAAAACTCCCAAAGGATTTTGTCACTTTTAATCCAGTCGAAGTAAGTCTGTCTATCATTTTACCACCGTCGTTATGCGAGTTATGTGATTACTTATTTTCTGTGTACATATGAGTGAAGAATTAGCCATGAAGTTGATTAGTGTTGTGTAGATTCACAGTGCTTCCTCATTCTGCACATTAGGTGACAGGGTTAAACTCACTTCACCTACTTCAGTATTTCTTATCCTCGTATAGAAAACAAATTAATAGTTTCTATATCTCGGTAGCATATTGTGTGTCGACTACAAGTAGTACACTGTTCACAGGATATGGTAAAATAGTTGAAAAATTGAATATGAACAAGATATTATTTATTTATTTGTTTAAACGCAAAAAAAACTTGGTACAATATGGCACCAAGAAAGATGCGCCACACTTGTGTATGAACAAGAGGAGTACAGGAACAAAAATGAGTGGATTTCACGTACGAGTTTAATAAAACGAACCAAAGGTGTATATAATAAAATAATAAAATGTGGAACTTGAAATTGAATTCAAGGTCGGAGAAGTGAGAAGGTCGGGTTTGTTCATGTGGATGACTAAGTCTCCAACAGTGCAAATAATTCAGTGCGTCTACCATATTTATGCACGTTTGTAATTGATGATTTGTTTCTCAGGGATGAATGACTGCTTGTTAAGTCTGCTGAATCTTTCCAGGAATATGTTTGACAATGATGAATGCTTGACAATCTTCAAGTAGATTTACCCTGACCTGAACTGATTACTTCTAAAAGACTCATACACGAATATTGGGAACGTGTATTTCCAAACGAGCCAAGGAGAGGTACTTTGATCACAGGTTTATAATTGCAATAGTCAAGCTAAAAATTATCACCCTCTAATTATGTGCTGCAACACCGGGCCGATCATTGAGCGGCTATTATACGTGGGGAAATCCTATTGGTTGTTATCTGATTAACGTTTGGGCGTTTATTAGTGTGATGAATATGATTGTTTGGTTGCCTGATTATTCTAGAATAGGTGATCAGTATTTGTTAAATTTAAATTCTGACTGACACACTGTTGAAAAATTTGCAATTACGGCACTTATCGATCATTTCTTACCCGTTTGCAACAATGTAGAATAATGCTTCTTACACCTTCTGAATGATTAAACTGGCACTAAGCAACTTATATACGTATTACACTAGCATAGGAGCATGCACATAGGAATGGTTAAACGCGATAGTTGATCAGTTACACTATTGCCTATCACAAACAAAAGATTACCCTTTCTTGATTAGCCTGTTGTAAAGGTCATTACGTAGGACAAACTTGAATATAACAAAAGCAAAAGTGGTAGTAGGAGTTCATTCTAGTTCGCAGATTCAGACCAATTGCTCATCATCTAAATAAATTTATCATGTATAAAATATAAGGCTACTCATGCTTTTATAAAGTAAGCAAAAACTAATTGGTGGGAAAGGCAGATAAGAGCACAACTCAAAAGTAATTCATCCTTACCAATCTACCTGGTACACCCTAGTAATCCTACACCTCATACTTTTGTTATACTTGTATTCAGTTTTGATCTATGAGTTTTGTTCCTTATGGATCTGTCAGAAAAGTAGGGAATTCGGAGAACTATGTCATTATTTGATGGATCAGTAGCTGTGATAAATAGTGAATGGTAAAAATTTCTGAGTAGATGATAAAAAGCCTAACTATACTTTTGAGAACAACATGATCCTTCATTTTCGTTGACCAGATGGTTTTGCTTTGCGTATTTGTCATACAGTGATAGAGTCATGCATAATGGAGAGTTATAGATCCAAAGAATGTTTACAAATTTATTCTGTTGAATTGTACAAACATTTTAAAATCAGAGTGTGGATATTTTTCAAACAATAGTAGAGTAGTATTCATTCATAGTAAGCTAGAAGTGTCACTTCCTACATCCTCATTGCAAACTATATTCTTCAACTCAGCTAAAAACTCCGTTCTCTTCTTTGTTGATTTCTGGCTCATTATTATGATGTAACCAAGGTAAATCATCGCTCCTTGAAGATAACAGCAGCTCTAAATGTGTTCTGAATAAAGTTGACCATCAGGAATTTGATATAAGAGAATGTAACTATATTGTCCAATGCTAATGATGCCTGCCGTTTTTGCTGTTATAATAAATTCCGGATATATTTCGCTTAACTTTTACTTTCATTTCTATGAACTTAACCACAAGTGTACTGTAATTTTTATTTGCAACATTGATCAACAGAACTAGTTAAGAAATAATTCTAGAAAAAAGTCCTTAGGTTAGTATTACGTAAATTCGCACGTTAGGCTTACTGACATAATGTAATTATGCAGTTTTTAACCTCTATAAATCGCATGACCTACTGGTTGTTAAGCTGTCAATCTAATTATTTATTTTCATGATTTGTTTTAGACTGACTTCGTTCTGAAACTTTTGGATATAAATCCATTCAATCGTCCTGAAGCTTCTGCTATTTTGGAGATTCCATTAATTAAACAATCTGCCTCATAACATAAAGATTTGTCCAATAAATATCATCCAGTAAAATACAATTTTATGTTTATTTAGATTTCTCATCGCTCAAGTTTATATTTCCCTTTTTTTCTATATTTGTTGTCTGTGATCTGTAAAATATACGTTTTTTTGTATAAACTCTGATTTCTTACCATATATATATATATATATAATTATTATTGCTCCCTTGGGTTCCTAGTGGAACATAGGGCTTCAACTGCACGTCTCCATTTTCTTCTGTCTTCTGCTATACTTTTCGCCTGCATCCATGTTAATCCATATTCTTTCAACTCCTCTTCACACGATCTCCTCCATGTCACCCTTGGACGTCCCACACGCCGCTTCCCTTTCGGGTTCCACTCGAGGGCTTGGCGCGCGATGTCACCCAGCGGTCTCCTCAGCGAGTGTCCGATCCATCTCCACTTTCTCCTGCATATTTGTTGGGCGATTGGTTCTTGCTTTGTTTGTTCCCATAATTCCTTGTTGGTGATTCTTTCCGGCCATCTGATCTTCAGTATTGAGCGAAGACAGTTGTTAATAAAGGTCTGCAGCCTTTTGGAAATATTCTTTGTGACCCGCCAAGTTTCTGATCCGTATAGAAGAACTGACTGACTTGACGTTTGTATTGAAAATCCGAATTTTGTTGGTGATGCTGAGTGACGAAGATTTCCAGATTGATTTCAGGCTGATGAATGTGTTTCTCGCCTTCCCGATTCTCGTTCGATTTGACATCCTCGTCCGTTCCGCCTGTAGTTGAGACAATGCTCCCTAGATAAGTGAATGAAGTAACCTCTTTCAAATCCCTCCCGTTGATGGTGATTGACGTTGGATGTTGCTGTGCTGTTGTTGTTGGTTGGTTGGTTATTTTCATAACCTCCGTCTTGTCTATGTTCACCTGGAGTCCTGTCTTCGCCGGCTGCTTCTTCGACCAGTTTGTCGGTTTTCGCTTGTAAGTCTTCGATTGTGTGTGACATCAAACATAAATCATCCACGCGCGAAATCCAGGTCTTCTAGGTTCTTCACGTCGGTCCAGGATATCCCTGTCTTCTCGTTTCCCACTGTCTGACGCATAATCCAGTCAGTCCACCACAATTAGGAATATCATTGGTGATAGTAAGCACCCTTGTCTGACTCCTGTGTTTACTCCAAACGCCTCGCTGAGTCTTCCGTTGTGGATCACTTGGCAGGTGCCGTTGTCGTACAGCTGTTGAATAAGGTTGATGAATATTTGGGGTACGCCATAGTACTCGAGTAATTTCCAAATTACTTCACGGTCAACGCTGTCGAAGGCCTTCTCAAAGTCTATAAAGTTGAGGTAGAGGTTTGATTGCCATTCCATGCTTTGTTCTGTGATGATGATGCGTAGAGTTGCAATTTGGTCAGTACATGATTTGCCTTTCCTGAATCCAGCTTGTTCTGGTCGGAGTTCTGTCTCCAGTGCGTCCTTTAATCTCTCCAGGATGATGCGACTCAGGATTTTACTTGGCGTCGATAGGAGCATGATTCCTCGCCAGTTCTTGCAGAGTGGCGTAAGTCGCCCTTCTTTGGTAGTTTCACGAGGTAACCTTTCCTCCAGTCAGTAGGCACCTTTCCCTCCTTCCAGACCTTTTGCAATAATGGAGTCAGCATGTCTGCTGTAGTCTCTGGGTCTGCTTTCAGTGCTTCAGGGGGTATTCCATCTGGTCCGGCTGCTTTTCCAGCTTTCAGAAGTTTGATTGCGTTCAAGACTTCAGCTCTCGTTGGAGGATTGGTGTCAACTTGCAGTTGTGTGTGCGCTGTTGTTGGTATTTCTGGACGGGTTGCAGGTGATGGTCGGTTCAAGAGTCCTTTGAAGTGATCCGCCCATTGTTTAATCTGTTTTTCTTCCTTGGTAATGGGCTTCCCTTGGCTGTCTTTTATAGGTTTCGCTTGTGTTGGTCTCTTCCCGGATAGAGATTTGGTTATCTGATATAGTGTCCTCAGGTCCCTTTTGCCTGCTGCCTTCTCAGCTTCAGTGGCCAGGTTGTCGTAGAATCGTCTTTTGTCCTTCCTAGCACTCTTCTTCACTTCTTTGTCCAGTGCTTTGTAAGTTGAGCTCATCGTCTCCTTCTCCTGTCCGTCCTTGCATTGAATCATTTTCTCTTTCACCATTCTCCTCTCTTCTATTAATTTCCAAGTGTCCGTTGAGAGCCATTCCTTGTCTTGTCTCTTCTTTCTTCCTAGAACCGTTGAACACGTTTCGTTGAGAATCGCCTTCAGAGACTTCCAATGTTCTTCCACGCATGATTCTTCAGTGATGTCGCGTAGTGTTTCCTGCTTTGCTCTGACAGTTGCAGTGAAGGTGTCTTTTGTGGTTGTGTCCTTCAGTAATTGAGTGTTGAACTTGCATTGTGGCCTATCCCCAGCTATCCTCGAGGCTTTTAGTTTCACCTTGAAAGTCCCTTGTACTAGATAGTGGTCTGAACCCACATCTGCTCCTCTCCTTGACCTTGTGTCCAGTAGGCTCCGTCTCCACTTTCTTGAAATTGAGATGAAGTCTATTTGGTTTTTGGTGTTTCCATCTGGTGAAATCCATGTCGTCTTGTGTATATCCTTGTGTTTGAACACACTACCGCCAATCACCAAATCATTGAAGGCGCAGAAGTCTGAGAAGAGTTCACCATTGTCGTTCATTTCACCGAGGGCCTCACGACCCATGGTGAGTTCTCTTCCTGTGTTGTCTCCTCCCAGCTTCGCATTCATGTCGCCCATCAGGATTTTGATATCGCCATTTGGGACGTTGTCCATTATTGCTTGTAGTTGTCTGTAGAACGCCTCCTTCTTCTCTTGTTCTGAGACGTTTGTAGGCGCATAACATTGAATGACTGTAACTTTCCTTCCTTTTGAGTTGAACCTGGCTGTCATTATCCTGGAGGAGATTGGTTCCCACTGCATGAGAGCTTTGGTTGCTGTTGGTGACATCATGATGGCCACTCCCTCGGTGTGCTCATGGTTGTCCTCTGGGTGGCCGGAAAAGATTACTGTCTCTCCAGTAGGTAGTTGGCACCTTCCAGTTCCGTTCCATCTGCTCTCGCAGATTCCCAACACTTCTATTCTGTACCTTCTCATTTCAGCGGCTATCTGGGCAGCCTTTCCAGTTTCGTACATTGTGCGAACATTCCAGGTACCCATCCTTACTTTTGCTTTCATCGAAAGAAGGCACATCGGCTGACTGGCTTCCCGAAGGCTTTCACCAGCCTGCGTCATTTCACTTCCCCGATTCCAGCGAAAAGTAAGGCTATTGCTTATGTTTTTAGAATTTTTAATATATTTATTCGTTGAAGTTTCTGTAGAGTTGCTAGCACCACGCCCCAACCCTCCCTCTTTACCCGAGCTTGGGACCGTCGAGAAAACTAGTAAGCTAGTAGCCTAGCAAGCTATTATCTGGCGAGGTTTATATGTATATATATATATATATATCGTTGTACTATTGGAGGCTGCTGCAGAACAGATGCATTTGCCTTACATTCATCTGCAGCAATGACCGCCGTTATTATGTCATGTCTTCCATTAGAAAATCGCGTTTAACAATGCAAAGTTGTTAAAGATAATTGTTAGATAAACAAAATTCGAGGTTTTAACTCATTGTTATAGGCGTCTAAAAGCTTGTCTTTCAAAACAGATTTACTTGGTGTTCTTTAGGAGGGGATATCAGAAACCTTGTATTTGTTATAACGAATGCATTGATATAAGCCACATTCATATGTTTTAGCTTGACCACCGCCACCTTTTTCATCTGTCAGGTAACGTTACTTGACGAGTAGGGCGGTAGCGTGGCATGCACGATGCGCATCAAATCCACCTCAGACGACATAGTTTCAAAACTTTGTCAATTGACTGGACTCACCCCATTGTACCAGTTTACATGAATCGCAAATATCTGTAGTCAAAAGAGGCTAGTCTTTCCATATCTTCCACTTTCAATAACCGTGTCTCACAGCCATAAGCGAAGACGCTTAACTGCTCCGCAGTACATACATAGTTTGATCGTTATCACGTGTACACTAGAGATTGCGTGAATCGACTAGTGCTGCACGGACGTTTTATGTCCTTGCGAAGATTCGGTCAGCAATCAGTCCAGTGGGGTTGATGCAACTTCCAAAATATATGAAGAAGTCAAAACACACCATTTCTTTACTTATCGTTCACCTAGTAGTCGGTCCAGTATGGTCATGCAGTATCATCATGCACTTGACGGTGGCGAATCTCATGCAAAACAATCAAAGGTTTCTGCTTTGGATTGTATCAGAGTATCTATCTAGGATTACAACATGTGCATACATCAAGACTAACCACTGTCAATAGTCAAACCCTAAGTCGCTTAAGTCAGTTGGGATTGTAGTGGTGGATGCCTCCCCAAAATGACTAACCACAGCCTTAATCACTGAACATTCGATGCTAGCCGTCGCTGTTCGAGTCGATTTGTTTAGCTGAAGGATTATTGTCAAACATCCACACCGTCTGGCACTCCACAGTGTTACGTCCGTTCTTTCGTGCACGGTCCCTAGCTAATTAGACAACCATATCGCCCTTCAATTTGGTCCCTAAATATACTTTTGTTGTTTCGCTTCACATCTGATCTACGCAGAACGAATTTTATAGAAATTGTAGGTATTAGATACCGCGCTAGTATAAAGCATACAATCCGTAAACATCAACACCCTCAATCTCTAAAGTGTTAATTTCAGGAGTGCACCTGCTTCGACGTTAAACTAAAATATGCACAGTAGGCATTCCTGGTAGTCAGAAGTGGTTCTCCCTACTTTAACTGACAAGTCTGCATAGCATCTCACGTGTCTGTGTTAGCTAAATTAAGGTGCCTTGATTAGACTACTATCTCTGCACTCTCTTTGTGGCTGAAAACTGTCATACTAATTCAAGTGCGCCGGACCCTGGGAAAAACTGAAAAAAAAGGTTTGACACACAAGGTGTCAATGTAGTTGAAGACTGAACGATCAATTCATGGTTGTTTGTTCATACCCAACTCTATATTTTGGCGGGAGTCATCGTTCGCTGGAAGACAGAGGAAAACTATCAGAATCTTTGTGTACAGTAACCTAATTGTTGGCTCTGTATTTGTGCAAGAATAAACGATTCTTGAGTCACCAATCTGTGTTCTGGTTTTCGCGTTGGTTATTACGCAGGGTTCCTGAAAGTCTTCCAAGGACGGCGTGAGGTCCAGTTTGGTATGACGTGGACATTTACACAAGGGATGCGGTCTAATGCAGTGAACGTATTCTGCTCGAATCTCTTAAGTAATATCCTGGTCACTTAGTGCGAATTAAAGGGTTACAGGTAAAATAATACTTTCTCCTGGCATAGTCAGCCAACAGAAATATAGTCATATCGGGAAAGAATGGTGCGACTACAACACCTGTGATAGCTTGCTGCTTTTCGGAGCAAACCAATCAATTACGATAAAATCAATAGTTCTTTACACAGAGAATGAAAAGCCTATGACTGTGTATTAGCAACCTCCGATATGTAGTTAAAATAAAATAGCGCACGTAGCAGTCCCATGCGATGGTGCCGCGAAATTATATTGTTCTGAACAAAGATAATGTGCCTAGTGCTTGCTATCAGTAGAGTCTCTTCATCAGTGGCCAACTGATAGAAAGCTGTCCTAACTCGGCAAGCATATCACCCACGGATACCACAGGTATGCACATGTGGTGATGACCATTACTTTGTTGGTTCGATGATTGTCATATTTTTTCATGCTTTTTAAGGTGAAGTTTTACATTTAGTTTCTTCCGTTATACATATTGTCGGCGGCATTGTGTACTTGAACTGGCTTACATTTCCTTTTCTTTTATCGAAAAATCTGGCTTGATACTGTTATCTGCGCAATGTGGTGGATTGAAGGAGACAGTAGGTCCGGAAGTTAGGCGCACATATTTAATTTTCATGAAATCATTCCGGTATATTTGGCCCATTTATTGAAACCCTCACAAACCTGTCGAATAAAGACGCCGCCGCTGGAAAAAAAGAATATGCTATATTTTGCATTTCCAAAGACTATGTCGTGCTTCAAGTTAATCCAAGTTTATCTGTAGAGAAGCTAACGGAACTCTTTTCTTTTTGAATCTATGACATAGGTATGATCACTTTCAAACATACCATTTTTGCTGTATGAATCTCACCTAGTAATCTGCCCCAGAATTTCTAAGACAAGTAGTAGCTGGCAGCTAATTAGTAATGCGACATCCTATCTCCCAGAAATGAGCTCTATGTGAGCGACAATAGTTCGACTAATCTTGAAGATGATGAGAAGTTGCTGAAAGGTTAAAATATGAAATATCCGCGTGAGAAAGTATCATGCATGAAACCCACTATGTATCTGGAAGAAAATAGTCATCTGCTTTCAAATTATTAGCATCCAAAATAAAATAAATGCTGGGACAGGAACATTGTCAATGTAGTTGAAGATTGAACGGTCACTTCATGGTTGTTTGCTCAAACCCAACTCCTCCATATTTTTCGCGAGAGTCATCGATAGTGCAGTCATCGTCTCATCGTTCCCTGTTGAGAAGATAAAAACTATCAGAAGTATTATTGTGATTTATTGTTCTTAGACCTTGTGTAATAACCTTATTGTTGGTTAAATGTTGGCGTAAGAATAAAGGATTCTTGAGTCGCCAATAAGTGTTCTGGTTTTCGCGTTGGTTAATACAGAGTGTTTTGAAAATCTTCGAGGGACAGGGTGAGGCCCAGCGTAGTGAGAGCTGGACATTGACAGTTTATGAGAGTTGGCTGAAAAATATATTACATCTAGCCACTGCTTTTTATCGTGGGAAACGTGGAGTCCTCTTCAGATAGATTTCGAGAGCGGGGCTTCATAGTCGAATTATTTTAGTGGGAAGAAGCATTTCCTTCAGGAAGTAAACTTCTTTCTAGTGAGGCAACTACTATTCCCTATTCTCATAAATAGCCTTCAGAATCGTTTAAATTCTCTGGTATTTCCCAGTTAGTGACTAAATTTTCAGAAACTAGTAACTGATAAGAAACTATTAGCGGTAATATCTAATAACATAATATTAAGTTGCGAGAAGACCTGCCCGTATTATACGAGGTTGACTGAGACTCAACAGTGATAAGTGTCAGGTCATATTTCCTTTCCCACCAGTGTCGCTCACAGTTGCATTCGTCTTATGGGGAACTAACTCATCCTGCACGTTTACAGTGTGGAATGTCTGGCTACTCCTGACGGAAGAATTTGAGACATCACTGATTACACACGGAACATAGTTAAGACTACTTCAAGGAACTAGTTCTGTTTGAACAAGCAAAAAACATAAGGGCAACCATACCTTCAGTTTCACAGGATTGTAGTATTAGTGATCCTGAAGGGATATGCCAGACTTATGAAGAGGAAAGTTGTAATTAGGCTAAAACAAAGGCTTTCAGACTGCGGACAGATACCGTTCGATCTATGTATCGCCAGTTTCTTAGACGTCCGTGTTGACTTGAAGAATATGAGACATCGAAAAAGTGATGACTTTCCAACAGAGACAAAACACTGAATGCTTATATCTGTCCATCCTGACAGGTTGAGAGGGAATTTTTGGTTTGTCAGTAGTATTGATGGAACGGTCTGATTTCTTTCTATAAAAAATATCTATAGAATTATTGTCGAACTAACTTGGCTAATATTCCCTCATTTAGCATTTTTGAAATTGAAACGGCCACGACGTTACTGTTTACGCAAAAATACTGAGGAACCAATCAAGCTATTAGTCTCTGCCTTCCTGCTCTAACTATTTCGTCTTTCAGTGTTTTTCGATATCTTTATTCATTTCATATTTTTTCTGTCCTGCATACCAGTCTTCTGTTCTTTCATATGTCTACACAAACACTGACATATGTCAATCATATTGGAAAAATTTTTTTAGTAGGAACCAAACACTGAACAATAAACACTCCATGCACTTATGTAGTCACCCGAAAACCTGACGCTAATGTCAGATATTAGCACGAGAGTAAAAAAGCATCAATATAATTATAAAATTTCAATCAAAGGTTGCTTAAAATCAAGTAGTGTTTTTTGTTTTACCGTATAAATCTAATAAGGTTAGCATGAGAATACATGGTGTATTTTTAAAATTGACTCTTAGTCCGATAATTTAGCGTGAGATAAAATCACATATGAGTTAGTTCTTATTTAGCATCATATTTGAACAGTAACTCATACTTCACAATATTGACGGATAAATTCATCAAAATCTTTGTTTTAACCTGCTGGCACTAATTTTAAATTATACTTACATAAATTTGGTTCTATGTACGTGATTGATGACTGAAATATGCCACTGAACCTCATCTACTCTTGCATGAAAATGTTTTGGCGGCGTAATTGGAGGTGCAACTATTGTACTGACAACACATTAGTTCATAAATTCATATACTCAAAATAATTTGGGTAGTTGTGGTAAATTTCTGGCCAAATAGGCGAATTTTTGACTCTATAGTAGATGACTTGAAGACCGTTTCAGTGGGCAAATAATTTTTTTATTGTAGAAAAAAAGAAAATTATCTTGTTACCCAGTTAACATTTTTTTCGGGCGCATTGCAGACGTTTTGGGACAAAAACTTCGAGTATATCTACTTACGTGGGACAGTGTCCCGAAGTCTGTCCAAAAAGTCTGCAATTTCTCCAAGTCTGCCCAAAAGTCTGCAATGCGCCTGAAAATAATGCTAGCTGGGTAGTAGTAGCGTTATTTACAAAATTATCATCTACTCTTCACATGACCTCCAACATGTCACCCTTGCACTGAAGACCGACTCGCCGCTTCCACTTCAGTCGGGTTCCACTCGTAGGCCTGTCTAGTGATGTCACTTTGTGGTTTCCTTAGAGTGTGGCCAATCCACCTATATTTCTTCTTGCCTATTTGTCGCAAAATCAACTCGTGATTAGTTTGCTCCCAGAAATACCTGTTGCTGGTCTTTTCTGGCCATCTAATCTTGACTATTGGGCGAAGATAGCTGTTGATGAAGGCCTGTATTTTGTTCGAAGTGCTTATACATTATTCTCTGGCTTCATTTACAGCAAAATGTTGAATTATTGTGTTTCTTAAACAGTAACTGGGAAGTAAATGACTTGTCGTTCTGTAGAAATACAACAAAATGTGATTTAAAGACAATATGAATCAGGAATGTAAAAATAAGACATTATGTGTTATAATCTTGCTCACTTATTTACACTGAAGCCTTCTTTACACTTGGCGAATAGAATTAAGGACTACCAATTCAATTCAAATACATACACTGACTAACAGACTTAAAAAGAATGGTTGTGAGGAGTAAGCTTGATTCTCTTCGAGTTCAAAAGGCATTTTTTATTGAAATGAAGAGGAAATTCAACGACCAGGATGAATGGCGTTCACTAGAGCTTTACATGCAAATGTGTGATATTACCAATGTACACAGATCCACAGTAACGAGCAAAATGGTGCATGTGTATTGGTGCAGCACAATGCATTGTCTCATCGCTTCCACGCTCTACCAGTGGTTTATTAAAAAAAAATCATTTGCGCCGAGGCAGCAAACTATGCATTACCTAGAGGCCTTGACACCCACTTTCAAAAACTACCTGCCATAACGTCACCACTAATTTTGAGGTTCAGCAGAGAAATATACCCCACAAGTACAGGGAACTGTCCGTCAGCGTTGTTGGTTTAAAGCTGTGGTCTATGGATCTCGATGCGACACCGTTTTTCACTATATTTCTCCGTGGATTTTGCGACTCCTCTTTTGTGCTCTTCTCTGTGCATATGCTTCAGTCATTCAGGGGAACGACTTTTTCAGATAAATTTGTAAACCATTAGACTATTCGTCATACTCGTTTTTCTTTTAAATAGCTGACTGCAGTAACTTGTTTTCCCTTGTGAGAGATTGAATATCAAAGAAGTAAAAAAAACACCGAATCTGCTTCTGTCTTTGGCATAACGTTGGTTGGTAGGTAATCATCACTGAAGCTGTGAAACAGGTTTTCAAGGTTCTAGTTTGCTTCATGAAAATTGAAAGTATAATAAATGCATTTGAAGGGAAATGAGGTTCAGTGACCCTAGTCGACATTACGGAGTTTTCTGAGCTTGCTGTAAAACAGTTAGCCGAACATGATTATAGTGGGGTATCACTTTACACTGTCTATTTACCTGCAGTTATGTTGGTTTAATCTAGTTTGTCAGTCAAAAGCGTATTGGTGTAATAGCTGTTTTCTTCAGTGAATTTATGTAACAGTATCGGAATTATGAAACTGAACGAAATCCTATAAAAGACAAACTGTTTCTGTAATTCAATCATTTATGAGGAAGAGAAATCTAACGGAATCGTTCTTTCGATTGCAAAGTCGACAATCTTAAACATCTAACAATCTAACAGATAAATCATGATCACTGTCGATTCAAAAAGAAATAATGGTACTGTCCTATAAATGCTAGAGGTCTTAGATTTGTTTATGAAGGATTCGGAGAGAAATTTGGCCATTAAAATCCGCATAAGATATTCTCAAGTTTGTTAGTTATCATACTGATAAAATTTTATAAACCTGTACAAACAAAAAGTGTATCTCGTTATAGGATTATGTGTTAATAAATTATACGGCTGATTTTGCAATTAAATATAAGGAACCTTACTATAGCATAAGTGGTAACTTATTAGGAGTGCAAACAAATGAATTATGTTTTTATTGGACACTAGTAACCAGTGTGATGAGTCTATTCCTTTCTTTGGTACAGACTGAATTCTATCAGTCAGGTTTGCAATGTGGCCACCATTCTAGGTAGCTCGCCATCACGGTGCACACTGATTTGATGATATTAGATAGTTGAAGGTAATCGGCAGGAAGCCTTGGACGGAGTTTTCGTGCTAGTTGGCACTCATCAGCAAGGCGTATCTACAACCTTGAAGAAACTCATGTCCCCTCCGAGATTCGAACCCGCGCCACTCAGTGTTACAGTCGGGTGGCGAGCCACCTAGAATGGTGGCCACATCGCAAACCTGACTGATAGGATTTAGTCTGCACCAAAGAAAGGACTAGACACATCACACCAGTTACTGGTGTCCAATCAAAATATCCAATACGGCCCTACAGAAGGTCAATCGCGAGCCCGAATAGCTCAGTGGTAGCGTCTCTGACTGTATCACTGGATGACGCAGGTTCGAATCTCGGAAGTGACATGAGTTCCTTCGAGGCTGCAGAAACGCCTTGCTTACGAGTGCCAACTAGGACCAACTCTAGGTCCTAGGTCTCCTGTGGCCGACTGCCTCCAACCATCTAATATCATTAAATGAGTTATATACCAACTATTCATATTATCTGTGCACTTTTAAAAGGATTGAACAAAATTCACGAAATCATCCTGACTTAAATACACACATGAAGAGAATTTTTATCAGAAAACTTGATTTTAATTTGTGTGATGACGATATTTCTCAATGTAAAGTTACATTCCCATCACTTTTATAACACTTTTATATACAGTCAACATAGGATTTTCCGAGGACTATATATAAGTATATCCGTGAATTAAGTCTCATTAAGCTTAACTCTAATGTACATAACTTTACGAATAAATATTTAAATATAAACTAGTCACGGTGTTACTTAACATTTAACCATTATTCGTTTTACTACTATAGTCTTTAATAGTAACAAACGACTTAGTCACTGCGATGGGGAAACCAAGTCATGTGTGAACTCTGAACGTATGCGATGGGAAGTTTACGCGATTGGATAATAAGATTGTGCATATAGGTTGCTCACTTAGTTATATTAATAGTAATGATAATAATAATGGTTCTACCTGTGATAACAAGAATAACGAAAAACGGCATGATTAAAGAAAAATATTTTCAGGTAGGATTAGTCAGTAAGGGCTAATAAAAACAAGTAGACTGACTAATTAATGCTAGATTGTAAAGGAAGTAAATAAAATACGTTTCAATCATAATGTGACAAAATTGAGGGATGATAAGACAGGGGCTAAAAATATAAGTAATGGGTGAAGGAGAAGTCATCAGTTAGGTATGTATTAATAGGCCAAGGGAGGGATAGTGGTTCGTAGGTGGCACGTAAAAAGCCTCTATTTATTAAGTTACAATTTAATGGGGACTTATCAATTGAGATTTTGTTCCAGAGACTTTCTAGGAGTACACGGAGAACGTTTAACGCAGCATGCTTATGTTTGTCATTCTCCAGCCGAAGAATGATTGGGACGCAAGCGAAGGATAAGCTAGACAGTTTTGCCACATCTATGTACATTTATCAATTCAACTGCACCTGCGGTGACAGTTATGTTTGGCGCACTATTAGACAGCTTAGCCAACGTGTTAGTGAACATCTCCCATCGTCGTTTGGCAAAGGACAGTCAAAAGCAATCCGTAGCTCATTTTTGTCGCATTCAATTGATAGTGGTCATGTAGTGGAGAAAACTACTCGGATAGCCCATCTCCGTCAAGGAATCATGAATATATTCAAATTCCTTTTGTAAGTGGTCATACATACATATCTTTCTTGCTGTACACCTAAGACATTTAACAACATTTCTTTTATATTCAATGGGCGCATAACTAAAGAAGTGTCTGTATCGCCCTGTGAACGTGTTTTTTTATACACGCTTCTCTCAAGTGAACCATCCTCTCGCCTACTTAGCAAGACGTCCAGAAAATGCAGTTTAATCATACTCATCTTCATAAGTAAAAGTAAGCGAATAGTAGATGTTGAATTTCATCAGCAATTTGTCTCTGTTTGCATTCCCATCAACTAAAAGAAACGTATCATTAACATAACTGTAATACATATCCAACTCCACGTTTTCAAGTTTTGCGAAGAAGAAGTCGGATAATATTGAGTCAAATGGTGAGCCCATAGCTATTCCACCTACTTGTCAGTAATTGGAATAATTGAAGACAAAATGCAGATTCACTGTGCATTTAAGGACCACCATCATGATTATCATCACTATTATTATGACTAATTGCACAATTTATATACACAATCTTATTATCCTATTGATAACAAAAGTAATGATTATAAGGTTTATGCAAGTGGCGATAAGAATAACGAAGGTAGTAATATGTGTATATGGAGACATTTCAACAAATAAATTAGGTGAAATCTTGAAAGTTACGCTATAGTAAAGATCAAGTGGACAGATAATCAGAGTTTAAATGAATATCATGCAGGTACGAAGGTAATGGAAAATAACCAAATCTAAGGGGGGTTTGAATCTAAATTTACGTAGACCAAAAGAGAGACAAAGGTAGAACAAACTTTGTGACCTCAGTCAGTCAAATGAGACAAAATAGGACTTCTTATAGATTTTACTTGGCCTTTTCCGAACTATGAAGGTTGATGCTCACTAATACATTTGTTGAACTGTCTAGTTGTTCGCCCTATATATCTTTGTCTTTAGGAGTAACTAAATTTGTAAATTCACATAGAAGTGGCACAGTTAGGCAGCTTGTCTTTTGCTTGGGCAATTATAATTGGTCGGCTGGAAAATGACAAACAAAGTGTGGTGGCAGTATGAATCCGTTTTAATGCTCTAGATAATCTTAGATGTAGGTAACATAAAACATTAGCGATTTTTGTTAATTTTTGCTAGTAACATAGTTAATTTAGTTTATCTTGATAATCTTAGATACCTCTATGCATTTAATTTATGTGAAATATGCTGTTATTAAACTATTATAAGAACAGGCTTTATTTATCTCATGAAAGCGTTTAATTCTATATATTAGCTGAATTCTTCATACCAGTGTAATGCTAACAAACACATTATACTACCATGTTTAATGCTATTTTAAAAATGAAAAATGTTTACTTAAACGACTAAATTATGAAAAATAGTCAATGATGAGAAGGGAAATGAGAATTTTAACCACATGTGTACGAAAATTTAGCTTACCATTTAGTTCATATTCATTCATTCTACTCGTATTCATTTGCAATGCACTCAAAAAAGAAGATATTTAAGATTTATAACTAGTATTATTCGTCTATGAACTGTGATCGAGATTTGACCGGATAGTTGCAAAATATTTGGGCGCCGAGTGAGAATTAGACATTTGTAAAAAATTATATTTGTAAAATCTCAGCGAAACTGAAATGATTAATACCAACGTTTCGTTCAGCAATCTGGTCCGAACTTCTTCAGGGAAATCTTGTTCGTCTATGTTTAGCTGATTTTAAGTTTTATATTTGTCATCTTTTTTAATAATCAAATTATTTCACGCTTCACTTTATGATAATTATTTTATTTCAGATGTAAATTTGTACTGATTACTATTCATCTGTTCCAAGTTTATGCATCTCTGTTTTCAATAATAAAACCCAGTAGATTCATAAAATCCTTCAACTGCAAAGAAACACTTATGCCAATAGCTAACTCTCGACTAGAACGTTTACAAGTGAAAAAACTTCTTCAGTGTGTAAATAATAAAGATTTGGATCAGATAAGAAAGTTGGTTGAACATGGAGTACCAAATATTATCAATTACAATGATCCAGATAATGGGTTGACAGCGGTAATTTCTGCTGTCAAATCTGATGATATTCAAATGATTCAAGTAAGACATAAAATATGAAGATAGTTAATTATTTTTTAGCTACTTTTCTCTCTCGGTGCATGTACAGATATAGTAGATTTCGATGGTAAAACAGCTTTGATGATAGCAATTGAAATTGGAAATGATCAGATTGTAAAGATATTATTAGATAAAGGCGCTAACAAGAATGCAATCGACTTCAATGAAAAGAGTAATTCTAATTTGTTTGAATTATTGGAAATAATAATGATAATAATTTCAGATGCTTTATTTTACTGTATATCACCGACGAACTCGCATTTTAAATGTCTCAATTTAATATTGGATAAAAATATGCTAATTGATAAACAGGATGTTAACGGGCAAACAGCATTGTACAGTGCATGTAAAAAGTCGGTTGAAAACGAGAAGTTTATTCTTGAATTACTAGATAATGGCGCAAATCCGAACATTCGTTCTGTAAGTAAATGATTTAAATCTTTAACACTGTAACATTTCTATAATGAAGTTAATTTGATTTGTACACTTAACGGCATTTATTGCGAAGCCAAATTCTCTATATTTCTAACGTTTGTTTTTAGGATTTTGATAAACGTTTCAATTCTTGAGATTGGCTCAAAAAGTTAAGAGCGGAGTCAAATTAAGTGTTTACAAAACTGCCTACAGAATGTTTAAAAGTATCAAAACAAGGCGTTTTTGTATGTCTGCTTATCTAAGACACAACTTCTTCATCAGATTTTTCCTGTGATTACTAATGAGGTGTATAAACTTAACGTGGTCATATGTATCGCTAAACTCGTTCAACATTACACCTTGTCAAAACGTATAAGTACCTCAGTTTATTGCGAAAATTTCTGGCAGCAAAACATATCTTTTTTAACACTTATTAGCTATAGGTGTTTGCAGGTGTTAGTGAGATTTCCTTTAAACATCCATTACTGTAGATTTCAGGACACTGTTCGACAAGTTACAGGATCACAATAGCCTTCTCTTATTTACTTGATGTAAGCCGGCTGTAGGAATTGCCTATCTTTCTCGTTGGTTATGTAGGTGGTAGAATTGATCATTTTCCATCTGCATATAGACTGCTTGACGTAAGTCGTAGATGAGACTGTTGATCGGTTTATCTGTTACACAAGTGACAAGAACAATACGAAGACACAAACAAAGCGAAGAGGAAAGCACTAAGTTGCATAAAAGTAGAGGGACTTTTGAAAGATATTTCTCATTAATAATTTCGATATATACATATATTAAAACCAAAAAGAAGAGATTGAAAGAGTTTCTTTTGTATACAAATCTCCGGTTTTTCTATTTCAGGGGCTAAGGCTTCCACAATACAGATGAGGAATCTCAATGAGTTTGTCGGCTTTTTAACTGACATATAGATAAATGCAAACTTCATCGAGATACTGGACTATGTTTGATTTTAAAGTAGAATCAAATTTATTTCTATGAAAACACAAGCATCAGATAAGTGTCTCACCATAGTTTGTAGGCTCCCAATTTTTAAGTCAGTTATCAGTAATCTTTAGACGAAGAAGGAAGAAAATCAATTTATACTTGAATTATTATTATTCGTCCCTTTTGTTGCCGGTAGAACATAAGACTTTAGCGACACAATTCTACAGGACTCAGTTGTCCACCATCACATTAAACTGATTCTACAACTGTCCACACTCTTTCATTCCTTCTTCACACGATCTCCTTCATGTCATGCTCAGACGCTCAACTTCCCATATGGGTTGAACCTGAGAGCCTGGCGGGTGGTGTTATCCAGTGGTCTCCTCGGTGTATGTCCAATCCATCTCCATTTTCTTCTGCGTATTTGTAGTGAGTTGGGCCCTTCGTTTATTTGTTTCCATAGTTCTTGGCTGCTTATCCTTTGCAGATGGCAGGCCAATCTTTAGTGTCGAACAGAGTGCACAGATGTTTATGAAAGTCTGCAGCCTGTTGAGAACGTTTTTAGTAACGTAAGTGCCAAGTCCCTGAACCTGTAAGGCAGAAAGTCTTTATTAAAAGAAATGTGCTTAGCATGAGACCTAAAGTTCATGAGGTATGATCACGATAAATTCCAGGTAGTGAGATTTAAACAAAGCAGATCTGTATAATTAATTTTTTATTTCTCACTTAAAACCAGTTCACAATGATATACACGTCTGTATTTATGGTACTAGAATGGAACAATTCATCATTGATTTCACTCACACAATCTCCTCCATGTCACTCTCGGACCACACACTCATCGTTTTCCGTTCGGATTCCCCTCGAGAGATGGCCTGACGCGGTATATCATTCGACGGTTTCCTCAATGTGCGCCCGATCCACCTCCACTTTTTCCTACATATTTGTTGAGAGAACAGCTCTTGGTTGGTTTGTTCCCACAGTTTCTCGTTACTTATTCTTTCTGGCCATTTGATCTTGAGTATGGAGCTAGCGAGGAGGGCAGCTTTTAATGAATGTCTCCTGTAACCTGTTGGAAATCCTTTTCGTGACGCACTTATCAAGTTTCTGACCCGTATAGAAAAATTAACTGACTTGATATTTGTGTTGAAAATGCGAATCTTGTTCCTTATGCTGAGTGTAGAAGATTTACCAGTTGGTTTCCTCATCACATACGATATCCAAAAGCTAAGAATTCACTTTGAAGCAATAACTTACTATAGATGATAACGTTAACTTTTTGTTTCATTATGCTCAAAGTGGATGAATATAATTTCTTATAAATTGAATACTGTCAATGACAAATATTATCATTTTTGTCATAGCTACCCTATTTTCAGAGAATTAATTCTACATGAATGCATAACATTAGATTGGTTCTTCAGTTAACTATTTGACTATATAGTTTGCTTTTCCATAGTTGGTGTGTAAGAGTTGGTTTTGCTTTTACGAGTTGATCTCGGATTGATATCAGTTAGAGGACCATTAAAAACCAGGGAGTGCTGGACAGCTATTTCATCCTAGTTTGGGAATTATCGGCAGTACGCACCGACTGGGGGTTCGAACCCAGGACCTTCCGGTTACTAGGCAAGCTCGTATGCCATTCAGCTGCTGGGACGCGATTCAGTGACTCATTTGGAGTAAAGTAATGTGACAGCTTGATATGAAATATTGAACATGAAGGTGTTGTTAGAAGTTATCTAAAAGCTATTTCTGATGACTTTGAAAATGATTAACAAAACTATTTGCAATCTGAATAAATGACTGCAGTGAACAACTGGTGAGTTTTTATGATAACATTAAATCTTTCACGAAGTAGACTGGCATTTGAAGTATTTATTCCTGTTTGACTGTATACTTTCTTCCTTACGTAGAAGTGTTTATAAGTTCCTCAAATTATTCCGAATGGGTGTACATAGAGTTAAAAATTTGAATGGAATTAGAAAGCAAAATATATCCAACTATTGAAGTAGTTTTTTCAAAATAAATTAATATAAAGATAATGCTTTAAATGTACTTGAAGCAATGTTAGCCAATTTTAAAAGCTGTGAGGAGTAGAACTAACTGGTAAGCGATATTTTAAAATCACTTCAGAAATGAATGAAGTACTAATGTAACGGTAGAAGACGAAAACTTGTTAAAAGAATGTTTATTTGGAAATTGATATCTCTATATAGCCAAATTATGTACACCCTATCTTCAACGCGCAATCTGCACAAATCTTCGTGTTGTGGTACATCTCGCCTTCCTTCATGTTGTGCTACTCTGTGTTACTTTCACGTCTCCCATGTATCTCCACAACTCTGTACCATTGGCCTTCTCTGATATCAAATGTATCTCCTTGCTATTTGATGTTTTTTAAGCCGATGAACATCTTTTCATATATTACTGATAAATCTTGTCAGTAGCACTCGCCACAGTATGATCTGTTGACAATTAGTAAAATACTCCAACAAATATTTCACCTATTAGTAAACTGTAACATGTTAGCTTATTTTTATCACATTTTTAGAAAAATGGAAGAACTCCATTCATTGAAGCTTGTGGATCAGGTAATAGTAAAGTAGTTGCTGCAGCATTACGAGCTGGAGCTGATTTCAATGCCTTAGATAGTATAAAACAAACTGGAGCACATATAGCTGCTAAAAATGGTCATTTAAAAGTACTTTTTGTACTCTCTGCTTTTGGCTTTGATTTCAATGATGTAAGTAAAATTGTTTTGATTGACAGGTGATAAATTTATTTTTCAAGCTGTAGATGTCCAAAGTAAGTTCAAATTTAATGGTTTAAGGAAATTTGGACATTCAGCCTATAGTATATATTACTATAAGAATATTTTTGTTATTTTATAACTTCCTTTTGTTATTCATTCATTGAGAAATAGAAATTTCCAATAAGGAGAACAAAGATTTAATCAACGAGGAAATATTTCTCTCCGACAAATACATTCCCAAAAGGTACAGTCGTATATGCGTCATGTGAAAAGCCAGTTAGTGGTACTAAAAACTGCTCAGGCAATAAGCATATTACTAAAATTGATTGACATAATTGTTAGCCGGTAGGGTTAAAGTGGATGAAATTGGAAATAGTTATTTAAATAAAAAAAAATTGAGAATAAAATGTGGCGAAAGAAAACGACATTATTCCTTTTAGTTAACGAAAGATGAACGTAAGACTTTATTTGTAAACATCTCCTACAGTCAGGTCATATAGTGCACTAGGATTTTTCTATTTATGGTTTTTCATACAGTTAAATTCAGTCACTGCAAAAGTCTACTTTTTCATCCTGTGTGAATAGCCTAATTGATGGCCATACATGAAGAAAAGCCTTCTATCTGTATTCAAAACCATTATACAAAACGTATTTGTTTACTTTGGTCTTGATAATACTCCCTCCCTTTAGTTACTTTTATTCCACTTCACTTTGCCTCTTGCATTTTAATAAAAATAATTATTAATATCGTAATTCCAGTTTTTGACAGAACTTATATCTCTTAATGTCAATTCTCATATGTTGTCATTTTTTCTGTAATTTATCTACTCTGAACCAGCCTCTTAACTATACTTTGAATCATTTTATTGGTTTGGAAAGTTTTACCTTTATTAATTGCCTTTTTCACGTAATTGAAACACTATTTTACAGCTTGAAAAGAAAGTTGGTGAGGAGAAATATTTCTTCATTGAGTAAATCCTTCTTTTTATTCGTGGAAAACATTTTTTAATTGAATTTTAGATTTTCCCGTCGATTGATTGGATCGAAGTGCTTGGTCTCAGGTTGACAAGGCGGCTTCTTCTGCAGATGCTTTGACGATGTCTGGGCCTTTTTGATCAGTATTTAATTGGTGGATGGTGACTAGCAGTTGAATCCAGGATGCGCATTTCGTCCTATTTGGGACTCGTTAGGTGGATGTACCTGAGACCGAGCACTTCGGTTCAATCAATCGACGGGAAAAATCTAAAATTCAATTAAATAATTAATATGACCCGTTACACAAGAGGTGGCTCTTGTGCCCAAGTGGTCTAGTGGATATCGGTTCGGCGTTTGAAACTATGGGCACTGGGTTCGAGCCATGGCGGGAACATCATCACTCAATGGGAAATGCAGGTAAATCCAGATGACGAGTCCTAAATAGGACGAAATGCTCATCGTGGATTCCACTCCTAGTCACCATCCACCAATGAAAACATTTTTTGTTGATATGTATCATTCACTACTAGAAGTATCTACCAATTCATTAAAGATAATAATGAGAGTTAAAGGGGTACTTAGTGAATGGAACATCATTCAGAACATGACTCAGATTGGTAGACTCCAATGGAACATCGATGTTCGCAAATTTATTACTCACATCATAAAGTAGATGCTTTTTCCAAATTCTAAAAGTTAAGCGAATCATCAAAAAAAGTGTGGAAACAGAAGAAATAGTCCACAAAATAGAATATAATGACATAATTACAGGCAACACATAAGAGTGCTCAGTTCTTTATCTGACGCCTTGCGTTTAGTCTTAAATCCCGTCGTTAATGCATACTAATAAGCAGATTGAAACTAGGTCGATGTAGCTATCAACCGTCTTCAGGGTTCAATAGCTATCTCACTCTTTTCAGCCTGTGGCGGAAACGTTTTTAAACTTTTTAGGGACTAAATGTTACAGTTTATAAACTGTTACATCACCAAAATCATTGTCTGCATCATTTTAAATCAGACTGTAATTAACTTACAGATAACTTATGAAATAGGCTTTGTAACAGTGTGATAAGTTAGTTAGCTTAAACTCTATTTTATCTTGTCCTACAATTCCTTTTGCACACATATTTCACAAGATTAACTTTTATATAAATGTTTCACTCTATTTTCTACTAACTGATTGATATCAGTAGTTGGATACCACTCACAGAGATCAGTAGTGTTTGCTAGCCGATCGAATTAACCTTAATCGTGTCGAAAGTTCACCTTGAACTGCTTAAATTGTGAATCCCGAATTTCTTGTGATGTTTTACCAGTTCTCCAAAGTAGCTAGCCAGAATTTTGGTGGTTTGAACTGCTTTAACTACCCAAGTCGAGTCAAACCGGGTGTAGTGCTTATGAATTCGTCTTCAAACGAGTGAAACAAACGTCTGGTATTTAGATCACTTCGATTTGGCTAGCAAAAACAACTTGTGTATGTGAGTGGTGCTCAACTACTGAAGTCTATCGATAAGTAGTTTATATCGTCACTCATTTATACTCTTTTTTTCTAGATTGCCATTTATGCTATCAAGCAGATCACATATTGTGATCTGAATGCTTTCAGTTTCCAAATAAAATTGTAGTGAAATTTCACCTTGGATTGTGTAATTTGCAAACTCCAAAATTTGATTAGCTCTTATAGACTTCTATGTTGAGATATGATCAAGCATCTAGCAAATTATCCTCCTATCGAATCGAGTATTTTTAATCTTTAAAGTTTTACGGTGAAAAGTGATTGCACCTCATTCACCTCATTCATAATCACACACTTCTTCACTTATGTTTAACAATTAGAAATGTTGTGCCTAACGGTAAATTTTGTATTTTTTAATGTCTTTTTTTCAAAAATGTAACAAATTTAAAACAGGTTGACATTGATGGCAATAATGCATTACATTTGGCCGCTGCAGTGGATGAAATGTGTTGTAAATTTCTTGGACAAAGAGGTGAAATTCCATTGAATTTTATTTTGTTTCTTAATACTTCTATATGTAACTAGTACTTATTATGCTTATATATATATATATATATATATATATATATATATCAAAACACACTGATTACAACCTTCTCTCGTAGAGATTTCTTTATGTACAGTCATTAGCACAACTGCTTTCCTGGTGTGCAAAGAAAGTACAGCAGTACCGAAGAGGGAGTAGAAAGTAAAGTTGTAAATAAACACCGAATACATAATAGAAATATCGTAGCTGATATAGTTTATAAGGGAATTCTCCTTGTGAAGAGTGTCAAGAAAAATTGCTGAAATAAATTCAGGAAGTAAAATTTCTGTAGAAGTAGTTATGGACAGTATTACTAAGTCCACAATCGACGCCATACGCTTAATCAAGTTGACTGTTCATGAGTTATAGTGGTTCCATATAATGCCTGAAATTAGCAATCCCACTTAAACACACGATCATAAATCACGTTATTCTATAGGGCTGCCAGTTTATATTTTGAAAAATAATAATATATAAATTATGCGGATATTTCAAGAAGACTGTATCAGTAGAAACCGCCTAAATTATAGGTTATCTAAATTCATTTGAATTAGTAAATAAAACTGTACATCACTGATTGATTCAGGTAAGTAGTTATACACCATTCACATCAACTAGTGATACTTGCTAGTGATCCTAACACCGAACAGCTGCTTCGTTCGCTTGAGGCTGACCTGGTTAGCTATGTACATGGGTTGTTTAACGCACTTTTGTTTGCTAATTTGACTACTATTTATAGGATAAAGCAGATCACATATTGCGATATAAATAAATTTGGTTCCCAAAGAAAATTGTGGTAGAATTTCACCTCTTCGAGCTAAGCAAAACTGTAAATTGATTATTAATTTATAAACTTAGAATTTAAGATTCTTCTTGTATCCGGAACAAATAAAATAACAATAGCTGCTTTCGACTAATGATTATTTATCTAACTGTACAAATTCACTAGCTGGCTATTCCATTGAGGCTTATTTAAAATGCATCTTTTCAGACTTGCATCATCTCTTTTGATCGCTTCTGAATCAATAAGTGGAATCTTTGATTATTTCTCTACTTCTGAAGTATATTTAAGTGAATAATAGAAACTAGCAAATGCTTGTAAAGCATAGTTTAAATCAGAATTGTCATAGGAAATTGTAGAAGTTTCGTCGATATGCTCTTTATAGGACTTGAATTTGTCGATTAATAACACCAAAATCCCTTTTTTATAGAATGGACATAAAGAAAAGAATGGACATAAATTTACCAGTGGCGTTTATTAATCCATCTTTTTGTTTGTAGATATTGTTGTTGAAAGTGAATCATGTGTTCAGTGTGCATTTCAGTAGCGACTGTTTAAGACATAAACTTGGTATCTCGATACTTAGGCTACTTCCATCTATATACTTACTGAAGAAACGGACTACTTCTTTGAGCTGTAGATTGGTAAAGAGATACTACGTCCAATGATAATGTCGGCTTTCCAGGTACATATAGCATTTCTTTATCAGATGGATTTCAGAAATCCTAAGACCTTTAGGGAGACATACTGTAACGACAGAAGACAATAGCCAGGCAACAGATCGTTTATTAAGGAAATCAAGAGATATTTATATATTTTTGTGTACATTATTATTCGTTATTATTAGGCGAGAAACAGAATCTTCTGGTTGTTTGTTTTGTCGCTGAAAATTGTTCTGTCATCTCTTTTTGGCCGCTACTTTGAAGGTCAGGCCTTATATCTGCGAATCGTATCCACCCACGCAAAGTCTGTTGTGATCGGTTGTTGAGTTACTCGAGGTTAGGCTTTGTCTTTTTTTTCTCATGACCAAGATTTGGGACGCAAACATTGACGTAAATTGCTGTCTACAAATGTGACTAGCAGACAGCTCTCACTACAATAGTAGTATGCTGGTATGTTTCATGTAGAATACTCAGAGCGAAATGGATCTCTACACTACCAGCGTATCACAACTTCACAGTTATTTCAAGAAGCTGTTTTCCGTAGCCGCTGTTACATTTCATGTTATTAAGGACACACTACCTAAAATATTTAATTAGTGTCTAGGATTGTGGTCTGTAATAAAAAAGTTTGTGAAATCAATATTTGTTATGATCTATTAAGAGGTATTCTAATACTAGGCGATAAATGAACTCTACAGTAGATGGTTGCTTTTTGGTTATAAGGAAGTATAAACACTTTGTTTAACCATTAGTTATCGTTGCAATAATTGATACGACCGTATACTAAGGAAGGAATATATGTCCAGTTTTTTGCCGGGATCGAGTAAAAGGCATAGAAATATGAACATTAGCTTTCTTTTTCAAGGTTTATAACAAATAAGAATAAGTGACATTTGTAGCACTTATCGAATAAATGAGTATGATGCTTTTTTATTTTATTTTTGAAAGGTTGTGACGCTAAAATAAAAAATACAAATGGCAAACTACCACGAAATATTGCTACTGATGAAAGTAAAAAATTGTGTGTCAAAGAACTGCGTAAACTTGAACGTTTAACAAGTAGAACGACTGTGAAAAATGCAGAATCCTGGGCAATACGATTATACGACTGGTCTGTTGTTTACGAAAGTGATCTAAGGGAAAGATTTACTGAGATTGCACAAAGATTAACTAGTGATTTAGAAGTAAAAAGTGAATCAAGAGAATCCAATATAAGTGATTCACAAGATTTGGGGAGTAGAAATGATTTTCAAGCAAGTGAACAAAGTTTAATCACAGCTGTAGGTGATAACGCATCAGTTAAACTACAATCTGACCGATCAAATTCCAAAAGAAGTACTAGTCGACGAAGGAAACGTTCTAAGCATCGTAGTACAAGTCGTTCTAAGAGTAGAAAACCACTCATAAAAAGAATTCCAGTAGAAG
This sequence comes from Trichobilharzia regenti, assembly GCA_944472135.2. Classification (NCBI taxonomy): domain Eukaryota; kingdom Metazoa; phylum Platyhelminthes; class Trematoda; order Strigeidida; family Schistosomatidae; genus Trichobilharzia; species Trichobilharzia regenti. The sequence goes on from OX235263.1 coordinate 52,588,128, forward strand.
AGTTTGCATCAGTGATTGCTTCATTCAATGCACCAATAAATGAAGATATTATTAAAAAAATATTAACCTTACATGAGAAAAATTCGGATGGTTGTATTGACTGGGAGGAATTTTTGACGGGGAAAAAATACTTAAACAAGAACTACCTGCTTTCAGCTTTTGAAAAGCAGAAAGGGAAGAAGAAGAAGAAAAAGAGAGGCGGTAAAGGTGATTACAATTTTACTTTACGTGAAGTTATTTTCTGAATAATACCATCTAACTTTCTTAATTGAGATCGAAAGTCTGTTTGTGAGGAGATCAGACGGATTGATTTTGGTACTGGAAAGTTTGGAGACTGTGGTAAGATTCGTTAATAAACCTAATTTTCCTCTTGTCGTCGTCGGTCAAATAGGAATATTTAGCAATTTTGTACAAGTTTAAATACAGAGGATATAAAATCACGGTTTGAGAGGTTAACACTTGGTTTCTGAATCACTGCTGACCTGCTGCCGGAATAAAGTATATATATATATATATAATTATCAAGAATTGCGTTATGATTAAAAATACTGAACCCTTTTGCAGTGCTATCGTCAGCTATTGAAATTACAACCTGAGGCTAGGTGAAATAGTATGGGTCTTTATCTAAGTTATCTGTATGACAAGTATGGGGGTGACTCCGAATTTCTAAGAATGCAGGGAAATCTTTTGACTAAATTGTTAAGTCTAGGCGCTGAGCTAAACAAACAGAGATTAAAATATGGTGTAAATTCATCAAATGAATTAATATATTTATACTTAGAAGGGAATTTCAAAAGCACCATCTTTATTTATTCGAAAGAAATGACTGTTTTGAGATTATGATGGTGATTTAGACAAGCTCAGTACTAATTTTTGATAAGATTATTTTAAAATGGTAAATACTGTCAAAACGGAACCTAGAATGACTGCACAGTGGTTCGAATTGTCACAATCTATATCTGTGTGCCAAGTAGATATGGGCACAGCATATGATGAAAAGGAATTTGTATAATCCAAATCCATAGATCTCCACAGAACAAAGTAAAGAAAATGGAAAACAATAAGAATTGTGATAACAAGCATGAATGTGCATATACCGCGTGGTCAAATTTTTTAATTTACACCACGCAGTGGCTTCAATCGTCATTTTCGGCTGTCTTGAGATACTAACTAGGCAGCCAGCCGATGCTTTTCTAAATCGCTAAAGTCATAAGTGCATGTTTTCTTAAAGTCATACCTCTTATTGCTCTTCGTCTTCCTTAAACCTGAATAAATTCTGGTAGATATAGTATATTGAACTCTATAGTCAGGAGGCATAGTTAACGCATATCTCATCAGTCTAAGCCTATGCAAATTAATTACCTCAGGTGAATAATACCTCCAACCACTGACTTTTTAGTTTGCATCTGTATTTCTTGATTTTATGATACCCCCAAAAGTGAGCAGTACTTATGTGGCTTTATGAGTAACAGGAGAACATAAGAGACTTGATAACGGACCTTTGAGGAAAAACACATCAAATTTAAGCATTCTTAACCATATTACAGGTCGACTTGTTTAGAGTAAAGTAAATCGTTCTGATTGGTTGGATGAACAAGTTGTCCAGTGAGGTTATTTCATGTTCACATAGTAAACTAGATGCAGATTTGAAGAATAAACGCTGCTACCTCTGTAACCACTAACTTAAAGTTTTGATTTCAAACAAACTTCAAACCTTCATTAACAACTGTCTCCGCTCAATACTCAAGATCAGATGGCCAGAAAAGATCAGCAACAGGGATCTCTGGGAGCGAACCAATCAGGAACCGATTGTGAAACAAATAGGCAGAAAGAAATGGAGATGGATTGGCCATACGCTGAGGAAACCATCAAGTGACATCACTAGACAAGCCAGTACTCGAGTGGAACCCGAAAGGGAGGCGGCGAGTTGGTCGTCCAAGGGTGACTTGGAGGAGGTCATGCGAGGAGGAGATGAAAGCATGTGGACAGACCTGGAGCAAGGTGAAAAAGTTGTCAGAAAACCGAAGTCAATGGAGGTGCGCAGCTGAAGCCCTATGTTCCTCTAGGAACTAAAGGATACAATAATAATAATATGAATCTGCGTATATATATATATATATATATATATATATATATATGACAGAGAGGAAGAAATTGCTTCACGGCACACTATCGCATTTCATTTTAAGCCTTAGTAACTTTTGTGATCACATTTAGAAACTGACCAATATGCAACATTTGAATTGATTAGCTGTGAGTTTAGTTGATCTGTACAACAAGCACACACTGTGATGAAAGAAAATTTAATTGAAGAGTTTGTAAAATGATGGAATAAAAGTCTGACATCCTACTAGCGAGTATTACCAAATGAATAACAGTAGATGTTCAAATACTAAAGAGCCTAACCATTTCACCTTTAAAAACTGAACAGCGATTCGAAAAGAAGATTCAACGGACATGTGTTTTATCCATAAAAACGAACAAAAGAAGGTTTTTCAACGAACTACTGATCGTTATGCACCAATTACTAGTGTACTTTTCTTTTGTTGCATATTGAATAAAACATAACTAACTTGTCTGTACTAAAGGTGAACTCGTAAGTCGCACCAGTTAATGTTACAACAATTTTTTTAAATATTTATTTGTGCTGTGAAAACTAGAAAAACAATATAGTAAAATACCCTTTCTTACAAATCAACTGAGCAACTTGTTTTACTTAGAAATCCGACGTACTTTTAGAATGAAAATTATAGTACAAACTAAGTTAAAAGGGATTACTCACTCAACACGAACTAATATTCTTCTGTTATAACTTATTAAACATACAATGGTAACAGAGAATTTTTCGGAGTCAACTTTAAGTTCAAAGGTAGGAAGTAATCAAATCACATTTTCACTGCTTATTGGTATAATTAAGGGTAAAGACTAAGTATGAGTAGAGAAAGCATTTTTTATATTCCCTAGGTCTCACTAGTTTTAATGCCTGCTAAATCTATACCTAAATATCAAACACTGAATGTGCTGACTCGCAGTCTGCTCCGTATTACTTTAAAGCTTTAAGTCATAGTTACCAATGGTGAGTAGAAAGGAGGAGATCATAGCTTTTAATTGTTGGTGTCTGTGTAACAATTAGCGTTGTATGCTGATGACATGGTAGCAGTAGTGGTGTATTCAGAAGTAAGACTTTCAATGTAGAAAGAAAACTGTTCGGCGCAATTAGAACCACAGAAAAAAACTGTAATAACTTCAATACACATAATGTTATTATTCATTGAGACCTTTATTCATCTTTATTATTATTCTTCGTTGAATTTCCCGGAGATTGCATAGTATGTTATTAGGTGCCGAATAAGGCGAAGCATTTTTAATACTGAATACCACCTACTGAATGATGGTTAGTTAGTTGTTATTTAAGAGAATCCATAAAATCTCTCACAGCAGTTCAAAACTGGTGTACAGTAAGCTACTTATTTAGAATTATAGCTTTTTAGTTTGTTCCACTGAATTTCCAGTTGAATATTTCCCAGAACAATAAAGAACAAGATATTCTACCTCGACAATCTGAAGATTTCAAAGATTTTGAGTCAGACAACTCAAACTTTCTGTTAAACAGAAACAAAACCTCGCCATTTTTAGGAAATATGTGGAAAGTTTCTACAAGTTGGTAAAGTATATCCATCTTCAATTTAAATTCACTAAGGTGATTCTGTGGTAAGATAAAGCCTGATTGTAGACCCGAAAATTATGTTTTCTCATAAAAGAAAGTCACTGCTACAATTAATCAATCTTTATCAAAAGAATCAACCCATATATGCCTTAGTGGATTATGCATCTACTTAAGAAAATAAATGTGATTAAAAATAAAGTGTTTAAACTTCACGGTGATGCTAGTGTAATTTAGAGATCACGAATTATTAAATTCTGAACCAATAGCTGAATAGTTAGTATAGATCCCGAAAATTGACTACCTTGGATTCCACTATTCTTGCAACTAGTGGTATACAGCATTGAGGTATCCTCGACGAAGCGGAAATATGTGTTTCAATGGTCTTTAAATCACCAGTTTTTTGTTACTATCAATATCCACCATGAAAATAATTTGTAATGCTGTATTCTTATGCCTTCAGGATTTGAGTTTATTTTAGGAGTTGGAGCATTAGATTCGTTTGGTCTCATAACATGTATAGGACTACTGAAATTTCAGACCCTTTTGTCATTCTATTCTCGACAAATTTCTGAAAACATGCAAGGCGTTACTGACATCGCTCTGGGTTTTTTCTGAAATCCTTCTAACAGATAATTCAGAGCAGTTTAATCAATGCAAGCGTCTTTTATTTCCTTACTGAATCTTATGTCTTAGTTGAAATGATTTCAGCAAATAAGTCTGCTATAGAAAGATAAATAACTTTATTCCATTTCAGGTAATCTCCCTGTAATTTTCAATTTTTACGTAACAATAAAAGTGTAGTGTGGATTTATAAAACTCATTCGTGAAAACACATTCATACTTGTTTCTTTTTTGTATACATATACCTCAATCAAGGTGGAAAACGTAGAAAAATACCTATGGATATTTGTATGTTACCCCCAGGGGCAATTTATCGTCGAGCTGACGGTGGACCGCCTATCATGTACATCCCTAAACAGATTCACCACACCGACATAAGTAAGTACTCTATTATTTACATGACTGACATTTTGTAACTCTGAAGACTTTCCTTATAAAACTTATTGTTTTTAAGGTAGATGAAATCACTAAATAAAGCTAAAATTACTTGTTTTTATTACCTTATTCTCTTCAAACTGTATTTGCAATGTCTAAAAGGGATTTTTATTTGATCTTAGATTGGAACTCTTTAAGACCGCCTATAACAGGCTTAGGTCGGCTTAAACCAGTCTGGAAATTTGAACTACTTGTTTAAGACAAAAATATTAATTATGATTGGATTAGACAACCTAGAAGCCCAAGCTTATGCAGCTTATTTAACTGGTTGTTTGTTGGCTTGACTCTCAGATGTTCACAGTGCTTTTGTACGAATTGGTCTGTCTTATATCTTTAATAGCTTGGGATCAGTAATATTTTATGAGCAGACATAACAGTTTCACCAATTCTGGTTGACGCTAAAGGATAAACGGTTTACGTATTTTACTAAAGTAATCAATTGATGTAGGTGGTAAAATTTAATTTAATTTCTCATACGCTAATAGATAGTACTGTCACTCAGAGTATATACCTGAACGTCTACAATCAGATGAGTGACTAATTTCATTTTAAAATACTTGCATTGACATATAGTCTCACTTGGCAGTCATAAATAAGATGAGGTAGGCACTCTTTGAATAACAACTGATATTGTTTCCTAGATAAAAAGTGTTCGATTATGCCTTCAACAAGGTGGCCATTTCTTAGGATAATATGGAACCAGTGGAAAAAAATTATACGTTTCAGGTCAAATATTTAACATCCGATCACTTCTTCATTCAGAAAAAAGTAAATTTCTTGTGAAAGATTTTTTTATATAAGGAATTTGATAAGTCACTGATTATATTTTTAGAAGTCAAACATTTGACATCAATAACCAAAGAACATTCTGTAATGAGTGAAAAACTTAAAAATGCTAAGTAATTTCTCATATTGGTTCATATGTTTAAGTCTATTACTGAAGTGAGTGTTTAATTTGCGTGAAATGAACCAACTGTATGATGATTTTAAGTCAAGTGAAGTATTCATACTCACTGCAGTAAGATAAAGGTTTATAAACAGACTCTGTTTGCATGGAATATTTTATAAGAATCAAATAATTAATAATTTTGTTTTAATCATTTATTTATTCAGGTCGTTTTGATGCTGATCATCCACCCATAAACCCTTTTCAAGATGATTCTGCTTGGTATTTAGATACACCAAGACGTCAGTATATAAGTTTTCATGCTGCAGCTTTACATAATGACTTGGGTAAGCGATTAGATTTTTGATTTGAATATTTTTTTTAAATCAGAATTTCTACTCAATGATCAACCTGTTGACTTCCACGTAAAACTGAAACGTATGAAATGAAGTATGTTTGCTTAATTACGCAGGCGTGATGATGAACGCCGTCATTTAGTTGTTACTGATAATCGATTAGTGCTATGAAACACTTTGTGGTACTTCTCATCAATATGCATTTGGGGACCTCATTCAATGTTTTTTCCACTAAATTTCGAATCCAAAGCAATAGTTGGACTGCGTGCAATAAAAATGAGATGTAGAAAACGTTGAGGAAACTGGTTACAAGTGGGAAAGCCTCTCACTAATAAGCCCATATGCTTTCTTATTCAATTCATCGAAGGTTTCGATGTTAGATTTGATTATTAAAAACACCAGGTAACATTGTACACTGTGTTCAACTTCATAATGACAGTATCTGTAAATTGCTTTCTAAAATCAATAAACTACAGAATTATGATACCTGAAGTTCAGTCATTTTTACTGTTTTAGTGGAGTTGTTTGGCTGAAGGCTATGTACTCAATAAAATTTTTTTTTGGTATACTGCCATCTCACAAGGAGGTATTCGTGTATCGTCTTCCTAAGTATTCATTCAATTAGTTTGTAACGTCAGAAGACAAGGGCCAGGCAACAGAAGGTTTATTGAGGAAATCAAGAAGTATTTATAGATTTTTATGTGCATTATTATTAGCGTTATTGTTGGCGGAGAAGTAACCTCTTCTAATTGGTTGTTTTCTTGCTGAAAGTTATTCTGTTATCTCTTCGTGACTGTTTCTCAAAAAATCAAGTCCTGTATTCGTGAATCATATTTCCACACTTTAACTCCACTGTGATTGGCTGGTGATTTTCTCAAGGTTAAGCTTCGTTATTGTTTTTCCCATGACCCTGATTCAGGACGTGAACATTGACATAAATTGTTGTCTACAATTTTGGCTTGCAGACAGCTGTTGCCACAAATTTACTCTAGAAATAACGATTGCATTAACGGGTTCTGGTCCGACAAAGGACGTGTAGACTGACTTTAAACCAGAGATTTACTTATTCGAGGACTGAACTTGATTACGCCTTGTTTTTAAATGGTACATTCTGTATATATCTAACTCTGCATAATAGATACAGCAATATTTCATGTTAAATTGGTCTTTATACGATTCATACCTTTGGGAGACTTCACTATCATGATGAGAAGACAACTTTCAATCTGATATACTAGTACCTATGAGCAAAACAAGTCAAAGTTTTCCAGCTACTAAAATGTAAAATGTTTCTATAAACTCTGTCATTATTACATACGATTTTATTATTATTATTATTGCTCCCTTGGATTCTTAGTGGAACATAGGGCTTCAACCGCACGTCTCAACTTGCTTCTGTCTTCTGCTGTGCTTTCACCTGCATCCACCTGTTAGTCCATACTGTTTCAACTCCTCTTCACACGATCTCCTCCATTACAGCCTTGCATTGACGTCCCACTTGTCGCTTCCCTTCCGGGTTCCACTCGAACGATGGCCTGACGCGCGCGCCATGTCACCCATTGGCCTCCTCAACGAGTGTCCAATCCATCTCAATCCACTTTCTCCTGCATATTTGTTGGCTGGCGATTGGTTCTTGTTTTTTGTGTTTGTTCCCATAGTTCCTTGTTGGTGATTCTTTCCGGCCCGGCCACCTGATCTTTATTATAGAGCCAGTGAAGACAGTTAGTTGTTGATGAAGGTCTGCGAAAGGCTGTTGGAAATATTCTTTGTGACCCGCCCGCCAAATTTCTCATCCGTAAAGAAGAACTGACTGACTTGATGTTTGTATTGAAAATCCGATGAATTTTGTTGTTGATGCTGGCTGAGTGACGAAGATTTCCAGATTGGTTTCAGGTTGATGAATGTGTTTCTCGCCTTCCCGATTCTCGTTCGATTTGACATCCTCGTCCGTTCCGACTCCTGTAGTTGAGACAATGCTCCCTAGATATAAGTGAATGAAGTAACCTCTTTCAAATCCCTCCCGTTGATGGTGATTGACGTTGGATGTTGTTGCTGTTGTTGTTGATGGTTATTTTCATAACCTCCGTCTTGTCTATGTTCACCTGGAGTCCTGTCTTCGCCGCTGCTTCTTCGACCAGTTTGTCGGTTTTCGCTTGTAAGTCTTCGATTGTGTGTGACATCAAACATAAATCATCCACGCGCGAAATCCAGGTCTTCTAGGTTCTTCACGTCGGTCCAGGATATCCCTGTCTTCTCGTTTCCCACAGTCTGACGCATAATCCAGTCCACCACAATTAGGAATATCATTGGTGATAATAAGCGCACCCTTGTCTGACTCCTGTGTTTACTCCAAACGCCTCGCTGAGTTTTCCGTTGTGGATCACTTGACATGTGCCGTTGTCGTACAGCTGTTGAATAAGGTTGATGAATATTTGGGGTACGCCGTAGTACTCGAGTAATTTCCAAATTACTTCACGGTCAACGCTGTCGAAGGCCTTCTCAAAGTCTATAAAGTTGAGGTAGAGGTTTGATTGCCATTCCATGCTTTGTTCGATGATGATGCGTAGAGTTGCAATTTGGTCAGTACATGATTTGCCTTTCCTGAATCCAGCTTGTTCTGGTCGGAGTTCTGTCTCCAGTGCGTCCTTTAATCTCTCCAGGATGATGCGACTCAGGATTTTACTTGGCGTCGATAGGAGCATGATTCCTCGCCAGTTCTTGCAGAGTGGCGTAAGTCGCCCTTCTTTGGTAGTTTCACGAGGTAACCTTTCCTCCAGTCAGTAGGCACCTTTCCCTCCTTCCAGACCTTTTGCAATAATGGAGTCAGCATGTCTGCTGTAGTCTCTGGGTCTGCTTTCAGTGCTTCAGGGGGTATTCCATCTGGTCCGGCTGCTTTTCCAGCTTTCAGAAGTTTGATTGCGTTCAAGACTTCAGCTCTCGTTGGAGGATTGGTGTCAACTTGCAGTTGTGTGCGCGCTGTTGTTGGTATTTCTGGACGGGTTGCAGGTGATGGTCGGTTCAAGAGTCCTTTGAAGTGATCCGCCCATTGTTTAATCTGTTTTTCTTCCTTGGTAATGGGCTTCCCTTGGCTGTCTTTTATAGGTTTCGCTTGTGTTGATCTCTTCCCGGATAGAGATTTGGTTATCTGATATAGTGTCCTCAGGTCCCTTTTGCCTGCTGCCTTCTCAGCTTCAGTGGCCAGGTTGTCGTAGAATCGTCTTTTGTCCTTCCTAGCACTTTTCTTCACTTCTTTGTCCAGTGCTTTGTAAGTTGAGCTCATCGTCTCCTTCTCCTGTCCGTCCTTGCATTGAATCATTTTCTCTTTCACCATTCTCCTCTCTTCTATTAATTTCCAAGTGTCCGTTGAGAGCCATTCCTTGTCTTGTCTCTTCTTTCTTCCTAGAACCGTTGAACACGTTTCGTTGAGAATCGCCTTCAGAGACTTCCAATGTTCTTCCACGCATGATTCTTCAGTGATGTCGCGTAGTGTTTCCTGCTTTGCTCTGACAGTTGCAGTGAAGGTGTCTTTTGTGGTTGTGTCCTTCAGTAATTGAGTGTTGAACTTGCATTGTGGCCTATCCCCAGCTATCCTCGAGGCTTTTAGTTTCACCTTGAAAGTCCCTTCTACTAGATAGTGGTCTGAACCCACATCTGCTCCTCTCCTTGACCTTGTGTCCAGTAGGCTCCGTCTCCACTTTCTTGAAATTGAGATGAAGTCTATTTGGTTCTTGGTGTTTCCATCTGGTGAAATCCATGTCGTCTTGTGTATATCCTTGTGTTTGAACACACTACCGCCAATCACCAAATCATTGAAGGCGCAGAAGTCTGAGAAGAGTTCACCATTGTCGTTCATTTCACCGAGGGCCTCACGACCCATGGTGAGTTCTCTTCCTGTGTTGTCTCGTCCCAGCTTCGCATTCATGTCGCCCATCAGGATTTTGATATCGCCATTTGGGACGTTGTCCATTATTGCTTGTAGTTGTCTGTAGAACGCCTCCTTCTTCTCTTGTTCTGAGACGTTTGTAGGCGCATAGCATTGAATGACTGTAACTTTCCTTCCTTTTGAGTTGAACCTGGCTGTCATTATCCTGGAGGAGATTGGTTCCCACTGCATGAGAGCTTTGGTTGCTGTTGGTGACATCATGATGGCCACTCCCTCGGTGTGCTCATGGTTGTCCTCTGGGTGGCCGGAAAGATTACTGTCTCTCCAGTAGGTAGTTGGCACCTTCCAGTTCCGTTCCATCTGCTTTCGCAGATTCCCAACACTTCTATTCTGTACCTTCTCATTTCAGCGGCTATCTGGGCAGCCTTTCCAGTTTCGTACATTGTGCGAACATTCCAGGTACCCATCCTTACTTTTGCTTTCATCGAAAGAAGGCACATCGGCTGACTGGCTTCCCGAAGGCTTTCACCAGCCTGCGTCATTTCACTTCCCCGATTCCAGCGAAAAGTAAGGCTATTGCTTATGTTTTTAGAATTTTTAATATATTTATTCGTTGAAGTTTCTGTAGCGATTTGGTTGTTTTACAGGGGTGGAGTTGCTAGCACCACGCCCCAACCCTCCCTCTTTATCCGGGCTTGGGACCGGCTAGAAAACTAGAAAGCTAGTAATCTAGCGAGGTTTACAATTTTATTACAATTATTAATTTAGTCAATTAAACAATATTGTTCGCTTATATGTCTTGTTCTAATAAATTTTACATTGATTTTTCATAGATTCTATCCGATTGGCTTTATCTGAAGGATATAATATTGATACGAGAGATAAATTCTACAAAACGCCTTTAATGGTTGCTGCTCATCATGGGAATTTAGATGCAGCTATTGAACTTATTAAACTAGGGTAAGCATGTGTATTTGTTTGTATGAATGTAGGAATATTATTAAAGTACATTCATATGAAATATTAATGATTTACGATCCAAGTGATTAGACTGAGGAGGCTATATCTAAACCACTTTTTGAGGTTGTCTAAGATGACAATGGTCATTATGTATTTAAACCATTTATTCAAAATAAGTCAAAGACTCTAGAAGTATTTGCCTCGTCTACAGGTTTTCATCATTGTGACGCATTGAAATTCAAATACTTTTGACACACTACTTAATGAGATATAAGTAAGACTGTGTAGAAAAGTAGAGAAAATGTTTAGCCTAACCAGTATTTATTGTTATAAGATGGAAAATAAAAATGTTGAATGACAGCTATACAGGTACTTGTTAGAAAACTCGTAATGACATCACTTATGACTAAAACAAGTTGAACTGAACACGTACACCAAAGCCTATAAAAGCTTAGATTGAAATTACTCGTTTATATTGAAAATTGATTATTTTTTGAGGAATTGTACACGAAGAAAATATATTGTACGATAATAATTTAATAAGGGTGCTTATAGATTATAGATATCATGTAACTCATGCACGTGAATATATCTGAAATATACTTGCCTAATTCAGCAAAACAAATTTAGTTGTTATGTGTCAACATGGTTTCCAAAATTAGAAGGAAAAACAAGAACTTGAGTAAAAATATTTTTTCAGAGACTTCCAAGATGAAATCGCCGCATAAACATACCGCTAGTTTAACTTCACGATGGTGGATAAAACAATCTGGTCACTTTAAAACATTGTTGTACAAACTCAAGTTTCTAGCTCCTGAAAACAAGATGAGTCTTATTTGCAAAATTCATTAGAAAGACTATTAATCCGTCCATTTGTCAAGTAGTTGACAGAATCTGTCTGCGTCAAGTTGTAATTAACTGACTTCATTGGATGTGAATAAGTACTGTTTGGGTCAGAGTAGTGTAATGTAAGCGCTAAAAATCCACTATGAAATTCATGGAATCATACTAATCAAATCAATCAACTGACATGCAGCCAAAGACTAAACCAACAGGTAACTAGGATAAAAATCAGTTGATAACAGACTGATTAGAAGTCTGTTCAACAAAATGAGGATCACCTAAATGACAAAAGTCACACCTTCATAAAGAAAGATCCAATTATCTTCATATTTAACGAAAAGGGTAAAGTTCAGAAAGATCAACATCTGACAGGTAAATCAATCTCATTTACAATTCAAAAACTTGTAAAGTCTATAGGTGTTCCGTACGAACCTTCACGTAACTCAGAATCTCTCTATATCTTTATGAAATAAGTGGTCATCATCAGACAACAAAGCTAAGGCAACACCGAACAGCTGGTGATTTTTATATGATTTAATCTCAGTATATTTATTCTCAGTGAACATTTAGATAATGTGAAGGATTTCACCATGAGCTGACATCAGTTAGAGAATCACTGGAAAACCTAGGAGTACTGGACAACTGTTTCGTCCTAGTTTGGGACTCTTCTGCAGTACGCACCCGCCGGGGTTCGAGCCCAGGACCTTGTGGTTACAAGGCCAGTGAGCTCGTAGACCATCGAGCCACTGGGACCCGGTGGGTGCGTACTGATGAAGAGTCCTAAGTCAGGACGAAACAGGTGTTCAATACTCCTGGGTTTTGAAATAGTTGTCCAACTCATGATCAGACTTGTAACCCGTCAAAGTCTCTCCAAAGCAAAACTCGATATATCAGTAGGTTTTTGTCCATCTGGAGAATAATAACGAGTCAATTTATCAAAGACTTAAAGTCACAGGAAGCAGAATTTGAAAAAAAATGATTTCTGTTACTCAGATATTGATCTTAATTCCTTAACAACGCTGAAATTCGTTAGTATTTATCAGTTTTCATTAGTCATGCAGCCAAACACAACGTTACTCTCTATAACGAGAGCTCATTTCAAGGAGGCAGTCATGTCTTGGAAGAAAATTCAACTGTCTTTTTCAAAATAAAAAGCAGGTTTTGGAATGGTGAACAAAATAAACTGTGTATGGAATTGAAATAAAATTGAACTTTCTATAAACTTCTGATTCATCTAACTAGTTAACTGTCTTTAAAGTATGAAAATCTATTGAGATACGAATCATTGCTTACAGTTTATTTTATCCAAATATTTTTATGAATCCAAATAATTTCTTGATGTAAAATTATCTTATTACAGAGCAGACGTAAATGCACGTGATAATTTCCGTTGGACACCCTTACATCATGCAGCTCATTCAGGAATGATTGATATGGTTGAACTACTACTAAATAACGGTGCAACACTCGAAGCTAAAGCAATGAATGGTGCAACGCCACTCTTTCGCGCTATCGAGTGCTCGAGACTCAATGTAGTAGATTATTTCTTATCTAAAGGATCTAAGCTATTTGTAGAAACACGTAAAGGTGAGTGGGAATGTTTTGTTAGAAAATCAATGAGACCATCTTATATTAGGAGAATTGGCTGACGCCAACATTAGAAAAATGTAAAAAGATGGAATAAAAGCTCTGGATGAAGTAGCAGCTTTATTTCCAGGTTCTAAACAACTAAGCCTAAATTTCTTTGCTTAAAATAAAAGCGAATAATCATATGTCACATGCTAGCCCAGTAACCCAATGGTCATGGGTGAAGTTCAACAATAGCGTCCTAGGGGTGAGAACGCTCCGATGACCTCGAACGTGTGCTAGTCGTTGGCTTACAGCACCTATCATTATCGTTAGGATCAGGACTAAGGTTAGGGTTAGTGTTAGGTTCAGGATTAAGGTTAGGGTTACGATTAGCGATAGATTCAGAGTTAATGTCATTTACTTTAATTTGTTTTACTATCCACATTTTCCTGCTAAGTGGTCGTCGATCCTCTTACTGCAAACCGCAGTAATTCAACTGAGGATTTTTGGGGAAGACTGCACAACGAAATAAGAGAGGTAAACAATTAACAAAAACAGCTCATCTTTAGTCAACTCGGTGAATACATACACAGAAACTAGCATAACTTAGCAACTGATACTTCTTACTATAACTGGGACGTATTTTTATGTCATGTCAGAGAAAAATAGCCTGTTTAATGTGTTTTCATGCATTTTCTTGTAAATATACGTCATCTTTTGTGCAAAAGTCACTTGTTTTTATGATTTGTCGGCTGAAGGTTACCCGTTCGTTCGCATTCCTTGGGACGCTATTGTTATACTTCACCTGGTCATGTAACCAACTTGATAGTTCTAGACCCATCTTCTACAAGATGGTGGATCTGTATTGTTTTAATTGTATTATTTTCTTGATCTTCTTCAAAATTTAATTGACTTTTTCACAAATTTTATAGTGAAATCAAAAAATCCTCAAAGAAACCATAATATAATAACTGATTTGAATTTACCAATGTGATTGAACCTTTAAACTAATCACCAAGAATCTCCACAGTATAGGTGGCGGTTACAAAACCTAACATTATACTACATTACCCCGACAATAAGTCAATAACTTAATGAGCTATTGCAAGGTGTTAGACTAACAAATGTCACCGAGGTTCTCACTTCATACTCATAACCTCCAGATGACCGCTGCCTTCTGAAATTATCAGCTTACCACAAAAACAGGTTCATTATGTAGCTGGATTATGAAGCAGTGTTACAAAAAAATTACTGACAACGCATCAGTAGCTTTCCAGTATTCTAGCACCCAATCTAGTTTTAACTATTTTGTTCACACTTAGCGATAAGACTGACTGCTATTTAAAAACTAATTTAAATGGTTAAAACGGTATTATATTTGATTATGGTAATTGAAAGTTATACTTAACGTCTTATAAAGTGGCTGGAGAACGGTAAATTTGTTAAATAACGATCATATATAAACTGATTTTTTCCCTTCTATTGAAATGGAAATAATGGTAAGAGGTGAAGTGAACCAGGAAATCTCTGATTTTTTTAAAATGAGTTACTAACCTCGGTTGTCCGAGAATTTGTCATTTAACGCTAGATACAATTAGTTTTATCTGCTTACAGTATGGTTTAGCCACTTATACTTGTTGGCTTGCTAACAGATTAGCTATGTAGTAAGAAATATTTCATTGAATTCAAGTGAAATTGAATAGTGGAGGGAGAGCAACAGAAAAATGAATGAATAGACCGTTTGTATGAAGCAAAGTCGATGTTCAGTCTGTAAAGCACGAAGTTGCTTCTCTACAAGTCTTTACTCTACATTTTGTTATTATTGCTGTCACTGTTTCTATTTAAATCATCACCTCGGAAAACTCTATATCAACCAGCCAGTATCGATAGTTATAAAAGAACCTAATTGGCAATTTCGAAGTATATTGTGTTCAAGGAGAATGAATACAATAAAATAAACGGCAACTTATTTTTATAGGTGAGAATCCATATGTTGTAGCACTGAACTGGTCAGATCCAAGGGTAATAGAACGTGTACATGACAAATGGGAGTTAGCTCAAGAAGTGGCTGAAAAACAGAAGAAACAAGGCAGTGCTAAACGTAAAGTAAGTTAACGTATCTAATGGTTTTTTTTGACTGAAACAAAACCAATTTAGCTCTCTTATCAAGAAAATACGTAACTAGAATATTTGAATGGGTATTGCTTTTACCTAACGCGATGTCTCTAATTTTTGATGTTTTACTAAGTAGCAGTTTGCTTAGTCCTTCATAATAACCACGAGACATAGTCGTTGAATGTGGGGGATACCAATGGGTTAATTGTGTCTGCCCATAAATGTTTTCCCTCTGTCTCTGGAAAAAAGTGAAATAATGTGGTAAGTAACACTGAGGTTAGAGGTAGCACCAGGTAAGGATGGAAAGTCAGTAGATTAGGCTTTGAAGTTGTATCTTCTGAAATGTCTAGGACAGGTATTACGCATGCTGATCCATTGTCTTCCTCGTCGAGTAATATTAGTAGATAGATGAATGAATTTGAAAAGGGTGAATAAATCAAAATCTAGCATCAGTGCATGAAGTCTTTGACTGTTGGTTTGAATTACGTAGAGAGATGTAGACTGGCTGATTGTGGTCCTCAAGATACTACGAATCATTGGTTGAAAAATGATGGTGACATGGGTCAGAATTGTTTTCAGTGGGACAGACATGGCTACACTATATGATCTCTTAGACCCATAAAATTCTCATTGTCGTCCGTGCAATTATACTTTCTCCTGTATATTTTCATTTGTTATAGTTTCATTGCAATCCATTTTCCTATCTTGATGCGTGAATTTATTAAGTATGGAAACTTGAACCACTGACCTTATGGATAAAGGTTTACGTTGATAATTCTGTCCAGTAGGTGAAAACTTCAATATTTTACTAAAAGTAAAATAACTGAGGGAATACTGTTTGCTGTTTTCATGTCCAATGACTTGAAATGTAGAACTGAGGAAACTACTGAATTAGCTGTCAGTCTGACGAAATCTTGTTCTTAGTGAAGACAACAATGATGTCAACACACTATCTTGTTTAGGGAAACATACCATAGTAAAGTTGAAGTTTCAAAAAGAGGTCTTCAATTTAATTTCAGTTTTAGTTAACAGATTTTCCTTTAGTCAATAGAGTTTAATTCGTCAAGTATCTGCCACAGAAAATGATCCATTTCTTTCAAGTATTGTTTTGTAGGGATTTGACTGACTGATTACAGGATTTCATCATGAGCTGACATCAGTTAGAGAACCACTGGAAAACCTGGGAGTACTGGACAGCTGTTTCGTCCCAGTATTGGCAGAAGTTAGAATTCATGCGCCATTGGATTGGGTTCTAGTGGCTCAATAGTCTACTAGCTCGCTAGCATTGTGACCAGAAGGTCCTAAGTTCGAACCCCGGTGGTGGACGCATACTGATGAAGAGTCCCAGGCTAGACTGACGAACAGCTGTCCAGTCGTCCCAGGTTTTCCAGTGGTTCGCTAACTGATGTCAACTCATGATGAAATCCTGTAACCAATCCATTTTTGTAATTACTCCTAACCAATAAAACTCCAATCAAATCTTCAGTCAGTAATATTATTTGTAAAGTCATATTCATGTTATCTTTCCTTTTCCTATATGATCAGAGAAGATAATGCGGTAAGACAATGCTCTAACTTATCACTATTTTAAGCATTTACTTCTGTGATTCACTGGGTGGACAGATTTTTTAATTTTCCCTCTAACACTTCTCTTTGGTGACTTCTCTAGTTTCAAAATACTTTTTCAACTATTAGTTTTATGTCATAATGGCAAGTATTTAGGCATATGATAACCATGCTAAATCTACTAAATGCGACTGTGAAACACTTATAGTGAGGAAAATGCATAGGAAGTTACAGCTTGTCATTACAGTTATTATGTCATTTTGAGCTTCAAGATTCTATTTTAAATCAGAATTTTCCCCTGTTTAAATAGTGTTTTGCGTATGCGCACTGAGTTTCGTATTTTGGGCTTTTGAAGATTTTACTGGTTTAAAGATGAATTTCGTCATGAAGTTATACAAACTGTAGAATAATTTATTACTAAAGAGCACTGAACAGCTCCTTAGCGCTAGTTATTGATCATTCAGCAGTTCAAACTAATGGTGTTGGAAGAAATCAAATTAAGAAACGTCAGGTGACTAGCATCTTATCATTTATTACCTTGGGTTGAATCCACTGGCTTTTGAGTTCCTGCCTTATCAGTACCTTACTGAGTGATTTCAGTCACTGATCTTCTTATACCTCGGTGGTCACTTGTTCAGTCCTTCACTAGGATGTTGTTGAAGTTTCTTAGGCTGTAACAAAACAATTCACTGGTGGTCCATACTTTTTAGTGATTTCCTAACGGATATTGATTGGTTCATGATGAAATCCGCTGAAGTGCCAGTTTGAGTAAATAGTTCTAAATTCACTTTAGAATATTGTCTATTATTCTGTATGATAATTTAAGCTAAAGTCACTTGTTTACAATGAATGACTACTTAGTATTTATCAAAACTTACTTATCGATAACAGGCCAACTATTTAAGAATACAAATGAGGCATACTATTTTTTTACCAAATTTACACTTGATCTACACGATACACAGACGACTTATTGTTATATCCGCATAACTGATTGTATTAATTTACCTATTCATTTGAATAACTAACTGTAATTTATGTTCCTGATGTATGGCTATGCTCTACTGGGATACGGTACACTTGAATTTACAATAAAAACTATAAACCATATCACTCAATGCAAGGTGTTTTAGAAATTCCAATAGGTTTGACTACATATATCAGCCTATCTTTCGCTTACAACTTCAAAAAGATATACTCTGTCTGATAATGTAATTTTCATTGAAATAATGTTCTTCATAAGACTGAAGATACTTTTTGAACATTGAAAATGGACAGTCAACCTATAATTTCAGATACAAAAAAGATTTGTGAAGTGTTTCTTATCATATACTAGCGTGGATTTCAAAATTACTTTTTAGATATGATATATTGTATGAATGCTGACTAAAATCGGACTCACGATTTGCAATTTACTTAGCTGGAGGCGACGAAATTTCACCAAAGTTCCTCTAGAAAACCAAAATTATTCAGACTACAATATGCGGCCTGCTAGACGCCAGTATTAGCAATCAAGAGAATAAGTATAAGTGTATGTTGTTATGCACTACTGATTACTCGACATGACTAGTTGAACAACATTCACATCAATCAAAGGAAACTGTGCTGAAATTTCACGTCGAACTGTGTAAATTGCAAATTGACAATTAATTTGCAAATCTGATTTAACGCATCACCAATTCACCTGAATAGCTATCCATAATTCGATGGATCTTTATTTATTTATTTAAACACAGAAAAACTTGGTACAATATAACATCAAGGAGATGCGCCACACAATGATAATAAAACAACATAGATTAAAAGTAAAAAAATATAGTTAGAGAACGGACGAAGTACTTCATCTGGAAGAAAAGCAGTCATATTTAGCAAGTCCAAACAGCATTCGTCAACTATCATCAGGAAGAGAAGAAAGAAGGAAATTGCAGCACGTTCGTCATTGATTACAATTCTTGACCATATCCGATGACGTTTCAAGCCATCGATTTGAGCTATCTCTCAGACCCCAACCAGGGAGTCGTGACACACCAGCCGATGCTAATCTAGGACAAAAATCCTTCATCTCAAGACGCCACGTCATGGACTAACCACCCCTCCGCCTTTTTCACCCCGTCCTAGGGCTGGCTAGCGAACAGAGACCTGTAAGGAAGTCTCTGGGATGACATTCCTAGCACATGTCCAAGCCACCGAAGCTGGTGTTTCCTGATGACGACACTCAATAAATGATGATCTCCACTGTGTTCAAACACAAGCCGCCGAACCTCAGAATTACTGACGCGATGATGTCATAGAACGCAAGCAATCCTGCGCAGACAGCGATTATCGAACATGCAGAGCCGCCCCACATCCTCAGTTAGGAGAGGCCAAGTTTTTAAGTGATACGGCGCTCTGAGCTGAGTCATAAAGGATACCCCGATGATGTTCACCGCCCCAAATGAGAGAAACGACAGTCCAGTGTTTCAGTCACTTCGATCTGGCTAATAAGCACTACTAATTGATGTGAGCCGTGTCCAGTTACTCATGTCAGTCAGTCAGTCAGTAGTATAGAGCATAATGACTAAAACCCTTATTTTGTGAGTCAAATATTAATTATTTTAAAGACCCTGTACTTTGGCTACGAAAAGTTTTCTTTAAAGTCTGCTTTTCATTCTGACGCTTAGTTTTCATTTAAGAGCCAATGCCTTACGATTAATACACACAATAATGCCTAACAGACACGCTTAATCGCAAGGTAGCTTTTTTATAACAAGGTGATATTTCAAATAGCTTACATTCAGTTCAAAATAAAAAAGGCACTGCGCACTAATATTCATAATAATAGCTTTATTCTAGACGATATGGTAACACATAATACAGAATTTTCAGCGTATTTAAATTGGAAAATATCTACTCTTTGTACAGGATCTTCAAGCAAAATGGTATTCAGCAGTACATCTTGTGACGTTGTGTTGTTCCATCTGAAGTAACATCCAAATCTATGCGATATTTTCCCTCATGTTTGTTGAGAATTGCTCTGCATTACAGCGAACTAAAACTGTGTGTGAGTTCATGCAGCTATCGAAGAACGGAGTTAGATGATTAAAACAATAAGAAGAAATGAAGAAGGGCTTATGTAGATTTATACCGGATGAAAATCTAGGAAGTCCAGTAATTTAAGCAACTATCTAGTAATTCAAAAAGAATGACAACTGGCTGAAGTACCTGATGATTACCAGCTACGTTTATTAATAGAACAAGGAATTACCCAGTTAACTTAACTCAACAAGGAAATTAGGTTCCTTCAACATTAAGAACGCCTCAAAAATCACTAGCCGACTTGTAGCGTAGCGGACAAACCAATGAAACAGCTACTGAAAATACTTAGCCAACTGAAATTTCGTTATCGAAATTAAATAAGTGAAATTTATTAGAATGACTGTAAATGTTACCAACAATACTAACTTAGCATGGCTACTTACGAAATTACTTAGACAATTAGCGAATATTGCCTGGTAGTTAAGCTATATACGGCTTTATATTTGCTCTGATAAAACGTATTCGCAATCATAGTTTCCATTGAGGGTCTCGTGTTAGCTTCAGCAGTGACAACTTAAGGGCAGTAGGAAAGTTCCCCAAAAAAACTTCTCATAGAATAGATTTCAGGGAAAAACTATTCCTCTTTTATTGACTAAAGTCTGCCTCAGCAAACCTATAGTGAATTATGGTTACAGAAAGGCAGTTTAAAAGCAGATATATCATTATGTCAAAGATCACTTCCGCCTATTAAAACTCAATGAAACATAAAGGAGCAAAGAAGCACAAATCAAATACTCAAACAACTTATAAGCATGCTTCACTTCTTAATGAAATTAGGGACTGATCTTATTACCATCCAGGTAATGAAGTGTACGTGAACTGAAGCCCTGGTCAACAGTTTATAAGAAAATAAAACATCCAATGTATGAAGGAGGACTATCATGTCCACTTCATGTTAGCACTATGCCGTATGCTGACAGTATAAGCAATGTTAAAATTACCTTAATTTTTTTTCTCCACTAAGATTTCACGTGCTACCTTGGTTTTACTACTTATGCAGTTTTACTAATTAGGCGAAGTGCACTTCAGTTGTTAACCTTAGTAGTCCGTCATTGGGAGTTTATGGCTCCAACTGCAGAGAGAACATAAATTATCCAAAATCTGATGATTATGCTTCAGCGGATAAAGTTAGTGTACAGTTTTCTACAGGTTAACTTCGACTATTCAAGTAGGATCTTCCGATTACAAGGCAAGCTCGTATACCATTCAGTCACTGGGACGCGATTCAATGGCTAACCCATTCGTGATTTAGCGAGACCCCAACCAATTTCATCGATGGGAGATTCATCCTCACTAGTCACGACTTCTCACTAGAACTCCAGGAAACTCTGTCCTGTACCAAGTCACTAGCTAGCATCAGATTAATTGTCTATAGTTGGTTTGTAAGGATTAGATTTGTGTTTACGAGTTAGACCACGGATTGATATCAGTTGGAGAACCATTGAAAACCAGGGAGTACTGGATAGCTGTTTCATCCTAGTTTGGGAATCATCAGAGGTAAGCACCCACTGTAGCTCGAAACCAGGATCTTCCGGTTACAAAGCAAGCTTGTATACCATTCATCCACTGAGACCCGATTCGATGGCCCATGAATTCTAAATTCTACTTATTCGTGATTTTAGCGCAACTACTAATGGTTCTCTAACTGATATCAATCCGTGGTCAAACTAGAAAAACAAATCTAATACTTACAAATCAACCCTTGAAAATTAATCCGATACTCGCTAGTGACTTGCTACAGGACAGAGTTTCCTGGAGTTCTAGTGAGAAGTCGTGACCAGTGAGGTCCATCCATTAGGGAGTGGGGATGAATTTCCCACTGATAACATTGGTTGGCGTTAAAATCACGAATAGGTAGAAGTTAGAGAATTCATGGGCCATTGAATCGGATCCCAGTGGCTGAATGGCATTTAAGTAGTAATAAAAAGGAATGACAAGTTGAGTTACCTTCTGTGAATAATTCAATCTTAATGCTAAAATGGGTCCCAGCTAGAACAATTTGAGTCAAGTGATAACTTCTTTATGTGTATTATTTAATTACTGTTAGTCTTATAATGATCTCTATTTTATTTTTATTCTGTATCGTTTTTTAGCGACCGGGTACAGCTAGATCAACTACTTCAAGCAAACGTGCACAATCTTCTAGCAGAAAATTCTCTCCACCAGATAATCTGCCTGGTTTATATCCTGATTTAATAAATAAACCTTTTCATCTATCCAACTTGATTAGGCATACACATTCATTAGAAAAAACACTTAGCACCCAAGATATACGTATATGTCCTCGTTACCCCTGGCTGCCACAACCTAATCGTGAAGAAAGACTAGCAAAGTTAGCTGAAGCACGTGAACGATATGGTTGGGATCATGGTCTGCCTGGTATTCCATCACAGCCATTTGATAGACACTTAGCTAATCGTTTTCAAGAGATTGAAGTCGACCTACAAGAGTAGTCACATTGTCTTCCTGCTAGCAACAGTCTTATGTTTGCATGTTTGTATTAATGATGATAATTAAATTGACTTTGCATTATAAAAGAAATTAACACTTTCTCTGTAGAATTCTTCTAAATTTTCATGCATTACTTTTATAACATATTGTTTTGTCCAGTATGAACAGCTATAAATAAAATATGTTGGTCTATTATATTCCAGAGCCTTTTCGTTCAGATGTAGTTCAACCTGTCAATCACGAGAATGGAACGGTTTGATTCACCAACTGCCAGCTAATACTTTTAGATTATAAGAGCGAATGTAAGCAAATAACTGAGTAAATTTCCGAAAAGGGGTTTGATTATTAGTATAGTGATGATAAGGCTGCAGACTGTAAAAATCGATAAATAACTGAAATGAAAAGCAAGGTAGTAGTGTGTTTCGAAAGGAAATAAAAGTTTCAGGGTTTACAGTATGTAAACTGCTGCTGTTGCTGTGGTGTAGGGTAAAATAGTCAAGATAGATTTCGAGAATAAGACTTAAAGTACATCTGCTTTTTCCTCCAAATATCAACACCAAGTTAAATGCTTTGTGTTGATGCATATAAAGTGATAGGATAAGCAGATAATTGTTTGATATATGTATAAAACTTGAGAATTGTGGTAGTATGTAGTTCAACATTCATTAGAAATATCTATCACCCAGTGAAACAGTATTATTTACTGGATGACGTTTCGAACACAATTTATTGTTCATAATTACAGTAATTACAACAACACCACCTCGAAACTTTCGTTTAATAGTTTCCTATATTCTTTCCTATTCATCGTAGGGGTAGTAGAATTTTCCAGATGTTCATTTGGATAGGTGTTGAATCATTCCTATTACGCGTACTTTCAGTTGATTCGATAAACAAAGCTTCAGTTATCAATCTCTCCGTCCACCCTGTTATATTAGATTTTAAAACTGTCATCTCATCCCATTCTGTTGTATGGGTTGAGTCTAATTGCATGTAGTACTATAGCTGAACTAATCTCCAGCTTTCTTATCTTATTAGGGTCAATTAATCTAGATTATCGCTATCACTACCACTATTATTAATAATAACGGTAGTGATAATAATGTATTGTAGAAGATTTCCTAGGCACCTGGGTACACTGTGTTTGGCGTTAAGCCTAACCTATTTTAGACAAAAAAGTTAAATGAATTATGAGTAGATTATTCACAAGGCACTTATTTCGGATTTGCGAGTTGCTTTTTAACTTGTTGCCTGCAAGTAGAATTGTAAGGAGGAGATACTTTGCTACCATTGTTATAGATCAACAGCATAATGAGTAAAACATGAGAAATAAAGACAATGACAGAAATAAGAGATTTAAACTGAATATGAATAACAACTGTTTTCACAAAGTACTCTCTACTTGAATAAGTGACACAAATACGAAAGGGTTCGTTTGTTGTAATGACTAGCAGCTAGTTGTCGGAGGCTCAATGGAACACTGATTACCAATTACATTAGAGCTTTGAGTTCGATTCACCACCGGCGGACCCCTAAATCTCACCTAGCCGATTATAATCCTTGAAAAGAGAAAAGCTTGTGCGTGTGGCTAGCAACTCAACCCCGTGAAAACAACACCACTACTACTGAAAATTCACCTCTAGGTTCCACTGAGAATGCAAGGGATGAAAAATGTCTTAACTGATAGACTTATGGTATAAGTAACTCGCAAGGCGCTGGTTCGAACCTTGTCTCGATCAGGATTTTCATTTTTCCCTTCAACCATCATTCAAAACGTCGGGCCTAGTCTGCCAATTCAAGGCTATTTCAAGTAGTAGGGATTACCTCGATTCTAAGGACAATTATATCAAGCTGATATAAGCCATGGGATGAGTGCAATATTTTTGTTCTCTCTTGTGGAAATTTCATTGCCACATGAATCTGTGGTTCATATTCCATTAAAATTTTCAGTTTGTACCTGTTGGTCTGTATTACAGATAATAGGAATAATTTATGTTTTAATGTTGTTCACAGTCCGTTGTAAACTCATCAAGATGAAATGATCCGCAAATCTTAGAATACAAATATCAATTGCCTTAAAAGTATTCTGACTACGAATAAGCAAAATAAATCAGTATCCTGACGGAATTACCAGTCATATAACAGTAACAATAACCATAAAAGATTTTCCGAGATTTAAATACATTCAGCTAACAAATTCGGGTAGACGGGAGGGGGGTTGAAAAGTGAAACACTAAATTTCGAGACTTTATTTTTATTAGCCAAGCTAGAGACTGCAACGTTTAGTGAATACTTTGTTTAAAGACTTATAAAAGATAAAGGAACTTAGACCATTTAAAATAATGTACAATAAAAGGGGAAAATCGAATAGATAATAATACTTAAAAATCTCTTAGACAAAGCTGTATGGCACTTGTGTATGAAGATGTACAATCTGCATCTTGAAATAAAAATAATTATTTTAAGAAAAAACATAATGATTGAAGCACACGAATTAAATGCAGTTATATAAGTAGTATTAATGTTAATATAACTAACAGCAGAATAGAATAGATAATTCAATCTTGCATTTTATAAGGCATCAGCAGTTAACTGTGAAACTTTGAAAGGATAACTTGATTGACGAAAGTTTTTCACAAAAGATGATAATTGATTTACATGAAGTGAACAATGTTTAGGCACAGGACGACATTCATTCAATAATGGATTGGTAAAACTATACAAATTGGATGAATTATAATTGTACACAAGAGAAGTGCTCAATACTGATTGACCACCAGATGTTTGTACAATAAGCCAATACAAGAAAGCATCTTCACATGTCTCCAACTTATCGATAAATGATTTCACATGGACAGCCAACAGATCGGTGTACAGATGTAAGTAGTGCTAATTGTGGTAAAACAGATGAGAGAATTGAGTGCAAAGGGGGAACAAAATTATTCACTATAATATAACCAGTGTGTAATTGTGACTATACATTTTAATATTTAAAAATGAGTTGTGTTTACAAAACATGTCATTCATTGTACGTCAATAGTCAGACTGCATAATAGCTATATACAAAGAGATGATTTTATGGAGAAGTTAACGGAAAATTCCCTTTAGATTGTAAATATGTCTTGACAATGAGTGTCGACAAGCGTCAGATCTATGCTTGTTGGTTTCAACAGATTGACTCCTAACATTTAATGACATCTGATTGGAAAACAAACAGGAGGATGGTAAAATTCATAGCGCTCAGTCAATTTCAATTGTCCATTCATCAATAGAATAGTTGTAACAACAGAAGACAAGGGCTGGCAACAGATCGTTTTATTACGAAAATCAACACGTATTTATATATATTTTATATGCATTAATAAGGCTTATGCAAGCAGAAAAAGGCAGTCTTCTGATTGGTTGTTTCTCGGAAGTTAAGCAGACAAACACAGTCTTATGATTGGTTGTGTTCGATATTTCTCGGAAAGTAGAGCCATCTATCTGCGAATCATATTTGTCCACATTTAGGTTTGCTGTGATTGGTTGTTGAAACAGCCTTGTTCACGGCCAATATTAGTGACCTAGACATTAACGTAGATTAGTGCCAACCAATCGGCTAGCAGCCTGCTCTCACCACACTCGTCCCCCCGTCAAATAGCTTTGTGCGCAGACGTTCCGACCTTCTGGGTGCTACATCCTCTAGTTGAGGATTGTTACTGACCGGCTTGTCCCACTGTACCCATCTTTGGAGCTGACTGGCGTTAACTCGTTTCTGTTTATCACCTCTTCGGATGGTATATACTTGACCCCGTCTTTTTGTGATTGTGTATGGTCCTTCCCACTTTGGAAGGAGTTTCCGTGAACCTAGCCCGCCTCCAACTGTATATCTCCTGTCTCTACACTTCACTTGGTCCCCGACTGCAAAGGTAATGCACTGCGTCCTTTCTTTCATCTGAGACTTCGTGACATCACTGCGCTGCTTCCGTATTACATTCTTGACTGCCTCTTTCCTCTCTGCTTTTAATTTCGTCGTACTCCACTTTTGGTGCATGGGCCAGGTCTCATTGTGTACCGGTAATCGTGGTTTTCTACCATACATCAGTTGGAAGGGTGACTTCTTCGTTGTTTCCTGAGTGGTAGCCCGATGTGTTAGTAAAATCAGTGGAAGCTCCGTTTCCCAGTTCCCGCCCTTCGAAGCCAGCCACTCTTTCAGTGTACGGTTGTTTCTCTCCGTTAGGCCATTCGTTTGTGGATGGTATGGGGTCGTTCTGATCCTCTTGATGCCCAGCTGTTGCAAACGGGAAGTAAACTCTTCACTCTCGAAACAGGGACCTTGGTCTGTCAGTATTGTCTTCGGTACGCCGTGGTCTGCAACAATGTGTCTAACTACTGCATCTGTCACGGTTCTTGCACGTTGGTCTGGGATTGCTACGGCGTCTACCCATCGTGTCGCGTGTTCCGTCATCACCAAGAGGTACTGATTACCATTGGATGTCTGAGGAAATGGACCCATGACATCTACGGACCACAAGTCACCTATCGCGGTAACTGGAATCGACTGAAGTGGTGGTCGTATATACCGGTCACCTTTCATCAGCTGGCACCGTGGACATCCAAGTACGTATCTTGCTACGTCTTCTCTCATACCTGGCCAGTACATACTTTGTCTTAGGAGGTCGGTCGTTCTGGCCACGCCTGTATGCGCTAGCTGGTGACATTCTTCTATCATGTCGTGGCGCGACGATTGAGGTATGACAGCCAGCCAGCTTCCGTCGTTCTCTCGCCAGGTCAGAGTCCCGTAGGCATTCACTCTGAGTCGATCCCTCTGTCTGAGTAGTGTGGTTAGCTCCTTACTCGCCGTAGTTTGATCCACTTCTATTCCGTTGGTGATCACCTGTATTACTGTATTCAGCGTATCGTCCAACCTCTGCCTACGTGCAAGTCTTAGTGGGTCTTGTTCTACTGCATGCACTCCGTAAGCGACCTCGGGCAACTCAGACTCATCTTCTGGTCTCGATAACAAATCTGCCAAGACATTTTCACTTCCAGGAACGTGTGAGATCGTAAAATCGTACTCCTGAAGACGCAACATCCACCGTGACAACTTCCCCCGTGGGTCTCTCGCTGTCTTCAAAAATTGTAGCGGCTTATGATCAGTTTCGATGTGGAACCGCCGGCCGAGTAAATAAGGTCTCCATTTGTCGACTGCCCATACCATTGCTAAACATTCTTTCTCTATCGTTGAATACTTTCTCTCTGTGAGGGTCAAAACCCTACTGGCATACTCAACGATTCCCTCGTCCTGTCTTAGGACCGCACCTATAGCGTAGTCACTGGCATCTGTGCACACTGTGAACTGTCTTCCTGGCACAGGTAGTTTTAGCGTCATTTGTTGGTGGTCGAGCAGCTGTTTAATTCTGTCGAATGTCCTCTGCGATTCTTCCGACCAAACAAACTTTGGCTCACCTAGTAGCCTGTATAGAGGGGCTGCTATCTCATTGAAGTTCTTCACGAAGCGACTATAAAACGCTGCTCTACCCAAGAATTGTCTCAGTTTTCTCTTTGAATTCGGGGCTGGAATCGTTTTAATCGTCAAAATTTTCTCCGGCAGTGGTTTAATCTCACCATTTCCCACTTTATGTCCCAACAGAGTAACATTCTTTTTGGCTATCTGAGACTTGGTTTTGTTGACGCGTAGTCCAAACTCTTCGATGCGTCGCAGCACGGCTTCTACATGGTTGACGTGATCGTTTTCGTTTGACTGTATATGACGAGATCATCACCATAAACCTCCACGTTTTTCAAGTTCTTAAGTAATAGCTTCATCAGTCGCCTGAACGTAAACGGTGCACCTGCTAGTCCAAACGGCATGCGTTTAAATCGATATTGTGTCTGACCCACGATGAAAGCCGTCTTATCTCTGTCACTTTGTTTTATCGGTATCTGCCAGTATCCTGAGCGAAGATCGAGAACCGAAAACACATTCGCACCTTGTAGGCGATCTAAGGTTTCTACCACTGTTGGCATGGCACACGGTCTTAACTCTGTCATACTGTTTAACTGTCGAAAATCAACACAGAATCTATACTTCCCATTCGCTTTTTTTACTAACAGCACTGGAGAGTTGTATGGGCTATCAGCTTCCTCAATAATATCATCTTTTAACATCTCTTGCACTTGTCGCTCCACTTCGCCTTCCAGATGACATGGAACTCTTCGCGTTAAAAATGACCTTACTTTCGGATCACTTAACGGAATTTCATGATTCACCTTATCGCAATAACCGTATGGGTCCCCATCTCCAGTGAACAGATGATCGTATTTATTAATTAACTCTGTCACATTGTGTACCGTCGACAGCTTAATCGCTGCTATCTCGCTGGTCTCATACATGTTGATATGCCCGTATTTCGTGATCACCACGTTCGCTTGCGTGTCGATTATGGCACCAATCTCACGCAGAAAATCCGCTCCTAATATCGTTCGCTGTAGTTCGGGTACAACAATGAAAGGAAACGTCACCTCGCAGCCACCAACAACGACCGTACAGTTCGATCTACCCGTGATACGCAACACATACCCGCCTACTGTTTGTACTGTCAATGAACACGGATTAACACTCTTACATAAATTCTTATCTATTAACGACACGGCCGCTCCTGTATCTATCAAACATACTACTTCTCGATCATTCACTCGCAACTTCGAATACAGAGCGCCTTTCTCAATAGCCCCCACTAAACCTAGGTTCATACGAAAGAAAGAACAAGCATTATACCGTCTGAAATTTTTTCTTTTTCGCCTTTCTGGGCAGTATCTTCTCCAGTGTCCCGGCTTACCGCATTCAAAACACCGGTCTTTTCTATCAGCCAACTTTAACGCCGCCACTTCCCGCTGCAATGCTTCAATTTTTTGCTCATATTCGTTTGGTTTTGGTTGGTCTATAGCGGCTACCGTTGTGCTCAGCAGCTGTCTGGTCACCTTCGCCAGCTCACTAATATCCATCGGCTGCGTTGCGTTAACCAGTTTTAATCGCTGAGAAATGTGGTCGGGGACACTCTCGATGAATTGGGAAGACAGTAACTGCGCTTCTGATTCTTCATCTAAAGTGGGAAGCGCGCGTCGAAGTAGATTAGTCAGTTTCACCGCCAACACTAGCGGGTCTCCATCAGGTCCAAGCTTCATTGACCGGAACTGCTGCATTGCTAGCTGTCTGTCTGTTTCGCTGTCAAACTCGGACACTAGTCGTTCAACCAATTTCTTCCAAGACGCTGTGCCATTTGACCTGTCTACGCTGTCATATGCAGCCTTCGCTCGGCCTCTCAACAGCGTCCCCAGGACAACTGCCTTCGCCGCCTGCTCCTTGACACCCACCAGCTCAGCAACGGCTTCGAAGTCACGTAAGAAGCTCCGTATGTCACCTTCTTCAAACGCAGCTGGCCACGGGATCTTCATCTTCTTGGAGGCAGCGACACCAAATGTAACAACAGAAGACAAGGGCTGGCAACAGATCGTTTTATTACGAAAATCAACACGTATTTATATATATTTTATATGCATTAATAAGGCTTATGCAAGCAGAAAAAGGCAGTCTTCTGATTGGTTGTTTCTCGGAAGTTAAGCAGACAAACACAGTCTTATGATTGGTTGTGTTCGATATTTCTCGGAAAGTAGAGCCATCTATCTGCGAATCATATTTGTCCACATTTAGGTTTGCTGTGATTGGTTGTTGAAACAGCCTTGTTCACGGCCAATATTAGTGACCTAGACATTAACGTAGATTAGTGCCAACCAATCGGCTAGCAGCCTGCTCTCACCACATAGTGAATAATTAGGCATAAATAGACCTGGATACCGCAGATTTAGTAAAGGGTACGTACATACAGGCATTGTTAGTTCTAATTGAACAGATGCACTGGAGACTTGTGTTAAGTTGAAAGACTATCTTATTTTAGCATAACACTAATCGGTGGTTCTATCTTTCACAATAAACAGTGTAAATGTGAACGCTTACACTTGAAATAATACAACAGTAAAAGACGTATAGGTTACAGTCAACACACACACAGTGAAACAGTATTGTTTAGTGAATGAGATTTCGAACATATTTAAAGAACTACTGAAGGCCAGGAAGTATTCGGTAGCTGTTTCGTCCTCATTCAGGTCATTTCATCAGTACGTACCGATGACCTTTAGGCCAGGAAAAACAGCTATCCAGTACTCCCTCGCTTTTAATTGTTCTCTAACTGATATCAATCACTCCGTGATCAAACTTGGGACTAATCAAACCCCTATAAACTAACACTTCAAAATTTCGGACATAATTTACTATTCGAAGTGTTGAATGAGTTTATTTTTTTTATGTAATGGGCAATGAGACAAAAGTGCTTAAATTTATAGACCGAAAACCCACTTGAATCGAAACTGCGATGCAAATTATACTAAATATACATTCCATAGACTTCAAGGTAAACAAACAGTTCTCAGGAGATAAACATGCACCAAAATTATGCCATTTTTCAAGTGGTGGCCTGCTTAAAATTGGGCCGCCAAACAATCCCATCGATATTTTTTCCCGTTCAATTTGGTTAAATCCGATAAAATGTGACGTTTAATTACGTTTTATACTCTGGGAAGTATTTAATGTGTTTACAGTTTGCTGATTCGCAATTTTCTAGTTATCTCTGTGCGTCGGTGGCACAGTGGTTAGGACTCTCGCCGACCATGCACATGGTCCGGGGTTCGATTCCCTGCCGACGCACACCCGATATCTATGGTTGGTCTGCAAAATTTGGGCTACCGATACCACATGCTGAAAATTCCATACTTGTACCAAACATACAGTGTGGAATCAAGCTGTAATAAAAAAAAATCGTGGGTTAGGGGTGTATTGCAATGCAAGAGTTTGATGTTCATGGGTTGTGTCCTTGGCTCACAAAATGGATTCCTGAACATTTTCTAGTCGCCATTCAACCAATTCACATGCATTTAGCTGAATAAGACAAAGAGGAGAGATCATTATTTCTTGGTTTGCGCTTCCCGTCAGGCAGAAGTGTTTCGTAAGGTCTACTGTTACGTGATATTTTATTTGAAGTTTCTGAATGATCAGAAAATATCATGCAATTAATTATGCTGAAGATTTTATACCATATGTAAATGCTGTACAAAATAAAGCTATTATTATTATTATCAATTCGTCCAAGTTTTTATCAGGGCTATTAGTAAATTATCATAACTCATATTTAAAGTTTTGAGCTCACTTTCATCGGTTGTTTATCTTATATGCTGATATAGTGGATAAGCTTTGAACAACAACAATTTTACATATGTGTATTAAAACGATTTCAGATTATAACAGTACAGTTATCACTGGTATGATAAACAAACAGATCAAGAGAAAAACAGAATAACAGTTATGCATACCTTATGGAAAAAGACTGCAGGAAAAGTGGCAGAAAACGACTGATTATCATCAGTATCATTATTGTAAAATAGATGCCAAGAAAGCTGTTCAGATTGTCTTCCAGATAAACTGACTAATCGTTCAGGATTTTGGCACCATAGCTATTTAAACCAAAGCAAAATAATAAGATTCAAAATAATAATAAAAAATCCAATTAAATT
This sequence comes from Trichobilharzia regenti, assembly GCA_944472135.2. Lineage (NCBI taxonomy): Eukaryota > Metazoa > Platyhelminthes > Trematoda > Strigeidida > Schistosomatidae > Trichobilharzia > Trichobilharzia regenti. The sequence goes on from OX235263.1 coordinate 52,620,161, forward strand.
AAAAGATACGATGGATGATGGTGACTAGCAGTGGAATCCAGTATACGCAGTTCGTCCAATTTAGGACTCGTCATTTGAATACGAAACTGCATCTTCAGTGAGTGGTAGTGGTCCCCTGGCAGAAACATTTAATAAATAATGAAGTTGTCTTATACTCCAAAAGACATTCTAATTGCATTATTCAAATTTATCAAGGGGAATAACTATGCGACGTTTTTAAATCAATAGACAGACAGACAGCTAAGTAAAAGCAGGTAAAGCGCGCTACTGGTTGATATAAGTGGTGTACAACTATTCATCTTTTCAAACAGAGGTGTATAGTTTTATGCAAAAAGCGATTCAAACTTAAATTCCATAAAGAGGGAGTTGTGCACTGACAGCCAATGTAGGACTGATAGTGTCTAATGTGCTTAATACTAAACCATTCAAATGCAATGGAATAACTGCATCCAAACTCCATTCCACTTATAATCATATACATTTAAATAGCCTAACACAACATGCAGGAGACGATTAGATCCATTGTAGTTTAGCCATAATTATTAATCAAAGTCACAGAACTGTAGCCAGTAATACAATAAATATCAGAAACCAGAACACATAAAAGGATAAATAGAATATAACAAAAGATTGCATAAGATTAAGGGGAATGTATGAATGTCGTTGCACTGTGGTAAGAGCTAGCTGAGAACAAGTCAAAATCGTAGACAGCAATTTACGTCAATGTTGCGTGCCGAATCAGGGTCATGAGAAAAACAATAACAAAGCTTAACATTGAGGAACTCACTGACCAATCACAGCAGACTTTACGTGTGTAAATACGAATCGCAGATATATGGCTTAACTTCTTGAGAAACGGTTACAAGCAGTACAGAATAACCTTCGGCTAGAAAACAACCAATCAGGAAAGGTCGCTTCTTTGCTGACAATAACATACATAAAAATCTATAAATACCTCTAGATTCTCTCAATAAACAATATGTTGCCTTGCCCTTATCTCCTGCTGTTACAGCACCACCACAACCACCTTTCAGTCCTCAGTCACTAATTTCACATAACTTCACGATTCTACCCTGACTAGATTCAGCTAAAACCCACAAACATCATGGTTTAGAATTATATTCTGGATATAATCGTTTCGAAGCTATTCTCAACACACTCTTCCCTAAGACAAACAATGCATGGGAGTAAATCATGGCTAAACAGTCAATTTGCCAAGTTTCTACCTCATCACGTGAATCACCTGCTTGACTAAATAAATACTTTACGCCCAATTCCTACAAACCTCACGGGGGATGATAATGAACTATCGATTTTTAAATTCTACATCATTAATCACATTTCTGCTATTACCCAGAAGATGGGTGCAAAATGAGTAGCACAGCGGTAGAATGCTCGCCAACTACGCAGGTGGTTCAAAGTTCGATCCCCGGCCACCGCACTCCTTTGCCTCATTAAGTCAGTAATAAGACTGGTGAAGAGGGAAGGTTAGGCATGAGGCTAACAGCCTCATCCCGCGAAAATAAGTGCCACTGCTGCCAAAACTTCAAAACTGTAGCTTGAAACCCCATGTTCCACTGGGAACGTAAAGGAATATATATATCAGATATACCTACTTCAAATGCACGTTCAACTGATTCAGCAGATGGTAGACAAGTATCTTCTTCAATAGAAAAAACTGCTTCTGTTCTTATTTGTCGATAAGGAAAAAATCGACCATTTACTGAACCATAAGCTGGACGTACTACACTCAACGGTACCTTTAGTGATGGCCAAAGTATAGCTGAAATAAAAGAAAAACAGTTTGAATAGTAAAATTAATCTCTGAACTAGTACATTGATTTACTGTTTATTTTATCAAATACTTTCGCCACTAACAATAAGCTAAAATAAAGAAATCGAAGGACTACATCGGTTACTTACTGACGTTTTCATAGATATTTCTAAATTGTAACTTCGATTGAAAGATATATTGTTCTAGGAAGCGTAATTATTAGCAACAAAAACACAATGTCATTTGGTTACAGGATTTCATCATGAGCTGAAATTGGTTAGACAACCATTGGAAAACCTGCCAGGGAGTACTGGGCAGCTGTTTCGTTCTAGTCTGGGACTCTTCAGCAGTACGCACCCACCGGGATTCGAACCCTGGACCTTCTGGTTACGAGGCGAGCTCGCATACCATTAAGCTACTGTGACCCGATTCAATGGCCCATGAATTCTAACTTCTGCCAATTCACGACATAGCGCAACCGCTAGCCAATGTCTTCGGCGAGTATTTGTCCTCACACCCGACCTGCTGCACCCTACTGGTCACGACTTCTCAGCAGGACAAATACTCGCCGAAGACATTGGCTAGGGGTCCCGCTGTGTCGTAAATTGGCAGAAGTTAGAATTCAGGGGCAACTGGATCGGGTCCCAGTGGCTTAACAGTATACGAGCTCGCCTTGTAACCAGAAGTACCAAGGTTCGAATCCCGGTGGGTGCGTACTGCTGAAGAGTTCCAAACTAGAACGAAACAGCTGCCCAGTACTCCCTGGCAGGTTTTCCAATGGTTGTCTAACCAATTTCAGCTCATGATGAAATCCTGTAACCAATCAACGAAATCCCTACAAACCAACACTTGAATAACGATGTCATTTAATTAATGTTGGCTAACAGTAAACTTCCGGAAACATGTTTCATCCTATTTTGGACCTGTCAGGTGAATGAAACTATGTATTTAGTGAGTGACACTGCTCCCCGAGACTCCACCCAATAACCCATAGTTTTAAACATCATAGCATCATGTACTGGACCACATCTTGTTCAATCTCATCCATAATGGAGTATCAGTTTTTGCTAGTCAACACAATATTTTTTAATTTCCTATCAAATGATTTTATTGAATTGAAATGCTCGCTCCCGATACACTAGAGTTGGTTCTTTTGGCTCAATATCTCATTGGATAACGCCTCAACTATGTGTATAAGACAAGTTCAAATACCTGTCACAAGACTCAATGGAATACAAAAAGTAACTTTAAAGAGGTTTTCGGTTTCATTGGGGTCCACTATCAATCAAGTGAGATAGATTTGTGCTTCGTATTAATTCTGTTGCACGTTTTTCAACAACGAAAGGGAGGTGTCCAATGATGTGTCTCTTTAATTACCTAATTATTCACTCTATATAACTTCCTTCACAGGAATAGATAAACTTATAAATGAACATAGAAATAGCTTCACTATATAACTTTTCTTTTTCTTCATGACCGGTTAGTTGGAACCATTATAAGCGCTTTTTATCGTTCTGGACAGTCGCGGATATAGAACATCACTATCCATTGTCCCTAATGAATTGGAGCTTCAGAAAACCCTTTTCAAGGTGACTTGTTTCAAGTTCCTGTCTACTTTGTTCATGCGTCCAATAATAAAACTATTTGGGTAACTCATGTCAATTACTACGCTATCCGTATGTAATTCAATTTCTATGGCTTAACTGGATATAAGATATCGTAGATGCTATCAGAAGAATACATTGAAATAAAAGGTAACGTTGAGAAAAAAAATAAACACTACAGAGAATCTTGCTAGATATTATCACGAATGAAGTTTAAGGTGGCTCAACAGAAAATCGACAGTTTGTTTTCAGCATCCTTCTTTACATTCACACATAGTTTTTCCCTCTGAGAAATAATTACCATCTCATTATAAACAAAGTGAAGAGTTGGAAACCTATGCTTTATTAACGTTGAAGTGTGATGGGTTGGCAAGAAAGATAATAGTTTCACCATATTAACTTGTTCATATAGATTGAGATGTTAGTTACGCGACAGGGACGCCGATGCTGGACTCAAAAGCGCTGACTACGGACACTGATCGACTACACCAGCAACATTATACGTCAACTACCTGTTTCGCCCAACCCGCTTTACTTAAGCCACAACACAAGGACGTGAGATGAAAAGTATATTTATCCATATAATTAAGAAGTCAGTGTACCAAAGAGAATTATATATATATATATATATATATATATATATATATATATATATATATATATATATATATATATATATATATATATATATATATATATATATATATATATATATATATATATATATATATATATATATATATATATATATATATAGTCAGTGGCACCGCTTGAGTGAAGACAGCCAATAAGGACAATTCCCAGAGTGAGAGGAAATATCCAGACAACCTTGATTTAGTCTCACCATAAACATGTCATGCACCTGAGTACATATCAGGTGATTAAACCAAAACCTGACATCAGTCCATGACGTCTTTGATAGTTGGTATGAGTCATGTAGGGATTTGTAGGCTTCCTGGTTGGGGTCCTAAGGATGCTAAGAACTAGTGACTAGAAGACTATTGGAGATATGGTTCTAAATCGGTCTTAGTGGCAGAGATGTATTCACTCTTTGTGATCTCTCACACCTATTAAACCATTTTGTTTTCTCATTTTATTATTGTTTCTCCCTCATGTTTCTCTTTATTATTGTTCTTTTGAATCTCTTTCTCTCGCTTCTGTCTTCCTGTGTATACTGCATTGGGGTGTGGCAACTTGAACTTCTACACTTCTATCCAAAGTTCTGTGTTGAAACTCAGTTAGCCAGTCGGTCAGTCAGTCAGTCCACTTGTTCATATTCAATAACGAATATTCAAAGGAATAAGCATGTATCGATTCACCTCACAGTTATAATAAGGCATCAACTTAACAAATTGTCAATCATATATAAGTCCGGAAACTGAAATAAGTTAAAGTGTAAACTTGCCATTAAACACATAAGATAGTGGAAAAACTAGATCAGTCAACACTTAATCTCTAAATTAAAAAGAGCATATTTAAGGTATCAATCATAAGTATACACGCTTCTATTCATTTTAGCATATATATATATATATATATATATATATATATATATATTATGCAGCTAAATAGACTTCTGACTACGTAACTATGGTCACATTGTCCAGCCTTTTGTCAACTGATAAACACATACATTTAACAGAAGCTGTGTTGAAAAAAAAGTAAAATCAACAAAAAAAGACTCGTTAGTTAGGAACACTTACTGTCAGGAACAGGATATACTTTACTTGTCCATACAACTACAATTTGTTGTAAATATTTTACAAACTGTAGTGATTTTAACAAAACACTAAGTAGTGCGAAATGACTATGAGCTCGAATAAGAGCAGTGAATCCTGCTTGTGGGAAAGCTTTAGCTGGATAAAATAGAACTGGAGATATCGGAAACACATTCTAAAAAGCAAAAGATTTAATAAAAATAAAGAAACTAAAATACGTAAAAGTGAATTAGATGAATGTAGTATATAAATATGAAAAATAGTGTGAATTACTATAACTGATGCTCACTAGCGAATGGCCCTAGTCAGGTAGGTAGTTACTTGGGGTTCTAGTGGGAAGTCGTGACCAGTAGAATACAGCAGGTACAACCGAAGACATTGGCTGGTGATCGCGCTTTGTCTAGAATTGGCAGAGGTTAAAATTCATAGGCTACGGGATCGGGTTCCAGTGGCTTAATGGTCTACGAGCTCGCCTTGTAACCCCAAGGTTCTGGATTCGAACCCCGGTGGGTGCGTAATGTGAAGAGTCTCGAACAGGGACGAGAAATCTGTCCAGTATTTCCTGGTGGTTTTGCAATGGTTCTCTAACCGATGTCTATTTACGATGAAATCCTGTAATCAATCAATCAAGTCCCTACAAACTAGTACTTAAATATTAAAACTTAAAGTTGGATAAAAGTAAAACAACATAATGAAAATGTTAATAAAAAGACTGGCAATAGTTACACACAGAGACTAAATTTTAATACAGGAAGCACATAAGATGCCCATTGTCAATAATCAAAGCACTATAATAAAACAGTGAATTATCTGCTAAAAAAATGCTTGATTAAAATCCTAAATTTGAGCACAGCACCAATGATAAATTCATATAGCTATAAAAATGTGTGTACTGAGAAGTGGTCCATTCTGCTCTACCCTACACAATTACGATATGCGGTCGTCAAAAATCACTTCATAGATTTTTAATCATTGAGAAAATGATCTTGATAAACCGAAATATGTGAAGAAAACAGAGTGCACGTTAGAAAGATAACATACGATCCCGTTTTTCCTACAGGTTTTAAAATGACTAACCTATGAGCAGCTACAGTCCACGACCCGAAGTAATTTTAGTTGGGTTTGCTATAGAGTGGTTGTTGCTAAACTTACTGTTCCACATCTTTACCTGAAATTAGAACTCATGTACTACTGTAGGTGCTTCTGGTTCTACTAAGCAGTTTCGGATCTACACAACAAATTTCAGTGATTCACGTATCGCAACTGCAAACTTCATAGTTCTTAGGATAAAAATAACATTCCATAAAATTCTGCCAATCGATGTCCTGTTTTGACTGATTCTCTCTTAGAGCTCATACTAAGCAATAACTAACATGATAAACTATGGAATAATTGGAGGCACAAGACCACACACTTTGACGTGAGCTGACAACAAATTTACCCCACACTATCTATCGCCCAGAACATCTTTGCTCAACCTTAGTATTATCTGTTTAATAGCTTACTCAGCACCTGGTGTTCCACACTGACATAATGGAAACCATTCCTGCAAAATCAAATGCAATATATGCAGTAGAATTTGTAAAAAAAAAATAAGCACGTAGGTAGTCTACGTATCTACGTATCAATATTCACAACACTATGCAGTGGCTTAATGTAACGCCTAGCATAAGTGACAAAGTATTTACAGAATACACTAAACAAGAACAGTTATTTTATCAGTGTTTAAAACGAAATTCACTACGAAAGTTTGCATAAAATATACTCACTGTAGAATAATCAGGATAATTCCATTCAGCATAAGATCGTGAATACTGAGGAAAGACGCGATCATTTAGTATATCTAGTGTAGTGATCATGATTTTCTCTATTGATGAAAAATAACGTTCATAGGCAAACATTATTTGTTTCCGAAGAAGAAGTATCTCTCTTGATGAATATGTCGAGAGTATAGATGGAATCTTTTGAAATTTAACTCTGGGAATTCGAATGGCCATTCTAAATAATTTACAAATGAGAAGTGGAAAGAGCAGCATACTATCATACCGAATTCAATATCTACCTCATAAAAAGTTACAATATTACACGGCAACCATATAATAAACTAGTGGAACAATATAATTAACGGCAGAGTTATCCAAAAACAGTGATAAGGTTTGTACCAGGGTTTATTGACAACTTTCATAGCCAATAACGCTTTCTTTCCTTTCTGAATCTGTAGTTTGCAATTGTGTAGTTGGATAAACTAGTGGCAAACTTTTTCTGTTGTATTTTGTGTTCAACAGAGCAAAGACATTACTTTGCTCAATATGATAAATTCTCCATACTACTCATTGGCGAGGTGGCTGGTAGAGATTTTTGATCCGATAAAACAAAAGCTGTCGAGATAGAATCTCCAAGACACATTTGATTTTGTCGATTCTATAAAGAATGTTATTCTTATGGATAAAGGACCGGTGTCTTAGATATTGTTTCTCTCTCTCTCCTCCTCACTATCCCCCTGACAGAAATCATGTTCATGAAGTTAGAACAAACATAGTATCCATATTTAGACTTAGTTAACGACTGAACTTTCAATAACCAAACCCAGACACTGAGGTGAATTTACTTAAAATATATGTATTCGAGTGTGTATTATTCACTCAGATTGTAACGTCAGAAGACAAGGGCCAGGCAACAGATCGTTTATTGAAAAAATCAAGAGATATTTATAGATTTTTATGTACATTATTGTCAGCAGAGAAACAGTATTGATAGACCGAAAGATAGAAGTAGCTGAATAGGGTAAGCTATCATTATTTTTCTGATATTCAGAAACGGTTCAGAATCTGCGTTATTCCAAATAATATTTCAAACTTCAAGGGTACAGTATTTATCATACTTTTTCAAGTTAAGCATCAAATACAATAAAGCTCAAATCTAACACAAATTTGTTTCACTCCATTGTCAAGTTTTATTACCGTACATTTGGAAACGAAGTACTACAAGATTCTCCTATCATGAAAATACTGTTTCTCCCTTCATATATATATATATATATATTTCAACCGATAGCTGCTACCTTTAGCAGCTTGCATGTAGTAAATGACCAAACGAGATACACTGACTACAAATAATACTTCTGGAGATCCTACCATCCCGGGAGGATCATTTAGATATCGATTATACTGGGAGTTGTCGTCACAGCGTAAATTGTTTACACTGTGTTCGTGGTCTGTGAGCGAGGTCATACTGTTGAGAAATGGGGATGTAACAGCAGTGAGGTGTTTCCCTCAGATAGCCAGCATACAACCTATGCTGCCTCTCCGCTCTGGAGAGGTGTCAGAAAAGGTCGACACCGAAAACTGTACATCCTGAGTTATCTTGAGGCGGTCCGTAGCCGTAATATATATATATATATATATATATATATATATATATATAACAGTCAGAAAGATTGAGCAAAGAAATATTTACTTTTCGATTAGATCCTCATCTCTGGCTCTACTCTAATATATACAGCATTTGTATTACAATACACAACAATTTACCAATCAAGTGGCGATATATTTGTTAACAATAATTAGTCAGTGTCAACATGTCAGCTACATCCGGCGTACAATTAGGCAGGTTCATCATCGTACTTTTGAACATCGTCCAGCATGGTTAAGCAAGGGACAAACAAGATTTATTCGTAGCTCTATTTTAGCACACTTTGTAGATAGTGAGCATAAGGTTGACGTGATTATAGCATTTAAATATTCCTCATTCCTACTAATCTTAATTTTGCTTTACGAGTTCGTCTTCTACATACAGCTGAAGGAATAGGAATCCACCTGAAGAAGCTAAATCTGTGTGTTCAGAAGAAATTTGTACAGCCACTTTTCTTACCTTGGCCATCGTTACATGAATGTATAAACTGGTCTACTTCGCTCCCCTTCCCCTAAACCCTTAAAAATTATAATTGTCCAAATTATTTTATTTTTTGCTGACCACTTCATCTTTAATTACACGTTATCCTTGTAAAATTATTTTATTCTTATCTTATGACCACTTCAACCTTAGTTACACGCTATCATTATCCAAATTGTTTTATTTTCTTTAACAATCTGTTGCACACCTGTGTACACCGCTTGTTCCTTAATTACTCTTCATTTTTTCAAAATTATGCATTATGCAATCCACGTGTTGTAACCGTTTCTACCTTTTAATTGTATGTATTAATTTTCTTCGTTAATTATTACCCCATTGACATGTTGACACTGATTAATTATTGTTAACAAACATATCGTCATTTGATTGGTAAATTGTTGTGTGCTGTAATAAAAGTGCTATGGATATATATTAGAGTACAGCCAGAGACGAGGATCTAATTGAAAAGTAAATATTTCTTCTCTCAATCTTTCTGTTTTCTGAATGTCTAAATGGGGATTTTTTCTATATAACAATCAGTAACAGCAGTAAAAGTAGGCAAAAAATGTAGCAGAAATACCTTATAAAATTGTCACTCAAGCACAAACGATTGTATTCAACCACTTTCTACCAATGCAGTAGTAGCGGCGTAATAAAATGAACTCGAAACCATGATCATAAGTTATACACCTGAAAACTGGAGTCACTGGAGTCATTAAGATTCAAAACGCAAAAGTGCACCTGGAAAATATGTAAATAAACTTACTTATTCCAGTCAAGAACTTCAGAGAATGGCAAAACAATATCATCATTTACAATCACTGGAATACAACCACATGCTATACTGTCGAATAAATTAAAACGATTTGCATTGTCGGCATCAATTACCAGGCAAAATTCACTGGAACACAAAGATTCTGAATAATTGATCCACTTTTTCACAACACGATGTCGATATTGTGATTCAGATACTAATACAAAACGTCTACCATAGGTTTGGCTGATTGACTGATCAGAATATTCCAAGATGATTATAGTCTGAGGAGAAGGCGAATCTGAATTTCGAGAATCTAATAAAAGGTATTTCAGCTGATTTATTGAATCTTGATCAGTTGATGGGAAGACTATCAAGAATATAGTATGTCTAAGAAGAGGAAAACATGATAAATGTTTCTGAAAAACCAAAATAAATACTCCGTAGTGAACCAAAAAAACAACCAATTCTATTGATAAACAGAGCTTGTTTTCAAGAAAAGCCACTGTCACTCTACATTCACAGGAATCAAATCAAATTCTATCATCGTACAGAGAAAATGAGTTACTTTCAGTTGACAAGTTTAACCTGCTCTTTACATAAGTGATAGCAAAAATATCTTATATCCCGCCATAAACGTCCTGGTAAAGGTGAAGGTGGATAGACTTCGGTCTTCATCTCCAAATCCTATCGTGTGGCCATGCGTCCATAACCTCTGGCAGGTAAGTCTTATTCACTGACTTCACGCGGTATAGGTGTTCCTTACAAAAATAAAACAGCGAATGCGAAAGTCTGGTGAACCGAGGTTTCCTCTTTTACTGGCAATTACTTGTATGTATTATTTCACCAGAATTTTAAAAAGGTTGTATATTACAGACAATCAGTACCAGTGTTTAGGCAGCATCTGGTGTCGCTTTTTGTTAAAGCTGTACATCTTTCGTTCTGTCTCTGGTTGTTTACTGCTAAAAGTATCTGTCTTAACATGTAGTTTGACTCCGACAGATTGCTACACGATTTGTCTGTTAATTTAATCCAGTCCTTATCAATAAAAATTGTTTACTAGACTTTGTCGTTTCCTTTGGATACAAATATCAGTTCTATAACGCCGCTACATTGCTTGCAACATAGCGACTGATATATGTATATCACTTAGTCTTACAGGGAATCAGCCCGACCGATAGCTGTTACCTTGACGTGGTGGTTGGAACAAATGTTTCTGCAGGTCGCACCATGCCAGGAAGGTTGTTAGGATAGCGATTAGGCTAAAAGCAGTTACCGGCATTGTGTAACAGAAGTGAGGTGTTTCCCTCAGATGACCAGCATGCCAGCTATGCTGTCTCTCCAATCTGGAGAGAGGAGGTCAGAAAAGGTCGACCCCAAAAATTGTACATCCCGACTTACCCTACGGTGGTCCGTAACCGGCGGTAAGTTTACTAATACGGAACCAATCCCAGAAACCAGTTCACACAGGTCGTGTGTGACCGGCCTCAAGCAGTTGTCCTCTGCGCTCTGCGGTCACGCAACAACCGTTCTGTTTCAGGTACCCGAAGAATCAATCAACTTCCACGGTGTGGGCAGCCGGGAAGTAACAACCGCCCACACACTTCCAAAAGCTTAAAACCTATATCTCTGTCTGTCTGGATTCAACATAGAACTTGGCACCGAAGTGCAGTAGTTCGAGTTGCCACGTTCGAAATAGCACATAGAGGTTGACAAGATGAGTGAAGAGAATAAATACAGTCTGACAAGTATGAGTGAAACAGAATGGGTAATGGTAGAAAAGAATATGAAAGATTACAGAGACTGAATACATCTTCGCCATTGACAACGATTTTGAGCCATGTCACCTATTGTCTCCAGCCATTGATTCCTAGAGTCCCGAGGCCCCCAACCCGGGAGTCTGCATCTCCCTACCTGACTCAGTTTAACTGTCAAGGATTTCATGGATTGATGCCATGTTTTTGTTTGGCCACATATATATATATATATATATATATATATATAGAGAGAGAGAGAGAGAGAGCGGTTTGATCAATTGAAAATATATGTTTGTTTCTCTATCTCGCCTTCTGCTGTTACATTAGTACTAACAGACCGTATTAGATTATTTTAGTGATAAACAAGAAGGACGAAAACGATTTGACGCGGTATCTGACACAGTAACTAGAGAAACTATCTAATAACCCTGGAAGACGCTGCTGACAATTTAATTGATTAAAAAAGCTTTTATTTTGAAGTCGATAGTGCTAAACAGCTTTTTAAGTCTATTTTAAAATCGTCAAACAACCAGATGAAGAACAGTGAATTTTCTAGAACTAATAATCTTGGAGTGTGTCGGTGGCATAGCGGTTAGGACGCTCGCCGACCATGCACACGGTCCGGAGTTCGATCCCCGGCCAACGCACTCCTTTACCTCACTAAGCCAGAAATAATGCTGGTAAAGAGGAAAAGTTGGGTATGAGGCTAGCAACCCCATCCCATAAAATAAACACTGCTACAGAAACTTCAAGCCACTAGCTTGAGGCCCTATGTTCCACTGAGAACGTGAAGGAAAAAAAAGAATCTTGGAAGCAGTCAGAAGTTTCCTCTATGAATTACATCGACGAGTTTACAACGGATGCTGAAACTTTCAATTGACTTATCGTGTTATTTAACAATGAAATATCATTCACAATACAGATAACTAATAAAAAATTTTAAATAAAAATCTGTAAGATTACCTTTTATCAATACTGTTATCCACAACAATTGTATATGGATTAAATGCTGGTAGGACAATATCAAATTTTGGCCTGTATGTTCGACTTGTATGACTAGCACTGGCGACGATAGCTGAAGCTGAATACATCAACTTTTCATTGGATAAGAAATTCACAATTAAATGATTCCTGCCATCATTCCATCTTAAAAGATTAATAATTAATTACTAAATGAAAAAAACTAAACAACAATTTAAACAAACCTTGGCAAATGATTTAAATAACGCAGGGATAGATCAACAATGTCTTCATGATTTTCATCATGAATATATAAGAAATCCACTCCAGGCACAAGTATACACGCATCTTCAATTCGGTTGACATAATACTGACTAGACAGAATAGCATTATGTAATGAGAGAAATTGTTGACTAAAGGTTGTAGAAAGTGAAGTATGATTGAATTGTTTTAATAAAGGATACATATAAACTCTAACTGTATGTAATGGCTTGTCAACAAGTTCATGAACACAATTATTTACATTAAAACAAGTAGAATATGTACAATGTTTGTTGGCATAAGAAGGCAATTGATAATAAGTGTCAAGAAAATGTTTGTTACTCTTTTCCTTTGGAATAATCACATGATAGAATGAAGCTAAATAAAAGTAGAAAATTAATAATATGATAATAAAACATATAGAAAAATAATAAGGAAGACTAAATAATTTTATCCTCATTAAAAATAACATTCGTAAAGGTCAGTGGGAATTTTTAAAAATTGATAGAGTTAACCATTAAATACCACAGTCATTGGAAGCTCTACATAGAGTATGATAGTAATTAGTGTAGAAAGAAAATATCCAATCAGCTGATTATTTCTTGAAAGCGATGCAATTGGCCGAATGAATACTAATACAGTCCTGAAAAAATAGATAAAAACTGCAGTTTAATACACTAATCTCACCTACTCATAATACTTTGTACACAGTTATTATTATTATTAGGGCACAAACTTGTTACATTATGGGGACCGACAAATATGCCACACAAAATCCCATAGTTTGTGTGAGGACGGGGATACCATCTGGACGTCCAGATCGAAGCAGGTGTTTTTCTTGACCCACCACCCCTTCTGAGCCTTTGACTTGAAGTCTGATCCACAAGGAAGTGGACCAGAAGTAGTAGTGTAACAACAGAAGACAAGGGCCAGGCAACAGATCGTTTTATTATGAAAATCAACACGTATTTATACATATTTCACATACATTATTATAGACAAGCGCAGTCATCTGATTGGTTGTTTATCGGAAGTTAGGCAGACAAACGCCGGCTTCTGATTGGTTGTTTCGGGATTCCTTGACAAATAGAGTTCTCTATCTGCGAATCATATTTTGCCACGTTAACTTTGCTGTGATTGGTTGTTGAATCAGCCTTGTTCATATTTTCTCACGGCCTGCTCTTACCACAGTAGTAGTAGTGTAACAACAGAAGACAAGGGTCAGGCAACAGATCGTTTATTTACGAAACCAACACATATTTATAGATTTTCACGTACATATTATAGATTATTGTTAGCAGAAAAACGCAGTCTTCTGATTGGTTGTTTCTCACGGAAAGTTAACCTTGCATCTCTTTGTGTCTGTTTATTGAATGTCACATCATCTATATGCTAACTGTAGCCACCTACGCAAAGCCTTTCTTCCTATTTTTCTCACGACCAATATTGGGGACATAAACATTGACGTAAATTACAGTCCACCAACTTTGGCTAACAGCCAGCTCTCACCACAGTAGCTGTGTTCTCATAGTTTCCGGTGACGGTGACCAGTTTATTCTCCATTCGATCTGTACAGATTGTGGAGCTCATGTACACCACAGGTTTAGAATCAGGGTTCGCTAGCTCCCCTAAGTATACCAACGTGTCCATCAGTCTGGCTGTAAGCGCCACACTTTCACATTCACTTTCGTGAGGAAGAGAAATTTCCCAACTTTGTTAACTCGGTGTACAAAGTTTGGAAGTTTACCTTTACTACTAGGATTCATGTTATTCTAATAATTAATTATATGAGAATGAATAGTCTGACCAGTGATATGAAAGAGATGATTGAATTTGAAACCAAAACATAAGTGATTGTATGATTCGAACCAACACACCACCGAATGCATAGTAAATTCCGAAAACGAAAATTACCTTTCAGTTGTAGTTTTAAGATATTCGTTCACATTTCATAATTGTCCAGTATCAGTTAAAGTTTTTGAGCACTTAGTAAATCCAAAAGGTTCTAGTGACTTCATGTGAAATAAGTCTGAAAACAACCAAAAATATGAATTTACTGCATACTTATAAATGATATCAACTGCATGATGCACTTTAATGAAGAACAAAAGGATCGTTTATATATTAAATAACCAATAAGCCAAAAAAAGTGCTCAGTGTGTCTGGAAGAAACTATTTTCCTGGACAGCAGTTCATTTAAAGTTTTAAAAAACAGGTGAAATGGCCTGAAACTAAGAGAAGTAATTACTATTATTATAGTGCGGGAAAATCATGCAATCTTATGACACTCTAGGTGTTACGTCTACATGCACGTATGGTGTACTGAATTACAACTTACTTAACAAGGCTTTCGAATATCTTCAAAACGTATGCCTCTTAATTTAAGTCAACGAATCAGTTATCATTTACAAATCTGAGTATTAGGATACCAGCCACATCTATTACTTGAGGATTAGTGATATTACGTAGCAGTGTGAACGATCACAGCTCACCAGTTGAACAGATAATATTTTAGCCAACAAGGTACATTTCTGCACAGTTAACAATCCCCCCCCAATCAGGTGTAACAACCATTGATTTGCCAAGCCTGACCATCACCATAAAAAGAAAATATGCTATTGTATCGAAAAGTCCACTATACAGAGTCACAGTAAGTATGCTAAGCTAAATAGAACACTGAGATAAAGTTGTTTACCTAAATTCCAGGCTAATTGCTGAAATTCCATGGGAAAAATGCAGTTAATTGACTGAGATGATATTTTTTGATCAACCAAAGTTTGGGTAGTCATACCGCTATCCGATTATAAGGAGGAATTGTGCAAGAAACTGTTTGTTCCAACATTGATGTATGAACGTCAGCATTGTAACATATGCCTAACATTGGCAAGGTAGTATTTAGGACATGGTAAATAAGATGTAAACCAATGAGGAGAAGGAAACACATTCCACCTTAAGCGGGGTCTTCTAAGTGCAACAAAAAGAAAACTTTCTAAATTGTCACGAGTGAACACAACACTTACATTTTCATGCCTATAATCTAAGTGCACCCAATGAAAGTTAAGCACACACACACGCACTTTCAAACTGAGCTCTAGTGCCTAAATGTCCGTACCAGCAACAGCAGTGTTACAATGCAGCAGTCACGCATTAGTTTTCTAGACTCGAAGTTTGACCACTAGATAGTGCGTAAGATATCCGTCATATCTGCAAAAGTTTCGACAGATAAGTAATATTCCTAGGTACCACAAAATACATATAGTCAATAGCCTAATACATGTTTGCGCCAACCTAGATTCGTCGAAAACTTATAGGAGAATAAAACGAAATTAATAGTTAAATTTTGATTTTTTTTTAGTCACTTTTACTACTGGCCAGTGTTGACGATTGTCAGTAAAAAAAAGATATCATTAGTGTAAGGCAGATTAATCATTGAATGTGTGTTCATTGAGATGACCACTAACACGTGAAATAGAAATGACACAAAATCAAAAAAACTGTAGAAGGAGGACATGCGGGTGCATCGATATTATTATAAACAATAAACTGCACTCAAAACATTACCTAGTTACTAATAATATATAAATGTGTTAAATCAAATAAACATTTCATACAAAATTAAACTAAAGAAATAAATAAGTCCCGGATAGTGAATCCTTATTGAACTTAAATAGCTTAGATCAATTCATCTGACGATTTCGATATCATTAAGAAAAACAAACATGACCACTGCCAAAGTCAAACAAGACAGATGTTTCGAAAACAAAACAAACTATAAGCGAGTAAGAAATATATTGAATCTACATCTTTTTTTAGAAATGAATTTACAATTTGATAGAGTTATTTGAGGAGTTTTGGACGCTTCGACTGATGAACACATTGATCGACAGACACACATCGTTCACAATAATTACAGTGGAATTTCTTTGAAGATCTACATCGACCGCATTTATCACAGTGTACATAAGTTGGTCCATTCTGTAGTGAAACAAAAAAAACAACGGTGCTAAATAAAAATGCTATTATGCAACAACAAATTTATTGATATTATTGAAACAGAGATATGCATCCACATACCTTGAAAACTCCTGATAGCACAACCAAGGAACACCTAGTTAACCTAATATCAGCCTCCTTAATATATATATATATATATATATATATATATATATATATATATATATATATATATATATATCAGACTTTATAGGCTTAATTAAGGAAACAAAATGCTGTATTGCCAGCACAGACTCCCTGCAATAACGAGCTAGGCTATTTAAGAGCCAAACATTCTAATCACTTTCTTCGAATATGGAAATTTAGCAATACTAGACGTAGCAACTAATCATAGAGAACGGATTACTACTTTTAAAGCTCGCAACAGTAGCCACTGTGAATTCATCTTACACTGATAAAAGACTTATGGGAAGCAAGTGCTTTTTCCTCTTATTCATCATTCTAACAGCTCAACAAATATGCGTTTCGACAGTTCTACCAGCTTATGTAAGTCAATAAGAAAAGAAAACCTGACTACCGTAATATGATAGCTAGCACCCATGGTCATATGGACCACCATATACTTGGAGATAATACCAAATGACAAAACAATAAAATAAGCAAGAGTATAGGACGAACGTTAGTGCGAAAACATGTGCACTGGTAAGAACTAGTTTTCAAAGGCTCATAGCACAAACAAGTCACTTTCAACTATTGGAGTACGAGTTAAAACTCTGAATCATCTACTTCGACCTGGATAATCACAACTGTATCATAAACCTTTACACATTATGTGTGGCTGACAACCAAGTGTATAAAACCCCAGGAGTGACTGAATTATCCTATTATAGCATACCCACAGACTTCCCAACTGTTAATGAGGTCACGGCTATGACGTCTTATTGAGTTAACTCGTAGTTCACATGTTATAGTGAATGAGAAGTAAGATAAAGTTACCAGTAATTTAGAGTGAAAACAGGAATCTTCTAAGTCGAATTTCATAAAAATTACCAGTATTATAAGACCAGTAAAGGTTACATTTTAGTACTACTACATAGCAAGTTAAAATAACATTCAGTTATCATTTGTTAAAATAGTATATGGGAAAGAACTTGAAACAGATAACTCACCTTAGTTGTACAACGATTGCACTTGAGACAGTGTACATTCGTGATGTGTGAATAACGCTGGCAAATTTCACAAAACCTACGGGGTAAAAATAGATTTTTGAACTCCAAACTCAAATGAATACTTATTGGAAAACAAAAGAAAATAAATGAAGCTTTTATCCCGTTACGAGACTCCATGGTGAAGTGTACCTACAGAATATAAATTAACCAATTTTTTAAAAATATCACGTTTGGATGTATATCAGCTATTTAACCACTGGTGTAAACAGTTCGGTAACACAACATCTGATCGAAGTTGACCACAAAATCAACATCAGATAGGTATTCAGGATGACTATAAAACAATATAGTTCAAGTTTACGGCTTTCTATACGCCGCCTCATTAACAAGTAAAAAACGTTTATATGTTGGTAGTCAATCTCTGCCTAACTCGGTATCAAAATTATGTAGTCAGAAATGCCTTCACTTCCCAATTACGTTTTCGTTTCTGAAAATTTTACTTTTTGGTATCCCAAATATATATCCAAATATAGATGATAACTTAATTAGTGTAACTAAAATAAAAATTTATAACCTTATTTTTAATTATTTAATATTCACCGTCTTATGAAGTCAATTCATCAAATGTCCATTTTAATACCCCGCCAAGAGGTTTTCACTTTGACAGTGTATGTTGGTATTTATTCCATTATTGATAGTTCAATCTAAACACATTAAACATGTCAGAGGTGGGAGCAACAAAGTACACGACGTTATTTCCGTAGCACAAGAATAATGTGGATAAATAGATCCACACAGAACTTGGGTGATATAGACTGAACTTTTATCAGATGTTGAAAATGTGCATGTCCAATCCTCCACATGAACTGAACACTATCATTGTTATTTTTTATTTAGCTGAATACATGAAGTAACAGTGTATTTCTTTGTTCATGTACTCGATTTATTATGAATATTAAGTAACAAATAACAGACAATACGCCTGGAAATTATACGCAGTAAATAAATGAATACCTGAATGATGACTCCAGTGATTCAGGTGGATGGACTAATGAGGGTGAGAGATTTGTAAACAGACGAACAACTGAATCTCGTCTTTTTCCTCTATTTGCCTGGTTCTCATTGTTAATTGTATTACTTTGACTAATATCAGGATTATTCCTGTCACAATCCAATCTTGAATGATTCTCATACGTCATCTTAATAAACAATCGCAGTCTTAAGTAAATAACGAAAAATACTGATTACTTTATAGTCCAACATATTTATGAACGGTGCAATTTTCTGTAACTTCTTCTCAAAAAAGTATGGCAGGGCCATCAAATACGCATAAGTATTCTCAGCATTCTTATTGCTATCGTCACTCTTTTTCATCTTGGAAACTGACGAAAATCACAGTAATCTCGTACATCATGTAATTACCCCCAGCATTTTGATTAATGCACCTTATAACTGAATTTTGTAATACTTTGATCTGTTTTATGATTAATGACAATGGTGCGGCGAACGGAGGATCACAAAATATCAAACATTTGTGCATAGACTTTACATTTTCCTTGATAAAATTATAGAAATTCTCTTTGTCTTGTTGACTGAAGAAAAATCCATTCACCATGTTGTATTGTGAAAAGTTATGTGAACGATAGAAGTTCGTCTAAAATTTTCAAATTTAGAGAATTAAGATCAGAAGTTAACAACAGACCAGTCGAAAATCAATGTCCAACAAATAAGAGTTTGTCAACTGTCCTCGGTGTACAAACTGAAGTTGAATGAAGTCATGAAGACGTGGTGATCCAATACAGACAACATAATTCACTGATAGATTGTTTATAATTGAATATAGCTGATTTAAGCAATTTAAAGAGAAAAAGTATTGCTGTAAGTAAAATTAATTAGAACGTAGAAAATCATACGTACCGCATGAGCTTTAGAGTCTCCTAGTGGCTTTAATAAATATGATGGCATGGTTAATAAATTATCTGACAGATCTCCTCTATATTCATGCATCTTATGCTTTTTTCTTTCAGTTACCATTGAAAATAGACAATCACAAGTGGAACAATAGGCTCTGTTTGATTGGTCGCTACTAAGAATATTCTCCACTGACCAATTGTTCAAAGTATTTTTTCGACATAGCTCTTGTCTTTTGCATTCGTCCTTGCCACGGAATGCTGAACAAGCATAGTGAAATGATTCAGAACTCTTGTTAACTATTTTCAACATGATACCGTGAGGACACGTAGGGCCATCTTCGGGGAGTTCAATTATTTGGCACATTTCTCAAATTTAGAATATCCGCTGAATGAAGATAGTGATAGGATTAATTGAATGCAAACAGTAGTGGCTCTAGACGTGCCATCATAAAAAATCTACATACAGGGTTGTATTATTCTCAGTTATCATACTTCAAATCCTGTAACATAATAAAACTGACAACAGCAGTGAAATAAAACAAACAAGAGAAACACGATCAAATAATTAATAAGCATTTCCTAAGATCAACTATGGGATAAGTAGGATATATCAATCTAAAAAAAACAATTGTGTAGGTGACACTGAAATCTATTTTGTGTTGACAAATGACAACAGACTACTTAAACGTACTACTCCATTATTTAGTAATCCCATAAATTGATGTTACAATTAAATGTTTTGCAGTTTTTCTTTTGTATTGCCCTCACTTCATACACTTAATATGTTGAATAACTATGAATAGACAGTACACACTACAGTCATTTCACGACATCAAGATTATAATTACATGCAGAATTAATCCATTACTTCTCTTAATTAATTCGTTTCATAGAAGAAGAAAACGAAGTACTCTCAAAAATGCTTTAACAAAAACCATAAGCTACACGGGTACTGCAAAAAGATATCTTGTTCTTCGAGTTAAAATACTGCATGCTAGAGTTCATATTAAAGGATGCCCATAATCTTTCTAAGGACCTGAAGCTGAGCAGTGAAAACGAGTGTTCAACAACTTCAATTGACTGGTACGTACACGTTCTAGGATTTCGACAAATAGTGATGCACAGGCCACGATGTGAATCTGCTTTATTGGACGCTTAAATTTCGTTAGGAATAAAAGAGTTGTATAAGAAACCAGTGAAGATCGGAGGTCTCCATACAAGCTTCTAAGCTAAGCACAACCCAATGTAACCTTTTATATATATATCAGTTAATATAACTGTACAACACTGATTTATTAAAATAAAATCTTATCCATAATGGACTTATACTCTACCACAGTGCACAAGTTTTATACTTATATCACTAAAGTGTGAATTTTCATCGGCTTTGGTAACCTCAATTTGTTACCTATACTGCATAGAACATTATATCGAGCAGCAATGTGGACCAAAATAAAATTCGGTTGGCTGATGTTCAAAATAACGTATGACACCCACAAAGTTTGCGGATGTGAGTTTGATAGATGTGTGAAATCATAAATTATACTGTTACGTTAACAAAGATACCAAAAGAGATTGGATAATGATAATAATTGGCAACTGATCGAGAGGAAACATGTATTCACTTTACATCGACTTTCAGATCTTCGAAATTTCCACCAACTCTTATTCTGCTGTTCCTTCTTTTCTTGTACCACTTTTTCAAATTATAATTATTTTGCTTCCACTCCTTGTGCCTG
Organism: Trichobilharzia regenti; assembly: GCA_944472135.2. Classification (NCBI taxonomy): domain Eukaryota; kingdom Metazoa; phylum Platyhelminthes; class Trematoda; order Strigeidida; family Schistosomatidae; genus Trichobilharzia; species Trichobilharzia regenti. Next base: position 52,641,655 of record OX235263.1, read on the forward strand.
TGCTGTTGTAAAGTGAAACAAATTCAGCTGATCTGTTTCTGTGCAAGTCTATACCGATTTCTATCTGACAAGGAGTCACGGGATTTAACCAAATTTAAGTCACTTTTTATACTACCATGATCTGTTTTGTCTGTCCGTAAGACCAAAAAAGGTTGAATATACGGCTATCCGAAATGATGGTTTTTTTCTACACATCAGAAAACTTTGGTTAGATATGTTCCCTCCCTGTAATGAAACCATTTCTATCCTCGGCTATGCATTATCCTATTTCATACCTACCACAAAATATATCCACGAAATTTGAACTGGAAAAATCACTCTGCTCTGTGGGTGAATGCCTCCGCGACTCGGTTTCTAAAGATGGGTGAGAGGAGTCGTTTCTGTTTCACATACCGAAGTATACATAAAGTTGATATAATAGATGTAACTTATTGTTCAGTCCAATAAATTCACTTTATCATAACTCGAATCCACTTCTTTACATTTAGTCCGAAGACTTCATGTTTATATTTAGACAGGAGGCGGGTATATTCGTCAGAAATTGACATAAATCTTGATCCTCAGGATTCTTAGCTCAAAAATAATATTTTATATGAACATAAGTAAACAGCTTGATCGGTTAAACTTCTTGGGTAAGTGCACGTTTATTTTAACATATAGGTTTGCATATAGCTTTCCAAGTTACCTGTAATAATGATGAGAGGAAAATTATTAAAGATCACACTGGCAAAATTCGCATGTAAATGTGGGGCGACTATTGTTTTCTCAATTCAAAAAACTGCGAGGTTAGGTGATAAGCAAATTGACTACTTTTGCATAAAAACTGTCTCAGTCACCCACAGAAGACGTTAATGAATTTATCAAAGCAGTTTCTACACATTAATTTACCTTCAAATGTAAGCGATATGATCACTCAGAGAAGTGTTATTGTCTATGTATATGCATAAGTATTTAAATAAATATAGATACTTGAGATATCTACTATATATCAATGCCAACAAACCTACATAGTTCGCGTTCTTTACGGTTATTTTTTGCCCAAAACTATAAATAGTATAGCCAAAAAAGACTAGTCTTTTAGAAGACCAGAATATGAAATTAACTACTGAATTTCACAAAGTATCATATTAAAATGTATATATGGACGATGAACTAGTGATATACAAATGTACTAAATTAGATCTTGTTTTCTGGTTTTAGTAATCATATACCAAAATCACAAGAGTTTAAAATCCCAAAAGACCTCGAAAATATATATAGGCAGATTTTGATTGGCTGTTGGCTAGCTGGCTTCCTATTGGTCTAAAATATAAGTTAAAGCGGTAATCTTTTTATTTTGACACGGAAATTAACAGTCAGTATGATGTAGGGCTTACCTTACCATAATATAATGGCATGTTAATTTTTTTAGTATGAGTGTAATGTGATAGTCACATGCTATTTGGATGCATTGGTGGTGTTTAAAGTACATTAAGATGTATGAGAATGTTTAGTAAGTGAGTATAAATCAACAATAATTTTGATGCATTTATTTTAAGTCCAAAATAGGATGTATGCATTTTTGATTACTAGGCGAATATAATTTAACTACAATTTCTAAAAATCTAATGTATCCTTAATTAGTACATATAGATAAATGCATGTGTTAACTAATCTACTTTTTCAGTTGTCAATTCAATGACCTGTGGGATTTGTGCATACTAGGTCAGCATAAATCAAGTAAATTTCCTTTCAAATGGCTGAGAGCGATAGTTTAAAGCATACTTTGGTTGATTGTTTCGTGATGAGAGCAATTTGGAGTCAGTTATAAATTACACTGATCTGTGTCTTATTCATACGGTTTTCAGCTGAGGATTTCCGGTTCATAGCATATCCTGAATAACGGTGATTAATACGATTTGTCACTTAGACCGCCGCACCACCAAGCTTAAAACAATTCTAAATTTATTCTAACCTATTCCTCGATAATGCCTTTCTATGGTAACTGAAGATCTTATTTACCCACTATGTTCTGAAATAACACAGATCGTGCTTAAAAAAAGAGCTGCGTGCTGAATCAAAACTTTCCGCTCTGGAGTAACGCTAGTCCATACTTAAAATGTTCTGTGAGGGCTGGAACAACGTTGATAAACAAACCTAGTAGGTTCGATTTAGTGCCACTCATGCTGAAAAACCAGCGCACAGTTTCACTGTCAAACAATGGCAAAACAGTAAGGGAGTTTACCGTTACTATTATTAGCATAGTCTATGTTACTATATTAGCATAGTATACGTTAATTAGCTCAATGATTGCAGGTTTACCATAATCCTTGACTACCAACATAATAACTGGGAACTTCATGCTAAAAATAAGCTATATAGTAGCATCCAACGACGAAAACTGACCTACACACTAAAAAATGAGCAGAACATCCAGAAAAACCTTTAAAATCAATGGAAAACGAATTCGCGAAAACATATAACTAGCCGACGCAGGAACTTATCATGACCTAGAAACTGACTGTAGCCTCTTTCAAAGACCTCACCCCCCTCATTCATGCGTAACGACATACCACAAAAATAGCGCGCTATCATTCCAATATTCAATATCCATTATATTTTTTCGAGCTAGTGTAAACGACTGAAATTATCCGTAAATTATCAAGGTCATTGGTGGAGTGAGACGCTTAAAGGTCATTTTCGTTCATGTTAGTCGGCCATGTTGGGTTGCAGTTCCGTAGCTGTCCGTGTACGCGTTTGTTGTTCCGTTTATCCTGCCGTTATACACGACTTATCTTGTTGCGTATTGTTCACAAATGTTGCGTTTCACCTCATTTTTCGTTTCCGTTGCTGTTAAAATGAATTATTTCTTTGGTTTCGAAAGTTTTCACTACCAGGTCAGTGCATTCATTTCGGTGTAATTGTTTCATACCATGCATTTATGCGGCTTTCAGTGTTTTAGTTGGTTTTCAGCTGTTAATGAATTGGTACTGTGTAGACGTTTTGGAAATCATGCACATGAAGATGTTTGGCTGGTAGAAGCAGTTGTTTCCAGTCCATTTGTTGGTTGCAGGTTTTGTTGCTGGCTCATTTGGTTATTTAACATGTAGAAATCTGGAAAACTAATGTCTTTCACGTTTATGTCTACAGCATGCAGCAATTTACCAGTAAATCTGGTGAGGAGAGCACGATCAAAGTTGATATTAGCAAGTTTTTCAAAGAACATAATCCTGGAGAATTAAGAACCAGGGTTTAAGTTGAGGAAGCTTTGAAGCTTTTTGAGAATGTGAATATACCATCAGTGTGTCTGCTATCATTTAGAAAGACATATGTTGTGAGGGAATCTAAGTCATGCGAGGTTGAGCAGCATGAAAAGTATGAATCTGTTGTGCTTGCGTGTATTTTAGGAAATTAAAAGAAAGTGGAATCCTTAAGGGTGAGTGTTACTTATGCTTATTATTGCTTGATGTACTATATCCAAATACATGAACTAGGACTGCCCGTAATAGAGCCAATGTTAAGATCCATTCGATGGGTTGCAAAGCGGATAAAATACGATGATCTGGTGAGTGTACGAACTATCCCAGTTAAAGGTAAGACATTAATTAAGAAGAATAACGATTCGGGTTGTAATTTACGATCGGTGGTTTCCTCGAATTTGTGATTTTTCCGTGACTATAAACACGGATGTCCATGATTTTAAAAAAAACTAAATAAATTTTCCTTGAACCAGTAGTCTTCTTTTCTTTGGCAAAACATCTGTTGATACGATTATACGATTAGGTAGCGGAGTAGGATGTTCTGCGACTGAGAATCGTGGTTGTTGTGTTTCGGACTAATTTTGCGCATCTGACTGTTATAACCACGCGGATATAGCGTTTTCCTCATGGTACATTATGATATCTAGAAATCATAAGCACGTTGCTATCGGTAAATTTATTTTTACTTTTTAAATGACTGCAAATAGTGAATCGTTTGAGGTGATAGAGTTGATATCTCTGAACGTTTTTGTGGAGACTAGGGTATATTTAATTTTTTGGAGTAGGAGACGATATTTTCACCACGAAAGTTCTCAGAATTTCCGCTCTTACTTCGTTATCCAAAGATAATGTTAAGTTGCACACTAAGGTAGTAGCTATAGGAGATTACCTGTAGCGGAAGCCACTTTAAGGTAACTACGTAGCTTTAGGTAATGCGTCATAGAAGTAAGTATCGTAGGTTAATTGTGTCTAAATGTATTAAACGTTGTGTAACTGACCAAACCTCAGTTCTTACATACGAGTTAGTTCCGTAAATAATGAATGTACCGTACAAGCGTTTACCTTGATTTGCATACCTAGCTCTTAAACATTATGCCTACATGTGGCATGCATCTAGGGCTAATACGCTGTGATGAATTAGTCCGAGATACTTAAAGTCAGACTTGATTTCTATATCACTATTATCAATTCCGCAACTGTCATAGGAATTAACACCTTCACGTAACTTTCTTTTACAACGGAAACTGGAAATAACAGTCTGACATTTCGAAGGATTTAGTTTAAAAGCATTTTCTGACTCCTAATAGAGAGCTATTCATCTTAGTGCAGTACAGTACATTTAACAATACAACACTCAGTTTGAGTTTCAGCAAGCTCATTTAACAGAATATCTCTAGTTACTGGGTTGAAAGCAGATGTGTTATCTAGGAGGGTGCAGCGAATTTAGACCCATTGTCTATACTGGAGAAAATATAGTGATGCAAGACTGCAGCTGCATCTAAAGTACTTCTACTGTTTATAGGAGAAATGTCTGGGATCGTTAAAGGCTTTAAGTGAAAGTTGAAGGTTAAGTAAGAGTAACTTTTCCTTATTTCGTATATACATCATTTGCATTGAAACCGAGGAAGCAACTATTATTAACACTTGTGACACCAGAAACCTTAGCATTTGTGAGACAATACCGGAGGTAATTAGATGCATGAAGGCGTAAGTTATTTAATATCCATAAAGTAGATATGCAAATACCGCAGTTGTTGATCATAGAAATGATGGATATTAGATAACATCCTATGATTCAACGGCATATTAGAAATAAATAAAAACTGTTTCTTAGCTCATTGTCAAGTGAACAGTCTATTTGATGTCACTGCATATTAACAGATTAGTGAAGTAGCTATCAAGCCTAAGTTACTACATTTACTTGTACCACATACTTGGCGTTTAACAGTATACAGACTTGCAACTGGCTAGATAAGGAGACTTTAGCGCATTGAACAGTACAGAATTATTATTCAACTTGCTAAATCCCACTTAGCTTTTACGATGTACTATTGTGTAGAAACAGACACGAAATCCTATTAATGACTAAAGTAACAGTCTCGTAATACTACAGTAAATCTCCATCCCACTAACTAAGCTTAGCGTTTATTATTCCTAATTCACTTATTACAAAAGCACATAGTATAGCAACCAATTGAAAAAGTCCAGAGGAATTACAAATCAAGAGTATATTAAACATTTGATTAATTTACAAAAAAATTCTGATGAAGGGTATTAAAGTTAGTTTGACCGAATGATGTTTCCGCTGATTTCATATTCGACAACCTCCGTATACCTGAAAAAATAAAGTACATGTAAGATTTAGCATAACATGAAGTTACAAGAGATAATTCTACATATTAGCATATACCATGAATACAATGATTCTGTCAATACTAAGTAATATCTCATGGAGATAAATGTATTTGTAGTCTACAGCTGATTTTTATGTTGACGCCGTATACATAAATAGACATCATATGTTTTCCTGTATTTGAGGATTATACGCAAATTTCAAGACAATCTCCGAAACATCTATACTATTGAGGCGTCATTCTCTCATCAAGCTTACTTGCAGATCAACTTCACACTAAACACTTTTACATGAAATGAAGTATTGCAAATGTATAACTTAGAAATTAATCCACAATCTCAGTAATGTCTAGTCCACAAGGTTTTGTGAATCCTACAGAAATCACATTTTCACATTTAGGAGACTATAGGCATCAAATATAAGCTGAACATGCCTCAACTCTAAACAGCTATGCACAGTGTTAACGACATAGAGAAACACTTCAACTATTGTAAAGTACACAGACCTGTTGTGTTGATGAGGATAATAATGTCATATAATGCAAACTAGAAAATTCAATCGTCACAGCGCATCTGTACTGCTTTGTCTAAATGGAAATCTCAGGAGAAATTCATCTCCACTATTGGTGATCAAAAATATTGCAGCATTAAGTATACAGTCAGTGGAAATTGTAAAACAGACAACAGATTCATAATAATGATAATAAAGCTGAATAGATTCAGTTCTCATAATCACCACGACTCATGCGTATAATCATACCGTGTAATGATTTAGTGCATTAATTGGAACAGCAAGGAAACTTAAACGAGTAATTGCCTTCTCCACTGCACTGTACTTGCAATAATCGGGACAACCACTTCGTTTGTTATCCTATCAGTCAGCTAAGTAGACAATGGCACAATATTATTAAAGTTGAGATATTTTTGTACATTTAATTCACATAACCCATAGCACACTGCACCAACCAGTGCCAATATACATGAAATCCACTTAGAGATAACCTTTCAACTTACCATAATTCCTGTCCAACCACAGATAGAGTGAAAAGCACATCTAAATGATAACTTAGGTTCCCACAAACGATTCTGATAGCATTTGCAGGTGATTTCCAAGTACTGAGAGAATTATTTTGTCAAAAAAGACTGTTCTTCACACGAAAATAGGCTGTATTGATATCCTGTGACATGAAGTCTTCATTGGATGATACTATGCCGAAAGGTGCAGCTTCTACATGGAGTAATCGATTTGTGTAAATGGCATTACCCTCCAAATATCCTATCTTCCTCATTACACTGATATTTTGATACAGTCCGCCTGAAACACTAATCATTGCAACCAATATGCTAAAAGTGTGTCGCAGTCAGATCACATGACGTGGACACCAACATGACTAGCGAAAAATGGGAATTTCCCTCAATCTAGATAACATATAACACAATTTTATTAAAAATTATTGGCAAAACAAATTTCCGAGCGGAATTCAACAGTACGTGATAAATAAGTCCAGCCGTGTAAACCAATTTGATTTCTATGTGCTCGTCTTTTGATTGTGAGGTATAGGTTCCTGATCTTCGGCAAACTTCTGCGTAGCTCATCCCACCATTCGACTGTCATAGCTTTGGTTAACACCAAAAGGAGTAGTGCTGGGATTAATTATATATGGTTTGTAGTATGAGGTGTGTTAAGACTGTTACTACTGTGAATGGAGTTGATCCTCTCACCATTTGGTCCTTTGGTATGGTCCTCAAAAGAAAAGAGATAATAATGATAGATATAATTAGTGAAGTTATTCAGACTAACAGACAGAAAAAGAAATAAGAAAACGTAACAACAGTCAATTGATTAAACTTGAAGAATAATATGTACACATATATATAGTAGTTTATGTAGTTGTAGTTTTTCCATGGATTCAGACAGGACATTTGGGTGACAGAGGCTTTTATTCTCAGAACTACATCGCTCTAGTGTCGCTGAAGCTTGGGGACGTATTAAAGCCTCAGTTTGCTGCCTCCTTATGGTTTGGGTTCTGCATCGAATGTGTCCTCCCATCTTTCCCCTGGTCTCATACCACTGTTGAAGTGCTATGGCCAACTGCTCCGGGGAGTTGAATGTGACACTTAGCAGCTTTGGAAAGCTAATCAGTATGAGGTGAATGGAGTGAGGAAGCCGGAAAATGGATATTGCTCCATAGGCGCCAAGGGCCCTCTGAGATGACAGCCATCTCCATTGCTGTACGTCATGCATGTGTTTTTCACAAGCACTGCCCGTTTACAGCTCCGGAACACCGTGTACCACCATAGAGATAGAAGGCATCAGTTTCGGTGGCTCCCTCTCCGTTTGTCTGTTAGCTCATGGTCTGTCATGTCTCACACTTATGCTAAAACTTCTGTCGATGGCTAGTACCTGAGCCATTAATCGTACTCTTTTGGCCTCTTCGGTAGAGTTCAATATAACCCTTAATGGGGGTGGCTTACCCTGAGGCGTGTGAACCCCTGTACAGCCTGCACAACTTCGCTGAACTAATGTTCAGACCTAATTTATTGCACAAGTTGGACCACTGTTCCTGATCAAACAGGGCCCGCTATTCAAGCAAGCTGTCCTTGCTCACAGGTACTTTAAAATGGACAAGAGAACTAGATCGACCGACCCCATACTTAGATTTGGTCTTTGGCTGCTTGTATTCCTTTGCACCGTCAGTAACTTGAGGCTTCATCACGTTTTGGCCAACTTTTGCTCTGTTGCCAAGCTTGCTAAGGAATGCAAGTGATGCTTTTGTAATTCTACCTTCCCATGATGTTGTATGTGCAAACTTGTTAAAATTGGCATTTCCAGTCAGTAGGGATGGAGTATACTTTTTGCTGTCTGTACCAAGTTTTGGTAGTGTGGTATTAGCGGGTGGGGAGCTGCATGAGATTGTGTTGAGAAACAAGAGTGGCTTGCTGTTTCTGTTATCCGCAGAAACGCTGTGTTGGACTGTGCCAGGGCGACAAAGTGGGCAGGTATACCAGAACCATGGGCATGGGTTATTTCGCACAAACTCACGGCATAATTTTGACACCTTTTTGTCACAACGGCAGTGTACCTATCGTTTTCAGAAATTACATTCAAAAGCTGAGTCAGTTTCATAAACGATGACACTACACGCCTGACATTCGTCTCCTTTCCTTGATGACGCGTTCGAGGTATTATGACGTCTTGAGCGTTTCCTTTTAGTTTTGCTGTGTTTCACACACTGGCTTTCAGTCGATGCAGGTGAAGTATCCTGTCCACCTGGTATTACCTGTACCGTTTCAGCGCTAGACTGTGGCAATGCAGGCGTAGTATCAGAACAGACGAGACCTACACGAGTTGGTAGGTTCGTTATGCGGGATGGGGTTGATGCCCCTGGGTTATTGCCTGCTCTGGCTGAAGCCTTTGTGACTACAGAATATGGTGTTTTACTGCTTTTTCTAGAGCTACTTTCGACAGCCATATTAACAATCACTGTGACTTATGCTATATACAAATAAGAGAGCAACAGTATCTACCCACAAGAACAAGAATATGGCTGATAAAGTACAAGACAAGGAAAAGAAAAGGTTTTCGACTTTATCTAGTACTTTCTGGATGATCGCCTCAACAGCAGTCACTTGGTAATAATAATAGTGACAGTAATGATAAAGCTCTATTTAAGACAGTATGCGAATATACGGTACAAAACTTTCAGCGTATTCAGTTCCAAAGTACTTTTTTCTTCACACAGGATTCACATGTAAAGTAATAATCTGAAGTATATCTTCATTTCGTTGAAGAATTGTACAGCGTTTATAAATAAATAAATAGATTTATTCTCATAGTACAGTACATGAGGGACGCCAGTTTACAGGCATCATCAAATTGTTACAGAAATAGAACTATATTATTCAGTCACAATTTACAGTCGATAGCAAAATATGTTTTACATGCACGCTGAAGATTATGCATACACTTGATAAATGTTAATCCCACTAGTATAAAACATCCTTTTCACTTATGTACAATCATTTCTGTGCACAGTTGGAAAATTCCGCTAGATTGTCAGTGAGTGCAACACATCAGGAAATACAGAAGTATTGTCTTCGCATTAACAAAAAAACCAGGTCTTTGGTGGATGGGTTATAAGTGCCTGGGAAAAAAATAAAGCTTGAAGTCAATTTTCATACATGAATTTCTTGTGTACAGAATCCTTGAATTATAGTTCATTGATGTGTTATTTTGAAATCAGTGATATGTTTATCTCATTTGATCTGCAATGTCATTGTTGGGAGTAAAATACATAAGCTTTAGACGCATTAATTAATGGATTTCTACTGCTTGTGGGTATTTTCTTCGCGTGAGGAAGGTTTTTGAATTTCAGTTGTTCCGACAGGAGTTGTGAATATTAACTGCTCAGCAACATTATGGATATAAGTTCATCACATTATCTTAGGAAAGTTGGGTTGTAGTTGGTGATGCATATATGATGTCCGACGAGCGTACATCTGTCCATGTGATGTTGTGGTGAGTTATAACCTTTTTCATGTTGTCGGTTTATGTCCATTTTATTCCACTTATTGTGTTGGGTAGAAGTTTTACAAACGAAATTTCTTGTCTGTTTGAGGGTAAGTATCTTAATCGTTAATGTTTTATCTAAAATTATCAATATAGGCAAAAACAACAGGTGTAGTATTTAAGCTTATACATTAAATGGACCTATAATTTCGGAGGCTCTCAGATATGAACTAGGACTACTATCGTTTGCAAACTCTTGTAGTTTGTCGTTAAGCACTTTTTTGAAGGAGGCCAATGTACCTGCTTGACGCATTTCCATTGGTAGTTTATTCCATATCTGTGCATACCTAATCAAGTAAACTTTTGCCTGGTAGCTGTTTTACATTGTTCGATAGCTACTGTACCCTTAGTGTGTCTTAGTTTGTAGCCATTGTCATCTGAAAGTCGAATGCCATTAGTAGAGGTAAAAACTAAGTGGTTTAGAAGCTTATAGTAAAGTGTTAAGTTTAGTCTCAGGCGTCTTAGCCATAGTGTTTCTAATCCTAGGATGTCACATCTAGTGGAGTAGTTCGCACCATTTTCGGTTCCGAGTAATTTTGACGTGAAGTACCTCTGCACTCCCTCGACTTTCAATTTGTCCTCTATGTGTGTACTACTGTACATGAATGAACAGTAATCAAATAAAGGACGCACACAAACCTTGTACAACAGAATTCTGGACTCATTTCTGTAGAAGTTCCTGAGTAGAAAGCCGATAAGTCTGCGTGACTTTGACACTTGTTTGGAGATATGTTCAGAAAATGATAAGTCATGTGAGTATTTCAGTCCTAGGTCCAATATTGATTCCAGTCGTAAGAGTGCATGGCCTTGAATTGTCAGGTCAAGTTCTAAATTGTTGCAACCTATGCAGAGCCAGCCACATTTGTCGACATTAAACTGGAGTTGCCAGGTGTCACACCATCTGTCCATTTTTTCTAATTCTTGCTGTATGGCGTTTACTGTTATTCCGAGATCTGTGTCCTTGCACTTATAGGTCACTTTTAAGTCATCTGCATATTGTATTGGTTTACCAACACTAAAGCATTCACAGATACTGTTTATATATATTATGAATAGTAGTGGGAGCAAGTTAAATTATCGCGCAAGTTTATGTATAGGTCATTTGATATAACTGGACGATCAAAACAATGACAAATTCTGATGAATTAAGCATTTTGGAGGAGAGTAATTTCGGTAGCCTAATGATTTAAGCAGGCCGCCTTCAAAAATGGCAGACCAACAAGTTTTATTTATCTGAATGAGTGATGAAGATGATGCTACAGAAGTGGAACCTGAAGCTTTCGCAGTAGTTCGGGACAGGTGGACTCACCACACAGAGACTCAACATGTAAATGATAGTTGTATTTAATTCACCGGTTAGGGGATCAGGTTTCCCAAGCGGATAATTCACAAAATGGGTATTTTACGGTTAGAGAGTGTAGCAGGCAACCCAGCAGGTACACAGGTAATGAAAACAGAACACGGACTGTGCAGGAGAGCATTAATTCAACGAAATTGACTCTTAAAATGTGCGGGGGGTACAGTTTTAGGGTATGACAGTTTTCCTGAGCTTCATTAATATTTAGGCTCTGCAATTCTTGTATCCCCTGGTCCAGGCAGTTGACTTCCGGGTGTCTTCATGTAAGTATAGAAAATAAAACAATGATTAGTGTTATAATATGGGTTTTGTTTCTATTACAAGAGGAAAAAGCACGTCGTATTCATGGAGCGCTCGCGAGGAATAAAAAGACCTATAGTCCACAATAAAGTTAGGCTGGACTTGTCCGGCATTTTGGTTGAAATTTCGCTCGGTGAACTTTTTTATCAGCAATTTTTAATAAAATGGGACTGCGTGTTTTCTGAATTGTTAGGGATTCTCATTTCCTGGCTAGTTATGTCGATGTCCGCGTCATGTCATCTGACTGCGACACAATGTTAGCATATTGGTTGCAATATTTAGTGTTTCAGGTGGACTGTGTTAAAAATGTCGCTATTATGAGGAAGATGGGATATTTGGAGGGTAATGCTATTTACACAAATCGTTTACTCCATGTAAAAGCTGCGTCTTTCGGCATATTGTCATTATCTCAGGATATCAGTGCATCCTATTTTCATTTGAAGAACAGTACCATTTAACAATGGAACGCTATCATTACATTAGAATCACCTATGTGTGTTAACACAAACTTTTGGGGGAATAGAAGTTATAATTTGGATGTGTCTCACCATATGTGTGTTTGGACAGGAATTATCGTAGTGTGAGAGGTTATTTCCGCGAGGATTTAATATATATCTGCACTGATTGGTACAGTGTAATATGAGTTATGTGGATTCAATGTATAAAAAATACCTAAACTTTGATAATATTGTGTCATTGTGTGTTTAGCTGACCGGTAGGCTAGGCTCTTCTCGCCAGATTCACTCGTAGATTGTTCTATGCTGTAAACATGAATGTTAATGACATTGTTTTTCCCAGATTCCTACATATTAAGTAACCAACTGAGCCAGCAACAAGAGCGACAGGTAACAAATGAACTAGAGACAACAGCTTCTGCCACCCAAACGTGTGCACATGCATATTTTCCAAAATTTCTACACAGTATCATTTCAAAATAGCTGAAAAACAACTAAAAAAATGAAACCACGCATGAATGCAACGTATGCAACAATTACATGGAGATAAATGCACTGACCTGGTGGTAAAAGCTTTCGAAACCAACAAAATAACTAATTTTGACAGCAACGAAAACAAAACTGAGGTGAAACGCAACATTTCTGAACAGAATGTCTCAAGACAAGTTGTGGATAACTGCAGGATAGACATAAAAATCAATGGATAAACGGATGGCTAAGGAACATCTGTTCAACATGGCCGACTAAAATTGTAGAAAGTCACCTTCAGGTGCATAATTCTTCCAATGACTTTGAGCACGCGGGATGATTTCAGTCAAAAAGTTATTAGAACGGTAGGAGAAAATATCAGTAGTAAGCTCAGAAATTTTCCATATTGTGAATTAGGCTTGTCACTATTGCTTAAAAGTCAGCTTCTCTTGATTGTCAAGTTGGTCAACTCAGATTTTTATTTTTGTTTCGTGACAAAATGCCTTGAGTATCTGTTGGCCCTTTTTCGGTAGATGTCTATACATGTTAGATTCATTCTTGAAGAAGCCTTATGTCTAATACATTAATTCTCAACGCTGTTATAATAGATTTTATTATTTTAAATATTTTTTAATAATTTTTGAAAAAAACCAATTGGTAAAATGGAAAAAAATATTCAAATAGAAATAGATTTTTCTAAAAAAAACCAATTTGGTAAAAATGGAAAAAAAATAATCCAATAACGGGTGTAAACATCTTTTTTTTTATCAATGGAAAGATTTTTAAATTTTTAAAGATTTTAAATATTTCTGTAAAGTATTCAAACGTGAATATTTACGAAAGGCAATTTTTAAGAACTTTTAAAAAAGAAAGAAAAAAAAAAAAAAAAACGGGCTTAGAGTTAATAAAATTCTTTAGTAACTGTGGTTATTTTGGTACACAAACTAACTAGTCCCGTTATGCTAACTTTTATATTATGTGTGAACTAATATTACTGTCCTGTGTAGAAATGTTAATCATCTAGTTCCAATAATATTAAAATTTATAATTGTAGTTTGCTGTAACTACACGTTTAAACAACTTAAAATATCTATGTAGGGTGAAAAAGAGGGTGTAAGAGTTAGACGTATAAGTGCATTGTCATCTTTGAGCAGTCTGGTGACTGAGGAGATGAACACTGGATGATGAGTGGGCGCGAAAACTAGCACTTTACAGTTCACAATTCCAAGGACGATTCCGAAGTCTCTTGCTTTTTTATGACAAACCCAGTGTGGTTGGTTTTGATAGCTTGATCGTTTCACCAGAATCCACTTACAAATTAGTTAAAGAAGAGACGGAAGGATTCGAAAATCACTGGCAAATATTTGCGAAAAAATACCTTACTCCGAAAAAAATTAGGAGTTTCATGGTGGCAACAATCTGTAGCACACTCTTGACGCATGATTTTCATTCTTAGAGAACATGATTAATACTCACCATTGTTCCGTTTTGCGTAGACGTCTAATTCTTCTTCAACATCACATTCGATACAGAAACTGGTTAGTGTATTCAATAATTCGTTGTGTAAAGACTTCTTTAAATGTAAATCCATGAATGTGTGTTTGACTCTCCTTACGTTTCATTAAATTTCGCCAATATGAACTGCCTTAATGGGAAACCTTTGTTGCTGTCGCGGATATGGACTTTGTACTTCTGTTTCAAAACCAGATGTCTACATAATATCATTAGCAAAGGTCTCTTACCTATGAAATGTTATACGTATAAACGTCTCTCTGACCATCAAAAAGACATGCAGGAGAGACAGGCTGGGAATTCACAAGATACCCTGCACTGAGCAGCCACCAAGTTATTGATTCTTTCTATAACAGTTGTCAAGGAACTTATCCCTAAGTTCCTATTGTTTCGAAGACGCTCCACACCGATAAATACTAAGTACTTTCTTCGATTTTAAGTCCAAAACACCAGTATTGTAAGAAGGAAGTTATATTGTTGGAAGCTGAAATATAGAAGAGTACAAGTCTACAAACAAATGATTTATACAAATTAATTGAGTATTTTTATTCGTTTTCGATCGTCGTCGTCAAACTTGTACACGATCGAACTATTCGCACCTCCAAGTTGCCCAACAGTGGCTACCAGTTCCAAACACTTGCTAGAATGACCCTTGCAGAAAGCAACGTAATCATAGCAGCACTTCATGACGCTCGTCGCACATCCTCTTATCTATTCACTACCAATTACCACTCTGATAGTTTGTCACTCATTCTGCCTCATTTCTACTAACAGTGACGTATGCAAGCCTCAGTCGTCTTTACTCCCGCTCCCCGGTGTGTGGGACCACAGCCTAAATAGAAACATTCATTCTCAACCATTGATTCCACAGTTAATCATTATCTCCGTGTTCATGTCATTCTCATCAATAGCCTCCCCGGCGTATACGACCCGTCTGCTGTCTTTAATACCAATCAATTCATTCGCGGATGTAGAAGACTAGAAACAACTTCAGAAGTAAGCACGACGAACAATTTAACAAAATTATGCGATAAAAACAAGATACGAAAACAACGATAAAACGCAGTGAATCCAAAAAACACCAATCGATATGGCACCACACATTTATACAAACAGTACACATAACCCCGCAGATCATGTCTCGATGTAATTCCTTTGAAGAATTGCAGGACTTACACCAGTACGCCTGCAACCCTTCTCAGATTAATGATTCTAAGCTGAAGAATGTTCGGACACAAACAAGACTAACCAACAATTACATCAATTGGAACCCACTCAGTTACTTAATAAAAACATATTGACAATCAACACATCAAATGTTGTGGATTCCGGCTTGATGACCTCCCCTTGAAGAACTGTGGGACCTACAGCAGTACGCCTACATTCCTTCTCAGGTTGATGATACAAGTGGGAGACGTCTGGACACAAACAAGGTCACCAACAGATAGATGAGAGATGATATCAATTCAGTATATACCACATGAATATATGTACAAAATCACACACCAAGTACGATGGACTGCGCTTCGACGTACTACCCTAGAAGGACTGTATGACTTACAGTAGTACGCCTACAGCCCTTCTCAGGTTGACGCTCTAGGTTGGAAAATCGTCGCAGAGTTCATTTGCTGATTTCTTTCTATCATCTATATCCTCAAATCTGAACGGTGACACGCCCATGTCATTGTATCGTAGAATAAAGATGACTAACAAACATACGACGTATCTGACCAATCAAGCATAAGCACAGAGCAATTTACACCAACGATAATAACATTCAAATAGCAACTTGGAACTTGAAAGGCTTTTATTCGTGCAAGTCAGTTTAACAATTACCCTCTCATACACAGTTGGCTTATCCTCACTAAACTGACCATTGACATTCATCCTTTCAAATGGACCTATACTAGCATAGTCATAGCATAAGACACGTCAGTTCATGGACGTCGCCTTCACTGTGGATGACAATTCTAACGAAGACTGAGTGATACAAGCTGATGGTGCATCAGAAGCTCCTTGCAACACGCTGATGGTTGGAGGTCTCCCATCAGTGTACTGCTTTCGTATTTGTACAAGACTCCCTACCATTCAGTTTGGTTCAAGTGCCTGATAGCAAGAAGTTGACTATTTCTTTTCTGTAGACTTTACAGAAGAAGATGTCGTTAGACATAGAGTTGTAAGTTTGTGATGAATATAGAAATAAGGCATGAACTGGAATATTCTGGTTCCACCTTTCTGCCCAGCCACTACAACTCACCAACTAAATGAAGCGTTCCACCAAAAGGCAGCTGGCGTACCACTCTAAATCCCCAAACCTACCTGGGAGTTCCATGTCGCACTTTATTGAAGTGGTGATGTGAGACAAAGAGCGACTTCTAAGCCCACAAAGTGAAAACTGAAAATCCAGATAATGTTATAGGTATGTACCCGATGAACTGCTGTCTGACTGAAAGAAATCGTCACACTTTGTGTATATATATAAGTAGGGCCAGGCAACAGATCGTTTACTGAGAAAATCAACAAATATTTACAGACTTTTACGCATATTATTATGGGTTATTGTCAGCGAGGAAACAGCGTCTTCTGATCTGTCGCTTTATCACTGGAGGTAATCTGTCATCTCTTTGTGGCCGTTTCTTTGAAAGTCAGACCGTATATATACGAATCGTATCCGCCCACGCAAAGTCTTTGTTCTTGTTTTTCTCATGACCAAGATTTTGGAAGTAAACATTGACGCAAATTGCTGTCTATCAATTTTGGATAGCAGACAGCTCTCATCACATTATTCAAGTTCGAAAAAATGTAACTTATTAACGCAATCATCCGTGGTCTTATTCCAAAAGCGCTGGAACGTATACCGATGACTGAACTGAACACCACGGACAAAAATGGTAGGTCTGCTGACGGAGACGTCGGGTGCATACAAGCCTCGCAGACTAACAAAGGGACACAGGGCAGGTTTTTATGCTGGAAGTGGCTTCAGTAGCTGTTTCAAGAAGTAGCCACTTCACCCTTCAAAGGCGAAAAACACCTGTGTCTAGGTGAGCAAATGAATGGTTGAAACGACGCCACAGTCTCCGGAAGTAGGGTTACGAGTATCAAAAATATTCAGATGCTTTCATAATTATATCAGAATAGGTGGGACACATCACGATATGCGCCATCTCCAAGCGACATGGTCTTACTTTACGCCAGGGAGAGGTTTAACACGAGATCAACAATCTCTAGAGGAATCTATGTCCCTCACTTCTGGCGAAGACTGCGGAGAATTTCAAGGCATATTGGTTGCAAAATGGATTTATAAGGCCCTTTATTGAACACAGGTATTTTGTTATTAGAGAATAGTTACAAGTAGTAGATGTGGCGCATGACGACACTGTCAAATATAGCGATTATAACAATGAGGTTTTACTGAGCCAAGGTTCATTTTGACAGAAATAGGTTCCACGATAACCGGAACTCACTAGGCTCCGCAATGATGATGGAAAGACTGAGGGCCCCTTATTAACTCGTGAAATATGACGAACTAGAAAGTTTAGATACAGAATTTTTAAGATTTTTTGAAGATGGAATGGCCTTCAGTATGTCAAACTGAGCCTATGAGTCAGTATGTCAATATGCTGTCGCGGCTAGGCACAATCTATTGGTTCACAAAATAATACACTGCACTAGAACTACTGCTAAACTGGTGATCCCATCTACATATGTAATAAATATGCAGCACACTATTATTGTTTGTGAAAATCTTAGACCAGTGGCATTATGGTAATTCACTTTGGATTTCCATCATAGTTCCTCACCCACTGCCTACTGAACCCATTGAAAGTGCCACATCGTTTGGGCGGGTTGTGTCGGAAACTATGTGGAACCCTCTTGTTGTCAGCGTCAATGGATTGGCTTGCCAGCCAAGTCGGTTTAATATGGGGAAAAGGACTATTTCACAACCAGAACCGTCTAGTGTTTATATGCACAGGAAGAGAGCTCGCTTAGATAATCTTACGGAAGAAGAGAAAATGATCAGAAGGTACTTCGCAATAACTGTGTTCACTTTAATGTTTCAGGAAAATACTAAATCGAGAGGCGGCTCAAAAAGCACGTGATCGCAAGAAAGACTTAATGGAAAGCATGGAGGAAAGCTTGGCCCAACTACGATGGGAGAATGAATATTTAAGGTCATCAAATAGAATGCTACGGCTAAAGTTTATCGAACAGGAGGAGAAGTTTCAGACACTTCAGAAGAAACTAGAGGGTATTATAAAACATATGGGCAATATTACTGAGAGGCGGATTGAGCCACAAGAGTCTGCAGCACTCCTCCCTCAGCAGAAGGGAGTGGCTCTCTGCCTCTCCGTACTACTATGCCTTTACAATTGTCAGAGTCAGAATCCTCCTGCAATCCCCTCTATGAAGACGCTCCGGACGATATATCATCAACGTTGTTCGATGCACAAGTCGTTGAGGTTACATCAGAAAATGTATCTGAAACCCAGAAGCCTGGAAACTTCGATCCCACTGACAACTTGACACCAAGTTCTCCTGCTTTATATGATAGCATTTTATGCAGTCTGCAGGATGATCAACTTGAAGATATTCCTGGACTAAGTGATGCATATGATTCAGAAGAGAGTCTTAGTGACCTTTTAGAACTTTTGAATGGTGAGGCGTTTGACCATGATGTTTCTACAACGAACTTCAATTAATTTATTTCCAATCCCTGTGATCATGTTATCAGAAGCACTTTTCATTCTGTAACATATTGTACATATTTCATCTCACTACTTAATATTATTGATCTCTATACTCATTATTTGCTTTGAGTCATTTACAGTAGGATTGCCTGATACCTGGTTAGGTCGCTTTCACACATCGTGAACGTCCCACTATCTATGTTCAGGGTGAGATACTCTACTAATGCGGATTTTTCTTAAACTGCCCTTGAGGATTATCTGCTTGCCTGAATTTATCTGACAGGCGAGTTTGTCGTCTCTTGGTGAATTCAGCCTGCTGGTAATACTAATGTCATGGTTTAGGAAGATCCGACAATACTGTCTCGCTCATTGTGTCATTTTTTCGTTACAGATTGAATTTTGAATTAAATTGTGTAGAGCATAGCTCAGCAAACTAATTCAGAATTGAAACTCAGTCAAAATCGTAGGCTGGGATGTGCCACTTCAGTAAGTTGCAGCCGGTTGTCTACTATTTCCTGTTGTTGGTTAGATAAGAAGATTCAGGCGCGGTAGTACTTGAGTTAGTGGAGTTAATTAAGTCATACCCCGCCCTCTCTGGAGCCAGGTGGTGTTCGTAAGCAGTCGTCCGATAATAAAGAAAGTCTGTATTTTATTCTGATTAACCTGAAGTATTTGACTCGCCAATAATATAATCTGTAATAGTCGGCAGTTACGGATAGACGTTTAATGAACAAAGTCGTTCTATGATACTATTGTAGGTTAGGGTCCAGTAGTGTGGTGTCTAAGGTTACATGTTGGTAATGGTTCTTTGGCCTGCTTGCCGAACTCATGTTGAACCTATGGGTTATTCATTGGTCCTGTTTGCTTATTATTTCCCCTAGTAGGGTGGCGGGCACCTCGCTAATTTATATAGGTTAAGTATGGAGATCAAGTTTTCAGCTGGGTTACTTTAAACATTGTGTTTATTGATGAATTATGGTCCATTTATCTTTACAGGTAGTTGTATGTGCGATATTTCTGACGCCTTGTTTCATGCTATTTACTCATTACTCAGTTTGAATGTATGTAGTAAAACATCGAAATTTGCGTAATCTGGGGAGACATTTACCATACTAGTTGTCACTCAAACAAGTTATTTACCAAATAAGAGATTTGAAGTCCTCCCCAAGCTTCCTATAATGCTGAATTAAATTTCACTAATTCTGAAATAATTCTGTAGTGAGTAAATTCAGAATCTGTTCTGAAATGGATTCTTTAATGGTACAGACTAGAACACAGTGATGGTTCCCAGGATGATTGACATACAGCACCGTGTTCTTTTTCTAGGCATCTTCAGGAGTAGATCAGAACCTACTGTGTTTGCTTAACAGCGTTGTTCCAGTCTTCACAGGACGTATTAAGCATGGACTAGCGTTACTTCAGAACGAAAAGACCTAGTTCGACACCCAGCTTTTTTTAAAAGTACGACCAGCGTTATTTCAGAACATATTGGGTACATAAAGTATTCGTTTACCATAAAAAGGCGTTATCGAAGAATAGGTTAGAATAAGTTTAGAATTGTTCTAGGCTTGGGTCAGCAATGATTTTAAATGGTAAAATGTTGGACGACATATTTATGCAGTTCATCTACCTTATTACGGTTCGTGTAGTGTCGTAATACTTAACTCTAACACAGTTATTGGCCTATTACCTGCATTGGATGGTCAAAGCTTGGTAAGTAGGGTCTTCCCCTAGTTTCTGATTGATTAAATGGATACTGACTCGTCGACGTGATATTTTTACTCATTTGAAACATCTTGGTATACTATAGGCACCAAGAGATGAGTCACGCAAAAATAATAAGGCAATACGAAGAAAAGGAATAGATTAATTAAGGTACAACATAAGTACGAGTAAGCATACTCATCAAGAGCATTCGAAGAAGCTGTCATTACTTCGCGTTGTTTTCAGAAATGGAGCAATGTATTTGTCTATCTAATAAACCACGATATGGAAGCCCAGACTGGTATTTCATGTACTTGGTTCGATAGATTAGTTTGGAGAAAGTACACACAAATTTATTTTTTGGGACGGAAAGAGCTTACTGCTATTCTTTGGCTGCTAACAACCTAAAGATCACAAGATTTATTATAAGTGTAGGTGTGTGATATACTTTAGTTAAAAGTGCATTTCTTAATTGCTACTGCAGTTATGGTACTAGTTTGAATACAGGAAAGTTAAAGTCGAACAATTGAAGTTTAGTCATACATAGTTTGACAGAAGTTTAGGAGTTAAGAGTAGATGGAAGGAGTCCAAAGATATGGTAAGTAGGAATAAAATAATGAAGTAAGTCAGAGGCTTAATAATAATTGACATCGTTATATTCACTTCTTCTCAGTTCACTTAACTTATCAATAATCTTATCACATCCCGTCGCCCAGTTTATTTCTCCAATCTCGAATCCGGTTGCTCTTAAAGTGTTTGCCTCCCTCACTGAGTGCCTATCCACATTACAACATGTAGCTTATTGCTGCGTCGGTGGTACAGTGGTTAGGACTCTCGCCGACTATGCACATGGTCCGAGGTTCAATCCCCTGCCGACGCAGACCTGATGTCTATGGTCGGTCCGAAATGCACAATCCGAAATCTATGGTCGGCCTGCAAAATTTGGGCTACTGATATCCATGCTGAAAATTCCCTACTTGTACCAAAAATACAGTGTGGAATCAAGCTATAATAAAAAAATTAATTGTAATGCTTTATTAGACACCTGTACCACGAATTTTATATTGAGAAATCGCATATGTTAGATATGCATGGAGTCAGCTGTCCATCAGATACCACTCTTATAATTTGGGAGTTGACCTGGTGGGGTATCAAGTACCGAGAAGTCTCGAAAAAGAACAAAACAGTTATCCAGTGCCCCCTGGTTTCCAATGGTTCTCTATTCATGACGAATTCTACCTTATGTTTCATATTCAATATGAAGGGATCCCTAGGTGGTTACCGAACTTTTTTAAGTTCATTAGTACATCTTTAATGAGACTAAACAGAAATGGAGACTGGGAATTCCTGACGGACACTACTGGTTGTCATCACTTCAGATGACAACTCTCCTTAATCAGTTACCTGGCTCTGTAAGTTCGAGTAGAGTCCCTTGATCGGTGCAATGTATTTTCTCGACATTCTCTTCACAGCCAAACATCGCCATAGTGCCCCTCGGTTGACGGAATCTAATGCCGCCTTTAGGTAAAGAAATATGGCGACTGTTGGACTCCTGTGTTCCAGAATCTGTTGACGAGTGAAGATGTGATTAATACACCTTCTTCCTGGTCTAAAGCCTGCTTAGTTCTCCCGTGTTTGTGCCTCCTGAGCACCACTTAGTCTGCGCATTATTATTGAGCCTAGAACTTTAGTTACAATATTAGTCAAGCTAATCCGCCTGTGATTATTACAATAAGACTTGTCTCCTTTCTTGTATATGGGGATAATCAGTGACCTACACCAACCCGACGGGACTTCCACTGATTCCCAAACGCTGCCTAATACCTTGGCGCAGACAGTAAACTGTTTCTACCACACTTAAATACCTCTGGAATCATTTCATCGGGTCCCAGGGCTTTAAATCATTTCAGACTAATGAAAACTTTTGTAAACTCAGTTATGGGCGGAGGACCTGTGTTTATATCCCATTTAGGGAGGTGTTGGATGCTGGGTAAGTTGGACATGGCTGCAGGGCAATTAAACTGTTCCTCAAAGTGTTCTTTCCAACTTTTCAGTCGTCTGTCTTGGGAGCTAATTATGGTGCCATCTTTGTCGGAGATTGTTTCACTTATCATTTGCCTTTTACCACCTGTTTCCCTGATAAGTTTAAATAGTTGTTTGGCGTTACCTATGGCCAATGCCTTTTCCTTAGCTTTTTTCGCCCACCACTGTTCACAGTCGTTGGGAAGACTTCTTGATAGTTTGCGTTTGAGTAGCTTTTGCTTCTCATCATATCCGTAGCTCTCCGGAATCAGTCTTTTTGCAGTAATCAGTTCGAATGAGGTAGTAGAAATTCAGTGGCTCTTACTAACCCTTGGTTTTACGTAATTAACAGCCTTTACATATGTGCCTATAGCTAACTATATGTTGTGCCAGGCCTCCTCAGGAGGAGTCTTGAGTCATTCATCCAGAGAAAAAGGCTGTATTGCTAATAGAAGTTGTACATTTGTGACCGCTGAATTCTATAAAATTTCACAATTCGAAACCTAATTATCGGATAAAGCATTATTTAAATACAAACTCTGAGTAATCAGATGACAATAGAAATAAGTGGAGTATTAATGAAAGTTAGATATCGGGCAGTCGTTAGTACTTACAAGTTAGGTAGAGTACTGGATTATTGGATAACTAGACAAATTACGTTAAGTAGGGGTTGGTCAACTCTAGATTATCAACAGCACTACCAATAGCTTACAAGATCGTGTGAGAAGGAATTGAAAGATTATGGGCAAGCGTGATGCCAGCTAAAGAGGACCGTGGAGAACAGGATAAAGTGGAGATGTGATTTTGAAACCTTATGTTTCACTTGGAACCCAAGAGGACAATAATATAAAAACAGAGGAATGCGCATTAGTAGTTTCGGTGAGGTCAAGAAGTGAAGGAGAAATGACAATGTTTCATATATATGTCAGGAATATTAATGTCCAACAGTCATGTTGATCTACTGCATATTAGAAATATGCATTTTACTCTGAAATATTGGATTAGTTGACTGACAATATATATTCTTTTCAGTATACGAAATTTAGATGATATAATAATCAACATGGGAGAAACCGTCCTAATCCCATCATATATGAGGTAAAACTTATCAAGGGAAATTTTGAGCATAATAAAAATCTCCACTAAGCCGTATAAAAGCAGAAGCGTTCGGCGAAGAGTTATTCTTTTCAGCGATATCATTCTCAAGAGGTGCAATCGCATACATTTAGTAGATTTTCATAACACATGAAAGCAATGTTTTCGAAGATGTGTCAGTGAAATTGTAAGATTTAGATAACAATTACGTAGCACAGAAGACGGTAATAGAGTAGAAAGCAGTATAAAGTAAATTTAATTGACAAGTTTGAGTAGAACTCAACCAAAATTGAAAGAGACTCAGGTTAAGAACAGTGTAGTTAGGAGTGGAAATGTAATGGTGAGGAATAATATGATTAAAAATGCTAAAACAGTTGGATTACGCATCAAGTGTTGAGACAGATTAGGCATATTGTAGGTTCAGTGACTGGTTAAACTTCTGCATGCAGAATTCAGGATTTAACACTCTGAATCGCCATATTTCAGTGTCCAAGAATAGAGCTGCTATAAAACCATGAGGGTAAATGTTCTACGATAGCAAATACTTAGTACTGCCGATATGCTTTACTCCACAGGAACAAGTGGAGTGATAGATATACATTGATGAGGCCGGAAATGGTAGATTACCCTTTACTCTCATTCGAATCACTGGTTTTTGTAGAGAAAGTAAGTCAACGGTCAGCTGAGAAGGCTTTCTCCAATGGACAGGGAAGGTAGTATTTCGCTAATGAGTCTCCACTGAAGTGAAGATTCAGATAGAAAAGCTCTTGGGGGCAGAAAGTATGCACAGTTTTAATGGTGAAGGCTTCATCGATTTCGTGATTACGCTTTCAGGGTAACCATTTTCGATGAAAATCTTTTTTAGTATTTTCAAGGTGTCAGGACTGCAAATATTGTAGATTCTAAGACTAAATGGGTAGATCAGCTTTCATTTTGTATGTAAGGGCATTCAACTATGTAAGTCCGTGAGATGTCCGTCCCGTTTTAAACGATATTAAAACGGAGATTGATCATCTTTCTGTTGAATAATCAGGTGGATTAGACTTTTGTGTTGTATAACTGTTTTTCAGTTATTGCAGTCAGAAGAACTTAATACTGCTTGATAGGAATAAATGATTCATATTTGTGAGTTATGAGCGATCAATATACTTTCTCAAATCAATATACACTTACAAAACTTCCAATATTGCCCTTTCATGTGTTTATACTCAACGTGTTTCTGAGAAAAATACAATTGCTACTTTTCCTGTATCGATTATTTAATTCAATTCAAATTAGTCAGGCTTATTAATATGGTGTATATCGATTGCAAATAAGTCATCTTTGATGTGATATTATTACTGTCAACATTAGTTGATATAAATTCTCTGGAGTAAGTAGATCTAACTTAAAATCAATGAAATTTCTGTAAACCAACACCTGTAAACATATTTAAAACTGTTCACAAATATATTTTTAGAAAAAAGGCTGACACCACTACACTCAGGGTAAATTACATTAGTTTACATTTCTGTTACATTTGCAATCACATCGAACCTTTGGATTTGAATTTAATTTGCTGTAAAATCGCAACTTGATACATTAACATAAATTCAAGATATGTAGCTACCTTAATAAATTAAAACACTGTACACTTCTAAAAATAAACCATTTGCGACTACTTTTTAAATTTTGTATTCGCTCATATATTCTTCATAATCGATAAACGAAAGTAATTATCAGTAATAAGCTGACAGCTAAGCAATTTCAAGTGGGAAAGGCATTCTGCGAAATCCAATTAATCGATATTTCGTGATACAGGAGTCTGGATTCCCATCAGAAATCAAATATTCAAGGTCTACTGTGAACTTAAAAGAGTTGTTAACCCAGGCAAATAGTGTCGGCAAGAAAGCTAGTAAAGAGACTGCGCAATCCTTATATATATATATATATATATATATATATATATATATATATATATATATATATATATATATATATATATATATATATATATATATATATATATATATATATATATATATATATAAGACCAATCAGCCAAGTCAAAGGAACACACAGTCAACTAAGCAACCTGACGTAGGCATTCGAATTAAGAGTAAATTAATAATACAGCAGAATAGTAAAAATTTGTTGACTGCTACACCAATGGCAATCATACTGCGAAGCATGTGGTTTTCACAGAATGGTTATCAATGACTTAAAACGACTACCTGGTAAATGTAATTATGATTTTAAGACGAATCTCTGGGCAATTTTAGTGGGTAATAATGGTGTATTGGATGAAGAAGGAAGGTAACTAGACAAAGCAGTGAACGGCCATCAATTGAGACGGTTGGGATGTGTTACGCATGCTGAGAAACTGCCTTCTAAGAAACAGTGATGCTAACTGATATACGATTAGTCTAGAAAAGAATTAGAGACGACCAGACTTAAAACACGGTAGCAAACCATGAAGTCGCCGACTGTTGGCTTGTGCTATATAGGGTGTGAATTGCCTGGCTGGGTGTCCCTGAAGGTTAGCGCTTAGTGGTTGGGTAATCCTGGTGACATGGTTTCAAGATGTTCAAATGGGGACGAAATAAGTCTGTTATATAGGAACGACTTAATGCAACAGAATATTTAAATGTCATTGTTCATGCATATTTTGGTCACAGGAATTTAAGCAGTTTGTAATGATCACTTTGATTACCTAGGAAATTTTGACTAGTCTCATAGACGTGAGTAGGTAAAAACCTCCTTCAATATTAGTTGAAGTTAAATACATGTGGTAGACAAGAATGGAGTGCTTCAGTGGCAAAAGTTATAACACAGGCATGTACTCTTTTCTCTAAGCG
This sequence comes from Trichobilharzia regenti, assembly GCA_944472135.2. Classification (NCBI taxonomy): domain Eukaryota; kingdom Metazoa; phylum Platyhelminthes; class Trematoda; order Strigeidida; family Schistosomatidae; genus Trichobilharzia; species Trichobilharzia regenti. Next base: position 52,668,254 of record OX235263.1, read on the forward strand.
AATGGAGTACACCGACTAAAAATCTTCGATAAATACCAGTAGTTTGTTCACCTGCTCCCGTACAGATGTATACGCTTTTTTCCGAGTGATGGATGAATAATATGGTTTTGAAGGCATACAGAGATTAATACGTCTGGAATCCAATGAAACTAATATGTCATAAGAAAACAAACGCATAAATCCTCGTCCTCATCGAAGTTTAAAACTAAGTACAGTACAAACACGCTGGGAATAAATGAGATAAGGACACATCCTGACTAGTGATTCAAGTCATCTAGAGAATACTATACTTATTTTCAAGTGCTACTTTGTAAGGAATCGACTGGTTTAAAGTTTGATTACGGATTGATATCGGTTAGAGAAACAATGAAAACCAGAGAGTACTAGACGACTGTTTTGTCCTAGTTTGGGACTCCTCATCGGCACGCACTACCCATGGCCGAACCCAGGACCTTCAAGTTACGAGGCAAGCGCACTGACCATTCAGACACTGAGACGGGATTCAATGACCCATGAGTTTCAACTCCTATTCTCCTACTGATATCGATTCGTGATCAAAATTGAAATCCTATATATTGATTAAGTGTAATCTGAAGAACACAAAAGGTTAAAAACAGGAGATTATACACATATTAAATGACTGAAAGTTGATATTGATTATGAAGTAAGCGTGAGCTGAATATGTTACCTAAAAAGGCAGTGAAAGCTTCACACATAAACTGTCCAGCTCAGAAAATACAGCTACACAATTAGGCGATTAGTAAAAATCAATCCTATAATCTTTTATTTGGATATTAAGTGGTAACTAATGTCGTGAGACCATCCTAGGAGGCTTACTATCACGGTAACATTAGTTACTACGTAGTGCTCAATCAAAGTGTTCATTACAGGAGCTTGAATGGCTCAATGGTTACGTCTCTGACGGAATCACTGGGGGACGCGGGTCTGAATCTCAGAAGAGAAATGAGTTCCGTCAAGATCGAAGATACGACTGCTAAAAGCACGACACCTAGGTGGTGTTTAAGGCTTCTTACCTCCAACTATCCAATACTAAATAACTTCATCTACTTACTTTTAGGTTGCTTATATCATTCTGGTTACAACTTTTCCAGTCAAATACTACGTTTTTCTGTAAACCGTAATTTTTAAATGAGCGAACAATAAATCACTAATTTCTATTATCCCTTCTATAGCTACACACAATTGATCTTCTGTAGAGTGACAGGAAAACAATAACAAATAAAAAAACCAATATAGCTCATATTGAATTTATGTAAAATGTGTGACTGAAATAAACAAAAAAGAGAAAGAAAGAAAAATCATAATATTACATGATCCATATTCAAATTTAGAAAAAAAAATCTATTGAATATTATCTCTTCATTATACTTATTACAATTGCCTAAAATGAAGTTCCACAAAAAGTGTGATAAATGAACTTCCAGAAGGCTTAAATAAGTATAAATAAAGTTAGTGAATATTAAAAATTCGATAAGACAGAAAAATACATTCATAATAGCCAATCAGTATCAATAGGAAATCAATACAAATACCCATTACCTGAACTTGTGTGCCTACCAAAGTTGTTTGTACACAGTTCAAGAAAAACAATAAGAGAAATAAAATATTATTCAATATAAAGAAAAAAAAGATCAAGAAGTAGTATTTCTGACCAAATAAACACACCAAAATAAATCGATAAATCAATAAATAGGTAGGAAAGGTAGTAAATATTGACAAAGTATTATAAATGTAATCAACAAAGTCAAAGTCATTGATGTTTCCAAAAAAAGAAATATAAATTAGAAATAGTAATTATTAGAGCATTAGATTACTCATAAAAACAAACCAAAACAGCAGTGAAAAATAGATAAATCCAAAGAAAAAAAATACTAGAAAGTAGTAATATGTATTGAATCTTGTCAACTTTTATCATTACAAATTAGTTTTTGGTATTATTCAAGTTGTAAATCATCAAACAGTGAAGTAGTATTATCAACACGTGAATCTAAATAACTTTGTGTTGTTCTTTGATAAGGAAATATCGATGATGATAATGATAAACGACTTGAATTGGAAGCTGGTAATGTATACATAGGTGCTAATGAATTGAAATTTTGATAATGTGATTGTAACCAATCGATAGCCGGTGAACCCAAGTATTGAATCAGGCGTAGCATAGCTCTACAATCACCTTCTGCACTATGCGCATTTTTATGCTTTTCACCGAATACACGTTCGTACACATCAGCTAAGTGAAAGGAATGCTTATTTGTAGTAGTAGTAGTAGTAGTATTAGCTAACTTTTTTGGACTAGAATGAGATATAGGTACAGGAGAGGCTGACTGATCATCAGTTGAAATAAAACCTGAATCATCTGAGTTTGTTCCAGAAAGTTGGGAGGCGAACTCACGAAACAAGTGTAGAGTATCTGTGCATATAATCGGTGCATTTGTGCAATCATTCAGATTATAGTTTTTTCCCTTTACACTCATTATTTGAGCTTTTAATAGTGGAAAATCAAAACGTAGTCCATTATGGGCAATTAAACATACAGGTGAATCTAATCGATTTAAGAATAACTGAATAAGATCTACAGCACTGGAATCGAAATCTTTTTGGTGGAACAGATTATCAGCATTTAAACCTGAAAATGTTAAGACTAATTAACGTGTATAAACACTTGCCTGAGATTTTAGAAGCTATAGATGAAATAGTTCGTGTAGGATTAAAGCACAAGGTAAGTTTATTTTCTACTCTTGGTTCTTCAGTAGCAGTCTCCAGATTAAAACGACTAGATGCTAGCATGCATAATTCTGTTATTTCGGGTTTGAAATTTGCAGATGGTAAGCCTGTAGTTTCGACATCAAACAAAACAAGGGTTGATAGAAATATTGGTCTTGAAGACTTCTACAAATAAACATGGCAGTGTAAAGTGAAAACTTACGCTCAGCAGCGACTTCATTTTTCAACTAGTTCCACTCAAAAAGAGGTCAACCTATAAGGCATAAAAATTAACTACTCACATAACTGTCTTTTTATGTGAAAAACAAAAATGTGACAAAATTACGTCTAGTGGCCGAGAAACGCACATAGTTATCACCTTCCCCTAACACTTAACAAGTGAGTATAGGTAATTATATATATATATATATATATATATATATATATATATATATATATATATATATATATATATATATATATATATATATATATATATATATATATATATATATTATATATTATATATATATATATATATATATTATATTTGCTTTAACAGACTACTGCGAATTTCAGAGAAACACAATAGAGTATTTTTACAACTCGCCAAACGCCGGGTAGATAAAGACAAGTAAGCTAAGAATCATGACAGAAAACGAGATAATTCAGACTACTGAATTTATCAGTGCATAGTATAAGGCTTTGAAAGCAGTTTTCAATTTGAAATAGGACAAACTCTCTTGGAGTGGTGCAGTTGAATGGAAAATACTGCAGCTAGAAGCGGAAGAGGATTCAAGTGCAGAGGTACAAAGATGACTTATTGGATCATTCCTCTTTCTGAAATGGTATCTAACAGTTGTCGTGTTTCCCAATTTAAAGGTGGTATTTAACTTAGATCAAGAGATCTTGTGGTTATATCCGGTAGGGAGGCGAGTCCGACAGAAGAGTATGTCGTGGCAATCTCTGGCCGTATGCCAAAAAAGTACACCACACTGATCAAGGCACTCCACTCGAACTCATGCAACCAAGTACGAGGTTATGAACTGTTGTCATTTGAAGTGATGACAACCAGCAGTGTCCGTCAGGGATGCCTACTGTCCCCATTTCTATTTCATTTCATCATATATGTACTAATGGTCTTAACCCTAACTTCAGCGACTTAGGGATTGACTTGTTACCAGGGTATAATCTCGGTGGCTTAGAATATGCGAACGATATACTCCTCCCTGCTAGGTTAAGACGCTGACAAAATGCAGAGTCTTATAAACACCTTGAGTAGCAATCTTTGAGTGTTTGGCATGCGATTCACTCCTACAAAACGTAAGGTGATGCTACAGGACTGGACTACATAGACTCTTAGCTTAAAGATAGGGAGTGAAGGGGTAGAGGGTGTCGACTACTCCACTTATTTGGGAAGTTGCATTAGCCCCAAATGGTTGATCGCTGACGAAATCTCAGCACGAATACAGAAAGGATCATTTAGCATAAGCCAACTTACACCATCTCTGGCGTCGACGTGATGTCAGACTGTTGACTAAGGGACGTTTGTACTACTCAGGGGTTCTCTCCGTCCTTCCCCTTGATGGCTGTGTGACGCAGTCAGTGAAAGTGGGAGACATGCAAAGGCTAGCTGTCTTAGGTTGTAGGTGACTACATTCTACCCCCCCCCCCCATGTTAGATGATGTAATATGAGGTGAGTAAAAATGAGGTTAGGAGTCGAGTGAACTGATAACCCTTTCAATGGAAAATAGTCACCAAGGCCATCCTACATGGTACTAAGTTGACATCTACGTTGTACGCTGCACTTATGGGTTACGAGATGTTCACATAGCCATTATCGATACACGGAAATAATACCACGATAACGATAAATTAGCAATTTAGACTGACTTAGAAGAACAAACCAAACAGTATTAACGTTGAAGTTTGAAAATCGTTTCAAGCAATGGCAGTAATGTACCCTAGTTAACCGTCTTACTATCCCCATCAATGGATAAGTCAGTATCACCTTACATTAACAGTCGCAAAGTCAAGACAGCAGCACACTGTGAAATGACTGCAGCAAAGACATTCTGGATTGTGGGGTTACTTTGTATATATAACGATAAGTTTAGAATACTTAACCTAAGTAAAATCCCATTCTCAACGGAGAGAACGGTGAATTCCTTGGCTTGAGGCAATCATTTTGGAACAGCTAAGAAAACTAGACATTAGGCCGACGAATAGATAAATACACTCTGCAGTGTAAACTGGGACCAGAAGGCTTCCTTACTAAGCTGTCATCTTGTCAAGTGCCTTTAAAAAGTATGGTGAATGCCAAATTACCAGATAACACACTGTCCCTTGCATTTGAGCATACTTTTTTGGTCAGTGACCGCAGTGCCTTTGCATCAATAAACAAATGCATGCTACTTACCCCCAAGTGTTTTTTTAAAAACAGCCATAACATATAAACTGTGATCAAGATTTGACCAAGAGGTTCCACAATAATTGGGTACCGAGTGAGAAGTAGACATTTGTAAAATCTCAGCGAAACTGAAATGAGTAATTCCAACGTTTCGTTCGTCAAACTCGTCCGAACTTCTTCAGGGAAATTAATCGAAACTAAAATAACAGAGGTTTATACGTAAAAATGACATTTCTTGTTTGGTTTTCATGGGACTAAGGTTTGACAGAAGGGTTTTTGTTTGTATGAATAAGGACTGACTGCAGAAGCTTTACAGGTATGGGTGAATCCCAACAGTTTGAACAGAGGTGAAGGTGTGATGTAAGCTGATGCATGGTAAATCCTGATTACTAAGTAAAAATTAATATATATCTCTGATTAATCGTACTTAGTCTAAATTTTACAGTTGTTTACTCATAAACACACAACACTGCATACCGCATATAAATATACATTTCCATATTCAGTTATCTACGACCATGAACTTTTAGTCGAACGTAATCACTAAAATTCTGATGAAACGGACACTTTTTTTTAAAGTGTTTAACGAGTGTAGACTAATATTTGTAAGTCTGAGGTCAAATTTTGATCACAGTTCGTGCAATTTTGTTTATTATATTTTGATGCCTGTTTCACGACTCATATAACTGGACAAAATTTTAAAAACAAAAAATGTCCTTTTTATATATAAACTTCTATACGTTAATTTCGATTTATTTCCTTGAAGAAGTTAAGACGAGTTTGTGAACGAAACGTTGAAACTGCTTATTTCAATTTTGTTGAGATTTTACCAATATGATTTTTACGGTTATAGTAATAAGGATAAAAAAATTTCGATAACCATTTTTAAAGACGAGGTGAACTACAGCATTTCTGTCCCCAGGTAAATGAAACAAGATATTTATGGAGATTTCATTTTATTGAGAAGTTTTATGCCACTTTTCCATTAGTCAAAGAGGTGGTGTGTGAAAGAATTCGATTATGGGTAAATTTTTGTTTTGATAGTCTCACAGTGTTATACAGTAGTGTTTACTGAGTAAACATTATGGAATGGAATTATACTCTACCACAGTGCACAAGTTTTATTCTTATATCAATGAAAGAATTCGCCCGGGAGGATTCTCGGCAGAGAATTCTGGTATATTTTTAATTGTAGTGTTTCCAGTTCGGAAACGAAGAGGTGACTAGCTCTCAGTACATTTTCATATAATTAACGTTAATAAGGACTTTTCAGGCATTCAAACAGTGGCGAAGTACAAGAATAGCGTCCCAGGAGTGCGAACGCTTCAATGACATTGAACGCATGCTAGTCGTTGGCTAACAGCACCGGTCATTATCATAGCTGAAATATCAACCCTATTCATCAAATAAGGAGGAAATTTCACCCAGATAACGCTTTTAATTACTGTTTGGACAATGTGTTAACATCTCGTTAGGGTTAGGATTAGGGTTAAGGGGAGTATTGGGGTTAGGGTTACGGCTGGATAAGGATTGTCGTTAGGGTTAGGATTAAGGTTAGGGCTAGTGTGAAATTTAGGGTTAGGGTCAGGATTTAGGTTAGGGTTGCGATTAGGGATGGATTTATAGTTAATGTCGTTTATTGTAATTTGTTTTATCCTCATTTTCTTTGTATGTAGTCATCAATGCTCTGACCCTATATCCTCGACGAGCAATGTTAGCGGATATAGGGTCAGGCTGGAAAAAAGCTAGCGGCGGTCAAACAAAAACTCGGCACCAGTCAATGAAATCCACAAGTTGGTCTAAGCCACGTAGGAAGATGTAGAGTTCCAGGCTGGGGTCCACGGGACGGTAAAAATCTATGGTTGGAAACAATTGGTGACATGGCTCAAAATCGTTCTCAGTGGCGCAGATGCATCCACTCCTTGTGACTTATGATCTCCAATGAAACTGTTTTGCGTTTCTTTATTACTCCTTTGTCTCACACCTCTGCTCACTGTTTCGATTATGCTTTTCTTGTACTTTCTTCTCTTGCTTCGCGTGCTACACGGAGTGTGGCGTTTTGAACTTCCGCACATTTGTGCAAAGTTCTATGTCGAAAACAGACAGACAGACACCAATGCTCTTACTGAAACCATAGTAACTTAACCGAGGGATTTGGAGAGGACTACACAGCAAGAGAAGAGGGATGAACGATTCACAAAAAAGCCAGTCTCCAATCACTTTGGTGAATACATCTATAGAAGCTAGTCCAACTCAGCAACTGATGCTTTTCATCATAACTGGGACTTATTTTTAAGTCATGTCAGAGAAAGATAATCTGTTTAATGTGTTTTCATGCATTTTCTTGTAAATATACCTCATTTTTTGTGCAAAAATTTCTCATTTTTATGATTGGCAGGCTGAAGGTCATTCGTGCGTTCGCCTCCTTTGGGACGCTATTGTTAAACTTTGCCCAAACAGTGGTGGAGCTCGAATTAGTAGCGAAACCAGGTCTATTGACCTCACAGTGCTAGACTGAAACCGAGGAATAAAAACTCAAAACAGGACCAGGAGAGAAGAAAAACTACTGAATACCTGGTGAATTTGCCAGGTATTCAATAGTTGACCAACGATTTGATTGAATTTATATGTGGTGTACTAATAGCTTGAAACAGGTAACAAGCAGAAAATTTCTTACTAATCAGTTAGAAAGGAAGTTAAATCAGGTATTAAAATTCATACCAAACAAATCCCTGTTTGCAATTTCTTAAGACCCACTGCAGAACGTGGGACAGTGATCTGCAATTGCAGATTAATGCATCCGAAGCCTGCCTTAAACATTCTGCAGTGGGTCCGAAGTCAATGCTAGCAGGGAATAATTGCCCAGATAAAAATTTCGGGGAATTGTGTGGTGAAGCAGTACAAAAATTTGAGGGGAATGCGACATTTTCCCTTGAACACTTCTTAAATTCCCCCCCAAAAGCCTATATGTTAACATTTAAGCTAGACGTTAAACCAATTGGTTCTAAAATTTTCGTTGTTTTCAGTCACATTCAAATGGAGTAGCAACCGTTAACTCAAGCCGAATACACTTCGCGTTGACTCACACAACTTACCCAACTTTCTAAATAGTGCCGAACATAAAGGTCGAACGTCTGTGACGCATCATATATATTTAGCGCCATCGAAACAGATTCTTTCGCTGCGTGTATGCAGTTGAATCATTTTGTATTTATAATTAGTTCCATAGTTATATAAGGAGGCCACTTTTGTAATAAACACTTCAACTATTTTCCTTTCCTACTAATTCTCGCCTTATTTCATTGTGTAGTATTCGCGTTTCGGAATACTGATTGTCCATGTCATTTCTTTGATATCGTAGAGAAGATTTTAGTCTGTATATATGAATGTTATCATACATTTGAAACAAAAATTGTTTATCACTGTATAGCTACTCAGATACAAGCTCATGCTACGGATTAAGTGTTTGTGTTATACAAGCATTTTGGCGACAGGAAAGCGGAAGTTAGAAGTATTTCCTAAGTCTCACGCTTACTTCAAACAGGTCTATTTCGACTTTGGGTGTCCCTCGCCATACTGCAATGGCTTAAATAACACCATGGTTTGAAGCTTTACCACTGGTAACAGAAGCGTATCCATATTTAGAATTGTAGAGCTGACTAGTGCATTTTAGAGCTGCGCAACAGCCTGGATCTCTTAATATTGCAAGTTGAATCAGCTTGGATTTTGACACGTCATATCAAAAATAGGTTTCATATTTCGTGTGATATTACTCATGAAGTGGCAAAGATTGATAAACAGTTGCATAAAACTTCTTTGTGTTGTTAACGAAACTTTTTGATGCAACTCATCTTCTTGGCAAATGTGCCAAATCCTGACTGCTAACGATGTCTTGGAAAATGCTTTTTCTCCTGTAAACCACAATTTCGGAGTTGGGCAGTCATAATTCTGTTTCGATGATCGGTAAATACTATGAATTTCCAACCTTCGACGAAATGGCAAAATGTTTGATAGCTGCATATATGGCGGGGAGTTCCCTGCTAAGGGTGCTATACCTCGCTTCAGCTGCAGACAACTTCCGAGAGAAAAAGCGACTGGTATCCATGAGGTGTGTACCTGCTGCTGTAGAACGGCTCCAATGGCTGTATTAGATGCATCAACTGAGATGCTAAGCGGAAGTTGGACGTCTAGGTGAACTAGCATTGTGGCGTTTGCAATCGCCGACTTAATTTTTCGAAAAGCTTCCTTAGCCTCCGGTGTCACACTGAATGCCTTGCACTTACCCTTTTGTAGGTCTGTGAGTGCACGTAAAATATGTGCACATTGAGGAACAAAACGCCGGTAATAACTCACCATGCTGAGAAATGTTCGCAAAGATTTTGTGGACGGAGGCTCTGGGAAATTTTGTATGGCCTGTGCCTTGTCAGGTAATGGGTAAATGCCATGTTCGTTAATGACATGTCCCAAGAAATTCAAAGAGGTGACCTCAATCTGACACTTAGCCAAGTGAAGTTGGTGTGTTGCCTCATCTGGACTAGCTACCAAAATATCATCCAGGTATGCAAAGGCGAAATCAAGGCCGCGCAAAACATCGTGGGTATACCACTGGAAAGCTTGGGCAGCGTTCCGCAGGCCGAAAGGCATTCAAAGAAATTCAAAAAGGCCAAACAGCGTAATCACAGCGGTCTTAGGTATATCCTCGGGGTCGACAGGAATCTGGTAGTAAGCCCGTGTTAGGCCCAGCTTGCTAAATACCTTAGCTCCCTTGAGTGACGATGTTAAATCGTGTATGTGAGGTTCGAGGTAGCGATTGGGAACAGTTTGTGCGTTTAACCTGTGGTAATCACCGCAAGGTCACCAATCTAAACCGTTATTATTGGGTATCGGGTGCAACGGTGAGCACCACATGCTGCTGGATGGCCGGATTATCCCTATTTCTAGCATATGCTCGAACTCTGCTTTAACAGCCTTCAGCTATTCTGGGGATGGATGTCGCGGCCTTGCGAAGACTGGCAAACCAGTCGTAACAATATGATGAGTGACGTTGGAAGTTACACATGGTAGGTCACGGGTAGTTTTAAAAAAATCCGAAAAATATTGAAGTATTTGCGAATAGGGACCAGTACAAGTAAGTGTGGCATATACGGGGCTGAGGGCCGGGCCCTGGGTGGCGAGATTTGTGGCTGAATCTATCAACTTGTGCTTAACAGTGTCTACCAGTAATTGGTCATGCTGTAACAGACCCATACCGATTATACCTGTGGTCACATCCGCTACTAGGAAGACCCAGCGGAATGCGTGGCGCCTGCCAAGCGTAGCTATTGGCGAACCATTTGCGACACGCAGCTGTAACGACATTGACCGCCTGCGCTCCTCTATTGTGGGTGGGATTACACTGACCTCTGCTCCGGCATCAATGAGGAAGCGTATCCCAGTGTTACGGTCTGTCACATAGAAAAGGCGACATGGGAGTGGTTCGCCAGCGACGTTAGTAGCCCACACGTGCTGGCCTGCTAGTTTCCCAACTGTTGGACATCGAAGGTGCATGGGCGAGTGCATTTTTTGGCCATTTCACCAAAACGCCGATGATACCAGCACACTCCAGGCTGAGAGTTTCGAGACTTACGACGCCTACTACTAGCACGTGATAAGGATCTACTACGATTCGAGTTGGTGCGACTATCCGAGCGACCTCTGGCTCTCGTCTCATGTCTAATACTACATATCTCCTCGTAAAGCTTGGTTATATGGGCCACCGCATCGAAGCTTGATGACTCCCCGGCAGGAGACTCGTTGGTCTAAGCGGGACTATCTGTGGCCGCAGCCGAAATGCGCATGTTGGATCCAGTAGCCTCCACTGCCCTATCGGCCGCTTCGGCTTGTTCCGGTAAGGGGGACTTGTAGATCGGGACTAAAATGCCCTGAATTGTCTGCGGTAATCTTTGTAACCGAACTTGTCTTAAGTAGGCATCGTCTGTTTTGAAGTCAGCGACCAACTGCTTCATTTGTCGTAACAATTGAGTGGGCTTTCGGTCACCGAGCTGAACCTCGCGAAAAAGTTCTTGCACTTTCTGTTGATCAGTGAGTGCAACGCGTTTAATTAAAGCCTGCTTGAGCCGCTCATACAGGTCGGGGGACAGATCCTCGAGAACGTCAGACACCTCCTCTATGACATTCTCAGGAAGACTCACAATTACCAGGTTTACCTTCGTTTCTTGTGAGTGTACATGTTTGAGGGCAAACAAAGCTTCTACGTGGCCGAACCATGCAACAGGACGATGTGTCCAGAAGGTTGGGAGTTGCAAACTTATAGCCATCTGTGAAGCACTGTTGTCTGCCATTATGCGGACAGGACGATATACTAACGGAGCGATACAACAAATACACGTGAAAACAAGACAAGTAAAATTTTATAACTCTACGTGAAAAATAAACAAAATAGTCAATATGAAAAAGAACTATAAACACGTCAGGCTACTATAGGGGCAAACGATGAAAACACAGGCTCACCACTTGTAAGAATTATTCCGGCCTGGGTAGACCTCAATAATAAACGCTCTTACAAAATCTTCACCGTTCTATGCCCTTAGCAGTACTCTATTTTACGTGTAAGTGTTGACTAACGAAATCAGAGTAAAAAGACTTGATGTCAGCCACGTCTCGTAAACCGTTAATGCCCAGCTCGTGCTACGCTCGGGCTCACGCTGTTCCTTGAAGTTTCTCAGAAACGCTTAGTAATAACGGACGCAAAACCAAAACACCGATTGGCCACTCGAGAATTCTTTATTGTAACACCAACATATAAAAAATGTTTCCACTAAGGTCTGTGAACAAATATTACAATAATAAATCACAATATTACTTCTGACGGTTTACTGCTGACTTCTTTCTGAACAGCGACCGATGAGACGATGACTGTCGTATTGATGCCTCCGCGAAAATTGGGGAAGTTGGTTTTGAGCAAACAACCGTGAATTGATCGTTCAATCTTCAACTGCATTGACACTTGATATGATAAGTGTGTCGGTACAGAGTTATATTTTTATACAAATGAGATATGAAGCTTGATAAATAAAGAGTTTATCCAACCTATCTGATGCTTTGATTGGTGGTAGGCTCGGAGAGTGCACTGAATGAAAGCGCGACAGGGTAGCGAATCACCTGTGTACAGGAGAGTTAAAACTCCAAAGATGAAGGTGTGCCAAACGAGTGGGTGAGAGTTCAAACAAAAGTTCAAGGGTTGAGTGTGCACTACAATTCTATCTTCTATTTTTCCCAACAACGCTAGAATGTGATCTTCATTACTTTCTGTTTATTTGACAGAGATGGGTATATACATTTCTGTATACAGCATGGGTCTTCCTTTGATTTTTGACCTTCCCCTCGGGGTGCAAACTGAAAAGACACACCTTACTAGCAAGTTCATGTCCTCAATAATAAGTCTTGACCACCGATCGTAAAAATCCATGGAAGCAGTTAATTACACGTGAAGTCAAAAGTCAACACTTCCTTTCCAAGAGTAGCCATCTGGTTATTGTCAGCAGCCCATAACGTAAAACCGGGCAGTAGTTTTCATTGGTATAAACCCAAATGGTGCTTCGGAACAAATAAGGAAGTGTACGCCAAAGATTTTACCCTAATATTGTTACATACCTCTAATTTACGTAATTCTCACCTGCAACGTAAAGATAGCTTCGTTTTGCCGTTTGCATTCGTGGTTTTTCTGGAATTTCACTTCCTTTCCTGAGCAAATATCTTATGGGTTGTCAATAAATTTGATTTATCATTAGTGTTGTCGCTCGTTAAGGTCATTTCTTACCTATGTATTCAGAATTGCTCTAAAGTGTTTACTTTTATTTTGGAAAGTTTGAGGTCTCTTGTCAACTTTTCACCTTCTTCCTTACTTTCTCATGCTGATGGTATCTTATTGTTGAGACTGGTATAGCAATCAGAAGTCAGGAATTTTTCGTCAAAGCAATATATTCTCATAACTTACTGCCTAGTCTGCGGCATTACCGAACGCACCAGGTTTGATGGCATCTTGAGTGTGGGCCTCTCTCATCCTACTGGTTTTACGTGGAGCAGTTTGCTCACCCTACTCAGCAGCTCATCAAGGGAACATTCAGTGAAGCCATTCAGACATTGCTATCAATTCAGAAAGCACAGATCCTTGTTCACTATGCGACATATTTCTATGAAGCTGTTGCTGAACGGAGACGATGATATTTATACGTAGCTAGGTATAGTGAACAGTAAATTTCAGCAGCTCAAACTGGATTCATTGATACAAGTTTAAGATACTAACCTTCATCAGTGATTTAGATTCCCCAAAGTTTGTTAACATAAGAGTGCCATCACTGAACAGAGTGGAACAAGATCCAAAATGATGCTGAGAGATACTGGAGGCGAACGGTAGAGACTAACGAACATCCACGAAGATACGACCTGTTCAGAGCCTCAAGTAATGGGAGACGGTTGATCCGCCCGTTTCTTACTTGCCGGTGGACGTTGTAGAGGAGTATTGGAAGCTGTTAGCCGCAAATACACTTTGAGGGTTATCTCAATATGAGTCCTTTTTTGTTGTTAATATTGTCTGTGCTATATACCTACAACCAATGTTATTTATTCAGATGGCATACTGATAGCGTCAGTTTCCCCAGATGGACTAAAAGTGTGAATACAACCTGTGCCCGAGAAGACGACTGACGACGGGCTACGGATAACAGCAGAAGAATATTAATTTTCTCTACAGTCTTTGAAACGTATAAGGCTTGACTTGAACGTTATTGGGTAACTATCTGATTCACAGAAATCAATGGTGATTCATCATATATCGGTACTGGAAGAAAATGATGATGGTTTATTTGCGTAAATTAGGTATTTACGTGACTAGCACGTCTTGTATACAGGCATGATCATTGAATGATGGGGCCATGCTTCATTCTTTCCCTATAATTTTTAGCTTCCACTTGGGTTTTCTGCCGTAACTGCATGCAACCCACTAGCCTGTAGGTTACTGGTTTTACTGTGGATTAGCCATACTAGCCTTACTAAACGTAGTACGCCCAGTAACTGAGTCAGTCAGTGCTCAAACTGGATTATAAGCATTGATGAGTTTGGTTTCAAGGTTGAGACTAAGGCTTTCAGAGAGTAGACAGCATCTTGGGGTCCGAACTGTTAGTCACATATTATGGTCACAAGCTAGCTACTATAGTCGCAGTAGACGCTTCAGCAGCAGGATTCTGGGTCAGTCCATTACATGACTTTCACAAGGGCTCTGAGAAAGCTATTATCCACATTCCACCATTACTCTCTGCAGTAGACAAGGGTTACACACAAGTAAAAAAAGGAGTTCTTTTCATCAATCTAAACATTTTAGAGGCTCTCTAGTATGTTAAACGGTGGTAAATGTACGTTGCTAAGAGATTAAAAACCTCTCCTTTCTATACTTGAATCAGGGGCAGGAAAGGCAGTTTACCCAGGAATAAGACTATAAAAATGAGTGGTGCGATTTCGAAATGAAATTTCGTCACATAGAATATTTCGGTCATGCATATGTTGCGCAATGGCCAGTAGCTCATTACTCCTTTTTTTAACAGAAAAACGATTGCTGTGGGAATGAAGACAGAAAGCTATCCTCAGAATTCATTGACATCCACAATCAAGAATCCAAAAAGATAAGACAGCCGGCAAGAATATACAATAATGTACGACAAACCATGAAGTATGCCCAGCATCCATGTCCTCAAGCAATTATTCCACTGGAGTCAAGGTCTCAGCAACTTTAGTGACTACCTAGTGTTTGAAGAACGAGTGGTGATATTTGATACCTTGCGACAGACCATGCTGAGACAGTTTCAGTCAGAACAAAGATCTCGCTTGAAACGAAAGATATACACAATGTTTCATTTTTTAACTTTTAGCAAGAACTGTACAGAATCAGCAGTCTAGATCCTACTACCCATAGACAAAATCCCTCCTCAAGAACAATATATCTGGTCGTTGATGGCAATATTATACAAGAGATAAAAATTATGCACGTAAAATCCTGGGACAGTAGTGTTAAAAACTAAGATTCACTTAGTACTCTCAGAAAAAACTAGCACAATATCTTGGATGGATGCATTTTTAGATTACCTAAAATGTTGTTTCGTGTTCAACAATACTGATAAATACATAAATGATAATACGTATTCTCAGTTTCCAGATAATCAAGTTATATATATATATATATAGCGACAGTACAAAATATAGTATAATACAACTGTAGTCAAATGAATACTGCATACCCCATATTACATATTTCTTCCACATTTTTGCGATCGATAGTCAAATTGTATATATATTTTTTGATTACAGCTTGATTCCACACTGTATTTTTGGTACAAGTGTGGAATTTTCAGCATGGATATTGGTAGCCCAAATTTTACAGGCCGACCATGGATATCAGGTGTGCGTCGGCAGGGGATCTAACCTCGGACCATGTGCATGGTCGGCGAGAGTCCTAGTCACTGTGCCACCGACGCATATTATGCATTCTATAGGCCATTTAAATATTTTCGCTATTTTGTATCCGACTGTGATATGCATTTCAATTCTGGCAACAACTTCATAGTTCTCAATGTCTCAGACACTGCTCAAATACGTTTTGTCAGACAGGATTCAAGTAGAAGTTAGAAGGGGCTGCACAAATCGGTACTGACATTTAAGTAGGCTGAAAAGCACTTCAGATATACGATAAAAGAAAACAGGTAAACAAACGTCTCATTTTTATAAGTGTAGGACTTTGACACTGTGGGGGAATGTAATTCCATATTGGATAAGTTTGTTTTAAATATCACATAGTGATGCAGTATTTACAACTGGATGACTTTTTAAGCAT
Source organism: Trichobilharzia regenti (assembly GCA_944472135.2). Taxonomy (NCBI): domain Eukaryota; kingdom Metazoa; phylum Platyhelminthes; class Trematoda; order Strigeidida; family Schistosomatidae; genus Trichobilharzia; species Trichobilharzia regenti. The sequence continues at coordinate 52,684,271 of OX235263.1, forward strand.
AAATTACGGATCATAACCACATCAAATCTGGCAACAGGGTTTCACAATTTGTCTTACGTACACTTTCTCTCTTTTTAAAAGACAGAAATAAACTTATTCAATATGGAAAGTATCATTTGGTCTTGGGAATATGTGACGGGAAATTATAGTAATTTATTGTAATCGTAATATTAATATTTTGAGATGACCGAATTACAAGAATCCAAACAAAACACAGAGAGGGCGGAATTCAGGAATTTGTATTTAGCGGAATTATTAATCAGTTCATATAAGAAATATATTAACAATCAACAGTAAGTATTTAAACAATACAGAGATAGAAATTGTCAATCACCACATCCGCCACACCTCGAATATCTCCTTGCGTATTTATAACGATGTCTCGGTTTGCTTGCAAGTAGCTGCGACCTTCTAACTGATTCTGTGATATTATTTCCATCAGTATTATCTGGACTTATTTCTGAATTATCTACAAAATCAGGATTATTAGCGGAATCATTAAAATTATAATTGGAACGACCTACTTCATTTATTGTCACTTTGTCCAGGTGTCTGTTATGAACTGAGTGATCTTTGATGTCTAATATCTTCACCACTCGATTTCCCATTTTTTGTAGTATGATTCCAACAGAAGGTCTGTAGTCATTCCCTTTGTAATAATGTACATTAGAAGTCGTGGACATCAGATGCTTTCTGAGAATTCGAGATTTGAAACGTTTTGCAGGACTTTCATGGGTACTTGTATGCTCTGCATTCAACAGACGCAGTCTATGCATATGCAGCAATTCCTCCATTTTAATCAGTTGCTCTCTCATCTCATTCACTTTTTTTCGTGTTTTCGACAGTTCGCATTGTAACTCAGCTACCTCATTTTTGAAAACAGTTGACACTTGAGTTGCTGAACTTGTAGTGGAGGTTTTCATTGGATGAGATTGAGTATTTTGAAAAGTTGAAAGACACATTGACTCCATTTTACTAGACAGCTTGGGAGAATTATAAGAATTCTGAGTAACATAAGTATTCGAACTTCTGCAAACAGTCTTGATGTGTCCAACTTTACCACATTTGTGACACTTAGCACTCCTAAAACGGCAAGTGCTTCGTAGATGTAACTTTCCACAGGAAAAACACGGTTTAATGTTTTTGATCTCTCGCTGCATTCTATTACCTGTGGACGACAGTTTGGATTGCTTTCCATGAACACTTGTATTTTCGACTTTGGACAACATGACATCAGATACTGACGTAGTGGGAGCAGAGTATTCACTGTTGACATCTTCATATGTAATACATAAATCTTTAGCAGTTTGAAAGGTACAAGAAGGAATCTGAATTAACTCTTTCTCTAACTTAGGAATATTGATTCCAGCAATTAGACGATCACGTAGTTGAGTATGCAGCTGATCTCCAAAGATGCACTTTGAAGCTTGTATTTGGAGTTGAAGAATGAAGTCTCTAATCTTCTGGTTGGGAGAACGTACCAATTTTTTGAACTGAGCCCTCTCTCTGGTCTCAAATGTAGTTACATGAAAGTGATTTATCAGAAGTTCATGGAGTTTATAATATGGCAGAGAAATTGGTTTATCTGGAAATGACAGAGTCTTTACTAGGCTATATGCATCTAGCCCAATAGCAGTGATTAAATGTGCTGGAATTTTGTCATCCCGAACATTCTTTGAAATGCACCACGCATCGAAGCATTCAAGATAATCAGCAATCTCCCGCGGAGAACCGTTTATAGGAAATTTTCCCAGGTTATTTAGTTCCATCGCGACGCCAATTTGTAGTAATTTATTGTAATCGTAGTATTATTATTTCGAGATGACCGAATTACAAGAATCCAAACAAAACACAGAGAGGGCGGAATTCAGGAATTTGTATTTAGCGGAATTATTAATCAGTTCATATAAGAAATATATTAACAAACAACAGTAAGTATTTAAACAATACAGAGATAGAAATTGTCAACCACCACAGAAATACAAAATTTACGTCAGACGACTTTTACTTTTCCACTACTACTTTTTACTTGAGGTTTAAGAGCTCATTCAGTCTTTTAACAGTGTTTGGAGGTAGTCTTCCTTTTAGATGATATATTAATCAGTATGGGAGAGACCGTCCTAATCCCTTTCAAAAATTTAAAATAGTCTTTTTAGTAAGTTCGGGTAGGGTTATTAAAAGTCTGGTTTATCTGAAAAGTTTCGTGTATTTGCGTAGTATATTTCAAACAATATAACCACAAATTTGAAGATCAATTCATTTTATATAATAAGTGAAACCTCAATCAAAATAAGTAAAATAATTCGGGATTTAAGATTGAAGAGAATAATAATTGATAATACTCTTGGTAATATAGTCAGATAAGGATTACGAAGTTAGGTTAATGCTGACAGTAAATTGTTTTTGTACACACAGTAGGGACCTTAATTTTACGGATGGCTCAGCCTCAGTGGGCTTCATTATGCAGCCGCAATCGTTTTCATAGGTAATCTTTAAAGCTGTTTTGATATCATTCTCATGATTCACATCAATTGTGTGTTTTTATATTGATAAGATCAGTAGTCTGCATTCTGCTCTTATTATTGTTTAGAAGTTTAGCTGTTTCTCAAGCCACTCTTAAATGCAAGTCCCATATACTGTTCCCTGTAAATGTGTGTTCACACAAGCATGTAAATTGATATACATCATAGGATGTGGCATAATCACTTGTGTGGTGATGATGCTTAGTTTAGAGTATGTGTTTTGTAGAAACAGATCAATATCTAGGCCTTGAACTTAATCATAATAAGTTCATTGCTAAAATAATCAGTACACATAAAATATTATACATATTACAATTTGTAAATTTCTACTAAAATCAATTCTTGTAACTGTAACTCAACGATAACATGGAAACTGATAAAACTATTAGATATGCTCTAAGAACTTTAAATATGCACTACAGAAACTCTCAGAAAACTGGTGAGGTAATTTACTCTACACATTTCTAAAAAACAACAAGTTGAACGAAGGAATATATTCCTTTTCATTTAGTTCCTCATCAGTGGCTAACACCACCTAACCGGTATTATTTGAAAATACATATATATATATATATATATATATATATATATATATATATGTATATATAAATTAGTGAAGAGCTGCTGATGAGGAACTAATTGAAAGGGAATACGTTTTTTGTTCAGCTGGCTGTGTTTTCTAAGCATGTCAATTAGAACACATCTTAGTGTCTCGTATTCGGAGTAACATGACATTTCAATAAAAGTTCTTATTTCATAATTAACAGCATTTCAGGATAATGAACAGAAAGTTTAGGCCAGATGAAATAAGGCTTTTGAATTCGCGTAGGCCTATATAGACTGAAAATCTAAGATATATTGTTAAAAATGAAGCTTTAGTACGACTAAAAGCTTTATTCACAAGCACTTGTATAAATAGGCTACAAAAATAGAAAAGAGTATAAGTAGTTGAAATATCTTCATAAAGTTAAGGAATTGAAAATGTTATTTGTTTTTCAAGGACCTGCACTACTTCGCGTTCATAATTCCTTAAATTAATTAAATTAAAGGTTCTTACAGATTAACCAGGCACTCTGGAGTCGTACAGTTATGCTTAACAATAAATTCGACAGGCTAGCTGTATGAAAGGTGATTAAAAATGAATATTTCAACCTCAGTAATCAGACTGAATATCCTATCTTCGGGTAAGTTAGTTTGGTAAGCAGGTTCATCTTGAATCTAATATGCAACAACTGATGCAGCAAAAATTCCCACTCAGATATATTATTAACTAGTGTTTTTTATATGTGTTAACAAAAATTTGTCTAGGCATCATCGTCGCAGAACGCTATTTATTTGACACAGCTGTATTGTTTAAAACATGGGTAATTACAAATTAGGATCAACATATAATACCGAAAATTGTTCATATGACGACAGAATATCCATTTCAGGTCTGCTGATATATGTGAATGCGTTTCAAAATACGTAGTAATAAAAGGAGATTTGTAATAAGTACAGGCGTTCAGAAGTGAACTTATATGAAGTCAATAAAGTCCCAGAAGTTGGATTTTTGGCAGATTCATGACACAACTATAGCATTATAAACCGTAAGTGTGCATTTCTGAAGAGTGTACGACTTAAAAGCAACTGGGTGATTTCAGTGGTAGTCTAAATGATGCCAGTTCCTAACAAAATCTACGTATAAAACAATTTCTTTATTTCAAAGGCATAAAGTGACTAATATGAGAGGTGGAGATGATATCGTACATTTAGTCTTCGTTAATCCCAGTCAGTATACTGTGTCTCATTCTGTTTTTTATGCGCCTGTGACTTAAATATACTCAATGGATAGTCCCTAGTTTTTCTTCATAGCAAATGTGTGGTGATTGACAATTTCTATCTCTGTATTGTTTAAATACTTACTGTTGTTTGTTAATATATTTCTTATATGAACTGATTAATAATTCCGCTAAATACAAATTCCTGAATTCCGCCCTCTCTGTGTTTTGTTTGGATTCTTGTAATTCGGTCATCTCGAAATACTAATACTACTATTACAAAAATTACAACAAAATGTTAAACCACATCCACTGATTTCAGTTTTGATGTTGCTGACATGTAAACTGTTTTGTGGAAAGAATGAAGTTAAATTCAAGAATCTCATGGTTATTTGTAACAAGCTTACTTAAAACTTGCTATTCAAATTTGTTTTAGCTTAATATAACCTAACTATAGTACATTTTATGTGGTAAAACATGACCTTCTATTTAACTGGTGAAAACAGTCATTAGTGTATAAAACTGATTTTTGTCTTATCTATAGTGATATCCGTGTATAAATGGTTAGATGTGATTATTATTTCATCGTTATTTTGTTTTATCCAACTAATATTTGTATATTGAGAAAGTTTTAGTAATCATTCAAAAATAAATTGAAAAGAATACTCATTTCATAACCTTTCTAAAAGCACATAGAAAATGCCAGCAGAGTTCAGTTATCAATGCCAGTCGGTCACAAAACATGAAATTACATATCAGAGGAGGAAATCGCAGACTGTGACCAAGTAGTCTTGCGTAATCCAGAAGCCTTGGGTTACTTTAAACTATAGCAGCCCATAACAGAACTACCCAGTGAACAGATTGACGACCCTGACGAATTTATGTTCAGAAATTGGTTTAATTTGACTATGAGGACATCTGTGAGAAATTGGGAGGTTTTCTTAAACATATACAAGAATATTATTCTATGTAGCCATTTTATAACATTGCGTTATTTGCGTGTAGACGTTTATTTCAAATTACGCATTCCTACTTCTGACGCATTTGATTGGTCGCTAGCGTTAGTTTCGTTTGGGGCTGTTATGATTTAGAGTCACTGACTTGGCCTTACTTAATATACTACTTTGCAAGATTTCTGTACTGAAGCAAAAATATCATTACTTAGATTCACTATTTCAACCTCATAGTTGAGTTAGCTGCAAGCTGGAACAAAGTAAATAACATTTCCAGTAATTGTAAAATTAGCTGAAATATGGAAAGGTATAATATGTGTTTTGTGAAACCACTTATCACCTTTATGTCTGTCGTAGTCTCAAAACACTGTAGCTATGATTGAGACATAAGTGGAAAGAATCATTTAATTATTATAATATTCTTTATACGACAGCGAACGTTTTATCAGACAGAAAATGACTCTTCATTTAATATTAATATTATTACCATAGACAACCGAAACGTGATCACACTCAATTTTATTGTTTAAACACAGATTTCAGCCTATTATCCTAAAATCAATGGATGCTGTCATGCTCTGTTCATGTAAAATGATATATTAGTTTAGAAAATAAATGTATTATTGTGTTGATTGACAAATCTATCTCTGTATTGTTTACATACTTACTGTTGATTGTTAATATATTTCTTATATGAACTGATTAATAATTCCGCTAAATATAAATTCCTGAATTCCGCCCTCTCTGTGTTTTGTTTGGATTCTTGTAATTCGGTCATCTCGAAATACTAATACTACGATTACAAATAATCACAACAATTATATTACAGATTCAAAGTCCTCAAAAGGAATCCCTTAGTTCAGAAAATAATTTGGTATTTTATCACATCAAGTGATTTAGTTGTTGTTTTCTGTAGTCTTCCTACTTATAAACATCCGTAAAATATGGATTAAGTGGTCTGGTTTCTATGTTTAAAAGTGACTGTCAACAGAAAATTCATGAGTTTCTGAAAAACTGTTTGAGAATGATGACATACTAAGTTACTGTTCCATTCAAGCTATGAAGTTGCTTAACTTAAAAAAATTTGACTAATTTCTTAATTTAATCATTCATTTAAAGCTTGTAGCGATAATATTTGGTGGATGGTGGGTCGCAGTGGAATCCAAAAAGCGATTTTCTTTCTGTTTAGGACACGTCAGCTGGATATACGTACATTCTTCAGTAAGTGGTGGTGTTCCCACTAAGGCTCCGACTAAGTACCGATCTTTTTTAAAGCCAAAATGTTATCTGCTAGCTCACTTGTGCCATGACAGCCATCTCTTGTGTGAAGGGTGTCAGTTATTATTGATTTTTAATTTAGTTTTGATTTCCTTGTTGACTGACTGAACCGAAGTGTTCGGCCTCTGTTGAAATGTCGGCTGTTTGTGCGCGGATGCTTCAACAGGGAGCTATTCTGCTATCTCCGGTGAGTGATGATGTCTTCACTGAGACACGAATCCAGTACGCATTGTTTGGGAAACCGAAGCATTATTCACTAAGCTAAATGGGCCACAAGAATGACATTCTGTGCACGGTGTATGAGTTATTATTTGTTTAAATCAATTTTGTTTTTGTCGTGGCCCAAGTGGTCTGGTAGATGAATCTGTGGAGTTTGAAATAATGCTTGCAAGGTTCGAGTATCAGGTAAAACACAATCACCCTATAGGGACTGTAGACAGATGCAACAGACGAGTCCCAAATAGGACAGAATGTGCATCCTGGATCCCACTGCTAGTCACTACCCACCAATACCTCATTTGACATGTCAACAGAGATCGAGAATTTTGGTCCAGCCATTCAACGGGGAAAATTTTGATTGTCATGACAATGGGATAGCAGAATACTCGTTTTAAAATTCATTTGTTGTTTATTTTCAATTGGAGTACTTTTCTAATGCAGCATAACCTTTAGATGGATGTTTATGTCGAGTTGTATAGTTTCATTTATAATTGACAGCCACATTATAATGGCTTGGTCACCACATGCCAATTAAGACAGTAAAGATGAAATCGTCATATCCAAATACACATTCAGTGCAGAGATTAACCATGAATTCAAGATTTAAAGAGGATACATCAGATGAAATAATAAACAAATGTTCATCCAAATGCATCAAATCCACTTTTTAGTCTGCTGACTAGATATCTCATCCCCCTTTGTTGATATTTATCACTTCATATGCTCCTACGTTGATGATCACAGGATAAAATTGTGATGGGATCCTTTAGAAACATTGCTGAAAGTTATTGACTTCGGTTATTATTATTATTGTACCCTTTGATCCCTAGAGGAACATAGGGCTTCAGCCACGCGTCTCCATTGCCTTCGGTCTTCTGCCAACTTTTTCACCCCGCTCCAAGTCTGCCCACATGCTTTCATCTCCTCTTCACATGACCTCCTCCAAGTCACCCTTGCACCGACGACCAACTCACCGCTTCCCTTTCGGGTTCCACTCGAGCGATGGCTTGTCTAGTGATGTCACTTGATGGTTTCCTAAGAGTATGGCCAATCCATTTCCATTTCTTCCCGCCTATTTGTTGCACAATCGGTTTCTGGTTGGTTTGTTCATTGCCAGAGATCCCTGTTGCTGATCTTTCCTGCCCGGCCATTTTATCTTGAGTACTGAGCGAAGACAACTGTTAATGAAGGTCTGAAGTTTGTTTGAGATGCTCTTCATGACGCGCCAAGTCTCTGGAGTTGAAAATCCGGATCTTGTTTTTCAAGCCGAGTGCTGTTGACCTCCACACAGACTTGACAGTAATGAAAGCTTGTCTTGCTTTTCCGATCCTCGCTTCTTTGATATCCTCGTCAGTTCCGCTGGCCTGTAGTTGAAACGATGCTTCCCAGGCAGGCAGGTAGGTAAAGGAGGTTGTTTCTTTCAGGTTCCTCCCATTTATGCTGGCTGATTGTTGTCTGTTGTTGTTGGTGTTGGCCAGGAATCTTCATCACCTCTGTTTTATCTATGTTCGCCTGAAGTCCTATCTTCTGTGGATGCTTCTTCTGCCAACTTGTTGCTTTTCACTTGCATATCTTCCAGTTTGTGAGAAATCAGACATATCATCGGCGAAGTCCAGATCCTCCAAGATTTTTGTGTGAGTCCATTTTATGCCTGTTTCCTCATTACCCGTTTTCTGTCGCATTATCCAATCTACTGCAATCAGGAAAATCATTGGTGATAGTAGGCAGCCTTGTCGCACTCCCGTCCTCACTTCGAAAGCTTCCGTAAGTTTCCCGTTGTGGATTACTTGGCATGCAGCATTGTCGTACAACTTTTGGATGAGATGTATAATTGTCGGTGGCACCCCGTAGTAGCGAAGTAGTTGCCAAGTGACCTCTCGATCGACGCTGTCGAATGCCTTTTCAAAGTCGATGAAGTTGAGACTTCAGTTAACGTAAGATGATTCGCAAGATAGAAAAGTTATCAGTCATTAAACATCTTAGGAAATCCACATTATCTAGTAGGTCATGATTTTCCTTTGAAAATAATCTGTAGAGCTAGACTCATCTATCGAAATGTTCTACAGCAAAATAATTTATTCTGTAAATCACATAATGATACACTATTATTTATTTACCGGTGTGATTCAAGCACAATTTTCTTGGTCATGGTAATATTAAAGGTGATCAAAACCTGCATGTCCCATGAATTTTGACCTTTTATTTACACCAGACATTCTGAAGCCATTTAGCAGTAGTAACTATTCATTCTGTAAAGTGATCCGTTTGAAAAACTTTAAAGGGTATTTGAACTACAACCAAATAATTCAGTATTCCGATGTCTTATCACACACAGAAAGTTTAAAAGTAAGCATTCGTGAATGAAGTTGTATATCTGAATGTTTTTTTTATCACTGTGTGTTTTTGTGATAATAGCTGAAAGGAGTTTGTTTACATTAATCAATAAAACTTTACTAGACTTCTAGAAGAAGGTAACTGATGGCTAATATATGCAGCAAAATAAAATATGAAAAAGAGAACATGATAGGCACTAAGATGAAACGTGAAGTTTAAGAATTGACTCCATTTAAGAATAAGTGTGCATTTCCTCAGAACTTTTTGAACAGGACAAAAGTTACATGGATTTAGTCTTGCATTTTAAGTCACTTAAGTGACACTTAGGTGTTTGTTTTTGATTGCTAAATAATAAAAATCTCATAACTTAAAGATTTTTATCTGGTAATGCTAATGTAAAATTGTGATTTGTAGGTTCAGGCTATTATCGTCTTACAACTATTAGGCAATAAATCTGAGTCTGTCTGCATCTACAGAGACCTATATAGCCTAATAGTCTTATCAGTCGTCATAAAATCAGTGTATTTTATTGGCAACTGTACAAAAATACACGTGATTAATGAGCAGTATTGTATAGTTCTTATTAATGCCTATCAAACAGATGTACTTGATGTTGCAGAAAGTTTTAAAATTCACCAAGAATTCACGCTAAGAGTATCGTGATTTCAGTCAAAATTTATGTAGAAGTTATGTTTGTAAGACGAAACTGACATTTCAACAGAAAGCTGAATTTTTTTTCGACTATTTTCAGTAGTTTTTTTGTCAAGCGTTCCCTGTGAAAAAGTGCTTATTGAAATTCGGTTAGATTTATGGGCGTATTATTCAGGAAAGCAGCTATGCATCCAGGTAAAGAATTGCATGTTCCTATTGATTCAGTGTAAAAATTACTGGACTAAACTTGTATAATATCACAGGTTTCAAGATAATAATAGATATGAACGAAATATTGCTATATTGAGCCATAAGAAAAAGACGTAAACAGCTAAGAATATTTTCTTTTCGACGATTCATTTTCATAAACTGTGCGTCGGTGGCACAGTGGTTAGGACTCTCGTCGACCATGCACATGGTCCGGGGTTCGATCCCTTGCCGACGCACACCTGATATCTATGGTCGGCCTGCAAAATTTGGGCTACCGATATCCATGCTGAAAATTCCACACTTGTACCAAAAATATAATGTGGAATCAAGCTGTAATCAAAATAAAAAAAAAATAAAGAAATCATAGGACCAGTCAGATACTGGCAAAATTTGTCCTCGAGAAATGCATTACGTAATGTCAGGTTTAACATAGAAAAGGTGACTAAGTGGGAGTTAGAAAAGAGACAGAATTCGGCATGAGGTAATAAGTGTCAGACAATGAATAATCTACAACATTATGTAGAATGGACAAGAGCTAGTGGAAAAACGACAAAGTGTTTTCATATAAAATTTGTATGAAAACGCGATATTATTAATAAACAGAAATAGAGTGATGATAAAATATGGATGATGGAAATAATGATGATAATAAAATAATAATAACAGTGATAATAGCAAACTTACATAATAAAAAGAAGCAAAATTATAGTCTAAACTTCACTCTTGCCATGTTAGGGCAACGACAGAATATATGTAGAGCTTTTGAATGCAGAGGTTGGGTTTTAGATACCGAATTGCTAATGATTCAACTATGTACAGGTGGTGTATGCGAAGTCCCTTTGTACGATATTGACTGACTCTCTGTAGCACTGTTAAGCATTCATGCGGGGGTGCTTGATGTCCAGAGTTGACAAGGTGTTCGAAGATGGAGCTTCTACTATTCAGCTTTCCTACTCTGGCTAACCAAGCTGGACAATGTTCCAAAATACGTTTTTGGACTTGACGTTGCGTACGGCCGAAATACTTTGTTCCACACAAGTAAGTAAATAGATACGACAAAAACAAAATCATACAAGTTCATGTGAACTGTGATCAAGATTTGACCGAATAGTTCTAAAATAAGTGAGCACCGAGTAAGAAGCAGACATTTAAAACATCTCAGCGAAATTTAAAAAAATCAAATCAAATAGTGAAAGTCAGCTGTTGTACAAGCATCAAGATACTACGTAGTGTTTATGACGGGTGAGAAGAAAATAATTATTGTAGCACAACTATCTCCCGGTAAACTGCGTTTGACATTTTAATATGTTATAAAAATATAGGAGAAGTAAGAAACTGGAAATTAGGTGTGTTATGAAATCAGTATAAATACTGGTAATCAACCATCACTTGTAGTCACTTTCATTAAGGTAGAAATCCATGACTAATTTCTACCGACTCTCGATATAATTTATCCTCTGTGCTATGAAAGCCCATACAACGAAAGAAACAACTCTTACACAATTACGAATAATACCAGGAAATGTTGATTGCTTTTGTTAGCACTTTGTATAGGGCTTAGAAATGTACGAACTTCTAGTCAAACACCGAAGAAGGCAGTAAAAGCACAATATTTAAACCTTTTATTCTTTGTATCTACTGGATGAGTCATACTGGACAGTCAAGACAACTTTTTATTCATCTTTTTATTACCACCTGTAAGTAGTTCTAATGAGTCCCTGATCACGCTTTTCGGAAAACAGGAAGCAAATGACTGGGCATTTGCGAATTGAAGAACTCATAATGTTTTGTGAGGGATAACTTTAATAGTCCTGCCACGTGTTTTCGTTAACAGACTCACACTGAAAAATGATTTAAACCGTTTTGACATTTTGCTTGATCCAATCACTGGTGTTTACTGGGTGGCCTATTTTGCCTATAGAATCAGTAAGTTTTAGTCTAGATTTCAAGAGTAATGAAGAACTAACTTCAGTTAGAGAACCACTGAAAACCATGTAGCACTGGACAGCTGTTTCGTCCTTGTCTGGGAATCTTCAATGCTACTCTCTCATGATCCAGCAAGGAACTGAACCCAGGACCTTAAAGTTACAAGGTGATTTAGTTGACCATTCAGTTACAGGAACGAAATCCAAAGGATCATCTCTTCTACCTTTCACCAATTCGTCATATAAAGGGCGGCTGTCATTCATGGGCGACAGAAGTTAGAACTGACTCGTCATTGGATTTATTCTAATTGATTTGATTTTGACTGTTCGTTAAGGTTAGGAACTTCTTTTAGGGTTCAGTAATTAAGTCTTCACATGATATGGTAACCGCTTGTTTAGGTGAATAACAGCAGAATGAATTTTTCTTAAATATCGACAAGGTAAGTGAGAGTTTGCAGTGAATTTGAATAGTAGCGGCTGTAGGAAACAGGATGTTTACTATGTGACTATCGGAGTGAATAAAGTCGGGTAGTGTAAATTTGGTTAATTGTTAAAAATATCTGTTAGACCTCAACAACACTACAGAATAGGGTTAAACAAAATGACTGACAGTAAAACTAGATTAGCTAATAAAAAGCTTATATAAATCAAGTAGAGATTAGACATTTGTAAAAAATTATATTTGTAAAGTCTCAGCGATATTGAAATGAGTAATTCCAACGTTTCGTTCGGTAATCTGGTTCGAACTTCTTCAGGGAAATTAATCGAAATTAACATAACAGGTGTTTATATATAAAAGGAACATCTTTAGTTTTTAAAAACTCTGTCCAATCATGATTTATAAAACAAATGTTAACAAGTATAATAAACAAAATTGTACGAGTTGTGATCAAAATTTGACCTCAGACTTACAAATATTGATCTACCTTTGTTAAACACTCTAAACACAGTGTGTATGTGTGTGTGTGTGTGTGTGTGTGTGCGGATAAACAGTTGTAAAACAATGTCTTAACGTCTCCATAAGTAGATATAGACAGTCAGGAACTTTGACCAAGTATTATTAGTTAGTGATACATATCCATTCTTATTTATTAATCAGGATTTCCTATGCGTCATCTAACATCACACCTTCATGTCTGTTCAAACTGTTAGTATCTAGAATTTTATGATTAGACGTATTTTCAAAATTATGGTGTTTAGGAGTAGAGTTTAGTTGAACAATTCTGTCAAATCTTGACTACAGTTCATTTGATTTATTTTGTAATCGAATTAAATTAACAAAGAAACTATATAATTGGCACAATCATCGTGTTTCCACTCTCCGTTGTCTGTAGCAGAATGCGTATCCTAAATTCGTAGCTGTCCAGTCACCTGACAACTTCAGTAGGTCGTATAAAGCAGCTCAATTTTCAGAAAGAAGACAAAGTAATAAGTTTGACGGGGTTGTTCAACTAAACTCTACTCCTAAACTCCATAATTTTGAAAATACGTCTAATCATAAAATTCTAGATACTAACAGTTTGAACAGACATGAAGATGTGATGTTAGATGACGCATAGGAAATCCTGATTAATAAATAAGAATGGATATGTATCACTAACTAATAATACTTGGTCAAAGTTCCTGACTGTCTATATCTACTTATGGAGACGTTAAGACATTGTTTTACAACTGTTTATCCGCACACACACACACACACACACACACACATACACACTGTGTTTAGAGTGTTTAACAAAGGTAGATCAATATTTGTAAGTCTGAGGTCAAATTTTGATCACAACTCGTACAATTTTGTTTATTATACTTGTTAACATTTGTTTTATAAATCATGATTGGACAGAGTTTTTAAAAACTAAAGATGTTCCTTTTATATATAAACACCTGTTATGTTAATTTCGATTAATTTCCCTGAAGAAGTTCGAACCAGATTACCGAACGAAACGTTGGAATTACTCATTTCAATATCGCTGAGACTTTACAAATATAATTTTTTACAAATGTCTACTTCTCACTCGGCGTCCAAATATTATAGAACTATTCTGTCAAATCTTGACTACAGTTCATTTGAAGTAGAGTTTACTTAAGAAAAAGGGAGGTATAGATTTAATATATTATCCAGTTAGAGACATCAGACGTCACCAACTTTAGTCATTGGTTCTGTTTTATTTGTGCATTCTAAATAAGGAGACACAAACAAATAACATCATGGGCTATCCATGTTGTCGGCAAAGTTACACTATCACAGCCAAAACCACAGTGACCCTGAACAACCAATCAGAATTCAGATACAAAAAGTCGAATAACCGCTAAAAAATGCACTAAAAATTATTGCAAACATGAATTTACACTGTATGTTTCTAGCTTATGTGTTTTAAGAATGTCTGTCAGTTACCACACAGATGACTTGTGGAGAAACCGCACCATGCACTGTATATTTATTCATCCAATTGACCGTAGGTCATGATACTCTGAGATCCAGTGGTATTTCTTACACTATTGTTCAACCTGCTCTCACTCTAACCATAATCCCAACTCCTAACCATAATTTTAACCCTAAAGCTTACTCAAAAAATTCATAACCCTCTCTAGCAGTATAGATTTGCAGAAAAAGTACCTAATAAATAAGCAGAACACTGTATCTGTCCTCTCCAAGTTCAAAAAGGCCACTTGGTTTGGTTTAGAATAACGTTTTATATCATTCCCTTTATCTAATCTGTTCTTGAAAGTCAACTTTTGAAAGACCTTGACTATGGCTCTGATACTTTAACTTCACTGTGTATCCATTATACTGCAAACAAAACTCAATGATTAATTTGAATATTACGATATCAGATTTATTCTACTAGTGAAATCAATTTATATTCGTTAGAAATCTTGTCATTATTCATAATATGCTTAAAATTTTAGCAAACAATTTATTTTCGATGCAGATGTGTAAGTGCGAGTAAGACTAATTCAGATAGAGGATTCACTTTAAAATATTAAAAATGATGTCTTCGGAATCAACACTGTTCCGGAACAGATGTAAGGTATGAATTAATACTGTAAAGAAAGACTAAACTGATGATAACCTACCAGTAGGAAAGTTTTACACAAATATAATACATAACGTGTATGATAGTGCACATTTTCATTTCTTAGGTAGATCATTAACCTAAAATTACAGCTGCATGCAGTGAAGTTATCCGAATGATTGTTTTGGATGATAAGTATTTATTGAAGAAGTTCAATGGATTTACGACTGAAAATGTCTTGATGAATAAGTAATTATCATTATGCTTTTAGTTAAATCGCCTTTATGTCAAAAAAATAGGATGCATAACGTTCATTTTAAGTAATTTGTCTGGTAGCTTAGAATACAACAGGCATATGGCAGCTTTCATCTGTTAATTAATACATCTTTAGCAGTCGAAATGGAATTAAAATATGCATTACTACATAGGTTTTAAAGTATTCAACATAGATTATAATAGTAATAGTAAGAATATTAAAAATACGAATAACCCAAACTGTCTAACACACTTCAAAGTTAAGTCATTTTAATTTGTTTTTAATGAAGTATACCTATTACATATATATAACTTAGTAAACAATCGAAAATACGAAGCAGAGACTGATCACATGACAGTGGTTTTGAATTTCGCAGATCACTTCGTCGTTATAAATTTGAACAGTTAAAACAAACGAAATAGATTTTCAAATGAATGCAGCATTGAAATGTTATTTTAAGACAAAACTGACGTATGACTTATTTATTTTGAAAATCGGAAGATCACTCACTTAATTTTCTAACAATATTAACACGTTTATTGTCGTGTTTGTAGATATTTAAAAATGAAAACCTTGAGTTTTTAAAAACATGTGATTTTCTTTTTTTCTTATCGGTATTAGCCTTATTCTTATGAAGATAAAGCCTTTTAAACACTTGAATCACTTCCGCTGCAAGCTTTTCGTGCGATCTCAAGTGATACACTCAACCACGTCAGACGTTTGATTAATTTAAGTGATATTGGATCTAAGGAGCTAGTGCGTACGAGACTTTAAGTTTTGTGCTTGTATACAATCACCGATATAATCTGTGTTGATAAACTCAGCAGCAATAACTATAGTATATTTTCCATGGATTTGTTAAGATTAGTAACAACTAATGTGCATCCAGCTATTGAAAGAATTTTAAAAATACTGGGGTACGTTTCGTGTTCAAGCATCTGATTTGAAGATGATATGCGATGGCTAGAATTTAGGCAACTTTCATTTTGACACATGATTGAAGTAAAATAGGCCTAACAAAGAGAGATTGAAATAAGAAGTAGTAAGGAAATGTATTTGTTCAACTTCTTCATATCTCCCACTTTCAACTGTCATGTCTCACAGCTATGGAGAAAAACAGGATGAACTGTTTCACAGTACATACATCCTTTGATCGACAGATCGATAACATGTCTACACTTGAGAAGAAGTAATCTGACAGACGCCAAACACAGTCCATGTAGAGATTTCGTTAGCGGTCTGTCCATAAAGGCTAATGCAACTTGTCAAACAAGTGAAGTAATCCCCAGGCCTAATCACTTTACTCCCTATGTTTAATCAAAAAGTCGGTATGGATCAGTTCTACAAATTTATTTTACTTTTGAAAAGGGTACATCGTCTGCCGAAAATACTAAGATTTCTTTTCAAGCTGTCCACAAGAGTCTATATTTTGCTTAGTCTGCCTAAAAATAATTTTATCCAGACCTTTAAAAAGTGTATTTTTAAAACATAATTCGAGTCATCACATGTTGTATCCTTTCGATACACAACATACATGTGATTAAAATATATGCTTATAATGCTGAGTAACGAATAGTAAACTAACTGATGTTTACTGCAAAAATTTGAATGTTAGAATGAATAGCTACTGAACAAACGTAGAGAAAATATAGGGGATTCCTAATATTTTTTTCTCAGCATCAAAAGTAAAGTGTATTTCATGAAAATCCTTAACTAGATACATCTAGTCACCAATGCACGCAGATTTCTTCATTATGGCTGTCATTTAACCATTGTATATCAGATTTCACCAAGAATAAATATGCGAAAAGAAAGCGGAAATAAACTGGATATATGTTGAGGAGATATCCGAATGCTGTCATACGTCAGGTTCTTCAGTGAAATCCGAATGTGAAGCGACGAGTTCAGCTTCCGAAGGTGACATGAAACAGATGATATCAACGGAAAATGAAAGTCTGTGATTGATCATAAGGCAAGCTAATAAAAGAGTCCGACGTAATAGCGTTAATGAAGCAACAAAAATTTAAAGAAAATAATTTCAAAACTGTATATACTAGTAAGTGGTATTTCATGAAGGTTACATTTTGATAAGTGGCTACGCTTAGTCTCAAATTTCCATATTGACGTCAATATTAGTATAACTTTTAAAATAATTAGAAATGCGTTAAAAAGTGTTACTGGCGTCATTGACAAAGAATAAAAAAGGTATAAGACTTCAGACATGTAAATGTTTTAGAATAATTTATGTTGTTTCACACTTATCATGTTTATAGGTTAATTACAAATCAAGAGTGTCAAACGAGTTTCAACGGTTCTTCAAGAAAGTTTGTGTACTAAAATCATTGGCGTCGCATTAGGCTGTTTGGCTTCTAGGTTTAATGAATTAGTACATACATTAGTTTTGAAGATTACAACTTCAACAACGATAATTTCACTTTATTAAGCATGGTGGCATTCACTGTTTGTCTTTATGAATATTTTGAATAAACTATATAGCGAAAATTTAGACTAGAACGAAGATTAAAGTATTAGTAAATAAACATCATGCTAAATAAGAGATTTCGAGGTAAACTACTTATTGATATATTAAAGATTGTACAGATAACATTTTAAGAACATATCTAAAGCACGCTTGCCTGATTAATGCATTTATTAAGCAGGAGGTCTTAATTTTAGATGTTTCTATACAATACGGTATTACTTATTAGCAGAAAGACATCATTTTAAGAAAGTTTCAGTTAGCAGTTCTTTGAAGCAGAGAGAGGGAGAGAGGAGGGGAGATTAAAGCATCAAGGTTAAAGCATTTTCCACACACTCAAACATGCTGGATACATATTAGTGGAGCAAACTTTCTAAGTTCATACAGTGGAAGCTGTGAAGATGTGCCATTTACATGAAATGTCTAAGTAGTATAATAATATCAAAATACTAACAATGAAATTATATTAGATGGTTGTAGGCAGTCAGCAGGAAGCCCGGTCTGACCTAGGTTTCGTGCTAGTTGGCACTCATCAGCAAGGCGTATCTGCAACCTTGAAGGAACTCATGTCCCTGCCGAGATTCGAACCCACGTCACCCAGTGCTACAGTCAGAGACGTTACG
This sequence comes from Trichobilharzia regenti, assembly GCA_944472135.2. NCBI lineage: Eukaryota > Metazoa > Platyhelminthes > Trematoda > Strigeidida > Schistosomatidae > Trichobilharzia > Trichobilharzia regenti. Next base: position 52,702,498 of record OX235263.1, read on the forward strand.
AATGAGCTATTCGGGCTAGCGATTGACCTCCTGTAGGACTGTAGTGGATATTTTGATTTGACACTAGTAACTAGTGTGATGTGTCTAGTCCTTTCTTTGGTGCAGACTGAATTCTATCAGTCAGGTTTGTAATGTGAAATGAAATTATATGTTATTATATTGATATGATTCAGATAATGTTGGGAGTTATCAAACCATCCATATTTACTGAAGTAAAACTAAAAAGATTCAAATTTGTCTAATCATATTTTTCACTAAGCATCAAAGCAGAATCATACGATACTGTACATTAGACTTAAAGGTTTCAGTGTCTCAGACAAAGTCATGTTCTCATTAGATGTAATCTTGTTTTTTACTAATGTACTTCTCACAGAGACTGTCTGCTATATATGCGGTCACACTGATGTGCATAGTCTAAACATAGAGTTGTTAGCATTCTACCTCGCATAACTCTTATTGAGATGCACTTTCAACGTTTAGTCTAGATTCAGTTATGAAATTTATTATAAGAAAGATGGCATTACAACAAGACTACTGGTGGGTCTAGTGCTGGCTGACTGTTTTACCTTGAAGGTTGAAAACACTCAGTTTATTCAAACTACTGGTTGGTTTGTAAAAAAAATTATATTTGTAAAGTCTCAGCGACATTGAAATGAGTAATTCCAACGTTTCGTTCGGTAATCTGGTCCGAACTTCTTCAGGGAAATTAATCGAAATTAACATAACAGGTGTTTATATATAAAAGGAACATCTTTAGTTTTTAAAAACTCTGTCCAATCATGATTTATAAAACAAATGTTAACAAGTATAATAAACAAAACTGTACGAGTTGTGATCAAAATTTGACCTCAGACTTACAAATATTGATCTACCTTTGTTAAACACTCTAAACACAGTGTGTATGTGTGTGTGTGTGTGTGTGTGTGTGCGGATAAACAGTTGTAAAACAATGTCTTAACGTCTCCATAAGTAGATATAGACAGTCAGGAACTTTGACCAAGTATTATTAGTTAGTGATACATATCCATTCTTATTTATTAATCAGGATTTCCTATGCGTCATCTAACATCACACCTTCATGTCTGTTCAAACTGTTAGTATCTAGAATTTTATGATTAGACGTATTTTCAAAATTATGGTGTTTAGGAGTAGAGTTTAGTTGAACAACCCCGTCAAACTTATTACTTTGTCTTCTTTCTGAAAATTGAGCTGCTTTATACGACCTACTGAAGTTGTCAGGTGACTGGACAGCTACGAATTTAGGTTACGCAGTCTGTTGCAGACAACGGAGAGTGGAAACACGATGATTGTGCCAATTACATAGTTTCTTTGTTAATTTAATTCGATTACAAAATAAATCAAATGAACTGTAGTCAAGATTTGATTTACTGGTTGGTTTGATACTCATAGAAGATATGTAGATAACAATTTCGTTATTTGTTGCAAGGATCTAATACTTTTGCTTTTATCCAACAACTGTCATCCTTCCTTACAACTGAAAATAGAAAAATAATCCAAACTAAGCATTTTTTTGTGTTCCTCAGTAATATAATGAAGGATTTCCTAAAGGGTCAGTCCACCGAACAAGTACGTGAAGTGGAAAGCTAACTAATTTCTGTAGTTGGGTGACCGTTTCCAGGAAAAGTAACCTGATTTATTCCCTCTGCTATAAGAAAAGAAGCTGTAGTAATTTATTGTAATCGTAATATTAGTATTTCGAGATGACCGAATTACAAGAATCCAAACAAAACACAGAGAGGGCGGAATACAGGAATTTGTATTTAGCGGAATTCTAATGCAATTCATATATGAAACATATTAACAGTCAACAGTGAGTACTTAAACAATACAGAGATAGAAATTGTCAATCACCACATCCGCCACACGTCGAATATCTCCTTGCGTATTTATAACGATGTCTCGGTTTGCTTGCAAGTAGCTGCGACCTTCTGACTGATTCTGTGATATTATCTTCATCACTGTTATCTGGACTTATTTCTGAATTATTTCATTTATTGTCACTTTGTCCAGGTGTTCGTTATGAACTGAGTGATCTTTGATGTCTAATATCTTCACCACTCGATTTCCCATTTTTTGTAGTATGATTCCAACAGAAGGTCTGTAGTCATTCCTTTGTAATAATGTACATTAGAAGTCGTGGACATCAGATGCTTTCTGAGAATTCGAGATTTGAAAAGTTTTGCAGGACTTTCATGGGTACTTGTATGTTCTGCATTCAACAGACGCAGTCTATGCATATGCAGCAATTCCTCCATTTTAATCAGTTGCTCTCTCATCTCATTCACTTTTTTTCGTGTTTTCGACAGTTCGCATTGTAACTCGGCTACCTCATTTTTGGAAACAGTTGACGCTTGAGTTGCTGAACTTGTAGTGGAGGTTTTCATTGGATGAGATTGAGTATTTTGAAAAGTTGAAAGACACATTGACTCCATTTTACTAGACAGATTGGGAGAATTATAAGAATTTGAGTAACATAAGTATTCGAACTTCTGCAAACAGTCTTGATGTGTCCAACTTTACCACATTTGTGACACTTAGCACCCCGAAAACGGCAAGTGCTTCGTAGATGTAACTTTCCACAGGATAAACACGGTTTAATGTTTTTGATCTCTCGCTGCATTCTATTACCTGTGGACGACAGTTTGGATTTCTTTCCATGAACACTTGTATTTTCGACTTTAGAAAGCATGATATCAGATACTGACGTAGTGGGAGCAGAGTATTCACTGTTGACATCTTCATATGTAATACATAAATCTTTAGCAGTTTGAAAGGTACAAGAAGGAATCTGAATTAACTCTTTCTCTAACTTAGGAATATTGATTCCAGCAATTAGACGATCACGTAGTTGAGTATGCAGCTGATCTCCAAAGATGCACTTTGAAGCTTGAATTTGAAGTTGAATAATGAACTCTCGAATCTTCTGGTTGGGAGCACGAACCAGTTTGTTGAAGTGAGGCCTCTCTCGCGTCTCAAAAGTAGTTATATGGAAGTGATCTATCAGAAGTTCACGTAGTTTATAATATGGCAGAGAAATTGGTTTATCTGGAAACAACAGAGTCTTCACTAGGCTATATGCATCTAGCCCAATAGCAGTAATGAAATGTGCTGGAATTTTGTCATCCCGAACATTCTTTGAAATGCACCACGCATCGAAGCATTCAAGGTAATCAGCAATCTCCCGTGGAGAACCATTAAGAGGAAATTTTCCCAGGTTATTTAGTTCCATCGCGACGCCAATTTGTTGTAATTATTTGTAATCGTAGTATTGGTATTTCGAGATGATCGAATTACAGGAATGCAAACAAAACACAGAGAGGGCGGAATTCAGGAATTTGTATTTAGCGGAATTCTAATGCAATTCATATATGAAACATATTAACAGTCAACAGTGAGTACTTAAACAATACAGAGATAGAAATTGTCAATCACCACAGATGCATTTATAATTCTGATTTCACGGATGCTGAACTTTCTTTCCTAAAAGCCATGTTTGTTGGAAACAGTTATTCAAGCCGACTCATTGATAAAATCATGAAGTATTTACATTCTAAACTGGTCACCAACTTAATTTCAGAGAAAATCATCTCCATGAATCTGGAATTCATAGGTGTTTAGGATTCTGGTATGCTGAGGAATTTTCTTTCCAAATCAGTCAGCAAGAAGTTATTTGCAGCTAAAGTTCAACTGACATTCACCAGCTGTAAGTTTTTCTTCATCTCTACAGAAGATTAGCTTCCTCGTCAGGCCGCCTTTATGTGTATCTATCGTCTGGCTAGCTCCTTAGGAACAAGTTACATTGGCGGTAACCGAAGAATGCTTTCTACACAGACAGGAGTGGACATTACATCATAGTTTTATAGAGGAAACGGGAAAGGTGTAAGTAGCTCTATTCCGACTTCCGTCACTCTACCGACCCTGATCATGATTTTAAGATCATCTATTGAATTCATGCTAATTTTACGCAGTTTTATCGTTCTAAATTCATAAAGACAGAGAAATTCTTGGCCATTCATTTAAATTCAAGCCAAACATTTGTTCAGTGATGAAGTACACACAGTCTCTGTTTCTTCCTTGGCTGCAGGGGGATGTGCATTTCCTTATGTATTTGTTTTTCATTTCGTTTATTCAGTCCATATACCTTCACCTCATTATTACGATTGTTATTATTTTCATTTTCCTTTTTGAACAGTTTCTAGTATTATACTACTTGTCCTATTTATTATTTTAAGTTAATGTATTTTTTGCAATGCTAAAATCTATTTTATCAAACTTCCCACTGTTTTAATTAATGTTCTACTAGACTAATAATGCCATTAATCTCAGATTTTTTTCTGAGATCCACCCATTCTATGAAATGTTTCATATATGACATTATTTGTTTTATCACTTGATATTGAAAAATGATTATAATCACATATATTTTAAGAATATCAGTCATTAATACATTTATACATATCCACTGTTTGATGTGTGTTTGGTTAAACGATAGGTGTTAAATAAAAGCCCTATCTAATTCCGTATTGGTCTGTTTTTGAGATATATCATACAGTGAAACAGTCTTATTTAATGGATCACAAAGTTTCGAACACAAATTATTATTCATTATCATAACAATTATAACCACACAACTTCGAAACTTTCGTTTCATAGTTTCCTTTATTTTTTCCTATTTATCGTAGGGGTAGTAATGCTAATAATAATGGTAATGATAGGGATGATAATAATAATATTATTAATGACAACAAGCATGTCAAACATACACAGGATAATGACAACACGAACAATAAGGAATTTAAGTCATCATTAGTAGTACTTTCATACACAGAAGAAACCTCAGAAACCCAACGCAGAATTCTTATTAAGGCAGGAATAGAAGTGATATTCAAACCAACAAGCTTTGTTGGTTAAAGGATCCTGTAGAGCTTTTAAAATAAAACAATTTAATTTATCTAATACCCTGCCAGAATGATCGTCAGGTCAGATATATAGGTCAGAGTAGTAGATCAGGGGCAGTCAGACTAGCAGAGCATAAAAACCTAGCAAAATCTAGATTAGTTGATCTTAATATGTTAAGAAATCTAGTGAATATTTCAGCTATGTTACTACATGTAATTACACACAACCATACAATAGGCTGGATGGGATAAGATGACAGTTTTAAAGTCTACTGTAACAGGGTAGGGGGAGAGACTGATAACGGGAGCTGTATTTATCAAATCAACTGCAAACACGTGTAGTAGGAATGATTCAGCACCTGTCCAAATGGACATCTACAGGATTCTACTACTCCTACGATAAATAGGAAAGAATGGAGAAACCTATAAAACTCAAGTTTTGAAGTCGTTTGATTACAATTGATGGTATGATTATGAACAATAAATTGTGTTCGAAACTTATTCATCCAGTAAGTAATGCTGTTTTATACTGTGTTATATATCTAATAAAAAGACTAATACGGAATCGACTACTACCACAACGCCAAAGTTTCACATATATATTAAAAGCTCTATCTATTTTGCATATACTAATCTCATTCATCTCTAGATCGTTGTTTAGCTGTCAGTGCTATAATCGTCTTCACTGATTTTTATAAATAAACTCTTGAATGACAATAACAAAACTATGCAGGATCCTTTGAAAAGTTACCGACATGATTCATTTGTATATTTTAACTTGTGAGTTTTACTAGCCATTAATTATTCAGTGTTTTAGCCAAGATTTTGATGATATCATGATCAGAGGAAAAATTTGAGAACATTGTTTTTTTTTAAATCCAAAAATTCATTTCCTTTTAGGAAAAACATTCAAAAAAGAGAGAAATTTTTACAGAAAAAAAATCGAAATTTTTTTCAAAATAATTCTGGTAAAATTTTAAAAAAAATATGCCTACGTAAATACATCATCGTCATCTTCATCATCATCATTATCACTGATGACAGTTTTTTTCCATCATGTGTACACAAGTTCCATCCATCTGATTGTTCACAGGTGGGAACTTTTATTAAACTTATTTTGTTTGGGTGATTGCGAAAAAAAACGTTGATCAAGCTTCAAAATAATGATATGAATAGAGATATGTAAAGTAAAATGAGGAGAAATAAAAAAAAAATAAATAATTTACATAGAATTATACATAACTGAGAAGTTATAAAAGCATAATGAAGATTATACAAAACAGTTTTGAATGAGACTGGGTTAATTTTTTTGCACAGAAAAGATGATTGAGCGTAGATGTGTGCTGTTTTTTATTTTCTGTAAGCCGAGATGATTAAAATACATCATCGGTTGAACTTGAAAACGACACCATCTTGTACAATGAATACTTGCGTCATATTGTAGACAGATTCACAGATTGGTAAGTAGCTTTGAGATTCATATAAGGATTCCAGGTGTTGGCTAGAGTATAGGAGGGATAATAAGAAAAAAAATAGGTTATCGAGATTGTGATTTTAAACTAAAAAGATGTATCAACCATAATTGACGGCATAGAGGTTGAAGATACATCTAATGTCATGCACCTTGGGTTGAGTTTTTCCACCGATCTTTCCTGGTCCTCCCACATCTTGCGAGTTACTAGAAAGATGTTTCGGTTAACGTTCTACGTTAGGAAGTTAGGGCAGTCTGGTATAAAGCAGTCTTTGCTTTCTCAGTTTGTCAATTCTTGTATTCTACCCATCCCTCTTTACTGCTCCCTATTAATCTTTCCTTGGGCTACTTAAGAAAGACTTTGCTTTGCTGAGAAGGGCACTAAAAGCCGTTAGTAGGGCAAGTGAGATATCGTTAAACCAACTGGTTAACACTATTGTGGATAGACATATAATGTCATATAAGAAACTAGGGAATACAATATTGTCAGACCCTGAACATCCTCTCTATACGCAGCCGTCTGCTTGCATTTCATCTGGTAGAACTAGAAGCAGCTATAAGAGGCTATATGCTAGGACCACCAAGTACTCCACAACACCTTATCTGGCACAGCTGTTATGTGATGAGAAATCCGTTAAGTATGACACGATCAACTTACTGCGGCACTCTAACAAATAGTCCCATTAGTTTTTGTTTTCCTTTCCTCGTTACTATTACACTGTTGTTCTCATCTTCTATTACACACTAATTTTATATTTCATATTCTGTGGTGCATTGTTTAAAATGTAAACGCAATGCTATTCTTTTTATTTCTTTTATTTATCTATTTTTTTGGGTGATGCTTTTTGATTTTAAAATCTTATAAAATTTATGAGGTAATTAGATGCAATATATTGTAATGCACGCTGAAAATCCCATACATTTACCACAAATACTGTTTGGAATAAAGCTGTTATTATTTTTAAGTCTTTCAAGTCACAATGCTAATTTTTATTTGTAATTTATATGAACTAATATACATTCGTAAACTGGAAGAAATATATGAGAATGCAACGCTAATACTTTTATCTCTGAATAAGAACTAGAAGTTCACCGTTAAACCCTCTTACGGATCACAAATATATAAAACGCTGGAAGTAACTGATTACTTCACCTGTTAATCTCCTAGTGAGTTCTATCGCGGTGATTGTCATTCGGTATTTAACAGAATCACATTGTCTGTTTCAATTTTAGTGATTTAACTAAGTCGAATACAAAATATCTTCCACCCTAGTGAAGAACACTTAGTTTGTTTAAGTTTTGAAGTTCTATCCTATAGGTAAGTGAATGGCTGTTGACGGGCAGTAAACCAAAATTTTATCTGTAACGTAATCACCTTCGACAAAAATATGGTCTTGTTAGTAATCACTTCAGACTTTAAAGACTAGACGGTAACTACTGAGGTAGCTATAATGAAAGTTAAGCACGAAGTCAGTCAGTGATTGGTGAAAGGGGAAAATTATTCGAAACACAAACTACTGGATATATTTCCTCAGGAACCTGCAACAACTATAGAACCGTAGACAATTAAAGTGGAAAAGACTGTAATATTGCGTTGCATTGCATAACTACTCTCTTACTGAAGATATAGAAGCCACTTTAATACCGTTCGGCTTCTGCGTTGTAATCTAGTCACCAGTGAGTTCTGATGACCGTCAGCGACCCTATACGATGACTTTTATTTGGTGTGATTTCAGTTTGTATTGGTGCCGTTCAGAAAGCTTAGATTCTGAACCAAGATAGTTTTCGTTTCTATTTAAAGATGTATTTATCGCCAATTCATTCTGTTGCCTCCTGTGTAGTTGTGTTTTATAGGCCTAATGATTTAATCAAAGAGCTTTCAGCGTTTTACTAGGCAACACCTCCATTGAGAACTACAAGATAAGGTGAGCTTTTACAATTCATCATTCGTTCAATGAATGCCTTTCCCGATGTTCTTCTACACGACGGGTTCTTTCGGCGTACTTTCTCATCGTCTTGTTTACTTATGTTGGTATCAATTACATTATACACCTAGTGTTAATACAGGTAAGCAAGGAAATGCGTAAATCTGTCGAGACAACCAATCACGTTGAAGTTCCAGGATTTCATCATGAGCTGACATTAATTAGAGAACCATTGGAAAACCTGGGAGTGCTGGAAAGCTGTTTCGTCCTAGTTTGGGGCTCTTCATCAGTACGCACCCACCCCAACTAGGTTCGAACCCAGGACCTTCTGGTTACAAGGCGAGCTCGTATACTATTAAGCCACTGGGACCCGATCCAGTGGCCAGCCCATGAATTCTAACTTCTGCCAATTCACGACATAGCGCGACCCTTAGCCAATGTCTTCGGCGAGTATTTGTCCTCACATCCGACTGGCTGCTCCATACTGGTTACGACTTCTCACTAGACTCCCGTCAAGTTGAAGTTCATCAACACAGGTAGTTGTCACATCAGTGGAGAATTTTTAAAAGCTCACTTTATCTTGGAGTTTGTAGTGAAGATTTTGTCTAGAAATACCAGTGCAAGCTTCCTGTTGAAATCATTCACCTCTGTTTCAAACCTTGTACAGCATTTTACAGAACTGATATCTTAACGACTGAATTTCATACTAAATAATAAACTGTTTTTAACTTTAACTGTGTCAAAAGATAGTACATTGTTAACTTAACAAAGTGTGAGAAAAATTTAAAGTTATATAAAAATTAAACTCAAGAAATTCGTTAAAAACCCCTTAAGGTTGAAACCTATTCATCTAGGTATTCTCTCATTGGTTGAGTAGAACAAAGAGTGTAAACTGAAAATGAATTAAGTTCGGTTGCTAAGTGATAAAGCGTTCAAAAGTGTTTTAAAGCTAAAATACATATTCTTGATAATATATTACATATCTCGTAAATTTTAGGGTCGTTAGATTGAAACTTCCGATTATAGACGACTTAAGAATTCATTTCCTTAGCTGCATAATAATAACAGCATTTTAATTAGTTACCATTGCTATCTTCAAAAAAATTGGTGTGCATTTTAAATCAGCTGATGTATCTTCAATAAACCTGGTGAAATTCATAGATAATTATCACAGTCAATGTACAAACAAAGCTGTAGTAACTTTAAGCTATTTAAAACACATTACTTTAAGGAAGACCGACATATTTCACTATTATTATTATTATTATCAATATTATCTTGGGTTCCAAATGGTACAAAGGGATTCAACAGCACATCTCCATTTCACCACATTTTCTTCAGTCCTATTTAGCTGACTGTCGGGATCTACTCTATATTTTCCTTGGACACTCAACTCTTAGTTTTCCTTTTGGGTTATATTCGAGGATCTGGTTGGTAATAACACTCATCAGTTTCCTTGAAATATTCCATGTGGTTATTTAATGTTTATTTTAAAGTGTAAGTTCACTCTGAGAATGCTTTGAATTTTTATTGACAAAGAGAAAGTTTAATTTTTGCTTCTACATAAATGAAGTCCTAAGAGAACCAGTCGAGGATTTGTTGCCCAGGAAATATGAGAAACGAAATGAAGATGAACTGGATGTAGACTCTTAAAAGGAAGCCATACGAAAAGCAACAAGCTGAGGGTTTGAGGGTGTCAAGGTGGAGATAATTAGAAGAGAAAATGAAGACCTTTTGGCAGTCGTGTAGCCGGATCAGCTGCAGGTGATGTCAAAGAACCAAGATCTTATAGTTAATTAAAGCGACAGGACATCAATGACAGGAGTAAACTGCGAAAAAATATTGTTTATGTAAACACATTCAAGTGAATTAAGATTTCTCAAACCTACATGAATATATTATATTGAGTTTATTCCTTAGCCACTGACGTCTTTCTTTGGTATTAAATGATTGGAGGCAAACGGCCACAGGAAGCTTCATCTGACCTAGGTTTCGTGCTAGTTGGTACTCACCAGTCAGCAGGAAGTATCTCTTCAACCTTGAAGGAACTCATTTCCCTTCTGAGATTTGAACCGGCATCACCCAGTGCTGCAGTCAGACACGTTACCACTGAGCTATTCGGGCTAGTGATTGACCTCCTGTAGGACTGTATTGGATACTATGATTGCATACTAGTTAGTAACTAGTGTTATATGTCTGATCTTTTCTTTGGTGGAGACTGAATTCTATCAGCCACATTGCAAGCCTGGCTGATAGAATTTACTCCCCACTAAAAGAAGGACTAGACACATTGTATTAGTTGTTGATTAGTGTCCAATCAAAAAACGTCTTTCTTAATCGGTAATTTAACATAGCTTTTACATGCATTTACTGTTTCAGAAGTACGTCATTCTATTGGAAGGACGTGATATCCTTCAACTATGGAGATTATTTTTATCAAGAATTTAAAAATTTCATTGATTTTTTGAATCAGTTCATCAAGAAACAATTATTGCAACTTGCTTAATGCCAGTATTCTACACACTTTGACGCTTTCTGGAAGTCACTTCAAGATATTAACATTTTTCTTAGTAGTTATGTCTTTCATGGCCATCATAGTTATTATGTAATGTAAAAAACAAAAGTGAAATCAATTAATTAAATGTTGGTCCATTTGATAGTTTTCATTGGAAGTAATGCATAACTATTCAGTGTTTTTTACTTTGGCCTAAACTTTATTATACACAAGAAGTAAACATAAGAAAGGGTAACGGTTTTAAATTTCTGTTTTATCTTATCTGTAGACATTTAGACATTTTTCACATAGTTTCCTTGTGTTAAAATTAAAAAGCTTATTTGACAGTTGGAGTGAACCGTAGTTTTTTAATGATTTCTGATAATTGTGTATTAGATACAGTCTTAATTATCTTTCTGCCTTATGTAATTGTCTATCAAATAGCAGATTTCTAATTTTTCACTTGCGATCACTATATACCATAATATATATAAGCACCATTACTGTTTCAAACGAGGTGTTCTTATAAGGGGAAAGTCAAAGGTATTTATTGAGTGACATGGTTCTTCAGGTGTATTATGCTTTACTTAATATCATGGTAAAGTTCCTTTTAATAAATAAATTCTGTGGGTCGGTGGCACAACAGTTAGAACGCTCACCAACCATGCACATGGTCCGGGGTTCGGTCCCCGACCAACGCACTCCTTTACCTCACTAAGCCAGAAATAATCCTGGTAAAGAGGAAAGGTTGGGCATGAGGCTAGTAATCCCATCCTGTAGAACTAAACACTGCTACAGAAACTTCAAGCCATTAGCTTGAGGCCCTATGTTCCACTGGGAACGTGTAGGATAAAAAAGATTATACTGAAAATTACTTTTTATACTTTCCTTGGAATTACAACTCTTCATCTATCTGATATGATAAATGATAATGAAGAAAGTGGACAAAGTGGCAGGATGGTGTATCTTAAAGGTCGATATTAGTAGTAAGGTTTTCGAGCTGAGTTAGCTCTCTGAAGAAAGTTAAACCGGGCATGTTTTGTCTTAAACAAAAAGAATGGTTGTTCAGTGGTTAAATCACTTCGATATTGTTAGTCAGGATTACTTGGTGACATGAGTAGTCTTCAACCATATATATCAGTCAGCAGTAGATGACAGTAAAGAGAAAAAGAGAATCGCTAAAGATGATTAATACTAATTTAATGTCTACTCTTGAAGGTGATAAAGTTATAAGTTTGTTTTCATTACTTGTAGCATTAATCAGAATGAATTTTACTTTCTATCATAACACACACTTAGACAACACATAATCAAAATTTCTTTTATCGCTAGAGAATAATAAAGAGCTGGTTTACTTTTAACTATATATTGAATTAAAAAGAAGATTTAACTTTTAGTAAAAGCTAATAATTGGAGAAAATCTTTAGACAAGGTTTTAATTAAAGTACTTATTTAATTTTCAGTTGTTTGAAGTAAAGGTCATTACAAAGATATTTGTCTTGAATCAGTGAAACTATCTCCGTCAGAATTCACCTTAAATATCATATTGAGATTACTAAATGGATGGTATATTAGGGTTGGATAAAATGAAAAGCCAAAGTCTGTGTTCTGGCTAAGAACATTTCTATTAAACATCAGCTTTATGTCTTTTCAAAGAAAAAGGTAAAACTATGCATCTCATTCAAGCATTACAGCTAAAACAAAGATGTGTAATTGAAGGCAACTTGAAACACATGGAGCATCAACACTACACAGACTAACTACCAAAGTAACTAAAATGTAATTATGATTTTACTGAGTTGAATGTTTTAAATTTAAATTCCGTATTTCTCTTGCGCATATAAGCACAGATCTAATGCAGATTCTAGTATAACTACGAAATTCTATCATAACTAAGTCATTTTTAAGGGGCCTAAAATACGGGCTCTAATTTCGGGAGGAAAAAGCATCATAGGGGACAGATGATCAGTATTATAATGAGATATGGCGTCCTTAGTCAGAAATTAACTAACCAAAGAAAAACTAGACCAGAAAGCTATGAGTTCTCTTCTACCCACATGGCATTTAAGAGAGCGGTTACAGTTTCAAAAGAGCCTCTGATGTCTGAATTCATAGGTTATAAAAAAATATTATCAAAGAAAACTCGGGTAAACTACGCTTAGGAAAGAGGTCGTGAAACCAATAAGTTAATTTGAAGTTTAAGTCAAACATTAACACTTAATTTAACAAAAGAGAGGGATGACGGTAAACGACATGTTGTTAAACTGTTCAAATACATAAGAATAGACATATCCAAATACCAGTTAACTAATAAATAATCTTATCTCCTTATATGACTTAGGAACATGTCCTATAATATAGCTCGACATATAGAGAGAAACGAAATCAAAACAGATTCTAGTACAATCATGTAATGGTGAAAGTTACCGTATTTTGTATCAGCCCATGGGGTAAGAAGTACAGTAAAGTGTGGAAGGAACTGTTTTTGGATATTAAGAAGCACGGCATAACAAAAAAAGAAAATTTTGTACAGACAGAAAGATAATATGCTATAGTCAAGAGGAAAACAAGGCGTGGATAAACATGCACTATTGCGACTGGTTCACAACCGTATCACATGAAGTTTCTGTGGCTGCTACCATTGCAGGAAGAAAAAATACTGTTCTCTCTGTAGCCCATGACAACAATCAGTGATGTTATGGATAGATTTCATTCGTTGTTTTAGCTATCCTTAGTAGACAAGTGTAATACTTGTTATACCCGCATCAGATGGTAGACATTTGTAGCATGCTTAGCTCATTTTCCCATTTTACTTTGCAATTTACACCTACCTATTTGTTTCTGTAAACTAATTTAAAATAAACAGTAGCAAAACAAATTTGTTCAAACCAATGTAGTTTCAAAGCCTACAGTTTAATAAAAACCTTGCGGACTATTCTGTGAAAAAGCACCACAAAAGGTGGTTATAGATATCAACAGAATTATGAGTTTTGGTATAAATATGGCGACTGCTACTGACTTATCAGATTTATCAGTAGTATATAAAGAGATGTGTTCATCGACATAAAAATAATCAAATATCAACTAGATACATTTAATGTCAGAGAAAGCAAATGGTACAGAGTTGTAAAGATACATGGAAGACGTCAAAGGAAGACGAAGAAACACAATATGAAGGAAGGCAATAAGTACTTTAACACGAAGATCTGCGCAAATTGTGCATTAAAGATAATGTGAATGAAGCATGAACTACGCTAGATAATTAACTAACAAAGACAACCTTTTAGACCCTTTTAACTGTCAGATACCCAAAAAACTGAACCTATGTCTGCTTTATACAACTGCATAGTTATTTTTTTATACATAAACGTGACACTAGGACTTATAAATCAATAGTACAATTCAGCTTTCATAAATGTAACTGTTTAGACGTGAAAAGGACAATATTGAAGTAATTATTTATGTACTGTGTACATATCACGCACAATACAGTAATTGTGATTTAATTAATGACTACATAAACAATTAACATTGCTGTGAATTTGACCTTACTTTATAACTCTAATGATATTCACAAATATAAAAAATAATGGTAAAAATGTGCAAATATAATTATAAAATGCTGCCAATTTTAATTCATCTCATAAAGATAAAAACATGGCGAACAATAAGAATGGGTTGTGCGTAAAGTTTGTTTTCATCTAATTTGTTTTTTAAAATGTTGCCAGTAGCACTAACTGACTGACTATGTAAATATTCCAACTACTTCAGTTGTTATAATTCACCACATATCAACATTTAATTACAGATATGTCTAACCATCGCTACTAATGATTTTATTTTTTGATTACAGCTTGATTCCACACTGTATTTTTGGTAAAGGTATGAAATTTTCAGCATGGATATCGGTAGCTCAAATTTTGCAGGCCAACCATAGATATCAAGTGTGAGCCGGCAGGGGATCGAACCTCGGAACATGTGCATGGTCGGCGAGAGCCCTAACCACTGTGCCGCGGAATTGTTTAGTCTCGCCGTTGTATTGGTGTAGTTTCAGTGGATTGGCCACTCAGATAATGACAAGAAGATGATCGAGCTAGAATATTTGCAGAAAGTAAAAGTTGTAACAATGTTTCTATAGGAAAAACCGGTGGAAGGATCATTATAAGACGTCCTTACATGTACTCATATGAAACACGGTTATCGTAATACACAGTGATGTGCTATGTGATACCAGTGAAGGTGTTGGTTGGTGCAGACAGCAGAACGGTTTTAAACGCCAAGCAAAATCTGCCCACCTCACTAATTGGCCTTATATATGCCTTTCTTCTATGTTGCTTTAAGAAGTTCACTATATAATCGATGATAATTTTGATTTCAGCTCACTTGTCGACTGACAATGAAGTACTTAATCGAGATGTGAGTAGAAGTGTGTCAGCTATTAAATTGATTTTTCACTGAAACAGCCTAAGGATTTCATCGTTAGTGTGTGGGTAAGTGAAGAATTATGCAGTTAATTTAGCAGAATGGATGTGAAAAAAATGTATCAGTAACTTGACAGAGTGATTACACTCATGGTATATACAAAGGTCTGGTTGAAATCACTTTAAGTTAATCGTAACCCCGAACCATAACAAACATGAACTTTCTGAGCATTCACTATCTCAGAGAAATAAAAACAACAAAATGCCAAGTACAGTGTAAGTACATAGAAGAAGAGTGGTCACTAATTGGTTTGTCTCACTTTCAATTTGATTTCATAATTCATTGTTATATTAGTTCACAGAATACAACTTAATGAATTGACTGCTATTTTTTGAACTACAAATTTGTTTTGTTTTCATGATACCTTTTCGTGTTTACAACTTACTAAACTTTTGATATCACTAAGCTGAAATATATAGCAACAAAATCTGCAACTTTCTCAGTCTAGTTCAAGACTTAGTTGGAAAGAAAATTTTCTCTTCTGTAGCCATCTTTTTAGGTTTTGCTGAAATTTAAGACGCATGCGCCTCCATATATAAGGCTTATCCGCTAGCTACAATTGCATGGCAAGCAGTGATAGTGCTTTTACGGCACCCATCACTTAAACTACTAAACCATAAAGACTATCTCTTCCGCAAAAAGCATCATATTGGTTTATTTTTCTAAATAGTTCTCCTCTTATGACTTACTCAGACTGAAACCAACTTTCTTTTTGTTATGAAGTACATAATGACAGTTATCAGAGTGACAGACTAGTTGTCAGTAAAATGTTTGAGCATTGTGGAATAGATCAAATATAATTATACTTTACTTGACAGACTTGTGTTTGTTCCTTAGATTTTCTTAATTTTCTAATTTACACTACATCATATCTTGCACTTCAAGAATTACTTGCTTCAGTAATCTGTGAATTAAGATGATATCGTTTTATGTTGACTTTTGTCATTCTCGCCTTGTCGAAACTAACAAATGAGACTGTATTTATGTCATTTCTATGTGTTTTCACCCTCTCTGACTATAACATGTAAAAATGTGAAACACTTTTCTAAGCTTCTTCACAGTTATTAGTACACTGACTGTGCATAGTGAGAAGAAACGTTGGTGTTTTGCATAACTCGAGTATACCTCACTTAAACCTGCGGTCATAGTAGTAATTCTCATTACTTAGCAAATATACGAAAATTCCCATCATTAGTCACCTTTCTTGCTGAAAGTAGACAATTTATTTCTAGTTTCAAACTAGAAATTGAATAATTTTAAGATTGGCATATCCAATGGGCAACTATTATTTTTAAGAGTCATATCTGAGATTTGCATTGTGAAGAAATTTTCTAACACCACGAAAATAAGTTGGTCTCTCTGAGTTGAAAATAATGTCAGAAATAAAACGTTACACATTACTATATCCTGATATTGTTAAGAACTCACTACTGATATTAGCCTAGTTAATCTAATAGGATACTTAGGACAACTGGTCAGTCAAATTAAGGTGTCTAAGCTACAGAATTGTTCATATTTACACGATTACTGCCACACTTTACTTTATAGTACTGCATCAAATTGAGTTATTACATAATCGTTAGGTACGCACCATTTTTTGGAGATTTTTTTAACGATATCAATAATGTTTTTAAGTAATGCTTGGATATTATCAACAGAACGCACTTTTTAACTGACATTCAGTTTTCACTTATCCTGTATTAATTAACAAGGACGCTTTAACGTTTTCTTACCTTTTCTCTAAATTCAGTATATTTTGTTTTCTCTAATCGGATAAATATTTGACAGTTAATCCGATAATTACACATATGTGTTTACGTTACATTTAGTTGTCTTTCACTAATTATAAGCTGACCGTCAATTGTTCTGTCACTTACCTGTAGTTAAATTACATAATGCAAAATATCGGTATTTTCGTTGAGTGCGAAAAACATTCAGTGAGCATATGATAATGATACCATATGCTTAACTGTTGATTGAGGTTAGTTAGCGAGAAATGAAATCTCATTCAAACAAAAAGTAACAATGATTTCTTATTTTAGGTATACTGTGCATTTCCCATTAACTGACTATCTTGGACTGAAATACTCCGTGATAAGAGCCATATTTCCCCGTGTACAAAGATATTTCCTACTATAAGTGATATTGCTAATCCTATGGGATCACCAATGGGATCACGAAATGCTCCATCTCTGATGACAAATCGGCCTCTAATATTTCAGTTCACCGTAATTAATTGAGGGGAAATACAAAATGAACCCAAAAACCACTGCATAGAAGTTGACTGTTCCAGTCACCGTGGCCTAATGAATAACAATTTGACACTTGAAACGACAAATACAGGTTCGTGTTTTAGTGGAAACACCGTCACTCACTGAGAAAGCAGACATATTCAACTAACCAGCCTCAAATAGGACGAAACTTGAATCTTAGATTGAACTGTTAATCGCTGCAAACCAAAAAGTAACTAAGTCTGGAAAACTTAGGAGCCATCTTTAAAAATAAGTAACTGGTTTCACTACTCATTTGACCTCAGTATATTAACGTCAGTCAGCAAAATAGCCACCATTCCTAACAAATAATGTCCTGACTTACTATTCTAATTTATTATTATTAGAAACTTGAAGTATGAAAACTTACTCGGGGAGAAAGTGAATGCGGAGCTAAATCTTCAACGAAATCAAAACTTAATTAGAAGTCCTGTTAATTGAGTTATTGTCGTATCACGCCAACAAAGTGAGGGCTACTAAAGACATTGTTTCAAAGTCAAACATGACTCCACCAAAATGAAATGTGTGGATGAAAAGCACGATGTTTTTGCAAGTTTTATAATCATTACAAATGACGAAAACTATTAAATTTATCAAGGTTCATGTTTCCAAGTGATAAATGGATGATGGATGCCCTAAACCAGCCACTCCAGCACTTCTGTAGTAAGCACAGTTAATGAGACTCTTTTTAGATAATAATTACACCAGTACCACCCAGCTGGTGTGAAATCTTCTCCATCATATCAAAAAATTCCTTGTATATTCAGACTTAAAAAGTATTTTTTACTATAGCGTATACTTTTCAGTCTGGTTTTTATTGCTTGTCAATAGCATTTCCCACGATTACTGAATCAATGAAGCTTTTCTATGTTTATTTTAATATCCCATCAAACACCGTCAGCGCTTTGATTCCTAAAAAGTATAATTAAGAGCTGTGTTTGATTAATTATTTTTCTTAGTGCGATCACATAGAAGTTACGCAGCTAAGTGCACAGCTTATTCCGTATCTTTGCATTTATACAGTGGTATCACCTGGCATTCAAAGAGTTGTGACTTATCTGTTAGGAAAGAATGTGAAGACTCATTTTCTGGTAATAAAAATTACTGACAGAATACAGCAGCAAACCTTGACGATTAATCACACATATATGTTGTCTGGAAATGTGTCTGATAGCTAACATCATTGTAGAACATTGCTGCGAACAATGAGGTTTCATTTTTAAGCTTTTCAGTACTGTTCATACTTCACTAACAACGTCTCCTAAGATAAGTCACAAAGGAAATAATCATAAAAATAAAATATCAGTGGATATTATAAACCATTTGTTCCTTACTTGACCTGGCTCTTCAGAATTATATGTTTTCATTTAAGAAGAATCAACAAGTTGGCTGTCTCGTGTTTATCTTCAACTTGGCAGCTTTAGTTAACTGAATAAAGTGAAGGCGATAAGACATACAACAGCATATTAGCTTTTTTACCAGCCTACATTGTTCAATCTAACCATGGGACATTTGTTTAAGTGTCAAATACCTGAACGAATGGATCATAGATTTAGAACCTTCCCTATCTACTGAATATTAAGTGTCCAAGAAGCAGAATTAGCGTCGGTGGCACAGTGGTTAGGACTCTTGCTGACCATGCACATGGTCCGAGGTTCGATCCCCTACCCACACACAACTGATATCTATAGTCAGCCTGCAAAATTTGGGCTACCGATATCCATGCTGAAAATTCCATATTTGTTCCAAAACATAAGGTGTGGAATCAAGCTGAAATAAAAAAATGTCTTCATACTTCTATATATAAATCTAAATTAATATAATATGTACTATTCGCAGTACTTGAAGATAAAAACCACGAAATAAAGATTACAGAACCATCAATGTGCTTATTTTAAAACTATTTACTTACTTCTGTAAAGACTGTGAAGCTGTTCTGAATGTGAAGAACACTCAAAGAGATAGAAGTCTTCAACAAGAATTATCAATACAGAATATAAGTAATAAATTAAATTTACAGTGCTTTAAATATTTTGGACAAAGCTTTCTCTAAAAGTCATCAATTCTTCGAACAAATCAGTTTAAACAAACATGAATTGGCGTCAGATTTAATCTCATTGGTGATAGGAACACATTCTACAGGGAGCAAAAAACATTTTGATTAAAATACAGAGTATGCTTACCAGACAACTGTACGTATTGAGCATAGCACTTAGGATTAATGTTAAGAGGGTTTAGTATAGCTAAGCTGAAACAGATCCGTCATAGCAGTAATAATGAATGCGCATTGCTGAAGAGTACCAGACTTGGGCAAAACGGCTGTCCATTACTGCACAGTTTTCAACCTTGTTCTAACTGATGGTAGTTAGTAATGAAACTCAACTTGAATTCAATCGAATCTATTGTAAAGCAACACTCAAAAATTTATTTTCTGTAAGAGCTGTTGGCTTTTCAATGAACAAAGTAAAGTTATGTCTTTTTAATTTTCATCAGTCCTATGATTTGTTAAAAGTTTAGATTGTGATTAGTTATTAAGAAGAAGCTGTTAAATTAACTTAGTTTTAGTAGACATGATAATTATTGCTTTATCAGGTCATATAGCAAGAAAGATGTGTAAGGCAATTAGTGTTATATAATCCATAAGTCAATTGTGTTTATTTGATTGTCTTCCTTTTAAGAATGTTTATTTTGATTGACATTTAGCTTTTGAGTTCAAGCAGATGAACAACAATGTTAGTGGTGCCAAGGAAATAAAAAGTATTTTTATTTCTTAACTCTTGACTATGTTTTAATTAACCGATAAATAAGTATGTCTTTTCATAATGATAGACGTAAGAAAGTAATCTTCAAAAACCTATTTGGTAGTTTGTGTTATCAATATATTTATTGTAGAGTTTTATTTAAGCTAAACGACAAATATGTCCAGGAAAAACGCTGGCATTTGTGGTTTTAGACTGAATACTATAGTTTCACTGTTTATTTTTATTTCAGTCTTTATTTCGCTGGTGATCGACTAGACCAAATTCTTTGGACTCTGTTGACATGGCTCTTTGCTGAAGCATCCACATAAGCAGCCGACATGTCAACAGAGGACGAACACTTCGGTTCAAATAATCAAAAAGTGTGGTGATAGCTGGCTGCTAGCCAAAATGATAGACAGTAATTTACGTCAATATTTACGTCCCCGGTATTGGTCGTGAGAAAAATAGGAACAAAGACTGATTCAACAACCGCGTAGGCGGATACAATTTGCAGATAGATGATCTGAACTTTAATAAACGGCCATAAAGAGATGAAAGATTAATGTTCAGCGAGAAACCACCAGTCAGAAGACTGTGTTTGTTTGCTTACAATGATCTATAATAATGTACATGAAAATCTATAAATAGGTGTTGATTTCCTAAATAAACGATCTGTTTCCTGGCCTTTGTCTTCTGTTGTTACGCAGGGAAATCAAAACTTGTGTGACACAAGAGATGGCTGTCATGGCCCAAGTGGAATAGTAGATAACATTTTGGTGCTTGACACAATAGATACTTAGTTGAAGCCTCAGTGGGAGCACCAGCACTTACTGGGGAATGTAGGTATAACCAGATAACGAGTTCTTAATGGGAAGAAACGGGCATCTTAGATTCCACCGTTATTGCTATAGTTCCACGTCTAATATTACTAGTGTTAACAATAAAATACACTGCAGAATACACTGTGGGGAGACCAAACGTTTTTCAGGATTTCATTTTAAACGTCAAAGAATACAAATTTAATTGATTTTCATGAAAAAGATTTACAATGAGAGTTAAATCATAGGGGCATATTTTTTTATTCATTTTTAATACTACATAGACAGGGTAAATCGTCTGCAGACTTCATAAAATAAGAGTAAATAACATTCGAGACCCTATATTTACAGATTTCACATATTATTTAATCAATAAATGTGGTAATCATTCTTGAGGTAAACTGGAAGATATAGAAGCGAAAATCAACAGGCTGGTAAAAAAGGTAGAACTGCTAAAGATACCCGACCAACAAAACATATCAATGATCATGAAGGGAAGATACCTAAAGGAGGTCATCTCTTTCATTTATTTGACCAGTATCACTTAACTAGAGTCAGCACATATGAGGTTATAAAGACGATCTTGGAACGGCAAAGCAAGACAGCTCTTCATTAGGCTGAAATCATTGTGGAGATCCACAGCAATTAGCACAAGGAGCAAGATTCGAATTTTTAATACTAACGCCAAGTTACTGCATCTACATGACTTAGAGATTTGACACGTCTTGAAAAGCGCTTCCAGAAGAATACTGCAAACTTTTCATCGCCGAATTCCTTCGTTAGTTACTGAAGATCAGGTATCCGGCTGGAAAGGATAAGTAACAAAGAACTCTGGCACTGCAGCGAACTATTCAACAATAATTCACCAAAGATATATGTAGAAAGAAATGGAGATGGTAGAGATATACTCTGAGAAGACAGTTGAGTAATATTATACGTCGGGCCCTCGACAGGAACTCTACTAGGTGCCGAGTGTGACATGGAGGAAATTATGTGATGAGGGAATGAAAGGTTGTGTATTGCCGTGTGACTAGGTCAGGTGACAACTAAGGCAGAAAACAAAGCGAAATGAAAAGGTTTTTCGGCAGCCTGATTTTACGCTCGGGACTTGAGGAATGAATAATAATACTAGTTTAAAGACGGGTCTAACGTTTTGCAAAACAAACGGCCCATAAGCTTCAGGGTAAACAATTCAACTAAATATTTTCGAATGTGAGGCTGAAATGTTTGGTAAATAATAAACCTTTACTAACTAAGACTTCTGTCCTACATAGTATGTCTATTATTCATATAACTGACTAAATAAAAATAACCCGTTTCAATATCACTTCGACTGACTTATGAAAACATTTCACATCATACTTGTGGTGTTCAGGTAAGTTCTTAGTATTAGTATGGATTAAGAAATTGATTAAGTAATAC
The DNA here is from genome assembly GCA_944472135.2 of Trichobilharzia regenti. Taxonomy (NCBI): domain Eukaryota; kingdom Metazoa; phylum Platyhelminthes; class Trematoda; order Strigeidida; family Schistosomatidae; genus Trichobilharzia; species Trichobilharzia regenti. The sequence goes on from OX235263.1 coordinate 52,725,040, forward strand.
TATATTTGTTTACATAAATTCCGTTTTATTTGGAAAAAAGGTCATGTTTGACATGAAAAGAAAAAGTCACAAGACTATTCAATTAGTGAAAGTTAATGAATTGTATATTTTCTACGCATACTATGAGAAGTGTGAAAATAAGAAGACTTCTAGCTCCAAAGAAGGATTTCAATCAACTAAATATGTAGTAGATAAAAAAGAAACGACAAAGGAATTAATAATAGCAGAGCACATTGCAGAAGTATCCACATTTGAGTTTAAACTGTTTTATAGCAAGATTGTTCAGTGTATGTAAAACAAACATCTACGACTTGAGGATACACTAATAGCAAATGGAAGTTAGTAATATAGATTTTCTTCACTGACCTAGAAAGTGAAATTCATAATAAATACGACATTATAGTTTATTTTACTACTACTGTTTTAAGATATGAAGACAGTCAAAACATGAAAGTATATTAGCATAATTAGTGGTTATCAAATACTATGAAAAAGTGCATTCATTAGGTCACCAGTGTGAAGGTATATTAATTGTTTCAATCAATATATAAACTAATTTTAGTGAATGTTTTTCAAAATAAAAGACGGATTCAGCGAAGAAAATTTTCTTTATCGACGAAATCATCTTCAAGTTCAACAACACGATTTATAGTCAAAGAGATGGAGTAGCAATGGGGTCACCATTGGGTCCTCTACTTGCAGACTGCTTCTTGGCTAGTTTGGAGAATAGTATTTTACGGCCTATTATCGACAGTTTCAATCTGTACCAAAGATACATGGATGATACTTTCATCATATGTGACGAAAATACCGGCATCGAATTAATAACTAAGGAGTTCAACAACTGCCTTCACGCCATCCAGTTCACGTCGGAATCAGAGATGAACTCGGAATTCCATTTTTTGGATGTTTTTCTAAAAAGGAGATCTGATGGTTCTTTTCAAAGATCGATCTACAGGAAACCAACATGGAATGGTCAGTACACAAATTTCCATAGCTGTGTCCCTTTAAGAAGAAAGAGAAATCTGATCCATTTCTTATCCTCAAGAATGAGGAGGATATGTTCAAGTGATACAATTGATAGGGAACTGGAGCAACTCAGACAAGTTCTCATAGAGAACGGATATCCTCCAAGATTTATCGAGAAAAACATGAAGTTAAGAGAAAAGCCTGAAAGAATCCAGACAGTGCCGAAGAAACTGCTCTTTATGAGTGTTGAATTTAAAGGCGATACCGCAGCTGAGATCTTGAGTAATCGCTTATGCAGATCACTAAGGAAAGCCTTCTTCATGGCTGAGCTACGTATCAATTTCTACAGCCGACAAATGATCAACGGATGTATGAAGGATAAACTACCACTTTGGGCCACCTCAATGTATGTTGATAAATTCACCTGTTCGTGTGGAGCTAGTTATATTGGCTGCACAAGGCGCACGCTTTCCAAACGCATCTCTGAACATTATCCGGCATGGTTAGCAAAGGGACAATGCAAGACAATTATTAGCTCAATTCTCGAGTATTTGGTAAAGTCAGGCCACGTAGCTCCACCAGAGTCGTCTTTCAACATCATCTACAAAGTGAAGCCAAATGGTACAAAGGGCGTCAGGTTTCAGCTTTTGTATATGGCGGAGGCGCTGGAAATTCATCAATACAACCCTGAACTCTGTATACAGAGAAAGTTTGTCCAGTCTCTTATTCTACCTTGGTCTTAACCTCTTCACTAATCGTTCCCTGGGAAAAAATTTTGATTTTTTGTTTTATTCTTAATTTTCAATTTTACTTTTAGTTTGCATTAATAATTAATTCACTATTATCATTCTCATATGCTCCCTCTGCACATTTCACACCCTCTTCACACCCGTTAAATTGACACTCAAATACCTTCATTCTCACTCAAGAGTAATTTTAACCTTATCAAACTTCTGTCTTTGTTCCGTTGAGTACCATGTAATTTTTACATGTAATTTACAACTTTTAATTTTCACTTCTAAAGCCACTTATGATTAATTATATCGATTATGTCACCCCCTATTACTCAATAATAGACCATTATACATTTTTCTGAGTATAAATACGACTGTACAGCCTCTGAAGATGATTTTGTCGATAAAGAAAATTTTCTTCGCTGAATCTGTCTTTTATTTTCTTCATGACTCAATGGGTATTTTCCTTGATTTTTCAAAATATTTAAGATACCTTAGGAAGAAGCTGAATTTCATGGTTTGGCTGAAAAAAAAGGCTGGACTAGGAATGCTACAGTTGTTAGTACAAATCTTGTCAAAAATAAAACATTTTCATCAAGTGGCTTCAGTCATCATTAACTGGAAAAATGATATGCTTCATTTACACTTTCTGTATCAACTACAGGTAGAACATACACCAATACCAAAGACAATTTATAAGATGACTGTTTAAACTCAAAGTTAAAATTTTCTCCTTAAAGATTGTGTTGTGTTTTTATCTGTTCTTCTATTTACTAACTCAGAAAAAGTCGCCTCAACAGTATTATACTCTGACTTAAATGAAAGAATAGATTTGTCAAAAGAATGTTTGCAGAACTTGAAACTTAATAAGGAAGAAGGCAATAATTTTACTGCATGGAGATGTGTTGTACTCTCCAAGAAATGTATTTATACACACATATGCGCGTACAGTAGCTTTGATATTTTACTGTATATGACGAAGATAATCATTCTCCCCTTTGATATAAATAATCGGTTACCAATTTCTGTTTTTAGAATTAAATTCAACTTCACTGATTCTTTCAAATGGATTTCTAATCTGATGATATGAAGTAATTAAGCAATAAAGCTCATACAGTAAACAACAATGTTATTTCAAGTTAGATAACAAACTGACATGAGTTAGAGGACCATTAAAAACCAGGGATTTCTGGGCAGATGTTACGTCTTAATTTGGGACACGTTATCAACCCATCAGGATCTGAGTCAGAACCTTTCGGATGTGAGCTGAGTCGGTTGATTACTCAACCATTGGGTTGGAATTAAATAGTCTTGAATTCTAACTTTTACTTAACAAAATTAACATGAGGATTAAATCAAAATGAGAAGACAAATGGACGAGTTCTTAATTATCTCAATTCTTAGTTGATTCGTAGAATAAATCCTATATGTTAACGCAAAAAATGACTTAAGACAGTGTAATAGTATAAGATTTCTGAGAAATAGACTCGTTGCTATTTTAATTTTTTGTGACATGTGTCGATGAAGTTTCTGGAAAGAAGCTGCAGTAATAAACGAATGATAGATATGTTAAATCAACTAATACAGTTGTTCAAGTGTTGGTTTGCAGGGGTTTGACTTGATTCGTTACAGGATTTCATCACGAGCTGACATTGGTTAGAGAATTATTGGAAAACCTAAGTGTATTGAACGGCTGTTTTGTCCTAGTCTAGGGCCTATCGGCAGTACGCGCCCAACACAGGGGTTCGGACCCAGAACCTTTCGGTTAAAAGGCAAGCCCAGGTCCCAATGGTTTAATGGTCTACGAACTCGCACTGTAACCAGAAAGACCTGGGTCCGAACCCATGTGGTAGGCGCGAATTGACGACAAGTTCTAGACTAGGACGAAGCAACTGCCCAGTACACCCAGGTTTACCAGTGGTTCTCTAACCGATGTTAGCTTACGCTGAAATCCTGTAACCAAATCAATTGTCTTTGCATTTTCAGAGTCAGAAGATATCTTCAACAAAAGCAAAAATTAAACGGTGTGAAAAGCCTAGATAAATAAAAGTTGAGGAATTACGAGACTGTGAAATCGACGTAATTCCTGTGAAATATATATTTGATAAAGTCATCAGGCACGAGTGTATATTTTTTTGTTATATAATGAAAATATGGCGTGCAAACACTAGTAGATTACAATAGTAAATATTTTCATAATGTCAATATCCTACGACTAAAAAAATTTGATGTTCAGTGCTGGCTTCCACTGGTTAAGGGTATACATTAGGTTGAAGGCACTGTGTCCAGCTGCCAAAACTATTTGACACATTTTCATGTTACGCTTGGCTGTTCTCACACAATTTCTTCCCAGCTAAGCACTTATCTTGTTTTAGCTAAGCTAGTCCTGAAATATATTTCGCAAGAATAAACTGTTTTTTACTACTTTGATCTGCTAACTGTTTCTGGTCTCTGTTAAGTATGTATAACTGGGTTGCAGTATATAGGGTGCATGTACTGTAGTCATTGTAGGAGAAAGTGGAGATGGATGGGGCATACATTGAGGAGTACGCCGAATTACATCACACGTCAGGCCGTTGAGTGGAATTCAAATATGAAGCGACCAGTGGGTCGTCCTAGGGTGACATGGAGGAGATCGCATGAGGAAGAGATGACAGAGTTTGGTTAATCATAAACCCAGATGAAGAGGACGGCAGAAAACAGAACAAAGTGGAGATGTGTTGTTGACGCCCTATGTTCCACTCGGGACGCAAGGAAATAATAATACTGTAGTCGTTGTGGTATTATCCACGCACTCTTACTTACTCCCAAAATATCAGACACCTCAGAACAAGAAACAAAATATAAAATGAGACACTTTAACCAGACAGACGAAATATTTTATTTACTCGGTTATTAGTAGATACAAAGGAATGGAAGTCAAAGTAATGTCACTTGTGACGGTGAAACCCTTAAAAACAAATTGAAAGATTCATGGTTCAACCCTATAGGAACGTAAATTGGAATATATATAAGCTTCTTAAAATGTTAGGACTTTGTTTAAGTTCTAATCCACCGTTTCTCTCAGAAATAAACTTTGTTAACTTAAGAAAAGCATAAATGTTTTAATTTTTTTTTATTACAGCTTGCTTCCACACCGTACCTTTTGTTACAGGTATAGAATTTTCAGCACATGATATCGGTAGCCCAAATTTTGCAGGCCGACCATAGATATCGGGTGTGCGTCGGCGGGGGATGGAACCTCTGACCATGTGCATGGTCGGTGAGAGTCCTAACCACTGTGCCATTTCACAAAATAATTCACTTTATTGAATATCATATTAGCTTACCAAAGTGGGAGAATAATAGTTTGACCAAAACTTCGAATATTAAAACATACTCAGATAATCCAGAGGTTTTGCTATGTACATCATAAGAGTGTAGTATAGTACACAGCTGTAGTAGTAATAGCTTAAGTAATTGGTGAAATATTGATCCCCAAGTCTTTATTTACAGAGTTGACACCTGGTACATGCAATAAAAATGACGTATCACAAATTCCGCAAATATGGAAAGTTAAACTACATGACCAAAAAAATTATAAAATCTTGTAATTACCTCAAATTTCACTAAATAAACAGTTGGAATGTGTAAATAAATCATAATATTTAAGTTAAGTACAATTTTTTAAACCAATGACACTTTTTATCTGTAAAACCTAGGCACTGTGGTAGAATGTAATTCCATCTTCATTTGTTTATTGGGCATATCAAACAGTGAAGTGGTAATATTTTTCTGGATAACATTTCGAACACAATTTATTACTCATAATCATACAACATGATCCTATAGAATATGAATATGAAATTGCTCAAACCATGACTTAAGTAAAAGAATGTTTTGGAGAGGAATGATCTTGTAGTCATTTCCTAAAAATCAAGGTATATCGAACAGTTAGTTTGTCTTTGTTTTCAATTTAAAACTATACATCACGATGTATGTACACGTTGTGCACTTTTGGCTCAAAGTCTTGGATGACTATGTGGGTGTGTACCAATGAACGATCTATTATACACTCAAAGTATGTACTTCGTGCTTCTTGGTGTTCAGTACTTTTCTAGCTAAAATTGGTTTGTGATAGAAGCTGCTTTCGTATTATGCAAATTTCATCTGCTGTGTACATATTTCAAACTTGAATCATAAAGAATATTTCCGTTTTTATTCAGTATTGTTTGTTTATTTTTTAACTATGACGCGCATCAAAACATTTTCAAAAGGCTTTCAGTCATTTCACGTGCGAGGCATTCTCAGAAGGTCATCACAAACTTCTGAGAAAGATTTCCACCTCCAGAGCTCATTAAATTCGAAGAGAATCCAAATATCCTGTTTTGAATTATCAGCAAGAAGGAATCAATCGGGATAGACAGGTAAAAGTGATATGCGTTCTCGTATTTAATGGATAATTAACTGAAAGTACTGAAACCTGGACATACTTTCAGCTATGCCAAACTGTACAACAGTATTCTAAAGGTTCTGTGCGTTGGTGGTACAGTGGTTAGGACTCTCGCCGACGATGCACATGGTCTGGGGTTCGATTCCCTGTCGACGCACATCTGATATCTATGGTCGGCCTGCTAAATTTGGGCTACCGACATCCATGCTGAAAATTCTATACCTGTAACAAAAGGTACGGTGTGGAATCAAGCTGTAATCAAAAAATGAAAAAATATAGCATTATTCATAACGGAGCTTAAATGAGAGTAATGGAAGGCACTAAGGCCGACTGTTTTTGCATCTGACAGTGAAATGTTTGTGCTATACTCACTGAAAAATACTCGAAAATGAAATGTCCACTATTTGATGCCGTCTCAAAATGCTTTATTACCTAACTGTTTTAAGTGAAATTTTATTCATACCAAGTATCTGCTGACGCAATACACTCCTATTTCATCATTAGCAAAGACAGAGCCATAAGAGTGAATAACCAGCATAAAAAAGTCTGATTAGTGTGTGTATGTGCATGTTTCTACGGTCTTCTAATCAGTGTTCTATCGGCATACAAATAAACTTTACACTACTCATATGCTACAAAACGATAAGTTAGAAAAGAACAAACAATCCAACTGATATATTGCATTACACTGAGCACAGTATATATTGAAACACTTAAGAGATTGCAATAAAATGTTGCGTATTTCGCTACATATTTTGAAACAAATACTCTTAAGTCAAAACTATCTCATGTTTCAGTTTACATGCAAAGGCTATAGATAATGCTTATCACGAGATACTTACAAACTATGATTTCATGAAATATACAAGAAATTCTGATATTTATTTGTTCTATATTTGTATTGAAAAAAATTATATCGGACAGATTTAAAAAAAAACAATAACAGTGAATCAACATTTTATCTTTCAAAGTAATGCAACAGAATTATATTTTGTTAATTTTTGAATGGTTACTAACAGTGGAATCCACAATGCGTATTTCGTCCCTTTTTTGCACACATCAGCTGGACGCGTTCTTAATCCTCAGTAAGTGATATTACACCAGCTGAGAATGAAACTCACCATCCAACTTTTCAAACTATAAAGCATTGTCCACTAGGCCTCCAAAGGACGAAATGCGCATTCTGGATTCTACTGCTGGTCACCAACCGCCAAATGACAACACGTAAATCTTCAGACAACTTGGAAGCGTCTGTGTTAGGAGCCAATATGTAAGCGGAGACTGAACATTTCGGTGCAACATAATCAACTAACGGAAAATATAAAATCAAAGCGGACAAGATTTTACATTTCCGGCACTTCTGAAAATTTTAAATATTTTACACTTATGTTTTAGAACATTTATAATTCGGCATTTAACACTGTTTAAAAAGTTTGATTATAAATAGTTATTAAATTGGCGCAAATTTAGAAACAAAGATTATGAAGAGTAAGAAATTTGAAAATACCACCTGCACAAAAGAGTGTTCTTATCATCTAATATATATGATGGTGGCAAACGCATGCCAGTACTAAAAATTTGCGTTTCTAAATAAATAAATAGGTGCGTCGGTGGCACAGTGGTCAGGACTCTCGCCGACCGTGCACATGGTCAGAGGTTCCATCCTCTACCGACGCACACCTGATATCTATGGTCGGCCTGTAAGATTTGGGCTACCGATATCGCATGCTGAAAATTCCATACTTGTACCAAAATTACAGTGTGGAATCAATCTGTAATCAAAAACAAAAAATAAAAGAAACACACAATGTTATTCTCAAGGACATGCCTTCATTTTATCTTGTTAGTTTTATCAGGGTAACAGTAGGTGAGAATTCACAATACTTCAGCTTATACGTGTGGTGACTAGATCAGATTGCTTCTATAGGAAGTAATTCTGAGCTAGGAACTGAATGCATTGAGACAATATAACACACATGCTCAGATTGTTGGATTTGATAAACACATGAGAGGTGAAAACATAATATGTTTCTTTAATGCAGACTGCTCATCACATTCGTTTTAAGAGTTATAACCTGTGGTAGTAGCCTGTTGTAACCAGGTTGAATTTTATCTTAACCTTTCATTCTTATTCAGACACCATGAATTTTACTTGACGTGAAATGCTTATTTCATGACACATGTTATATCGTATCAGAATTCATCATAATATGTTAACGTACAGTTTATTTACCTGGACAGATACGCAGCTGAACCAAGTACCATTATGTCCACATCTGTTTAATACTGAGTGTTTTTTCACATTTAGCTGTTCATCACTGAAAATGATTCTTAGCTATGTCACTATCAATCTCCAACCAATGATTCAAGAACCCCAAACAGGTAGTTTACACCTCCCTATGTTGCTCAAAACAAAAGCAACTCAGAGTTAAACTAGGTACTGCTGCTGGTGTTTTCTTAGCGTCATTAATATAGAGATATGCTTAAAAGAGCATCTATAGGTAACAGTTATTTTGTCGTTAGTCTCATGATGTACATATACATTTATAATATGCAAGCCCGAATAGCTCAGTGGTAACGTCGCTGACTGCAGAAATGTTTGTCTTGAGTTCGAATCTCATAAGGGACGTGTGTTTCTTCATGAGATTACTGATTGTGCATCATTGGTTTAGAGGTACAGTACTCGTGAACCCCAAATATCGTCCAGGCTTTGGCCCCATACGACGTACTCTTAAGCCTTTCTAGGCCAGTAATGAGACGGGTAAAGAGGGGAAGTTAAGGATGAGACTAGCAGCTTCACACCGTAAAAATGATTACCACTGCTACTTAAACTTCATAGCTCTAGCCTGAGGCCCTATGTTCCTCTAGGAATGTAAAGGAATACAGTAAATAATAAATGATAATAATATGTACATAAAAATTAGTACCTGCAGTCATCACCTGAACATAAACAAACATAAAAAACTACAAACTCATAATGATGAATCGTAGAATTCATAACAAGTTAACATGAAACAACACCTGAACTCATCTACCTTTTATAAAACATAGCTGCAATGATCGTACTAAAGGTATTGATGTTGTTATCAAAATGAATACTTTACATAATACGAAATCTTTTCTTATTTCTTTGTTTGTTTGATTGAGAAAATATTTCAATAAATAAAATATCATTATCACACTGGATATATACCAATTCAGTTTCATTTAATTCTGAAGAATCTTCGCAAATTACAAATTAACACTGATATTTTTGATAGTAATGAGTTATTTTTTATTTCTTTCCTAGGATTTTTATGACCACAATCAATTGATGGCACTAAACAAAAAATGAAAGAAAATGATGTCTATGGTAATACATTACACAGACTTAAAAGTGTGGTATTATAAACGGTTTGGCAATCAGTGTGTGAACAGAGCTATCTGCTAGCATAGAATTACTTGTTAAAAAAATTGACCATTCACAAGGGACAGTGAACTCAATTCTTTTCAAGTCCGTTTTTTTAAATTCGGCTACCAACGTGGTAAACTCACAAAAGTTATTATAAGGCATATGTAAATAAAAGAAAGATTGTAACTCTTTGAAGCAAGAGGTGATTTCAGAATTCGTTAATTACCGATGCGTAGTTCAATCTCAATTTAAAGTCGGTCTGGATTTACCTGAGACGGTCGAAAATTCCATTTGCACGACCTAGAATAATGTAAAGAATAGCATACCTTCGGTGATTTGTAATACTATCTATTTCTTACTATCGGAATTTGCGTTAAAGAAACGTCATGGAAAATTCTGCTAAGATGAAAATCTACTGAAAAGTGTATGACCACCGTGAATCCAGTGGAGTATGAGTAAGGATCGATAGGCCAATCAGAAGCAAAGTGTAAAAAACTTTTCACAATGTTCAGTTAATGCGCCGTTCAAAAGTTCTTATGTATGTTGGTCATTCTAGTACAACTGCACAAATTAATATAAACTTATTTAAGGAAATAATCACATAGAAATATCTCAAGGAAGCGACTCACAGTTTAAAAAAAGTTACTGTACATCAAAATATGTGATACTCACTATTTTGTTGATACTGTTAAGTAGTAATAATTTAAATGACTTTTGGAAAAAGTTATTCAAATTAAGCCGTAATTGTTTAATATTCTCATAATGTCGATATGTGAGTAATAATTTCTTATGCCTTAAAGAATTCTGTCTGCTGGTAGCAACTTTAAAATGGATTTCTTGAAGTAAAAGCGGGATTCATGACTAATATAATTGACCAAGTCACTTATGGGGATGCTTAGTCATCGTTTAAACCGGGTAGCAATGTCTTTATCCGGTTAGAATTATTAGACAACTGAGTGTAGTCGTAGGATTATATTAGTTATAATCATACCTTGTAACTTGGTGTTTCTAGCTCTGACCCAAGGTGAAATCACAAGTGGCTATTACAACAAAATCCTTGACTAGCACAAAGCAGCTATCTAGTGCTTCTCGGTTATTATTTGGTTCCAGACATTTAGTTCCCTTGATAAGTTTCAATAGAGAAAGAAAGACCAGATTTAAAGTATAAAATAATATCACTTCATTTCACAGGTTCTCATCAGCTGCAAACTACCTGCAACTACAATGGTTATAGTTAATGGCAATAACATACTTTAAGGTTTGATTAGTAGTAAATAAAACATTATAAAATCGACACATCCGAAATATAAGCATTACAATTTTTTGGTTTAGATTGCCATCAATTTATATGCTTTCAAAATAGAAAATGAGAGGGGTGTTGAGTACGTAACAATGTGATTGTACACTTTTTGGTTACTTGTATAAATTCGAGATATTGTACATAATTTTTGTTTAAAACGCTTCTCGTTGAAATATACATAACTTCCGTGTACAATTGAAAAATACACTCTGCTGTTGGAGACTTCGTCTTCTCCCCTGGTCACTTCTGCTTACTTGCTCCACTCACACCGTGTTGTATACTTCGGATTTATTGTAGGAGCCTACTACTTTCAACCGAAGACATTTCTACAACCGGAACACAGCAGCTACAGCAGACGCAGTCCAAACAGTTAACGTGCCTGTGGATTATATAATTAATTTGTAGCCGAGGACTTATACTGTATAACCAAGTAATCCTTTTTGTTGCTATAACTCGTCACTGTATTTTTGGTAATATATTGTGATTTAACACTCCACTGACTTGGATTATTACTTTTATATTTGGAATGTTAGTGAACTCTAATATTAGTCCCCTACAGGGGGGTGAGGTGAAAACAGAAAAATCTCATAAATAGTGTTAGCATATACGCTTATATAGCAGCTCAATAAGGTCATAGTTCATAAATTTGGAAACTTTCTCAGTGAGTTGAAATCACTAGTATGGATGAATAATCAATGAAGTCAGATTTCACTTACCAAGAGGGTGAGAGATTGACTAAACTTTCTTTCTGTATGCATAAATTTAGTCTCAAACGCTTGATTACAATTGCTTCATCAAATTGTAGTAAATTTCTTATTATTTGTATGTTTAATATCTAGCGGATTTAGAAATCTCGATTAAATGACCCATATCCACAAGGTGTCGGATAATTGCACTTTGCAAATATCTGTTTCCTTTTAAACATAAGTTTCTTGGAATATACACTGAAAATCGGGTAGAAGCCTTTCTTTCTGTCCTTCCAGTGTACTTGCTCCCACAAGTACACGTTAAATTATAAGCGCAGTTAGAGATGACACTACCCAGGTACTTATGCAGTTTGGATTGGTTTATGGAGCATGTGGTACTATAAAGCGTTACAAGCTAGGCTGCAGGAAAGCATGTTTTAACTGCTCTCTTCATTCTCTTGTCAATTTTTTGTGATACTGCTTCTCCTTTGGATTGGGAGTGAATGAACACTTACTTCTTTTCAGCTGTTGGGTGTTTCGTTTTTTCGTCTTTCTCTTTGTTGTATTTAAGGATAAATCCTGCTGGACACTCATTTTCCCTGAGACATTTTTCGATAAGGCTTAATTCTTCTTCCACCTTGTTACGCGAACATAACTTCCTGAATCTGTCGTCCAGTGTCCCTACTATATCACGCTAATAGCTTATAGGACAGAAGCTGTTATAGTGAAGATATTGTCCAGTTCAGGTTTCTTTTCTGTAGATGAATTTTTCGGCCATACCACAGTTTGTTCTTCTTACATCAAAGTTCAGGAAACTAAACTCATCATTGTGTTCAAATCCTATGGTGTATCTAATGTTTGGGTGGATCTCATTAAGTCAGTCAAGTCATACAGATGTCGTTACAGACAAATAACCTATCATCAACATATGGGTGATAGTAGGTTAATTCATTGTAATCAGAACTCATTCGCATGCGTTCAAGATAACCCATGAAGATATTCGCCAGAATAGACCCTAGAGGTAAAACCATGGTAATGCCATCAATTTATAGGTAAATTTGGTTGTTAAATTTAAACTGGATGTCACTGAAGTATGTTACTGTCATTATTTATAGCCACTGTAATTTCAGGTATTTTGCAGCTGATGAGAACCTGCTAAATATAGTGATATCATTTCATACTTCATATCTGGTCTTTCTTTCTTTAATAATAGTCTTGTAACACAAGCCATATTGAATTGAATAAGAAGTAAAGAACTCTGAACATATTCAGGTACTTCTCAGCAGTAGTATAAGAAAATGAGAAAAATGTAGAAGCTAGTGAAAAGATTACAAATATTTCATCGGCAAATAGGTAAGAACTAGTCATAAAAACAGATTACTTGAAGTAAAACAAATTTGTAGCAGAACGTAGCAAGAGTACCTGAATTATCGAATGATTTGTTCACTGGCTATTAGCAATTTAAACTACTGCCTTTTTAGCAAGCTTCTAATCTGATGTACCTGTCAACATTTATTTTTAGATACATGTATTTCCTTCATAATCATAAGGTAAAAAAAGCACGTTTTCATAATAATCCGTTTTCTTCTTACCTAATTAATTTTTGAGTTTGACCTTTCACTTCACTTCATGTGTTTGATAAAAGTCATTTTATAAAACATGAAAATTTAAGGACAATCATCGTGATCATTTTTCTTTCGAAAATGTTACGTTGTTTTAAGTTTTTTTTTCAAAAGTCACATTTTATATTTGATGTTAGGTAGAGCCTTCCATTTCGTTGATGTGACAAATCTAGCTACCTAGGTATTATCTTTTATAATTTGAATATTATTGTATGAAATGGTTGGTTCTATACAGTTGTCATAATCCTGTAGTAAGAAAGTCTGTTCATATTATACCATCAAGAGATCTAACGGCAATTTGTAGCCGGCATTTCCCAATGTCTAGCTGAGTTGCTACCTTCTGATGCTAGACAGTCTATTCAGAAATTAAGGTAGATTCAATTTAATGCTGTTTGTAGGTGAATGTTGTTCTATTAAATACGAAAACATCAAGAAAGCATGCAAATTTAAAGACAGTAGTCATTTGCAGTGATGCACCACATTACACTAGACAAAAGAGATCGTAATGTAGTTTTACTATTGAGATATTAACAACTGCACATACAATATACGATGGCAGCAATGAATTGTAACTATTTACTTGGAAGTATTTAACTGCTAAAGAACATTTTATTCTCAGAAACTTATTATCGTGCCACAGTTAAATTAGATGACCAAATAGGCATCATTGGTGTGTAACGCAGATATTGTTCGCCAACTTTGTCCCATAACACTTAAGGAACACCTACAGGATACTTGCTTACCCAACCACATCCAGTAAGACAGTGATCATATAAGTACCACAGTATGAGATTATTATACTTAAAATAAAACAGCTGACCTCCAGTGTGGAGCACATATAATTGTATGTCTGATAATAACCCTGTTATCATTTACGTTTAATTTAGAATTTAACTCAACACCTTCGAACAGTGAATTTCAATGCCTTTTGGATCCTTATTAAAAACCTATGAATTCATAGTGTTCCACTGTTGTTGCTGACAAATAGGAAATTTATAGGATACCGTATAGTATCTGTTTGTACGGTATATGCAAATGGCTGGGATGCAGTCCTGCTCAATAAAATATTGCAGCAGCTCTCATCATTTTTTATAATCTGGAGAATTTTTAACTTTATGGTATGATATATAGTGGATAATGATATATTTACGATTTGTAATATGCTTTATCTCCCAGTGTCCATTGTATATTCTGGATAATAGATGCCCTCATTTGAAAACATCCATTGATACAGATAATGTCATATGCTATTTCTCAAGGAACCCCATTCTTATAATCTGCTTTACTTAATACTATTTTTGCTACATTTTATTGGAATGTCATGTGTCTAAACATGTCATCTTTCGCATACATTGCTTTGAGTCATATCTATCGATCACTGGGATTGAAGTAAATGAGGCCGTCCATATGACTGCATGTCTTTCCCGAACACTGAGTTACGTGATCACTTAGAATTTCATATGACATTTTTAAATATAAGTTCTGAATAACTTATCATTAAATGTTGTTTTTTATGACTTTTATTAGTTCAAAAGTTGTCATACTTTATTTCACTCAAGAACTAAAGTTGGCTATTTCTGCAAAAATATAGAAAAAATCATATTTTTTTGAAAACTTCCTTTCTTGTTGAAAAATAAATAAAGCTTGTCTCATATTACACAGTTAGTAAAAGTATACTAGGTAGCGGAGAAAATTAACTGTAACGAAAACTCAGCTCGTACACACACAAAAGTGGAATATATGCGCACTACACTATTTCGTATTATACTATTATCCAACATATTACAAAAATGGATCGATCTGTTTGTTAAATGTATACTATGGGGCATAATCAGCCAGTTATTTCAAATGGTATCAACTGATATACAGGGAAGATATCGTTACCACTTACTAATAAAATATTTTTTACCTGGATAGTGACAAGTTTACATGGTTAAAACAATGACCTATTCTTATTTCTAATCTTCGAAGACAATGTCTTTGCCTTGTCTACAAATAACACACAAGTGTATATACAAGAAGGTAACTCAACAATCACATGCTCAAACAAACACCAGGTAAACAGCCTCATGTGTAATGGTATTCAGTGAATCAATGTATAAAGTAACTAACAGCCTCACAGTCGACAGTTCGCTACTTTGACAAATAAATCGTACAAATGTTTGATAAGAAACACTGACAAAGTACAATCATTTTCTTTTTAACTATTCGCATTTTCTAACAGCTTTTAAGATCAACATCGACTATTAAACAGTCAAGTTAATGCAAAAGCTCTTCTTTGTAATACAATTCCTATAATATAAAGAATGAATAGGTAAACCCAGAAAATTGCATTAGGCGTAGATACAGTACCATGACAGTTCATCTTTTTCAAAAAAAGACGTTTTTATTATATAAACATGTAGCTTGTGAAAAGCAAGATAAAGATTGAGAGCTTATCGAGAAGAATTTACATGCTAGTGACTACCTGACACTTTTAAAAGGCCCAAAACAGAAAGCTATGATAGTCGGAAAGCTTATGTTTGTTGCATTGAGAGAAGGCTTCAGGTCAACGAAATAGGTTAGCGACATGTTAA
Source organism: Trichobilharzia regenti (assembly GCA_944472135.2). Classification (NCBI taxonomy): domain Eukaryota; kingdom Metazoa; phylum Platyhelminthes; class Trematoda; order Strigeidida; family Schistosomatidae; genus Trichobilharzia; species Trichobilharzia regenti. The sequence continues at coordinate 52,740,750 of OX235263.1, forward strand.
AAGTCACAAGACCTATATCAAAAGAAGGATTTCCTACAAGACTGGAATAAATCTGCTTTGAGAAACGTTCTGTTGAAGTCAAATTAGGTTCTTCTCCAGAGACAGAGGGAGATTCAGTTGTCTATAAACCTGGTAGGGCTCTTACTAGGTATATTGAAAACCACAATATACTGCCATAATCTACTACAAAGATTATTTTTTTAATTTTCATTCACGTTCCCCAGTGGAACATAGGGCTTCAAGCTAGTGGCTTGAAGTTTCTGTAGCAGTGTTTAATTTTACAGGATGGGGTTGCTAGCCTCATGCCCAACCTTCCCTCTTAACCAGTTTTATTACTGGATAGGTGAGGTAAAGGAGTGAGTCGGATTTTGGTTGGCACAACGAAATGCCTAAGCATGAAAAAGTACTGTGTACCAAATTTCTAAGCGGGCTTCAGATGCTTGACACTGTATCAATTCCACGCTTATTGCCAGTGTTAATACCTTATGCTTCAGGATGTCATTCGGGAAGAGTGACCTGCGTTGGACATTCGAAACAGCCACTAAATGGCGAAGGTCAATGGAGCGCACAAATATTTTTGAGCATTTTCATCGTAGCACTGATGAGGTTAATCACCAAAAGTAGCCACTCTAATGTAATATCCATTAGGTTGGCTTTTGGGGAACATATGATTCCAACCACATACAGTCTTTTAGATTTCCTCATGAATATAAAACCACAATGAAATGAAGAACACATGATACTGATAGCAAAAGCTGAACGCACCATATATAGGGAGTGTTTGGTTCCTCCCACAGTGAATTCTAGTGACCGTGAAGTCTTGATATCTGCTAAACCATTGATGCTAAAGGACAGCTCGAATGATGTCAGTGTAATCCATCCTGGTGACGGTATAAGTTAAAAAATAACACTCATGTTGGCGAAAAATATATCGTCGTGTGGGATTTTACTGTCAAGAAGCAATGATAATCAAAATTTGTGCAACAGGATTCGTCCAACACAGTTAGGCAACCATACAGGTAGACCACTGTTGACTAACTGCCTAGAGGTATTGAGAAAGCCTGCCTTCAGAAATATCTGAGTGGCACTTGCCAGTACATGCGTATCTGAAGAAATGATGGTTGCCCTAGAGATGGAAAGTAGGAGGCTGCTAGGTGCACTATTGCAAGTCTTGACAGATAATTGGGTAACGCAAGAATTTTTGTGGGTTTTACTTATGTATGTATGCTGAAAGAGTTTCTTTATTGGATGTTCTGGAGAAGATCAGATTTCAGTTCTGAAGAAGTAAGCTTCCTACTATCTTCTACCGATAATGTCAACCTTTATAACTAACTTGATTAGTTTTATGAAGAAATACGGAAGTATTTCCTTCGCATTGAAAAAAACAGTAGGCTTTATAGTATGTAGTGCAGATGCCTGGCAATGTAAGTGGTGCGTAGAATACCTTGTATTTAAAATTCAAAATGGTCACAAATGCGTGTCTCTCGGTTTTGATATCTACAACTTCCTATTTATCCCATCAAGACTGGGGTAAGACTAACAGACACTGACCTCCATATAAAGTTTGAATACCATTCATATACATACAGTAGTGAAGTGAAAAATCGAAAGAGTTGTAGCTGCCTCTTTCCGTTTTATGGTCCAATTTCTATTTGAGTTTGGTGAATATTGCTTTTTAACTATTCCGAGAAGTGAGTGAGCGTATGGAAGCACGAAACGTTTCTGGCAACGGTAAAGAAATACCAGAAACACCAAATTCGAAAAACAGTGACAGTATGCATCAAGTCAAACACCACCAGTGGTCTTGATGATATTCTTTATTTGATCAGTGTTAGGGTTATAAATGTCATAAATGTACTTTAGTGTGGCAATGTAGGAATGTTTAATCTCACCAGCAGAGTTCATATCAATTAGAATATGCTGGAGTAGAGACAATTATTCCCAGAGGTTTTGGTGCATAAATAAAGTCTAATTGAATTTGAGATTTTTCCATCGATTGATTGGACAAAAGTGCTCTGTCTCAGGTTGACATGTCGGCTTCTTGTACAGATGCTTCAACGATATCTGGGCATTTAATTAGAATTTAATTTTTGGATGGTGACTAGCAGCGGAATCTACGATGCGCATTTCGTCCTATATGGGACATCGTCGAAGCATCTGCACAAGAAGCCGACATGTCAACCTGAGACCGAGCACTTCGTTCCAATCAGTCGACTGGAAAATCTAAAATTCAATTAAATTAATATGACCCGTTGCACAAGCGGTGGCTCTCGGGGATACCGCTTTGGCGTTTGAAACTAAGGGCACTGGGTTCGAGCCTCGGTGGGAACATCATCACTCACTGGGAAGTGCAGGTACATCCATGTGACGAGTACCAAACAGAACGAAATGCGCATCCTGGATTCCACTGCTGGTCATCATCCACAAATTAAATAAATGAAGTCTTCCTATAGATTTACGGTCCTACATATTGCTGATGATGAGGAGAAGAGTACCACAAATCTCAAGATTCAAACGCTCCAATGGGAATTTCTAAGTGGCCATGCTTACTGGAAGGAATTAATAGTAGAGTGACAACTGTTTACCTCAAATGTACATCACATGCTTATCAGAGAGAACAAAAAACGGCAAAAATTCATCTGAATCCAACAGTCAAAGTATGAGGAAGCATTCTAAATACTTACCCATCGATATAAATTAAAGTGCCTAAGCCAATGAATCACATCCCCATTTGTACAACAGAAATCTGTTCCATTGAACTGAGAGAAGGAAACATCCTGTAGAAAGCATCCAACAATCACTCAGAATCTAAGTTTATTTTGCATAGTCAGAGTTTCATTTCCATAAACAATTCTGAAGTACTGCAGCAAGTGAATAAACTGTATTACTAACAGTATATTATAAATGAACAGAAAAGTGCGTAATAGTAGCGATGAATAATACACACAGGAAGCAATGCTTACATCTTGTTCATGTTCTATGAAATGTGGCATTATTTCATATTCCACCGATCAAGCGATTATTACTTTTCCCTTAGGTTTCACTCAGAACTCAGTATTTCAGAAGCACATATCCACTTTGTTCTCTTCTCTGTGACCCTCCTTGGCTGCCCCATCGATTGATCACAGGCCTTCATATCCTCTTCCCACCATCTCCTTCATTCAGCCTCAAGTGTCCAACTCGTCATTTCCCACTCGAGTTCAACCCAAGCAATAGCCTTGCGTGCGATGTCATTCGACGGCCTCTTCAATGTGCATCTAATCCACCTCCATTTTATTCTGCATATTTTTTGAGCAATAGGTTTTTAGTTGTTATACTCCCATATTTTTTTCTTGCTAGTTCCTTCTGGCCATTTGATCTTCAATATAGTGCAAAGGCACCCTGTAATAAGTGTTACGTCTAATATTGCACCTATAAACACTAAATTTGTATATTATATTCCATTTTGCATTTCGTCTTAATTAGACCGTTTGTGCTTCATTGCACTACCGTACATATTCCTGCTTCACTGCACATTTTTGCTAAATGCAAGCCATTTTTGGGTTCAGTAATTGTATTCTTGGTGTTTGAATGCTGTATAACCTCCCATTTGAATAATAATAATCTTGTGGTCCTTCGACAGTCAGTCACTAATATAATTTTGTTTGGAAACATTTGGATTCGTTTTGGATTTGGTGAGGTCTTTTTGGAACAATTTGGTATTAATTCGGATTGCTCTCGAGGACTGCGAGTTTGTCTCTTCAAAGGATTACTTGTGCAGTGGCTTCAACGAAGTTCTTCAAGATACATTCGGATGTAGAAATAAAAGTCTGCAACCTACTGGAAGAGGAGCTGATTACCTAGTGGATTATAAGATTTTGGTTACAGTTAATACGTTTTGGATCAAATTGGTGTTATTTCTCAAGTCTGTGATTATTTTTACGGATTTAATTACATTAATAAATGATAACAAAAAACTAACTTGATACAATCCAGAGGTTAAAGATCTGAACTAAACTTAAAATAGCTGTCGAATCAAAACCACAGTCAGTCTTACTGGATGCCCTACTGATGAGCAATAATGCTCAGAATCATAAAATTGTAAGATGATTAACCATTTACTTCGAGTGATGGAGATAGAACTCAGGGAGCATTGGTACAAGGAGACATAACCATCGTCAGTTGTAAAAAGGTAACTACTCGGAACAATAGGCCAGAATTTTTTAAGGCTGGAAATTCAGCCATGAATTCAAAAGCGACATAGAGCCTGGGTTATCACAGTTTAAGAGGGGTTCAGTGATACCAGACAAAAATCCAAAGGGGATTCATTTACCGTATTAACGCTCATGAAAGATGAAAATTTTATTTAGGTATTTTGCTATTTTAGGTATTTTCATAGTACTTGTCATTTCAAATTATTTAGCATGGAAGTTTGCTCAATCTCGGTATTAAAACGATACAGACAACGACAAAAAACGAATATAAAATGTACACTTTATAGAACTCCATTATTTTGCTATGCTAAATCTTAAAATTTGATATCGTACTTCAAGTAACACACTTTTTGCTGCAAATTCAATTAAAATTATTGCAAAAATGCGAAAATCAACTCAGGCTATTATTTAGTTACAGAAGTGGCTTAAAGCACCAAACGAATATCTGGAAAAATAATAAGAAAGCTGAACGTGACGAGCAATGGATTTATCTGAAAAGGCTCTAACATATTTAAGCCATCTACACATTTCAAGCATTGACCACGTTTTCCTGTGGTTTGTAGCAGTAGTTAGTGAATTCACAGACTAATACATTCTCATTTTTACTCTCTCTTAATAATTTTCAGCCGAAATTTATTTTGGATGAAGCAAGTATGAATTTTAGCAGATGAATGGTTATTTTGTCTCAGGATTATGAACTTAAGTATACTTTAATTACCAATATCTGATTATTAACGTGAAAAACGCCCCAGTAAAAATACCTAAGTATCTCCATACCTAAATGAAAATCCCCTTTAACGTATGATTTTCTACCAGGAAATTACATTAGCCCCACACAGTGGTCAGCACTGTGTCATGTATCAAGATAGTTCAGTCGGATCCAGATATATCAAAGCCTAGCTATACCTGTGTATTGAAATGAAGAGTGAATGCCTATGGAAAACAGAGTTTCTTTCCGTCAATATTTACTTTGGAAAACCCTAACATAGTTCCTATATGCTTGAATGGAGAAAAATTGTGGAAATTATATGTTGTAAAGATAAAATATTCGACTTACGGGGTTGATTTTGGCAAGCTATACAACGTCCATTTATAATTGCTTCCAAAGAATAAGGTAAATTATTATTTTTCTCTTCCTGAATGAATCCCTCAGAACCTGAATTCTTCAAATGCTCAGCACACTTCAACACATATTCTGGAAGCTTAGTAGTCCATAGATCGTGTACAGACAAGCAGCTTGCTTTTGAAGGAGCTATCCATGCTTGTTTCTTGTCCGCAAACCTGGTCACCCTGAACCTTGACTGTGACGACAAAGCTTTAAGTTCATCTTCGGTAAGTTCTACTGGAGATTGAGCTGCACCGTTACTCTCTCTACTTTCTAAGAAAGACTTCGGGGAATGCCGCATTGATCGCCTCTTGAGTTCTGTTTCGCTTTTTGCATATTTCATCCGTTTCCTGGATTTTTTCATTACACTAAAGCTTCCTGTTTTTGTTTCAGAGTTTGCTGTTCCCAGATTGGGGGATGAATGGATTTTCTTAAGACCTGATTCAGAATTTGGTGAGATTCCTGCTTTTATCTTTTCGTGTCGTACACTCAATAACACAAATCCAGGTCTCGTACGACCCCGTATACTCTCAACTATGTCATTACTAGATTCAGGAGTAAACTCAAATGAGCCTCTCCGCACGCACTGATGTATATCTTTTATTGTTAGTGCCTGCGCAGTTGGACCACTCGCATTTGAGTCAGTATTTGATTGACTAACCGGAGATGTTTCTTCTTGTGTACCATCATGTTGGACAGTATACGGGTATAATACAATAGGCTGACCCGGACACTCTACAGTAACGGAACCTTTTTGGCTAGTATTGCTACTGTCATCCCTTGGGGTTATATGTAAGGAAAGACCACTTTCTCCTTCAAACTTGGCTTCAACTGGTACTAGAAATGTAGACATATCTGATTGTTCACTATTTACAGCCCAGTTTTGATTGGGACGCTCATTCAAGCCAAAATTTTGAACATTGCAAGGGAGCGGTTCTTGATTTCGAGACTGAATGTTCGACTGGCTTTGGAGTGGAATAGTACTTTTGAGCGTATTATAATATTGTGCAAGCTGCAGTTCAATCAGCTTCTGGAGCAACAGAAGTTGTAGGTGCCTTTGAGCATTGTAGTCTAAATCGCTTAAATTTTGACCTAAAACCTGATTTTGTACGCTGTGAAATACATTTTCTGAATTATCCTGAACATCCGGGATACTTGCGTGACCAAAATTATCATTTATACCGTCTGAATTTGGGAAAATAAACCCATGACATATTGGGCGACTGTAACTTTGTGGAAGTTCATTCTGTGTTTCACTGGAAACGCTTGCTGGTTGAAGTGATAGAGGAACATTTGTAGGATTTAAGGGCATGTATATCACTTCGTTGGTAGGGTTTAGAAGATTTGATGAGCATTCCAGTGGATATGCATTAAATGATGCATGATACGAAGTGTGAGACAGATTTTCTGTTTCTGAAGTGACTTCGGATTTTGGAGTTTCAAAATTATTTAAAGAAGAGCTTTGAGACGAAGCTGTCATCACAACATTTAAGCGAGATTGAATAACATATTTCGAACTTGCGCAAGAAAAATAAACTTCGTTCCCAAATGGAAAAAACAAAATTCATAGGTTTAATCATAGTTGTGAGCCATTTAATCTAATGTTTGACCCCTTAAATGTCGAAAATTAGCATCAATTATATAATTTGAGCATTTTATGTAAATAAATTGGTTCGTTAAGTTGAAATTCCAGTATGACGAATTTTGAGGAAACCGATTTAGTGTGAAACGTAAGCGCACCATCACAATTATCAATGCTAGTGTAGCGGTAAATAATTCCCCAAAATTATTGACCACAGCAGTCACTCACCCTTGGGTGCTGACCACCACTGTTTAAGTCGACTTGTTTAGCTGAAGGCTTCCGGTCAAGCATCCCCGCCATTTGGTACCCCGTCGTGTCACGTGCACGATCACTAGCTAGCTAAGCGTTCGTCTGACGGCTTGTTTTGGTCCCAAAATATATCACGTAGTTTGGACGATCAAATATTGGCTTTTGCTTTGCTTTTGGTACGCGAGAATAATAATTAGTAGTTGCTGAACAAGAGATTCCGTCAACCTCTAAACTGGTGAGCCCAACCGCGAACTTCATCCACGATAAATCCGCAGATAACCCCGGTGAGTTCGTTCCATTTTGTATTTGTTCTTGTACCATATATTATTCGACATAATTTTCGTCATGAGTGATCTTAGTCCCAAGGTCATTCGTATCCGCTCAACTCCTAAAACCATTCAGCTCGTACCATACTGGCCAGATAATGCTGAAACGTGGTTTCTGCTAGCTGAAGCAGATTTTTGTGAGCATGGGATAACCGATCAACGTTCACAGTTACTTGCAGTTATTCACGCCCTACCGCGGGAATTCAGCAAGTACGTAACATCACAGATGTTGAGTCCCGAGGTAAGTAACTCGTACGAGTTGCTCAAAGCATCCCTCCTCAGGAGAAACGTTCTCACGGACCGACAACGTCTAGATGAATTATTTCGTAACATCGAGTTAGGAGATCAGTCAGCCGTGAGCATGCTGACAAGAATGAAGAAGTTATTGGCCAAAGTCAGTTCGACGAAGGACTATTTAGAGAACTCTTCTTATCCAAGCTGCCACAGTCTGTACAGACCGTACTTGTGACACTTCAGGGTACTGTAATAGAACTTAGCTATTACTGCAGATAGATTCTAGAAATAACTAAACGGTCAGTTCCCGAAATATGCTCGATGACTAAGCAGACTTCGAGTAAGGATCCTGCAATGATAGAGTTATGCAACTCCATCCAGCAGATGTTTAGGTCGAACATGCATTCTAACTCCTCCGACCGTCGTCCTAAATCTCCTCAACGCAGGAACTCACGTGGTCGATCTAAGTCCAAACCACGTTCACTGAAAAACCCTGACTGGTGCTGGTACCACAACACCTATGGCCAAGAAGCGAAGTGTTGCCGTAAGCCTTGTAACTTCGGAAATGTCTCAAAGTCTGTGGGAAACTATCCCGCCGGCACGCGTTAGCGGCAACCGTCGCCGGTGGCACTAGCCGCCTACTTTACATCCATGATGTGATAAGCCAGACTCGATACTTAGTCGACACAGGCGCCGAAGTCAGCGTCCTTCCTGCTACAGCAGCAGATCGACAGAAGGAACCTACCTTCAACTTACAGGCTGCAAATGGAAAACCAATCGCAACCTTTGGTAGGAAATACGTCTATCTGAACGTAGGTTTACGCAAACCTATTCGGTGGATTTTCCTTCTCGCTGACGTTACAATGCCCATCATTGGCACGGACCTACTTAATCATCATGATTTACTCGTAGACGTCCGCCGAAAACGACTGATTGACAATACTACTAGTCTGTCTATCAAAGGCATCAGCTACATAGGCCCTAGTTGTCACCCGTTAAGATAAAGGCAATCTTGATCCAACTTTTCAACCTATTGTTGACAAGTATCCGGAACTTAATTGCCCGTCGAACGACCTACCGTGCATAACCAGCAATGTTATGCACCACATCATTACCACAGGACAACCTGTGACATCTAAAGCACGACGATTAGCTCCTGACAAACTGAGAATCGCCAGGAATGAATTTGACCATATGCTTACCCTTGGCATCATTCGACCTTCGAATAGCCCATGGGCATCCCCACTTCATATGGTTCCGAAAAAGGATAGCAATGATTGGCGACCCACCGGTGATTACCGGCGAGTGAATGCCAAAACAACCCCTGATTGCTACCCGTTGCCTCATATACACGACTTGACGGCAACCTTATCCGGCGCGACTATATTCTCCAAAATCGACTTGGTTAAAGCGTATAACCAAATCCCGATGGCAACAGAAGATATCCCGAAAACGGCTATCATTACGCCTTTCGGACTTTTTGAATTTCTACGTATGCCATTCGGTCTCGGAATGCAGCCCAAACATTCCAACGCTTCATTGACGAAGTATTTCGCGGTCTCGACTTTGTATACGCATACTTAGACGACTGCCTCATTGCCAGTCCAGACAAGGAAACTCACCTTAGGCACTTGGACTTGGCATTTGACAGGTTACGCCAACATGGTGTTACCATTAATATTCAAAAGTGTCAAATCGGTGTTGACTCACTCGACTTCCTGGGTCACACTATTGACTGCAAGGGCATTCGCCCACTGGCTACTAAGGTCGAGGCTATACTGAACTTTCCAGAGCCACAGACGGTGAAAAGTCTCCGCACTTTTAACGGCTTAGTAAGTTATTATCGACGCTTTATTCCCAACTGTGCCTCTTGATTCAGCCATTGACAGACCTCCTTCGAGGGAATAACAAGTCCATAGAACTTGACGCGTCTGCTCGAAATGCTTTTACCCAGATTAAAAAAGCTATTGCGAATGCCACACTTCTGATGTATCAGGATCCAACGGCACCGTTAAGTATCTCGGTTGATGCATCAAACACTGCAATCGGCGCAGTTCTACAACAGCTAGTTGACAAAGAGTGGCAACCACTCGCCTTTTTCTCGAGGCGCCTTCAATTAGCTGAAACGAAGTACAGCACATTCGGCAGAGAACTTCTGGCTATGTACTGTGCTATACGACATTTTAGACATTCGGTAGAGGGTCGTGAATTCATAATTTTTACTGATCACAAACCTCTGACGTACTCTCTGAACTCACCTTCAGATAAGTATTCACCCAGGGAATCACGACAACTGGATTACGTTCACAGTTTACATCAGATATTCGCCATGTATCCGGAGTAAACAACACTGTGGCAGATGCCTTGTCGCGCGTTTGTTCCCTCACCCAAATCGACGGCATAGACCTTGTAAAACTGGCTCGTCTTCAAAAAGAAGATACCGAGCTTCAACATGAGTTGTCGAAAACAACTCTACAATTAGCTGAGAAACCCTTAGGTATGGGAAGAGATACTATTCTATGTGACATTTCCACGAGTACTCCTCGCCCCATCGTGCCTAAAAGTTATCGCCGTAACGTCTTCAATACGTTGCATGGCTTATCTCACCCAGGTATTCGAACTACTGTCAAGCTCGTAACTAGTCGGTTTTGTTGGCCTGGCATTAATAAAGAAGTAAGGGAATGGGCACACACGTGCTTAGCTTGTCAAAAGTGCAAGGTGATAAGACACACCAAAAGCCCACTTGGCACCTTTCTTCTCCCTGACGCTCGTTTTGAACACGTCCATATAGATTTGGTTGGACCCCTTCCTGAATCCATGGATATACCTATATTTTAACTTGCATCGATCGATTCACACGATGGCCGGAAGCAGTACCCATCAAGGACGTATCTGCTGAAACAGTCGCACGCGTCTTCGTAGAAAGATGGATCGCTAACTTTGGATGCCCATCTTCCATAACAACTGATCGCGGGCGGCAATTCGAAAGTGGCTTATTCTTCGCCCTGACTAAAATCATAGGTTGCATGCGTTTTCGAACAACAGCCTACCATCCTCAAGCTAATGGTATGGTAGAACGTCTACACAGACAGCTGAAAGCTGGTCTGTCAGCTGCAAACACACCCATTGGACTGAATCCCTTCCGTTAGTTCTCCTAGGGATACGAAACGCCTTGAAAACCGATGCTGGTTGTACTAGCGCCGAGCTAGTATATGGCACGACACTACGACTGCCTGGTGAATTTGTTTCTCCCTCGAGCTTCCCACCAGTGGTAGATCACGCTTCATACGTCAGCAGGCTTACAAACGCAATGCGTTCAGTTAAACCTGCTCCCCTTCGTCCACAGTCCATTGATGTTTTCGTTCATCCGTGTTTGAAAACTTCTTCACATGTATTTGTTCGTCGCGACTCTGTGCGCAGACCCCTGGAACCTCCATACGACGGACCTTATAAAGTAATTAAACGTTCTGATAAATTCTTTGTCTTGGACAAAAAAGGCCGCGAGGACACCGTCAGCATTGACCGTCTGAAACCGGCTTACTTGGAGGGTAATCCTATTAGCATAGAGCTCAACGTACCCCATAATCCACAAGTAACAGAAGATCGTTTAGACATCGATGAAGTCACTAGCACAGCGACAGCTACCGAACCTTCTATCGAGCCCCCTAAGAAAACCCGTTCTGGACGCACCGTAAGGTTCCCAGAATATCTTCACACTTATTTAACATAACGAAGTCGTGTGATTCACGCAACTCATCCGTTTGTGGTACTAATTATTTTTTAGACGTATCAATTTTTTTATATATAGTATCACTAAACGCAAGTAAAATGTTTTTTCAACAGTACATGTAACATGCACAAAAAAAAATTAATTAGATGTATTTTTTTCGATGTTCTGAACTTAGCATTATTTTACTGTATAGTAAATGCACATCATTTTTAAAAAAAAGCTGATTTGGTACATTTTCCTCGACATGGTTCTTAGCGTTCTTGTTTTCTTTTCCAGGTGCGACGGGCACTGGACAGGAAACAAACGAAGCACGGGACCGAACGAACAACAACAAGGAAGCTATGTACAAACACCCTATTAGCATAGGCAGACAAACCAGTAGGCATCCCACCAAGCCGCTCGGAAGATTTTTTTCACCCGAAAGGGAACCATCGAGTTTTTTTCTTCCGGCTGGTTCTGTCTTAGGGTCCTCACGACCCCACTAGGGGGGGAGTGAGCTGTAGCGGTAAATAATTCCCCAAAATTATTGACCACAAAAATCACTCACCATTGGATGCTGACCACCACTGTTTAAGTCGACTTGTTTAGCTGAAGGCTTCCGGTCAAGCATCCCCGCCATTTGGTACCCCGTCGTGTCACGTGCACGATCACTAGCCAGCTAAGCGTTCGTCTGACGGCTTGTTTTGGTCCCAAAATATATCACGTAGTTTGGACGATCAAATATTGGCTTTTGCTTTGATTTTGTTACGCGAGAATTAATAAGTTAGTAGTTGCTGAACAAGAGATTCTGTCAATGGAGTTGAAGATTGAACGATCAATTCATGGTTGTTTGCTCAAAACCAACTTCCCCAATTGAAACATCGTCAGAAGTAATCCTATGATTTATTATTGTAATATTTGTTTTCAGACCTTAGTTCAGTTATTCCTTTTATATGTTGGTGTAACAATAAACAAATCTAAAGCGGCAGATGAGTGTTTTGGTTATTGCGTCCGTTATAACTAAGCGTTTCTGAGAAATCTTCGAAGAACAGCGTGGGCCCGAGCGTAGCGAGAGCTGGGCATTAACGGTTTATGAGACGTGATTGACAGTTTCTGACGATAGAAACAGATCTGGCGAATTCAAACAGTTGGTGAGAGTTTGGATAGTCGCCGTTCATTTTTCCTGGTGCCGGTCAAGTCTTCTTTGAACAAGCAATATCTGGAACGTTTTTGGAATTGGGTCAAGTTCAACAATGCCTGGGTCAAAGAAGGGACAGAGTGTCTTGGATGCAAACAGGAAAGTAAGTCATGGTGACTTGTCTGTTAATTGTAACGATGTGTCTGATGTTAAGCATGACATGGTTGATGTTATTGTTTCGCCGTTCAGGGATAATAGGAACATCAAACTCCCTAAAGTTGAACCACGGTGTTTTGATGGAAACCCGGCCGATTATTTACAATTTGTAAAGGAGTTTGAGATTATGTTGAGTAGTTTCCTATTAAGTGATGAATTGAAATTGATGTATTTGATGAGATATTGCACTGGAGATGCTGCAAGAGCTATACAGTGTTGTAAGTTTATGAAGCCAAAAGAGGGCTACTACGAGGCTATGAGCATATTACGTCAAAGGTTTGGAAGACCTTCGATGATTGCAGGGAAATTATTCGAGGCTGTTAAGGGTAATGGTGGTCAATTACAGGATGACTCCCAGGCACTCACTGAGTTTTTAGATAATTTGCTAATTTACAAGAATGGAATGATTTCGATGAATTGCGTGAGTGACCTCAACTCGAGTTTTATACTAGAAGTAATAGCAAGACGTCTACCTACTCGACTGCAAAGGAAGTGGGTGAAGATGAGCTCCCGTATGGAGGATGAGGGTATCGAGCCAAAGTTTGATGATATCCTGAAACTGGTAAATACTAGTGTCAATCAATCTATGAGCAAGTTCGCCAGTCTAATACATCTCACCCCTAGAATAGAGCAGTCTGAGAGCAAAATGCAATCATTGATGACGAGTAGGCCTCAGAGAGGTGGATATCCAGAAGGCTCCATGATGTCTAGTAATGCATATAGACCTAGTGAGTGTAACAGGTTTCGTAGTACATCCTCAACTGATAGGTTACAAGATGCAAGACAAACACGGTTGTGTTGTACACGTGTGCAAGAGGTGCATACAGAAGTGAACTGTGAACCGGTGAGCAAGTTCAGTGATAAGCTAAATGTAAACTGCAGGTCTGACTCCGAATTGTGTGACGATAACGGTGTTGTGAAGAAGTCTGTAGTTGCAACTGGTAAGCCATTGTTGAATAGAGTGTCACAGAATAGAGTTACTGCTTCAGAGTGCAGTTCTGACCCTACAAGTTTACAAGGTATTACTAGTCAGAGTGAAGATATACAACCTTTAATGATTTGCGAGGAGGAACCAAAATTGTCTACTTCTGTTATTAAAGAGTTTGAAAATGATGAAGTTGACGGTAAAGTGAATATTCGTGATAATGATCATGATACTTCACATTTGTCTTTGGTTGATCATGATGAGATGAGGGATATGCCTACTACTGCTAAGTTAAATAAAGGTTCTGTACAACTACAACGTGAAGTAGAATTGAACGCAGATGCAGTTCCAAAAGGTGTGCATACTTGTGAGACAGTCAGTGTAATTGATCAGCGTGTAGCCCACCTATCATCAGATGATAGTGCTAAACCCGAACTAGTAGTGAAAGACAGCAGTGGTGGTAATCTTGCAGTTACACAAATTTCTGAAAGCCGAACAACAACAGCTTCTGATCCACCACTAAGTTCATCACCTTGTGTCACTCAGTCATCGTTGGTGCTGTCATCCACAATGAAACAGACACCCATCAACTCAAGTATCTTGTGCAATGACTATGGTAGTATCAGTTCGTTTGAAAGGACGAATATCAATGGTCAGTTTAGTGTGGATAAGCCAAGTGTAAAGGAGAGAGTTATTGTTAAATTGACTTGCACGAATAAAGGCATTTCTAGTTTCAAGTTACTATTTGAATGTTATTATCTTTGGTGTAAATTACTCTGTTTCTACACTTGGTTGATGAGATATGCCGTGTGTTTGTTCGTCATCTATATTCTACGATACAATGACATGGGCGTGTCACCGTTCAGATTTGAGGATATAGGTGATAGAAGGAAGTCAGCAAATGAACTCTGCGACGATTTTCCAACCTAGGGCGTCAACCTGAGAAGGGTTGTAGGCGTACTGCTGTAAGTCCTACAATTCTTCAAAGGGTAGCGCATCAATGATCAGTCCAATGTGCTTGGTGTGTGATCTTGCACATATGTTCATATTGTATATACTGAATTGATATCATCTGTCATCTAGCTGTTGGTGATTCTGTTTGTATCCGGACGACTTCCACTTGGATCATCAACCTGAGAAGGAATGTAGGCGTACTGCTGTAAGTCCTACGGTTCTTCAAGGGTAGTTTGTCGTGTCAGAATCCACAACATTTGATGTGTTGATTGTACATATGTTTTAGTTAAATAGTTGTGTGAGTTCCAATTGATGTAATTGTTGGTTAATCTTGTTTGTGTCTGGACATTCCACAACTTACAATCGTCAACTTGAGATGGGTTGTAGGCGTACTGGTGTAAGTCCTGCAATTCTTCAAAGGAATTCCACCAAGACATGATCCGCGCGGTTATTTGTACTGTTTGTGTATACGTGTGGTGTGTCTTCGCAATTTGTGATTTTGGATCAGTTGTGTTTACTCGTTGTTTTCGTGCCTTGTTGTTATTGCATAATTTTCTTAAAATTTTCGTCGTGATTATTTCTGAAGTTGTTTCGAGTCTCCTACATCCATGAATGAATAGATTGATGTTAGAGACAGCAGATGAGTCGTATACGCCGCGGAGGCTAGGCTATTGCTGAGAATGAAACGCACACGGAGATAATTGTTAGCTGCGGTCCGACACGCCGGGGAGAAAGAGTGTAAACGCCTGAGGCTCGCGTGCGTCACCGCTACTAGAACTGAGGCAGAATGAGTGACAAGCGATTTCAGTGGTAATTGGTAATGAGTAGATAAGAGGATGTGCGTGGAGTATCGTGAGGTGCAGGTATGGTCACGTTGCATTCTGCAAGAGTCATTCTGGCAGGCGGCGATTGTGTTGCAAGATTTCGAGAGGAGGTCTCTGTCTGGAGGCGCAGGTCGTCATTGATGTGTGAGATTGTGCTGTGGGTATGCTTGTGGTGTGTTGGCTTTTCTGTTTGTTTTCCATTTCAGCTCTGTCCGTGTGACCCAGGTTCTCGCAATGGCATCCAAGTCGACGTGCATTGGTCGTGAAGGAAAAAAGGGTTGGATCCTTTTTTTGCCGGGGAGTGTCAATGGAGTTGAAGATTGAACGATCAATTCATGGTTGTTTGCTCAAAATCAACTTCCCCAATTTTCGCGGAGGCATCAATACGACAGTCATCGTCTCATCGGTCGCTGTTCAGAAAGAAGAGTGAAACATCGTCAGAAGTAATCCTATGATTTATTATTGTAATATTTGTTTTCAGACCTTAGTTCAATTATTCCTTTTATATGTTGGTGTAACAATAAACAAATCTAAAGCGGCAGATGAGTGTTTTGGTTATTGCGTCCGTTATAACTAAGCGTTTCTGAGAAATCTTCGAAGAACAGCGTGGGCCCGAGCGTAGCGAGAGCTGGGCATTAACGGTTTATGAGACGTGGTTGACAGATTCCGTCAACCTCTAAACTAGGAACATACCGATTCAATGATGGGTTATAAGACAAAGAAACAACCGATTGGTGTGTTAGAATAATGGAAAATTAGCTATACTCTCTTTTTCAGAGTCTTATACTGGAACGAATTAAACGAAATGGTTTAAAAATGTGAATTTAGATGAAATACCAGGAAAACAACTGTATGTACCACTGTAATATGTTTCGTTTTTAATGTTTTTATCCTTTATACGTTTTGAAGTGTTTAATAACCAGGTTTTCGTTTTGAGTTCGTACATGTCATGTTGAATATTTATGTATTTTGCAGTAAGGTAGGCCGCATGTCTCGGGGCTGTGTTCGTCCAAAATGTCAATATTTTACAAGAAAGTGGTCAACTAACTTTGCAAGCTTTTTCTGGATATCGCAGATTTCCTCCACGCACATTGTAGATCTAATACAAAGATGTTATAGAGACCAGAATGATGATTTTATACACATTTTGCCGCAAAGATGACAATATTTTGTGCGTCTTTTTTCAATCAGAATCTTTACTTGAAAAAATCTTTTGCTATACTGAAATACGCACTCGCTTTTCGCCTGCTTCATCTTCTTATTCTCCGTAGCTGGTGGTTTGCGAGTACTTATCCTTGAGTGCTTGTTTGGAGCTCACAGGAGCCCTACCATCCATATTCAAACAGCTTTCGTTCTCCCCTCTGTAACATATTCAGTGGAGTAAAAATTCATGAAAGGATATAACTTTGGGTTAAGCTAATAAAACTTTAGAAGTTGAATCTAAACCTAATTTCAAGTTACCGCGACTCGAGAACTTGCGATGTGCTGTTTAAATGTCATAAGCAATTTGAACGCATTATTCTGATATTTTATATGGTTAGCTGGGTTTAGTGTCTGGTCTACCACAACTTGTTGGCAAACAAACCAGATCATTTAAAGTTTCATAATCTAAATATACATATGTGTAGATTTACAAATCATTCCTTCGGTTCTATTTGTGCTTTCTTCTGTGCTGCTGTAGTTTGTCTTCCATTTTACCCCACCATTTTAGCTTCTATATGACTTGCTGAATGATGATAATACAATAAAATCTGCAAAAGTTACTGCTCTGACAGTCTCACTGACTCTTGTAATGATAATTTCCATCTCCAGTATGCTCCACTTTTCATTCTACAAGGACTGTTTTGCCATCATTTCGGGCCCCAGCGGTGAGAGGACTCAGGATTTCCTCTTGCCGTAGTAATACTACTTCGTGCGTTTAAGCAGACACTTAGTACTATTAACGATAGCTACTACTGAGTTGAAAAAAGGTTCTGTACAACTTGAACGTGAAGTAGAATTAAGAGCAGATGCAGTTGCAGAAGGTATGGATACTTGTGAGACAGTCAGTGTAATTGATCAGCGTGTAGCCCACCTATCATCAGATGCTAGTGCTAAACCGGAGCTGATAGTAAAAGACAGAAATGGTGGTAATCTTGCAGCTACACAAATTTCTGAAAGCCGAACAACAACAGCTTCTGATCCACCGCTAAGTTCATCAACCAGTATCAGTCAGTCGTCGTTGGTGTTGCCATACACAATGAAACAGACACCCATCAACTCAAGTATCTTTTGCAATGATTATGGTAGTATTGGTGCATCTGATTAGACGAAAGATATTGGTCAGTTTAGTGAGGATAAGCCAAGTGTAAAGGAGAGAGTTATTGTTAAATTGACTTGCATGAATAAAGGCATTTCTAGTTTCAAGTTACTATTTGAATGTTATTATCTTTGGTGTAAATTACTCTGTTTCTACACTTGGTTGATGAGATATGCCGTGTGTTTGTTCGTCATCTATATTCTACGATACAATGACATGGGCGTGTCACCGTTTAGAGTTGAGGATATAGGTGATAGAAGGAAGTCAGCAAATGAACTCTGCGACGATTTTCCAACCTAGGGCGTCAACCTGAGAAGGGTTGTAGGCGTACTGCTGTAAGTCCTACAATTCTTCAAGGTTAGTAATTCGAAGTGCAGTGAAACGTGCTTAGAGTGTTGTTTTGTACATATGTTCATATTGTATATACTGAATTGGTATTATCTTTCATCTATCTGTTGGTTAATTTTGTTTGTGTCCTGAAATTTTTTAGCTCATAATCGCCAACATGAGAAGGGTTGCAGGTGTAATGGTGTAAGTCTTGCAATTCTTCAAAGAATATACATAAAGACATGATCGGCGAGGTTATGTGCACTGTTTTTATATATGTGTGGTGTGTCATATCGATTGGTCTTTTTCGGTTTAACTGTGTTTACTTGTTGTTTTCGTAGCTTGTTGCTATTACATAATTTTGTTAAAATTTTCGTCGTGCTTACTTCTGAAGTTGTTTCGAGTCTCCCACATCCGTGAATTAATTGACTGATGTTAAAGACAGCAGATGGGTCGTATACGCCGGGGAGGCTCGCTAGTGCTGAGAATGACATGCACACGGAGATAATTGTTAGCTGCGGTCCCACACGCCGGAGAGCGGGAGTGTAGACGACTGAGGCTCGCATACGTCATCGTTACTAGAACTGAGGCAGAATGAGTGACAAGCGATTGCAGTGGTAATTGGCAGTGAGTAGATAAGAGGATGTGTGAAGAGTATCATGAGGTGCAGGTATGGTCACGTTGCATTCTGCAAGAGTCATTCTAGTAAGTGGCGATTGTGTTACAAGATGCAAAGAGGATACCTTTAACTGGAAGTCGCAGGTCATCATTGATGTGTGAGATTGTGCTGTGGGTATGCTTGTGGTGTGTTGGCTTCTCTGATTGTTTTCCAATTCAGCTCTGTCCGTGTGATCCAGGTTCTCGCACTGGCATCGAAGTCAACGTGTATTGGTCGTGATGGAGAAAAGGGAAAGATCCGTATTTTTCCGGGAGTGTCAATGGAGTTGAAGGTTGAACGATCAATTCATGGTTGCTTGCTCAAAGGCAA
Source organism: Trichobilharzia regenti (assembly GCA_944472135.2). Taxonomy (NCBI): domain Eukaryota; kingdom Metazoa; phylum Platyhelminthes; class Trematoda; order Strigeidida; family Schistosomatidae; genus Trichobilharzia; species Trichobilharzia regenti. Next base: position 52,759,819 of record OX235263.1, read on the forward strand.
CTCCGTATTTTTCGCAGGAGTCATCAATCCGGCAGTCATCGTCTCATCAGTGGCTGTTCAGTGGAAGACATTAAGCTATCAGAAGTATTATCGTGATTTATTGTTATAACATTTGTTCTTAGACCTTGTGTATTATAACCTTATTGTTTTTTACGTATTGGCGTAAGAATAAAGTATTCTCGAGTCGCCGATCTGTGTCGTGGTAATTACAATTCGTTTCTGAAAGACTTTGAGGAACAGAGTTAGGTCCGGCGTAGTAAGAGCTGGACATTGACAGTTTCCGATTGTCGACTGACACCCATGATTTTTGGAGCTCTTATATGGGAATCGGCAATACTCTCGCTTGCAAAGTCTTTTCATTTATCACTAAGTATCCTCTCAAAGGAGGCCAATAGGCTTGCTAGCCGTATTTCACTTGGGTAGTTCTTTTCCATATTCGGGCATATCTAATCAAGAACAACTTTTGCCTTTTTGACTGTTTTATGTCGTACTGTACCTTCAGTGTGTCTTAGGTTGTATCCAGTGTCGTCCAAAAAGCGAGAACCATCAATAGGGCAGTTCGGAATAATGTAGAAGAGTACCAAATTTAGTCGTAGTCGTCTGAACTATCATGTTTCTGGTCTTGAAAGTTTACATCTGGTGGCGTAGTTTGTGCCGTCTACGGTTCCGAGTACTTTTAGAGTGAAGTACCTCTGTACTCCTTCTACTTTTGGTTTGTCTTCTTTGCTACTGCTACTAAATATGAATGAGCAGTAATCTAGGAGTGGGCGCCCACTAACCTTGTACAGCATTATTATGGATTCACTTCCGCCAAAGTCTGTGAGTAGGAAACCAATAAGCCTGTGTGATTTCAATACCTGTTTCGAGATATGCTCAGAAAATGATAGATTATGTGAATATTTCAGGCCTAGGTCTAGTACAGATTTGAGTCTATGGATTTTGTGGCCTTGAATTACTAGATGAAGTTCTAGGTTGGAACAGCCTATCTACAGCCAGCCACACTTTTTGACATTAAACACGAGTCTCCAGGTGTCACACCATCTGTAAATGGAGTTGAAGATTGAATGATCAATTCATGGTTGTTTGCTCAAAATCAACTTCCCCAATTTTCGCGGAGGCATCAATACGACAGTCATCGTCTCATCGGTCGCTGTTCAGAAAGAAGAGTGAAACATCGTCAGAAGTAATCCTATGATTTATTATTGTAATATTTGTTCACAGACCTTAGTTCAGTTATTATTTTTATATGTTGGTGTAACAATAAAGAAATCCCAAGCGGCCAATCGGTGTTTTGGTTTTTTCGTCCGTTATAACTAAGCGTTTCTGAAAACTTCAAGGAACAGCGTGGGCCCGAGCGTAGCGAGAGCTGGGCATTGACGGTTTATGAGACGGGATTGACACTATCTATGCATTTTTATGAATACTCCATGTATGAAGTTGATAGTTGTACCGATATCTCTATTTTTGCGTGTATATGTCACCCTTAAATCATCTGCATACAATGTTGGTTTGTCTGCACTAAAGCATTCACATTTACTGTTTATGTACATAATAAAAAGAAGGGGTCCCATGGATGACACCACTGCTGATTGGTCTAGGCCTGGAGGTCATCGAGCCGACTTTTGTTGTCTGGTTTCTGCAATGATTTTATCCAGTTGTGGAGCGGGTTACATATCCCTAGTGAGCATAACCTGCTAACTAGCAGGCTATGTGGTACTCTGTCGAGCACTTTCTTCATATCAAAACAGAGGATAACCAATAGCTCTCTCCTATCTCTTCCATAGGTGACTTAGTTGAGAGAGTCAATGTGGTAAGTGACAAATGATCTTCTCTTGAGGAATCCGCGATGTGACTGGTTTATGAGTTTATAATAATAATAATTTTTATTTCTGTAACAGAAACCAGCCATTTTTACAGGCATGAACATATGTACATTTATGAAAACTTATAGAATATATAATATGATTTGTTAATTCAGAAATAACTTGAATACTGGTAAATGTGAGAGAAACATTTAAAATGAAGTGTACAAATAAGGAAATAGATATAGCGTCAAATCTAAACTGTGATTGAAAGAAAAATAGATGTTAATTTCACGCGGGAATCATGAATGATTGCGTTAGTTGAGAAAGGTAAGTGGCATTTCTGTACAGGTGCTGACGTATTACATAAGAGATGCAGAATAAACAATAATTATCAGTAAATCATTCAGAAAGAGTTTTAAAGTCTATTAAACTTTAAATTTACCTGTAAGTACATCATATTTGTGACATTTCCGGTTGTTTATGAGACCCACTTTGAACTTGTCAGCAGGTTTTATAATACCGATGATCCCGTTATTCACCAGATGAGCTAGCAATATCACGAATAAGTAGAGAATTGCAGCGCTGTACCTTCGTTGAAAGCAGTATGTTTGAAAAGAGAAGACACAAGAAAACCAGCAGACAGGTGCAGAAGTATTTAAAAGGTATTAATAATTCAAAATATATAACAGGCATGGGGTTCATCGTTTTTTATTGTTTTTTTTTCAGAAAATATTATTTTCCCGATATTTTACAGTCTTTTCTGCGAACAATTAGTTTAAAGTGAAAGACAGGTGATAATTTCACCTACTTACGAGGTTTAAAAGGAGTTAAACACAAAAGTCAGAGTGCGTGAGCTATGTAAAAGAAAAGCGAGGGCCTAGTAATACATGTTTTTCTGAAGTATACAGTTCGGTGTCCTTCTGAAGTAGCGGACTCATACCATTTACTTTCATTCGGGAGTTTGCGTCTAAACTTCGGCTCTAGGCAATTTTTAACTTCTATTTCTTTTTTCATTATTTTTTTAAAGTTTTTATTTATTCTCATTTTGCAGAAGCCATCCGAACTCAGGAGCCATAGCAATAGAGGGCTGTCCCACAGATAAGGGTGGTTGACATATGTCCCCACCATCATATCCGCTGACTAGCAGTCACCACCCTCCCACCTTTTTTGTGCAAGGTCCTGTCGGAATGCTTCATCTTTTTTTAAATTATTTATTTATTTTTTTAAATTTCTGTTGCAAAATGCCACAAACTTTTTGTTCTCCAAATATTCATTCGTCGACTTACTTAAACTTATGGTATGAATGACTACTTTCAGAAGAATATCATGTATGTTTCATCTTTTACAGTATTTTGAAGACGAAAAATGTAAGAAAGAAAGGCTATCTGAGACTTCATTTTAGATATAAACAAATGTAGTTTAGAAAATCAGGGAATAGTCGTGCAGCATTGAGCAGATAAGCAGTGGTAAGTTATAATATGTTGTTCTAGAAAATTTGAACATACAGGATTATAGTAATAGAATAGTAAGATAAGATTCATTTTAGATATAAACAAATGTAGTTTAGAAAATCAGGGAGTAATCGTGCAGCATTGAGCAAATAAGCAGTGGTAAGTTATAATATGTTGTTCAAGAAAAGTTGAACATAGAAGATTATAGTTATAGAATAATAGGATAAGAGTCACCACTATTGAAAATTCACCGTTTATTTGAATATTGAGACAACTACCATTTTGGCCTTAATTTGCGTAGAGCTAGACGTATAGCACTAGGCAGGCTCTGGAGATATTTTAATACCAGTCGTCTTCAGTTGATTTGCATCTGGAATTTGAGATTGAACCTTAGCATACTGAAATACTCATAATACAATATTATCAGGGATATATGCAAAAATATTTGAAGGAAATAAAAAATTTTAAAATTTAAGGCTGATTAAGAATAGGTGACTAGGGTTGTGAAAGCAATCATAGTGAAAGTGGTGTCAAACATAGGGTTTACAGATTTCAGGAGCTAACAGTGAGGATCAGAGGAGTGCCGTATTAGATCTCTAATTTTTAGTTTGTCACATACCCCTTCTAACCCATTGTTAATGAAATATTTGTTCAGCAAAGATGAGAAAGTTTTTGGGGTAGGACTGTTTTAGAAAGTAGTCTCACATTTGGTCCTTGATTACTTTCTCCACGATCCCTGATATGATAGGTGTTATATGGATAGGCCTATAGTTGCATGCTCTAGTTTTGGTCCCTTCTTTTTGATCAGATAATATATATGTATTTTTTCAAATCTTGGGATAGGCCTTACTCCTTAATGAGACGGCAAAGATTCTAATTGATGATGCTGTCATATCCGTGCTACCGTTTTTATATGTGACAGACGGTATATCGTCTATCCTGCAAATACTGTTAGCTTTTAATGTCTCCACCGCTGAGGTCATATTTTGTATGTTAAAGTTGATTTCACCTAACTTGTAGTTATTTTCGTATGTTATATCTAGAGTTGCGGACGGATGCGCTTTGATGTCATTGGAGAACCCCTGGCTAAGGAGTTCACTAATAATCTGGAGATCATCATAAACCATATCATCATGTTCTAAGTGTTTTTCGTTCTATGAATACAGTTGGTATCTTTGGGACAGATTTAAGGGGCGGGATAGTGTCTATTGCCCAACCAGTACTTTTGCAAAAGATATTAAGTGTTACTTCTAAGTAGTTATTGGTAAAGTATTTAGTTCATTCAGAGCTTCTCAATGGCTTATTCTTCTTATTTTGAACGGCTTCTGCAGAATAAAGGAATAAACAAAAACGATACATAAGTTGAAATTTGTCAAAAATCTGATGTTTAAATGCCTGTCCTTTGAATAATGATGATATACTCACATAAACTAAGCATTTATTTGATCGGCATACCGTTTCTACAGGGATAATCATATTTGATAAGTGCAATTTGAAACGGAACATTGTTTTGTGACATTGATAATTGCGAAAATGGAAAAAAACGCTCTGGAAACTTTATAAGAATAAATTACAAGATATTTCTTTAAGTCTATATTTTTATCTGAAATATACTTATTGCCAGTCACCTTCATGAGGGAATTATAAAAGTTTGGGTTGAGGAAAGGCAAGCAGAGAGGTGGTACATAGGTGCTAGAGTAAGACACACAAGTATGGCAAGCCATACCTCTTCGCAGATGACCTCAAAGGTGTCTATGATTTCGACTATAATGGTATGAATATTGCTAGTAAAATCCAACAAGACCTAAATAGTATATGTAAATAATACTAATAATAATGTGTATTCTCACATAAACATATAAATTTACATGAAAATGGATGCCAATTTTACATGCACGATCAAGTATGATATAATATCAAATCGTAGATTGTCTACAAGTTAATAATGTTTCAACAGTTAAATATTTGATATATACATAAATACACTGATTGTCTGAACCAGGCTGTATAGTTATTTAATTATAAAATTGTCCTCCAGGTTGAGCGGGAAAACCGACTTCGTTTCGTTTTCATCCGTGGTTGTCGGCATACGATAACCAACCAATGTTGAGGTAAGTACAACGTTTATAAGGGATTGTAAACTGTCAATGTAGTTGAAGATTGAACGATCAATTCATGGTTGTTTGCTCAAAACCAACTTCCTCAATTTTCGTGGAGGCATCAATACGACAGTCATCGTCTCATCGGTCGCTGTTCAGAAAGAAGAGTAAAACACCGTCAGAAGTAATATTGGGATTTATTATTGTAATATTTGTTCACAGACCTTAGTCATACGTGATTTATATGTTGGTGTTACAATAAAGAATACTCGAGGGGCAAATCAGTGTTTTGGTTTTTTCGTCTGTTATTACTAAGCGTTTCTGAGAAACTTCAAGCGACAGCGTGAGCCCGAGCGTAGCAAGAGCTGGCCATTAACGGTTTACGAGACGTGGCTGACAGTTTCTGACGAAATAGTCAGTTTTCGACGGGCTTGGACCGTTGATAACAGATTGGATAGCCACCGTTCATCTTTCCTGGTGCCGGTCAAGTCCTCTTTGAACAAGCAATATCTGGAACTTTTTTGGAATTGGTTCAAGTTCAACAATGCCTGGGTCAAAGAAGGGACAGAGTGTCTTGGATGCAAACAGGAAAGTAAGTCATGGTGACTTGTCTGTTAATTGTAACGATGTGTCTGATGTTAAGCATGACATGGTTGATGTTACTGTTTCGCCGTTCAGGGATAATAGGAACATCAAACTCCCTAAATTTGAACCACGGTGTTTTGATGGAAACCCGGCTGATTATTTACAATTTGTAAAGGAGTTTGAGATCATGTTGAGTAGTTTTCTATTAAGTGATGAATTGAAATTGATGTATTTGATGAGGTATTGCACTGGAGATGCTTCAAGAGCTATACAGTGCTGTAAGCTCATGCCCCCTAATGAGGGATACGCTGAGGCTATGAGCATATTACGTCAAAGGTTTGGAAGACCTTCAATGATTGTAAGGAACGTATACGAAGCTGTCAAAGGTAACGGCAGTCAACTTCAAGATGACTCCAAGGCACTTACTGAGTTTTTAGATAATCTTATGACTTATAAGAATACCTTGATTTCTATGAATTGCATGAGTGACCTCAACTCGAGTTCAATCCTAGAGGTAATTGCAAGACGCCTACCTACTCGACTGCAAAGGAAGTGGGTAAAAATAAGCTCTCGTATAGAGGATGAGGGTATCGAGCCAAGGTTTGATGATATTCTTAGACTGGTGAAGGACAGTGTCAACCAGGCGATGGGCAAATTCGCCAGCATTTTGCATTCTAAGGTAGAACCTAAGGAACCAGTGAATATAAGGAAGGCATTTGTGGTGAAGTCTCAAGACACAACGAGAAAGGATGAGTGTATTGTTTGCCATAACATGCATCAATTGAGTGATTGTAATCGCTTTATCGCTATGTCACCCGTAGAAAGGTTAAAAATGGCAAAGCAGAAGCGGCTGTGTTTCAGTTGTTTAAAGATTGGGCATACAAAGTGGAATTGTAAGGCGACAAATAAAGGAAGTAGTGGTTTAACGGATATGCACCCACTTCTGAGAACAGTGAACGAACCTGGGAATTCGGTTAATTGTAATAGTATCTCTAGACCCCTTGACATCCCACAAGTTTTCTTAGGGGTATTACCAGTTAAGGTGAAAGGACCGAAATCTTCAGTAGAGACTTATGCATTGTTGGATAATGGTTCAGACGTTACATTGATAGATGCTGAACTGGCTGGTTGCTTGGGTATTAAAGGCCCAAAGCAACCCTTGGTTGTAAATACTTTCAATTCTGCGAAAACAGTAGTATGTGAGCGAGTGTCATTTCAGTTAGAATCCTTGGCTACTGGGGAGACCGTGGAAGTGGATACTGCTTACACTACCTCCAGTATGAAACTTGGCGAAGCTATAGTACCTAGTCGTGAAACGGTTGTCGGTAAGCCATACCTGTGTGACATACCTCTTCCAACATTGCAAGATGGAAGAGTGAGAGTACTCATTGGATGTAGTGTGCCAGAAGCTCACAAGGTATTAGAAGAGAGATTTGGAGGTAGAGATGATCTGTTTGCGACGAAAACACCACTGGGATGGACAGTGAGAGGACCTATACCCATAGTCCACATATCATCATTAGTTACAAACGATGGGGACAAACTAGAAACTATGATTAAAAATATGTATGACAAGGAGTTTTGTGACTGCGGTGTCCCAGGGAAGGGTCGTTCTGTAGAAGACTTAAAAGCAGTTAAAATAGCCGAGGACTCTTGTAAATACGAAAACGGGCGTTTCAGCGTTGGCCTACCATGGAGATTCAAAGATAGACAGTTGGTTTGTAATAGGAAAGTTGCTCTTAAGAGACTAATGGGTTTACAGAAGAAATTTCTGTCAGATGCAGAACTCTGGTCCAAATATAAGGAAGTCGTCGATAAACATATAATGAAGGGTTACGTTGAAAGACTAGTTGATCAGAGTGAGCCAGGGAAGTGGTATTTGCCCCATCATCCCGTCTTTAACCCGAGGAAGCCAGGTAAACTCCGTGTGGTGTTTGATTGTTCTGCGAAACATGAAGGAGTCTCTTTAAATGATAATCTGTATAGTGGCCCAGATTGCGTGAGCTCATTAGTGGGACTGCTATTGAGATTCAGAAAGTTTACAGTTGCTGTCGCGGCGGATATTGAGGAAATGTTCCTACAGGTGAAGGTGCCAGAGAGTGACAGAGATCACTTGAGGTTTTTGTGGTTTGATGACGGTCCTTGTGGTAAGGTGTCAGAATATAGGATGACAGTGCATCCATTTGGTGCCACGTCCTCCCCGTTTTGTGCTAATTTTGCTCTACGAAAGGCAGTGTCCACATTTGGTTCTAATGATTTGCTGGACGTCATAGATTGTTGCTTCTACGTGGATGATTGTTTAGCCTCCTTCGATGATGATAAGTCTGCAGTTAGATTTGCAACAAGCATCACTGAAGTGTTAGCTAAGGCCGGCTTTCGTCTAACTAAGTGGGTCTCGAACAGCCTAGACGTTTTGAAGCATATAGATCCAGAAGACAGAGCACCTACCGTACGAGATTTGCCTGTTGATACTCTACCAGTTGAACGCACATTAGGTATGCGATGGGATGTGAACTCTGATACCTTTGGATTTAGTGTTGGTGATATTGATAAGCCAGTTACTCGGAGAGGTGTGCTCTCTGTGTTGTCGTCCGTGTTTGACCCACTTGGATTAGTAGCACCTTATCTACTTCCGGCTAGGAGGTTATTTCAAGAGACATGCAGGAAAGGGTTACAGTGGGATGAACCATTAAGTGAGAGGCAGAGAGAAGAGTGGAAGGGGTGGGTTAACAGTTTAAGAATGCTGAATCTACATTCCGTCTCACGTCCACTTAAGCCGTCGAGAAATCATGATATAATTGACTTCCATGTTTTTTCTGATGCCTCTGAGGTTGGATTTGGTGCAGCCGTATACATCAGAACCACCTTAAGGAATGATATAGATGTTAGCCTGGTGATGGGTAAATCTAGAGTTGCACCTCTAAAGACGGTTTCGATTCCGAGATTAGAACTTAATGCAGCCTTACTAGCTGCGCAGTTATTCACAACGGTGTGTAAAGAGTTGGATTACCCCAAGCATCCCGTAACGTTTTGGACTGATTCGATGTCTGTGATATATTATATACGCAACGAGTCAGCAAGATATGCATGTTTTGTAGCTAACAGAGTATCTCAAATTCGTGAACTAACAACTGTTGAGCAGTGGAGGTACGTACCGTCTGGAAAAAATCCAGCTGATCTAGCCTCGCGAGGAGTTATTGATATGAATGTGGTTAAAAATAAGTGGTGGAAAGGTCCAGAGTTCTTGCTAAGGGCTGATAGTATGTGGCCTCGTAGAGAAGATGAACCACCGATAAACGAGTGTGCCTTGGAGTTGAAGACAAGTGTCAGTTTAACATCTACTCAAGAAAGACATTCAGGTTTACATCCACTTTTTAAATATTATTCTTCTTGGTACAAACTACTGAAAGCTGTTGCGTGGTTGACACGATATGTTACGTATTTAAAGGTCATGCATCTTGCGGGATACGAAAATATGAATGTGGGGCCTTTGAGAGTCGAAGATATTAGAAATGCAGAGTTAGCGATTTTGAGGGCTGCTCAGTGGGAAGCGTGGGGTGAGATTGCCAAGGAGGATAGTCCCGATTTCGCAGATTTCAAGGTGCGGTTAGATAGATTATCTCCGATAGTTTCCGAAGGGATCGCTAGAGTTGGTGGACGTCTACAAATGTTAGAATCGTCATATGAGACCCGTCATCCGGCTTTATTACCTTGCTACCATCCAGTCACTGATCTCATTATAAGACACTACCATGTTCTTGAAGGTCATTTGGGTACTTCGCAAGTACTATCAAGTATTCGATGTAAGTTCTGGATAGTGAAGGGAGGTACTGCTGTCCGTAAAATAATTGATAAGTGCATGGAATGTAAACTCCGAAATGCTCGTCCAGTACAGCAGATGATGGCACCACTCCCAGCGTGGCAAGCTTCTGAAGGGAATTATCCATTTGAGTACGTTGGGGTGGATTTGTTCGGACCTTTTGTAGTGAAGAGAGGCAGAACCCTATGTAAAAGATATGGCTGTTTATTCACCTGTTTGAAAATGAGAGCTGTGCATATTGAGATGGTTCATACGCTAACTACTGATTCATTCGTGCTAGCATTACATAGATTTATAAATCGCCGGGGTGTACCGAAGATGATGTTCAGCGACAGAGGGACTAATTTTGTTGGCTGTCACGCCGAGCTTAAAGAGTACTTCGAAGGTCCCAAACGAGAGTTCAGGAAGAGTTACTGAAAAGGAACATCGAGTGGCACTTCAACCCACCACATGCCAGCCATAGAGGCGGGCTATGGGAAAGACTTATAGGAATTATCAAGCGTATTTTAAGCTCCATAATTAAAAACCAGAGTTTGAATGACGAAACGCTGGAGACATTTTTTTGTGAAGCTGAACGAATATTAAATGACCGGCCGTTATCACCTGTGAGGGACGACGTCAAGGATTTTGATGTGTTAACCCCAAATAAATTATTGTTATTGAGAGGCAACCCTGGCATAGAGGACTCAAGCGGGGAAGGAATACCTACGATTAAAAGATGGAAACAAGCCAGGCACATGAAAGATATATTTTGGAAAAGATGGTTAAAGGAGTATGTTCTAACACTGCAAACCAGGGACAAGTGGAAAAAGTTGTGCCGAAACTTAAAGGTTGGTGACATAGTATTAGTAGCAGATAAATGTGCCACAGGTAGGTGGCCTTTGGGAGTGGTAGTAAGGCTAATCTGTAGTGGTGATGGATTGGTGAGGACGGTTGAGGTGAGAACAAGTTGTGGCATGTTGGTGCGAGATATCAGAAAACTGTGTCTACTGGAAGGTGCTGAGAGTCGAGAGTCGGAGGATGAAACACTAGACGATTTTCCAACCTAGAGCGTCAACCTGAGAAGGGTTGTAGGCGTACTGCTGTAAGTCCTACAATTCTTCAAAGGGTAGCGCATCAATGAGCAGTCCAATGTGCTTGGTGTGTGATTTTGTACATATGTTCATATTGTATATACTGAATTGATATCATCTGTCATCTAGCTGTTGGTAATTCTGTTTGTGTCCGGACGACTTCCACTTGGATCATCAACCTGAGAAGGAATGTAGGCGTACTGCTGTAAGTCCTACAGTTCTTCAAGGGTAGTTTGTCATGCCAGAATCCACAACATTTGATGTGTTGATTGTACATATGTTTGTGTTAAATAGTTGTGTGAGTTCCAATTATTGTAATTGTTGGTTAATCTTGTTTGTGTCCGGACATTCCACAACTTACAATCGTCAACCTGTGAAGGATTGCAGGCGTACAGGTGTAAGTCCTGAGATTCTCTAAAGGAATTCCATCAAGATATAATCGCGAGTTTGTGTGCACTGTTTGTTTATATGTGTGGTGTGTCATATCAATTGGTCTTTTTGGTTTAACTGTGTTTACTTGTTGTTTTCGTAGCTTGTTGCTATTACATAATTTTGTTAAAATTTTCGTCGTGATTACTTCTGAAGTTGTTTCGAGTCTCCCACATCCGTGAATGAATTGATTGATGTTAAAGACAGCAGATGGGTCGTATACGCCGCGGAGGCTCGCTAGTGCTGAGAATGACATGCACATGGAGATAATTGTTAGCTGCGGTCCCACACGCCGGAGAGCGGGAGTGTAGACGACTGAGGCTCGCATACGTCACCGTTACTAGAACTGAGGCAGAATGAGTGACAAGCGATTGCAGTGGTAATTGGCAGTGAGTAGATAAGAGGATGTGTGAAGAGTATCATGAGGTGCAGGTATGGTCACGTTGCATTCTGCAAGAGTCATTCTAGTAAGTGGCGATTGTGTTACAAGATGCAAAGAGGATACCTTTAACTGGAAGTCGCAGGTCGTCATTGATGTGTGAGATTGTGCTGTGGGTATGCTTGTGGTGTGTTGGCTTTTCTGATTGTTTTCCAATTCAGCTCTGTCCGTGTGACCCAGGTTCTCGCAATGGCATCCAAGTCAACGTGTATTGGTCGTGATGGAGAAAAGGGAAAGATCCGTATTTTTCCGGGGAGTGTCAATGTAGTTAAAGATTGAATGATCAATTCTTGGTTGTTTGCTCAAAATCAACTTCCCCAATTTTCGCGGAGGCATCAATACACCAGTCATCGTCTCATCGGTCGCTGTTCAGAAAGAAGTCAGCAGTAAACCATCAGAAGTAATCTTGTGATTTGTTATTGTAATATTTGTTCACAGACCCTAGTAAAAACATTATTTTTATATGTTGGTGTAACAATAAAGAATTATCGAGTGGCCAATCGGTCTTTTGGTTTTTTCGTCCGTTATTACTAAGCGTTTCTGAAAAACTACAAGGAACAGCGTGGGCCCGAGCGTAGCAAGAGCTGACCATTAACGGTTTACGAGACGTGGCTCACAAAATCTGTTTTTAGAAAAGTAAAAGTGCTAAGGTGAATCAATAAAGTGCAGTGAAATAGGTAATTACAAGTGTCATTAATAAATGCATTTACAAATGAATCTCCCTTGACCAACAACGTTCATTTGCAATGTATAATACTGCCCATATATGTCTTACTACCATGATGTCCACTTTTGCTTTTCATACATTTATCCTCATGCCTTTTTTATTTCATACCTTTTTGTGCATTTGGTGCACAATCGTACCCTACAGTGAATAGGAATAGAATAAGTCTATTCGAATTCATAAAGAGCTGTAAAATGCTAGGTTTACTGAAATGTAACCTTGCCAGATTACTAGGTTGCTAGTTTTCTAGCCGGTCCCAAGCACGGATAATGAGGGAGGATTCGGGCATGGTCCTAGCAACTCCACCCCCAAAATTTAACAAAATCGCTGCAGAAACTTCAACGAATAAATACATTAAAAATTCTAAAAATATAAACAATAGCCTTATTTTTCGCTGGAATCGGGGAAGTGAAATGACGCAGGCTGGTGGAAGCCTTCTAGAAGCCAGTTAGCCGATATGCCTTCTTTCGATGAAAGCAAAAATAAAGATGGGGACGTGGAATGTTTGTACAATGTACGAAACTGGAAAGGCTTCCCAGGTAGCCGCTGAAATGAGGAGATATAGGATAGAAGTGTTGGGAATCTGCGAGAGCAGATGGAACGGGATGTGGAAGATGCCAACTACCTACTGGAGAGACAATAATCTATTCCGGTCACCCAGAGGAAAATCACGAGCACACCGAGGGAGTGGCCATCATGATGTCACCAACAGCAGCCAAAGCTCTCATGCAGTGGGAACCAATCTCCTGCAGGATAATGACAGCCAGGTTCAACTCAAAAGGAAGGAAGCTTACAACCATTCAATGCTATGCGCCTACAAACGTCTCAGAACAAGAGAAGAAGAAGGCGTTCTACAGACAACTACAAGCAATAATGGACAACATCCCAAATGGCGATATCAAAATCCTGATGAGCGACATGAATGCGAAGATAGGAGGATAAAACACAGGAAGAGAACTCACCATGGGTCGAGAGGCCCTCGGTGAAATGAACAACAACGGTGAACTCTTCTCAGACTTCTGCGCCTTCAATGATTTGGTGATTGGTGGCAGCGTTTTCAAACACAAGGATATACACAAGGCGACATAGGTTTCACCAGATAGACACATCAAAAACCAAATAGAGTTCATTTCAATTTCAAGAAAGTGGATACGGAGCCTACTGGACACAAGGTCAAGGAGAGGAGCAGATGTGGGTTCAGACCACTATCTAGTACAAGGGACTTTCAAGGTGAAACTAAAAGCCTCGAGGATAGCTGGGGATAAACCACAATGCAAGTTCAACACTCAATTACTGAGGGACACAACCACAAAAGACACCTTCACTGCAACTGTCAGAGCAAAGCAGGAAACACTACGCAACATCACTGAAGAATCATGCGTGGAAGAACATTGGAAGTCTCTGAAGGCGATTCTCAACAAAACGTGTTCAGCGGTTCTAGGAAGAAAGAAGAGACAAGACAAGGAATGACTTTCAAAGGACACTTGGAAATTAAAAGAAAAGAGGAGAATGGTGAAAGAGAAAATGATTCAATGCAAGGACGGACAGGAGAAGGAGACGCTGAGCTCAACGTACACAGCACTGGACAAAGAAGTGAAAAGGAGTGCTAGGAAGGACAAAAGACGATTCTACGACAACCTCGCCACTGAAGCTGAGAAGGCAGCAGGCAAAAGGGACCTGAGGACACTATATCAGATAACCAAATCTCTATCCGGGAAGAGATCAACACAAGCAAAACCTATAGAAGACAGCCAAGGGAACCTACTGACCAGGGAAGAAAAACAGATTAAACAATGGGCGGATCACTTCAAAGGACTCTCAAACCGATCATCACCTGCAACCCGTTCAGAAATACCAACAACAGCGCGCACACAACTACAAGTTGACATCAGTCCTCCAACGAGAGCTGAAGTCTTGAACGCAATCAAACTTCTGAAAGCTGGAAAAGCAGCCGGACCAGATGGAATACCCCCTAAAGCACTGAAAGCAGACCCAGAGTCTACAGCAGATATGCTGACTCCATTATTCCAAAAGGTCTGGAAGGAGGGAAAGGTGCCTACTGACTGGAGGAAAGGTTACCTTATGAAACTACCAAAGAAGGGCGACTTACGCCTCACTGTGCAAGAACTGGCGAGGAATCACGCTTCTATCGCCGCCAAGTAAAATCCTGAGTCGCATCATCCTGGAGAGATTAAAGGACGCGCTGGATACATAACTCCGACCAGAACATGCTGGATTCAGGAAACGCAAATCATGTACTGACCAAATTGCAACCCTACGCATCATCACCACAGAACAAAGCATGGAATGGATATCAAACCTCTACCTCAACTTCATAGACTTAGTGAAGGCCTTCGACAGCGTTGACCGCAAAGTAATTTGGAAACTACTCGAGTACTACGGCGTACCCCAAATATTCATCAACCCTATTCAACAGCTGTACAACAACGGCGGCACATGTCAAGTGATCCACAACGGAAAACTCAGCAAGGCATTTGGAATAAACACAGGAGTTAGACAAGGGTGCTGGCTTATTATCACCAATGATATTCCTAATTGTGATGGACTGATTGGATTATGCATCAGACAGTGGAAAACGAGAAGACAGGAATATCCTGGATCGACGCGAAGAACCTAGAAGACCTGGATTTCTCGGATGATTTATGTTTGATGTCACACAAAATCGAAGACTTACAGGCGAAAACTGACAAACTGGTCGAAGAAGCATCCGGCGGAGACAGGACTCCAAGTGAACATAGACAAGACGGAGGTTATGAAAATAACCAGCGAATAACAACAAAAGCAGCAACATCCAGTGTCAATCACCATTAACGGGAGGGATTTGAAAGAGGCTACTTCATTCATTTACCTAGGGAGCATTGTCTTAACTACAGGAAGCTGGAACAAACGCGGATGTCAAATCGAGTGAGAATCGGGAAGGCGAGAAACACATTCACTCATAAACCTGAAACCAATCTGGAAATCTTCGTCACTCAGCCAGCATCAACAACAAAATTCAGTCGGATTTTCAATACAAACGTCGAGTCAGTTCTTATGTACGGATCAGAAACTTGGCGGGCGGGTCACAAAGAATATTTCCAACAGGCTAACTCAGACATTTATCAATAACTGTCTTCGCTGGCTCTCTACTGAAGATCAGATGGCCGGGCTGGAAAGAATCACCAACAAGGAACTATGGAAACAAACAAAGCAAGAACCAATCGCTAACAAATATGCAGGAGAAAGTGGAGATGGATGGATTGGATACTCACTGAGGAGGCCGCTGGGCGCGTCAGGCCATTCCCCAAGTGGAACCAGGCCGAAGGGGAAGCGGCGAGTGGGACGTCAGTGCAAGGGTGACATGGAGGCGATCGTGTGAAGAGGAGTTGAAGGAGTATGGACTAACATGGATAGAGATGAAAAGTACAGCAGGAAAGAGAATCTAAAGCCCACGTGCAGTTGAGGCTTTATGTTCCACCAGGAACCCAAGGGAGCAATAATAATAATAAATTGAATGTAATGAGGATAAAGTAAAGACGTTATTAGAAAATGAATGAGATATGACATTGTGAAGTGGTGTTCAAAGATCCGACAATGGACAGCAAGTTAATTTATAAGATGTCCCATAAATCTGTGCAGTGACCACCTGGTCGCATCTCAACAATAGGCTCAGCGAATGGTATATATTTAAAGGCAGAAGCATGATCTGTCTAGGCGTTCATTATTATCCTTTTCAAGGTAAAGATCTAAGCCCTCAGAAAAATCAGAAAAATCTTGAGCCGTCAAATTGTATATTGCTGTTCCTGGAGAATGGGGCGATTCACCTTAGTGACCACCACCATATCTACTGATCAGCTAGCGCCACCCTCCCTCCTTTTATGATGTTAGGCTCTGAGGCTATGATTAATATGGCTACGGCAAATATATTGCATGGTACTAGACATGCTCGTACCTCATATTCCATCTCCCTATCTTTCTTAATGAGTGCTTCCAATTGGTCTCCAATTACATTTTTATGAACATATTATATATGTGTGCATGTGTCCTAATGAACAGATTACTTTATAAGAAGTTAAAATCTTAAAGAGTAAAAAGAATAGGTTTTATGAATAGTGGAGCAAGATTCAGCAGAACACAATAGTTAGGGTTCAGTGTAGGTAGCATGAACTGGAAGTAAGGTCGGTTGGCAGGACTTAGTGTACTAAATCATCATGACAGTCTTATATATAGTAAACATTTGACATTGCAAAGTAGCGTGTCTACACATATTATAAAAAGATATTAACACTGAACCAACAAAATTTTAGCATTTGATTAACAATACTGCAGAAGGGTAGTTAGTCTTACAGGGAGCCGTAAAGTAAATCAGTCTATATATTATAAGAGTATGATCAATGCTATCATTCGTATTATCAAAGAGTACATTATGCAAAATAATTGAGTGTTATAAGGGAAACAAGCTTGGGTAACCAAGAGAATATTTGCTGCCTAAATATCATAATCACCTTAAGTATTTAATAACAATCTAATTTCAAGAATTGAACATGCATAGTTACTAAGTATTATTATGTTAGTCTAGGAACTAGTGTTGTCAGCCACGTCTCATAAACCGTTAATGGCCAGCTCTTGCTACGCTCGGGCCCACGCTGTTCCTTGTAGTTTTTCAGAAACGCTTAGTAATAACGGACGAAAAATCCACAAGACCGATTGGCCACTCGAGAATTCTTTATTGTTACACCAACATATAAAAATAATGTTTTTACTAGGGTCTGTGAACAAATATTACAATAATAAATCACAAGATTACTTCTGATGGTTTACTGCTGACTTCTTTCTGAACAGCGACCGATGAGACGATGACTGGTGTATTGATGCCTCCGCAAAAATTGGGGAAGTTGATTTTGAGCAAACAACCATGATTTGATCGTTCAATCTTCAACTCCATTGACAAGTGTACTGCATATGTTCTAAAACAATGTGCAGATGCTTTATGTTTTCCTCTAACTAATATCCTAAATGCTTCTTTCTCCGAAAACGTTGTACCTGTTCCATGGAAAGACATTAAAATAGTCCCTGTCCATAAACCTGGAAATAGCAAGAACGTAAATTTCAGACCCATCGCCATCACTTCCCCGTTTCTAAAGCTCATGGAAAAACTAGTACTTCTTAAACTCGAACCCTCCCTTAAAAGCTTCGAAGACCCCAAACAATTTGCCTACAGACAGGGTAGGAGTACTTTAGACGCTGCAGCCGTCTTACACAACAGTATTGTCTCATCATTAGACAAAGGTGCCAAATATGTCCGCTGCACGTTTCTTGACTTTACTTCTGCTTTCGACTCTGTACCTAGAAGTCTCTTGCTAAATAAGCTCTCCATGACACAAACCGAGTCCTGGGTCACTAACTGGTTGCATTCCTACTTTTCAAACAGAATGCAGTACACCGTATACAAAGGCCAATTCTCCTCTGCTGTGCTCACAGAAGCTTGTGTCCTCCAAGGTGCTGTACTCTCCCCACTTCTCTTTTCATTCTTCCTACCTGACCTACCGTCTTCAAATGACACTAACTTTGTCAAATATGCTGATGACCTAACTGTATCTTTACCTGTCAAATGTCAAAGTGACTGCTCTAAACTAAATGGCTTCTTATCAGAAATTAGCCAATGGTCCAAGGAAAACGGTCTAACCTGAAACCCCTCCAAATGCCAAACAGTTAATTTCACCTAAACAAACTGGTTAGCACTCACGAGGTGTGCAACATAGATGGCAGTGAAATAGAAACCAAGTCGGAAATTAAATACCTAGGCGTCACTCTATCTTCTGATCTTTCCTGGTCGTCTCATATCTTGACGATTTTCAAGAAAATATACCGTCTTACCTTCTACATCAAGAAGTTAAGACATTCTGGTGTAACCCAACCCTTAGTCCTACAATTTGTTAACTCCCGTATTCTGCCTATTATTCTCTATTGCTCCCCCTTAGTCTTTCCTGGGCTATTGAAGAAAGACTATGCCTTATTACGTAGGATGTTAAAGGTTGTCAGCAGGGTAAGCAGTTTGCCACTTAGCCAGCTTGTTAATATTCTGGTGGACAGGCACATGGACTCATGTGAAAAATGGGCGAAATCCATTTTATCTGACTCACGACACCCTCTACATTCACAACTCTCCCCATGTATCTCTTCAGGGAAAACAAGAAGCCTATATAGGAAACTATATGCCCGCACTAGTAAGTACAAAAACTCATCCATACCCTACTTATCTCGTGTTCTGTGCGATAAAGAATGCATCAGGCATGAAACCTTTAACTTATTAAATAGTCAGTAGAACCAATGGATCTCGTCTTTCCAACTCACATCATTTATAGTTACAACGTTTTCTCGCTCTTCATTCTGTATTTATTTTTGTTATGTGCTGTTTTCTTTCTCTCTTCCTTGCAAACTCTACTTAAAACATTCTTGTTCGTTCTTTCACACTCTGTATATCTCGACCATTTTGCTATCGCTTACGCCAGTAGTATCTACTTTTCTAACACCCTCAAACATTTTAATTTTGGCTTTGCTACCGACATACTAATATGTTGTTGAGATAACTTTAATCTATGTAAAAGTTTATTTATTGTTAATGTAAAAACTGGATGCAAAATTTTAGTAAAATGCTGAGAATTCCATTCTGTATCACAAGTACTGATTTGGAATAAAGCTTATGTTATGTTGTGTTACTTTCTGTAGTTAAATATTGAAATGCCATTGTTTCTCCACTCTACCAGCAGTTGAGATATTTTAGATGGGCTAGGGTGGATATGTTAGTAAGTTTCTCTAGGCTCCTTTTGCAACTGTCAGGCCTTTCACAGAATCTAATCTCAGAGGGTAGTTAGTTCCGAAGTATGCAATATTTAATGGTGAAGAAGTTAGCTCTAGTGGTGAGTTTATGGGTGTTAACCTTGAGAAGGTAGTCATGGTTGCGTAGTCCATACGATTTAGGATTAGCCCAAGTTATGGACGAGTTACTGTTACAGTGCTTTCTTATAAATTTGAATAAGAGAAATAAATTGCACTTCACTCTCCTTAACCATAAGAGTTCTAAGTCCAGTCGAGCACATCCGTCGAGGTATTCTATTTGCTGATCATAGCCTGATATGCGTTTCGTGAGGAATCTTTGGACAGTTTCAAATTTTTCCCTGTCTGCTGATTTAAAGCTACTGTATAAGTGGGCAGAGTTTTCAAGTTTGGGGCGAATGCATATCTTGAATATGGCCTATCTGGAGTCTGGGGAGTAAACGTTGCGTGGCACAAAGCCGGATAGATGTTTACAATCAGATACCACCTTATTTGCATGTTCACTTAAGGTAAGATCTGAGTATTTTACCCCGAGATCTGTGACTGTTTTCGTGTTTGAGACAAGGTCACCGTACATGTATAGACACATGCTAGGTTTCCAACGTCCGAAGTATGTTATCCCAGATTTAGCTGGATTGAACGTTAACTGCCACTTTTCACTCCAATTACATAGACTATTTAGGTCTTCTTGGATTTTACTAACAATATTCATATCATTATAGTCAAAATCATAGACAACTTTGAGGTCATCTGCAAAGAGGTATGGCTTGCCATACTTGATCATAGAGACAATATCATTTATGAATACAATGAATAGGGTAGGGCCAAGAACACTACCTTGTATCACGCCGCTGGTTATCGGTTTGGATGTTGATAAGTGATGGTTGACTTTAACTAACTGTTCTCTTCCTGTAAGGAAGGAAGTTATCCACTCAAGAAGCCTTCCACTTATTCCATAAGATAGGAGTTTCAGTATGAGTCTGTTATGTGGGACTTTATCAAAAGCTTTCCTAACATCTAGAAATAATGTTGCTGCCGAACTACCTTTGTCTACACATTCAGTAATGTGGTCGAAATAATCTAACTGGCAAGTAATACACGATCTTCTATTTAGGAAACCGTATTGGAAAGGGGATATTAAGTCATTCGAGAGCAAATACTGAACAATTTGCTTCTTTACAATCTTTTCCATCACACGTGAAACTACGGAAGTAATGTTGATGGGGCGGTAATTATCTACGTCCGCTGTAGGTCCGGTTTTGTGAACGGGTACAACGTAGGATTTCTTCCAGCTATTTGGATATGTTCCACTCCTTATTGAAGTTGAAAATATCTTGAGAAGAAGTAGATTCATGCCATTTCCACCATTTTTAAGAGGACGGAAGACATTCCATCTGAGCCGGGAGTATTAGTAAGCTTAAGAGTTGTGATAGCTTTATCGATTTCCTGGGCGTTTAAGACTACATCGCTTAAAAACTTTTCTGTTTTACGAGGGAAATCTATATCCTGGTCATTTTCTAGAGTGTACAGTTTGGTGAAGTGTGTGCTAAACACCTCACATATATCCTCAGCACTTTCGTGAGTAATGCCGCCTAGGTGTATTATTTTTGGATATGTTGATTTGGAGTTAGTTAACCTACTTTTGAAGAGTTTGGCTATTTCTCCAGTGTTATGTGGCGACTGAATTGCCCGCGTTTCTTTATTCCTAAGACTTAGATTTTTTAACTCATCGATTCTAATGAGGATTGTTTTGATAGCGATTAACGACGATAAGTCGTCATGTCTGTAGTAACTTAATGAATGCTTCCGCAAACTTCTTCTTAAGGGATTTTGAATTTAATCAGTTTCACAGGTGCTATGACATCATTAACCGACTGTATATTGTCATAGAAGTTTTTAAGGACTTCCTCTAAGGAGTCATTGGTAAAGTAGGAATCCCAATTAGAATATCTAATCAAGTCCTGATACAAGTCCCAATCAACCCGCGTGTATAGTCTTATAGGTGTCCGACTAACTTCGTTTCTGTGTATAGTTTCTGGAGAAATATTAAACGAACATGCAACTATTTTATGATCGCTACCTGGGAATTCATGTCCCACATGAATTGTAGATGGTGCTACGTTGATCGTGAATATAAGATCAAGAATGTTATTGGACCTAGTGGGTACATTTATGTGTTGCGCCCATCCTCCAGTAATGATGGAATTAAGAAGATTATCATACCTCGAGGGTCCACGAAGTGTACGCCATGATATATCAGGCAAACTGAAGTCACCTCCAATTATATTATAACTGAAGGGAAGATTGGATGCAACACTAAATATGTTGCTGAGTACGTTATCGTATTCGCGGTTGGATGATGGCGGTCGGTATACGCACCCTATAAGGATAGGTTTACTTCTGAGAACTTTTATTTTGACCCACACCGAATCATTAAGCTGTGACAGAATAGGGTGACTAAAATGCGTTGCACAAATGGGTTGTTTAATGTATATGAGTGTTCCACCCCCACGACCTGTTTCCCTATCCCCTCGAAAAAGATTGTACTTATCAATTGATAAGCTACCATCCACAATATCACTTGAGCACCAGGCTTCAGTGATCATGATCAGCGACGGATTGCATATAGAGGCCAACGTACATAGTGCTAAATGTTTGTTAAGAACTGATCTAGCATTTATGAGGATGACGGATAGACTTTGACGAAGTGGTTTTAGTGTATGGGCAACATCATAATAAAACACTCTATGGTTATCAACTGAATATGTGCAGTCGTTATTGGATTCATTAATTACAACATTTTGATCACTAGAGACGGTTTCTTTAATTTGATAGTTAGGGATGGGTTGTGAAATGTCACTCGTGAATAGTTGGTCGTTTAGATATTGCGTGCTATGGGAGATACTAGTATGATAATCTAAGGTATTACTATTGGTATTAGGTGTGTATAAGGTGTTTGCTATCTGTCGGGGAAGAAGCAGTTTCCCTGTTGCAAGGTGTTCGCTATAGCAGCAAGGAATTGGTCTGATATCATGCGTGCTATGTGCATGATCCCAGACGTTTCCGCCAGTTGTCGCTGGAGAAAATTTTGGTCATATGGGTTGGCTAGTGTCGTGTAATCTGCATAGTTATAACCGAAATGTCTGATCGGCGTGTTGCTGTGTGCATATGGCTCAGATCCCTGTGTCTGGTTAGAGTACTTCCTAGGCCATGATGAGCAGTGTGCTGAAATTGGCATGTGACCCCTACTGAATGCATGAGAATTATGACAGGGCACTATACGTGTTTTTGGGCTAACGTCTGTATTCTCAAACTGATGTTTCCTGTACATCATGGTTGAGGGTGTATTCGTGAGGGGTTGAGCAACTTCGTTTTTTCGAAGTGCTTGGTGAGAAATGTGACGATTGTTTTTTCTTATCATAGGACTGGTAGTGGAAGTCGGAAATGATTCAGCTCCTACGGTATGTGAATTACGTCTAACTTCAGGAACATGACTAAGTTTAGATGATTGTCTATCAGTAGAATGAGCCAGTGACCCATTTGAAACTTTCCTACTTATGGGCTTTAGTGTTCCAGGTCTAACGTTTGGTTTAGCTTTATCCGTATTAGTCGGCTTGTTTAATTTGGGCTGCTGGTGATTAGTAGGATTTCCTAATAAACTGGATTTCTGTTGAATGGTCTCAACAGTTCTTTTGGTGTTCCTAACGGAAATAGGAGGTATATCATATCGACTTGTATTTACGCCTACCTGGGTGGCCACATGTGATTGCTGCTTCACAGTAGCCGGGCTAAGAGGTTGTGAGGTATATGACTTCCCGAGAGATTCACAGTGTAAAATTGAATTCAGCTTAGAATTTTTCCAAGGATTACGATTAGTGCCAGTGTGCAAGAGATGCACGTCAATACTATTGTCAATGTAGTTGAAGATTCAACGATCAATTCATGGTTGTTTTCTCAAAACCAACTTCCTCAATTTTCGCGGAGGCATCAATACGACAGTCATCGTCTCATCGGACGCTGTTCAGAAAGAAGAGTAAAACATCGTCAGAAACCTTAGCGGAAATATTTTTTATATGTTGATGTACAAATAAAGAATCGTCGAGTCAACAACTGGTGTTTCGGTTTTTTCGTCCGTTATTACTAAGCGTTTCTGAGAAATCTTCGAAGAACAGCGTGGACCCGAGCGTAGCGACAGCTGGGCATTAACGGTTTATGAGACGTGATTGACAGTTACTGACGATAGAAACAGATCTGGCGGATTCAGACAGTTGATGAAAGTTTGGATAGACACAATTCATCTTTCCTGGCGCCGGTCAAGTCCTCTTTGAACAAGCAATATCTGGAACTTTTTTGGAATTAGTTCAATTCAACAATGCCTGGGTCAAAGAAGGGACAGAGTGTCTTGGATGCAAACAGGAAAGTAAGTCATGGTGACTTGTCTGTTTATTGTAACGATGTGTCTGATGTACCGCTCTGTATCGCGGTACGTTCAACGTTTGCGTTACATTTTTACGTGATTCGTTACATAAAATTTATCTTGTTGTAGTACTTGCACAAGTACTATACCACTTCCATACTTGTAACCACTAACTCTTATTTCTAATAGTTATGGTTAATCAAAGTAAAAAGCAGCGAACCCAATCCCCTGTAAAACTGGTGTCTAATTTAACGTCCTTGATTGCTACATCAAGCAACACACCCCCAACAAACGGCTATAGTGAGTCACATAACTCACGTGTATGCCGTAAGCGTCGAGCTGAAACTGAAAATAAAACTGTACTGACAGCCAGTATTAGCACTACTCCTAAAAATTCGGTACCCTCTGCTCATACAGAACTCCTCCCTTCACCTTATGTGCTTATGGAGAAACTCCAGCCATCAAGCTCTTTTTCAGTACTATCTTCAGAAATAGAACTTCTAAAGTTGTCTATAGGAGAACTTAAGGCTGAGTTAAGGGAAATAAAAAACAGCAAGTCAGTAAATGCTGGAAACATCGAAACCAATACCGAGATATCCAAATTATCAGATCAGATCAGCGATATCAGATCGCAGGTCTGTGGACTGACACCTCTAACTATCCTCATGAAAACGGTAAACCTTAACAAGCTTGACACAGAATCGGTAACTAAGGTAGATAACCTCATTAACTTTGTTACCACAGAAGTAACAAAACGACTCGACGCAAAACTGAGTGCTATTGTCTACAACGTTCCGGACAATGAGGCAATAAAAAAGGTACAGCGCATCTTACTTAGTGAAGCGAAAATGCCTAACTCCAAGACTAAGTGCTACAGGCTGAAGAAGAGTCAACATGAAAAGTGCTGTCCTATTCGATTTCAGTTCGAAACACCGGCAGAGACCAGAAAATTCATTCACTCCCAACACACCCTATCGCAAGCCAGAAACTACAAACATATAAAGGTCGGGGTGGACAAAACAGTTATAGAAAGGCGCGCACACAACTATCTCACTAAGACTAATTGTGAAATAGGTAATAGGACATTGCAGCAAGCCATTATCCCCAACCCTGTGAAAGATACAGTAGACCCCACCGCATCACCCCTCTCAAAACACACAGAAATGTCCCATCAGAGTGCAACACCAGCCGAAAGGCCACTAGACTGTAACCAAATAAATAATAAAACCATACCACCCATCACCGCAGAATCTAAAATGCCACTAAATAACCCCAGAAAAAAAGTTAAAACCCCCCGAAACTCGACTTTGTCCTCTCCTAGCTATAATTCCATTGGTAAAGATAAGGAAAATATGCCCCTAAATCATACCAACAAAAACAGTGGCAGCTTAAATAAGCCCACACTCCCCACGGTTAATAGTATTAGCACTCACAACGTGCTAAATCGCACCGTGGCACACACTAATATCCAATGTCACAACGATGTCACCCTAAATAGTACAAGTGGTAACAGTCAGAACTCGGCTACCAACAACTCAGGGTCTTCAGAGTATGGCACACAAACAAATTTCGACCGGATATATGGTACAAGTCTGCTGGGAACTAACCCAAAATGCAGTACACACGAAACCCACACAAGGACACAACTAGCATCAAACAATAGGTGGAATAATAAGCCATGGTCATCACAAGGATCCAATCATTTTTTATCCCCCGCGTCCCTGTCAGCGTTGAAAAAACAGCTGGTAGGGATGTTAACACTCCTAAACCACTAGTGCTGGCTCCCTCCTTGCATGAAAACAGGAACGGTCTAGTGCACCCGTATCCATTGGACACACTTGACACTTGCACAAGTATAGGCCAAATAAAGAACCCTACCCACTTCTGTAACCTAACTAAAAATAAAAGTTCCTTAGTCTATAGCAAATCCAGTACTCCAACTCCTAATTCTCCACCGAAAACAGCACACAACAACTCGATAGACATAGGTGAGCATGATGCTGGAACTCCTCTTAACATAGGATCGTCATGTCCAGCAGAACTACTGGGTGCTGAACCATATTCGGGGCTGACTAACGAACTTAAATACTTCAAATGCTACTTCAACTCTCATCTTTACGTAATCCTCATAAATGCTAGATCTGTTCTAAATAAATTGCCGATGCTCAGAGCACTCACAGTAATATACAAACCCCCTGTAATTGTCATCACTGAATCTTGGTGTCATTCGGACATCCTGGATGATGAAATAAGCTTAGATAACTACACACACTTTCGGTGTGACAGGGAAGGTGGTAAGGGAGGGGGTTGTCTCATGTACTTCTTGAATGAACTTACTGTATCACAGCTAGAAAGTAGTACACTTAACATGCCTGAGACTCTATGGGTTAATGTACACTTAAATAACGTAACAGCACTAATTGGATGCTCCTACAGAGCACCTGGCACCTTTAGTAATTACGAGACCCAACTCATTAATACTCTGGAGCAATTAACCGACTTACAATACGATCATAAGATCCTATGTGGGGACTTTAACTTACCTGAAATCAACTGGGATATACCCACAGGTCCAACTAAATTTGATAAGTTCTTAGACACACTGGATATACTTGGCTGGAAACAAACTGTCACTACTCCCACAAGAGGTAACAACGTACTAGACTTAATCTTCTGCCACAATATAAGCCCCCTTTCAACGCTAGTAGGTTCTGAGTTCCCAGGGAGCGACCACAAAACAGTAATGTGTGCACTGCCAATTCCGCTGAGTAGCAATGCATCTCATACCTCCACTTCACAACAAGTAATATATAGGAACTATAGTAAGGCAAACTGGGCCTTAGTTGAATCGATGCTAAGATCCTCCAAATGGGATGAATACTTCACTACTGATGACCTATCGAGAGCCCTAACCATCTTCTACCATAACTCAAACATATGCTTAGATGCTGTCATTCCACTCCAAACACTAAAGGTTTCCCCACACAGAAAGTCATTCATAAAACCAAAGGATCGTAAGAAACTGAAGAAACTCTCAACAAGTTACTTCAAACACCACGACTTTGGCACTCTAGGTCTAATACTTAAAACCCTTAGCTCCATCACACAAGCTCAAGATTTCCGTATGAGAAAGGAAGAACGCATCGCAGTAGCCAGTCCTGCTAGAGCGTATGCACTCACAGAAATCTTAAGGAAGCGAATGAATCGCAAAAATCACAGCATTCCTCTCCTCATAGACAAAGGCAGGCTATGCACTAACTCTGCAGACATATGTGAACTATTCAACAAAACGTTTGCAGGTAACTACCTTAAGCCCTCAGTCCAGCTACTCGATATACACCCTATTACTAAAATGGCACCAACTCCACTGACACCAAACCAAATTAGCACTGTTCAATTCACTTACGCTGACATTAACCAAACTATAAGAACCCTCAAAAGTTCAAAAGGTTTCGGTACCGACGGTATATCATCTTACTTCTATAAATATGGTGGCCCTGACATTCCTCTACTACTGCTTAAAATATTCACAATGTCCCTAGAAACCCAAACTTACCCTGACATATGGAAGACTACATTCATTATGCCTAAACACAAATCTGGCTCGAAAACTGAAGTCAGTAACTACCGGCCAATCAATATCACACCTATAGCATCTAGAATCATGGAGAGACTAGTCAAAAATAACCTAATCAAACACATGCTTAGCTGCAACATCATAAGTCCGAACCAACATGGATTCCTGAAATCCAGATCATGTTTAACATGTCACCTAGACTTCTTCAATTTTGTAACCAGCAGTCGTGACAGACGGCAACTAGTACTTGTCATCTACTTTGACATTTCTAAGGCATTTGACCGTGTTGACCATTTACTGCTAACAAATAAACTGAACTCCTTAGGAATACGTGACCCATTATTAGGATGGCTTAAATCATTCCTTAACAATAGGTCCCAAATAGTTAAACTCGGGTCTGCAACCTCCAAACCTAGCCCTATCACTTCTGGTGTAGTACAAGGTAGTGTCATTGGACCCCTCCTATTTACACTATACATCAATGACATATGCGCTTGCTTCACGCACGGGAAACCATTCATCTTTGCAGATGACCTAAAAGTAGCTTATACATTCCAACGTGATGACTTAGGGAACTTCGAGAATGTAGTACAGAAGGAATTAGATAAAATGGCTGCTTGGTCGTCCCTATGGAATCTCCAATTTAATCTGAACAAATGTGGCTGGATCTGCTTCGGTGCACCCTCAATCGACCTGAAATTAACGCTCCAATCTGCTAACCTAACAAGACTCCGAAATGTCGTTGACCTAGGCCTGAGGTACTCTAGTGACTTGACATTCTCAGAGCAAGTAGCATCACAGACTAGAAAATCGAGGATGCTCTTAGGATGCATACTCAGGAACTTTCACGACAATGAAGCCAAGCTAATTCTGTACAAAACATGTGTCAGACCACTACTAGAATACTGTCCATTTATTATAAGCAGCACTCGCACACGTGACAAGCTAAGGATGGAAAGTATCCAACGATATTTTACCTCAAAACTGCTTGGCTACGATTGTAAGGAAGACTACATCTCACGGTGCATGATCCTAAAACTCGACCCACTTTGGACAAGGCGACTTATTATAAACCTAATATTCTTCTTTAAGGTCCTTCACAAAATATCTTTCTCAGGTAACAGGGACATACAATTCGCACAGGAAGGTTCTTACGATCTGCGTAACCAAACTTCCACAGTGACAACTCATTCTTTTAAGTCAACACTCCGTGAAAACTTCTTCACAGTCATGTATTCTAAAATATGGAATAGCCTACCCCTAGATATCAGAACTTGCTCTTCGGTTACAAGCTTCAAACGCTCTCTATACAGACTGTTGCACTCTACAGATTATATTAATAAACTATTTACTCCTAGAACGAATCAAGCACTAATCTACTACAGCACCTAAAAGACGCACTTCAACACCCTTAGCAATCTTTAAACTATAAATAAACTAGCAGCATGGATGCATAAAGACATAGTACGGAACATACAGGATTAGTCTACCCTTAGAAATAGGACCTATCCCTCATTGTAACCTTCAAACGCTTGCTATGTAAACTGTTTTATTCTAAAGACTATCCCTACCAGAACCCATTACTTATTTCTAAAACGCATCAGTCATTAGAACAATAAAAACGCTCAGACTATTAATACACATTATGACATTAAATAAACTCTAAGACTTCGCATAAATACGTGAAAACGCAGATACAATATAGAAAAATGTTTACTTAAGTATAATTAAGATAAACATTTATAAATGAATCATGTATTAATGTTCTTTTCATGTTCACATACTTTCTCTTTCTGGTATTTTGCTGCTCCTATTCATCTTCTGGTCGAGGTCGAACAACCCTGCATCTAAACTGAAATGAGGATTAATTCCAAACCGTCTATCTCATAACCACTCAAATTCCATGAACGATCCAATTCTACCATTTGAAGACGCTGGCGAACATGCTGTAAATGAGTATTCATGATCTGAAATGAAGAAGCAACTGGTTTTCAAACAGTTTTCAACGTTTTACTCAACTTACGAATACAGTCCGCCATGCAGACACAAATGGAGCAAATGGAGGATTCTGGAATCGACCTCGGCACCATTTGATGCAGTAAAACAACCCAACATGACCTTATTTAGTTTTCGTATCCACGATCAAATTTCTTTCCTGTTATAAAACTACGATAAGAGTGCTGAAAAAATGGAATAAATATATCACTGATCTCAACATAATACATCAATAATCTTTAAGCCATGGGTGCTGTTCACAACAAAGTTATATAAGAGAATTGACTTCAAGCTTTATTTTTCCCAGATATCTGTATTACATTCATCTGATGTCTGGGTTTTTTGTTAATGCGAAGACAATATTTCTATATCTCTTTATGTGCTACACAAACAGACTTTATAGCAGACTGTTCCTACTGACTCTAATGTCAGAAAGAACAACCAAACTGTAAATTCATTATACATTAAATTGTGTGTAATTTATATAATAACTTATCCATGCCTGTACAATTGGTATGTTCCTGCATAAACAGGAAGAAATATATATATGTTACTATTTCGCCGTCCAGGGATGATAAGAACATCAAACTCCCTAAATTTGAACCACGGTGTATCGATGGAAACCCGGCCGATTATTTACAATTTGTAAAGGAGTTTGAGATCATGTTGAGTAGTTTTCTATTAAGTGATGAATTGAAATTGATGTATTTGATGAGATATTGCACTGGAGATGCTGCAAGAGCTATACAGTGCTGTAAGTTTATGAAGCCAAAAGAGGACTACTACGGGGCTATGAGCATACTACGTCAAAGGTTTGGAAGACCTTCGATGACTGCAGGGAAATTATTCGAGGCTGTTAAGGGTAATGGTGGTCAATTACAGGATGACTCCCAGGCACTCACTGAGTTTTTGGATAATTTGCTAATTTACAAGAATGCAATGATTTCGATGAATCGAATGAGTGACCTCAACTCGAGTTTTATGCTAGAAGTAATAGCAAGACATCTACCTACTCGACTGCAAAGGAAGTGGGTGAAGATAAGCTCCCGTATGGAGGATGAGGGTATCGAGCCAAAATTTGATGATATCCTGAAACTGGTAAATACTAGTGTCAATCAATCGATGAGCAAGTTCGCCAGTCTAATACATCTCACCCCTAGAATAGAGCAGTCTGAGATCAAAATGCAATCATTGATGACGAGTAGGCCTCAGAGAGGTGGTTATCGAGAAAGCTCCATGATGTCTAGTAATACATATAGACCTAGTGAGTGTGACAGGTTTCGTAGTACATCCTCAACAGATAAGTTACAAGATGCAAGACAAACACGGTTTTGTTTTCCACGTTTGCAAGAGGTTCATACAGAAGTGAACTGTGAACCAGTGAGCAAGTTCAGTGATAAGCTAAATGTAAACTACAGGCCTGACTCAGAATTGTGTGACGATAACTGTGCGGTGAAGAAGTCTGTAGTTGCAACTGGTAAGCCGTTGTTGAATAGAGTGTCACAGAATAGAGTTACTGCTTCAGAGTTCAGTTCTGACCCTACAAGTTTACAAGGTATTACTAGTCAGAGTGAAGTTATAAAAGCTTTTATGATTTGTGAGGAGGAACCAAAATTGTCTACTTCTGTTATTAAAGAGTTTGAAAATGATGAAGTTGACGGTAAAGTGAATATTCGTGATAATGATCATGATAGTGCAGATTTGTCTTTGGTTGATCATGATGAGATGAGGGATATGCCTACTACTGCTAAGTTAAATAAAGGTTCTGTACAACTACAACGTGAAGTAGAATTGAACGCAGATGCAGTTGCAGAAGATATGGAAACTTGTGAGACCGTCAGTGTAAATGATCAGAGTGAAGCCCACCTATCATCCGATGCTAGTGCTGAAGCGGAGCTGATAGTAAAAGACAGCAGTGGTGGTGATTTTGCAGGTAGACAAGTTTCTGAAGGCCGAGGAACAAAAGCTCTTGATCCACCGCTAACTTCATCAACTAATGTCAATCAGTCGTCGTTGGTGTTGTCATCCACAATGAAAAGACGCCCATGAACTCAAGTATCTTGTGCAATGACTATGGTAGTATTGGTGCATCTGAAAAGACGAAAGATATTGCTCAGTTTAGTGAGGATAAGCCAAGTGTAAACGAGAGAGTAATTGTTAAATTGACTTGCACGAATAAAGGCATTTCTAGTTTCAACTTACTATTTGAATGTTATTGTCTTTGGTGAAAAGTACTCTGTGCCTACGCTTGGTCAATCAGATACGTCGTTTGTTTGTTCGTCATCTATATTCTACGATACAATGACATGGGCGTGTCACCGTTTAGAGTTGAGGATATAGGTGATAGAAGGAAGTCAGCAAATGAACTCTGCGACGATTTTCCAACCTAGGGCGTCAACCTGAGAAGGGTTGTAGGCGTACTGTTGTCAAACCCACAATTCTTCAAAGGGTAGCGCATCAATGAGCAGTCCAACGCGCTTGGTATGTGATTTTGTACATATGTTCATGTTTTATATACTGAATTGATATCATCTGTCATCTAGCTGTTGGTAATTCTGTTTGTGTCCGGACGACTTCCACTTGGATCATCAACCTGAGAAGGAATGTAGGCGTACTGCTGTAAGTTCTACAGTTCTTCAAGGGTAGTTTGCCGTGCCAGAATCCACAATATTTGATGTAGTGATTGTACTTATGTTTCTGTTAAATAGTTGTGTGAGTTCCAATTATTGTAATTGGAGGTTAATCTTGTTTGTGTACGGACATTCTACAAATTACAATCGTCAAACTGAGAAGGGTTGCAGGCGTAATGGTGTAAGTCTTGCAATTCTTCAAAGATTATACATAAAGACATGATCCGCGAGGTTATGTGCACTGTTTTTATATATGTGTGGTGTGTCATATCGATTGGTCTTTCACGGTTTAACTGTGTTTACTTGTTGTTTTCGTGTCTTGTTGTTATTGCGTAAATTTGTTAAAATTTTCGTCGTGATTACTTCTGAAGTTGTTTCGAGTCTCACACATCCGTGAATTAATTGACTGATGTTAAAGACAGCAGATGGGTCGTATACGCCGGGGAGGCTCGCTAGTGCTGAGAATGACATGCACATGGAGATAATTGTTAGCTGCGGTCCCACACGCCGGGGAGAAAGAGTGTAAACGACTGAGGCTCGCATGCGTCACCGTTACTAAAACTGAGGCAGAATGAGTGACAAGCGATTTCAATGATAATTAATAGTGAATAGAAAAGAGGATGCTTGAAGAGTATCATGAGGTGCAGGTATGGTCACGTTGCATTCTGCAAGAGTCATTCTAGTAAGTGGCGATTGTGTTACAAGATGCAAAGAGGATACCTTTAACTGGAAGTCGCAGGTCGTCATTGATGTGTGAGATTGTGCTGTGGGTATGCTTGTGGTGTGTTGGCTTTTCTGATTGTTTTCCAATTCAGCTCTGTCCGTGTGACCCAGGTTCTCGCACTGGCATCCAAGTCAACGTGTATTGGTCGTGATGGAAAAAAGGAATAGATCCGTATTTTTCCGGGGAGTGTCAATGGAGTTGAAGATTGAACGATCAATTCATGTTTGTCTTCTCAAAACCAACTTCCCCAATTTTCGCGGAGGCATCAATACACCAGTCATCGTCTCATCGGTAGGTGTTCAGAAAGAAGAGTAAAACACCGCCAGAAACCTTAGTGGAAATATTTTTTATATGTTAGTGTAACAATAAAGAATCCTCGAGTCAACAACTGGTGTTGTCAATCACGTCTCATAAACCGTTAATGCCCAGCTGTCGCTACGCTCGGGCCCACGCTGTTCTTCGAAGATTTCTCAGAAACGCTTAGTTATAACGGACGCAAAAACCAAAACACTGATCTGCCGCTTTAGATTTGTTTATTGTTACACCAACATATAAAAGGAATAAGCGAACTAAGTAAACTAAGGTTTCTGACGATGTTTCACTCTTCTTTCTGAACAGCGACCGATGAGACGATGACTGTCGTATTGATGCCTCCGCGAAAATTGGGGAAGTTGATTTTGAGCAAACAAACATGAATGGATCGTTCAAACTTCAACTCCATTGACACTCCTCGGAAGAAACGGGATCCAACCCGTTTTTCCATCACGACCAATACACGTTGACTTGGATGCCATTGCGAGAACCTGGGTCACACGGACAGAGCTGAAATGGAAAACAATCAGAAAAGCCAACACACCACAAGCATACCCACAGCACATTCTCACACATCGCTGACGACCTGCGCCTCCAGAGAGAGACCTCCTCTTGACATCTTCCAACACAATCGCCGCTTGCTAGAATGACTCTTGCAGAATGCAACGTGACCATACCTGCACCTCATGATACTCTTCAAGCATCCTCTTTTCTATTCACTATTAATTATCATTGAAATCGCTTGTCACTCATTCTGCCTCAGTTTTAGTAACGGTGACGCATGCGAGCCTCAGTCGTTTACACTCTTTCTCCCCGGCGTGTGGGACCGCAGCTAACAATTATCTCCGTGTGCATTTCATTCTCAGCAATAGCCTAGCCTCCCCGGCGTATACGACCCATCTGCTGTCCTTAACATCAATCAATTCATTCATGGATGTAGAAGACTCGAAACAACTTCAGAAGTAATCACGACGAAAATTTTAACAAATTTACGCAATAACAACAAGACACGAAAACAACAAGTAAACACAATGAATCCAAAATACACCAATTGATATGACACACCACACGTATATACAAATGGTACAAACAACCTCGCCGATCATCTCTTGGTGGAATTCCTTTGAAGAATTGCAGGACATACACCAGTACGCCTACAACCCTTCTCAGGTTGACGATTGTAATTTGTGGAATGTAAGGACACAAACAAGATTAACCTCCAATTACATCAATTGGATCACACACAATTATTTATCACAAACATATGTACAATCAACACATCAAATGTTGTGGATTCTGGCACGGCAAACTACCCTTGAAGAACTGTAGGACTTACAGCAGTACGCCTACATTCCTTCTCAGGTTGATGATCCAAGTGGAAGTCGTCCGGACACAAACAGAATTACTTAGTGTTGGATCAGAAGCAGTTCTCGTTCGGCTCTCAGATAGTTGTCCAACTGCAAGATTACCCCCACTGATGTATTTCACTACTAGTTCGGGTTTAGCATTATCATCTGATGATAGGTGGGCTACACGCTGATCAATTACACTGACGGTCTCACAAGTATGCACACCTTTTGGAACTGCATCTGCGTACAATTCTACTTCACGTTGTAGTTGTACAGAACCTTTATTTAACTTAGCAGTAATAATAATAATAATAATAGTATATTCTCATTTTGTACATGAGAGACGCCAGTTTACAGGCATCATCAATATGATAAATTACATATACGATTAGCAATCATAATTAATAATAATGTTTTAATAAAATACACATTTTTTCCTACTTGTGTAGGACACACCAAATATACAGGCATGGATAAGCATTATATAAATTTCATAAATTTGGTTTATGGTTAAGTTACATGGTTGCTGGCGTTTTTGTCTTAGGTCTGTGGGAACAATATGATAACCAGTCATTCAATGGAGCACGTCATGAAATATAGGAATATTAACTTCGCATTAACAAAAAAACCCAAGTAAGTTTTGGATGGATTAAAAATACTTGGGAAAAAATAAAGCTTGAAGTAATTCCTCAATATAACTTGGGTGTGTACAAATCCGAATCTTATTTTTGATTTGATTTATATCCAAATTGGGTAATAAGGAAGCTATTCTTACAGATACGATCAGTTATGTTATAAGCTACAATCGTGACGTTGTATTACAAATAGATACTTTTCCATTGGTATAAGAGTATATTCCACAAATGTAATCCAGGTTGCGTCGTGGAGAAAGTTAATTCGTTATTAACCAGGCAACTGAAAGATACGGGACCAATAATGTTTGCAGATCATTTGTCATTGTAAATGGTCAAATATCCACATTATTCATTCTCATTCAAAAAGTCAAATGGAAGCTGAAATGGTGAGAGAAAAAAGAAGACAAACAACAGCAACGCAAAAGAAAGCAACGGGAGTCCTTAAGGAGTGATTAATAAATATATACATATATATTCTGTTTAGTAACTGTGGTTATTTTGGTACACAAACTAACTAGTCCCGTTATGCTAACTTTTATATTATGTGTAAACTAATATTATTACTGTCCTGTGTAGAAATGTTAATCATCTAGTTCCAATAATATTAAAATTTATAATTGTAGTTTGTTGTAACTACACGTTTAAAGAACTTAAAATATCTATGTAGGGTGAAAAAGAAGGTGTAAGAGTCAGGCGCAAAAGTGCATTGTCATCTTTGAGTAGTCTGGTGACTGAGGAGATGAACACTGGAAGTGTGTTTGCATCGCGCACATTAGCTGGTAGTCTATTCCAAATGACTGAAAACTTATTTAAGAAGAAGTTGTACCGCACGTAAGTCTGACAGTGCTCCATAGCAGCTAGGTTGTGATGATTTCTAAGATTGTAACTGATGACAGCGGTAGGTTTAGTTATTGGCTCGGAGGAATGCAAGAGAAGATTAGTTAGCTTATAGTAAAAGATAAGGTTTAGCTTAAGGCGTCTTTTCCAGAGGGGTTCTAATCTTAGTCTTACGCATCGCTCATGGTATTCCAGACCACTTTCTAAACCAAGAGTTCTTGAGGTAAACTGCCGTTGCACTCCCTCTAATTTAAGCTTGTCATTTTGTCTTAGTCCGCTAAGAATAAACGGGCAGTATTCTAAGATAGGTCGGACACATACTTTGTATAATAAAACCCTAGTTTCACAACAAAAGAAATTGCGTGTTATGCATCCTATCAGCCTTCGCGTTTTACGTCTGGCATAATCAGTCTGTTCAGCGAACGTTAGGTTACTAGAGTATCTAATACCGAGATCTACGACTGAGTTGAGCTTAGCTAGTTTTCGCCCATTTATTTCAAGAGTTAGATCAAGGTTACTGTTGCCAATACAAATCCAGCCGCATTTGTCAATGTTAAAATTTAGACAGGAATCGGCACACCATGATGCGAGGCTACTTAGTTCAAGATGTATTTTAGTAACCATATCGCTTAATTCATGAGTGTAGCAGGAGTAGACGACTTTGAGGTCGTCAGCATATAGGAATGGTTTGCCTAAGGTGAAGCACTTGCAAATGCTGTTAATGTAGATTGTGAATAAAAGTGGACCTAGGACACTACCTTGCACGACCCCACTTGAGATCTGCCTAGGATGAGACAATACAGATCCAACTTTGGTTATTTGTACCCTGTTGCTTAGAAATGATTTTAACCAGTTCAGTAATGGGTTGCGAATTCCACAAGAGTACAGCTTCTCAAAGAGAATACTGTGAGATACCATGTCAAATGCCCTAGATATATCGAAGTAGAGAACAACGACTAGCTTACGTGCTTCGCGACTACTAGTGATGCAGTTGAAAAAGTCGAAGTGGCAAGTAACGCAGGATCTATTTTTGAGAAATCCGTGTTGAGACCTTGTAACAAGATCTTCCCTAATTAGGTAGTCTGACAATTGATCTTTTACAACTTTCTCCATGATTCGTGAGATAACTGGGGTTATATTTATGGGTCTGTAATTGCGGACGTTTGCCCTATCACCAGATTTGTAATGTGGAATTATGAAGCTAGTTTTCCACTCACTAGGGTAAGTGCCAGTGTCCATAGATATTGAGAAGAATTTAAGAAGTAACAAGGGTATATCACACCCACTGTTTTTGAAAATTATCGAAGCGAGGCCATCCGGTCCCGTACTAGTGGAAGGTTTAAGGCTTTTAATTGCTTGTACTATTAACTGATTAGTGAACACAATGCTTTCAAGGGAAGAGATAGTAAGGGGAGCGGTTTCACCAGGCATATGTGTTTCTAAACTAAAGTTTGCAAACCAATCACTGAAGAGTTCACAGATAGTGGCAGGTTCATTGTAGATTACTTTGTCGTGAAGTAAGTATGGGATTTCCCTCGCCGACTGCATTCGTTTTTTAAGAAGTGCCGTTAAGTTATAAACTTTGGAGGTACTTTCAAGTGCCGTTAACTCTTCGTCGAGGTCCTTTTGAGAGCGTAGGCGCTTGAGAGATTCAAGAGACTCGTGGATTGAGAGCAATAGTGATATGTCCTTAGTGGAATAGTACTGTTTCTTCAGTTTCCTTAACTTATTACGGTGTGCCCTTGGAATATATTCAGTTCGGTGTCTACTTAATTTCACTATTTTCTTTGGAGCAACTGTATCTAGACAAAGGGTAACATTCCTGTAAAACAGGGTTACTAAGGCCTCCAGGGAGTCAGTGGTAAAATAGTCATCCCATTGACAGAGTCGAATAAGTTCTTGGACTAATCCCCAGTCTGTATATTTGTAACTACGACATATTGTGCTTCCTGAGTCTTGTTTGTTTCCTGTATTTAGTGGTGAGAAAGGCAGAGAGCAGAGTACCATTCTATGGTCACTACTGGAAAATCTATTACCAACATACGTGGATACTGGGATTGTGTCATGACAAAAAACAAGGTCCAACATGTTGTCACCACGAGTAGGTGTCTGGACGTGTTGTTGCCATCCATAACAGTCTATAGTGGCAAGTAATTCGTCGAAGCGTTGGGGGCCGGAACTAGTTAGCCAATTGACTTCTGGAAGATTGAAGTCCCCTGCAATTATTTTGTAATTAGCACTAAACGAGGATGCGTGTGCAAACGATTTAGCTAATAACGCATCAGTTTCTTTTGTTGAGCTTGGTGCTCGATAAACACAGCCTATGAGAAGTTTGTACTTATCTCCATGTAAGACAACCCAGAGTGAGTCAGGTACATTATTCATTGTTTCATCTTCCACCTTACTGACTACAAATGAGCTATGTATATATATGAGACATCCTCCACCACGCTTGCAATCTCTGTTTGCACGGTGTACAGTGTAATCATCGATACCTATATGCACATCAAGTACAGAGGATGAGCACCATGATTCAGTAATCAGAGCTACAGTAGGCTTGGCGACTAATAATAATGTCCTTAGTTCAGATATCTTATTGATTAAGGAACGTGCATTAATTAGCAATATCGTGAATAAGTCACGGGATACTACAAACTGGCTTAAAATGTCACCATAACCTAAATCTATTTGTGCGTCAGCACCGCAAGAATTTATGAATGAAAAGGAGGTCGGACTGGGTGTCTGTACATCGGGTTGGAGTGCAATGAGGTGGTCCTAGGTGCCATGGGTCGTACCAGTGATTCGGGACACCTGGAAAATTTACCATGTGTTCCTGGATATAAGGGTAGTACAGGTTGGGCCTAGGTTGACGGTTAAAAGGCATAGCATCAGAAGGTCTACCCATCCAACTGCTATTCGTCATACCGGTATACACCTTCGGGTTGTTTTTATAACTTAAAGGGAATTGTGAAGGAAGGTGCTTTGGCTGCAAGACTTTAGGAGTCTTGGAGCCTGACTTTCTATAAGGTGGAGCATGCGGAACACCTCCAGATATACTTATGTTTCGAGAGGAGTTTTTCGTAACAAGTGATGGTTTGTTGGCATTCTTACTCTCAGCAGGCTTATTGAATACAAAGTATTCTTCCCCATCATTAGTCTCAACCCTGCGAAATTTGTTCATCGTGGTGAGGTTACTACGTTTGGGGGGAAATTTCTTAGAACAACTTGCAGAAGTTCTAGTCATTTTAACATCTTTCGATGAGGCTTTATTTACAGGGGTACTGGTATCTAAATCAGTTCCTAGTTCCATTGGCAGGTGTGGTTGTTGTGTAGTTTGCTGAATGCTAGTTTCAGCACTAGGTGTCTGTTGCTGTGCACGATCCTTATTTGGTAAATCTAAGCTAGAGGAGGTGACCAGGTTATTACTACGCATTATTCTGCGCTGACACGGTGTTTTATCCTGAGCTACGGTTATAGACTTATAACTGCTATTCAGTCTTAAGTGATCCTGACATTTAGTAAACTTACTAGCATCAAGGGAATTACTGAATTTAAAAATGATTGGGCAATTAGCCTGGTTAGACTTTTTACGAAGTCGTTTGCATTCACATGGAACACTAGCCATGCCGCAACAAATCAGGATTTTGTGTCTTACAGTTTTCAGGGGCAGAGAATCTGGGACGTTGTAAACTATAGCTTGGTGAGAAGAGGTTATACGCTTCATCACCTCCGTAGCCAAGCAGTCAATCAGATTTTCAGCTTTATTTAGGTTGTCTGGAGATGTTTTAGGATGCCTTTCTAAAAGACAGGCTATTGGGTCTAAATTCGAAAGCTTATTTTGAGTTACATCCAGTAAACACTTAACCTGACCAATATCAGACCGGCTCTCCGTGGTATTTGAGATTGGCAGTGACATACTATCAAACTGATCTAATTTTTTCTGAATTTCACTTACTTGCCTCTGCATATCTTTCAAAAGGAGGTTTAGTTTACAGAACTCAGAGTTCTCTAACAGAACATCTTTCACCTGTATCACAGGAGTGAGATCTGCACTCAAACCATTTTGAGAGCTAGTAGTTGATACTGTATTACCAGGCGGTAATGCAGTTATAACCGAATTTAAGCCACTATCTAAAACAATTGTGTTTCTACGAACACGTTTTTTAGAGATTTGGACCATAATTTCAAGAATTATATGACAATAAGCAGTAAATAAATTTCAGAGCAAACACGTGCAAAAATGTCACCAATTTCGAACGTACCGCCAATGGATGCACACAAAGTATGCACACCTTTTGGAACTGCATCTGCGTACAATTCTACTTCACGTTGTAGTTGTACAGAACCTCTATTTAACTTAGCAGTAGTAGGCATATCCCTCATCTCATCATGATCAACCAAAGACAAATCTGCACTATCATGATCATTATCACAAATATTCAATTTACCATCATCTATCCGGTCGACTTCATCATTTTCAAACTCTTTAATAACAGCAGTAGATGATTTTGGTTCCTCCTCACAAATCCTTAAAGGTTCTACAACTTCACTCTGACTAGTAATACCTTGTAAACTTGTGAAGTCAGAACTGAACTCTGAAGCAGTAAATCTATTCTGTGACACTCGGCAAAAAAGGATCTATTCCTTTTCTCCATCACGACCAATACACGTTGACTTGGATGCCATTGCGAGAACCTGGGTCACACGGACAGAGCTGAATTGGAAAACAATCAGAAAAGCCAACACACCACAAGCATACCCACAGCACATTCTCACACATCGCTGACGGCCTGCGCCTCCAGAGAGAGACCTCCTCTTGACATCTTCCAACACAATCGCCGCTTGCTAGAATGACTCTTGCAGAATGCAACGTGACCATACCTGCACCTCATGATACTCTTCAAGCATCCTCTTTTCTATTCACTATTAATTATCATTGAAATCGCTTGTCACTCATTCTGCCTCAGTTTTAGTAACGGTGACGCATGCGAGCCTCAGTCGTTTACACTCTTTCTCCCCGGCGTGTCGGACCGCAGCTAACAATTATCTCCGTGTGCATTTCATTCTCAGCAATAGCCTAGCCTCCCCGGCGTATACGACCCATCTGCCGTCCTTAACATCAATCAATTCATTCATGGATGTAGAAGACTCGAAACAACTTCAGAAGTAATCACGACGAAAATTTTAACAAATTTACGCAATAACAACAAGACACGAAAACAACAAGTAAACACAATGAATCCAAAATACACCAATTGATATGACACACCACACGTATATACAAATGGTACAAACAACCTCGCCGATCATCTCTTGGTGGAATTCCTTTGAAGAATTGCAGGACATACACCAGTACGCCTACAACCCTTCTCAGGTTGACGATTGTAATTTGTGGAATGTAAGGACACAAACAAGATTAACCTCCAATTACATCAATTGGATCACACACAATTATTTAACACAAACATATGTACAATCAACACATCAAATGTTGTGGATTCTGGCACGGCAAACTACCCTTGAAGAACTGTAGGACTTACAGCAGTACGCCTACATTCCTTCTCAGGTTGATGATCCAAGTGGAAGTCGTCCGGACACAAACAGAATTACTTAGTGTTGGATCAGAAGCAGTTCTCGTTCGGCTCTCAGATAGTTGTCCAACTGCAAGATTACCCCCACTGATGTATTTCACTACTAGTTCGGGTTTAGCATTATCATCTGATGATAGGTGGGCTACACGCTGATCAATTACACTGACGGTCTCACAAGTATGCACACCTTTTGGAACTGCATCTGCGTACAATTCTACTTCACGTTGTAGTTGTACAGAACCTTTATTTAACTTAGCAGTAGTAGGCATATCCCTCATCTCATCATGATCAACCAAAGACAAATCTGCACTATCATGATCATTATCACAAATATTCAATTTACCATCATCTATCCGGTCGACTTCATCATTTTCAAACACTTTAATAACAGCAGTAGATGATTTTGGTTCCTCCTCACAAATCCTTAAAGGTTCTACAACTTCACTCTGACTAGTAATACCTTGTAAACTTGTGAAGTCAGAACTGAACTCTGAAGCAGTAAATCTATTCTGTGACACTCGGCAAAAAAGGATCTATTCCTTTTCTCCATCACGACCAATACACGTTGACTTGGATGCCATTGCGAGAACCTGGGTCACACGGACAGAGCTGAATTGGAAAACAATCAGAAAAGCCAACACACCACAAGCATACCCACAGCACATTCTCACACATCGCTGACGGCCTGCGCCTCCAGAGAGAGACCTCCTCTTGACATCTTCCAACACAATCGCCGCTTGCTAGAATGACTCTTGCAGAATGCAACGTGACCATACCTGCACCTCATGATACTCTTCAAGCATCCTCTTTTCTATTCACTATTAATTATCATTGAAATCGCTTGTCACTCATTCTGCCTCAGTTTTAGTAACGGTGACGCATGCGAGCCTCAGTCGTTTACACTCTTTCTCCCCGGCGTGTCGGACCGCAGCTAACAATTATCTCCGTGTGCATTTCATTCTCAGCAATAGCCTAGCCTCCCCGGCGTATACGACCCATCTGCCGTCCTTAACATCAATCAATTCATTCATGGATGTAGAAGACTCGAAACAACTTCAGAAGTAATCACGACGAAAATTTTAACAAATTTACGCAATAACAACAAGACACGAAAACAACAAGTAAACACAATGAATCCAAAATACACCAATTGATATGACACACCACACGTATATACAAATGGTACAAACAACCTCGCCGATCATCTCTTGGTGGAATTCCTTTGAAGAATTGCAGGACATACACCAGTACGCCTACAACCCTTCTCAGGTTGACGATTGTAATTTGTGGAATGTAAGGACACAAACAAGATTAACCTCCAATTACATCAATTGGATCACACACAATTATTTAACACAAACATATGTACAATCAACACATCAAATGTTGTGGATTCTGGCACGGCAAACTACCCTTGAAGAACTGTAGGACTTACAGCAGTACGCCTACATTCCTTCTCAGGTTGATGATCCAAGTGGAAGTCGTCCGGACACAAACAGAATTACTTAGTGTTGGATCAGAAGCAGTTCTCGTTCGGCTCTCAGATAGTTGTCCAACTGCAAGATTACCCCCACTGATGTATTTCACTACTAGTTCGGGTTTAGCATTATCATCTGATGATAGGTGGGCTACACGCTGATCAATTACACTGACGGTCTCACAAGTATGCACACCTTTTGGAACTGCATCTGCGTACAATTCTACTTCACGTTGTAGTTGTACAGAACCTTTATTTAACTTAGCAGTAGTAGGCATATCCCTCATCTCATCATGATCAACCAAAGACAAATCTGCACTATCATGATCATTATCACAAATATTCAATTTACCATCATCTATCCGGTCGACTTCATCATTTTCAAACACTTTAATAACAGCAGTAGATGATTTTGGTTCCTCCTCACAAATCCTTAAAGGTTCTACAACTTCACTCTGACTAGTAATACCTTGTAAACTTGTGAAGTCAGAACTGAACTCTGAAGCAGTAAATCTATTCTGTGACACTCGGCAAAAAAGGATCTATTCCTTTTCTCCATCACGACCAATACACGTTGACTTGGATGCCATTGCGAGAACCTGGGTCACACGGACAGAGCTGAATTGGAAAACAATCAGAAAAGCCAACACACCACAAGCATACCCACAGCACAATCTCACACATCAATGACGACCTGCGACTTCCAGTTAAAGGTATCCTCTTTGCATCTTGTAACACAATCGCCACTCACTAGAATGACTCTTGCAGAATGCAACGTGACCATAGCAGCACCTCATGATACTCTTCACACATCCTCTTATCTACTCACTGCCAATTACCACTGCAATCTTCTGTCACTCATTCTGCCTCAGTTCTAGTAACGGTGACGTATGCGAGCCTCAGTCGTCTACACTCCCGCTCCCCGGCGTGTGGGACCGCAGCTAACAATTATCTCCATGTGCATGTCATTCTCAGCACTAGCGAGCCTCCCCGGCGTACACGACCCATCTGCTGTCTTTAACATCAGTCAATTAATTCACGGATGTGGGAGACTCGAAACAACTTCAGAAGTAAGCACGACGAAAATTTTAACAAAATTATGTAATAGCAACAAGCTACGAAAACAACAAGTAAACACAGTTAAACCGTAAAAGACCAATCGATATGACACACCACACATATATAAAAACAGTGCACATAACCTCGCGGATCATGTCTTTATGTATATTCTTTGAAGAATTGCAAGACTTACACCATTACACCTGCAACCCTTCTCATGTTGGCGATTATGAGCTGAAAAATGTCAGGACACAAACAAAATTAACCAACAGATAGATGAAAGATAATACCAATTCAGTATATAAAACATGAACATATGTACAAAACA
This sequence comes from Trichobilharzia regenti, assembly GCA_944472135.2. Taxonomy (NCBI): domain Eukaryota; kingdom Metazoa; phylum Platyhelminthes; class Trematoda; order Strigeidida; family Schistosomatidae; genus Trichobilharzia; species Trichobilharzia regenti. The sequence goes on from OX235263.1 coordinate 52,804,012, forward strand.
ACACTCTAAGCACGTTTGACTACACTTCGAAATACTAACCTTGAAGAATTGTAGGACTTACAGCAGTACGCCTACAACCCTTCTCAGGTTGACGCCCTAGGTTGGAAAATCGTCGCAGAGTTCATTTGCTGACTTCCTTCTATCACCTATATCCTCAACTCTAAACGGTGACACGCCCATGTCATTGTATCGTAGAATATAGATGACGAACAAACAAACGACGTATCTGATCGACCAAGCGTAGGCACAGAGTAATTTACACCAAAGACAATAACATTCAAATAGTAAGTTGAAACTAGAAATGCCTTTATTCGTGCAAGTCAATTTAACAATTACTCTCTCGTTTACACTTGGCTTATCCTCACTAAACTGAGCAATATCTTTCGTCTTTTCAGATGCACCAATACTACCATAGTCATTGCACAAGATACTTGAGTTCATGGGCGTCTTTTCATTGTGGATGACAACACCAACGACGACTGATTGACATTAGTTGATGAAGTTAGCGGTGGATCAAGAGCTTTTGTTCCTCGGCCTTCAGAAACTTGTCTACCTGCAAAATCACCACCACTGCTGTCTTTTACTATCAGCTCCGCTTCAGCACTAGCATCGGATGATAGGTGGGCTACACGCTGATCAATTACACTGACGGTCTCACAAGTATGCACACCTTTTGGAACTGCATCTGCGTTCAATTCTACTTCACGTTGTAGTTGTACAGAACCTTTATTTAACTTAGCAGTAGTAGGCATATCCCTCATCTCATCATGATCAACCAAAGACAAATCTGCACTATCATGATCATTATCACAAATATTCAATTTACCATCATCTATCCGGTCGACTTCATCATTTTCAAACTCTTTAATAACAGAAGTAGATGATTTTGGTTCCTCCTCACAAATCCTTAAAGGTTCTATATCTTCACTCTAACTAGTAATACCTTGTAAACTTGTGAAGTCAGAACTGAACTCTGAAGCAGTAACTCTATTCTGTGACGCTTTATTCAACAACGGCTTACCAGTTGCAACTACAGACTTCTTCACCGCACAGTTATCGTCACACAATTCTGAGTCAGGCCTGTAGTTTACATTTAGCTTATCACTGAACTTGCTCACTGGTTCACAGTTCACCTTTGTATGCACCTCTTGCAAACGTGTAAAACACAACCGTGTTTGTCTTGCAGCTTGCAACTTATCTGTTGAGGATGTACTACGAAACCTGTTACACTCACTAGGTCTATATGCATTAATAGACACCATGGGGCCTTCTCGATAACCACCTCTCTGAGGCCTACTCGTCATCAATGATTGCATTTTGATCTCAGACTGCTCTATTCTAGGGGTGAGATGTATTAGACTGGCGAACTTGCTCATCGATTGATTGACACTAGTATTTACCAGTTTCAGGATATCATCAAATTTTGGCTCGATACCCTCATCCTCCATACGGGAGCTCATCTTCACCCACTTCCTTTGTAGTCGAGTAGGTAGATGTCTTGCTATTACTTCTAGTATAAAACTCGAATTGAGGTCATTCATGCAACTCATCGAAATCCAGGTATTCTTATAAGTGATAACATTATCTAGAAACTCAGTAAGTGCCTGGGAGTCATCTTGAAGTTGTTTGCTGTTACCTTTGACAGCTTCATATACGTTCCCTGCAATCATTGAAGGTCTTCCAAACCTTTGACGTAGTATGCTCATAGCCCCGTAGTAGTCCTCTTTTGGCTTCATAAACTTACAGCACTGTATAGCTCTTGCAGCATCTCCAGTGCAATATCTCATCAAATACATCAATTTCAATTCATCACTTAATAGAAAACTACTCAACATGATCTCAAACTCCTTTACAAATTGTAAATAATCGGCCGGGTTTCCATCAAAACATCGTGGTTCAAATTTAGGGAGTTTGATGTTCTTATCATCCCTGAACGGCGAAACAGTAACATCAACCATGTCATGCTTAACATCAGACACATCGTTACAATAAACAGACAAGTCACCATGACTTACTTTCCTGTTTGTATCCAAGACACTCTGTCCCTTCTTTGACCCAGGCATTGTTGAACTTGACCCAATTCCAAAAATGTTCCAGATATTGCTTGTTCAAAGAGGACTTGACCGGCACCAGGAAAAATGAACGGCGACTACCCAAACTTTCACCAACTGTTTCAATCCGCCAGAATCTGTTTCTATCGTCAGAAACTGTCAGCCACGTCACATAAACCATTAATGCCCGGCTCTTGCTACACTGGGACTCACACTTTTCGCTCGAAGCTTCTCAGAAACGCTTAGTAATGGTGGACGCAAAACCAAAACATCGATTGGCTACTCGAGAATAATTCACTGTACCACCAACATATAGGGAACTTTGAAATCAAGTCTTAACTAAGGTCTTTGAACAAATATTACAATAATAAATCACAATATTACTTCAGGCGGTTGTCTCCTGACTTCTTCTTGAACACCTACCTATGAGACGATGACTGGTGTATTGATGCCTCCGCGAAAATTGGGGAAGTTGGTTTTGAGCAAACAACCATGAATTCATCATCCAAACTTCAACTGCATTGACAGTGAATTTGTCTCAAACACGAACACATTCACAGATCTCGGAGTAACATACTCAATTCTTACCTTCGCTGAATATGCAAATAAGTTGGTATCTGATTGTAAACATCTATCCGGCTTTGTGCCACGCAACGTTTACTCCCCAGACTCCAGATAGGCCATATTCAAGATATGCATTCGCCCCAAACTTGAAAACTCTGCCCAATTATACAGTAGCTTTAAATCAGCAGACAGGGAAAAATTTGAAACTGTCCAAAGATTCCTCACGAAACGCATATCAGGCTATGATCAGCAAATAGAATACCTCGACGGATGTGCTCGACTGGACTTAGAACTCTTATGGTTAAGGAGAGTGAAGTGCAATTTATTTCTCTTATTCAAATTTATAAGAAAGCACTGTAACAGTAACTCGTCCATAACTTGGGCTAATCCTAAATCGTATGGACTACGCAACCATGACTACCTTCTCAAGGTTAACACCCATAAACTCACCACTAGAGCTAACTTCTTCACCATTAAATATTGCATACTTCGGAACTAACTACCCTCTGAGATTAGATTCTGTGAAAGGCCTGACAGTTGCAAAAGGAGCCTAGAGAAACTTACTAACATATCCACCCTAGCCCATCTAAAATATCTCAACTGCTGGTAGAGTGGAGAGACAATGGCATTTCAATATTTAACTACAGAAAATACACTAGTTCCTAGACTAACATAATAATACTTGGCAATTTTGTAGGTTCAATACTTGAAATTAGATTAATAATAATAATTTTTATTTCTGTAACAGAAACCAGCCATTTTTACAGGCATGAACATATGTACATTTATGAAAACTTATAGAATATATAATATGATTTGTTAATTCAGAAATAAGTTGAATACTGGTAAATGTGAGAGAAACATTGGCCAGGTTAAGTCTTTACTGGATGTAACTCAAAATAAGCTTTTGAATTTAGACCCAATAGCCTGTCTTTTAGAAAGGCATCCTAAAATATCTCCAGACAACCTAAATAAAGCTGAAAATCTGATTGACTGCTTGGCTACGGAGGTGATGAAGCGTATAACCTCTTCTCACCAAGCTATAGTTTACAACGTCCCAGATTCTCTGCCCCTGAAAACTGTAAGACACAAAATCCTGATTTGTTGCGGCATGGCTAGTGTTCCATGTGAATGCAAACGACTTCGTAAAAAGTCTAACCAGGCTAATTGCCCAATCATTTTTAAATTCAGTAATTCCCTTGATGCTAGTAAGTTTACTAAATGTCAGGATCACTTAAGACTGAATAGCAGTTATAAGTCTATAACCGTAGCTCAGGATAAAACACCGTGTCAGCGCAGAATAATGCGTAGTAATAACCTGGTCACCTCCTCTAGCTTAGATTTACCAAATAAGGATCGTGCACAGCAACAGACACCTAGTGCTGAAACTAGCATTCAGCAAACTACACAACAACCACACCTGCCAATGGAACTAGGAACTGATTTAGATACCAGTACCCCTGTAAATAAAGCCTCATCGAAAGATGTTAAAATGACTAGAACTTCTGCAAGTTGTTCTAAGAAATTTCCCCCCAAACGTAGTAACCTCACCACGATGAACAAATTTCGCAGGGTTGAGACTAATGATGGGGAAGAATACTTTGTATTCAATAAGCCTGCTGAGAGTAAGAATGCCAACAAACCATCACTTGTTACGAAAAACTCCTCTCGAAACATAAGTACATCTGGAGGTGTTCCGCATGCTCCACCTTATAGAAAGTCAGGCTCCAAGACTCCTAAAGTCTTGCAGCCAAAGCACCTTCCTTCACAATTCCCTTTAAGTTATAAAAACAACCCGAAGGTGTATACCGGTATGACGAATAGCAGTTGGATGGGTAGACCTTCTGATGCTATGCCTTTTAACCGCCAACCTAGGCCCAACCTGTACTACCCTTATATCCAGGAACACATGGTAAATTTTCCAGGTGTCCTGAATCACTGGTACGACCCATGGCACCTAGGACCACCTCATTGCACACCAACTCCGATGTGCAGACACCCAGTCCGACCTCCTTTTCATTCATAAATTCTTGCGGTGCTGACGCACAAATAGATTTAGGTTATGGTGACATTTTAAGCCAGTTTGTAGTATCCCGTGACTTATTCACGATATTGCTAATTAATGCACGCTCCTTAATCAATAAGATATCTGAACTAAGGACATTATTATTAGTCGCCAAGCCTACTGTAGCTCTGATTACTGAGTCATGGTGCTCATCCTCAGTACTTGATGTGCATATAGGTATCGATGATTACACTGTACACCGTGCAAACAGAGATTGCAAGCGTGGTGGAGGATGTCTCATATATATACATAACTCATTTGTAGTCAGTAAGGTGGAAGATGAAACAATGAATAATGTACCTGACTCACTCTGGGTTGTCTTACATGGAGATAAGTACAAACTTCTCATAGGCTGTGTTTATCGAGCACCAAGCGCAACAAAAGAAACTGATGCGTTATTAGCTAAATCGTTTGCACATGCATCCTCGTTTAGTGCTAATTACAAAATAATTGCAGGGGACTTCAATCTTCCAGAAGTCAATTGGCTAACTAGTTCCGGCCCCCAACGCTTCGACGAATTACTTGCCACTATAGACTGTTATGGATGGCAACAACACGTCCAGACACCTACTCGTGGGGACAACATTTGGACCTTGTTTTTTGTCATGACACAATCCCAGTATCCACTTATGTTGGTAATAGATTTTCCAGTAGTGACCATAGAATGGTACTCTGCTCTCTGCCTTTCTCACCACTAAATACAGGAAACAAACAAGACTCAGGAAGCACAATATGTCGTAGTTACAAATATACAGACTGGGGATTAGTCCAAGAACTTATTCGACTCTGTCAATGGGATGACTATTTTACCACTGACTCCCTGGAGGCCTTAGTAACCCTGTTTTACAGGAATGTTACCCTTTGTCTAGATACAGTTGCCCCAAATAAAATAGTGAAATTAAGTAGACACCGAACTGAATATATTCCAAGGGCACACCGTAATAAGTTAAGGAAACTGAAGAAACAGTACTATTCCACTAAGGACATATCACTATTGCTCTCAATCCACGAGTCTCTTGAATCTATCAAGCGCCTACGCTCTCAAAAGGACCTCGACGAAGAGTTAACGGCACTTGAAAGTACCTCCAAAGTTTATAACTTAACGGCACTTCTTAAAAAACGAATGCAGTCGGCGAGGGAAATCCCATACTTACTTCACGACAAAGTAATCTACAATGAACCTGCCACTATCTGTGAACTTTCAGTGATTGGTTTGCAAACTTTAGTTTAGAAACACATATGCCTGGTGAAACCGCTCCCCTTACTATCTCTTCCCTTGAAAGCATTGTGTTCACTAATCAACTAATAGTACAAGCAATTAAAAGCCTTAAACCTTCCACTAGTACGGGACCGGATGGCCTCGCTTCGATAATTTTCAAAAACAGTGGGTGTGATATACCCCTGTTACTTCTTAAATTCTTCTCAATATCTATGGACACTGGCACTTACCCTAGTGAGTGGAAAACTAGCTTCATAATTCCACATTACAAATCTGGTGATAGGGCAAACGTCCGCAATTACAGACCCATAAATATAACCCCAGTTATCTCACGAATCATGGAGAAAGTTGTAAAGGATCAATTGTCAGACTACCTAATTAGGGAGGATCTTGTTACAAGGTCTCAACACGGATTTCTCAAAAATAGATCCTGCGTTACTTGCCACTTCGACTTTTTCAACTGCATCACTAGTAGTCGCGAAGCACGTAAGCTAGTCGTTGTTCTCTACTTCGATATATCTAGGGCATTTGACATGGTATCTCACAGTATTCTCTTTGAGAAGCTGTACTCTTGTGGAATTCGCAACCCATTACTGAACTGGTTAAAATCATTTCTAAGCAACAGGGTACAAATAACCAAAGTTGGATCTGTATTGTCTCATCCTAGGCAGATCTCAAGTGGGGTCGTGCAAGGTAGTGTCCTAGGTCCACTTTTATTCACAGTTTACATTAACAGCATTTGCAAGTGCTTCACCTCAGGTAAACCATTCCTATATGCTGACGACCTCAAAGTCGTCTACTCCTGCTACACTCATGAATTAAGCGATATGGTTACTAAAATACATCTTGAACTAAGTAGCCTTGCAACGTGGTGTGCTGAATCCTGCCTAAATTTTAACATTGACAAATGCGGCTGGATTTGTATCGGCAACAGTAAGCTTGATCTAAACCTTGAAATAAATGGGCGAAAACTAGCTAAGCTCAATTCAGTCGTAGATCTCGGTATTAGATACTCTAGTAACCTAACGTTCGCTGAACAGACTGATTATGCCAGACGTAAAACGCGTAGGCTGATAGGATGCATAACACGCAATTTCTTTTGTTGTGAAACTAGGGTTTTATTATACAAAGTATGTGTCCGACCTATCTTAGAATACTGCCCGTTTATTCTTAGCGGACTAAGACAAAATGACAAGCTTAAATTAGAGGGAGTGCAACGGCAGTTTACCTCAAGAACTCTTGGTTTAGAAAGTAGTCTGGAATACCATGAGAGATGCGTAAGACTAAGATTAGAACCCCTCTGGAAAAGACGCCTTAAGCTAAACCTAATCTTTTACTATAAGCTAACTAATCTTCTCTTGCATTCCTCCGAGCCATTAACTAAACCTACCGCTGTCGTCAGTTACAATCTTAGAAATCATCACAACCTAGCTGCTATAGAGCACTGTCAGACTTACGTGCGGTACAACTTCTTCTTAAATAAGTTTTCAGTCATTTGGAATAGACTACCAGCTAATGTGCGCGATGCAAACACACTTCCAGTGTTCATCTCCTCAGTCACCAGACTGCTCAAAGATGACAATGCACTTATACGTCTGACTCTTACACCCTCTTTTTCACCCTACATAGATATTTTAAGTTGTTTAAACGTGTAGTTACAGCAAACTACAATTATAAATTTTAATATTATTGGAACTAGATGATTAACATTTCTACACAGGACAGTAATATTAGTTCACACATAATATAAAAGTTAGCATAACGGGACTAGTTAGTTTGTGTACCAAAATAACCACAGTTACTAAAGAGAATATATATGTGTATATTTATTAATCACTCCTTAAGGACTCCCGTTGCTTTCTTTTGCGTTGCTGTTGTTTGTCTTCTTTTTTCTCTCACCATTTCAGCTTCCATTTGACTTTTTGAATGAGAATGAATAATGTGGATATTTGACCATTTACAATGACAAATGATCTGCAAACATTATTGGTCCCGTATCTTTCAGTTGCCTGGTTAATAACGAATTAACTTTCTCCACGACGCAACCTGGATTACATTTGTGGAATATACTCTTATACCAATGGAAAAGTATCAATTTGTAATACAACTTCACGATTGTAGCTTATAACATAACTGATCGTATCTGTAAAAATAGCTTCCTTATTACCCAATTTGGATATAAATCAAATCAAAAATGAGATTCGGATTTGTACACACCCAGGTTATATTGAGGAATTACTTCAAGCTTTATTTTTTCCCAAGTATTTTTAATCCATCCAAAACTTACTTGGGTTTTTTTGTTAATGCGAAGACAACATTCCTATATTTCATGATGTGCTCCATTGAATGACTTGTTATATTGTGGAATAACTTCAAGCTTTATTTTTTCCCAAGTATTTTTAATCCATCCGAAACTTACTTGGGTTTTTTTGTTAATGCGAAGTCAATATTCCTATATTTCATGATGTGCTCCATTGAATGACTGGTTATCATATTGTTCCCACAGACCTAAAAAAATGGCATGCATTTTCATGTAAATTTATATGTTTATATGAGAATATACATTATTATAATTATTATTAAAACAAAAACGCCAGCAACCATGTAACTTAACCATAAACCGAATTTATGAAATTTAATTTATGCTTATCCATGCCTGTATATTTGGTGTGTCCTACACAAGTAGGAAAAAATGTGTACTTTATTAAAACATTATTATTAATTATGATTGCTAATCGTATATGTAATTTATCATATTGATGATGCCTGTAAACTGGCGTCTCTCATGTACAAAATGAGAATATACTATTATTATTATTTAAAATGAAGTGTACAAATAAGGAAATAGATATAGCGTCAAATCTAAACTGTGATTGAAAAAAAATAGATGTCAATTTCACGCGGGAATCATAAATGATTGCGTTAGTTGAGGAAGGTAAGTGGCATTTCTGTACAGGTGCTGACGTATTACATAAGAGATGCAGAATAAACAAGGGCCTAGTAATATATGTTTTTCTGAAGTATACAGTTCAGTGTCCTTCTGAAGTGGCGGACTCATACCATTTACTTTCATTCGGGAGCTTGCATTTAAACTTCGGCTCTAGGCAATTTTCAAATTCTATTTCTTTTTTTTTTCATTATTATTTTTTTTAGTTTTTACATTTTTATTTATTCTCATTTTGCAGAAGCCATCCGAACTCAGGAGCCTTAGCAATAGAGTGCTGTCCCACAGATAAGGGTGGTTGACATATGTCCCCACCATCATATCCGCTGACTGGCAGTCACCACCCTCCCACCATTTTTGTGCAAGGCCCTGACGGAATGCTTCATTTTTTTTAAATTATTTATTTTTATTTATTTTTTTTAAATTTCTGTTGCAAAATGCCACAAACTTTTTGTTCTCCAAATATTCATTCGTCGACTCACTCAAATTTATGGTATGAATGAGTACTTTCAGAAGAACCTCATTAAGAAAGCTAGGGAGATGGAATGAGGTACGAACATGCCTGGTACCAAGCAATATATTTGCGGTAGCCATATTAATCATAGTCTCAGATCCTAACATCAAAAAAGGTGGGAGGGTGGTGCTAGCTGATCAGTAGATATGGTGGTTGTCACTAAGGTGAATCGCCTCATTCCGCAGGAACAGAAATATACAATTTGAAGGCTCGAGATATTTCCGATTTTTATGAGGGCTTAGATCTTTACCTTGAAAAGGATAATAATGAACGCCTAGACAGATCATGCTTCTGCCTTTAAATATATACCATTCGCTGAGCCTATTGTTGAGATGCGACCATGTGGGCTCAGCACAGATTTATGGGGCATCTTATAAATTAACTTGCTATCCATTGTCGGATCTTTGAACACCACTTCACAATGTCATATCTCATTCATTTTCTAATAACGCCTTTACTTGGTCCTCATTATATTCCATTAAACCTAACATTTTATAGCTTTTATGAATTTGATTCGACTTATTCTCTTCCTGTTCTCTGTAGGATACGGTTGTGCACCAAATATTCTATTTCTTATATAAATGTATTTATTAATGATATATTTACTTATATATATACTTATTTTATTACACTGTAATGATCCACCTTCGCACTTTAACTTTTCTAAGACGGCTTTCAACTACTCTGACAAAACGCGCTCGTAGAAACACACTTTTTTAGACAGTGGCTCAAATTCGGTTATAACTCCCTTACCGCCCTTAATTACAATATCAACTAATAGCTCACAAAATAGCTTCAGTCTAGTTCTCACTCCTGTGATATAGGTAAATATCTTCTATTATAAAACTCTGAGTTTTTTAAATTAAACCCCCTTATAAAAGATATCCAGGGCAAAGTAAGTTAACTTCGGGAAAAATTAGTTCAGTTGGACTGTGTCGCGGTACGTTCAACGTTTGGGTTACATTTTTACGTGATTCGTTACATAAAATTTATCTTGTTGTAGTACTTGCACAAGTACTATACCACTTCCATACTTGTAACCACTAACTCTCATTTCTAATAGTTATGGTTAATCAAAGTAAAAAGCAACGAACCCAATCCCCTGTAAAACTGGTGTCTTATATAACGTCCTTGATTGCTGCATCAAGCAACACACCCTCTACAAGCGGCTATAATGAGTCACATAACTCACTTGTATGCCGTAAGCGTCGAGCTGAAACTGAGGATAAAACTGTACTGACAACTAGCATTAGCACTACTCCTAAAAATTCAGTACCCTCTGCTCATACAGAACTCCTCCCTTGACGTTATGTGCTTGTCGAAAAACTCCAGCCATCAAGCTCTTTTTCAGTACTATCTTCAGAAATAGAACTTACAAAGTTGTCTATGGGAGAACCTAAGTCTGAGTTAAGGGAAATAAAAAACAGTAAGTCAGTAAATGCTGGAAACATCGAAACCAATACCGAGATATCCAAATTATCAGATCAGATCAGCGATATCAGATCGCAGGTCTGTGAACTGACACCTCTAACTATCCTCATGAAAACGGTAAACCTTAACAAGCTTGACACAGAATCGGTAACTAAGGTAGATAACCTCATTAACTTTGTTACCACAGAAGTGACAAAACGACTCGACGCAAAACTGAGTGCTATTGTCTACAACGTTCCGGACAATGAAGCACTAAAAGAGGTACAGCGCATCTTACTTAGTGAAGCGAAAATGCCTAACTCCAAGACTAAGTGCTGCAGGCTGAAGAAGAATCAACATGACAAGTGTTGTCCTATTCGTTTTCAGTTCAAAACACCGGTAGAGACCAGAAAATTCATCCACTCCCAACACACCCTATCGCAAGCCAGAAACTACAAACTTATAATAATAATAATAATAATAGTATATTCTCATTTTGTACATGAGAGACGCCAGTTTACAGGCATCATCAATATGATAAATTACATATACGATTAGCAATCATAATTAATAATAATGTTTTAATAAAGTACACATTTTTTCCTACTTGTGTAGGACACACCAAATATACAGGCATGGATAAGCATAAATTAAATTTCATAAATTCGGTTTATGGTTAAGTTACATGGTTGCTGGCGTTTTTGTTTTAATAATAATTATAATAATGTATATTCTCATATAAACATATAAATTTACATGAAAATGCATACCATTTTTTAGGTCTGTGGGAACAATATGATAACCAGTCATTCAATGGAGCACATCATGAAATATAGGAATATTGACTTCGCATTAACAAAAAAACCCAGGTAAGTTTTGGATGGATTAAAAATACTTGGGAAAAAATAAAGCTTGAAGTTATTCCACAATATAACAAGTCATTCAATGGAGCACATCATGAAATATAGGAATGTTGTCTTCGCATTAACAAAAAAACCCAAGTAAGTTTTGGATGGATTAAAAATACTTGGGAAAAAATAAAGCTTGAAGTAATTCCTCAATATAACCTGGGTGTGTACAAATCCGAATCTCATTTTTGATTTGATTTATATCCAAATTGGGTAATAAGGAAGCTATTTTTACAGATACGATCAGTTATGTTATAAGCTACAATCGTGAAGTTGTATTACAAATTGATACTTTTCCATTGGTATAAGAGTATATTCCACAAATGTAATCCACAAATGTAATCCAGGTTGCGTCGTGGAGAAAGTTAATTCGTTATTAACCAGGCAACTGAAAGATACGGGACCAATAATGTTTGCAGACCATTTGTCATTGTAAATGGTCAAATATCCACATTATTCATTCTCATTCAAAAAGTCAAATGGAAGCTGAAATGGTGAGAGAAAAAAGAAGACAAACAACAGCAACGCAAAAGAAAGCAACGGGAGTCCTTAAGGAGTGATTAATAAATATATACATATATATTCTGTTTAGTAACTGTGGTTATTTTGGTACACAAACTAACTAGTCCCGTTATGCTAACTTTTATATTATGTGTGAACTAATATTACTGTCCTGTGTAGAAATGTTAATCATCTAGTTCCAATAATATTAAAGTTTATAATTGTAGTTTGCTGTAACTAAACGTTTAAACAACTTAAAATATCTATGTAGGGTGAAAAAGAGGGTGTAAGAGTCAGACGTAGAAGTGCATTGTCATCTTTGAGCAGTCTGGTGACTGAGGAGATGAACACTGGAAGTGTGTTTGCATCGCGCACATTAGCTGGTAGTCTATTCCAAATGACTGAAAACTTATTTAAGAAGAAGTTGTACCGCACGTAAGTCTGACAGTGCTCTATAGCAGCTAGGTTGTGATGATTTCTAAGATTGTAACTGACGACAGCGGTAGGTTTAGTTATTGGCTCGGAGGAATGCAAGAGAAGATTAGTTAGCTTATAGTAAAAGATTAGGTTTAGCTTAAGGCGTCTTTTCCAGAGGGGTTCTAATCTTAGTCTTACGCATCTCTCATGGTATTCCAGACTACTTTCTAAACCAAGAGTTCTTGAGGTAAACTGCCGTTGCACTCCCTCTAATTTAAGCTTGTCATTTTGTCTTAGTCCGCTAAGAATAAACGTGCAGTATTCTAAGATAGGTCGGACACATACTTTGTATAATAAAACCCTAGTTTCACAACAAAAGAAATTGCGTGTTATGCATCCTATCAGCCTACGCGTTTTACGTCGGGGTGGACAAAACCGTCATAGAAAGGCGCGCATACAATTATCTCGCTAAGACTAATTGTGAAATAGGTAATAGGACATTGCAAGCAGCCATTATTCCCAACCCTGTGAAAGATACAGTAGACCACACCGCATCACCCCTCTCAAAACACACAGAAATATCCCATCAGAATGCAACACCAGCCGAAAGGCCACTAGACTGTAACCAAATAAATAATAAAACCATACCACCCATCACCGCAGAATCTAAAATTCCACTAAATAACCCCAGAAAAAAAGTCAAAACCCCCCGAAATTCGACATTGTCCTCTCCTAGCCATAACTCTATTGGCAAAGATAAGGAAAATATGCCCCTAAATCATGCCAACAAAAACAGTGGCAGCTTAAATAAGCCCACACTCCCCATGGTCAATAGTATTAGCACTCACAACGTGTGAAATCGCACCATGGCACACACTAATATCCAATGTCACAACAATGTCACCCCCAATAGTAGAAGTGGCAATAGTCAGAACTCGGCTACCAACAACTTAGGGTCTTCAGAGTATGGCACACAAACAAATTTTGACCGGATATATGGTACAAGTCTGCTGGGAACTAACCCACAATGCAGTACACACGAAACCCACACAAGAACACAACTAGCATCAAACAATAGGTGGAATAATAAGCCATGGTCATCACAAGGATCCAATCATTTTTTATCCCCCGCGTCCCTGTCAGCGTTGAAAAAACAGCTGGTAGGGATTTTAACGCTCCTAAACCACTAGAGCTGGCTCCCTCCTTGCATGAAAACAGGAACGGTCTAGTGAACCCGTATCCATTAGGCACACTTGACACTTGCACAAGTATAGGCCAAATAAAGAACCCTACCCACTTCTGAAACCTAACTAAAAATAAAAATTCCTTAGTCTATAGCAAATCCAGTACTCCAACTCCTAATTCTTCACCGAAAACAGCACACACCAACTCGATAGACATAGGTGAGCATGATGCTGAAACTCCTCTTAACATAGGATCATCATGTCAAGCAGAACTACTGGGTGCTGAACCATATTCGGGGCTGACTAACGAACTTAAATACTTCAAATGCTACTTCAACTCTCATCTTTACCTAATCCTCATAAATGCTAGATCTGTTCTAAATAAATTGCCGATGCTCAGAGCACTCACAGTAATATACAAACCCCCTGTAATTGTCATCACTGAATCTTGGTGTCATTCGGACATCCTGGATGAAGAAATAAGCTTAGATAACTACACACACTTTCGGTGTGACAGGGAAGGTGGTAAGGGAGGGGGTTGTCTCATGTACTTTCTGAATGCACTTACTGTATCACAGCTAGAAAGTAGTACACTTAACATGCCTGAGACTCTATGGGTTAATGTACACTTAAATAACGTAACAGCATTAATTGGATGCACCTACAGAGCACCTGGCACCTTTAGTAATTACGAGACCCAACTTATTAATACTCTGGAGCAATTATCCGACTTACAATACGATCATAAGATCCTATGTGGGGACTTTAACTTACCTGAAATCAACTGGGATATACCCACAGGCCCAACTAAATTTGATAAGTTCTTAGGCACACTGGATATACTTGGCTGGAAACAAACTGTCACTACTCCCACAAGAGGTAACAACGTACTAGACTTAATCTTCTGCCACAATATAAGCCCCCTTTCAACGCTAGTAGGTTCTGAGTTTCCAGGGAGCGACCACAAAACAGTGATGTGTGCACTGCCAATTCCGCTGAGTAGCAATGCATCTCATACCTCCACTTCACAACAAGTAACATATAGGAACTATAGTAAGGCAAACTGGGCCTTAGTTGAATCGATGCTAAGATCCTCCAAATGGGATGAATACTTCACTACTGATGACCTATCGAGAGCCCTAACCATCTTCTACCATAACTCAAACATATGCTTAGATGCTGTCATTCCACTCCAAACACTAAAGGTTTCCCCACACAGAAAGTCATTCATAAAACCAAAGGATCGTAAGAAACTGAAGAAACTCTCAACAAGTTACTTCAAACACCACGACTTTGGCACTCTAGGTCTAATACTTAAAACCCTTAGCTCCATCACACAAGCTCAAGATTTCCGTATGAGAAAGGAAGAACGCATCGCAGTAGCCAGTCCTGCTAGAGTGTATGCACTCACAGAAATCTTAAGGAAGCGAATGAATCGCAAAAATCACAGCATTTCTCTCCTCATAGACAAAGGCAGGCTATGCACTAACTCTGCAGACATATGTGAACTATTCAACAAAACGTTTGCAGGTAACTACCTTAAGCCCTCAGTCCAGCTACTCGATATACACCCTATTACTAAAATGGCACAAACTCCATCTCCACTGACACCAAACCAAATTAGCACTGTTCAATTCACTTACGCTGACATTAACCAAACTATAAGAACCCTCAAAAGTTCAAAAGGTTTCGGTACCGACGGTATATCATCTTACTTCTATAAATATGGTGGCCCTGACATTCCTCTACTGCTGCTTAAAATATTCACAATGTCCCTAGAAACCCAAACTTACCCTGACATATGGAAGACTACATTCATTATGCCTAAACACAAATCTGGCTCGAAAACTGAAGTCAGTAACTACCGGCCAATCAATATCACACCTATAGCATCTAGAATCATGGAGAGACTAGTCAAAAATAACCTAATCAAACATATGCTTAGCTGCAACATCATAAGTCCGAACCAACATGGATTCCTGAAATCCAGATCATGTTTAACATGTCACCTAGACTTCTTCAATTTTGTAACCAGCAGTCGTGACAGACGGCAACTAGTACTTGTCATCTACTTTGACATTTCTAAGGCATTTGACCGTGTTGACCATTTACTGCTAACAAATAAACTGAACTCCTTAGGAATACGTGACCCATTATTAGGATGGCTTAAATCATTCCTTAACAATAGGTCCCAAATAGTTAAACTCGGGTCTGCAACCTCCAAACCTAGCCCTATCACTTCTGGTGTAGTACAAGGTAGTGTCATTGGACCCCTCCTATTTACACTATACATCAATGACATATGCGCTTGCTTCACGCACGGGAAACCATTCATCTTTGCAGATGACCTAAAAGTAGCTTATACATTCCAACGTGATGACTTAGGGAACTTCGAGAATGTAGTGCAGAAGGAATTAGATAAAATGACTGCTTGGTCGTCCCTATGGAATCTCCAATTTAATCTGAACAAATGTGGCTGGATCTGCTTCGGCGCACCCTCAATTGACCTGAAATTAACGCTCCAATCTGCTAACCTAACCAGACTCCGAAGTGTCGTTGACCTAGGCCTTAGGTACTCTAGTGACTTGACATTCTCTGAGCAAGTAGCATCACAGACTAGAAAATCGAGGATGCTCTTAGGATGCATACTCAGGAACTTTCACGACAATGAAGCCAAGCTAATTCTGTACAAAACATGTGTCAGACCACTACTAGAATACTGTCCATTTATTATAAGCAGCACTCGCACACGTGACAAGCTAAGGATGGAAAGTATCCAACGATATTTTACCTCAAAACTACTTGGCTACGATTGTAAGAAAGACTACATCTCACGGTGCATGATCCTAAAACTTAACCCACTTTGGACAAGGCGACTTATTATAAACCTAATATTCTTCTTTAAGGTCCTTCACAAAATATCATTCTCAGGTAACAGGGACATACAATTCGCACAGGAAGGTTCTTACGATCTGCGTAACCAAACTTCCACAGTGACAACTCATTCTTTTAAGTCAACACTCCGTGAAAACTTCTTCACAGTCATGTATTCTAAAATATGGAATAGCCTGCCTATAGATATCAGAACTTGCTCTTCGGTTACAAGCTTCAAACGCTCTCTATACAGACTGTTTCACTCTACTGATTATATTAATAAACTATTTACTCCTAGAACGAATCAATCACTAATCTACTACAGCACCTAAAAGACGCACTTCAACACCCTTAGCAATCTAAAAACTATAAATAAACTAGCAGCATGGATGCATAAAGACTTTGTACGGAACATACAGGATTAGTTTACCCTTAGAAATAGGACCTGTCACTCTATTGTAACCTTCAAACGCTTGCTATATAAGCTTTTATCTCAATGACTATCCCTACCAGAACCCATCACTTATTTCTAAAACGCATCAGTCATTAGAACGCTAAAACGCTCAGACTCATTAATACACATTATGACACTAAATAAACTCTAAGACTTCGCATAAATACGTGAAAACACAACTAAAACGTAAATTTTTACTAATGTATAATATACAATTGAAATAGACATTTATAAGTGCATAAAATATTAATGTCCTTTTCATTTTCACATACTTTCTCTTTCTGTTATTCTGCTGCTCCTATTCATCTTCTGGTCGAGGTCGAAAAACCCTGCTTCTAAACTGAAATGAGGATTAATTCCAAACCGTCTATCTCATAACCACTCAAATTCCATGAACGATCCAATCCTACCATTTGAAGACGCTGGCGAACATGCTGTAAATGAGTATTCATGATCTGAAATGACGAAGCAACTGGTTTTCAAACAGTTTTCAACATTTTACTGAACTTAAGAATACAGTCCATCAAGCAGACACAAATGGAGCAAATGGAGAATTCTGGAATCGACCTCGGCACCATTTGATGCAGTAAAACAACTTAACATGACCTTATCTAGTTTTCGTATCCACGATCAAATTTCTTTCCTGTTATAAAACTACGATAAGACTGCTGAAAAAGTGGAATAAATATATCACTGATCTCAACATAATACATCAATAAACACCAAGCCATGGGTGCTGTTCACAACAAAGTTTTATAGGAGAATTGACTTCAGGCTTTATTTTTCCCAGATATCTGTATTACATTCATCTGATGTCTGGGTTTTTTGTTAATGCGAAGACAATATTTCTATATTTCTTTATTTGTTGCACAAACAGACTTTATAGCAGACTGTTCCGATGGACTCTAATGTCAGAAAGAACAACCACACTGTAAACTCATCACACCAAATTATGTGTAATTTATATGATAACTTATCCATGCCTGTACAACTGGTATGTTCCTGCATAAACAGGAAGAAATATATATTATTATTATTATAGCATGTTACTGTCAGTCTGAAATGTCACGGAGAGCCGCTTTGATACTGGCCATGTTAAGCGTCTACTGGATGTAACTCGAAACAAACTTGAGGATTTAGACCGAATGGCTTGTATGTTAAAAACATACTAAAATGTCTCCAGACAACCTAAACAAAGCTGAAAATTTGATTGACTGCTTGGCTGCGGAGGTGATGAAGCATACAACCTCTTCTCACCAGGCTATAGTTTACAAAATCATAGATTCAGTTCCTCTGACGACTGTAAAACACAAAATCCTCGACTTTTGCGTCATTGCTAGTGTTCCATGTGGATGAAAAAGACTTCGTAAAAAGTCTAACTAGGCTTATTTTCCCGTCATTTTTATGTTCAGTAATTCCCTTAATGCTAGATATTTTTCCAAACGTCGGGATCACTTAAGACTGAATAGCAGCTGTAAATCTGTGAACCTAGCTCAGGATAAAACACCGTGTCAGAGCAGAACAATGCGAAGTAATAACCTGGTCACCTCACGGAAAGATGTTAAAATAGCTAGAACTGCTGCAACTTGTTCTAAGAAATTTTCACTTAAACTTAGTAACCTCACCGCGATGAACAAATTTTTCAGGATGGAGGTGAATGATGGGGAAGAATACTTTGTATTCAAAAAGCCTGAAAAAAATTGTGTCAACAAACCCTCAAGGGTTAAGAAAAAATCCTGTCGAAACACAAGTGTCAACGAAATTGAAGATCAAACGATCAATTCATGGTTGTTTGCTCAAACCCAACTCCATATTTTGGCGAGAGTCATCGATACTGCAGTCATCGTTTCATCGTTCGCTGTTCGTTGGAAGAAAGAGAAAAACTATCAGAAGTATTATTGTGATTTATTGTCATGACATTTGTTCTTAGACTTTGTGTACAATAACCCAATGTTTGGCTCCGTAGTGGTGCATAAATAAAGGGTTCTTGAGTCGCCAATTTAGTGTTCTGGTTTTTCGTGTTGGTTATTGCGCATAGTTCCTGAAAGTCTTCTAAGGGCAGCGTGAGGTCCAGTGTAGTTAAACCTGGACATTTGACAAGAAGTATATCTGGAGGTTTTCAGCATGCTCCACCTCACAGAATGTCAGACTTTTAATATATATATATTTCACATAAATTAAGCATTTACATGATTCACATACCGTTTGTACAGGCATGATCATATTAGACAAGTGCAGTCTGAAATTGAACACTGTTTTATGAAATTATAAATTGGAAAATGACCTCTAGAAACTTTACAAGAATAGAATATAAGATTTTGGATTAAGTCTAAATTATAATATTTAATAAACTAATAGTGAGTCAGATTCATGCGGGAATTATGAAATTTTGCGTTAATGGAATGTAAGAAGAGAGGTGATATACAGGTGCTAGAGTAGACCACACTGGATCCAGACCGTTATTATTATCATTTTATCAATCAGTAAGGGTTCGAAAGTTTATGAAAATCCACATTAGATGGTAAGTACAGCATTATATTGGTATTAGCAGATAAAAGGGACCAACTGGTCGCAAAGCTGACTTTGCGATGTTGAACAGAATTCAGAATGGAATTTGTTCCGTTGTTCATCGCAAGTGCTAACAAAACTCTGGATACCCCTCAAGTAATACAAATGTAGAAAGCAGGTGTCAGCTACGTCTCATAAACCGTTAATGCCCAGCTCTCGCTACGCTCGGGCCCACGCTGTTCCTTTGAGTTTCAGAAACGCTTAGTAATAACGGACGCAAAACCAAAACACCGATCTGCCGCTTGTTATTTCTTTATTGTTACACCAACATATAAAAGGAATAAACGAACTAAGGTTTCTGACGATGTTTCACTCTTCTTTCTGAACAGCGACCGATGAGACGATGACTGTCGTATTGATGCCTCCGCGAAAATTGGGGAAGTTGATTTTAATCAAACAACCATGAATTGATCGTTCAATCTTCAACTCCATTGACACTCCCCGGCAAAAAAGGGATCCAACCCTTTTTTCCTTCACGACCAATGCACGTCGACTTGGATGCCATTGCGAGAACCTGGGTCACACGGACAGAGCTGAAATGGAAAACAAACAGAAAAGCCAACACACCACAAGCATACCCACAGCACAATCTCACACATCAATGACGACCTGGGCCTCCAGACAGAGACCTCCTCTTGACATCTTGCAACACAATCGCCGTTTGCTAGAATGACTCTTGCAGAATGCAAAGTGACCATGGCAGCACCTCACGATACTCTACGCACATCCTCTTATCTACTCACTACCAATTACCATTGAAATCGCTTGTCACTCATTCTGCCTCAGTTCTAGTAGCGGTGACGCATGCGAGCCTCAGTCGTTTACACTCTTTCTCCCCGGCGTGTCGGACCGCAGCTAACAATTATCTCCGTGTGCATTTCATTCTCAGCAATAGCCTAGCCTCCCCGGCGTATACGACCCATCTGCTGTCTCTAACATCAATCAATTCATTCATGGATGTAGAAGACTCGAAACAACTTCAGAAGTAATCACGACGAAAATTTTAACAAAATTACGCAATAACAACAAGATACGAAAACAACAAGTAAACACAATGAATCCAAAAAACACCAATTGATATGACACACCACACGTATATACAAATAGTACAAACAACCTCGCCGATCATGTCTTGGTGGAATTCCTTTGAAGAATTGCAGGACTTACACCAGTACGCCTACAACCCTTCTCAGGTTGACGATTGTAATTTGTGGAATGTCCGGACACAAACAAGATTAACCAACAATTACATCAATTGGAACTCACACAATTATTTAACACAAACATATGTACAATCAACACATCAAATGTTGTGGATTCTGGCACGACAAACTACCCTTGAAGAACTGTAGGACTTACAGCAGTACGCCTACATTCCTTCTCAGGTTGATGATCCAAGTGGAAGTCGTCCGGACACAAACAGAATTACCAACAGCTAGATGACAGATGATATCAATTCAGTATATACAATATGAACATATGTACAAGATCATACACCAAGCACATTGGACTGCTCATTGATGCGCTACCCTTTGAAGAACTGTAGGACTTACAGCAGTACGCCTACAACCCTTCTCAGGTTGACGCCCTAGGTTGGAAAATCGTCGCAGAGTTCATTTGCTAACTTCCTTCTATCAGCTATATCCTCAAATCTGAACGGCAACACGCCCATGTCATTGTATCGTAGAATATAGATGACCAACAAACACACGACATATCTCATCAACCAAGTATAGAAACAGAGTAATTTACACCAAAGATAATAACATTCAAATAGTAACTTGAAACTAGAAATGCCTTTATTCGTGCAAGTCAATTTAACAATAACTCTCTCCTTTACACTTGGCTTATCCACACTAAACTGACCATTGATATTCGTCCTTTCAAACGAACTGATACTACCATAGTCATTGCACAAGATACTTGAGTTGATGGGTGTCTGTTTCATTGTGGATGACAGCACCAACGATGACTGAGTGACACAAGGTGATGAACTTAGTGGTGGATCAGAAGCTGTTCTTGTTCGGCTCTCAGATAGTTGTCCAACTGCAAGATTACCACCACTGCTGTCTTTCACTACTAGTTCGGGTTTAGCACTATCATCTGATGATAGGTGGGCTACACGCTGATCAATTACACTGACTGTCTCACAAGTATGCACACCTTCTGGAACTGCATCTGCGTTCAATTCTACTTCACGTTGTAGTTGTACAGAACCTTTATTTAACTTAGCAGTAGTAGGCATATCCCTCATCTCATAATGATCAACCAAAGACAAATGTGAAGTATCATGATCATTATCACGAATATTCACTTTACCGTCAACTTCATCATTTTCAAACTCTTTAATAACAGAAGTAGACAATTTTGGTTCCTCCTCACAAATCATAAAAGTTTTATAACTTCACTCTGACTAGTAATACCTTGTAAACTTGTAGGGTCAGAACTGCACTCTGAAGCAGTAACTCTATTCTGTGACACTCTATTCAACAACGGCTTACCAGTTGCAACTACAGACTTCTTCACCGCACCGTTATCGTCACACAATTCGGAGTCAGGTCTGGAGTTTACATTTAGCTTATCACTGAACTTGCTCACTGGTTCACAGTTCACTTCTGTATGCACCTCTTGCAAACGTGTAAAACAAAACCGTGTTTGTCTTGCATCTTGTAACTTATCTGTTGAGGATGTACTACGAAACCTGTTACACTCACTAGGTCTATATGCATTACTAGACATCATGGAGCTTTCTCGATATCCACCTCTCTGAGGCCTACTCGTCATCAATGATTGCATTTTGATCTCAGACTGCTCTATTCTAGGGGTGAGATGTAATAGACTGGCGAACTTGCTCATAGATTGATTGACACTAGTATTTACCAGTTTCAGGATATCATCAAACTTTGGCTCGATACCCTCATCCTCCATACGGGAGCTTATCTTCACCCACTTCCTTTGCAGTCGAGTAGGTAGACGTCTTGCTATTACTTCTAGTATAAAACTCGAGTTGAGGTCACTCATTCGATTCATCGAAATCATTCCATTCTTGTAAATTAGCAAATTATCCAAAAACTCAGTGAGTGCCTGGGAGTCATCCTGTAATTGACCACCATTACCCTTAACAGCCTCGAATAATTTCCCTGCAATCATCGAAGGTCTTCCAAACCTTTGACGTAATATGCTCATAGCCTCGTAGTAGCCCTCTTTTGGCTTCATAAACTTACAGCACTGTATAGCTCTTGCAGCATCTCCAGTGCAATATCTCATCAAATACATTAACTTCAATTCATCACTTAATAGAAAACTACTCAACATGATCTCAAACTCCTTTACAAATTGTAAATAATCGGCCGGGTTTCCATCAAAACATCGTGGTTCAAATTTAGGGAGTTTGATGTTCCTATTATCCCTGAACGGCGAAACAGTAACATCAACCATGTCATGCTTAACATCAGACACATCGTTACAATTAACAGACAAGTCACCATGACTTACTTTCCTGTTTGTATCCAAGACACTCTGTCCCTTCTTTGACCCAGGCATTGTTGAACTTGACCCAATTCCAAAAATGTTCCAGATATTGCTTGTTCAAAGAGGACTTGACCGGCACCAGGAAAAATGAACGGCGACTATCCAAACTTTCACCAACTGTTTCAATCCGCCAGATCTGTTTCTATCGTCAGAAACTGTCAATCACGTCTCATAAACCGTTAATGCCCAGCTCTCGCTACGCTCGGGCCCACGCTGTTCCTTTGAGTTTCAGAAACGCTTAGTAATAACGGACGCAAAAACCAAAACACCGATCTGCCGCTTGTTATTTCTTTATTGTTACACCAACATATAAAAGGAGTAAACGAACTAAGGTTTCTGACGATGTTTCACTCTTCTTTCTGAACAGCGACCGATGAGACGATGACTGTCGTATTGATGCCTCCGCGAAAATTGGGGAAGTTGATTTTAATCAAACAACCATGAATTGATCGTTCAATCTTCAACTCCATTGACAGCAGGATTACTGTTCATTAGCAGTGCTTCAGTGCAATACCTTCGAGAAGTGAAAAAAACAAAAGCAGCCAGCGGATAATAATAATTTAAGTAAACAATATGCGATAACCGCAGGGTTTATTCTCCTTTTTTATTACTAGGAATTTCTAGTCATTGAGTTTTATAGTTTTACATTCTAACGGTTTGTTTAAGTTTATAGTAGTAAACAACAACTTTAGTATAGAATAATAACAGAAAAAGTAATAATTAGGGCGAAACGAATTTCGGTTTTCGCTCTTATATGGGGTAATGCTGGGAATAGTAACTGAAGTAGTGAAATCCAAGTGCCAAGGTACATAAGTTACTTAAAAGAAAAGAGGAAGTATGGTAATACTGATTTATGCTGTTGTTCTGATTTATACAGTTAGATGTCCTCCAGAAGTAGAGAAATCGTACCAAGAGCCATTTTTACAAAGAGTTTGTACGCAAGCTGTGACATACAGGCAGCATTTATTTTTTTATTTTATTTATTATTATTTTTTGAATTTATTCATCCTCAGGAGCCTTAGCAGTAGAGTGCACTCCCACAGATAAGGGTGGTTTTCTTAAGTCCCCACCATCATATCCGCTGAACAGCAGTCACCACACTCCCACCTTTGAATCTGCTAGGCCCTAGCGAAATACTCCTTTTTTGTTTTTAGAAAAAAATCTTTCATTATTGCTACGTGTCATATGGACAGTTTTTGCATTCACAAGCTAACTCAACGATACTCATGGTATGAACGACTACTTTCAGTCAGCCATTTTGTATGCATCGTCACTAACAGCATTTTAAAAATGTTTGCGTACAATAAAAAAACTAAGGGAATCAGAGATTTGCAGGCTACTTTCAAGATTTTAGTTATAAACATAGCAACGGAGAGGCAACATGAAATGTTACGAAGGAGAAAAATACATAAAGCTACATAGTTATGTATATATCTACATAAAAAGAGAGCAGTCAGTCATAAAAGATGCTTCAGAAGAATATGACTACGGAGTGTTATGATAGTATAACAGAAAAATAAAATCCATTGATACTTAGGATTCACAGTGTAGTCAAGAAACAGTAGCTAGTTATAATAGATAGTTCAGAAGAGTTCGACTACAGAGTGTTATGATAGCATAACAGAAAAATAAAATCCGTTGATACTTAGGATTCACAGTGTAGTTAAGAGACAGTAGTTATTTATAAAATTAATAGTAGTATATTCTCATTTTGTACATGAGGGACGCCAGTTTACAGGCATCATCAATATGATAAATTACATATACAATTAGCAATCATACTCAATAATAGTGTTTTAATAAAATAACACATTTTTTCCTACCTGTGTAGGACACACCAAATGTACAGGCATGGATAAGCATTATTTAAATTCCATAAATTCGGTTTATGGTTAAATTACATGGTTGCTGACGTTTTTGTCTTTGGTTTGTGGAAACAATATGATAACCAGTCATTCAATGGAGCACATCATGAAATATAGAAATATTGTCTTCGCGTTGGCAAAAATACCCAAGTATGTTTCGGATGGATTAAAAATACTTGGGAAAAAATAAAGCTTGAAGTAATTCCACAATATAACCTACGTGTGTACAAATCCGAATCTTATTTTTGATTTATATCCGAATCGGGTAATAAGGAAGCTATTTTACAGATACGATCAGTTATGTTATAAGTTACATAGATAGTTCAGAAGAATACGACCACTTCGTAACCCCGAAGTCTTGCACTTTTTCTCACGATATCCTCTTATTTATAAGAACAACACGAAGGCGTGTACCGGTATGACGAATAGCAGATTGATGTATAGACGTGTTGATGCTAAGCCTTTTAACCGACAACCCAGGCCCGACCTCTACTACCCTTATATCTAGGAACACATGGTAAATTTTCTAGGTTTCTTGAATCACTGGTACGACCCATGGCACCTAGGACTACCTCATTGCACTCTAACCTCGATGTAAAGACACCCAGTTTGACCCCCTTATCATTCATAAACTCTTGCGGTGCTGACGCACAAACAGAATTAGATTATGGCGATATTTTAAGCCAGTTTGTAGTATCTCATGACTTATCCACGATATTGCTAATTAACGCACGTTCTCTAATCAGTAAGATTTCTGAATTAAGGACATTATAATTAATCATCGAGCCTACTGTAGCTCTGATAACTGATTCATGGTGCTCATCCTCTGTACTTGATGTGCATGCAGGTATAGATGATTACACTATACACTGTGCGAATAGAGATAGCAAGCGTGGTGGAGCGTGTCTCATATATATACGTGACTCATTCGTAGTCAATAAGGTGGAAGATGAAATACTGAACGAGGTACCTGATTCACTATAGGTCGTCTTACGTGGAGGTAAGTACAGACTTCGCATAGACTGTGTTTATCAAACAACAAGCTTAACCAAAGAAACTGATGCGTTATTAGGTAAATCGTTTGCACACGCCTTCTTGTTTAGTACTTATCACACAATACTTGCAGGGGATTTCTATCTTCCAGAAGTCAATTAAGTTAGGTAGTCTCGGCCTCGAAAGGTACGACTCATTACTTGCCACTATCGACTACTATAATCTCGCTGAAATTACAAGGTTGCTAGTTTTCTAGCCGGTCCCAAGCACGGATAAAAAAGGAGGATTTGGGCATGGTCCTAGCAACTCCACCCCCAAAATTTAACAAAATCGCTGCAGAAACTTCAACGAATAAATATATTAAAAATTCTAAAAAACATAAACAATGACCTTACGTTTTGCTGGAATTGGAGAAGCGAAATGATGCAGGCTGGTTAAAGCCTTCGGGAAGCCGCTCAGCCAATGTGCCTTTTTTCGATGAAAGCAAAAGTAAGGATGGGTACCCGGAATATTCGTACAATGTACGAAACTGGAAAGGCCGCTCAGGTAGCCGCTGAAATGAGAAGGTACAGAATAGAAGTGTTGGGAATCTGCGAAAGCAGATGGAACGGAACTGGAAGGTGCCAACTATCAACTGGAGAGATAGTAATCTATTCCGGCCACCTAGAGGACAACCACGAGCACACCGAGGGAGTGGCCATCATGATGTCACCAACAGCAGCCAAAGCTCTCATGCAGTGGGAACCAATCTCCTGCAGGATAATGACAGTCAGGTTCAATTCAAAAGGAAGGAAGCTTACAACCATTCAATGCTATGCACCTACAAACGTCTCAGAACAAGAGAAGAAGGAGGCGTTCTACAGACAACTACAAGCAATATTGGACAACGTCTCAAATGGCGATATCAAAATCCTGATGAGCGACATGAATGCGAAGATGGGAGGATAAAACACAGGATGAGAACTCAACGTGGGTCGTTTCTATGACAACCTGGCCACTGAAGCTGAGAAGGCAGCGGGCAAAAGGACCTGAGGACATTATATCAGATAACCAAGTCTCCATCTGGGAAGAGATCAACACAAGTGAAACATATAGAAGACAGCTAAGAGAACTCAATTACCAAGGAATAAAGAGAGAATAAACAATGGGTGGGTCACTTCAAAGGACTCTTGTACCGATCACCACCTGCAACCCGTCCAGAAATACCAACAACAGCACGTACACAACTGCAAGTTGACATCAATGCTCCAACAAGAGCTAAAGTCTTGAATGCAATCAAGCTCCTGAAGGCTGGAAAAGCAGCGGGACCAGATGGAATACCTTCTGAAGCACTGAAAGCGGACCCAGAGATAGGGTAAAAGTTGCAAGACAAACACGGTCGTGTTTTAAACGTTTGAAAGAAGAGTATACACAAGCAAACTGTGAATCACTAAGCAAGTTTAGTAGTAAGCTAAATGCTAAAAGTCAGAGTCATCAAGTTCTGACTCTGAATTGTGTGACGATAATGGTGCGGTGAAGAAGCCTGTAGCTGCAACTGGTAAGCCATTATTGAATTGAGTGTCACAGAGGAGGCCGCAGTTTGTGCAGAAGAGAGTTACAGTTTCAGAGTCCAGTTCTAACTCCACAAGTTTACAAGGTAATACTAGCCAGAGTAAACGTACGAAACCTTTACGGATTTGTGATGAAGAACCCAAATCATGTACTGTTGTTATTAAAGAGTTTGCAAATGATGAAATTGATCATACAAACGGAGGAATTTGGATGTTTGTGACGATGATCATGATAGTGCACATTGGTCTTTGGCTGATCGCGATGAGATGAACGGAATGCCTTCTACTACTGAGTTGAAAAAAGGTTCTGTACAACTTGAACGTGAAGTAGAATTAAGAGCAGATGCAGTTGCAGAAGGTACGGATACTTGTGAGACAGTCAGTGTAATTAATCAGTGTGTAGCCCACCTATCATCAGATGCTAGTGCTAAACCGGAGCTGATAGTAAAAGACAGAAATGGTGGTAATCTTTCAGTTAGACAAATTTCTGAAAGCCGAACAACAACAGCTTCTGATCCACCGCTAAGTTCATCAACTGGTATCAGTCAGTCGTCGTTGGTGTTGTCATCCACAATGAAACAGACGCCCATGAACTCAAGTATCTTGTGCAATGACTATGGTAGTATTGGTGCATCTGAAAAGACGAAAGATATTGCTCAGTTTAGTGAGGATAAGCCAAGTGTAAACGAGAGAGTAATTGTTAAATTGACTTGCACGAATAAAGGCATTTCTAGTTTCAACTTACTATTTGAATGTTATTGTCTTTGGTGTAAATTACTCTGTGCCTACGCTTGGTCGATCAGATACGTCGTTTGTTTGTTCGTCATCTATATTCTACGATACAATGACATGGGCGTGGCACCGTTTAGAGTTGAGGATATAGGTGATAGAAGGAAGTCAGCAAATGAACTCTGTGACGATTTTCCAACCTAGGGCGTCAACCTGAGAAGGGTTGCAGGCGTACTGCTGTAAGTCCTACAATTCTTCAAGGTTAGTAATTCGAAGTGCAGTCAAACGTGCTTAGAGTGTTGTTTTGTACATATGTTCATGTTTTATATACTGAATTGGTATTATCTTTCATCTATCTGTTGGTTAATTTTGTTTGTGTCCTGACATTTTTCAGCTCATAATCGCCAACATGAGAAGGGTTGCAGGTGTAATGGTGTAAGTCTTGCAATTCTTCAAAGAATATACATAAAGACATGATCCGCGAGGTTATGTGCACTGTTTTTATATATGTGTGGTGTGTCATATCGATTGGTCTTTTACGGTTTAACTGTGTTTACTTGTTGTTTTCGTAGCTTGTTGCTATTACATAATTTTGTTAAAATTTTCGTCGTGCTTACTTCTGAAGTTGTTTCGAGTCTCCCACATCCGTGAATTAATTGACTGATGTTAAAGACAGCAGATGGGTCGTGTACGCCGGGGAGGCTCGCTAGTGCTGAGAATGACATGCACACGGAGATAATGATTAGCTGTGGTCCCACACGCCGGGGAGCGGGAGTGTAGACGACTGAGGCTCGCATACGTCACCGTTACTAGAACTGAGGCAGAATGAGTGACAAGCGATTGCAGTGGTAATTGGCAGTGAGTAGATAAGAGGATGTGTGAAGAGTATCATGAGGTGCAGGTATGGTCACGTTGCATTCTGCAAGAGTCATTCTAGTGGGTGGCGATTGTGTTACAAGATGCAAAGAGGATACCTTTAACTGGAAGTCGCAGGTCGTCATTGATGTGTGAGATTGTGCTGTGGGTATGCTTGTGGTGTGTTGGCTTTTCTGATTGTTTTTCAGCTCTGTCCGTGTGACCCAGGTCCTCGCACTGGCATCCAAGTCAACGTGTATTGGTCGTGATGGGAAAAATGGTGCGAACCCTTCTGTCAATGATGTCTCGGTAACTAAATGTTCTGAGTGTATTTAAAGTGGTTTTCAGTTGTGAAATTACGGAATTTTATTGCAGATATAACGAGCGTTGATAAGGAATAGAGTAATTTATCTTTTATCGATTGTAACTTCTGAGGGAAATTGTAGAAAATGATGGTGAGATACAGCTTAGTTTAAATGAAAACTCGATGAGAGATCGACCGCTACATCGAATGTTCGGTGCGTAAATCCTTCATTGTTTTCGTTAAGGTTCTGTGAAAGTGTAGAGGGTTTCCATAACTGATTGCTTAGTTCACGATCGCATGGAGATAGGCATACGGAAACTGGGGTATCCTGGGTATCTGGAGAGGACTGATGTTGGAGTAAGTAAAGAGATTGTTGGACACTAGGTTGATTGGTGACATTGCCGTTGGGTGCAGAAAAGAGAAACTATGGTGAGGTGATTAGTTAGTTGGATAGTTGTAAATATGTTTTTGGTGTGGAGGGAGTGTGTTTGCGGGGTAGTGGCATTGATTGAGTGGATCTCCAAGCAGACTGTGCTGAAAGTTTAGGCGACTGAGTCCATTCAGCTGTGCACCAGGAATATAGGCATAGTTAAATTCGGTACTATTCGACCTCATAATAGAAGTTGAATAGCTGCAACTGGTCGTATTATAATGGTGAAGAAAAGTAAATGAGAAAGGTTGACTAATGTGAGTTATATTTGATACCGTAGACAACCTTTTAGGAGATTTAAGCGCATGAGTAACAAAAGATGCTGAATCAGGCTTGACAGAGTGTATTCCAGGCATAGGAATTTTGTTCCTTACACTTTTATTCAGAATCTTAGATGTAGATGTGAAGGTGTTACAAGGGTTTTCGATAATTTTAGCATGGCGGGTATGATTTTATTGGTGCCTTTTACAGCAGGAGAGTGCTTTCCATGTTGTTTAACAACTGGAGAGTTACTGAATTTAGTATTGGTAACCGCATCAAGCTTTATTTTTGGGTAACTAGGTGGGGGTGGTGTTATGTATTGACATCGGTGAGGCTGGTTGTATCTTTTTGGTGACTTATTTCACCTGCTGGGGTACTCTGCTTGTCACAACGCAGGATTGGTGTCCTGTCATGAATAACACGTATATTTTTAAAGCTGCTTGCTCTCCTGAAGAGGTGCTGGTTGTTCACAAAGCGACTTGCATCCACAATGCTATTAAATTAGAACATTATTGGACAGGATATATTAGCTGAAGATTTACGCAATCGTTTGCTCGTACAACAAGAATTTGGTATTTCACATGCCTTTAAAAGTGAGTTTTTCAATGTTTTAATGTGGGCACTGTCGAGCACATAAAAAAGATTGCATTGTACATGCACTGGGCACGCCTTATCACTTCCGTGGAAATGTGATCACTAATTCTCTCACAAGACTGTAGCGCATCATAGTCAAGATAATCAGCAGGTTTCATCAAATACCTAAGGGGTAATAGATTATGGACTAATGGAAGAATGTTTGTACTTTCCAGGTTATTGGCTTGGGTGGATGTGTCTTGAGTAGATAATGTACTATTCGCTTTTTAAAATTCAGCATTAGGTTGACATCCACGGGTCGCTGATGACCAATGGAAATTTTTACGGTGGGGGGCTTTATGGGTAATGGCAGCGATGGTGCTGCAATCTGCCCTCTGTACTGAAACATGTGTACCCTGCTTTAAAGCATACAGTTGATCGGATCTAGATGATAGCAAATCTGCCTGTGTATTGCAAGGATTATCAAGGTCGACGTCTATGGTTTCAAAGCATTTAGGGGAGTTAACATTTCTTTTGACGCAGCCAAAAGAATTGATGTTGGTGGGTGCGGGAGATAGTAAGGCCATACATATTTTCGGACCTTCTGATTGACGGTTCTGAGAAGGGCATATGGGCGATGTGGATTCAACCACATCAAAAAAGCTGGTGTCAGACATTTTATTAAGGGACAGGGCGGCTTGGTAGGTATCCATAATATTTGCCTCACAATCTGTAATACCGTAAAAATCCTCATTACACAAGACGGTGAAGAGGTAATGGTTTCTGATCTTGACTTATTTTGCGTCTGTGTCAGATCAGAGGAAGGTGTAGCCCCGTGCTATTTAGGCTTGCTAGATTTTGTGTAAGTGGCATTTTGTGTAAAGTTAATACAGAATTGCCGGACTGCAGGTATACAAGTCTTAGGTTGTTTGGCGTTATGTCAAAACAAAAAACTAGTGTAATAAGGGCACCGGAAAACAGACGCTCGATGTGGTAATACCCTAAAATTAGCAAGGATAATAGCCAGTGAATAGAAAGGTAAACTAAGGTATAAAACAATATTGCTATTTGTATGAGTAACCTGTGACACTGAGCATATATCTTAAAAAGTGGGAATACGAGAAAAAATAATAAAAACGATAATCAAGCGGAAAAAAACGAAAAACGGCGTCTTTGGTAGCAAACGTACATGGTAAGAATCCCCTACTTCAGAAGGACACCTAACTGTATACTTCAGAAAATCAGCAGATATTATTAAGCCCTCGCTTTTCTACAAATCATGTTATATATTCTTTAAGTTCTAACTAGTGTGCGTATATTCATGCCTCTAAAATGACCGGTTTCTGTAACATAAATAAATTGCTATTATTATTATTATTATTGCAATTCAAGTTCAACATTCAGAAAATAAAGGACAATACTCCAAGGGATGTCCCCGCTACAAATATCAGAGCAAAGTCAGATATACTACGTGGCATCACTGAGGAATCCTGTGTGTAAGAACATCAGAACTCTCTGAAAGTGATATTTAAGGAAATGTGTACAACTGTTCTAGGAAGACAAGATAAGGAATGACTCAATGCGCATCTACCTGTAAGCTAATGAGCAGATGAGGATGGTGAAAGAAAAGATGACTCTATGCAAAGATGGACAACAGAACATAAGGCAGAGCTGAATTCAACGTGTACTGCACTGAATAAAGAGGGAGGTGAAGAAGAGTAAGTTATAGGGAAGGAAAAGACAATTCTACCGCACACTGGTTGGCAAATGAAGCAGAACAGGCAGGCCGTAGGTAAAAGAGACCTCAGGACACTATATCAGATAAACTAGCCTTTACCGGGGTAGAGATCAACTTAAATGATAAAATCAGTAAAAGATGTCCAATGGGACTTGATCATCAAGGAGCAGAAACAAATTTTACTAACTTGCTATCCATTGTCAGATCTTTAAATACCACTTCACAAAATCTTGTCTCACTTATTTTCTAATAGCGTCTTTACTTGATCCTCATTATATTCCATTAAACGTAACATTTTTTAGCTCTTTATGAATTTGATTCGACTTATTCTATTCCTATTCTCTGTAGGGTGCGGTTGTGCACCAAATAGTCAAAAAGGCATGAAATGAAAACAACTGGCATGAGGATAAATGTATTAAAGCCAAAAGTGGAGATCATGATAGTACGAACTATATGGATAGTATTATACATTGCAAATGAACGTTGTCGGCCTAAGGATTAATTACTTCCCCATTCTGTTTTCTATATAAATGTGTTTATTAATGATATATTTCACTCACTTAATCTATTACACCTTAATGTTTCATCTTAGCAGTTTAACTTTTCTAAAACAGCTTCCAATCCCTTGTAAACGTTGTATTTACCTCAATATTGGTTGGTTATCGTATGCCCCCAACCACGGGATGAAAACGAAACGAAGTCGATTTTCCCGCTCAACCTGGAGGACAACTGTACAATTCAATAACTATACGACCTGGTTCAGACAATGAGTGTAATTATACATATGTATCAAATATTTAACTGTTGAAACATTATTAACTCGTAGACAATTTAAGATTTGACATTATAACATGCTTGATCGTGCCTGTAAAAATGGCATGCATTTTCATGTAAATTTATATGTTTATATGAAAATAAAATTACTATTATTATTATTAATACCTATAACTAACTGTTTAGCATTTTGCGACTTTGTAGCACTAACTCATGCCTGTAAACGTAAATATTGTTAGATTTATATGTTCAAGTTGGCCCAAGTCAGTGAGTCTCTGGTTTTGGTATCATTTTAGTTAACTGTGCTCAGCTGTATTGTATGTTGTTGTATTGTATTGCTGTTGTCGCTTGTTGCCCTTTTTGCTGTGAATTCTTTTCTTTTTGCTGGTGTTGTTCTGATTGTTTATTCCTTGTTTTCCGGTGTTAAGGGGAGCAACCCACAAGGTCGCTTCTCTCTAAACTTCATCCTAATGTAAAAATTCCTTTCTCAGGCGTGAGGGTAGCAACCCCACCCTGTAAACAAAGTTGCTGCAAAAACTTCAGCACGATGAAACTCTGTGTCAAAATAAAAAGTCTGAGTGGGGACATGGAACGTCTACACTATGTACGAGATTGGAAAAGCTGCCCAGATCGCAAACAAGATGAAAAAAGACACGGAATCCAAAAACCGGGAATATGTGAAAGCAGATGGAACGGGAATGAACTCATCGAATTGTCAACAAGTGAGTCGGTGATCTACCCCGGTAACCATAAGATAACCACATGCACACCAACGGCGTGGCTATCATGATGTCACCAACGGCAACAAAGGCCCTGATGCAATGGGAGGCGATCTCGTCTAGGATGATGACCGCCAGATTCAACTCCAAGGGAAGGATTGTGTCAATTATACAATGTTATGCACCCACAAACAACGCAGACCTCGAAAAGAAAGAAGAATTCTACAGACAACTACAGGCAACAATGGACAGTACTCCAGCTGGCGACATTAAAATACTAATGGGAGACATGAACGCCAAACTTGAACCAGACAACACAGGGAGGGAACTCATCATAGGTAGAGAAGCCCTCGGAGAAGTGTATGAAAATGGAAAACTCTTCGCCGACCTCTACGCCTTCAACGAACTAGTGATTAGTGCTCCTAGAACGAATCAATCACTAATCTACTACAGCACCTAAAAGACGCACTTCAACACCCTTAGCAATCTAAAAACTATAAATAAACTAGCAGAATGGATGCATAGAGACTTTGTACGGAACATACAGGAATAGTTTACCCTTAGAAATAGGACCTGTCACTCTATCGTAACCTTCAATCGCTTGCTATATAA
Organism: Trichobilharzia regenti; assembly: GCA_944472135.2. NCBI lineage: Eukaryota > Metazoa > Platyhelminthes > Trematoda > Strigeidida > Schistosomatidae > Trichobilharzia > Trichobilharzia regenti. The sequence continues at coordinate 52,838,619 of OX235263.1, forward strand.
GCTTTCATCTCAATGACTATCCCTACCAGAACCCATCACTTATTTCTAAAACGCACCAGACATTAGAACGCTAAAACGCTCAGACTCACTAATACACATTATGACACTAAATAAACTCTAAGACTTCGCATAAATACGTGAAAACACAACTAAAACGTAAATTTTTACTAATGTATAATATACAATTGAAATAGACATTTATAAGTGCATAAAATATTAATGTCCTTTTCATTTTCACACACTTTCTCTTTCTGTTATTCTGCTGCTCCTATTCATCTTCTGGTCGAGGTCGAAAAACCCTGCTTCTAAACTGAAATGAGGATTAATTCCAAACCGTCTATCTCATAATCACTCAAATTCCATGAACGATCCAATCCTACCATTTGAAGACGCTGGCGAACATGCTGTAAATGAGTATTCATGATCTGAAATGACGAAGCAACTGGTTTTCAAACAGTTTTCAACATTTTACTGAACTTAAGAATACAGTCCATCAAGCAGACACAAATGGAGCAAATGGAGAATTCTGGAATCGACCTCGGCACCATTTGATGCAGTAAAACAACTTAACATGACCTTATCTAGTTTTCGTATCCACGATCAAATTTCTTTCCTGTTATAAAACTACGATAAGACTGCTGAAAAAGTGGAATAAATATATCACTGATCTCAACATAATACATCAATAAACACCAAGCCATGGGTGCTGTTCACAACAAAGTTTTATAGGAGAATTGACTTCAGGCTTTATTTTTCCCAGATATCTGTATTACATTCATCTGATGTCTGGGTTTTTTGTTAATGCGAAGACAATATTTCTATATTTCTTTATTTGTTGCACAAACAGACTTTATAGCAGACTGTTCCGATGGACTCTAATGTCAGAAAGAACAACCAAACTGTAAATCCATTATACATCAAATTGTGTAATTTATATAACAACTTATCCATGCCTGTACAATAAGTATGTTCTTGCCTAAACAGGAAGGAATATATTATTATTATTAAAACAATATTTATGCATGCCTATGCAATTGGTGTACCCTACATAGCTAGGGAAAAAATTGTACCTTGTTATATTATCTTTACTAAATATGCTTATTAATATTATGTGTAACTTATCATATTGATGATGTCTGTAAACTGGAGTCCCTCATGTAAAAAATGAGAAAAAAAATGAGTAGAGCCCAGAGAAGACGGAGGAGATGAAGCTAACCAGTCAACAGCAACAATAACCACCAGGAGCAAACATCAACGAATGGTATATAACAGGGACTACTTCTTTCACTTATCTAAGAGCATTGCTTCAACTACAGGCTGAACGTACCTAGATGTCAAAGTTGGCCAGAATTGGAAAGGCAAGATGCGCCTTTATCAACCCGAAAGCAGTCTGGAAATCCTCCGCACTCGGCATAAGGAACAAGGTTAGCATTTTCAACACCAATGTCAAGTTACTCTTTCTATATGCGTCATAAGCTTGCACTGCGTATCACGAAAAGGATTTCCACCATGTTTCAGACTTTCACCAACAGCTGTCTTCCTCTCTGACTCCATACAGAAGATCTGGATCAAAATCAAGAAAGAATTAGAAACAAGAAACTCTGGCAATGAACAAACTACCCAAGAGCTGATCGCTCAAAAAACAAGTAGGAGGAAATGGAGATGAATTAGGAATATGTTTGTGAAACCATCGAATGACATCACACGAAATGTAGGCCCTCCCCTTAGTGGAATCTTGATTGGAAGCGACGAGTGGGTCCTCGGTGTGAGGATGATATGGAGGAGACTGTTTGGGAGACGGGACTATGGGCGATCATGGACCCAGATGAAAAGGACGGAGGAAAATAGAAGAAAGCGGAGAAATGTTGTTGAAGCCCCATGTTTCCCCCGGAAGCAATAAGGCATTAAGAAGACAAATTTCGCGAGATGATATCATTACGTAGTTTCTTAACAACCGCTTTACAACTAGAATGATTAACAATGATAAATTTATCAAAAGAACAATAATTATTAATAATAATTCAGACAATTTCCGTTTAACGACTTTTCCACGTTTTCTCGCATATACTCCTATCTGATTTTTATCTGTACGGTAGTCGGTCTCTGGTATTATCTTTTATTTGTTCCATCTACAATTTCTATTGGTTTACTTACTGTGCTCTAGCTACTACGAATTTCAGGGTGTTTTCGAGAATTTCCAATCCCAAGAGCTATATTTCACTGGCTCTAACTATGTACTCAGGCCGAGGTAAATTAAACACTTTACATTTGGTCGGCATGTCAGAGTAACTGTAGTCGGGTGAATACTCCTGTCGGAACCTTCTAAAGATCCAAAACTCTTTCGGAACAGTGGGAAGCAACAGTCAAGAAATCAGCGGATTTGTACAGGCTGTTCACAAACATTTTAAAGATATGTTATCATCTTTCCTTACACACATGGTGCACTGTATTTTAAACATGATATCTGAGGCTAATTTAGGGGGATAAAAGTCGAAATAACGTTCATATGATTTCGGACAAGACATGTTAATTGAGACACTTCAAAAACAGAGATCAAGCAATCCGAAACAAAGTGTTAGTACAACCATTCATTATTCATCAATGTTGAAGTGAGTTGACACCCCATCGTATCAAATACTGGGAATAGGCAGTTGATTTCCTTGGGATTCACCCGTGAAAATCGGTAAAAGCGTGAAAAACTCGATGCAAAATATACCGAATTTCGCAGCTTTTAAAAAGCAATGTACCACTTCACTGTATTAAAAATTATTTTGTTCCTCAAAGAAGTCTAGTAAAGGTACTGTGTATGCAATATTGTGCTCAGAGTATTCATGATTTTGAGGCCGTCTGAAATTTGTAGTGTTTGTATGCGTGAATGCAAAAATTATAATTCGCGTACAAATTCGAAAGGTGTCATTAAATCTCACCTTGATGTTGCGATGACAGCTTCTTCACAAGGCTCTTCTTTGGATAACTTCAACACTCAGAGATCAAATACAAACTCAGATAAAGAAAGGATTAGTAATATCACTCGTCAAACGTCTTTTAACGCCTATCCTCTTGAATGTTCACAAAATCTAATTAACCCCACCAACGAAGTAATATACATGCCCTTAAATCCTACAAATGTTCCTCTATCACTTCAACCAGCAAGCATTTCAGGCGAAACACAGAATGAACTTCCACAAAGCTACAGTCACCCCATCTGTCATGGGTTCATTTTCCCAAACTCATTGGACGCTTTAAATAATGTTGATGTGGTTCAAACAAACGTCCAGAATGTTCAGCAGAGACCAACAAGCTCCTCTTATAATATTAAAAATCCACTCCAAAGCCTGCAATTCGGAGATATGGATTTCAATGCTCAAAGGCACTTTTATCTACTGCTGCTTCAAGAGTTGATTGGGCTGCAATTATCAGAACATCATAATACGGTCAAAAGTACCATTCCACTCCAAAGCCAGTCGAACATTCAGTCTCAAAATCAAGAACCGCTCCCTTGCAATGTTCAAAATTTTGGCTTGAATGAGCATCCCAATCAAAACTGGGCTGTAAATAGTGAACACTCAGATATGTCTACATTTCTAGTACCAGTTGAAGCCAAGTTTGAAGGAGAAAGTGGTCTTTCCTTACATATAACCCCAAGGGATGACAGTAGCAATACTAGTCAAAAAGGTTCTGTTACTGTAGAGTGTCCGGGTCAGCCTATTGTATTATACCCGTATACTGTCCAACATGATGGTACACAAGAAGAAACATCTCCGGTTAGTCAATCAATAACTGACTCGAATGCGAGTGGTCCAACTGCGCAGGCACTAACAATAAAAGATATACATCAGTGCGTGCGGAGAGGCTCCTTGGAATTTCCTCCAGAACCAGGCAATGTTATAGTTGAAAATATGCGGGGTCATACGAGACCTGGATTTGTGTTATTGAGTGTGAGGCATGAAAAAATAAATTCAGAAAATAAAACCTCACCAACTGCAGATTGTGGCTGTGAAGAAGCAGTTTCTCCTAGTTTGCCTCCAGTGAATCCGGAAGTGAAATTAAAAAGGTCTTCCAAAAAGCGATTCAAGCATACAAAAGGTGAGGCGGATCTTAAAAGACGCTCCGTAGGACGTCTGTCCAAGTCCGTCTTGAAAAATATGAGGGATGAAAACATATCTCAGCGTACAGTAGAATTGACGGAAGAAGATCTAAAGGCGTTATCTTCGCAGTCAAGATTTAGAGTGACTAGGTTTGCGGATAAGAAGCAAGCATGGATAGCTCCAGCAAATGCAGGCTGTTCAGTTGTACACGATCTATGGACTACTAAGCTCCCAGAATATGTATTGAAGTGTGCCAAGCATTTGAAGCATCCAGGTCCTGATTTCTTAGTACAAAAATGTGAATATAATGAAGTATTTAAGAGCATGCGGTGTGTTCTTGATGGACGCTGTGAAGCTTGTCAGAAGTTACCTCGTAAGTCTGCTTTTTTCATCAGCTACTCTAAATGGTGGTGTTATTAAATTTTATTGTATTTTTGCATAAATGATCAACTGACTGTCTATATTATTCTGTTTTTAAATAAAGGGTTGTTTTTTGAAAACCTACTAGTAACACTATTATTTTTTCACACAACAATAAAAATGCTGATTGCATGAATTTCTCATGTCATTGTTGCATTCCAACACATAGTGCGGCTGTATTTCACTGGGTTATATAACGTTTGGTTTTGAATGTGTTATTCAAATTTAATTTCTGGTCAGCGAATGGTTTATGACAATGTGTGTGCTAAAATCCTTTACACTTGACCTAAGTAGAACCTCCTATAAATACTTTCTACTTTCAAATGCTCAGTTCCCATATTTAGCTTGGATGACATTATTAAAAGCCAAAATTGTGATATATATATATATGAAGCACTTGTCGGATAGAAATATCGCATATCACTTATGAAGTTATTAAATGTGAAGATAAGGAAGTTAAGTGTGAACTAAAGTAAATGGAACGGCATGAGGTTTTAACGTTCAATATCAATAGAAAAGTGAATGGTTTGTTGGGCTGTTTCCCGTTTTATTATCAGAAAGTCGTTGGCCGAGTAGATTAGGCGAGTTGAAAGTCGTCTCGCACACAGTCAGGAATAGAATTCATGGATCACTAGCATTTTGACAGATCTTAGTATTTCTCTCTGCTTTTCTGCACACAAAAGTTTATATACGGACACTAGTCTCACCATTTATTTATCCAGTAAGTTTTGTTATAAATAAAATAATTGTTTTTCATTTTTTATTTTGAAAATTCTTTATCTAGATATGCCATATAGATAGAGATTAAAGTTTACAAATTCGCTTCCCTGAAGGTACATTTTCCACACTATTACTTTTACGAAGCAATTACCCTACTTTAAATAAGCTTATTTTTACAGACATGTAAATAAGTATGCGTTGTGCAGTGCAATGTGATCAGTTAAACGGCACTATACTGTCTGGTGAAAGGAATGTTTAGATTTGTAACCAGTTATAATAGTTTTTTTCAGTGGAAAGGGAATTTAGAATATGTTCCAAAACCACACTGCTCGTTCTCTTGTGGGATTTAATTTCAGACAAACGTCTATTCCAGGGATAGAATAAAATGCTGACTTCAAAATTGGCTGTGTTTGTACCCGTCTAAAGTCCCTGTCAATTTTCGGCACGCATTTTATTTGAAGTCTGACTGTCTTCATCTGCCATATTACCTGTGAATATTAAATTGGATTCCATTATAGTGGAAAAGTGTATCCTAGTCGTTCATGACGAATTCGTTCTTTTTGTATTAACTGACAGTGGTATCCTGGATGTGTCCTTTCTTTTGTGTGGCATCCGTTGGCTGAATCGGTCTGCATCTGACTGACTGTGGAAACCATTAACCATCTATTCAGATAGTAAGCACAATACACTTGGCTACTGAGCTACGAGTGCAGTCTTTCATGCAAGCGGTATCCATTTTCATACACTGGAATTTTTGGTGCACGGAATGACAGCTAATGAATGCCAGTTATATTAATAACACCATCACCGAATGATATGTAGGTACATCTAGTTGATAAGTCATTAGAAGAATGCTGATATCCACCATCGGTCAAATAACACCTCAATATGCCATCGGAGAGTCCATACTAGAGACTCATTTGGTGCCACAGACGCCGTTCTTTGGCTCAGCAATATCAGAGGGCAGGAAATCCAAAATATTCAGTTGAATTTGACAGTTTTATTTAGGCTTATATCCGGTCCTGCCATCCTAACATCTCTATGACGCTTCAATTCAAAATCATTCAATTGGGATCGTCTCTTAGAGTAGTTACTCAGTGTTTGATGTATATATGTTTACACTCGTATCTCATGTATTACTTTACAATTTACTAATTTTGTATAGGTCTATGCGGGGAGAAATAAACTACAATTAACACACAAGAGCTTTTCCGTCTACATGTTTTCTGTGATCCGATAAAGAGTCTAAATTCATGATCGATTACAACTTAAAGTCTTAAGAAATCCATGTGATATGGTACGTCTGGGTCAGTGGCAACGGTGAATAACACTCACAAAACCACATCTATGACTAAATAGTTTCGATTAAACAGATTCTGATAAAACTGTCATAGTTACTGTTATGGATTGAAATAAGCATGCAAAGTCATTTTACTCATCTAACGCAGAAAATTTTGAACGAGTAGTATACAGGATTCCATAAAGGAATAGTATTATCTGATTTGACATAGTGATGCAGTACGATAATTTATTCACGATTACTACAAATTTATTCTTATCAGTAAACATACAATGCTGCATCTCTGTCTTACTTCAGATAAAATTATTCTACTATGCAAAAGTACTCGTTCACAATACCCGAATTCTGATCTCCTATCGAGTACACAGTGTTTTTTATAATCTTCATTTTCGTCCATAGATAAATAAATACCAAATTTTGTAATTCTGTCTACTTTCTAAGCTTACATTTTAATGTTTGATATTCAAAAGAATTTATGATTTTGAGTAAATGAAGAACAACAGCTTGTTCAGGATAAAATGCCACCATCACCTATCTAAATAAGCCTCTCATCAGCAGCCTACATCTCAAAAACAATAATAAGCTTATGTACAGAAACACTTTTAACATACACAGAGAGTTCATTTTTAAACAGAAAGTTAGTATATGAATACAATGGTAAAGACAATAATAATAGTCACTTTATCCCAAACAATAATATTCATACAAATTAGAAATTTTCGGTGTTATATAGTCAAATGAAAGAGAGAATGGAAATATTCAGTTACCAGGGCAGGGAAAGATTGATAACTACTTCTTTCTGAACGTTACTAACCAGAGCCTATTATTCTGCTGTTAAGCTGGCTCCCTTCTATTTGACAGCATGCTCTTTGGTGCAATGGAGATTCGACAGATACCCTTCTCATGTTAACTCCAACTGCGCATACAAATTTACACGTATCTGTTGGAGCAGTTAAACTGATGGAACGGAAAGAAGGGCATACTTCTGATTATCTGAACATGTTCCAAACAACTTACGTCTCAAGGGAGAAAATGCTTTCAAAATTGCCTCAAGTTTGTCGAACCGATTTCTATCAAGCGCCTGGAACCCAATTTATGAATTCAGAAAGAAGGGGTTATCAATCTTTCCCTACCCTCTCTTTCATTTGACTATATAACACCAGAAAATTCCCATCTGTGCGATTATTATTGTTTGGGATAAAGTGATTATCATTATTATTGTCTTTACCGTTGTATGCATATATTTATTTTTTGCTTAAAAATGAACTCTCTGTGTATGTTAAAAATGTTTCTGTGCATAGATAGGCTTAATGATGTTTTTGGGATGTAAGCAGTTTATGAGAGGCCAATGACATGGGTGATGTTAGCATTTTATCCTGAACAAACTGTCGTTCTTGCTTTATTCATACTTGTCAAGGGAAGTAGATGTGTGAATTTTATGATTAATTGCATTTTTCTGGTTATAATGTAGTTCTTCTAAAAGTTTTGTCTTCCTTGGTATTTAATATATGAACTAGAGAAGAAAAGATTTCTTTGAAAAGTAAAAGGTTTTAAAGATAAGTAAACTCGATGCTTATTCTAAAATGTTGCAACAATATATAAATATGTATGGTGAGAAACATTTTATTTCGAGTTAATTATTATTCGTAGTTTTAAAGTTACTTGATAAGTTATAGTTTATCAGTCTTATGTGATATTACATCAAACAATTTCAAATTAGGACTGATGCTTCCAAAAATGTGTACAAATAGATATTGGAAAATAATTTGACTTACTGACTTAAAATTCTTAGTTATCTTCATGATGGTTGTTTAACTGGGGTACTTTAAATGGATTTTTAAAGTCCTAAAATTATGTATTTTAGGGATACAATTATCAATTTAGTTTCAAAGATCCTTTAATGTGATTCATGTGCCTGTTTCCATACGGACTTAAAACTGCTAATTTAAAACTATCAGAAGTTCTGGAGATAGGCATATTATTTATATACATATATATATTTATTTGTAAAGTATATTTTCATACTTATCACTCCGGTAATTTAGAATTTGTACACTACTGTGAGTCATCGATTGCACTGCATATATTATTTCCGCCTCAAAAGTACTGTTTTATGTGTGTGTGTGTGTGTGTACATATATTTGTTCCAGGAACCGTAAATGTAATAAGTTATTTTCCTAATGGAGAGAGTGTAATGAATACTCACTTTACATTGACGTGTTTCCTGGTTGACAGTCTAAACAGTATGTGAGGTAATTCATTTAGTAGAATATCCTCATTGTTTTCCAACCTACAAGTATTTCCTCAAATCTTAAAAGATGAGATGTAACAACATCAAGTGTTGCTTTTTATGAACTTGATGGTTCAATTTTTGAAGCTTTTGTTATCCCCTGACTTTTAAATATCCCTGCGCTCAACCACGACAGCAACAACCCCATAATAGGACATCGGAAAAGCTGTTTAAAGTGTTTTAACAGTAGTTTCAGTGGTCTTTTATCTTTCACTGACTAAATAGCTAATATGTTGGCTTGTAAAGAAACATATTTTGGAATGAATTAAAAAAATCTTAAAAATCATTTCACAAAATGATGATGCTTTTTTTCGTTTCATCTTGATATCCATTCTAGAACCAAGTATGATTCACATTTGAACGGATCTGGAAGTATGAGGGTTTATATTTTTTTACGATTGAACCTAAAATTATCTATTGCATCAATTCATAGTAGTTTGATTTAAAAGCTTTCTATTGCATAGAGTTATACGTGTATTCAGCGGATTAGAAATAGACTAAAAACTTAGAGTGCTTAGCAGAGTTAAAAATGTTGAGATGATGCATTGCTTTTTATTTCTTACTTAGCCAGATATAGCTTGATTACGAGTTTCAGTCATAGTGAATCTCCTTATATTTTCAACCAAAATGTTTTCATGTTTATTACTAGTTTTTGATTTAGTTAACATGAAAAATTACTACTTAGTTCTAAAAAAACATGCCTTTTTCTCTAAGTAATGCATTTAAACCATAATCTGGACGTTCAACTAACATCTATTGCTATCCTCTGTCTTATCTATGGTTGTAATCAGTTAATTTGTGGTGAGCATTTATTGTGGCTTTGAAAATTTAACTATGGGGGTGGGTGGGGAGGAATATTACAATTTTCTTCATCTACTAGAATCCTGATTACTTCTGAACTTCATTCTTGTTTATTTTGTAAGGAATTAATAGTTTATTCTTGTTTTAGTGATTACCTAAGTAAACACTTTGTCTTCACATGATTTTGATTATTAGAGTTTTGACAAGATAGAAGTTAAATGAAACTCAACAATTTCTGAGAAATGAACTACTCTTTCCAATGTACAATTTAGAAGTAAACACAAAGAATTCTTCTGTTAAAGACTTTAAGGAAAGCAACATTTTTATGGAAACAAAATGTGTACTATAAAATCACGAAAATTCGAAGTTTTAACCAGTTTCGTATGTTATTTTAATCTGAATCTGCATTACCACTGAGTTAGTAACAGTTGGAAGAACAACACTGACATGACCAGAGAGATTGGCTGTTGAGTGAACTAGAACCATGCCGACTAAAATCTAAATCCACATACGTAATATCACACACCGAAACATATATATATATATTCTTCAGTTTATTTTATAGCTTCCTCTATCTTTCTAACAGCTCACAGATATTCCAAAACTACTATTTGTCATTATCCGTTCTGAGAACTTTTCCACTGATACCAGATTGTACTTGAATTACATGCATTTGAATAATAATTACCGAAGCATAGTATATATCTGTAAATATTGTGCTCAACACACACTGATCAGTAATAAAGTGAAGAAATGTATTCTGTATGCAGATGAATTCATTGTGTCCAAAGCTCATTGTTGATAACGCTTTGCAGCAGCTTCTGCTACATGTGAATTCTTTCCTTAAACAGTCAGGGCGACGGTGATTCAGTGGTAGAATGTTCACCAACCACGCACATGGTCCGGGAATCAATTCCAGCTGGTGCACTCCTAAACCTCATTTAGTAGGCCCTGTATAGAGGGCAAATTAGGTCTAAGGCTTGCAACCTCACGACTTAAAATACTAAATGATCACTACTGAAATCTTAGAGCTCATTGCTAAAGCCTTATGATCCACTAGGAACGCAAAGGAGTTAAGTAAATAATAACGGAATGTCCGAGCTAGAAAATCTGTTCTTTTTGAATTTTGAATGTAATGTAAGTTATTTTTTTATTCACTACTGTAAAGCATACAAGTAACGTAAAAATATAATCAACTAAGACACCTGATATTCAGTCTTTATATTTGTGAGTAATCTGTTGGTTTCTGACTCAAAGCAGGCTTCTTTGCGAGATCACTTTCACGCTCCAAATACAACTCGAAAATGGTATATGATGTCACAATCTTGATCAAAGTCAAAATATTGTCTCATCATAAAATATCACTAAACGAGATCGTAAAATCCTACTTCTTCAAGATCATTCTTCTAGTGCATTATGATATTTGAGTGTTATATGAAGTATTAAGGATTTTTTAACTATACGTGGAGATTATGTACTGAATTATTAGTTATGTCATTTATACGCAAGTTAATTGTTCTGATTAACAACGCTAACTTCCTTTTAAACTGTTTAACTCAGTAGGACAGACTGAAATGCCCTTGTGCATTCTCCTATATTTTTGAGTTGTTTGACATAGGAGAATTGCAAGCTGTATAGACAACGTCCTACATATTAGAAATTTGTTTTCTACAGCTTACCTTCTGATAGTTAACTCATACAAATGGGCAAAAAGGTGGTCAAACTGAAAGTCTGTTATGTTTTAGTATTTTACCTACAACAAAACCAGAAGATCCTGGGTTCGAACCCCGGTGGGTGCATACTGATGAAGAGTCCCAAACTGGGACTAAACAGCTGTCCAGTACCCTCTGCAGGTTTTTCAATGGTTGTCTAACCAATGTCAGCGCATGATGAAATCCTGTAACCAATCAAGTAAATCCCTACAAACCAGTTCAGCTAGACATAATTTTTGAGTATGCTTTAGTGACTTTGTGGATTTTGTTTAGGCATGACATTGTTTTGATTGATCTCTTTAGACAGATACGCTTTTTTGACATACGCTGATTGATTCACTACTGTAAATTGCCTTCATATTGTCAATCTGATTGAATACAATGGGAATAAATCATCAGTTTATTGTTAAATAAGTCGATACACTAATCACATATTTTCTAGTTAACAATGCAATCAAATCCGATTTATTAAACTGAAGTTAATCATTGACTTCTAGGGAAAACATTTATTCAGCCCATATAGTTCATGATAACAAAGTATCATATCAATTTCCAGAAATAAAAAGGAGTTTATTCATAATGTAGGCGCTGATTAGTAACTTTGTTTAAATCAAATCTTTTCTCTTGTATGGCACTGGATAACAAATTAAGGAAAATGACTTTAGAATACATAAGTTCGATAAGTTGTAGAGAAGGTATAGTATTCTATTCGCACAAATATTTGTAAATGGCAGGTTATTTCCACCAGCTGTGATCGTAGTATTAGTATCAATCAACTATGAAACCCTCAACCTGATGAGAGCTTCATTTTCAAATTTCAAAGATGAGCAGATACAAAAGACAGTCCACTTTATGAAACAGTAAGTACGCAGATCAATATCAATGTTATCAGGGACTCACTAATGTCCCTCTATTAACGTTTATTCAATCTACGTTTGAAATGCCGTGAAAGTGAATACTTTGACTTACATTCCCTAACAGTATAGAATGACAAATCGAAACAAAATGAAGCCCTTATAGAGGTTGGAGGAAGGATATGTGTAGTCAAGGTCAGTAGATTATGAAACAATAAGATGCTTATAAGCTTCTCTAAAAGAAGAAAGTACCTACACTAAATGATGAATCACGAAACCACTCTATAATCAAACTATTAATTAGAAAGATAACAAATCGAATTTGTTTTTGGGATGTTGTATGCCCTGATCGATTATAATTCGGATTCTTCAACGTCATTATCATCGCCACTAATATTAGTTTACCTGCCTATGAATTTATAATCTTGAAAGTATGTTGAATTTTGCTGGTTTCACTCTCTGTAAGACGTAATCTATCTGATAAGTACTGTAAATTACAAAACACTAGCAAAAAAAACATCTGACTAGAACAAACTGGCAGTTAAAATTAGTAATTAAATTTGTCTACACACTTGTCAGTTTGCTAATCGTATTTTCTATAATTGGGCGAAAGCTTTATTTAGAATGTTTGTTAACGTCAATGACTAATTGATTTTTCAGATTTGATGATAAATTCTTACTTCACCGTGTGCAAAAAAGAAAAAACTTTGATGAACAGCATTCCATTTCGCTTGCATACGGTTTTGCTGCTTTCATGTGAATAATTGATTTCTTTAGACAACAGTGATAAGACACATGTACATTTTAGGGGTTTTACTGATAATGTTAAATTCCTTAACTGATAAATGAGTGAGATTTAAACTGCACTTCGATTAATTGCTTATTTATATTATTTTGGAAGGAATTGAAGCCTTTTTGAGCTAGATTATAAAGTGATTTCATAAACACTGCCATATATACAGAAATTTCTCTTCCAGGTACGACTTTATTCTAGTATTGGCAACTGTCATTATTCGGTTAGTTTCTCTCTGATTTCTAGCATGAGTGCAAGCTGTAGATTTTTGAGAATTAAAATTACATCAAAAGCAGTTGCTATCTTTAACAATCGGTGACGTCGATAATGTATATTGGTAAGGCCACAAATTCACACTGTTTCTGAAACTTATTTTTTGAGGCCAGTCTTTAGTAAATTCTGACTTATAGGATATTAGTGTGTAATAGATCGCATTGTGTTGTTATTTAAGTAAACGGTCAGGCTACAAACTTGTTCAACAGATAATTTAGTCAATAATATACAAATGAAAGCTACATTTCATGAAGTTTAATGATTAATTTGGTTTTACAGGGAGAGCTGAGTTTAACTAAATATCAGAAGAATTGAATTTTGTTCATTTGGTTACAGGATTTTATTATGAGCTGACATCGGTTAAAGAGCAACTGGAAGACCTAGGAGTACTGGACAGCTGTTCCCTCTTAGTTTAGGAGTGTCCAGTCCTCATAGGTTTTCCAATAGTTCCATAACCGATGTCAGCACATAAAACTCCAACACGTGCCAGTGTCAAGTAAGACCTTAGTTTATCTATTTTATTCCATCACATTCCTAGTGGAACATACAGCCTGTAGCTTGAGCTTTAAAGCTACAATGGCTATAGTTATTTTTTTCACAGAGTGGGGCTAATAGCCTCACGCACAACCCTATCTTTCTTCTGTGCTTAATACTGGAAAAGTGAGGTTTAAGAATGCTTTAGCTGGGAATTGGACTCCAAGCCATTTACGTGGTTGGCGTGCACTCTACTGCTGAATCACCGACGCAACGCAGTCAAACTTACTATATTACTGTTAATCTCTTTTATGCTGACAGACAAATACCTGAATGTTTTGGATTATGTCGGCTTTATAATTTACTAACATTATGAAGTTAAACATCATTTATTGTAACACTCATAAGTGTGCATTGAATTGTAGCATAATGTTAAGGGTTTCATAAAACGGCATCGGTTGTGAAATCCCTGGATTCACAGAATCACCGGGCATATATTTTATTCTGCCTTTATACTTGTTAGACAAATAGTTACATTGGCATAAAACCACTTCGAAAAGAAGGATGAATTCACGCTGCTAAACTCTGAATTCGTGTATAACACAAAGAAACGAACAAAAGCGGAATATCGTTATACTAATCAGAGTGGAAACCGTTATGAAATGTGCCCCGTTATTAATCAATTCTTTACAAACCAGAAAAACAATCCTAAAAATTATTTGACTGTTCTTTTTAATATTGACAAGAAAATACCTATTTTCTTTTATAATTAAATAAATAGACTTAGAAAACATATTAAGAAATTAAATCCTAGGCGGTTAGTCTTTAACTTGACACAGATAAGTAGCTTAAGTTTTAAACTGTCATATCAAGATTTTAATCCGTTTTCTGTCTCATATCCTAATGTTGAATGGAATATCTCTATATTGATTCATATAAACAATATATAATAGGAGTTTATGTCTTATACTTAATTACATAATGACAATTTCTGTTTCTTAATCTCCAGTAACATACTCCCCTATGGATTATTTCTAACGTTACACAAGCCACTTTCTAGAATATAACTACAAGAAGTTATTTGATTGTATGAATTCCAGTAGGAATGCATAGCTTATGAAAATGATTTGTTGAAAAGATAACTTTATTTGCTTTTGCTGTCTTCGTTTTCTATTTTATTTATTGTTTATTTTTGATTACAGCTTGATTCCACACCGTATTTTTGGTACAAGCATGGAATTTTCAGCGTAGATATCGGTAGCCCAAATTTCACAGGCCGACCATAGATATCAGGTGTGCGTCGGCGTGGGCTCGAACCCTGGACCATGTGCATGGTCGGCGAGTGTCCTAACCGCTATGCCACCGACGCTAGACTAATGTTCAAGCATACATCCAAAATACACCAGTCAGGAAGAGCACCATTGAGATATTAGTCAAGACGAAGCATTTCCGATGCAGTTAGCCATATTAACTAGCGTGAAACAATGAAGGTACAATTTTATACGTTTAACTCTGAAGCCTGATGCCTGAATGTGATTGTCAAGCAACATTATTATCACAGACTAGTGCAGGATTCTTTCATTGACACTGGTGAATTTAAGAGTATGCTTTTAAATTACTCTTTTATATGTAATTAGACTTTTGGTGAATGACTGAATGGATTTTGTCTTCCAGAAAGTATGAATTTCCTTTCACCTTGAAATCTGGCTGCACACAGTTTTCTGTCAGTAAATGTTAAATGGAACAAAACTAACGGCTAACTAAATAAACAAAATAAATACAAGTGGGAAGCTCAAAACTTCTGACTTTAAAGTAATAATACTACTTCTTTACACTTTAAAAATAACAGTAAGTTTAATGAAAAATGAAGAAGTAGATTGACGAGATTGTAATCGTTGTATTTTGAAATCGGAACCTTATATAAACAACATTCTTGTTTCTTTCATTTCTATGCATTCCTAGTGAAACATGAGGCTTCAAGCAATCTCCGTGAAGTTTCAGTCGTAACTGTGTGGTTTTTTATAGGCTGGGACTACTAGTCTTGCATACAACTTTCCCTCTTTACCGAGCTTAGTACCGGCTAATGAGGGTTTTTGAAGGGCATCGACCGGGAATCAAACACCAAACCACTTAAGTACTTAGCCAGCACTTAACTATTGAGACACCGATCCTAATGGACATGATATAGTATTATGTACTCATCGCCAAATTATTGTTATGTACTGGTCGAGAATTTAATAGTCCTGACACAAGAAAGACGGAAATCAGAAGACCACTAGGTTTGCGATGATACTTCTATTTTCCAAAAACAAGGAGAATCCAAGTCACACAAGAGTGTGAGAGCAAAAATATATATGAATGTCCGAACAAGTGTGTGAGCGAATTTTCAAAATGGACAAATCAATAGACAGTCTTAACTTGATTGGCTAATTATAATGGAATATCGATCCATATATACGTAGCAAATATACAGACTGTCAAACAAAACACTCATGTTATATGGATATATATACCATATAGTGATTAAATAAGCGATGGAAACGCCACAGTTTTCTCTCATGAAACTCCATATTTTCTAAGCACACATTTTAATGTTTGTAAAACAGATCAATGAAGTATCTCAGTGAAAAAGTCGTGCCCAAAAGATGTATTTTAAAAACAACTAACTATTGAGAAATGACAGTCCCAGCTAGCCCTATTACCTTTAAGCTCATCTACACGATGGGGAGCGGTCAATACTCTTACTTTGTTAGCACATCCATGACGACAATTTTATTTCAGTAGAGAAAGATTGAGCGAAGAATTATTTACTATTCAATTCAATTGAATTGAAAAGTAAATAATTCTTCGCTCAATCTTTCTCTTTTCTAAATGTCTAAATGGGGATATTTTCTATATTGAAATTTCAGTTCATTACAATTTCAATTTTTGAATCAAGGAGGCAGTATTAAGCCAACCAGTTTAAGTAAGATTCAAGTGAAAAGATATTACGGAATAGAACAATTAATATCAACCTTATGTTCAGAAAATATCTGACTGACATTCATTATGGCGTATTTATTAAGTAATATGAATACGTTAAAAAAATCAGAAAATATTTATTTAAGCAAGAATGAGACATATGGCTTTTCAGCTGACTAAATTGGAAAAGGATATTTTTTAAAGAAATGCCGAATAAAATGCTTCTTCACAGATTCAGCGAAAAGCACCAGTGGATACTGACGTCTAAAAAGTAGCACCTGAGTAAATTTATTCAGTTAGAAAAATTATGAGGATTTCAATGAAAAAACAAACCTTCGGTTCATTTAATTCTTGAAATCTTCATTCTATTTACGATCGACTGCCTTGGTAATTTACTCAGGATATTTTGTTTTACTGATCATCATGTAAGAACTGGTATAGATGTGATATCTAATCAGTTTAACGAGGTTGTCCCTGAAACTAGTAGATTGTATAATATTAAAATTTTAATACTTTAATTACATTGAGGCTACTCAGTTAGAAAAATTTGAAATGGTTTTGTGCAAATGAAATATTTATACAAAACAAATAAATACGTCTGCAAGTTATTAAAAGGCATTGAGGCTGTTAGAGACATTATTCTTACTATTGCACACAACACTGTCAGTGGATTTTTATTAATTCCCTTCATGCTATTTGAGTGTATAAATTTTCCACAGGTGATGAAATTATTCAGACTGTTGTGAAAAGTTACTTGATTACCACATCGAGCAGGAGATGTGTAGGTTTTGATCAGGACAAGAAAATCATACATTTAAACTATTTAATATCTCTGATCACTTCAGATGTCTATCATATCCGTAAAAACTGTTTTCTTTTTAGTGATATAAGTATTCCTTTTTATTCCTTTACGTTCCCAGGGGAACACAGGGCTTCAAGCTAGAGAACTTGAAGTTTCATTAGCAGTGGTGTTTGTTTTTACAGGATGGAGTTACTAGCCTCATGCCCAAATTTCCATCTTTGCCGATGTTATTACTAGCTTAGTGAGGTGAAGGAGTGCGTCGGCAGAAGATAGAACCCAAAACCACCTGCGTGGTTGATGAGCATTCTGTAGCTGGGCCACCATTGCACAAAAATTACCTACGAACACTCATTTTATTCACAGAAGGCTCTAGTGAACTTCTGTTGGATATTACGATAAAGGTTTTGAGTTTTCACTTGAAAAAAGTGTGGTTTACGAATAATTCTAATTTTAAGGCAATATACAAAATTATTGATAGTGAGTTTATACATAGTTGTTTCAAGATAGGATGTTTCGAAGTTCATTGTCCTCTGGGACACGTGATTTTATTCTACTGAAGATGAAAATAAATATGTGTCATAAATGACTTCAGGTGGGCGGTCAACCTTATTGAGATTCCCTATTTATATTCACGTTCTTACATGTAACTCTCAACAACCTTAGAAAAAGAGACCTTGAAAATGACTGACAATCAGAATTTTGAACGAAAACATTTGAAGCCATATGACAGTTTCAATTTAATATCATATTATAGGAAATAGGACATATTTTGTCACATAATATCTGTGCTTTATGATATGAATGAAGGTATTAAAAGTTTATCAGTAATAGCTTGTTACATATAAAGATATGTTTCGATTTTGGCAAGATTTCCTGCAAAATTACTACCCAGGGTTATAGTGGTTGCTGGAATTTTCTTATAGGATAAGAATGTGTTTCTTAAAGTATTACGGAAGTTAAAACTTAACATATAGACTACTAATTTGGCCTGATTTACTTTCGAATTGTGGATGGCTATAACCTCGATGATTAACATATCAGATACTTCGAGAACTAGATCTTACACATAGGAGTGACAACAGACAAATACCGGTTACAACCAAGATATATTGCAAACTCGAATATACTGAATTTGGAAACAGGTCTAATTATATCTTGCAGTTGAGTTATCCTATTCACAGCTACACATGTACTCGCCTAGATTAGTTATTGTAATTAGTATTGTTGTAAATTTTAGTTTCTACTTAACTGAAAAGCTAATCAACTGTTTTCAAAGTCTTTTATGAGATTGCATTATTTTATTGAATAAGCGTGTTCTTCGTTCTCTATTTTTCTTTAACACACGTAAAATGATGCTAAATTATCTTAAGCTGACTCATTCTGATCTATACTGTGTCTGATTTATTCGAAATATAATCATGGCTGCATATTTAATTGAATGCCTGTGCTTATCGTTTAACTCATTATTCGATATATGGAGAATAAATGCCATGTGTATATACACTGTGCCAACAATATTGGTCTTATGTGTTACTGAGCAAAATAGAATTGAAACTTCTCTCTATATTTACTCAGTAGTTAATTGAAGCATACTTTCTAAAACTCATATTTGATACGTGTGTATATTACCAAGTTAACTACAAGAATCGTTGTAATTGCATACTCAAATTTTGTTGATTAAATCACTCATTTATTCTTTTTGGCATCCGTTCTTAGTGTTGATCACATCTAGCCGCTCGTGTGAAGTTGAAAAATACATTTTTTTTTAATAAGAGGCCAGCAGACCACATACCTGCAAACTTTGAAATTTAGCATTGTTAATTTATGACTCAGTGAACCAGATGCTCAATTTCCACCCAGAGAGTCATGGATTATAACCTTACTACACCTACCAGTGTTTAGGTAACCAGCTAGGATCTTTACCTTCACACACTAGGCCTGAATCTTTGCGAAATACACGGAGAAATATCTCCGTTTCCAAAGTTAACCTCTTCCTCATTCCTTCGCGTTCAGAGTGGAACGTGAGGTGTATAGCCTCACGCCCAAACTCTCTTCTTTTCTAGGCTTACTGTCAGATTGGCGAGGTTTAGGAATACGTTGACCAAGAATCGAACCTAGACCAAATGCATGGCTAGTGGGCATTAAACCCATGAGCCAAAGACGCTAGCTGACAGTAATATTGATTCTTTGTCAAAAGATGTTACAGTTTTTCAGGGAAAAAATCGGATGTCAACTTATAATATATGCATTATTCAGTAATCATGCATATGGATCCCTAATTAACGGATAGTTTTTAAAGAGGGCGGGGGTTTGAGTTGTAGCTCTAATATTGAAACTATTAACTGACTTCCGGTACTATTTTATGCTTAAATTGAGGCAAATACTCAGTGGAAAGGTCTGAGATGAAATTGTTTACTGATTAGAATGCAAACATTTTGTTTCCGTTTTTCTCGTATTTTTAATTTGGATGACTGACAGTTACACGACGTTCGTTTTTTCTGCATTAAATTAGCCCATGAAAAAAGTCTTTTAGCTAATAAAGATGCACTTTTATTAGGAACTACTTTCAGCTTCAGTTAAAAATGAAAAAAAAAACAACAACTTTCCTTAACTTTATCTTAGCGTGTTTAAATTTATTTTATTTTAGCTAACTATTCCTGTCACAGTAGTATTGCATGTACTGTGTTAAAATATTTTGTTAAAAAGACAAGAAAATATTGAAGTAGAGAAAATCGGTTGTCTATGTTAAAAATTCAAGTTAACTATACTGATTACACGCAATTATAGATTATAAGTAGTTGGCTTAATTCTTCAATCACTAATTTTATAAGATGAAACAGTTGACTGAGCCTACGAGAGTTTTATCAGCTTGAATAATCAGTCAGAATATATTTGAAACTTTGGTAAGCTTACGTATTTCCTCTTCTAAGTGTCTGTAATGAGCAAATAAAATTGGGAAATAATTTCTCTGCCCTTGGGAATTAAATATATATATATATATATATTTATACACCTGAAATACGTAAAGACTTTATTTCTCAACAAGAAATAAGGATCAGTGTAGATGCGTATTCTATTCTGTTAAATATGCTACTAAGTGTTGAAACCAATTGCCTGAATAAAAAAAAATAATTTTGAATGTCTCATATTAACTGCTGTCTCCGTTAGTTACAGTTTCTTTGAAATGTTTGGTGGATAACAGGTTCTTGGATAGTTTAATGTCAGAAGTTCCTTGTTGCTAATCCTCTGTTAGTTTTTAACATTCTTATACTTTAATACAGTGTAACAAAGATGAAATAATCTTCAGTACGTCATATTATGGTGAACGTAAGAACAGCATTCTATTTGGTTTCCAAGTATTGGTTTTTGTGGGGATTTAGTTTGGTTGGATGGAGGAGTTCATTATAAGCTGACATCAGTTAGACAACCATTGGAAAACCAGTTAGGAGTACTGAACAGCTTTCTCGTCAGCCCAGTTTGGGACTCTTCAGCAGTACCCACTGAGGTTCAAATCTAGAACCTTTTGGTTACGAGGCGAGGTCACAGACCATTCAGCCACTGGCACCCGATCCAATGGCCAGACCATGAATCTTAACTTCTACCAATTCATGACATATTGCGACCACTTCGCAATGTATTCTTCAATGAGTTACCGCCTCACCAGCAGTACTGCTACACCCTACTGGTCACTGCTTCCCACTGGAACCACAGGTCGTTTTATCTGAATGGGACCAGTCGCTTGTAGGCATTAGATGAATTTTCAAGTATTGTTTTTTGTAGGTTGATTCGATGGAGGATTTCATCTTGAGCTGACATTGTTGTGCTTGTAATGTTTAGTCCATGAGTTGTGAGTAAATAAACAATATTTTTTGAGGTTAGTAGTACTCTAAAAGTACCTTTCTAGAGTTTCTTCTATTTTATTGTTTGTTTGGAATTTCTGTAGCACATCTTAATTTCCTATCCTCAAACATTTGCATGACTTACATTTACAATTCAAATGTGAAGTGATAAGTGTGATTTTAAAGTCACTATATATATATACCAACAAAACTGACATTTATGCAAATCAGAGTATTCTGACTATTTATCACTTGAAAAACGTTCATGATTGTATTTTCTTTTTGCGACTTTTCGAATCTTGACAAATCCGGTACTACGGTTACTGTAAACGTAAAAACACAGTAAGTAGAACTATGATCAGAAAGTAGACGAAATATTTAACATTATGCTCTGAGTACTTTAATACATAATCATCTGTTTTCACATACTTAATTTCAAGAATTTAATGTTATGCGCATTACCTGGTTCACAATGATTGTAAAATATAAGTGCAATTATTTATTAACGTTTAATGTAGATTACGAATTATTCCCCTTGACATTTTGTTTCACAAACTTTTATGATCTTAGATCGGTTAAATTTTAGCTAGGGAAATGATAGAATAAATACACAACTAAGGTGAAGTTCTGAGAAAACAAAACGTATCAATACATCTGATATGTGGTGTTTTTTCCTTCACGTTCCCAGTGGAACATAGAGCCTCAGGCTAGTGGCTTGAAGTTTCTGTAGCAGTGTTTTATTTTACAGGATGGGGTTGCTAGCCTCATGCCCAACCTTTCCTCTTTACCAGGATTATTTATAGCTTAGAGAAGTAAAGGAGTGTATCAACCGGGGATCGAACTCCGGATCATGTGGATGGTCGGCGAGCGTCCCAACCTTTGTGCCACCGACGCACCCTGACATGTTAGTTGAGAGGTTAATCTAGGACCAGATGCAGAGAAAAGTAATCAGTATTTTTAGTATTACTTTTCTTATACAGATCAAATATTTTTAAAATGTTGTTACATCTCATTAGATTATGAGTTCACTTGTGTACTAATTGAAGTCTACTGTCTTTTGACGATAGATTAGACCATGTTCATCACACATAAATTAGCATGAAGTGTGTGGAGAGGAATCCTGAATCTAATCAGTGTTTTATTCAACCTTTCGTATGAAAGAGACGTTTTCATAAATCACTATCAAGTATAAAACGTTATGGTATTCAAATAAACTTTCAGCTAAGCTTTCTAGTAGAGTTGAACATTCGATTAGCCATTTGCTTACTATATACGGTAGACTTTAGTGATCTGCTGTGGCATGTGTACTATATTTACATCTGTGAAGGCACTCATACAAGTGTGATGATATGCTTAACTCAAGATAGCTATGACTCTTAGTTTGAAAATCAATAAAATAATGATATTTCTCGACTAACTTACACTATACAATAAAAACCATATTTACAGTTTGAAGTGTTTCACAGTTTTGGGTGAAATCCCGTCAGTTTTATTTGGAAACTGAAATTATTCAGATCAAAATGTGTAATCTTCTGCTTGATACTATCAATAGATAGACAGGTAGATACGTGGTGTTGTTCGTCAAATCAAATTCATAATTTGCAAACTCCTCATGTCAATCAATCTGTAGTCTATACCGTCACGTATAAATTTTTGCATTATACCAGACTAGCTGAAAGTTAATGTCAGTATACCATAAAGTCGTAGATTCTCGGTGTCTCATACAAAACTGTAAAAATTACTCATGTATATGGTCCTATTTAACTACACTTCAGAAGATTAATACTAAAGTGACATTTCAAATTACTTTTATTTTTACTTCCTCTCACTCAATAAGGTGCAAAAAATTATTATTCTGTTGTATTAAGTTCATGTCAGGTTTTTGGTCATAGTAACTATCTTAAGTGTCAAACTAAAGTATTTGAAATTATTCTTCTTCTTGCCTTCACGTTCCAAGTGGAACATAGGGCCTCAGGCTAGTGGCTTGAGGTTTCCGCAGTAGTGTACAATTTTACAGAATGGGGTTGCTAGCCTCATGCCCAACCTTTCCTCTTTACCAGGATTATTTCTAGCTTAGAGAGGTAAAGGAGTGCATCGGCCGGGGATCGAACTCCGGACCATGTGCATGGTCGGCGAGCGTCCTAGCCACTGTGCCACCGATGCACTCGTACTGTAGGGAAACATTAATCATGGGCCATTGGATAGCGTCCCAGTGGCTTAATGGTCTACAAGGTCTCTGGTCTTGTAACCAGAATGTCCTGGGTTAGAAACCGAGTATTTGTGTGCTGCTGAAGAATTCCAGGTTTTCCAATGGTTCTCTAACTTATGTCAACTCATGATGAAATCCCCCAACCAATCAAATATTATTCAGTTAAAAAGAGAGTAGGTAGGAGAATAAGGTAGTAGTGGCAATATTATACTAGTAAATGTACTCATTAGTCAGTGTTTAGACTTAATTTACCTTGAGAAGACTAATTCACTCTTTCTACACCTGATTTGTCTCATAAGACTAAAGTTAAGGATGACACGATACACTTTTATTATGTGGTTACTGTATATATGGATCAAAAAACACTGATAAATACAGATGAATAAAGCTAGTCTACCTTTATTAATGGCTAAGAAGACAGTCTTTTTTAAATAAAAGCCGCAAGATGAAATATTTTGATATAGTTTAAGAGTTCTGAACAACAAAACGTGTGACTCAAAACAAGTTCAACCTTCGCGTTGTCTGACTGTTGTCGTGATATTATCTCCTATGGAAAAAAGAACGGGATAGAAGAGATTATTAAAATTTGCATAATAAAGATGACAGTATTCATGAAAGATGGCCGGCAAAAATAAGATAATTTCATGCAAATCATATAGAAGCAATCATCAGTCATATCTTGATATACAGTAAGTGTGATCGTCCGTTATTAAGAAAGAGAATTAGCGAGAGGAAATAGCACAAACACTTGCAGTAAATAGATGGTAGAATAAGTAAATTATTTTCTTGTGACAAGATTTATCTGTCATTATTTACAATGATCTGAGAATTTTGCTTTTATGTCACCTTTTTCTATAGGGATATGTAGGTTTTTTTCACTGAAACATGTGAAATGTATTAAAGTAAATCCTGAAATTCCATGAAATCCATGGAGTATAACATTTTAAATTTTAGTTTATATTAAGAAACTGTGAAAAATGTTATTTCATTTTGCTAGTAGGTTGCTGGACTTACTAGTTATAACAGGCATCTGACATTTTCTTCCATATAACTGGATATATAATAGTTACAGGATGTCATGTTTTATTCATTAACATAAAAACGATAAGCATCAGAATCTCTGTTTACAAGACGGGATGAATTCAAGGGATTTTAGATGTACTGCGCAGGGTAGTAAGCGAGAGACATTTGAATATGTTATACTTTAACGTTATTCGTCTATCTCACGTGAATTTTAATGAGTATTAGCAGCCTCTTTTTCACTTTATTTTTACTCACTTCTATTAGATCAGTGCTGATCAGAACAAATTTTGGCTATAGTGGATCTCCTGAGGTGAAACTATGTGGACCAGGACTACTGTCTATTTATATCTAAAGGGATACAAGATATGATAAAACTTCCATGGTCTGAACTGAAATGTTACAATGTTACAATGATCAAACGATATAAACTGAAGAGAGATATTTTTTAACTTATTAAAATTCGAATGGAAGATAGTAGTTCCCCAAGTCAGTCAAAACAATAGCGAATATTCCGTGTAATTACTGTAGTTTGTCTAACAGGTCAACTATTAAATCACAAGATACTTGAGGAGTGAAGTTGTAACTCGTTGGTCTAAATGCTCAACTTTTAGCCAGTTAACTCTGACATCATGTCTCACTCGACATACTTCAGCCTTGACGGCTGGTTGTTTACACTTGACGTCATACGATAGCTGTGACAGCTTAAAACATTAAAAATCTTATCTAGGTAACAGACTTCTAACTTCCTAACCACATGATGGTTGTACTTTACGCTGAGGTAGTGGTCAGTGCTATTACTATTATTTCCTTTAATTCCTAGAGGAACATAGGCCTTCAGCTGCGCGTCTCCATTGCGCTCGGTCTTCTGCCAACCTTTTCACCCCACTTCAAGTCTGCCCACATGCTTTCATCTCCTCTTCACATGACCTCCTCCAAGTCATCTTTGGATGACCTTTCGGGTTCCACTCGAGGGCTTGTCTAGCGATGTTACTTGATGGTTTCCTCAGAGTATGGGGTCAGTACTATACCGTAATCCATTTATTATCCAGTCCAAACTTGAAAATAATTTTGAATTCACCGAAAAAAGTGAAAATTAACTCTAATTTTACCAATGAATTCGATGTTTTATTTTGACAAACGTGCTAATAATCATTTTTACCCCTTTTTGATTTCTATTCTAGCTAAACTTTGTAATTGCTGCATGGATTTGAAAACTTTTCAATGAAATCAGTCTACCTCTAATGTTAATTCACACTACTGTCCATAATAAAAAAAGCTGTTCTTTGTGGAAATTCCACATGCTCAAGTAATACACACTATTATCAGCTATACACATGTCAAATAGATAAAAAAACATGCCTCTGTACAAAAATTGAAATCAAAAGATCCTGGGTAACTTTAAGTTTTTTCTGTCGGACAATCGTTTCAGTTAACAGGAAAATATTTGTACACATTGTTTTTTGATGTAAATTAAGTATCTTTTTACACTTTCTTCAACTGTTGACAAACTCACACTGCACATGCAAATATGCAAATACAAACAGTACAATAGAGTCAAGCGAATGAAAAAACAGATCAGATGAAATCAATATGCACATATTTCTACTGATGCTCCTACTTCCACTAACATTGTCAATACTACCAACAATGATGATGTATTTAAACTCCTGTATTTTTTTATTTTCTCAGAATTATTTTCATTAGTTCTTGCTTGACCTATTCTTAATTTCTTTTCTGTAAAAAAATTTCTATTTCCTTGAACGCTTTTATAAATAAAAAGATAGATTTTCGCTGAAAACCTTTTTAGACTTTTTTATTAAAGTAATTATAGTTATTTTATGAAAATTTTGAGGTGAATCTATTGATTTCACTTCTACTTATTGAAACGGGATGTTTGCTCTTTTGAAACTTGGGGATATTAGATTGAAAATTTGGAAGAAAGTAGACGTTCGCCGCCTGTTTATTTTACACACTTGTGTTCTATGTTTAAATCACTGTAATCTACACAAACCTAACTGGTGAAGTGCAAAATATCTGAGATTCAAGCGAATGAACAGATCAGTTTTAAGGCTGGATCTTTGAAGTATTGCTGAAGATTTTATTCAGTATACAGAAAGCGGATTATCTTAAAGGTGAGATAAGTCTTATTTAAAGTTGTGGTAGAGAAGAAATGCATTGCGGTTTTAGGATGATACAATTTAATGGTTAGAATAATAATTCTTTTGGGTTCTGAGGGGAACTAAGGGTCTCAACAGCACATCTGCACTTCACCCTGTTCCCTGCAGTCCCCTTAGGCTGGCTTCACAATTGTCCGTAAGCTCTTACAGACTCCTCAGATCATCTCCGCTATATCACATTCGGACTCCCAACTCATCGCTTTTCATTTAAATTCCACTCAAGGGCCTAAAGAGCGGTGTTGCTTTGTTTGGTTTGTTATCAGAGTTGCTTGTTGCCATGGCTTACTGGACTGCCATCTGATATTGAGCATGGAGGCAACAGAGGCAACTGTCAATAAGATTATGAAGCCTGTTGAAATGGTTTTTGTGACCAAAGTCTATGACCCATATAGTGTTAAAAAACATAAGTTTGATTTTATGCTGTATTCAAAAGATTTCCAAACGGATATCAGAATGATGAAGGTCTGCATTGCTCTGCCAATCACACATTTTGATATCCCTCCTGCCACCCATTTGTAGTTGAAACAACTCTTCTCATACAACTGAAGGAAGTAACCCTCTTCGGATTTGTCCCACTGGCACTGACTATCACTCGTTGTTGTTCATTCAGTATCCTCATCACCTCTGTCCTGTCTATGCTCACATGAACTCCTGTCTTTACTGACTACTCCTTCTGCCAAATTGTTGTTTCTAGTCTGTAGATCATTGAGTATCTATGGCATTAGAGGTAAATCATACTCAGGATACATATTTTCCAGTAGCTGCCGATCAGTCGAACGTATTCCTGAGTATCCGTTCCCTACGGTCTCTCGCGTCATCCAATCTACCACAATCAAGAATATCATGGGTGATAGTAGGTAGCTCTGTCTTACTTTTGTATTCACTTAAAAGTCTTGGCCGAGTTTACCGTTTTTGGTCACTTGACATGTGGTATCATCACGTAGTTGGTGACTGACGCCAACGAAGACTTAGTGCACTGTGTAATGTTGAGGCGTTTTCCAAATTACTTCGTGGTGATGACTGTAGAAGTCATTTTCAGGGTAGATGCATTTGAGGTGGAGATTTGATTGTCATTCTATGATCCGTTCAATGATGATGCATAGCGTTGAGATTTTATCCACATACAATTATACTTTCCTAAATCCAACTTGTTCCAGTCGGAGTTCTGCATTCAGTGCATGTTGTATTTTCTCGAGGATGAAGTGACTTAGCATTTTGCTTAGTGTGGACATCATGATTCCGCTCCAGTTTTGTAGCAGTCTACGTAAACCTCCATTGGTAGTTTGACACGGTAGCTTTTTCCGATCACTGGACACCTTTGCTTCTTTTAAAATTTTCTGCAGTATTCGGGTCTGCATATCCATATCTGGACCCGTTTTCAGTGTTTCAGAGCGAACGCCATCCGGTCCTGCTGCTTTTCTGGAATTCATTAGCTTAATTTTGCTTCTGTCGGAAGAATGGTGATCACAGGGACTTCTGGGATTGTTGAACGTGCTTCTGGACGAGATGCAGCCGTTGGTTAGTGCATTTTGAAAGTTTCCTCTTTAACACAGTATATAATTTTCAGCTAATTCTATCAAAAGGTATTTAATCCCTGTGCGATATCTTCAAATAAGATATTGACCGATAATGCATCACTTGAAACAGTATAAATCCATCCAAAGAATGCCCCATTACGCCATGAAGTTTTTCGTCTCTGTCATTCCAAAAGAATTCGTAGAAGGAGGTTGAAGTCTTTCTAAAAATAAGCTTGAGAGTATGTTACGATTCACAACGACAAATGGTTGTAGTAATATTAAATTCAGTTAATATGGTTCATTTTACTGGATGGAAAAGAATTCGGCAGCTCAGTGATTTAAGCAAACCATCTTGTATTCTCTTTAGTGAATGAAGTTTAATTATAAAAGTGTATAAAGAGTTCAGTTACCCTTCTGTGCCTTAAGTTCTGTTTATATGTTCATTAAAAAGTGCAAAAACTTACCTAACACTGATATGGACGTACTGCTTACTTTTGTTGCTTGGTACTTTTCAAAATGTATACTGGTGAACAGAATGTAAAACCGAGCTGGAATATTCGAGTTAGACAACATATCATGTCTATTATTCTTTTAAATTATGTAATCAGTTGCGTAACTGTAAGGTGAGAGAGAAGGTAGATGCTTCTTAGGGAATCCCTAATATCTCTTCATTCTGTATTAATACACGCTAGTGAAACACACTTCTGTTGTTCTCATAAGAGTAGCTCCAAAAAATAAATTTTCTTTTCCACTTTCAGGATTGTTTTTCTAAACCTTACAAACCACACTTAGGAGGTAAAGATATGATGGATTACACTGTGCGTCGGTGGCACAGTGGTTAGGACACTCGCCGATCATGCACATGGTCCGGGGTTCGAGCCTATGCCGGCGCACATCTGATATCTATGGTCGGCCTGCGAAATTTGGGCTACCGATATCCACGCTGAAAATTCCATACTTGTACCGAAAATAGAGTGTGGAATCAAGCTGTAAATCTAAAAAAATTAAATATTGTCATCTGGCGTCTTCACCAGATCTAGATTCGCTTTTTTCATTGTTTTTATAAGAGCTGGGTGAACTGAGAGTTGACCCAACAGTTACTTAACATGTTTGGAGCAATAAACAGTTATCTCTTAATCCCTTATGCTATCTTATTACATAAAACAAGAAAAAAGACATTTTAACATGTGGTTCTTTTAACATGAATTCCCCCTTTTTTGTAGTATGACATGACAACTGCCATAAAATAATGACTATTCAGTCATGTACAGTCGTGATCATATTTGACAACTATTCGTGGGTTACATCATAGAACTAAAATATCCTTCATGATTAGTTATGGGATTTACAAAAAATCAGCTATGAAAATCAATAAATAATTCCCAAATGGTCTCACATGACATTTATGATTCCGTTACTACCTACTGCTAATATTAGTATTAAAGAAAAGGTCTAGATATTATAAAATGAATGGAATCTGCAAATTAATTTTGGGAAACTATTGAATTCTTCTGTAGGGTAACATTTATACACAATCTCTGATCTAAGTCATATTTTACTCATATGTAACCTCGCCTAGTTAACTGGATAGCTAGTTTTCTAGCCAGTCCCACGCCAAGGGTAAAGAGAAAGAGTTGGGCGTGGGGATAGCAACCTCACACCCCTAACTCTTTCAAACCGATAGAGAAATATCAACACAGAAAATATATCAAAAATACAAAAAAATACAAATAACAATCTTATTCTATGCTCGAATCGGAGAGGACGCAACACAAGCCAGGTAGACTCCATTTCAATGCTGCTCAAAGAAGTAGAGATGCAGCGTACTGGATACAAAGTCGAGAAGGGGAGCAGATGTGGGCTCAGACCATCACCTAGTTCAAGGAACCTTCAATGTGAAGCTGAAATCCATAAAAACAAATTCAGACAGACCACAATTCAAGTTCAACATTCAGAAACTGAAGGACAAATGTACAAATGATGCCTTCGCTACAGATCAGATTAGAGCGAAGTCGGACACACTACGTGGCACCACTGAGGAATCCTCTGTGGAAGAACATTGGAACTCTCTGAAAGCGATATTTGAGGAAACGTGTACGAATAATCTAGGAAGAAGGAAGAGAGGAGACATGCGATGGCTGTCAATGGACACCCAAATTGAAGCTAACGAGGAGAGGAGGATGGGGAAAGAAAAGATGACCACTCATTGCGAAGATGGACAACAGAAGGAGCAGCTGATTTCAATGTACACTGCACTGAATAAAGATGGAAGTGAAGAAGAGTGAGTTAGGTGGAAGACAAAAGACACACTGGTTGGCAAATGAAGCAGAAAAGACAGGGCTCAGGTAAAAGACCTCAGGACACTAAATTAGGTAACCTAGTCTCTATCCGGGAAGAGATCAACCTAGATGATCAAACCAATAAAAGATGTCCAAGGGAACTTGATCGCCAAGGAGCAGAAACAAATGAAACAATCGGCTGATCACTTTAAAGGACTCTTGAATTGACCATCACCTGCAACTTGTCCAGAAATACCATCAACAACACGCACAAAACTGCTTGCCAGTGAACTCCACACCTCCAACGAAAGCAGAAATTCTGAGTGAGATCAAGCCACTGACGTCTGGCCAAAAAGGCAGCAGGAAAAGATGGCATTCTTCTCGAAGTACTGAACACGACCCCAGAGAATACGGCAGATGTTCTCACTATATTGCTGCAAAAGTTCGGAAGGAAGGAAAGGTGCCTACTGATTGGAAGAAGAGCTATTTCACCAAACTGCCAAAGAAGAGTGACCTAAGCCTGTGCAAGAACTGACTGACGTGGAATAATGCTCTCGTCCGCGCTAAGTAAAATACTAAGTCGCATCATCCTGGGGAGAATGAGAGATTCACTGGATACAGAACTCCACCTCACTGACCAGAACAAGCTGGATTCAGGAAAGGCAAATCATGTGCTGATCAAATTGCAAATTTACGCATCATAATCACAGAAAGAAGCATAGAATGGCAGTCCAACCTGTACATCAACTTCATCGACTTTGGAAAGGCTTTCGCTAGTGCAGACCGAGAAGTAATTTGGAAACTACTTCAACACTACGGTTTGCAGTGTCAAAGTCCTTATCAGCTTCATTCAACGGCTGGCTATATGACAGTGTCACGTGTCAGGTGATTCACAACTGAAAACTCAGTAGAGCGTTTGAAGACAAGCTGACCACCTATTTTCACTGATAATAATCTTAATTGTGGTGAGCTAGATAATGCATCAGACTGTGGTGAGAGAGGAGACAAGACTACGATGGACCATCGATGAGAAGACTCTAGAAGATATAGATTCTGCAGGTAATATATGTCTAATGTCGCACAGACTCGAAGACTTGCAAGTGAAAACCAACAAATTGGCTGAAGAGGCAGCGAAAACAGGACTGCAGGTGAACATAGAGAAGACGAAGGTGGTGAAGATAACAATCAACAGCAATAAAAGCCAGCACCAATCACCATCAACGGAGGAGATTTAACACAGGTTGCCTCTTTCACCTATCTAGGCAGCCAGCATCGATTCAACTACAGGCCGGTGTAACGGATGAAGACATTTATATTTTTTTATATTTTTGATTACAGCTTGATTCCACACTGTATTTTTGGTGCTAGTATGAAATTTTCAGCATGGATATGGGTAACCCAAATTTTGCAGGCCGACCATAGATATCAGGTGTTCGTCGGTGGGGGATCGAACCTCGAACCATGTGCATAGTCGGCGAGAGGCCTAACCACTGTGCTACCGAGGCATGTGTGGTCTTCTTTCAATTCCTAAACAGCAAACACTCAAACTTCCCGAACCTTTTCTCCTCTTCCATCTTGTAATAATGAGAATGGAAAAATGCTACTAAAATTTCTAGCAGATGTTACACTAAACGCCATTTGATGACAGCCTACAATCGTAACTGACTAATGTACTTTGAAGTAACATAAAATCTTTGGAGAATGTAGTCATTCTATAATCCAGCTTTGGACAAGATTCGCCTTCCCTTAGTTACTTAAAAATAATTTCAGGCACCCAAACAACTGCCTCTACCCCATACACAAAAGTAATGCGGTTTATGTGCTGCAATACTAAATAAAACAATCCCACATGTAATGTAAAGTCCCAAGTTTGTATGGCCATTACGCATACTAATAAGGACGTTTTATGAGCACTGATAAGTAACAGGAGTTACAACGTAATTTTTCACGTCCAGTGTAATGACGCATTTACTGACAAGCTCTTAAAAAGTTGCTGACATCAGCTTAAAAACGGCTAGTCGACTCAAGACCGGATGTATAAAGTATCCGTCCAGAATTAACACTTTAAATATCAAACTTGAAGATTCTTACCAGTCTTCTGTGAGAAATCTCAAGCAAACCACATGTTCAATTCTAAGCCTGCAGTAGAGCTTCATTTGTCAGTTTTAGGACACCACTACATTGAGTTTTTTACTTATCAGGTAAATACTTATGAGTTGTGACAACGTGGTCGATTGCTATTGCTTGCCTTTTGGCTAACTCACTATATCACGGAATGTGGTTTCCGTGTTGGCCTAGAAACAACTTACTTTCAACCTTGTAAAACACATGGTCATTAGATAAAATCTTATATCTGATAACGTATTATTATTTAGTTCCAGGATATTAGGGAGCCACGGTGGAGTAAACCATGGGTGGTACTTAGATTCCTGATTAGTAGTCAAAGACTGGAACTTTACCAAAGCAGGTGGTATCGGCTTTTCCGGTGGATATTTTCAAGAAACCGAACCTTAAAGGAGATGTTGAGTGAAACTTAATAGAGGTTATCAGGTGTACTATTCTACATCCCTGAAGAATGTGGAAGCATTCGCCTAAACAGAACGTCCTTGTAAATTAATGATGGTTTGTAATATCCTGACAGTACAAGATACGCTTGTCAGGCTTCTAAATGAATTATCAATGCAAATTTTTCTTATGTTCATGACACATTTTGTTTACATAAGTACGTAGAAATCGAGACTTGCACCAAGCCTACCCAAAGGGAAAAACACTATCCACTGAGCAAATGAACAAGAGAATCACTGATAAGGATTTTACCTACTAGCCTTTTCTCCCCCTCCACCTCGTGTCTTGATGATGAAACGAGGTGAACTAACACATGAGTGGGTTAGTTTCGGGTTAGAATTGTTTGGAATTTGTCTTTAAGATGGAAATTAGTAGGATACAACTTACACAAAGTGAAAAGATAAAGGCTTGTTAACTGCTGGTCAATGTGCGTGACATGTGAAGACTTAACGCAATGTATAGAAGTTAGAACAAACATCAAAGCTGGCCAGGATAAGAAGAACAAGACACGCTTCGATCAACTTTAAACCAGTTTAAAAATCTTCTGCTGTCACTCAGTCAGTACAAAGAACAAGATTAGGATTAGCACTTCCAATGACAAGTTGGTCCTTTTATAAGGAAGAGAAACTTTCACTGCGTGTCACAAAAACGATTTCCAACAGCCTGCAGACTTTTATCAACAGCAGACACCTTCTCTGACTCCATACTGAAGAAAAAATGGTCAGCTGGCTAGACAAAATTAGTAACAAGAAACTGTGGGAACAAACCAACCAAGAGCCAATCTCTCAACAAATATATATTGAAGAAATTCGAGACAGATAGAGCATACACTGATGAGGCCACCGAATGACATCACGCGAAATGCAGGCCCTCGCTGTAGTAGAATTCATGTGGGAAGCGACGAGTGAGTCATCGGTGCTAGGGTGGCATGGAGTTGATCGTGTGAGGAAGAGATAAAACAGTTTGGTCAACAGTGGACCCAGCTGAAAAGGACGGTAGAAAATAGAAGAAAGTTGAGATGTGTTGTTGAACGCAAGGGAATAATAATAAATAATAATTACTCGTATGTAACTTGAATTTAAATAACTGATTCTGAAATAAAGTTCTTTAGAATATTATACAGCTGATCACTGAAAGCATTGGGACTTTGGAAAAAAAGAAGCAAATGTAGGGTGGACAATTTTAATAGTAAAGTTTCAACACAGTTTCACACAGATTTTAAGCACTATAACGGTGTTTAAATGGATAACGTAAACTGATATAAAGACACCGTGTATTAGCTACCCCCGATGTAACTTCAGAGGATCTTCCTACAGGATATTTCGTTAGACTTCGCGTCTATAATAAGTGTCAGTTTCTTGCCAGAAAATTTTTCGACAGGCCTTCATTAGTGTGTCGAAAAACACTGTGTTTTAAACTTTTCAATAAAATAATAATAATTTTTCCTTCACATTCCCAGTGGAACATAGGGCCCCAAGCTCGTGGCTTGAAGTTTCTGTAGCAGTGTTCATTTTTAATTTTACAGGATGGGGTTGCTAGCCTCATGCCCAACCTTTCCTCTTTACCGGCATTATTTCTGGCTCAGTGAGGTAAAGGAGTGCGCCGGCCGGGGATCGAACCCCGAACCATGTGCATGGTTGGTGAGCGTCCTAACCGCTATACCACCGACGCACAAACTTTTCGATAAGCGGTGTTTAAAGTTTTCACAATAACAGTGTGAATTGAGTAGTCTTAAACCATATTTGATAAATATTGAATTTAAAGATGCCATCTATTTCAAATTACTCAGTTCAGTCAAGTTATTGGAATAGTAAGACTTCTTAGTTTGTAAGACTTACTGTAACTAAGTTTTATCAGAGAATGAAAGACACATTAGAGCTTATATGAAATCAAGAATCACTTGGTCTTAGAATATTAGTCTAGGTTTGCAAGGGAGACATAGGTAGACTATCAGCTGAAAACAGAAACTATGTGTAGTACAGCCCACATTATTTTTCTTAAATTCATTATTTTATGATGTCTTAGTAATTCATAGTTAATAGCCCAAAGTATGTGGTGAGGAGAGACTGTTTTTGTTTATTTTGCTGCGGATTTTATTTCACACCAATTTGTACTTGGTTGTGTGAAATTCCGACTGAGTTTTATAGAGATTTATAATAATTTTGATGCAGATTCCGTCAAAAATTGACATCAGTAACTAAATAATCGAAAATTAGCCACTAGATCAAAATTAAATCACCCGGGAAATCTAACTTCTGTCATCACATAAGAGAGCTATTGTCAACCAATGCAAGTGACTGTCATCTCTGGCTCTTTAGTCATAGCTAATGGAGTTTACCTTGACAAGAGGAGTAGAATGCTCATCAATGATACCGGCTGGCGGTGACGTCGTCTGTCGTGAATAGACAAAAGTTAGAATTCATGGGTCTCTGAATTGTAAGCAAGTGACTAAAGGATCAACCGGCTCACCTAGTAAACTGAGGACCTCGGCTTCAATTTTATGTGAAATCATGGATGCGCAATGGTGAACAGTTTCTAACAGAGACGAAACAGCCATCCAGTATTTCCTGGAATTCAACGATTCTCTCTCTGATGTTGGTTCATGACGAAATCTACACTCATTGTGTAATCCTCTTCAAATAATGTTATTATAATCTTTTCTTAATTTTTCACCTCCATTCGACTTATCTAGTGCTAATAAATCACGTAATTGAGAGACTCAGTGTTATTTTATTTTCGAAAGGTTTTCATCTAATACCACTTTATTCAAGAAGCTTCAGTTAGTGGGCTTATCTTTGCTCAGCTGGTAGTACTATTTCTTACACCAAATGACACCGGGTTGTAGTCATAGTGTATACCGTCTTCTCAAACAAAATCGTAAACTTTAAATGAAGACGTGATTAAAGTTTATGTACGTCTGGGGTGCAAATCAGTCTACTTCATTGGCATCAGATAAAGTACCAACAGAAGTAACCTGGTCACTTTTAGTACTGAAGTAATTAGCAGTATGTTTATTCGTATGATGCAAGACTTACAATTAGTGAAAAAAGTGTTATGTGGAAGGGGACCGGAATATCACGTGAAAGAAATTTTACGGTAGCTGCCTTGTACTGCAAGTTGGTGAAAGTTTGAGAATATTACCCATCACACAATTAATCAGTGCTGAAAGCCGAACTGAATTCTGCGTAGAATAATGAATTCAATGCCATAGATTTTTGAAGTAAGGACGACATCCTGTAGACCAATTAGCTTCATGTAATGCTTTCATAGTATAATGTGGGTTATATTGATCTTAAGTCTTTTTTTAGCTGAAATTTATAGCAGAAAATATATTTTGCTTCTGATTTTGCAGGTAGCAGTGTAAATTCTAAATAAGGATAAATAAATATAATTCAGCGCATCATATGAATTCAAAAATTAATTTGTTTTAACGCTGTGGAATGTTTTCGTACTTACCATTTCAACAACAGAAAATAATCTTCACCTTCAATCTTACATTATGCATAAGTTACTATTCTTTTTTTTTATATTTTCACTTACATGCAAAATTTATGGCGTAAAAAAAGCTACACAAACAGTTATAATATGTTGTTAGCTAAGTAACCGGAATTTAGCAGACATAAAAAAGCTGGGACAGTAATAAATCTTGATTGAAATGCTACGGAATATACCTTGACTTTGTTAGCTATTGAAAATTTAATAGGATAATTTGACTGACAGATGGTTTAAGCTTAACTGTACTACTACTGTTCAGTGAAGTGTATGCAGCGGTTATCTGAACATAAGTATGATCAGATGCACAGTTCTGTCCTGATTAATTCAATAAGTGATATCATCTAATAGACAGTTAGTATTTCACAGGTAATAAGCTTCCTTAAATTTTCGCGTTTTTTTTTAAATTTCATGGAGTGAGATTTCGACCGTGGCTAATATGAGTTTATAATTCATCGCATTTTGCATCTGTGTTCTTTTGAGATAGTCACATTTTCGTGTCCTTTATGGCCATATTAGCTGAAGTAGTAACCATAATCAATGGAGAATTAAAAGTTCTATAGCACTTTCAGACATGTGTATTGTATCTATGACTTTAAAATAATCCAGCTGATCCTTTGAATAGCAATTTTCGGCAGATTAAAATAAGCTCGCTAAATATTTGGGTTACTGAGACTGTGTAGGAACTTAGTATATACTGAGTGACCATGAAAAGTTAATGAATTTACAATGGATTGAGATTATATGTATATGATTCTTTAGTTGCCATAATTCTAACAGTTCTTGTTCGGCTGGTGATAAAAAATAAGTCCAGAGACAGAGATAAAGCTGCCTGATGTAGTCATCTTTTAATTTAATGTTGGCTAGAGTGTTTAGGCTTGTTAAAAACCTCATTCACGTGGAACATGTTCAACATATAGCAGGCTCTATGGTTTGACAGTATCACTCAGTTACTTAGGATTAAGTAGTCAGAGCAGGATTCAAACCTAGTTCCAATTAATGCTCTAGACAATTTCTTCAGCCAGATAACTATAACTCCATACAATAAATAAGAATTATATCTTAGTAAATGTGCGTATTCAGGTTCAGCGCTAACATTTAAAACCATTTGCTAGTAGGCTGTAACAAAATATGTAACAGATGTTTTACTAGTTAAAATTTTTGAAGTTGGTTTGTGAGGGTTAGTTTTGTTTTTACGAGTTGATCACGGATTGATATCACTCAGAAAACCATTGGAGACCAGAGAGTACTGGACAGCTGTTTCATACTAGTTTAGGAATCGTCGTCAGTAAGCACCCACTGGGATTCAAACCCAGGATCTTCCGGTTACAAGGCAAACCAGGCAACAGATCGTTTTATTACGAAAATCAACACCTATTTATATAAATTTCACACACATTATTATAGCCTAGTCAAGTAGACAAACGCAGTCTTCTGATTGGTTGTTTTCGAGTTCCTCGGAAAGTGGAGCCATCTATCTGCGAATCATATTTGCCTACGTTTAAGTTTGCTGTGACTGGTTGTTGAAACAGCCTTGTTCATATTTTCTCACGGCACATATTAGTGACCCAGACATTGACGTAGATTAATGTGAACCAATCAGCTAGCAGGCTGCTCTCACCACAATACAAGATATATATATATATAAGACAAGGTAATGGAATAATACATATAAGGTCACTTTACACAGACAAAGAATGTCTGACGAAGTCAGCTTCCTTAAATGTTCATATAGTTAGACATATTCTTCACCATCAAACTTTCCAAAGTGATTTAATATATCATTTATGCGACTTTGATGATAATGCACTTAAGTTTTCAGAAAATAAATTTATCCGCATATTCTGTGTAACCTCCATTTTAATTGTTCTTTCTTTTTTTCTTATGGTATTAACTATTTGCGTCATCAAATGTAGGACTTTCCGAATGTCTGTTCGAGAAGTGATATTTTCTGTAGACATTTGATAAATAATCCGCTTGCATGAGGTAAAATCGAAATCCCAGAATAAGTTTTAGTAGAAAAAGCATCATTCGTTACCTTGCACAGTTCAACTTTCAGTTGTTACAAAGCTACCATAACCTAATGTTATTTGTCTAATTTGCATATTAATCATGACAGACAGTGATACTAAGGAAACGATAGAATAATTACATCAATAAATAAATTGTACAACGTAAATCACATTTATCGGGATATTGACTATTAATATATGCTTCTTGACAAAACAATCAATTTATTTTAAGGTATTCCGATCAGTGTACTGTAATTGTTATCAGTCCATCAAAATTGGACACGAAAACTATCATATATATATATATATATATATAAGAGAGAGAGAGAGAGAGGGAGAGGAGAGAGAAGAAAGAGAGCCTTTGAATCTATTTTTGAAGTTCACCCCTAGGAACTTTTGTTGTAGTAATAAGAAAATAATTTCAGAAACAGAACTGAACCAGTGACTAAAACTGAGCATAGGTTTAACATATCTTATAAGTAGGAGAATCTTAAAATAGAAATGACACAACAAATTCATTTTTCAGCAGTTCACCAAGACATTAGGCATCAACAGGTAGATAGGTTTATGGCGAAGCTGATCCACAGAAAAAACAGCATCTGTGTCTACTCAAAAGTAATACCATACATCCTAGGTACAAGCACAAGTTTAAAAATGTCAAAATATTATATTATTGTCATCGCTCTCTTGGTTTTTGAGTAGAACATAGGACTTTAACAACATATCTCTATTTTAATCTGGTGACTGCAGTCGTCTTTAGCTTGCTCAACGTGTGACTATAGCCTTTTGTCTGGTTCTTCACGGGATCTCTTCTATGTCACTCTTGGAGCAAAACCCCACTAGTCGTTTCTGATTTGGGTTCTATTCGAGGGTCTGTATGCCTAGTGATGTCACTCAGCGGACTCCTCAGTTTGTGTCCAGTCAGTTTCCATTTTCATCCCCGTTTTTTGTGCAAAAAGGTTTTGAAAAGTTCCTCCTCAGAGATGCCTGTTATTAGTTATTTTTGGCCATCTAATTTTCAGTATGGAGCCAACGAAGGCAGTTAATGATAAGATTATGAAGCCTGTTAAAATGGCTTTTGGTGACTGCGTGCCCATTTAGAAAAAATGACTTGAAACTCATGTTGACATTCCAAATATTTTTGTTTATGCTATATCCAGAAGATTACCAAACTGATTTCAGAATGATGAAAGTCTGCTTCGCTCTGCTGATCACACATTTTGATACCTCCCTTGCCACCCATCCGTAGTTGAAACAACGCTTCTCATACAACTGAAGGAAGTAACCCTCTTCAGATTTCTCCCACTTACACTGATCATCAACTGTTGTTATTCGTTAAGTATCTTCATCACCTCTGTCCTGTCTATGCTCGCATGAGCTCCTTTCGTTAATGCCTACTCGCGCTGCCAAATTGTTGTTTCTAGCCTGTGAATCATCGAGTTTCAGCGGTATTATGCATAAATCATATGGAAGATACATATTTTCCAGTAGATTTATATCGATAGAACGTATTCATGAGTATCCACTCCCTATGGTCTCCCGTATCATCTAATCTATCATAATCACGAATATCATGGGTGATAGTCGTTAGCTCTGACTTACCCCCATATTCATTTCGAAGGCTTGGCTAAGTTTTTCGTTGCTGATTACGTGATATGTGTTATTGTCACATAGTTCCTGACTGGCACTGATGAAGATGCATGAAGATGTATTGTTTAAATACTGACTGTTGCTTGTTAATATATTTCTTAAATGAAGTGAATAATAATTCCGCCAAATACAAATTCCTGAAATCATCCCTCTCTGTGTTTTGGTTGAGTTCTTGTAATTCGATCATCTCGAAATTCTAATACTACTATTACAAAAAATTACATTTTGGCGTCGCAATGGAAATGAATAACCTTGGAAAGTTTCCTACAAAATGTTCACCGCGGGAAATTGCTGATTATCTTGAATGCTTCGATGCATGGCGCATGTCAAAAAGTGTTCGGGATGACAAATTTCCAGCTCATTTCATTACTGCTATTCGGCTAGATGCATATACCCTAGTGAAGACTCTGTCGTTTCCAGATAAACCCATTTCTCTGCCATATGATAAGCTCCGTGAACTTCTGATAAATCACTTCCATATAACTACTTTTGAGACACGAGAGAGGGCTCAATTAAAAAAACTGGTTCGTGCTCCCAATCAGAAGATTAGAGACTTCATTCTTCAACTTCAAATACAAGCTTCAAAGTGCATCTTTGGAGATCAGCTGCATACTCAACTATCTGATCGTTTAATTGCTGGAATCAATATTCCTAAGTAAGAGAAAGAGTTAATTCAGATTCCTTCCTGTACCTTTCAAACTGCTAAAGATTTATGTATTACATATGAAGATGTCAACAGTGAATACTCTGCTCCCACTACGTCAGTATCTGATGTCATGCTGTCCAAAGTCGAAAATACAAGTGTTCATGGAAAGCAATCCAAACTGCCGATCACAGGTAATAGAATGCAGCGAGAGATCAAAAACATTAAACCGTGTTTTTCCTGTGGAAAGATTCATCTACGAAGCACTTGCCGTTTTCGGAGTGCTAAGTGTCATAATTGTGGTAAAGTTGGACACATCAAGACTGTTTGCAGAAGTTCGAATGCTTATGTTACTTAGAATTGTTATAATTCTCCTAATCTGTCTGGCAAAGTGGAGTCACTGTGTCTTTCAACTTTTCAAAATACTCAACCTCATCCAATGAAAACCTTCACTACAAGTTCAGCAACTCAAGCGTCAACTGTATCACGTGTTTTCAACAATGAAATAGTCGAGTTACAATGCAAACTGTCGAAAACACGAAAAAAGTGAGTGAAATGGAAGCTGGCTGGTTGTCCATTCGTCAACAGCTGACTAAGACGAGAGAGCAACTGATTAAAATGGAGGAATTGCTGCATATGTATAGATTGCGTCTGTTGAATGCAGAACATACAAGTACCCATGAAAGTCCTGCAAAACTATTCAAATCTCGGATTCTCAGAAAGCATCTGATGTCCACGACTTCTGATGTACATTATTACAGAGGGAATGATTATAGACCTTCTATTGGTATCATACTACAAAGAATGGGAAATCGAATGGTGAAGATATTAGACATCGAAGATAATTCAGTTCATAACAGACACTTGGATCAAGTGAGAATAAATGAGGGAGGTCGTTCCGATTATGATTATAATGACTCCACTACTAATCCTGACTTTGTAGATAATTCAGAAATAAGTCTAGATGATACTGACGGAAATAATATCACAGAATCAGTTAGAAGATCGCAGAGACTGGCAAGCAAACCGCGATATCATTATAAATACGCGAGGAGATATTCGACGTGTGGCGGATGTGGTGATTGACAATTTCTATCTCTGTATTGTTTAAATACTTACTGCTGATTGTTAATATGTCTTATATGAATTGCATTATAATTCTGCTAAATACAAATTCCTGAAATCATCCCTCTCTGTCTTTTGGTTGAGTTCTTGTAATTCGATCATCTCGAAATTATAATACTACTATTACAAAAAATTACAACAATAGAGTTGCCATTTGGTCCACACACGATTCCCTTTTCCTA
Source organism: Trichobilharzia regenti (assembly GCA_944472135.2). Lineage (NCBI taxonomy): Eukaryota > Metazoa > Platyhelminthes > Trematoda > Strigeidida > Schistosomatidae > Trichobilharzia > Trichobilharzia regenti. Next base: position 52,880,820 of record OX235263.1, read on the forward strand.
ACTCTAAATTGTTCTGGTCGGAATTTTGTATCGAGAGCGTCCCTTAGTCTCTCAGAGACCCAATATTTTACTCTATGCGGACAACAGAATATCCACGTTCTAGTTTTTGTAATGATTTAAAGTCTATCTCTTTGATAATTTAACAAGGTGGCCCTTTTTACAGCTGGTACGTGCCTTTCATTGTTAGCTTTTTATAATAGTGGCGTGAGGATATCCACTGAGGTATCTGAATCCCTTTTTAATGCTTCTAGAGGATTTCAATCCGGTCTTGTTGCATTTCTTGCTTCCAATAACCTTATGGCATTAAAGACTTTTGCTTGGACACTAGTAACTAGTGTGACGTTTCTAGTCCTTTCTTTGGTGCAGACTGAATTTTAACAGTCAGGTTTGCAATGTGGCTACCATTCTAGGTAGCTGGACATCACGGTGCACATTGATTTGATGATATGAGTTGGTTGGATGCAATCGGCAGGAAGCCTTGGACCTAGGTTTCTTGCTAGTTGGTAGTCATCGGCAAGGCGTATCTGCAACCTTGAAGGAACTCATGTCCCTTCTGAGATTCGAACCCACGTCACCCAGTGCTGCAGTCAAAGACGTTACCACTGAGCTATTCGGACTCACGATTGACCTCCTGTAGGGCTTTTGCTTTTGTCGGAGGATTGTTGTTCACTGGGATTTCTGTCGCTGTTGATGGTACTTCTGGACGGGTTGTAGTTGGTGACCGGTTCACTGTTTTTCTAGCTTCGCCATTTGATAATCGGTTCTCTTGACCACTTTGCTTTGGTTTTATATGTGATAATCTCTTTCTAGATGGTGATCAATCAGGTTATCTGATTTAGTGTTTCATGGTATCTTTCACCTCTGACCTGTTCTGCTTCAGTTGCCATTGTGTCTCAGAATCGTCTTTTGTCTTTCGTAGCACTATTCTTAATTCAGGACGTTTAAGATTGAACTGAAACATAGGAACTATGTGAAGGATGTTTTCCTTTGTTTAACCTGTGGTTTTTTATATGAGTCTGATTCCATGTTTCAATATGTGAGTGTTAGAATATTAGGAGTGAATTTTAACAAAACCTTCTATGACACTGACGTTTTACCCTTTAATATCATTATTATTCTACACCATTTATTTCTTATTATTGTGACAAACGTTATGTCAATTGCTATCATATACTTCATCAACTATAAGAATTCCTTCCAACTAAAATACTTTATTTGAACAGTTTATATTTTTTCCTATAAACTTCAAATTTATTTAAAGCATACAATTTTAGAGTTGAAGAAATATGTTCATTATTTTGTTAGTGCGAACTATAGGCTCTAAACTATAGTCATATGGCTCTGGTTGAATTAAGGTTTTCTTAAACAAAAATCTTGAAAATTCGTAATATCACCCATCGATCATGAAATAAGTTCAACACGGTGAATATTCTGCACTAAAACAAGGAAGGCATTGTATCAACTGAAGCGTAACAACTATAATTTGAACTTTTTATACCTGAAGACGAATGATCAAGGATACAGTCTGCCTATCCTTTTGGATTATTGCAGGTTTAGAATACTTATCTTTTTTTAAAAAAATCTTATACTAAACGCAGAATTCATTTTGGTCGCTGGTATAAATGATAAAATCACATAAGTAGATGGGAAGGAAACGTTAAAAACTATGAAGATATGAAGTAAAATAAATAAGGCAGTTTTCAGTTTATTTCTTTGAAACAAAGTTGAGAAATAAAATTTCAACGGTACTAGAAACTATTACATCTAGCTGAAGATGACAGAACAGAACAAAGTGAAGATGTTGATGTGGTTGTGTTCTCTCAGCTGGATTGTTAATTTGCAAAGCTTTCATCACCTTACTGGGTGACATCTTCAACAACAACAACAACAATTTCGCTTTATTCCAGAAACAGTACTTGTGGTACAGTGTGGAATTTTCAGCACATATCTACAATATTGCATCTAATTTCATCGTACATTTAAAAGGAGTATTACAAAAAAATAATAAATATAAAAAAACACAGAAAAAACCAAAAAAGAAACAGAAATAACAAAAAAAACAAAAGAAAAAAATGCAAATAAAAATACCAAGTAGAAAGGAAGATAAACACAAATAATGAAAAAATATTTCAGTATTGGTTAGTGGAAGCTATGATATGTGTATGCGTGGTGAACAGTAACAGCTATAATCATACAAGAAATTATGAGATGTTCTTAAGAATGTTTATAGCCAAGATGATCAGTTAATTTGATTGAACAACACTAAACAATCATAAAATAAACATTTCAGGTTGTGTTTTTTTTATTGTCAGCACTAATGCGGTGTTTGTAGTGGTAGTGTGAGTAATCATGCATAATACAAAATTTTTAAGATGGTGATAGTGGCGTTCACAAACAAGATTGTCAGTTAAATAGTGCCGAACAAAGAACAACCACAAAACTAATATTACATGATGGTTAATGACAGGACAATTTTTAATAATCATAGTGATAATATAGTCGGACCCAGTAGATATACAAAAGAAGGAATAGAGTAAAGTACAAAAAAGTAAGCCAATGATAATAATATTAAGTAGCTAAGTATGTTTAAGAAGGTTGTTCACTATAGAGTACAAATAAGAGAGTATAAGGGGGAAATAACAAGGGCCAAAATTATGTTATTAACAACAAAGCAAGTCATAGGTTTCACGCTTAACATTGTCTCTGTCACTTAGAACACGGGCCAAATATGGTATCGTTGAGTTCCTATACTTGGTTGTACGAGCATATATTATTTTGTACTGATTTCTGGTTCTACCTGATGAGATGCGAGGAGAGAGTTGGGAATAGAGGGGGTGTTGGGGGTCAGAGAGTATGGTTTTAGACCATTTCTCGCATGTATTCAGATGCTTATCCACTAATGTTGTGACGAGCTGACTGAGTTTTACACCGCTAGTCCTACTAACTACCTTCAACATCCTTCTCAGGATGGTATAGTCCTTTTTCAGTAACCCAGGAAAGACTAACGGGGAACAGTAAAGTAGAATAGGTAGGATACGAGAGTTGACAAATTGTGAAAGCAGAGGTTGAGGGACTCCAGTTAGTCTGAGTTTCTTAATGTAGTAGGTTAGACGAAACACTTTCTTGGAAATCATTTGGATATGAGATGACCAGGTAAGGTCGGAAGATATAACTAATCCGAGGTATTTTGCATTAGACTTTGTTTCAATTATAGTCCCCTCAATTCTACAGGCATCATGAGTGCTTACTAGTGTTTGTAGATCTCGTTTATGCCTAAAGGAGAAGTCGACAGTCTGGCATTTTGAGGGATTCAGCATGAGGCCATTTAGTTTAGACCACTGACTGATGTCCGACAGGAAGCTATTTAATTTGAAGCAGTCTGACTGAGACTTAACGGGAAGCGAAACAGTCAGGTCATCTGCATATTTGACGAAGTTGATTTCGTCTGAGAGAGGTAAGTCATGTAAGAAGAAGGAAAAGAGAAACGGCGAGAGAACAGCACCCTGAGGAACACCAGCTTCAGTAAGCAAAGGAGAGGAAGCTACACCATTATATACCGTGTACTGCATCCTATTGGAGAAGTAAGAGTGCAGCCAGTTGATAGCCCAGGACTCAGTTTGTGTAAGGCTAAGCTTGTTTAACAAAAGGCCTCTAGGTACAGAGTCAAAAGCAGATGTGTAATCAAGGAAAGTACAACGGACATACTTGGCCCCTTTGTCTAAGGAGGATACAATGTTGTGATGAAACACAGCAGCAGCATCCAAAGTACTTCTACTCCACAAGATTTTTCTGAACGTTTCGCCGTGTAAGCCACAGCTTCTTCAGCAGATTTATTCGGATTATAATTAATCATCAAATGATTAATTATAATCCGAATAAATCTGCTGAAGAAGCTGTGGCTTACACGGCGAAACGTTCAGAAAAATCTTGTTTTGATTTTCTTAACACGCTGGGATTAATTTAAATAATTTATAATGAATCAATCTGACTCGGCGCTCAAATTATTCCAGGAAATTCGTAACACCTACGGTCTGGAAACGTATAATCTTACTTCTACTCTGTTTGTAAGCAAACTGCTTTGGATTGTCTGAGAAGCTTAGGGAGGGTACGAGATTTTGTAACAGTAATTTCTCCATCAGTTTCAAAAAAGGAGAGGTAATGGCAATTGGTCTAAACTTAACACTATCTCCAGAACCAGACTTGGGTACAGGGATGATGGTGACCTTGGACATGATTGGTTGTTTTTGTATATTTTCACACCTTCTAGGCTACTCGTATTGGAACTGATTGTTTCTTTGACTTGAACTTTGACCCTTTGACCCCTTGATAACATCCAAGGTCACCAGGAGAGATGATTAATAAACTCGTGGAGAAATCTGAAAGCTCACTTCAAACTGGAGTATGCACTGAAGATGTCACCCAGTAGGGTGATGAAAGCTTCGCAAATTAACCATCCAGCTCAGAGAACACAACCCATCAAAATCATCTACCTGAGCTACAAATCTTCCCTATCATATCTAAAGTGGAGATGTGTTGGTGAAGCCCAATGTTCCCCTAACAACCCAAGGCAGTATTAATAATAGTAATAGAACGTATTACGCTGGATTTGCTATATGATGCAAAGGTTAATTACAATTTTTAATAATCGGAAAGGATTACTTTAAAAATTTAACAATGGAACATTCTGAATGCAGCAAGAATCGATGTGAATCATACATAAAAATATAATCCAACTGGCAGTTGTAATTACTTAGACTACAGTGTTGAGAGATATACTGTAATGTGTCACTGTATACAGTAGGTATTTAAAGGCAGAATTTTGCTTTTACGGGAAAGTAAATCCATAATGTTTATTTCTTTATTTATACGCAGCAAATAAGATTTTTATCAGCTCTGGGATAATAGGCATTTTAGGTTTTTAAATGAACAATAATATACACCCAATATGTTTACAAAAAACAATGCACAGAAAACAAATTTGCTGAATGCGATGAGAAACTGAGCATTTTTTTTATTTTATAGAAAAGTTAATATGGAATTGATAAAAGTACACGACAGATAGACACCAGACTAATGTATGCAGTCTTTCTAAAGTATGCGTTTTTCATAGGCAGTTTATGCGCATATGTCTACATATTTTGGTTTTTTCTGGGAGAGATAAACATTAATTGTCAAAAAGTGAATTTATTTAAAGTATACACTTTTTTTTCTATAACTGTCAGTAGAAAAATGCAATGCCTACCTACATACTATCTATAAAGCATTAGATTCATTTTTATATTCCATTCATAATTCTTAAATAAGAGCGGGACGAATAACATGACCAAATATTTGATCATATTTTCTCTACTCTTGACTGGCATTTAAGTAAACCATTTAGACGAAGCTTACAGTTGACTAACAGCTTAGTAAAGATAAGCATAAAAAAAGCATGTTTTTATCCAGTCAAATGTCGAAAGTCAGTCAGTATTGAAATAGATTCAAACGGTAGCGTCTGCTGTAGTAAATACTTCGTCATATAAAATTGGAACGGATGCTGAACAAAGAGTACTCTTTTCGATAGATTCATCATCAGGCTCTACAGTTATATAGACATTATAGTGAATGAATGAGTTAGTGTTATGAACAACATTAATGTTTAAATAACATCAAATCAATATTGATAGATTACAGCTCAATAGCATCAACATAAAATAAGCTGAATGTCAGAAGAATTAAGAAGCATAATATTGCAAATTCATGAGTTTATAGTTTCTACTGAAGGCCAGGGCAATAGTAGGAGCTGGACTTACTTCTTTTGAACACAGAGAGCTGCTTGTTTGAGGTGAATCGCGATAGCCTCTGCTGTTTGGAGCATGCGGTGCTTCGGTATTTTTGACAATTTATTTGGCACCCGGTATATTATAGAGAAGGACTCTACTACGCTGGCTTTGTGGCAGTTTTGCACCAGATTTTCCAATATCGAGCTGTTAAATAAATATAAAATTGGACAAAAAGTAGTAAAAAACAACAGATTGCATCGAAATGCCCAAGTGTTTTGTGTAGTCAAGACTAATGACACAGAGTTTTGAGTGGAACATAGTCTTTCAAAAACATATCTCCATTTCACTCTGATATCTGCAGTTGTTTCTAGCCGGCCCCACAACTGACACCCAGGTCACTCTTAAAGCAACACCCAAGTTGTCGTTTCCCATTCAGGTTTCCCTAGAAGAACCAGCGTGTGATGTCACCCGATAGTTTCCTCAGCGTGCGTCCAACTCATCTGCATTTTCTTCAGTATATTTGTCGAGCAAAACATTCTTGGTTGGTATGTTGCCAGAATTGTTTAACATAAAGTATATACATTATTAAAGAAATGGCTTTTATTCTGTTAAAATATTATATTATTAATGTTTCCTTTAGTTCATAGAGGGCTTCAGCCACACGTTTCCAATGTTTTCGGTTCTATGCCAATGTTTCCACCTGGCTGCACATCTGCCCACATGATTTCATCTCCTATTCACATGATCTCCTCCATGTCACCCTCGTACTGGCGACCAATTCATCGCTTCCCGTTCAGGTTTCACTCGAGAGCTTACCTTGTGATGTCACTCAATGATTTGTTTTCTCAGAGTGTGGCCGATCCACACCTATTTCTATCTGCATATTTGTTGCACAATCAGTTTCAGGTTGGTACACTCCCAGATATTCCTGTTGCTGATCTTTTCTGGCAATGTGAATCTGTCAACATAGTTGATGTGAAAAAAAGTCTTGAATTATTTGTTCAGCTTTTATCCTACTGTGTAGGTGTTTTTGAGTAGCATGTTAGATAAATACTATGAGTGGTGGGTCAATTACTATAATCCACTCGCTTCATTCCATATCTATTAAAGTTTAGTTCTTATTGTTAGTATTAATCAGTAAAATGCGATATCGAAATAGTATAAAATTGTATCGTACAAAAGTTAAGATAATAATGATCTCTGTAGGCATCTGAAATAGTATCATCCATCTTCTGTTATATGAACCTGGATTTATAACGATCAGTTCCATTTGTTGCACAGAAGGCAACGAATTCGTATATACTTTTCTATAAATCTCACGTCGTCATGGAGTGATATCATGAAAACCTGTAATAATTTAGTGTGGCTTTATTGCACATTTTCTCTATCTAATTCTACTGCTATGATCGCTGCATGTCGCAGCAGGTCATTATTGAGCCAGCCCAAAAAAAATCCATATATATATATGCATTATACTTTTTTATTATTGTTTCCTTGGGTTCCTAGTGGAACATAGGGCTTCAACTGCACGTCGCTACTTGCTTGTCTTCCTTCTGCTGTACTTTTCATCTGTATCCATGTTAGTCCACACTCTTTCAACTCCTCTTCACACGATCTCCTCCATGTCACCCTTGCACTGACGTCCCACTCGCCGCTTCCCTTTCGGGTTACACTCGAGCAATGGCCTGACGCGCGATGTAACCAAGCGGCTTCCTCTGCGAGTGTCCAACCCATCTCCATCCACTTTCTCCTACATATTTGTTGGCTGGCGATTCGTTCTTTTTTTGTTTGTTTCCATAGTTTCTTGTTGGTGATTATTTCCAGACATCTGATCTTAAGTATAGAGAGAAGACAGTTGTTGGTTGATAAAGGTCTGTGTTGGAAATATTCTTTGTCACCCGCCCGCCAAATTTCTGATCTGTATCGAAGAACTGACTGACTTAACGTTTCTATTGAAAATCCGACCGAATTTTCTTGTTGATGGTGAGTTGAGTGACGAAGATTTCCGGATTGATTTCAGGTTGATGAATGTGTTTCTCGCCTTCCCGTTTCTCGTTAGATTTGACATTCTCGTCCGTTCCGACTGTCTGTAGTTGAGACAATGCTCCCTAGATAAGTGAATGAAGTAACCTCGTTCAAATCCCTCCCGTTGATGGTGATTGACGCTGGATGTTGGTGCTGTTGTTGTTGTTGGCTGGTTATTTTCATAACCTCCGTCTTGTCTGTGTTCACCTGGAGTCCTGTCTTCGCCGGCTGCTTCTTTGACCAGTTTGTCGGTTTTCGCTTGTAAGTCTTCGATTTTGTGTAACATCAAACATAAATCATCCACGCGCGAAATCCAGGTCTTCTAGGTTCTTCACGTCGGTCAGTCCAGGATATCCCTGTCTTCTCATTTCCCACTCACTGTCTGACGCATAATCCAGTCCACCACAGTTAGGAATATCATTGGTGATAATCAGCCAGCACCCTTGTCTAACTCCTGTGTTTACTCCAAACGCCTCACTGAGTTTTTCGTTGCGGATCACTTGACATGTGCCATTGTCGTACAGCTGTTGAATAAGGTTGGTGAATATTTGGGCGCTGCACGTCGTAGTACTCGAGTAGTTTCCAAATTACTTCGCGGTCAACGCTGTCGAAGGCCTTCTCAAAGTCTATAAAGTTGAGGTAGAGGTTTGATGTTCATTCCATGCTTTATTCGATGATGCGTAGAGTTGCAATTTGGTCAGAACATGATTCACCTTTCCTGAATCCAGCTTGTTCTGGTCGGAGTTCTGTCTCCAGTGCGTCCTTCAAATCTCTCCAGGATGATGCGACTCAGGATTTTACTTGGCGTCGACAGGAGCATGATTCCTCTCCAGTTCTTGAAGAGTGAGGCGTAAGTCGCCCTTCTTTGGTAGTTTCACGAGGTAACATATATATGCATACAAATACATATTGTACTCTTCACAGGTGATGATAGCATCACTTCCAATTCATTTTACATTTAAAATATCACTGAGTTGAGCGTGAGCTTCTTTGAGTTGTTTAATATATTCTAGAACTATGTTGGGATCAACTTTTTGTATCACAAAGGCAGAAGATCTTAACTTGTGTATCCACTAGCACATACGAATTATTCGTAGCTGATATCTAGAATACGAAATTGTCTAGACCATTCAGTATTTTATATTTAGGTCGTCTCACTTAATTGTTGAAAAACAAAACATTCCTAAGCGTAAAACCTGCAATATAACGAATCATACAATCAGGTAAATCCCTTTACAACCTGTTAAATCTGTGCATCATGTCATACTCTTTTACGGAAATACAGAAAAAGAAGGAAAACTTTCAGTTTTATTCCGTGTGTATACATTCAACAATTTCTACACCTTATGTCTCATTGTGCGTAATGGTAGCACAGTTTTACGGGTTGGGAATGGCTAACAGAATCACTGGGTTTTTTTTCGGAATAGTTGTATTAAGTTGCTTTAAATAGTAATACGTAGGTAAAGAGTTAGTTGACATAGTATCTAAGACAACAAAGGGGAATTATTAGTATTAACCGGCGATCAATAAAACCAGATCTTAGGTGAAGTGCTATTTAAGTGATGAATGCTGATGTACGCAGAACATTTATGAAATCCAAGATACTTTCCTACTAATTCGAAGTGCATAAAGTGATTTGTGGAAAAGAGAAGAAGTTTGTTTTTTGCCATATGTTTCTATAATAAATTTCATATTATTTTGCTTATGTATGAGACTATAAATGTTAAAAGTTCTAGAAACATTTAGAGGTGAAGCCGTTTACTTAATGCAGCCTAAATGGTAAGGCTGTGTGTAAGTTTACTGGTTCTTTTATTTCACCAATAATAAAGATCTCTACAGTGATACAGCTTGTTTCCGTTGACATGTTTATTGATTCGTTTTACGTAACAAAAATTAGTGCTAATGTTTTTTTCGTTTAACAGAATGAAAATTCCATCAGGAAAATGTCACTACATCTGTTTTAGATTTAAGATGAATTCAGTATTTTTTTTATCTACGCACTTATCTACCATTTCATTGCCTTTATTGGAATTGTATGAATGGAAAAGTAGATGCAGGCTACTTCTAAATCTTTTACATATAAAATGTTTCAGTAGAAAAATTACTAATTATATTTCTTCGTTATTCTTTTGATTTAGTTAACAGCAATTTATCAGAAATTGATTTTTGTTTGTGCTTTTTTTAGAAGAGTTGAATATGAGATGAATTTTGAAGTTGTTTAAATAACGATATTCAGATTTTAAAAATTCATGACAGCTCAATGCTTCTGTATGGTTTACAGACTTAAAGAGCTTGTCACCAAAACCATTCCCAACAGTCCGTTGAAACCTTAAATCAACAGTTGCCTTCGTTGAGTTTTCTTCCTTCACGTTCCCAGTAGAACATAGGGCCTCAAGCTAGTGACTTGAGGTTTCCGTAGCAGTGTTTAAGTTTACAGGATGGGATTGCTAGCCTCATGCCCATCCTTTCCTCTTTACCAGCATTATTTCTGGCTTAGCGAGGTAAAGGAGTGCGTTGGCTGGAGATCGAACCCTGGACCATATGGATGGTCGGCGGCGTCCTAACCTCTGTGCCACCGACACCTTTCGTTCAGTACTGAAGATGAGACGGCCAATGAAGATTAGGAAAAAGAATTTCTACTAAAGAACCAACTAAGAATCTATCACCCAATAAATATGGCGAAGGGAAGGGAGATGGACTGAACAGACGCTAATAAAATAGTTTAGTGACGTTGTGCTCTAAGCAGGCCGTCTAGTGAAACTTGGATGAGAAACGATGAGCTGAGTGTCAACGAGTGACATGGGCGAGATGCTGTGAGGAAGGAATGATAGCTTATGGTCATTTGTGGAGCAAGCTACAAAGGACGGAAGAGAATTGAGTAAAGTGGAGATGTGTTGCTGAAGCCCTATATTTCACTCACAAACAAACACACCGGTGACAATAATACAATAATTTGATGACTTTAAACTTTTGTTTATACTTGAGATGCATGGTACATTTTTCTAGCAGATATGGATGTTCAGGTGTTGGTTTGTAGGGATTTGATTGGTTACAAGATTTCATCATGAGCTGACATTAGTTAGTGAACCATTGGAAAACCTGGGAGTACTGGACAACTGTTTCGTCCTAGTTTGGAACTCTTCAGTAGTACGCACCCACCGGGATTGAACCCAGGACCTTCTAAGTACAAGGCAGGCTCGTATACGGTTAAGCCACTGGGACCTGATCCAATGGATCATGAATTCTAACTTCTGGCGATTCACGACATAGCGCGACCCCTAGCCAATGTCTTCGGCGAGTATTTACACCCCAATGGTCATGACTTCTCACTAGAACCCCAGGTAACTCCCTACCTGAAATGAATGTTCTACTCCCTGTGGATCAGCTTAACCCTAAGCCTGAGTTTCAGTTCATATTGTTTCACTGAGATTCTGAAAAATGAACTGGTTTCATCATTTCTCTTTTAAGATTCTATTACTTGTAACATATGTTAAATCTTGGATTTTAGGTTTAATCTCCACTTCATCCCTTCTGATAAAATTATTTCCTTATGACTGCAAAAACAAATGTTAAAAGTGAATTCCAAAAATAGATTCGAAGGCTCTCCATTCTCTCTCAGTATATATATATATATATATATATATATATATATATATATATATATATATATATGTTACTATTGAAGATCAGAGTGTCATGCATCCAATATGAAGTGTTTGGGTGAGTTAATCAAACTAAACGGCCAGGCAGTAGAACTATAGGACATTTAAAATGTTTTCTGTAAACCCTTTTGCTACTCCTGGAATAAATTCCCACTGCATTCTTTAATAAAGGTGATTGTTGCGATCTTGTAATTATATTATTGCTATTTCACAGCCTTTGTGATAACGTCGGTTGCAAGTTAAGCCTTTTGGCATATCACCAAGATTCTACGAAAACGTGCATGCTCATTTACAGTAACCTGTCAAAGGCGGAAATCATTCAGAATATCATTAGACCATTTTAAATACAATAAACAAGAATAAATCTAAATCCGATTTCACTTACAGTCGTATGCAGAATACTGTCAGATCAAAACCTGTTAATAATTCTGTGAGTCGTTAGATTGTCTGTACGCACTAGCAACCTCATCTCAGCCTCATTCAACTGGAATTCAAAATTTCCTAACGCCAGTTGAAGGAAGCTGGTTTATCGGTTGACGTTCAGCGTAAATGCTTTAAGGAATAAATTTAAGTCTATAATATCCTCTACAAATTTACATCAGAATAAGACCAGAAATATATACCTTAATACAAGACGCTAAAAACATACTCATGTGAATAGGACGCTGTATCTCTTTCTGAGAATTATGCTTGTGGAATATTTTAACAGATGCATAGATTTGTGAGATAATTTGCAAATTAAACAACAGAAACATTTATTTCAACGCCCTAATTTTATTATACTACGCAAAGACACGCATTTTGACGTCATAGAATATCTTAAAATCACTTGATCTGTAAACATTATTGTGTATGCCTAAATTCAGAGGACATAAGAATAAAAGCGATTCTTGCTTAGCTAATATATTCTTTGTATTGTGCAATATATGGTCGTGATGGAGGGGAGGGGGAGGAGAAGGTGGTGAAATAACTTTAAACTCTGATCATTTGATGAAGATCATTACCATCATTGTCATAATCACAATTCAAAGAAATGCTATTTCAGCTATCCTTTAATTGTGAAACTATTAGTGTCTAAAGGTATATAAATAGTATTGCCATTTTGCATACACACGCATATTGGTAATGTGTTAATGAATGTTTCACGTCTTATTTTTCAGTATGAAACACATTTAAACATCTTAAAATAGCAATCTTTAGAAAAACACAACTATGAGAATAAAAACAAATAATTCTTATTATAATGTGGACGATTTATACACTTAGAAACAATATTTTTGCTTTAGACAAAGATTTGTTTGTTTAAACCATGTATTTTCAACGATTTGTTCAATCACGGTATATACACATTTGATATTAGGGAATAGAAAGACAGTTGCATCGAAGAAAATGTTGTTTTCGACGAAGTCATCAAGTAGGCTGTACATTGATGTATTTATAATAAATAGGTAGGAAATTTCCAGAATAATTTCTGGTCATGGGTCAGAATAATAAAATTACAATTAGGAATTAAAATGCCATAATAAACAGGAGGATGGATTAAGCTCAGACAAAGTAGCATCATAATTACTAATAATAATAAATATTGTGCAGTTGGGGGTTAGACGTTTATAAATAACAAAAAATAGACAGGATGTTTGGTTAAATAATCTAGTGGGATCATAACTTATTTGAGGCTCTTGTCTATGGTGGAAAACGGTTTTCCACCTTTGTTCATAGACAAGAACCTCAAATCAAAGAAGACTTCCGAACAAGTTCAGTCCATCCCGAAGAAGGTACTTCTGCTTAATCTAGAATTTAGAGGTGACAGTGAAGCAGAAATCTTTCATAAGCGACGCTCCAAATCTCTGAGAAGGACATACTTCGGTGCAAGCCTATGACTAACGTTTTCCTGCAAGAAACTGTTTAGCTAGAACGCGAAAGACAAGCTGTCGAATTGGGCTACTTCAACGTGCATATACCAGTTTACTTGCTCTTACGGAGCTGAGTACATCGGCCGTACCATGCGCCAACTTGAAAAGCGCCCTCATGAACACTATACAGCCTGGCTAGTAAAAAGAGAGCAAAAACGTGTATATAGTAAAGTGATAGAACACCTGGTCAATTCAGAACATTCAGCGCCATTCGAAAAATCCTTCAAAATTATATACAGGGCTCGTTCAAACCTATGAAAGAGAGTAAAATTAGGACATCTAGGATAGCCAAGGCAACGAAAAATATTTATTGCATCAAGTGTCTTTCGTAAATATGAAATATTTCTTTCAAATCTTATTCTTTACTCATACTGATGGGTGTCTAACTTTTATGGCTTGGTAAATTCAACATTGTAAACCTGTCCATGTTGATACTTGTGGCATGATCAATTTGATTGACCGTTGTTTTCTGAGCTTAATGGTTTAGTTGGGAATCATTTATTATCCTCCTCGATAACATCTTCTTCGTTTAAAGACTGAAATAAATCTACCCTAGAGACAAGTTTTCTGCGTCATTATATGATCACAACTATTTGAATCATCGTTTAACGGGGAATTTTTGGAAACATCTAGACTTCATAAAACTTATACAGCTGTCACTTACAAGATTAATACACATGCATATCTATGTAGTTACCTGAGAAGTGAAGTCTCTGTGCGACATTCATGTTGTTCAAAGGTATGAAAGGAGCACAAAAATGCTAGTTATGCCAGTTTTTTGTCTTCATAAGAGCGAATTTCTTAAATAGTTATTCACGCGGGAATCAAGTGTCAAAGTTTATCCATTTTCACTAAAAAGGTGAATGTGTAGATGATTAAAATATTTATCCGGATTAAAAATATTGTTATCCATATAGTCACCTAAGTCGACTTAGAAAACGGATTTAAGAACGATGTCATATATCAGAAGTGTTTAACATAATGAAACTTTTACTGTTCAAATGGAAACAGCCTAAGAAAAATCATTAATGTCTTCCTGCTAGAAAATTAGACCTTTAGTATATCGGTTAGTTTTAAATGGACAATAAGTAGTGAGTTATTAATGTAATGCATCAAGTGCCATGTAACCACCATGTTTGGTAGCTGCGACTGCAGCATTGGCTGACCCAGTTTGGAATCTCAGAAGGGATATAATTTCTTCATGATTGCAGATATACCTTGGTGACGAATGCCAACAAGCACGAAAACTAGGTTCGAGGCTTCCTTCCTGCCGATAGCTTCCAACTTGCACACTTTCCTAACTGTTATGCAAGATTTGTTCTTGTCATTTTCTACCCTTACTTCCGAATTCTGAAGATGCCTGGAGACTGCGGGGAATAAGAGGCTCCAGCAGCTACATCAAACTTTCTGGTGATAAATTTACCCCATACGAGTATACAAATAAAGTTTAAGTAAGGATAGGTTAGAGGTAAAGTAGGATATTCACCTAAAATTCTGTTTGTAATCATAAACTTGGAAATTTAGCTTTCATATAGAACTCGGTGAGCAGCAAAGCAGTAATATGTTTAGCGTTCTTTTCAGTTAACCAGTTGAGAAATTACAAATGATAATTATTAGCATGTTAACGATAAACGTTCCATCATGGAATGATTTCATCTGAGAAAAGAACACAGTGATGCAATCATCAGTAAGTAATGCTGTATCATTGTGTGCTTTTATCGAATGAAGTTATTCTTCGATGGAATTATACCTTACCACAGTGCCTAAATTTTTATTCTTATATGAACGATATACGTTTCTTACAAACACTTCAGAAATATTAATTGCAAAGTGTGACTTATAAATATTTTAGTAACTTCATGACTGCAATATTCATTTAATTCTAATGATCTCATATGCTTTATTGAATAATAGAGAATTGTTTAAGAAACTGTTTTATTAGTTAGCTAAGCTTTTCATAGAACATCGCTGAGTGTTTGATTCACCTATACTGCCAAGAATTATGAATCACATGACTCATCATCAAAGTTTATTCTTTTTTTGTACAAAAGCACATATGATATAATCTTTATTACATACTATATTTACTGACAGGTGTGCTGAAAACTGATTAAACAAATAAATGTTTGTTAAACCAACACCTTAGAAGGAATTGTCTTATGAGCCATACTTCACAGTCTACATAAAAACTGTGAGTCGTTTGTGTGGGTGAGTTATGATGAAGACCTTATGAGTCATTTTATGCCTTAATGACACACACATAACCACATGAAATATAACTAAAGTCATGCATTTTGTAAAGCTAATGTAAAACTTAACACGAAGAACCATTCTATTGCTGATAAATTCATGTTTAAATTGTACAATTTAAAGCACTCCGTTTATATATGCAACAAGAAATACATGAAACAAGGTTGGAGAGGTATTTCAATCATGTCAGAACACTTTTGAAGTAGTTACTTCCATAATTTGTGCTCAACAATTTTCTTAAATCACCAAAGGTTTTTATATTCTGATAAAGTCTATTTTTGAAGTCAGCACGCTTGTTTCACGGTCAAATTAGAATATTAAAAACACTCATATTTCAAAAAGAAGCACTAGTTAGTGGATTTCATTCTTTGCAATGGTATTTGGTTTACTGGTTTCAAACAGCGGAAGTTTCTCCAATATCAGACATTTATTTGTTTGATTGCTTGCAGATGAGAGTGACTTGCCGAGGAGATAGCTTTTCATTCATGAATTTTTTGATGGTCTTGATTCCGTATAGTTCGACTAATCACATTTCGATGTTTCCCTAGATTTTCTGTCATTGTTAAGTCATCGAAGTCTAACGTAATATAGTGCACATTGAATTACGTAAGCACTACATTGTGATGCTTTATAAATCCGCTTATTTTCAAAATATTTTATAGGAATAAATAAACAAAATATTTATGGCATTAATCTTAAAACAACTCAAGTGTTCTTCAGAGTTCAATATTCGTACTTTTTTGATTGAAAAAGTTATTTTGTAATAATACGACTGACCTTCAGACTTTAAGCTTTGTGAAGTTCAGATAAAAATTAAATTTAACTTACATTGTTCAGTTTATTCAGTCAGAATAAATTTTACCTAGCCAGACCTTTGGAAAACCATGATTCACCTCGTTAGCTTCATAGTCATTCAATGTAAGACCCTAGAAATGAAAATATAAGAATTGCAGATTCCGTTTTCACGTTCTAATACAGATAAATGAGTTCAGATATTGCCTCTAGGCATAATTCATAAGATTTCACTTAGTCAGAGGCCAAAATTAAATAGTTCGACTTGGAAACTACAAAAATAATGATCACACTTGTCTATTTTATTGAACGCAAGAAATGTCAAAAGCTAAGGTGTTTAAGTGCTTATACAAGAGTTCGACCTCTCACTATGACTGGAAGGATGAAATAACTGCTGGAATCTGGTGAACATCAAAAACAACAATGTTATCACATAATGTCTTCATATGCAAAGTCCATCTCTAGGGTTCATGTCAGTTTTGTGGTTTTATTAGTAAACGTGATTAGAAAAGCAACTATAATCCAGAAATTTTCTTTTACCACTTTATAAAATTGTTTCTGGTAGGATCTTACCTGTTGAAATTCTATACATAATATCATTTCACTTAGTGAGGGTGTCCCTTATCAAAGAGTAATAATGAATAGCCGTACGTTAGTAAAACATTTCTGTTTCCTGACCCATTATAGTTACTATATAATGAACAAAATTAAAAAATGACTTCAAGAACATGATTTATCTAAGTTGTCTGGAGCATGAATATTTCAAACACTAAGAAGATAAATCTTAACGTGAAATTTCAAATTCAACAATAGTTATACTGCAGTGATTAACACCTCATTATTGAAAACAAGTAAGCAGTTAAGAAGAATTAACAGTTGTTCCCATTTTATTCAATCTCAGTAAAAGGTGGTCTTGCAGGTAAAACACACAGGTGACCCGTTTCCCATATGCATAATTCTAATTCCATAAAAACAAGTTGAAAAATCAATTAGATTAGCTAAAAATGAACAACCTGAGCTGTAAATTTTAACTAGAATACAGAAATTATTCTAGTGATCACGAAACATTTGTCAAGTGACTGAGAAAACTCATTGTGTCATTAAGAAAACTGGGAGGAAATTTCCTTCGCCAACGGAGTCACCTTCAGAGGTTAGCACAAGTTTAAGAATCTGTAATCTCTTGGGCTGTTCAGCTCCTGTTTGTACATAATTTTGAGGGACGATTCTGATAGAGGGTGTGTGACTAGCATGCACTAGATGTTGGAGAATTTAGTCAGTGAATAGCTTGATTTGACTCTTTGACGGGCATACTTGATGGGTTAGATCGCGTTTGGTAAGGCCTATAGAGCCTTCTTCAGATTTTTTAGTTACCCTTTTCTTTAGTGTTAGTCAACCAATATAGTTTTCTGTTTGATTATTTACTACGATATCATATTTGTGCTTCTAGGTAATGGTTGACCATCCTGTTCAATCTTTTGTTTAAAATATCATCTAGAGCATTCGTACAGAGCATACAAAATCCATATGAACTGGAACGGATGAACTAATCATTACTGCCGGCATTTTCCTAGTATCATCTACCTCCTCTTCAATATCACTGTATTTTTCTCTTCATCAAAATTGAACTGAAACTACTGAAATAGATATCAGGTAAACACCAATAGTGTTATTTCTTGTTGTATACTGACTGTTCACGATACTGGTATTTATCACTTGAAGACATAATCCAAAAATTAGTTTTTAAGCTGATAATTAGTTAAAAAAACAAGTTACCAAGATACATACCACATTCTCTGAAAAAAAATCACAAATTACGAAATTCTGCATCCATTTGTTAATTCTGAAAGGTAGAATGCAGAATGGAATGTTCAGATATTTACAGTGATATAATTAATTTCGTACACACTAAACCGTTGTAAAGTGAGAACAGATGGTCATATATTTGGTAAAAGTAACAACCCTGTCAAGTAAATGTTTTCCAAAATGAAGTCATTAGAGAACAGAACTCTACATATACACAAAGCCAAAAAATATACAAGAAAATGAAATTTCTAATGGAAGAGAACAAGTAACTTGATCTAAATAGTGATTTATATAACCTATTTATAACCTACGCTAAACTAAGCATTTTCTTTATTAGCTTTTGAAAGCACCATCGTTATTTGGCGCAGGCATCAAGATTCTATAGATGTGAGCCTATAAACATTTGCTTATATTAGATTCTAATAAATATCAACCAGCAGAGAACTCTGAACCTAAACACACGATTGTTCCAACTTATATTCACAGTGAACCAGCAAGTTAGAGAAATTTCATATTCTCTTCTTACCTTCATTTGCAAGTGAGTCGCCAGTTTAATTTCCTTCTTATTTTGATTGACAGATCAATTACTTACTTGCCAGCATAGGAGTTCGTCCCGTCGCCTTTAACCAGGGTGTTCTAAACAGTCATGTTTAATACACCAGAAAGGGCATTAGTTTACTTCCTCTTTTGTATATCCGATGAAATATATTTTATTCTTTTTTAATTTTTGATTACAGCTTGATTCCACACTGTATTTTTTGTACAAGTATGGAATTTTCAACATGGATATCGGTAGCCCAAATTTTGCAGGCCAACCATAGATATTGGATGTCCGTCGGCCGGGAATCGAACCCCGGACCATGTGCATAGTCGGCGAACGTCCTAACCGCTGTGCCACCGACGCACAACCCATCACTTTTGTCACTACTGTCTTTCGACAAAAAACTGTATGTAAATGCAACTGTACAGCTGAAGAAAATGAATTCGCTGAAAACAGGCTCTTCGTTGAACCACGCGTTTTGTTTACAATAATGTCTGGGTGGGGATGATTATTCATTAATTGAATTCTGTTGTAATGACAGAAGGCAAGGGCCAGGCAACAGATCGTGTATTGGGAAAATCAACAGATATTTATAGATATTTATTTACATTATTATTAACATTATTGTGAGCAGCGAAGCCACACCTTCTGATTGGTTGTTTTCTTGCTGAAGGTTATTCGGCACTGCTTGTGAAGGTTGCGTTAAGTCATTTATCTGTGAATCGCATTTGCACACGTTAAGTGATTGATTAGTGAGTCCCTCAAGGTTAAGCTTTGTTATTGTGTTTTTTTCTCACGACCTCGATTCGGGACATAAACATTGATGTAAACTGTTGTCTACAATTTTGGCTAGCAGAGAATTCTCACCACACTATCAGTCGAGTTCACAATGTGGCTTCACCATGCTAGGTGACTTGCCATCACTGTGCGCTCAGTGATTCTTGTTATTAAGATGGCTAGAGGTAATTGGTAGGCAGCCCTGCTTGAACTAGGTTTCTGAGTACACTGTGAATGGCGAGCCATCAAGCATGCATGGTGGGGACATAATACGAATTTGGCTAATAGAATTCCGTCTGCACCAAACAACAGACTGGACACGCATGACACTAGTTAGTGTCCAATCAAAGAATCACTATAGTTTAGTTTTGAGAAAATCAAAGTTCTACAGAAAACGTTTTTCAATGTCAACTTGTTTTCAGTGGTCTTCTGGTTAATTTTATATTATTAATATTATATATTATATATTACCATAGAAAAACGGTACAAATTCTACATTACAGCAATAAGTGTTGCATTAAACCACATAAAACAATGCAAAACAATCAAAATCATGAAATATTTACAAATTGTGGTGAAAAACAGAATTAATTATTATGGGTATTTATCCAGAGAATATCTAACAGTCTGTACCAGTTTAACACAACTGTGTTTCTGATGGTATTGCTGGTTACGTGAATGGAAGTGCCAATTGTTCTCTAGGTTTCTTAATATGTTTAAAGGTACCATACAGTGGTAACAATTTTTTGCTGTCCGACACTTTATAGAAAGATTCCCCATAAAAACAAGTAATTTCATGATCCAAATGTCTAAAACTACTGACTAGACGTACAAGGAAAGTAATCGCTTGGTTTACCTTTATCAGTCTCCTCTAAACTTGACTGTGGAGTACACTGAAACTTCAAGAAGACAGACAACAACAGAAAAGTATTTCTAAGCAGCTATATATTTTATCTTCGAGCAGATAGCTAGAGACACTCAGGTCTCACAGAGGGATACATAATCTATTATTGCAGTTTTCAACACTACAGTAATATGTAAAGTACAGATGATCTGACATATTAGAAACAAAAGCTTTGTATATTAAGGTTTCTGTACAATGAGAAATTTCATGGTTTTGTGGGAGTGATTCCAGCTTTTGTTTTACCAACGAATATTAGTCATAAAAAAGTCTGTTTATGAATGAATTACATTTAAGTACATGAGAAAAAAATAAACACTAAAATGTTTCTCATGATATGCTGTCCATCAAATTTGAAGTGTACTTGCAGGTGTTGATGGTATGATTTATAAATAAGTAATAATTGTTTTGTATCAGAGCATAGATATTTTTTCATTGTAGTTATTCAGCATTTTTAAATTTTCGCATTTTTGATTGACATAGACTAACTTTATAGTATTAAACAAGCGTATTATTGTATTCCACTTTGAATTATTTATTTACTTGCAACCTCTGTCAACAAACAATCAAACTGAAAGTTTTCACTACACGTCTACATCACCTACGAGACCACTGAAATTTTGGAAGCACTACATATGGGTATCATCCTAATTTGAAAGTCATTAGAGTTGCCCAGACTCGAATGAGGGTTTCGTGACGCGCTATGTGTAAACTTTTCAACGGATTGAAATAGTTTTGGTACTGCATTGTAATTTGAAACTACAAACATTTGTTCCTTAATTTTATCTGTAAATAACCAAGCTTGTTTCATGATTGCTTGCCTGAGAACCCTAAGTGGTAATCCTGGCATCTATTCATACAGATGGTAATTGAGGAGAATTGAAGAATTTCCACGTAAGAGATTTGAGAATAGATGACTGGTTTCACTGGTATTCCTCTTGCAGCGGAATTACTAGTGATTTTAGCGTAAATATACAGCATACTTCAGAAACCATTCCACCTCAAAAAGAACACTTCTATAATTTTTAGTATCCTTTTGCGTTCCGAGTTGTACATAGGGCTTCAGTAAGACCGCTCCATTTTGTTCTGTCTTCTGTCATCCTCTTCAGCCTGGTCCATGATTGCTCCCAATCTCTCATCTCGTCACCCCACGATCTCCTCCGTATCACCCTAGGACGACCCACTCGTCGCTCCCCATTTGGACCCCAGTCGGAGGACTAGCGTGCGATGTCGTTCGGCGACCTCCTCAATGTATGTCCGATGCATCTGCGCTTTCTGCTATGTATTTGTTGAGCGATCGGCTCTTGGTTGGTTTGTTCCCATAGTTTCTTATTGCTTATTCCTTTCGGCCATTCGGTCTTCAGTATGGAGATGAGGCAGCTGTTGATAAAAGTCTGCTGTAGCCTGTTGGAAGTCTTTTTCGTGACACGCTGGTCAAGTTTCTGGTCCGTATAGAAGAGCAGACTTCACATTGATGTTTAAAATGTGAATCTTGTTCCCTAAGCTGAGTGCTGAAGATTTCCAAACTGGTTTCAGGTCAATGAAGGCGTATCTTGCTTTTCCAATTCTGGTCAACTTTGACATCTTTGTCCATTCCACTCGTGGTTGAAACGATACTTTTTAGATAAGTGAAGGAATTAGCCTCTGTTAAAGCTGCTTCGTTGATGGTGATTGTTGCTCGCAGTTGTTGTTGTTACTATTTATTGCTTATCTTCACCACCTCAGTCTTTTCTGTGTTCAGCTGCAGTCCTGTTTTCGCTGCCCTTTTAGCCAATTTGTTGGTATTCGCTTTCAAGTCTTTGAGTTTGTGTGTTGAAGTTTCTCTGGAGGTTTGAAAGATTTAGTGGTGTAGGCTTGCTAGCCTCACGCCCAACATTCCCTCTTTGCATGGGCTTGAGACCGGCTAGAAAACCAGCTGTCTAGTTAACTAGGCGAGGTCACACTTCTGTGATAAGAAGTATGAATACTTGATAGCTTATAATCTAATAACCAAGGCTTATTTATATATAGTCTGATAAGAAGCTTGAGGGAGATGGCGAGAAAAATTTTCGTTCTTATTTTGTTCAAAATGAACGACATTTTATCATGAGTTTTCTTCTTGAAGATAATAAAAAAAACGCCTTACTAATGTAGGCACGATATGACATTACATAAGAAGTTTTTACTTATTTTACTCAGATTCTTCGATGGTAATAAACATCATCAACTAGTTGAAGAGCAAGTTTGATATCCATGCCTTTTTCAAACATTATTGATTTCAGTCAAATCTATGAATGAAATTGGTAAGATCCGCCCACGTATAATGAACATTAAGGTGAATTGTCACTAGACAGATGCTAGAAACAATATATGCTGTTCGATGAAATCAGAAGGAACAAAAAAAATAGTCTACTGAGTTTTCCAAAAAGATAGATATCAAATAGCATAGATATAGTCGATATTTCATTGATGCGATAACTGCCAACTTAACATTCTCTTCACGCAACAGATGTATGTGGTAATGTTTTTCATTACCATACTTTATCTACGTTACTTTTGTTTCGTTTACCAATTACCGTTTTTAATCTGAACCGTCACTAACTTTGTTTATCAAGCTATGGTAAGTGGAGCACGCATATGCTGTAGATACGCAAAGGATTCAATTGTTATTTCGATCTCAGCTAGCTGCCTTATTTTCAGCCACCACCAAAACATCTTTTAAGTTTTAAAACTTTCAGCTTTTTCAGTGTAAATTATCACTTTGCCTTTGAAAACTGCGCCTGCTTTATTTGTTTGCACTACTTCTGATCTATGCTGTCTGTTTTTGTTTGTCATTAATCACATGCTAATAATAAAACAGGTGTTTTAAACTTCCTTATAGTGTCTGTGTTCTACTACATTTAAGTAGTAAGCAGAAGGCGGTCAAGGATGGATGGTCATACGTATTATCCTCCTTCGACATTGAAAGTGTCATTGATTTTTGCGCTACTGAAGTTTAGTAAAGAAAAGGCTTAAATTATTATTATTTATTGTTCCCCTGTGTTCCTAGTGGAACATAAGGCTTCAACTGCACGCCTCCGCTTGCTTCTGTTTTCCTTCTGCTGTACTTTTCACCTGCATCCATGTTAGTCCATACTGTTTCAACTCCTCTTCACACGATCTCCTCCATGTCACCCTTGCACTGACGTTACATTCACCGCTTCCCTTTCCGGTTCCATTCGAGAAATGGCCTGATGCGCAATGTCACCCAATGGCCTCCTCAGCGAGTGTCCAACCCATCTCCATCCACTTTCTCCTGCATATTTGTTGGCTGGCGA
This sequence comes from Trichobilharzia regenti, assembly GCA_944472135.2. Lineage (NCBI taxonomy): Eukaryota > Metazoa > Platyhelminthes > Trematoda > Strigeidida > Schistosomatidae > Trichobilharzia > Trichobilharzia regenti. Next base: position 52,904,542 of record OX235263.1, read on the forward strand.
TTGGTTCTTGTTTTGTTTGTCTGTTCCCATAGTTTCTTGTTGATCATTCTTTCCGGCCATCTGATCTTCAGTATAGAGCGAAGAAGAGGCTTAAATGAAATTTTATTTATTTTTTTATTTTTGATTACAGCTTGATTCCACACCGTATTTTTGGTACAAGTATGGAATTTTCAACATGGATATCGGTAGCCCAAATTTTGCAGGCCAACCATAGATATTGGATGTGCTTCGGCCGGGAATCGAACCCCGGACCATGTGCATAGTCGGCGAACGTCCTAACCACTGTGCTTCCGACTAAATCACTTGAGAAATTTCTCAGAATACTATTTAGGTTTCTTTTTTGGTGACGAAGCTTATTTTCGTACCACTCATGGAGTTAATTCATATTTCGAATAAGAAAAACCAACATTCTTCTCTATGAATTCCCCTGTTTTTAGTGTTAAAGTTTCTGGTTAGTATTCTTCAACTGTTGTCTTAGCATTCATTAAATTTGCTATAGAATTTCAAAAGGACTTCTACATATATCTGGTGCTTATTGTTAATCATCAGCAAGACATACCTTTGGTAATGAAGAACTGAATCATCTAATCGCCGAAGGCAACTGTCGTCAGATGGTATTATATGGATAACACACACGTACTGAAAGGTTGTGGTAAGCTGAAATTACTTTATATGAAAAGAAGTGTGTTGACTGCGCTGAGAAATATCAAATAAAAGCATCACTTTATCAACCCTTAATTCTCCAAATATGTTACTTTTATCCTTAACAAGTTCTGCTGTACTGGTTATATACTTATTCACTTAGTGGCTAATTAATTGGAATTACTTACTCAATATCAGCTTTCATTGCTTTATCGATGAACAATGTATAAGATCTTATGTATTTGGTTATATTGATTTGCTGTGCTCCCAAAAGCTTCAAAACTAGATTTAATTTGACATCAAAGTTTATAATTCACTAGTTCAAGTATATCTCTAATTAATTATTATTATTATTTCCTTTAATTCCTAGAGGAACATAGGGTGTCAGCTGCGTGTCTCCATTGCCTTCTGTTTACTGCCAACGTTTTCATCCCACTCCAAGTCTGCCCATATGCTTTCATCTCCTCTTCACATGACCTCTTCCAAGTCACTCTCTCACTGACGACCAACTTGCCGCTTCCCTTTCGGCCTGGTTCCACTCGAGCAATGGCTTGTCTAGTGATGTCACTTGATGGTTTCCTCAGAGTATGGCCAATCCATCTCCATTTCTTCCTACCTATTTGTTTCACAATCGGTTCCTGCTGGGTTGGTTCGCTCATTGCCAGAGATCCCTTCCTGTTGATGATCTTTTCTGGCCATCTGATCTTGAGTACTGAGCAAAGCTAATTTGGAAACTGATAAAAATTGACAGGAATTTACAAAAGTACGAAAAGTTATTTTTTTAGTTTTTGTCAGAAACTTCATTATTTTTTGCTAGCAGTCAGAAAACATCCAAAGTAGGGAATCAGTCTATATGAATGTTTTCCAAACTTCTGATATCAAAATAGCCTCCACTTTGTTACTTTTATTCGGACTAGATGATGAAAAAAATGTTAGACTTATTTTTATCTTGTTATTCCATTTAACAAAATTATTTATCAGGTTAAATTAATTTGAAAACTAATCATAGCAACTGAAATTAGTCTTTTTTTACAACTTACTTCACATAACTAGATTAAATACTGCCGGTAAGAAATGTCGAGAATGTTAGAAAACGCTGAATGTGGAACAGACAAGAATATAATTTAGATAACCAATGAATAATTGCTTATGTGAGATTATAATAATTTGTTTAAAATGAGATTGATTAAAAGTTATGCTACAGTCCATAATATTCCATTGTTTTTCCACATTCTTTTGGGTGCAACATTAGAATCCGTGTGAAAATCAGCATAAAATAAAGGATCCGGGTCTTTAACACTTATGCTTAATTTCGAAGTATTGGTTTTGTATGGATTTTGTTTGATTGCATGGAGGATTTCATCATGAGCTGACATCAGCGAAGACAACTATTAGTGAAGGTTTGTAGGTTGTTTGTGGTTTATGCTCTTTATGATGCGCCAAGTCTCCGATCCCTATAAGAGCACTGACTTCACATTGGATTTGAAAGTCTGGATCTTATTTTTGGTGCTGAGTGCTATTGATCTCCACACAGACTTAACAGTAATGAAATCTTGTCTTGCTTTTCCGATTCTGGCTTTGATATCCTCGTCAGTTCCACCTGTAGTTGAAATGATGCTTTCCAGGTAGGTATGTGAAGGAGGGTGTTTCTTCAGGTTCCTCCCATTTATGCTGACTGTCGTCTGTTGTTGTTTTTGCTGTTGGTGTTGGCCAGGAATCTTCATCACCTCTCTTTTATCTATGTTCACCTGTAGTTCTACCTTCTCTGGATGCTTCTTCTGCCAGGTTGTTGCTTTTCACTTCCATATCTTCCAGTTTGTGGGAAATCAGACGTATACACCACATCGGCGGAGTCCAGATTCTTCAAGTTTTTTGTGTGAGTCCATTTTATGCCTGTTTCCTCATTGTCTGTCGCATTATGCAATCTACTGCAATCAGGAAGACCACTGGCGATAGTAGGCAGCCTTGCCAAATGACCACTCAGTCGACGCTGTCGATGAAGATGAGATACAGAGGTGACTGTCATTCCAAGCTTTGTTCAATGGTGATCCGTAGAGTGGCGATTTGATCAATACATGACTTGTTTCTCCTGAATCTAGCTTGTTCCGATCAAAGTTTTTGATCCAGGGCTTGTTTGATTCTCTGCAGGATAATGGGGCTTAGTATTTTGCTTGGCATGGACACGAGCATAATTCCGCGCCAGTTTTTACATTGACTTAAGTCTCCTTTCTTTGGAAGTTTGAATAAGTATCCGTTCTTCCAATCCTCGGGTACTTTGCCCTCTTTCCACACCTTCTCCAGTAGTGGCGTCATCAAGTCCGCTGTTGTCTCTGGGTCTATTTTCAAAGCTTCTGCTGGGATTCCATCTGGTCCTGCTGCTTTTCCAGCTTTTAACATCTTGATTGCATTCAGGACTTCTGATTTCGTCGGAGGGTCGATGTTCACTGGTAGTTCTGCTTCCGTTGTTGGTATTGTTGGGCGCGTTGTAGGTGGCGGACGATTTAGAAGTCTTTTGAAGTGTTCAGCCCAGTGCTTTCTCTGTTCCACCTCTTTGGTGATTGACTTTCCATTGTCGTCCTTTATTGGCTTAATCTGTGTCGAACTTTTGCCCGAAAGGTGCCTAGTTGTTTGGTAGAGTGTGGCGAGGTCTCCTTTGCCTGCAGCTTGTTCTGCTTCGTTTGCCATGGTTTCATAATATTTTCTTTTTTCTTCGTTTTCACTCTTCTTCACTCTTTTGTTCAGTGTATTGTAGCTTGCATTCAGCTCCTGTTTTTGTTGCTCGTCAGTGCACTGGATAATCTTTTGTTTCACTGTCCTTCTCTCTTCTATTAGTTTCCAAGTGTCCGTAGTGAGCCACTGTTTGTCCTGCCTCTTCTTTCTGCCTAGAACTTCCATGCAGGTTTGGCTCCACACCGTTTTCAAGTTGTTCCAGTGCTTTTCGACGCCGACCTCTTCGCTAGTGTTGATTTGTGTCTCGGCTTTGTCCTTTATGCTTGCAATGAAGATGTCCTTTGTAGCCTGGTCCTTCAGCTTTTGAGTGTTGAACTTGGCTTGTGGTCTATCTGCAGCTCCTGATTCCCTGAAAGCTTTTAATTTGATTTGGATTGTATAGTGGTCTGAGCCAACGTCTGCTCCTCTTCTTGCTTTTGTGTCCAGTAGGCTGCGCCTCCACTTCCTTGAGATTGAGATGAAGTCAATTTGGTTTTTGGTTTGCCCGTCTGGTGACACCCATGTAGCCTTGTGGATATCTTTGTGCTTGTATACACTGCCACCAATCACTAGTTCGTTGAAGGCGCAGAAGTCGGCGAAGAGTTCTCCGTTTTCATTCATTTCTCCGAGAGCTTCTCTACCCATGATGAGTTCCCTTCCTGTGTTGTCTGGTCCCAGTTTGGCGTTCATGTCTCCCATTAGTATTTTCATGTCGCCAGCTGGAGTATTGTCCATTGTTGCCTGTAGTTGTCTGTAGAATTCTTCTTTCTTTTCGAGGTCTGCGTTGTTTGTGGGTGCATAACATTGTATGATTGACACTTTCCTTCCTTTGGAGTTGAATCTGGCGGTCATTATCCTGGACGAAATCGCCTCCCATTGCATCAGGGCTTTCGTTGCCGTTGGTGACATCATGATAGCCACGCCCTCGGTGTGCGTGTGGTTATCTTCTGGGTGACCGGAGTAGATCACTGACTCACCCGTTGACAATTTGGTGAGTCCACTCCCATTCCATCTGCTTTCACATATTCCCAGTACTTGGATTCCGTATCTTTTCATCTCGTTGGCGATCTGGGCAGCTTTGCCGGTCTCGTACATAGTTCGGACGTTCCATGTCCCCACACAGACTTTTTCTTTTGGTGCAAAGTGATTCATCGTGCTGAAGTTTCTGTAGCAACTTTGTTTACAGGATGGGGTTGCTAGCCTCATGCCTGAGAAAGGAATTGTTACATTAAGATAAAGTTTATAGAGAAGTGACCTTTAGGTTTGCTCCCCTTAAAATCGGAAAACAACGGATAAAACAATCAGAACAACACCAGCAAAAAGAAAATAATTCACAGCGAAAAGGGCAAAAAGCGACAACAGAAATACAATACAACAACACGCAATACAGTTAAGCACAGTTAACTGAAATGATACCAAAACCACAGACTCACTGACTTGAACATATAAATCCAACAATATATACAATTATAGATATGTTAGTGTTAAAAGGTCACAAAATGTCAAAAAAACTTTGTTATAGGTATAAGTAGTCAGTGATATTATATCCACAAGTTTAGTGTTCGAAAATAAACTGATTGCAATAAATTCCAGAACTTCTTGGTGAGATACAACAAAGAAATGAAAGTTTTATATATATGAGCAAAATGTAACGCACTAATCGAAAAGCGCGCATCCGAAAATCATGAATACTTATAACTCTGAATTAATTTTATCTCTCTTACAAAATATTTTGGTGATGGAATGATATATATTAAGAAAACCTAGTTGGCTTCCCTGCACAATTTGTTCTTAAACCAATCCATCAAGTGTGCAGATTCAACATATCATTGATATTTAACTACAGGTGGAAAACGAAAATTTTTTTCCTTGATGTTATCCAGTCCAGCTAAATTATCTGCATAAAGTGCATATATTAAAATAAGCTAAAAGAAATGAATGCATATGGTTTTTTCTGAACTACATTTTCTTGCCTGCCACTAATGCATTTCTGGAATATGAAAGATTGATTACAAATGTTACTGGAGTTCACACATAAACAGAATTATTATTCCATAGCTTTACTAATAAGTTTTGAATAAGCAATGGCTTAGAGACCAGTAAACTATGTCAGTAAATAAAATATTTTCTGCAAAATACTGAGTATGGATAAAACACTTTTCACTCTCTGAACGTTTTTCTTCTTAAAGCTTTAGATGATTCAGTTTACTACCTCTGATTTAAGAATTCTGTCATGTTTCACGGTTTTCGTTTTACTTACATTTGGAAAACGTGTTATGGTTACTAGGCACTGAATGGTATCACTGACGTTCGTCTGCTTCTGAGTATAAGTATTGATAAAGTTAAGGAAACTGCCACAGTACTGCAATGCAATGTGCATATGTGGCACAGCTTTTAGTAATCTCGCCAATCATGCAAATGGTCCAGGGTTCCAATCCCAACTGATGCACTCTTCATATCAGTGGTAGGCCAGCTAAATTCGGGCTACTGATATCACATGCTGAAAATGCCTTACTTACACCAAAAATACTGTGTGGAATCAAAGTATATTAAAATAAAATATAAATAAATAAATTTATAATCTGAACTACTGTTTCATTAGAGTTATTCCACACGAAATACATTGTATAAGTAATTACCAAATGAACAACGACGTCAGTCTGTCAAATCACACAGTGAGAATAAGATTCATGAGAGACAGAACTCTTCCTGCCTACATAACTTATATGCTGGGGCTACATAGTCACTTGTTTATGTAATGCAAACAAATAAAGATATATTATTCAACGATGGCTTGAGGCGTTATCAGTCAGACAATACGAAAGAAGATAAAGAAAATTGAAATAATATTAGGAAAAATAGTTACTTTATAACAAAAATAAAAAGTTGAAAATGCAATCAGGAACGAGTAAAATCCAACCAAAGAGAACTAGTTTTACAAGTATAATAAAAAATTTGACTGTTAATAAACTGGCATAGATTTACAAACTGAAAAGAAGAGACATCATTAGAAAAGTTAGACTTCTTGAAGAAAAAACGAATGCAGAGGGTGGTAACAGAAAACGTTTGGCTGAAAACAGAAGCAAAATAGGAAAGACTGTATGAACATGTTAGAATGAGAAACTGGGAAAAAGCTTTCGGAAAACAGAGTTCAATCTTATGCAGACAAATTGCTCACACCTCAACAACAGAAAAATGTCAAAAAGCTAATACACATTACACTATTCTGCCTACTTTGTAGAAGAATTTCGAATGGAACTTATCGTTTCTGGTTGACCACTCGATCTTAGGTGTGTAGCTGTTGATGAGAGTCTACATTAGGCTGTTAGAGATACTTTTGGTGACATGAGATTTCAGTTTCAGAACCATAAAAAAGTACAGACTTGACATGAGTCTAAAAAGATCTGACTATTGTATCTTATGACGAGTGCAACAGATTTCCACACCGATTTCTGCTGGTGATAACGACACAGGATAATATTATGAGATACGTTTGTAAATTGTGCACTTTTGTAGCCAAAATAACTGTCTACGTAGGTGAAGAATAATATATAAACACAATGAAGTATCGGTAGATTGTCCATCATACACATACTGACAGTCTGCCAACTGTAGAAACAGGTTCGTAACTCAGCCGAAAACTTCTTTCAACTGCCTGCATAGGTAGTCTTTCAGAATCTTGGCGTAGTATCTCTTTAAATTCAAACTTACAGATTCTTTCATGATTTTACTTTTCTTTTACGTTTTTACGAATGAATTTTGCAAATAACACATCTTGAATGAATTTATCCATTTCGCCATCAATTGCATTGACGGTACAAATCTTTCTGTATACTTGAACTAAATATCAGGAATTAACCCTATTAGCAGTTCACTTATATGTTTGACTGAAATACCCACTTCCAAACTGTTCCGACGGATGGATTTGTACAGGAAGCAAATCTTTTCCGTGTAAAGGACAAAGGGAATAGAGAGAGGTAACATCATTCTATTTTCAGATACTCTGACATGATTCATTGATGTACGCATTCAAATGAATCTAAAACACTTCGATGACTCAGAATATTTCTAACTAGTGAAAGAATGTCTGACGGCCATTTATCAGTAGACTCACAAGGTTATTTGTTCAGGATTGGAAGTAGTAATACTCCATCTTTATGGGATTTGGATAAACTGTGTAAAAAAGGAAAGACAGAACCCAGTTTTCACAATTCCTCAGGTCATTCTGAGCTAATGATTGAAATCTTCATGCATTTCTCCCCCATGATAAATTCGAGCAAAGCAAGGACAACAGTGTTTTGTGTAGAATAATATAATGCCATCCTTTATTTTGTTGGCTTCTCATAGTTTCTTCACCTTTCACAAATCACATTTAAACTGTGAAGTTTTAAAAACCGATGATTTGGCTGAATATGATCACATTGTAGGCATTTAAAACAAGATTTCATATGCTTTTTTATTATCTGCAAAGTCAATCATAAAACCAATTACCGTGTTTACTTCGCTAAGCTTGACAGAAAACTTGAGAAATATATAAGCCAAACTCATTGCCGTGGGATCCTTGCTTTGTTTTAAGTGTCTGAAAATACTCAATGAATAAAAGCAATATTCAAGAAAATCAAGATTCACCGTAACACCATATTCCCGGGGAGAGTAGAAAAAGCAACCCGTAAATATCTCCTGGAAAAATGGGCACAACAAACGCTTACAGTCAAACCAACCAGATGACCAAAAGGTTTTCCTGTCAGATCACATTGAATATCATCTTGCAAGTCAGCAGAGCCGTTTCATTCCATAATATACAGACAAAAATGTGCCACAACAAAAAGGTTAATACTGTTATTGAGGTAATTAAGATCATTTATGAAAAATATTACATTGCTCGAATTTCCACTCCCTCCATGTTCTCATCAAAGAACATAGACACACAGTCTGACGATATAAAACACAACTGTTCCTCTATTCCAATGCATGCAAACAACATTAGAAATCGTAAACACAGGAAAAAATAAGAATGACATGTAATTCCTAGACGTCTGATACTTAATTCGAATTCGGGATTAGCAGACATGACATTGATTAGATTAGTCAAACAACAAAAAACAAATTTTATAGCCAAAAAATATGACTGAAGTTGATAAGACTGTCAATACCAGTACAAGCAGATGTATGTATAAACAATCTCTTGAATGAACAAGCACGGACCAGAAAAGCGAAAAACGACAAGAAGAGCTCTGAAATCTAACTAATTTTAGGAGTGAATACTGAAGATAACGTCTGAAAAGATAGTGAAAACTTCACAAATAAAATCTTTCGGTTCAGTCAAGACAACCGTATCAGAATGATTCTAACTTTTTTTGTACATTCTGCAAATTTGCATATGACAAAAGAGCTTAAGAGAGTGACGCTTTATTCATTCTTCAAGTGCAATTTTGTAATGAGGAGCCCATATCACCTAGTCTTCTTCTATACGGATGTGAAGTCAGTTTTTTTCTGTTTGGGTTAGAAACTTGGCCAGCGCATCACGAAAAGCATTTTCAACATCTTGCAGACTTTCATCAAGAGCAGCCTTCTCTGGCTTCATCAGATAGCCAGCCGGCCAGAAAGAATTAGCAACCAAGTACTCTGGCTACAAATCAACCGAGACCTGACCGCTCAACAAGTATGTAGAAGAAAATGGAGATGGAGTGGTAACACACTAAGGAGACCATCGAGTGAAATCACGCGGAATGCAGGCCATCTCTCAAGGGGAGTCAGAATGAGGAGTGGTGACTGAGACGTTCAAGGGTGACATGGAAGAGATGCGAGATTATGGGCAATCGTGGGCCCAGATGATGGTGACAGCAAAAAATTGGAGACAGAAGAGATGTTTTGTTGAAGCCCTATGTTCTTCTGAGAACCCAAGCGAATAAAATTACTTGAGCGTTCCTCACAGTCACTATTTCCAACAGACTTCTTTGATGGAATCGTGTTTTTTCCTGATAATCTGTAATTTGGCTAGTCTCTTGTTTCTATGATTTGAGTTGAGCTAAGTACATTGTTACCTAATTTACTAGTCACTCTGCATTTTACTCATCTCTCGTCTTTATTACTTAGCTCTTTTACCATTGTATGCATACATTTATTTTTCTTTAAACTTGAAATGCCTGTGGAAAAACTATATAGGCGCAAAAATATATAAGCACTCTCTACTAATTGTGAAACCTTCTATCAACTGACATCATGCAAACTTTGCAAGTACGTTAAAACATTTCTGCACATAAACCTCTTAATTTATTTAGACTGTAAGCAACTGACGAGAAGCCAACGAAATAAATGACGGTAGCATATTATTCTGCACAAACCACTGTTGTTCTTGCTTTATTCAAATTCATCAAGGGGAATAAATACATGAAATAATAATAAAAGCTTTATTCTGAAAACTTCTTTTTTAACATAACAGAATTATCAGCTTGTTTTGCTGAAAGGTATTTGCTCCTTGTGCAAGATTTTCAAATAATCTAAAAATCGATAATCCATCATTTGAAGCAGTATAAATCTATCAAGAGCATGCTGCATTATTTGGCAAAGTTTTTCAATCATTTTCTTCAAAGAATTCGCAGCAGTAGGTTGAAGTCTTTTCGAAAATGTGCTTGGAAGTAAGTTAGAGGGTTAAACAATCTGAAATGCGGGAAATATTAGGCTTTTTGATGGATGTGAAACATTTGGCACTCCAAGTGTTTGAATAGTCCGCCAGTCAAATATACTACACCTAAAATCATCTAATACCGTTAACATTTGTCCTGTTATAGTTTCCTGTTGATAAGACTTATTGTATTCACTGAAACAAAAATTGTTTTCTAAATCTATTTTTTACAGTCTGAATGTACACTGATCGATATCTCAGAGCTTTTAGAAGACTATATTACTTCGAATGACAATGATACACTTTGGATTTCACTTTCAATAACAAACTTATTTTTGTTTTCATCTGAGTGAATACTGTTCTCACTGGGATCAATTGTTGTCATGACTCTCACTTAGAACGTAGTATGCTACGTTTACGCATAGATGAATATCAAAATTGAAATCAATACCACTTTTGTATATGTTTGAAAAAGGGGAATAGTAACCGTTACATATATATAAATAATATGATGCAAGATATTATAGCTGTATTTGTGAATGAATTTTTATTTTGTCTTTAATTGATGATGAGTTACTTGCTAAATATGCGTTGGTATTTCCAAAAAATCACTAAACGTAATTAATTGCGTGAGGAAAGCGTGCTATAATAAATAGTATCCCGCCTTTATTTAATCTGTGCCCATCACTTAACACAGAAATTCATCCAACTCAAAGAATGTCTAAATATAGTCGAAGACAGATTGTTATGCATAGTTCCGTCGAAAATGAAATACACACAATTGCCTGAGTTGAGAAAATTTAAAAATATAATCTGTTGCCAATGTTACCGTCGGCATCACTGCTATGTATGATTCAGCAGTCTCTTTTTGTTTTAAAAATAAACTCTAAATTTACCGGTATAATGTTTTTCTTTTGAACTACACTGAAAATCCCTTCAGATGTACAATGTATTATAAGACGCCTGATGCAAACCGAAATAGTGAATACCTTTCGAATCATAGTTTTCCTACAAAGGATTTATTTATGCAATTTCTATATTGGTCCTGAAATTCTAAGGATGAATGACGGGAATTAACTGTTAGTAGGTAGAAGAAATAGTGGAATACTTTCTTTCCTTTAGAAAATGACTGTTGACTCTGCAAAAACTCCGAACGATGTTGTATTTGGGGTACCGATATCCATGCTGAAAATTCCATACTTGTACCAAAAATACAGTGTGGAATCAAGCTGTAATCAAAAATAAAATAAATAAAATATTGTTAGCTAGTGCACGTGTATGCGTACGTGTATGTTATACCGCAGTATAGCCATATGTGTTTATATCTGAATTAACTATTTTTGTTTACAAAGATTTATATGCACATTTGAATGTGTACTTACTTATTAGTTACAAATAGATTCCCAAAACCTTCACCTTGAATTACTCTTTTTTGGTCTCGAAGTTGAAGGAAACTTTATGGATGATTCCAGTGAAAAGTGGTGAAACTAGTAGGTATGCACTATATATGGCTTCACTTGAGAGGCAACCGAAGTTTGGTGTGGTATTACTACGGAAGTTTCGCAGTTCTGACGTCCAATAAAAAGATATACATCGTTTAACTGCCAGTTATTAGTGTATTAATGTAGTAAAATTGCTACTTGAGAAACGATTATTTATAAAAAAGGTATTTAAAAAAATAATTTTTCCATACTTTCTATGTTATTTTCATGAAATTCCCATATTAGAAACTATGGTTTGCTACTGAAAGCTAAATTTTTTGAGTTAAGGATGGCAAAGCTTGAAGAAAACAAAGGACGGATATTGCGTCTACAAAATGAGATATACGTCAATGAAGACTACTCCCCTCTTTATAGGGTTTGAAGGAAAGAAGAATACAGGACTCAACTGGGGCACAGTTTAAATCCTTTAACAAGGATCAATAAAATATCAAGTCTGGTGACAGCAGCCACAGCAACTCCAGTTCCAAGAGTACGTATTGAAATTGATGAGGCGAGAAAGCTCTTAGTAGGACCTGGGCTGTGCGGTCACATGCACCAAAACATACCAGAGTACGTCAAATATGTTGTTAAATTTTCCCCGTTTTTTAAGCACCCTTATTTCAAAATTTATCAGTAAAATGTCCACATGATAGGTAATTTAGGTGAAGTTGTTCTTCAAAGGGTTTTAAGCAAAAAACCAAGTTATGGTGGCGAAATTTCAACAATAACAGATCAGAGCTTCATACCAAATTTATCTATTCCATGAAATGTAATGACAAGGCATTATTTAATTAGATGGTGAATATTTGCAACTTGCGTTTTGTATATCCTAGCATTTTATTAAACATTCACCGAATTTCAAACTACAGATATCATATTCAGTGCTGTATTTCCCAATGAGTATGAGTGCGAATCCTATGGGCATGATGGCTGGTAAAATATACGTCATTGAGGCTAAAGGGTCAACAAAGAGCAAGCAGTGGGCCGACTTAAAGTGACCGTACACTTGTGATAGAAGTAGCATTCGGCTCGTTCAACATAACACATCAGTACTCAGTTAAGCACAGTAAGGTCAAACTTAGTATAAGTGGTATTCATAACATTCAGGTTTCTGAAGAATAATAACTGTTAAGTCTCCTACATGTAGGCTGATAGTAATTACTAAAAAGCGACAAATTTCAGAATTTCAAATAAAAAGTTTCACTTAGAAACTAATAATGACAATTTAAAACTGTCTGGAGTAATTATGAATAAAATTAACAAATGTACACTTGAGTTAAAGTAGCAGTTGAAGCCCTCTCGGCTTTAATTTATTGTTCTAAGCTAATTATTCCAGAAAAAATGATGTTGCTTTTAAAGTTCACAAGCTATTCTGAGCGAACAAACTTAAAGCTAGACTAACGAATAAAAGAGTTAAGCAACAATGATCTTACATACAGTTAGGAATCGGCCATAATCCAAGTTGATTAATTTCCCCTAATTAAAACAATATTTATGTGTTTATCTGACAAAATTCAGTAAATAAAACTATCATAATATTCACTTCAAGCAAACCAGTCGTCACAGCATGGTCGGATTAATCAACTAGACGTAAATATTTTAACTATGACTTATGCATTAAAAACATTATGGAGATACTAAAATAATTGATACAAATGATAGAAAATTATTTTATACTGCCTGGTTTAATAATCATTACGAATTATTCTCATACTATATGCTATCATTTGCACGCTTACATTAAGTCGTGTCTTTCAACACTTCTCACATTTTTTTATTTTCATTTTTGATTACAGCTTGATTTCGCACTGTATTTTTCCTACAAGTATGGAATTTTCAACATGGATATCGGTAGCCCAAATTTCGCAGGCCAACCATAGATATCAAGTGTGCGTCGGCGTGGGCTCGAACCCCGGACCATGTGCATGGTCGGTGAGAGTTCTAACCACTGTACAACCGACGCACAAGAACCTTTATTAAGTGAGACCTTCACACATTTATCTTATGTAGTCGTATCGTCTAATGATATGTTGAATATCATCGGCCTACGACAAGGAATTTTAACGCGACATCGAAGATTGGTCTGAGTCTGTTGTATGATAATTAACTTGACACCAAATATAGTGTCATAAAATGATATTCAAGTAGAAGACAGTATACAGTATAGCGAACAAACTCAAAGGTTATGTACAAGGTACCCGGTAAAGTTATTGCAAGTTGATGTTATATATTGCACTGTTCAGACTGCGAACTTTATGACCAGATATCAGCTAACGCACTTATCAGCAAATAACGTAGTCATCTGGAATTTGATAATGACATTATATATATCAGTGCAGTGCGATCAAGCCGCTGAAGGCTGGGAAGGTAGCGAGTTCAGATGGGATTCCCCACCCCGAAGCACTGAAAACGGACTCAGTGACTACAGCAGATTTTCTCACGCCATTATTATGAAAAAGTTTGGAAGGAAGAAAAGATTGATAATCTTGTCACGCTGCCAAAGAAAGGTGACTTAGGCCTCATTCTGCTGAAACTGGCACGGAATAATGCTCTCGTCTATGCCAAGTGAAATACTAAGTCGCAACATCCTGGAGAGAATTAAAGATACACTGGATATAGAACTCCGCCAGACTATAACAATCTGGATTCAGGAAAGTCGAATGATATGCTGATCAAATTGCAACTCGACGCATCATCATTACAGAACAAAGCATAGGACAGCAGTCAAACCTCTGCCTCAACTTCATTGACTTCGAAAGTACTTCACCGGACAGCGTTGACCGAAAAGTAATTTGGCAACTACTTTAACACTATGGCATGCAGTGTCCAAGTCTTCATCAACCTCATTTAACAGCTATATGACAATGGAACGTTTCAAGTGATCTAAATCGGAAAGCACAACGAGGCGTTTGAAATGAACACAGGAGTAAAACATGGCTGTTTATTATCACTGATGATATTCTTAATTGTGCGTCAGACTGTGTACAGGGAGTGAGAAGACAGGAATACGCTGGACCACCGTTGATTAGACTCTAGAAGATCTGGATTTCGCAGATGATAAATGTATAGTGTCACACAAACTCAAAGACTTCCAGACAGCCGAAAACCAACAAAATGGTTGAAGAAGCAGTCAGCGAAGAGGTGACTGCAGATGGACATAGAGAAAAGGTGGTGAAAACTATCAACCAACAGCAAGAACAACAATCGTCACCAATCACAGTCAAAGGGAGATATTTAACAGAGGTTGCGTCCTTCAAATATCTAGGCAGCCAGCATCATTTCAACTACAGACCGGTGGAACGGATGAAGATTTCAAAGCCAGTAAGGATCAGAAAGTTGAGATAGGCCTTCATCAACCTGAAACCAATTTGGAAATCTTCTACACTCAGCATAAACAACAAGATTCGGATTTTCAACTTCAATGTCAAGTCGTTCTTTCAATACGGGTCAGAAACTTTTACTGGGCAAGCGTCACGTAAAAGATTTCCAACACGTTGTTGACTTACATCAACAGCTGCATTCGCTGACTCCATACTGAAGATCAAATGGCAGGACAGAAAGCATTGGTAGCAAAAATCTCTGGGAACAAACGAAACAAGACCCTATTGCTCTAGAAATATGTAGGAGAAGATGGAGATGGATTGGGCACATCCTGAGAAGACTGTCTAATGACATCAGGCACAATGCAGGCCGTCGCTCGAGCGAAGTCCAAACGGGTCGTCCTAGAGTGACATTGAAGATGAGGAGATGAGAGACTGTGAGCAATCATGGTCCAAGCTGAAGAGGACGACAGAAGATGGGACAAAGTGGAGATGTGTTGGTGAAGCCCCATGTACCACTCGGAACTCAAGGGAATAATAATAAGTGCGGATTTCATAAGGTTGAGTAGCCTTTAATGTTGAGTCAAGTAACTTCATAAGTTAGTATAACGTAACTCACTACTAGACGGTATAAAATTCCTGTTGAAGCCTTTCAGTGGGCAGATGACATAGATCTGAGTATTTTGATCAGTGATCTAATGATAAGAAATACAGATATCAAGGCGATTTAATGTTAGTTGGTATTCTATTAATGGGAACTGTAATACCATTCCTCCTTGTCACTGCTTAAGTAGGAGTGTAATCAGAAACCTTAGAAAAGGTCTGTCCGTCAGCTTTAAATCAGAAAAGAAAGATCAGTCTCAAAAATGACGTCATCGAGATTCATTAATACTCTTTTTTTAAGAACACAGTATTCAGTGAGGAGACTTTTCGTTTTGTTTATTTAGTCTTTGTGCATTTACCTTATTATTAGGATTGATACTATTTTCAAATAAAATTTGAAATTCACAAACTAATTCGCGACTTTCAATTAATACAGTTTGGTGTGAAATTTTTTTTTTTTATTTTGATTTACAGCTTGATTCCACACCGTATTTTTGGTACAAGTAAGGAATTTTCAGCATGGATATCGGTAGCCCAAATTTCGCAGGCCGACCATAGATATCAGGTGTGCGCCGGCAGAAGATCGAACCTCGGACCATGTGCATGGTCGGCAGAAACTGAAACTACCCACCCAGAATCCAGGCGGTTTCAATTGATTCGGCTCCCTGAGCTGAGTCAAACGCAGTACATCTCTGATGAGCGGGGCCTCAAATGGGTAAAGTGGTAATTCAAAATTTAGGTCACTTTGATGTGATTGGCGAACACATGAGCGGTATCCGACTACACATATCAGTCACTCGGTAGTACATAGCACCAAGGATTTGTCTTATTATTCGCACTTTGAACAACTTCCGGTATTATTTCACTAGACCCACTTATAATCTATATCAGTATATTTTTCACGTTGTTAAAATCTATCTTTCCAATCTCCCCACCATGTTACACAGTGTTCTTATCTGTCTACTAGCCCTATTTAATCCATTATTTTTGAACCTCTCCACAAGATTTATATATTCACGGAGTCATTCTCTATATCACGTAACTTATTTAATCTCTTGATAATGAACTAATATTAAAGTCACATATATCCGGTTGTATTTCACATTATTGTTATAGGTATTTGCATACTGATTTAGTTGAGTTCTCTGAGCTGATTGGTTTAATTGCGAAGCTTTCGTAGTCCTTCTAGACAACATTTTCAGCGCAGGTTTTTATATGGAAAGAGCTTATTTGAATTATCCATGGATGATGTAATTGTATCTCTTGACAGTCGCTGTCCTGACTGGATGTTAGTTTACGTCTCTATTGATTATTTTTATTGACTTGGAATGAGAAATTTCTTGTCATGTTATTTACTTTGTATTAGCTGATAAATTTAGTCTATACTAATGTGTTTGTTGAATGCTTTTTCACTTGAGTACCAGGCTCTTAGCAATTCTCTGGCATCTTACCGTTTCCTCTGCTTTAAATTTCTAAATTATCCTAATCAAATTAGTGTCTGTAATTATCTGCATGCATTGATATGAGAAAATATGTATATCATGTCATTTTACAGCCACTTTGTGTCCTTGCATTTGAACTCGAAGGGGACGCCTGCTTTGACCTATGTAATGTCTTTTACAGTTCATATAAATTATTTTGTAAATGGTATTAATTTTATCTTGCTTTTTCTGTTCGATCTTTTGGTATGCACAATATCGAATAAAGAGGTTGTGCTGGCTGGCTTGTGTGCTATGCCTATTTCAAACAGTCTTAATATTCTATCTGTTATTTCAGAGATATTTTTTATATGTGGTAGAATGAATTTTCTCGATTTTAAACACTTTTTGGTGAAATTGTCAGGATATCCATTCCTTTCGAAGACAGTTAGTAGGTATTTCTGCTCCATTCTCTTCAACACCGGAGTGCCACAGTGTGTTTGAACTCTTTCAAACAGTATCTGCACACAGTTTCTTTTGTGGGTAATTGGGTTATGACTACTATAGTTGAGTGTTTGGTCTGTGTACGTTGATTTTCTATATACTTGTGTTTATAAATTTCCTGTATCAGTTCTCTTGATTAAGACATATAAGCATGTAATCTTGTTAGCTTATTTTTATTCTGTTATAACTTTGATGTCTTCACATATGTTGTTTATTAATTTGTGGGTATATTCCAAATCATTTCGTTTAACTACTACAAACGTATCATCAACGTAACATACCCATACGTTTGGTTTAGTTATAGGTAGAGCTATTATTTCTAATGTTTTCAAAACAGCCTTAGCCAACAATCCTGATATGGGTGGTCCCATTGGTGTCCCTTTTTTCTGTTCTTATAACTGATTATTGAATCGGGAGTATGTTGCAGGACATAATTCTATGACATCTAACCAGGTGGAGCATTGCGTGTTTGTGTTTTCATCGCTATAGAGTAATTTCTGCATAGTTTCTTTTGCTAGTTTTGGTACAATCGAAGCAAGTAATTCTGTGACTTCAAAGGGCACCATTGTTTTATTGTCATTTACTTGATTGTTTCTGATTTTCTTTAAAATTTGAATTGGCGAATTGATAGAACCGTCGCATGATTCTTTTAGCTTTTTTAATTTTCTGAAAAGTTCTTTAGATAGATTATACGTTGATGTTTCTGATAGCGAAACGATTGTCCGTAAGGGGGTGTTTAGTCTATATATTTTTGGTCTACCGTCAAAACAGGTACTTTAGATTTTATTCGACATTGATCCTGATTTCGTTAGTTTGTCTAATGTTATTTTTATTTTGTTATCTAACATGATTTACACTATTATCTTTGAGTAAATCATCTGCTTTCTATATGTAGTCTTCTTTGTCCATGATTACTGTTGTTCTTCTGTTGGTGAAGATATTCTTGAAGAAAAAAACAGCTGTTCTTCTGTAGAGACTTGCCTTTTGACAAAGTCTTCCCATTTGCAACAACACAGAAGCTAAAGACGCTCGTGATATTTTGAAATAATGGAGATTTGTAGCTCAGGTGGATGGTATTGAATTAGCTGTGTTCTTTGAGTCGGTATTCATATATTCTGTTTAAATTACCTCACAGGGCATAGTTTCCTAAAAGTCATACGCATACGACTGTACAACTTGATAATTAATAATACTAATAAAGAGCCTCTTCGCTGAATATCGTGTTCTTAATGTTGGAATGCAAATAATTCGATTCCCTCTTTAACATGAAATTCACTGCGGTATTTTTTTATTTTAGGGAAAATGACTGAATAATAATTCATGATTTATTTTCAATCAATATAAGGAAATGCTTACATTTATGCATAATGCATTCATGAATAGTTTTTGATCTGACACACAGACATCCTTTTTCCACATGTAATATATTCACGGCAGAGATATTTCTTGTAATATATTTTTAATTTAAAACATGTCGAGAGATCTGACTTGAAGTGTGGCTTCAACTCATTGGATTCATCTGAAAACAATGGAACTGAATGACGTGATTCAATTTCTGACATTTTAGTTTAGTTGACTAAATGTATTGTGAATAAGGTTGAAAGTAAGTTGGAACTTAGTAGTATAATAAATCTTTGCATGAAATTATTCATAGAATACAGATGTCATATTTTCAAAATAGGATTTTTGATACAATGAAATCAAAATAAGAATTCAAAGATTCAATGTGATTTAAAGGAGAAATATTCCACCGAAGAATATGATTTACTACGGTGTCTGAGTTGGAAATAAGACAGAAGATTTGGGAATAATAGTGAGATATTTTATAAACATTTATCAACCTTTACTTCTACAATTATTTATGTTAGGTATTACAAGATGTCTTCTCATATTACTTAAAATACGAATCCAAATGAATTTTTATACCTTTAGGGAATTCTCATTTATTTTGTTAAGGAATTTCTAAGGACAAGACTGGTTCAGGATCAGTTCACCTTGTCAACTGACAGTCAATAACTAATTGGTATATTAGTTTACGGTGGTAGTTTGATGAGTTATTTAACTTTGAAACAATTGTCTTAGTAATTTCTTATGCAGCAAAGTATATTGTAGTCCTTATGTCAAGTCTAAGCTAGCTATTCCTCTGGTATATAGCTTAAATCATATTTCACCTTTATATTAATCATTCTAATGATGGAAATATCATAAAGATAACTTAACTTAAACCCCTAAAGCAGCGAATCTGTGAATTTTTAATACTGAGAAATGAATAGTTAGAACTTGTGGGCTTTAAGAAATTTGAACTAGGATTTTCAGAAATGAAAAGTACTGGGGATTGTAGATTCATCTGAAGAAAGGAAAACAATTGGTAGAACAACATAATGATCATTCTTCGTAAAACTTCGTTTTATGAATGTAAGTCTTTTGTGTTAGTGTTTATTATTAACTTAAAATCATGGGATGCAACGATGAACCAGCAAAATCCCAGTTGCTTAACCATAATTCATAGTCGCCATAGATATAATGAAGAAGAATTGTATTTCAGGCGGATGAAACTAGTGTTGGTGTGCTCTCTAATCTGAATGGTTTAGTCGCGAAGCTTCTATTGTCTTTCCAAGTCATATTTCGATCTGAAGTGAATTTTTCAAATTCCCCACGAGTTTATCAAGCATCTGTTCTAGTAATATCAGTGGTAGCTAGCTGTCCCTGGATATTTCTTCACTTCCTAGTCGATTTGTATTCGTGAGTACTGTTTTGTTGATGTGAAAGTTGACCATTCAGCGGAGATGGTTGAAAAACTTGTGCATAATTCTAAATCTCACTTAAAAATGAAGCACCCATTAAATACGTTGTCTGGAAAGATAATAAAAGCTTTGCGAATAAACCAACCTGTTTAGAGATCATAGCACCGATACTATATCCTAGGTCTCTTTGATGTCACCTCTGATCACTTCGAAAACTTAAGCTACTGATATATATTTTTTTCTTTCTGGTGATTTCTATCAGTTTAGTGAGTGATCCAAAGATGCCAAATACATTTTGGTGGATGGTAACTAGCAGTGGAATCGACGACGCCCATTTCACCCTATTTCGGACTCGTCAACCGGGAATACCTGCTTTCCTCAGGGAGTGGTGGTGTTCTTACTGAGATTCAAACCCCAGTACCCATCCTTTTTAAACACCAATGCATTATCCACCAGACTACTTAAGTAACAAGAGCCCCCTCATGTGAAATGGGTGTCAGTTATTTTTAAATCAATTTTCATTTAACCACTGACTGACTGGACCAAAATTTTCGGCCTCTGTTGACATGTGGTTCTCATCATCGAAGTGGTCTAGTAGGCAACGCTTTGGATTTGGAAACGATTAGTACTGTTTTTAAATCTCAGTAGGAACACCACCACTCACTGGGAAATGCAGATGCATCCAGATGACGAGTCCCAAATAAGACGAAATGCGTATCGCTGTTTCCATTGCCAGTCACCACCCATCAGATTACTTCAAGTAAATTCACAGTCATTGCTGAAGTATGCATACTAGAAGCTGTCGAATTAATACAGGCTGAAAATTTAGTAGCAATCTATCAACGGAAAAATCAAAATTGAATTAAAAACACAGAATACATGTTTGATTAATTTGTTTTCGCATACTGTAGACTTTTTGATTTATTGCACATTAAAAAATTGATAAACTGAATTCTTATTAATTTAATTTATTGAAACAGGTGAATTCAAATACCCTTCAGACTTCAAATTGATTCCAGTGTTTAAAGATAACTTTTTTTAAAGTTGAGGTGAAAAGTTGAACATTTTTAGAATTCTTGTTTTGCACAGAGAGGAATTTTCATTATTATTTAAGGAGAAAAAAAGATATATATAAAACAAACTTAAGCATTTAACTTTTTCAGACGGCTGGCTACCCACTGTGAATGGCTAAACTGTAAGCTTAACCTTCGTAAACAACCAAAGTAGTATTTTTCCACAGTATTTCAGTCAAAATGCAGACATCTGACAGTGGGTTGCCATTGTTGTACAATTATTGATGCAAAATTTGTTTTGTATTATGCAATTAAATGGACATCTAAGGCACTTTTGCATCTTAGGGAAACGAATAATTAATAAAGCAGACATTAAATAACAGTAGGTTAATCAATATACAATATTTCTGGTTCAATAGTTAGCGTGAAGTTACCAGTCAACTAGAAATCGTTGTAATCTTTTTATGTACTTCATTTGACAAGACCAGTTGGTAGATGAACGATGAATGTTCATATATGCGATGATTTTATTGCGTCCGTTTGCCTTCTCTATAATTAGATAGAATTGAATATAGAACAGTTAGTAGGAATACACAGAAAATGAGATTTTTCATGTATTAGTTTTGTAGGGATTTTTGTTTGATTGTATGGAAGATTTCATCATGAGCTGACATCAGTTAGAGAACTACTGGAAGACCTATGAGTATTGGGCAGCTGTTTCGTCCTGGTTTGGGATTCTTCATCAGTACGCACCCACCGGGGTTCGAACCTAGGACCTTCTGGTAACAAAGCGAGCTCGTAGACCATTAAGCCACTGGGACCTAATCCAATGGCCCATGAATTCTAACTTCTGCCAATTCACGACACAGCGCGACTTAGAACCACTGGATCGGGTCCCAGTGGCTCAATGGTCTACGAGCTCGTCTTGCAGCCAGAAGGTCCTTAGTTCAAACCTCGGTGGGTGCGTCTGCTGAAGTGGCCTAAACTAGGAGGAAGCAAATGTCCAGGGGTTCTATAACTGATATCAGCTCATGATGACATCGTCCATACAAAAAATGAGAATTTCAGTGGTAATCTATGCCTCACAGTCACAAATAAAATAGGTAATGTGCAAGGTATGTAGAAGATTGGAATTAAAATTCCTACCAACTGGGAAAATAAAGAACTATTACTATTATGTATTTCTCAAAGAAAAGTAAATTTTGAGCATTTATTTGGGACTGTGCCGAAAGCATTTTCTTTCATGTACTTACTCCTCTACGACGTTGGTACATAAATGATTACTGAGGGATTGATTCCCGTTAAATGAATTAAATTGTGTCAAAATTTTGTCATTGCTTATCATATTAAGTGTTGCTAGTTGCATGAAGCTGAATAACACCCACAAAGTAAAACGGATCTATATTATCCTGGTTTAATCTTTGTTCACACTTTTTCAAATTTACAAGGAGGAATATGTGAATATCTGCTAAATGTTTACAAAATATTTTTAATATCCTGAAACATGTCATTCGTTCATTAAAAGATGAACAAAGCTAATGCCATAATTTTTGGAAATATTAAGAAATGAATTTCTTCAGATATACTCAATGAAAATTATGAAACTTATACTTCTGTCTTCTCAGTATACCTGCTTCAGAGTTGGCGTAGTTATTCCTCCATATTATAAATGGTTGGTGTTTAATGACTTTGTCTAAATTAGTCGGGGTAATGTCGTATTTATGCGAAGTATACTTATGTAGGAACATAAAACCTGCTAGCAATATCAAATTTAAATAATTCATCGATAATACTTTTGGTAATAACTTGTACATGTATCTGTTTCTTTATCCAGTTGACTGTGTAACCTTTTTGGATAAATTTCTCATCTCTTCCGATAGTTTTTGAATGACAATCATTACTGTCTTAGACACTGTGGATATGTTTATAGATATCATTAGACATTACTAAATTTGTTGTTCATGTTCATTCAGAACTTGCTGTTGACTTACAATTGACAAATACTTAACTCTGTATGCTGACTTTGAGTATAATTTCTTAGTAGTTCCATCCTGCCTACGGGAATTTTATTTTGTAAATTTAGATATACATCAGTATAAATCCTTTCTAAATTACAAGCTTCCCCACATGCACTTAAACTACCATTTTTTCCTATTTTTATTTCCGCAATATTTCATCCAGTGACAATCCTCCTAACAAACTTCAACTTTCTGAATTCTATTTATTTCAATGTAAGTTATATTCTAAAATACTACGAAATTTTGGATTCATGTAACTGCAATCTATTATTTTCAAAATCCTCACACTTGATCAACAAAGATGTACAATTGTTTTCACATCACTCAACGCCTTAAGACACGTTTGATTAAATTTATTTTGAAGGCTGTCTGCGCCTGAGTGTTTCTGGAGTTATTCTCCATATTTATCTTTTTCTTTCAATTTTTCCAGGTTTTATTTCGGTGAATATGAAAAAAATGGTAAGTAATATTTGCAAATATATTTGTTAACACCTTTTCTAGCCTACTTGTTTCTATGCCTCAAATAGTTTGAATTCAACTTTTTTTTATTCCATGATCGTTATGTGTATTTATAACTTCTGTTAAGCGGCAAAATAAACGCCGAAAGTTTCTTCATAATTCATCATAAATTATCAAAGGAGAGAAAATTATTTTCTTAAGAATCATGACAGGCTAATAAAAAGAAACTATTAAATCTGTTGCTATCGTTGACTGGAGCCTGTATCTGTTCTTATACTTACAGGCGAAGAGTTTGCAGAAGTCAATCAGTCCATGCATATAGTTTGTTAGGTAAATGTTGGAGGGTGTTTGATGGTTGAAACCTCTAATTATATCATGAAAGTTAGAACGGTCAGGTCTACCTCTGGCGCTGTTGCAACGTCAGTCTGTCAGTCAAAAGTCGGATTTATGAAATGTCGATAAACACAGGCTCGCTATACTCTTTAATGACCCGGTCTTCCCGGGCTAGGAATGGGCAATAACTCTGCATGTTTAACCATCGCTGCCTCAGTGGTTTACTTGTATCTAGTAGCAACATCGTGTAGGTGATTCCAAGGACCAGCAGTGTGTTTTGATGGGTTGGAGGTCGTCTTTCAATAGGTGTTGTAATTTGGATGGCTTATACATGTATTATAAATTGCATCCCAACTGCAGTCATACACTTAACTGCTTCCCATAAACGGAAATGATTGAAAAATGTACAGAGACGGTCAATACATGACTTACAGCCGTGGAATGAAGGACAGTTGTGTTAAGTTGGCATCCGTTAATAAGTGACGATTACCTAGTTTGTGTCCAAAGAGTTATCCGAACCAATGAGTGACTCGAGATGTTATCATGTGTGGCCAGAAGTCCTAATCTCTGGTAAAATCATTGCAGTTTCCTCTTTTTCTTTTTTTGAAAGTAGCACGCAGCAATAAACCCTCTTCTAAATGCTTTTGACTAGTATGCTTACGCCCACCAGTATTTTTTCTATTTCTATTTTCTATATATTGCTGCTTTATATATTTGTGTCGCAAAATATCTTGATGCATATACTGTACCAACTTTATGCTTAAATAAATAACATCATGCTTAA
Source organism: Trichobilharzia regenti (assembly GCA_944472135.2). Taxonomy (NCBI): domain Eukaryota; kingdom Metazoa; phylum Platyhelminthes; class Trematoda; order Strigeidida; family Schistosomatidae; genus Trichobilharzia; species Trichobilharzia regenti. Next base: position 52,929,195 of record OX235263.1, read on the forward strand.
ATTCCGTCAAAGAAGTTGGAATAATGTTCTTCTGTTACTTAACTCATCAGTTTATCGCTAATGTTGTGTACATTTACGTAGTTTCACTCTGTACAAATTATACTCGCATTCTTTTGCCACTGAATGAAGATTGTCTCTATATAATCCTAAGTAAATCAGCGTATTCAATTCATAAAGCATTCTTTATTGTTTTCTTCTGTCATCAGATGCTAAAATACTCATTTTAGCAGGAGCATTTATGGATATATTATGGTATTAAATCAAATGTGCATTTTTCTCTTCCGCTAGAGTTTAAAAATTAAGTTTTGTTTCATATAACTCTTATTTAACAATATAAATTGATCTGTTGAATGAGATATTTAAACTTACGTCGTGTCGAAATGTGTAACTTTTTACTTACCGAATAACGTTTGCTAACTAAGGCAGATGCTTTTGGGCATTATAGAATACCTACTTATCATATTTTTAACTCATTCTGTAAGTGAACCTTGAGATGATTGGCAGGTCACTGAATCAACATTTTAAATAGTTTAGTTTTAGTGATTACTATTCACATCAATCATCTACCGATTGCTAAATGTTATATTTATCGTCATCAACCGTTTAAGCGAATAATTCTGAACAAAGTAATCTAGGACCTTAAGCAAAGTTAATTAAACAGCACTCAGCGGATGCTTACTTTATACATGAGTAAAATTTAGACTGATAAGTTAATCCTAAAATTATTTTTCTTGAAGTTCTGTTTATATGAGCAAACGTTTAACCATGCATAGCAGTGTTTACAGCAGTTCTGCCAAGATAACACTCGTTCTAGCATAAACTACTGTATTAAATATGTTTGCCTATCTGCGTCAGTCTTTAACACTACTGTTTGACGGCAATGTCAAGTGCCATTTCAATTCTTAGGAAAGCAAAATAAGCTTGCAGGTATCAAAATTAGCTAGCACAAAACACTTATCACCGAGATTTTTAAAAGAGAAATCTGTTTTGATCGGTGTTTGAGTGTTATTTTTACTCAGCTATTTCTTGTGAGTGCTATGGACTATACTATGTATTCCCTAGGACTATTCATATTTGGATTAATTTTCGAAATTGGCGGTATTATTCGAAGGTTCATTAGGATCACTTACAGAGGCTTGTCTCTAGGAATAACAAGTATATGTATATGTGTAGCAGTGAACTATTAAATCTCTATTAACCTTTCACACTGGTTTCAACGAAGCTTATTATAACAATGGCTTTTGTATTTCCCAATAAATGATATTGTTGTTTTTACTGACGTTTTGCTACTTAATGGTAATAGCTTTGTCAAAGTATTATATAACCAGAATTTACGAAATCCCGGTTTATATAAAACAACTTACATATAATTAACTTAATCTTATGTACCTTCAAGATTCTAAGATCAACCAAAGACACAAAATCCCACAGTTCCATTAAGACCAGGAGTATATCTCACCAACTGACCAGCATAAAAATTTTCCAAGTACTTATTTCTGACACTTCAACCAGTGCAAAAGGACACTTAGAATATTGTAAAAGATTCATACGATTTCAAATCCCAAAAAAACATCGAGAAACTGATAAAGAAGACATTTTGGTAAACTGTGATATTAGCTCGTTATATAGTAGTATCTATATGACCAAGAGTCTTGATATCATTTCCAATTTACTGAAATCAGATACAACGCTATCACAAAGATGTCCACTGGATACCAGTGAAATAATTCAGAGCCTAAAATTCTGTCTGGAAAGTAAATATTTTACATTCAAAGGGAATTTATACAGACTGACAAATGCTGTTGCTATAGGTTCTCTAGTTTCTCAAATATTCGCTGACCTTCTCATGAATAGATTCGAGGATAATATCATTTTGAAGGACACTCACTCCTCAAATATGGTTAAGATATGTAGATGATACTTTTGTAGTGTTAAAACGAGATCTACACAGTTCATTCTTGGAGAAAATAAACAATCTACCTCATGGAATCCAGTTTACTTCAGGAGCAGAATCAGACGTCGGTGAAGTGCCATTTCTAGACTGCTTAGTTAAGAGGAGGGAAAACATACATTTTAGTATATCTATATTCAGGAAGAAAACCCACTCCAACAAATATTTAGACTTTGGATCATCATACCCAATCAGCGCAAAAGTATCAGTTGTTTCAAGTCTTCTTATACAAACACACTCCTCGACAACGGATGAGAAGGAAAAAGAAGAAGAAATACCAAACATTACTGAGACTCTCAAGCAAAATAACTACCCAAAGAACTTCATCAACAAAATCAACATTGGCATTAAGTATGGTCAAAAACGTATTCCGAAAACATAGACCTTAACAGTTGTCATTTCATTCAGAGCAGAGACGTCCGACGACATGAGAAGAGTGCTCAATAAGCTCAACGTCAGGGTTTTCTTCAAAACATCAAACATAATACGAAGCGACCTTGTCCATATAAAAGACTAAATCGCTAAAGATTCTGTATATAATTGTGTCTTATAAAATAAAATGCTTAGAATGTGATGCGGCACGCATTAAACTAACATCGTGAGAAGCAGAATTCAGAAGAAATGAACACCACAGAACATCTGTTAGACCACCGAGAAATCTAGTTGAACTAGAAAAGCTTTAAAAATCATCACCCACTGCTCGTCTACACGCTGTAGAATCAGGCCGCAAAGTTGATCTTGACAATATTGAAATAATCCAGAAAAAGCATTTCAGAAGTCCCAAAGGACGCTTCATATCACTGGAAGCACTTCATCTCAAATGGAATCCAAATTTTTCTGAGTAGGAATGATGGACTAAAACAGAATTTGACCTGGTTAGAACACTTCCTTCCTGATAAAATGACAAAATCAACACGAATGTGATAAACAATTTCATTTTGTAGACACATGCTGCTTTTATAATCTTATACTCTTACCAAATTCAACAATCTTCATCTGGTTTTGTTATCTTTACCAATTGGCCAACTTGACAACGCAAGAATGATCTCATGCTGAGGAACCATGATTAAGTTGTCATATATCAGCTGAGATTTTGTAAATTGTGATTTAATAATACTTTGATAAAGCTATTAGCAATAAATTGTGAAACGTCAGTAAAAGTAACAATATTGTTTTGTTTTTCATTCATTGGGAAAAACAGATAGTGAATATCACATACCCAATGCACAAATTTTTTCAAACTGTCAAAAGTGAGCTTTGTTCGGACATATATAACGAAGCTTAGTTTTATCATCCACTTTGATTTATCCCTGTAAATACGACGTTATTTTCATTCGAAGAATTAATTACACATTTAAACAAATAAAACACTTAAACATTTCGTGTCAGATGGCGTTACTTATATACATCATTCAGAGGACCATAGTAAATCAGCACGTACTGGATAGCAGTTTTGTCCAAATTTAGGATGATTCAGGAGTCCACACCAATGATTCATAGTGGGATTGCCAGAAGAAAATCTTGCTTTTCAATCATGTGAGTGGAGTACCATTCAATGACACTTGAAGCCATTATCCTTAAGAAGGATTTCGTGGACTTCACCTGTGCTTACAGGTTTTCTGCCTTCCGCTGTATTAGCCAGTCTCTTAACAAAATAAGTTTCGAAGTGAAGCGAATCTAAGTGAATCAAAATCTAAAAGTTGTCAGAATTGTTGAAATGTTTGACCATTTTGTGATTTGGTTAATAGCTGGTATTTGAATCTAAGATGCACATATCGTCAACTAGATTTTTTTGCATCCTACTGAGTGATGAATGGTGAAACTCGAATGAACCTATTATTTCAAACGCCAAGTCTGTATTCGCTAGACCACTGAAACACAAGAGACACTTTTTGTGCAACAAGTTTCAGTTGTTACTTACTTAATTTCTATTTACCCTGAATCGACCGTATTCAAACTAAATATTTAGTCTATGTTTAAATTCAGGCTCCTAGTACGAACACTGAGATGATGTCTAAGGACTAGCATGCTGTTATTTGGCCGATGGTGACTAGCAGTGCGATACAGGACGCAACCTTCGTCCTCCTTTGGATACGTCGTTTGAATGTAGCTGCGCTTCAATCTGGTAATGAATAGTGTGAATACACTTGAGTCCACTGCTAGACAGCATCAGCCAAACAACGCTGCGTTAACCTTCAGACATTATCAGAGTGCCCATATTAGAAGGTGACATGTCAGTAGAGACCAACCATTTTAGTCCAGTATAATCAATCAACAAAAATTACATATTATCTTAGACAAGTATTCTTCGGCCATTGTTGAATCGTTCTTAGGTTTTATCAGATGGATTATTAATTTGAAAGTGCTACTGTTTATCATCATATTTTTCGATTCTTTAAATGCTACGCTATATGCGATCACAATAAAAGCTTTTGTGAATAAATTATTTGACCTGACGAAAACCTTGTCTAATATACACTTTAAAGCAGTTAAGCGTTAAAAGGCTAGAAAAACGTTCAGCGATGAAAAGTGTAAGGTATTAGCATAGTTCCTATGTGTAAACTGATCAATAGGTATGAAAAGAAAGCTTTTTAGGTGAAACTCTTAGAGCAAGAGACGAAAAATCATAGCATCATTTAGTATGTTTCTATTCTTCATTTGTCTCTATATATCTAAAATAAACTTTGTGAATAGGTATTTATGTCCTCATTCATCCAGATTAATACTTTTCCTTTCATCGGCCTTTTGTATTTTGAACCACAACACCTACATCTTTGGAAATGTAGTATAAAATCAGTTCTTACAAAAGTGTAAAAAGTATATTTCGAGATGCTATTCTCATATCAACCGTTAATTTTATAACGTCATGAAGTGACACTGGATTTTTAGAAAACTTATACTAATCACCAGTATCTATTAGGTAAAATGAACAGGTACAAAATGGGTTTAGAGGTCAACGATGAGTTCATTTTCCAATGAAAGTGAAAGCTTTATTAGATACCAAGAAGCATGGGACAAAATACCATCACCTATACCCATAGAAGAACGTGAAAGTACTGACTGAAATACCAATGGGGAAGAATTTCAAATAGCTTTTTATTAACTATGTTTGATAAATAAATTTATTTATACGAGTTTGACCATTGATCGATATCAGTTAGAGAACCATTGAAAACCAGGGAGTACTGGACAGATTTTTCATCCTGGTTTGGGAATCATCGGCAGTACTCGCCTACTGGGGTTCGAACTCAGGGCCTTCCGGTTCGAACTCGTATAAACAAATCTGTTCCTTATAAGCCAAGCTCTTGAAAATAAATTTATCACGTGGTTGATATGTGCAGTTTTAAATCACATTAATAATCATGATTGAGCTAAAATGGAATATGATCAGCCTTATAATACCTTTACTGAACTGTGAAAGATATTTCATGCTTTATGGGTAATAGCTTTTGGTTAATTCACTCCTGTTACTTCTTTAATCTGATTATAACCTTGAGATGTTATCACCAGGCTTAATCAACCATTTTTATTATTAACTTCTAGCAAAATGTAATTTGAAATATCACTGCTGATACATTCACTTATTAGAGATCGATTTAAGCGATGTTTCTTCTTTTCCTTACTCCATTATATAGATCATGAACGAATGAATACTTTCAGAATAATATCCGGTTAGTTTAGTTACTTTATTTTGAAAACACTATAATTATAAACATTTCTCCCCCAATGTTAATTAATCGTAAATAAACAAACACGCTTATAATTGAATAAGTATATTGTTTGGAGATAATGTGTTTACTCACATATATATGTAGTCATATGCATATTATATTTACTTATATGGGAGTAAATACAGTACAAACTAAAATAATATCTGGTTTTCACTCTATATATGAAGCTTCAACATAGCAAGACCGAATATACCTCTAATTGTTATCAGTGACAGGAAAGTTCAGTGTCTTCATAGATGCTTTTCAAATCTTATGGAAGCAAACACCTAACTAGGATTGTATATATTAGAAAGGTTTTGATTCGTCTACCCTCTGACAAACGAATCGAATAGCTATTTGTTTTAGTAGTTTGTGTGTATACACCTTGTATCCAGATTGCAGAAATTATCCATTGATAAGGTGGTATATGGATTTGTTTATAATTTTTAAAGCAATGATTCAAATACTTTATTTATCGCTCAGAAAATGACTGAGAAAATATTGTGGTCTTTACTTGAAATTAAGTAAAGCAACTGTCCACTTTTGCTGTTATAATCAGTCACAAATAATTTGATACGGTTTAAATATCCAGACCATAAATGTTGTGAATTTTCTGGAATAATTTGAGCGCCATGTCCGGCTGAATCATTTAAAAATTACTTAGAACAATCCTAGCGTGTAAAGAGAACCAAAACAAGTATTTCCTGTTTGATTGTGGAGAAAAATATTGTTCAAATTTTTGTAAACACTGTGAGATTATTTTATATAATTTTATGAACGCAAGTGTGTTTAACAATATGAATTCTGAATACATCAAAAAACATAGGTCTCTGGCGGAAACCTATTTATTTACTATTTAAAATCCACCAGTGCTGTCATTTTACGGAAGAAATCTGTTTACCCACCTTTATTTTTACATTTTGCACCTGCTATCGTCGTTCAGATGCTACTACGACAACTAATTCGGAAAACTTATATTTGGAGACGTTCTGAATGATAAAAACCTTGTGGTATACGGTTAAATGTTACACCACTTAAAAAACCGTATTTCGAAATTGTTATGGAAGCAATTGCAAATGTTTAAGGACAGTGTATGCTAACATTCACGGCTGTGATTCCAAATGAAAACTTTACTCTCTTAACATGACTTTCAAAACTTTGGAAACACCGTCATGGAAACAGAAAAAAATAGACATTTCTATCAACCTGTTAACAAAATAGTTTATGAAATATTTCAAGATTTTCAAATTATGGCAGCTTTTATGCTACACTTCTTTTTCGGATACTAGTCAGACATATTCGAAGCATCTACACAAGAAGCCTATATATCAACCTAAGGCGAAGCACTTCGGTCCAGTCACTCGAAGAAAAAATCTAAAATTCAATTAAATAATTAATATGACCCATTGCACAATAGGTGACCCAAGTGGTCTAATGGATAACGCTTTGGAGTATGAAACTATGGTCTCTAGGTTCGAGCCTCATTGGGAACACCATCACTAACTGGGGAATGCAGGTACATCCAGATGACGTGTCCCTAATAGGATGAAATGCGCATCCTGGATTCCACTGCTAGTCGCCATCCACCAATTAAACACTAGTCGAAGCGTTTGAAATATTTATTCACAAATGTATCTATTTTTATGGGTTTTCACCCATGAAGTTCATGATTAAATAATGCAGAGATCCAATGGTAAAATTAAACAGTTTATAAGAGGTAAATTTTTGAAAATGATCAAAAGTGAAATGAATAAGGATGATTTATCACAAGTACCTGCAAAGAAGTGTGTCGGTGGCATAGCAGTTAGGACGCTTGCTAATCATGAACATGGTCTGGGGTTCGATTCCCAGCTGACTAACTCCTTTACCTCGCTAAATCAGAAATAATGCTGATAAAGAGGAAGGGTTGGACATGAGGCTAGCAACCCTATCCTGTAAAATAAACACTGCTACAGAAACTTCAGGCTACTAGCTTGAAGCCCTATGTTCCACTAGGCAACATGAAGGAAAAAAAACCTGCAAAAAGCTGAATGGTGTAACTGAATGGTGAACATTTTGAGTTGATGTAGCTCACTTTTGTTTCACAATACGTTGGATAAACATTTTTGATGTTTCATTGTGTGAACAACAAAACATTCATTTTAAAAGTACAAGATCTACTGATCCCACTTTTCGGAATGATTTCAAGATGTTTGTTAACCTGACTGCTTTGTAGCCTAATAAATAATGTCAAATAGTTTTTCCATAATTGGCGTATTTTTCAAATTCTGGAAATATCACATCATATTCTACAGGCAATTTGGGATAGTGTAATTTTACTCTTAAGAGAAATTTAGCATTCTTCATTTAATCCTTTAGCATGCTGATATTGGCGTACACGGTTGCTAAACGTTTATAAGCCATTGTTTACGTAGGCTATGTTATGACAGCTGCACAAGAATAAAACTGTCAGAAAAAATGTCCCGAGTCATATCATTCACAAATGCTTATCTCTGTTGATTTTTCAACACAAAACCCACAATTTTATTTATAATTTTTATCAGTTTCGTTTACTGCATACGACATGAATCCGTCAAAGACAGAAGAAGACTTTCTTCTAAGAAATTTATGTTTATATATGTATATACTTATATATGAAACACTGTATGAAGAATAATGTGGATATGTTTATCTGGTTCTCTTTGACCGGCCTAGAAACATGCTTTACACAATTAGCTGCAGTTTCACGCAGCATACGTTTTGGCAGTTTATAAACAAGCTTATTTCTTGGAACTCCAACTGAGTTTTTTAAATATTGTCAAAAATAATGTTAGTGAAGAAATCTTGTTAAAAATAATATACTGTGACATTTGCTTTATATGTCTGATCACTTAGAAAGCTAACAGTGGTACCTGTTCGCCTTCCATGAATTATTTTACTTTATGTCATGATCTCATCATAAATCATGCATGTGTAGTTAATAAGTTATTAGAATGAATAAATTCATCTCCTGACCATTAGGGATTTGCTTAAAGTATTGAGCCTTTATGTGTTAAATGAATCAAAGAATGATTTGAAATAAGGCTTAAGAAAAACAAAAGCTGATGTTCACTAATTTTGATTATTGTGCTCATTTTCTCCCGGTCACTCAGATGATTTTGAGTGTGTTCGTTAGAATAAATATTTATATTTCGATAGAGAAAGAAAGACAGACCTGCAGCATAAAATGATACCATCATCCTATTTTACAAGTTCTTATCAACTGTAGACTATCTGAAATGACAATGGTTATATAGATGATAATAACATACTTTAATGTTTAAGTAGTAGTAGTAGTAGAGGAGAAATACTATAAAATTGACACATTCAAAATGTATGCATGACAGTTTTTAGTTTAAGTTTCCATCATCAATTTATACATTTTCAAAGTAGAAAAGAGGGGGAAGGGATAAGACAGAAAACGGGAAAATTAACAAACAGTGTTAGCTTCTAGGTTCACACGGCAACTCAAAAAACAAAAACGGTTACAGTTTATAAGATGTAGATTTTCTCAGTGATTTGAGATCACTGAATTAGATGACTAATTAATGTGATCAAAATCAAAATTCAGTTACCAAGGGAGTGAGAGACTAATCACACTCTCTTTCTAAATGCATACATCTGGTTGATTTGAATTGTTTGACTGCGATCGCTTCGACAAATCGCAGTAAATTTGCTGTCTTTGTGTCTGTTTAATATTTTGAAGGACTTTGAAATCTCTACGAGATGACTGGTATCAGCCATGTATCTTGTAATTGCACTCGAGAATATTTGCTTCCTTTCAGGCACGCGTTTCTTGGGATATATTCAGAAAACTAGATAGAAGCTTTTTTGGCATCCTCCCAATGTATTTCCTCCCCCAAGCGCAAGTAAATTCATAAACGCAGTTGGAGGTGACATCAGAAGGGTATTTATCCAGATTTGATTGGCATACAGAAGAAGAAGTGCCGTATAATGTTATAAGTTCAGCTGCAGAGAAGCTTCTTTTCATTGAACTTTTTATTCTTTATTCAATCTTTTGCGACACTACATCTGCTTTGAATGGGAGAAAAATGAACACTTTCTTCTCTTCTACAGTTGGGTATTTTATATTTTTATCTTTTTCTCTGCTTTACTTTTGTATAAATCCTTTCGGGTGTTCATTTTCTCTCGGGCATTTCTCAACGGAACCTAATTCTTCCCCCAAATTTTTCGGTGAACATAGCCTCCTGGCTCTGTCGTACAGGGTCCTTACTAATCCCCGCTTATAGCTTATAGGGCAGAAGCTGTTGTAGTGATGGTATTCTCCAACCCAAGATTCTTCTCTGCAGGTGAACTTTTCAGCAGTTCCATCGCTTCTTTTTTTACATTATGTGCAGGAAATTGAACTCGTCGTTGCGTTCATATTCCATGGTGAATTTAATATTTGGGTAATCTGTAGTTGATGAGGACCTGTGAAATAGAATGATACCATTTTATATTGCAAATCTGTCTTTCTTTCTCTATCGAAATTAATCAAGAGAACAAAATGTATGAAACATTCATATTTGACAGATTTCAGTTATCATTTGCTGTAGTTTCACTAAATTGTCTGCTGCATGCAAATTCTAAGGGTATAAAAGCTGGTCACTCATACTTCATATCTCCGTATTTCTGTTGATTGGGTTGTAAAGCTTTCACAGAGTTATAGACACAAACTCAGTGAGTGTCAGTAAGTGATAAAAATAAATGAAAGCCAAGCAGACTATCAGTTCTCTCACTTCTTATTTTCCAAATAATACTGTAATCTATATAGAAGCTGAATAATATTGCTTAACCAGTTTTCTCCACTGTAAGACATTTGATGCAGGAGTGAATATCAATATTTATTTTTCTATATTAACTGTCATCTATTTGTGTTTAGGTAAAATCTACCCTCTACGAAACATGTACGTTTTAAAGCTACAATTCCAAATATTAGGTCAATCTCTAGAATTAGATGTACCGACTTTCAAATAAAAACGTTCCAGCCAATGTTTTTAGCGCTGTTCAGTAGTGTACTGAATGTGAAGACGTTTATTATTTATTCTTATACATCTTTAAAGATAAATGTATTCATTTTTTGTGCCATCCCATGGTACCGCGAAGACATTCTGTTCATATCTGTATAAACTACTTGGCTAAGCGAAGTTAGTTAGGTCGATTTCAGCGATTTATAGAAGGAAGATGAAGTTAAAACGCAGGAAATTTTTCATTTAAAGTGACACAGTGTTGAAAAAAGAAAACAGGTATTTATTCATCTTCAAAGTATTTGTTTTGATTGACTCCACAACTGAGCTGTACAACTGTACTGAAATCTATTAAAAGTACTATTTAATCTCACTGAAACATCTCAATCAGTACACAAACTATAAAACATCATAATTATTACGTCAGACATAGTTAAGATGAATGAAGAACAGAAAAGGAAGATAAAATGAGAAAAGTACTTTTACGAAGAACTGACGTTGTGATGACCGCAATATATCAGGCAGTATGAGGTAAAGTTAAATTTACTAGAAGGATACTATGATAACGTAAATATAGAAAGAGATTCTACAAAATGCTTTTGAATGGTAAATTTTTGTTTATTTTGTGGCGAGTATCTAAACCATGCATTTTTAATTGCTTGATTTACGAGTGAAATGCAGGGCTTTGAACTTCTATTTTTCGCTAACGTTGATTTTTCTAACCTCTTGTCTAACTTTTCCTCTATCTCGGCTTACCTGTCGTAAATAAGCTAGTTGAAATTTAGGAGTGCTTCGGCCGCGAAATGGATCTCCAGAGACTTAAAAAAGATGTTTTCAGATAGGTTATACTGGATCATAATAAGTGCAAAGGTGGAGAGAAGTAGTACTCTGTCCTATAGCTGCAGGATAACAGGCCTAAGTCAGGTATATAAAGATACTTTCGATCTATTCAAATAAATGAAAAAAGCTTTTGTATTCTTTTGAACGCCTACAGTTCGATGAGAGGTAATCTGTTCCTCCAAGCTTGTATCGATAAACCTCAAAAGGTATCTAGTATTTAGCAGTGTTTTTTTAAAGACCTAAGAGTTCTTCACTTATCATTTTTGCAGGGTACATCTTCGTAACTCTAAATCATTGGCAGTAAGAAGAGCTCAGCTGTGAAAGTTACCCGGCTGAAATCAGTCTTTGCCAGACTGTATTCAGCATGAGAACACATATCCACTTCAGCACAGCATTTGTAAAATTACATTTACTATTCAACTCTTTTAAGACAGTGACATTTTTAAATAGCGGGGGATACAGCTGAAACATTTTATTTGAAAATAATCAAAGTAATATCACTAGAAACTACATTTAGAGGATTACACTTTAGTCTCCCCATGAATCTGAGGTACACTCTAGTAGTAGCCTCATAGTATCCAAAGGTCTTTGTCTTTAAATCAGGTTTCTGAGTAGAAATTGTTTCAGGATTTCATCATGAGCTGACATTAGTTTGAGAACCATTGGAAAACCTGGGAGTACTGGACAGCTGTTTCGTCCTAGTTTGGGACTCTTCAGCAGTATGCACTCACCGGGATTCGAACTCAGGACCTTCCGGTTACAAGGCGAGCTCGTATACCATTAAGCCACTGGGACCCGATCCCATGGTCCTTGAATTCTAACTTCTGCCGATTCACGACATAGCGCGACCGCTAGCCAATGTCTTCGGTGAGTATTTGTCCTCACACCCGACCCGCTGCACCATACTGGTCACGACTTCCCACTGGAACCCAGGTAACTACCTACCTGAATAGGGCCAGTCGCCAGTGAGCATCTCATTGGTCAATGAGATGACAATGAGGACAAATACTCACCGAAGACATTGGCTAGCGGTTGCGCTATGTCGTGAATCGGCAGAAGTTAGAATTCAAGGACCATTGGATCGGGTCCCAGTGGCTTAATGGTATATGAGCTCGCCTTGTAACCGGAAGGTCCTGAGTTCGAATCCCGGTGGGTGCATACTGCTAAAGAGTCCCAAACTAGGACGAAACAGCTGTCCAGTACTCCCAGGTTTTCCAATGGTTCTCTAACTAATGTCAGCTCATGATGAAATCCTGAAACCAACCAAATCCCTACAAACCAACACTTAAATAGAAATTGTTTCTTAAATGTTCATCTTAACAGTTCCTCTAGAAACTCTTTGTTAGGATTTCAGTATTATTATTGTCAGATTTGATGCAATGACGTAGCTAAAAGACACTTTCTACTCAAGTTTATTTGTAAGTAGTAAGCGGGATATCCAGTGAGCACAGAGAAACACGATTATATATAGTTTTGCAAGAAGTTATAAATGATGTATGTCTCTGAAAGTCCTAGGTATTTATATATATAGTATCATCTTTACTTCCCTGAAAAGTTCACACAAAACTTCAAACGTTTATGTACTAATAGCAATAATGTATTATTCATGGTTCGCAAAAAGGCGAGCGATGGGGCTGATACGTAAAACATATATTTACTTAATATATCCTCCAGCTGAAGGACATTCACCTGTTAGCGAAAATTATCTTTTATCCAAAAGAAACTTTTATTTCAACATGCAGCTAGCATGATGCTGCACATAATATCCATCTCATAAAGATACAGAGGGATTACTAATACTAACATATTAGATTGTTTATTAGATGTATCAAACAATGAAACATTATTATTTACTGGATGACGTTTCGAACAAAATTTATTATTGTTCACGATCATATGAATTGTGGTCACACAACTTTGGAATTTGAGTTTTATAGTTTTCTTTGCCTTCTCCTATTTGTCGTAGGAGTAGTAGAATTTTCCATATATCTGGGACAGGTGTTGAATCATTTCTATTACATGTATTTGCAGTTGACTCGATAACACAAGCTTCTGTTATCAATCTCTTCATATACCCCGTGACATCAGATTTTAAAACTGTCATCCTATCCCATCCTATTGTATAGTTGTGTGTAACTGCATGTAGTGCTGTAGCTGAAGTATTCTCTAGATTTCTTATCTTATTTGGGTTAACCAATCTAGATTTTGCTAGGGTTTTACGTTCAACTAGACTGACTGCCCTTGTTCAACTAGTTTGACCTATGTATTTGACCTGACAATCATTGCAGGCAGTGTATTAGATAAACTAAATTGCTTTGTTTTAAAGGCTTCACGGGATTGACCCTTTAACCGACAAAGTTTGTTTCTAATTGAGTTTGTGGATTTGAATGTCACTTTTATTCTTGCCTTGTTAAGAAAGAAGCAGAAACAAAAATGATTCAACATCTGTCCACCCAGATATCTGGAGAGTTATCCTACCCCTACGACGATAAATAGGAGAGAACAAAGAAAACTATAAACATGAATTGTTTCGAAGTCGTTTGATAATAATTGATGGCATGATTATGAACAATAAATTTCGTTCGAAACCTTATCATTCAGTGAATAATAGTTTGTCATCACTGTGTGATATTTTTAATAAACAAACTAGTAGGGAACACGAAAGCCAAAGAATAACAGAAGTCAACACTGATGAAGTGTAAATGCTAGTCAGACACAAGTGTGTAATCCCTTGGCAATCAAAGCCAATCAGGAAGTTGACAAAATGCTGACTCTACGAAAGTGATACATAGTGTGAATTTATGTACTTCTAGTGAATAGATGAGTACTTCAAAACCAAACAGAATCGAAATAGTGAGACAGATTTTGTTACTTTGAAACCCGTGTGGAAATTTACTGCATTCGGATTCAGGGACACGATCTACATCTTCAATACTACTGTCAAGGCAGTCAGTTCTTCTATACAGTTCAGAGACTTAGTGTGCATGTTAAGAAATGCATTTCCAACAGGTACCTGTCGACTTTAACTAAGAGTTGTGTCCCCTCCATGCTGAAGATCAGATGGCCGGGACAATAAAGGACAAGGAATAAACAAATCTGGCAGGCGCTGAAACAAACAATGACATATCACCCAAGAAATAAGCAGAGCGAAATGGAGATGTATTGGACATACCCACTGAGGAGACAGTTGAGTGACATCAGGTGCTAAGTCCTCGACCAGAAGCCTGATAGTGAACGAGTAGGGGTTACGAAGGTGACATGAAAGCAGAAAAAAAACTTGGTACAGTACGGCACCAAGAAAGATGCACCACACAATAATAGCAAAATAACACAGATCAAGAGCAAAAAAATATAAGTAGAGATCGATAAAAAATTTCATCTGAAAGGAAAACAGTCATGCTTTGTCGGTTACGGCATCAGTCCTATGGAGCCTTTAAAACAAAACAATTTAGTTTATCTAATACACTGCCTGCAATGATTGTCAGGTCAAATACATAGGTCAAACTAGTTGAACAAGGGCAGTCAGTCTAGTTGAACGTAAAACCCTAGCAAAATCTAGATTGGTTAACCCAAATAAGATAAGAAATCTAGAGAATACTTCAGCTACAGCACTACATGCAGTTACACACAACTATACAATAGGATGGGATAGGATGACAGTTTTAAAATCTGATGTCACGGGGTATATGAAGAGATTGATAACAGAAGCTTGTGTTATCGAGTCAACTGCAAATACATGTAATAGAAATGATTCAACACCTGTCCCAGATATATGGAAAATTCTACTACTCCTACGACAAATAGGAGAAGGCAAAGAAAACTATAAAACTCAAATTCCAAAGTTGTGTGACCACAATTCATATGATCGTGAACAATAATAAATTTTGTTCGAAACGTCATCCAGTAAATAATAATGTTTCATTGTTTGATACATCTAATAAACAATCTAATATGTTAGTATTAGTAATCCCTCTGTATCTTTATGAGATGGATATTATGTGCAGCATCATTTCAGGGCAAAATAATTTATCTGAAACAGCAGTATTTACTTACTAATAACACTTATCACACAATTTCATCACCTATAGTCTTACCATGGTGTTCTTTAATGCCCATTTCACACTTCCACAGACCTACACACCACTAGAATACATCAGTTCTATTATTTCATCAGAAAAATAAACTTGTATAAATATAAATTTGGTGGATGGGGACTAGCATCGGAATCCAGGATGCGGATTTAAATTGTATAGATATAATCTGCTCCAAAATGTTACACGAATACTTTCCTAAACTAACTGATATTTACTATTACTCTAACTTTAAGCTATAATTTTCAGTTTACCATGAGATTGAATAACACTCATCTTTGAATTTAATCACATCACTATCATCCATAGATGGATGTTAATTTTTCTTTTTTATCAGGACAAACGAGTTCATTCATTTTCTTGGGAAGGAAAAGCAAAAATATTTCATAGATTTATATATTAACTAGGTCATTATTTTCTTGAGGTTTTTTCTTACTCATAACTGAGAAACAATTGTAATTATCTGATTGTTTTGATAAATAGGGAATGGAAAAGGGAATTATATATTAATATATTGACATTTATATTTGTCAAATCTATCTCTCATGTCTATTAGAATATATATTTCAACATTCGATTATCAGTATACTTTGTATACTGAGAATGATTTGATTTTAGGTTTGTACAAATCGGATATTTTTGAAGTGTTCTAAAGTAAAAGCCTGTGCGTCGGTGGCATAGTGGTTAGGATGTTCGCCGACCATGCACATTGTCCAGGGTTCGATTCCCGGCCACAGGCGCACTCCTTTACCTCGCTAGGCCATAAATAAATCTGGTAAAGAGGAAAGGTTGGGCATGAGGCTAGCTACCCCATCCTGTAAAATAAACACTGTTACAAAAACTTCAAGCCACTAGCTTGAAGCCCTATGTTCCACTGGGAACGTGAAGGAAAAAAAGTAAAAGCCTGACACAGACTATCAGAGGGTGTACATTTGGTGTTAAGTAAGCCATAACGTCTTTTAAAGATGCAATATTAGGTGTCTGTACAGTAGAAATATATCAGTGTTTTAATAATAAGTTTTGACAAGCACCAGGAATAATTAATCGTATGTCTCCGCAAAACATTTGTTCATGAATGAATAATCATAAATACATTGCTGTCTAATGCATGTCACAATTTTTCGGCACCATTCCTTTGCGAATTTAATTGCCGAAATCACTGAAACTTTACGAATATTTTTTTTCCTTCACGTTCCCCAGTGGAATATAGGGCTTTAAGCTAGTGGCTTGAAGTTTCTTTAGCTGTGTTTATTTCACAGGATAGAGTCGCAAGCCTCATAACCAACCTTTCCCCTTTACCAGGATTATTTTTGGCTCAGCGAAGTAAAGGAGTGCATCTGTGGCCGGACCATGTTCATGGTCGGCGAGCGTCCTAACCGCTATACCACTGACACACAAAACTTTAGTACAATGATGTATATTAGCGTGTCATTTGTGATATCGACACCGCATATAACGTCTCGTCATTTTGACGTCAACCAGAAGCAGAACAGACCAGTTATTTCCGGAAAATTTGCATTCATTGTTAAACAGGATAGAGACGGTCGTGAAGTGTTGTGCAGTCAAGGCTGTGATTGACTAACAGAACATCACAATATTTCAAAATGTCCAAAATCATTCAATTAAGTCATAGAAGAGCAAACCATACGTTTTATTTTGTTATGAAATGAATAGTCTGGGGATAAGCAAAAGTTACGTCCTCGCAGAATTACTAGGCTCATTCCGAATATTTCTAAGTAGGGTTTTAAATTAGCATTTCCTACGCATCCCTGATTTACCTTCTCTGTTATAACTTTTCTTCAATTATGGTTTTCAAAACACATTTTTTTTCTATTTTACAAAGATATTCATTGTAATTCGTTGATTCATTTCATCTCGGCTTAAAAATTCATGTTTTTGCCTAGATACATCAACAATCTCATTTTCATTATTTTAACTTCAGCTGAAAAAAGCCTTGGTAAACTTTTTAGAACACTCAGAAGGACTTTTGTCTAGTATGTTACTTCTACTTAATAATCTCCTTCAATTTATTGCAATTCACTATACCAGATAGTATTTCAGTGATGAGCATCTTTTTTTTCATATTTTGAAAACGTGTTGGCCATCTTGTTTGAAGTGAAGCGTTTGCTTGTATTATTTTCCATACCTGTCAAACAAGTCAGCCTTTCTGTATCTATTTGCATCAAAGTAGCTTATTTCCTTTTATTATACTCTTGCATTTAACGGCTGTAAGAATATCGTCTGATATTTTCGAGTAGGTGGATGAATAATGCAAAGAACTTGCAAACTTTTCTGCAAAACTTTGACTATACACCCTCACCGCTATTGTATTTGAAAACGGTTGAAGAAAAGTCATCATTGGTAGTTATGTAACAAGGGCCGGCAACAGATTGCTTTATTACGGAAATCAACACGTATTTATATACATTTTCTGTACATTATTATAGCTTATTCAAGTAGACAAATGCAGGCTTTTGACTGATTATTTCGGGTAGCATCGAGAAGTGAAGCCACCTATCTGCGAATCATATTTGCCCACGTTAAGTTTGCTGTGATTGGTTGTTTAATCAGCCTTGTTCATATTTTCTCACGGCCCATATTAGTGACCTAGACATTGACGTAGATTAACATCTACCAATTGGCTAGCAGCCTGCTCTCACCACAGTTATACTGACCAACACTAATAAATGTTGCTTTCCAGTTATTATCCTGCCTTTTTTAGTGATTAGTTATTAGCTCATACTCGAAACTGTCAGGACAGCTAATACCAAATTTTTGAAAGAGGAAAGACGGCTAAACAATATATTATCTGTATACACCTTATTGCATTTTGTAAATTACAGAATCAACGGCGTACAAAGCAGATAAATAAAGGTGGCAACATTGTGGTAAAAAGGAAAACATTTACTGTGTTTTTAGAATACTCATTGCACAGGTGCGAGTATACTGTGTGATTCTAAAATAAAGGACATCGGTGAATCATTAATTAATGAAGAGCCTTGTTTTATTGGTGTTGATAAGTGAATATGAAACAGCATTTATGGTTCTAACAAAGTTTATGTTATACAAAGAAATCATGTAGACCGAGAAGTTTTTTTTCATCTCTCCAGATATTTACTTCTCGAAACATTGATTTACCCAAACTCATACCAATCTCTGAATAACATCATGTTTATCATCAATAAAATTTAGCTGTATACTAATTTCCAAATATCTAAAAGCATTTTAAAAAGTACATAGACCTATTAAGTAGCACTACATGCATATAAACTTAGCTGTTCATTCAATGTTCTCCTGAAAGAGCACTTTCAACTGTAAGTTTTAGTCTGTATAAGAGCTACGCATCACAATGATCTCAAAATACCTGGAATGTTCACTTTTTCTAGTAATTTCTGATTTCTTTAAGCCAGAACACATTTTCATTGATGCGTTATTCGGGGATCAGTGCAGACCCTAGAATTTAATTTAGTCTACTATTTAATTAACAGAATATCACTCCGTTAAATGACTTTAAAGTATCATTTAAAAATGATTTCAAATGTCCATGAATAAAGATGAAGAATTCTGACATCCTAATAATAAAACTACCCATCCGTTTCTGCAGGTTGATTGAACTTATTTACGCCTTCTGTAAAAATGTTTTTCAAAACCAAATACAGATTATAACAATTTTTGTTCGACTTATCACTGTTGGAGTCAGTAATGTATTTCTGAAATAGGCAAATGACACTAAAACAGAAAATGTCGAGGGGTACCAATGAAATGAAAATGGCAGTGTGAAACTACAATTGGTTGGGCGCACCAAGCTTACAAACACACAAATGATAAAATATGTTGTGAATAGTTAGTTTTATGACCAGAATAATTAAATATTTGATTTTGTAATGCACAAATAGTTTTATGTTTACACATTCGCATTTCATTATTTCAGAATTTTCAACATCTGAAATGAACTGTAGATGTGATTTTGCAACACTGCATGTCATTAAAAACATGTGGTTTGATTTCATTATTTCTCAGTATATTTTAAGTCCTTATCAATCTCATTCAGCAGTTGACCATATGACAATACCACAAGTCGAGAGATCTGCAACGGAAAACTCAGTGAGACTTTCAGAGTGAATACAGGAGTAAGACAAGCTGTCTGCTCATTATTGCATATGATATTCTTAATTTCAGTGGACTGGATTATGTGTACAGAAAGTGATGAAAAGACATGAATACGATGGACAACTGATGAGAAGACTCTAGAAGATCTGGATTTCGCAGATGATAAATGTCCAATGTCACACAAACTCGAAGACTTGCAGACAGGCGAAAACCAAAAAAACTGGCTGAAGAAGCAGTCATCGAAGACGGGACTGCAGGTGGACATAGAGAAGATGGAGGGGATGAAGATTACCAACCAACAGCGACAACAACAACAACAACCATCACCAATCACCATCAACGGAGGAGATTTAACAGAGGTTACATCCTTCACTTATCGTTTCAACTACTGGCTGGCGGAACGGATGAAGATGTCAAAGCTGGCCAGGATCGGAAAAGTAAGATACGCCTTCATCAACCTGAAACCAATATGAAAATTAGCTCTCACTCAGCATAAACAAACAAGATTTGGATTTCTGACACAAATGTGATTTCAGTAAGTCAGTTCTTCTATACCTGTCATAAACTCGACCAGCGCGTAATCAAATGGATTTCCAGTAGGTTGCAGACTTTCATCAACAGCCATCCTCACTGGTTCCATACTGAAGATCAAATGGCAAGGCAGAAAGAATTAGTAGCAAGAAACTCTGATTGCCAACAAATCAACCAAGGGTCGATTGCTGAACAAATATGTATGAGAAAATGAAGATGGATCAGGATGCATTGAGGAAACCGTCGAACGACATCGCACTCAATGCAGGCCATTGCTCGACTAGTATCCCTATGGGAAGCAAACAGTGGGTCGTCGGCCGGAGGGTGATATGTAGGAGATCGTTTTGGGAGGAGGAGATGATGGATTGTGACCGATCGTGGAGCCAGCTGAAGAGGATAGTAGAGCATAGAAGAAAGTGGAGATATGTTGTTCCAGCCCTATGTTCAACTCTGAAAGTAAGGGAATAATGGTAATATAATATTTTTTTACTTATTTTCAGTTCGAATAATTCTCCTACACTGCAGTCAGTTTTGGAGGTAAACACTGGGTTGAATACATGTCATCCTGTTTGTAAATGTGTAATTTGTATAAGTGAGACGCCATCACATAGCACTTGGAGCACATCTGCACCTTATGATAACAAACTTGTCATTGTGCATGGTTAACTTGAATATTGTTTCAGGCGGCTGTCAGAATATAAAAGTATATAATTCCCTATGAACTGCAATAAATCCACTTCGCATTGAAGCTTTCGCAGAAGATATTGTCCAAACGAACAATGAAAGATTCCCAGTCAAATCATATGGCTCAGAGAACGCAACCGCATCAAAATTATTTACTTGAGATTCAAATCTCGATAATTTCAGTTCACAACTTCTCTGCATTTACATTTGTAGCTGTAAATCTACTAAAATCTAGTAGGTATCTTATTGAAAGCAGATAGTTTTGGGATGCTTCCATAAAAATAATCGATCCTAAATTCAAAGTTCATGCGTACCAACTCATTTTCTTACATAAAGATATCTCCATTTGTGTACTTTGTATTATTCGACATATTGAAATAATGAAAGAAATGCTGTAAATTCATGAAACTAATCAACATGCAGTTAAGGTCTATTGAAATTTCGACAAAAACATAAATTACCACAGTACTTTATGAGTGCTGATGTCACTACATATGATCTGAACTGAAAAACAGTCATGCTTCGTAAATTTTTTAACTACGAAAACAGACGGAAATATAAGTTCAAATAACATTTATTTGGATTTCTCCAACCCATTCAGATGATTCTGCCAGGATATTGAAGTGTGACCGATTTTTCTTTAAACTTAAAATAAATCTATGAAAAAGGAATATTTCTGTCAACTTTTAATAACCTTTCCTTAACTATAACGTCAATTTTTCTAAGTAGATAAAATCTAAAGGTAACACTAGATATTTTTCTAAAAGAAAAGAATAAATAGGAAAACTTTAAATAGGAAACTGCCTTCAGATAGCATATGTTATATTTATGTCAAACAGAAGTGTACCTTCGAGTTTATGTAGTTCATATAAATAGATTTATTGACAACAATATGAGTTAAAGTTTCCTTACGCAAACACACAGTAAATTTTAGGCAAAACCGTAAAACGAAACCAAACTTTTAAATGCATGCATTACTTCCTACAATTTCTTTTCAAAAACATAGATTACATAAAACACGCAAATAAATGGGAAAAAATCTGAAGAAAAACCGCTAGATTTCTGAACCTAACAAACAAAATATATTGTAGACCTAGAAGCCTAGTACACTGCATATATAGACAATAGTGGTATGCAAAAATCATTTTAATGCGCATTATACAAAATAGAATGAAAATTGATCGGACATGCGCTGAGAAAACGGGTGAGTTACATCATGCATCATGCATCATTCAAGTAGAATCTAAATAGGAAATAATGACTTAGTCTTGGCCCGAGGCCAACATGCAGGAAGGTGTGTGACGAGGACATGAAAGCTAATATACAGACTTTTTTTCCTTCACGTTCCCCAATGAAACATAGGGCTTCAAGCTAGAGGCTTGAAGTTTCGGTAACAGTGGTGTTTATTTTTACAGGATGGGGTTGTTAGCCAGCCTTATGCCCAACCTTCTCTGTTTACCAGTCTTATTACTGGTTTAGTGAGGTAAAGGAGTGCGTCTGTGGCCGGGGATCGAACCCCGGACCATGTGCATGGTCGGCGAGGGTCTTAACCGCTATGCCACCGACGCACAATATACAAACAATATATATATATATATATACAAACACTATATACAATATACAAACATGTAGCCAACTAAAAAAGAATGCACAGAATAAATAAAAATGGTGATGCTCCTTTGTAACCCTAAGTTCCACTCACAACTCAAGGCATTAATAATAATGATGCTTAAATTTGGATATTCTAGTGATGGACAAGATACAGACCAACAGGCGAACATAAAATGAATAGGAAGGACTTCCTAAGTCTGGAGCGATGTTTATTTAGCTAATGATTTATATCAAATGAAATAATTTCCAAGGCGACAAAAATATTTATCTTAACATTAATTTAAATCTAATTTAAAATGCCTTCCATGACTAGACTAATTGCAAAATTATTTATCTTCCAATCAGATGATTGACACTAAGAATTCATATATATCAGTAATGTGGTGAGGCATTGATAAATACTTTATAATGTTTTGTATTTAGCAAGACAGTTTCTTTCCAATTAAACAATTTTCCAATTAAATTCCATAAAATACTTTGTCTAGTGCTATCCAGAATCTTAAGATTTACACTTATTAAATGAGTCCAGTCACTTAGATTTCTTCAGGTGACGTAAAGTGGTTGATGCAAAACTGAAATACAAGAGTAAAGTTTGATCATATTTATTAGGCAACTAGCATTCTACTGGTAATGTACAGTCGGCTTTGTTCCTAATATTTAACTCAAAAGGGTCTTATTACCACCAACAACTGAAGAAGAAGTGATTTTATTTCACATCCCCGCTAATTGTAATGTCGCAGTACGTTGTTTTGATCGTCTAGACGACAAATTATATTTTTTTGCGAGTTCCTTAAATGAAATTTTACATATAATTTTTTTTAATGGCGTACATATTATATCTCGGTGGGTTTATATTCTTGAACTGAATTATATTTGCTGTAATTTTGTCGGAAAAGCTGGCTTGATATTGGTATCTGCGCAGTGCAATAGACTAAAGCAGGAACAAGTTCAGGAATTAAACGCAGATTTTGGAATTTTCATGAAGTCATGTTGGCTTGTTTTAGACTATTTGTTGAAATGCCCTGTCCCCTATCGGATAAATGTGACGCTACTTCAAAATCCAGACATGCTATACAATCCACTCTAAAGGAGGAATTCACACTGAAAATATGCCATAACCATCAGATTATGTTTCCAGAAAACGGTTTTTCTGAGTCGGTGAAAATAAGCGTTTTGAAAATTTCTGTGTTAGACATTTAAAGTATTTCTCAATGAAGGTTTCTTCCACTTGCAGTTATTTTGAAAAGCTATTGATAAGAACGTGTTTTCATCATTCATAATTGCACAGAAGTTAAATTACTCTAAATTTTCACCTGTATTACATTATTTTATCTTTGCTTCCAGCTAAGTCATTTGTCTCAAGTCTAGCTTCTCTTACAGGGGTATAAATGACGTCGATTAAGTCTTTTCACTTACACATTTTTAAGGTAAGCCATGTTACTGTCATACATTTTCAGCTGGCAGTATACTGTAATGCAATTGTAACTGATATATTATAAGTGATATATATGCATATGGATTAGACACACCGTAGAAACTTTCTGACTTCAACTTACACTGTACTCTTCCAAAATGCTATTTATTTATGTAGTGAATGTTCTTGATATATGAAATTACACAGGAAAAGTAATATTTACCAAACTATGTGATAATTATACTGCATTTCTAAAACATTTTATATTACTCATAGAATTTACTGGATTTATCAAACATCTCTACTAAGTTTTAAGATATTCAATGTGCATTGCAAAATCTTACTAGTAGTTCAGTCAGTCCACTGCGCAGAGGTTTGACAGGGTATATTGAGTTCAGTAAAATGTGAATACTCCAATAATTGTTTCATTTACTAACTTCCACCTGATCAGAATAATAATTTTTAAGCCACATGGTGAACGAATTTTATAGTCCATAGTATTAAGTAATAAGCTTTGCAGTTCATTTGCGTTACGTTTTAATCAGAAATCTATGATGTATGCATCCATGATTCTAGTACTGTGTGCACACGGTGTAGTTTCACGTTCAAAAGAATAACCTTATAAGTCAAGCTAAGTCTTATTTGAGGCTTTATTTCTCTTCAGAACCAATTACTTGCCAAAAGATGACACCCCAAATCTTTTATTTGACTACTTATATCTTTATTTACATGCTTCAGACCATATATCTTCAGTGAAAATCAAAACTAACAGAACACAAATACACTCAAATATTGCTTTTAAAAAAACATTGTAGCCAGTGTCAAAGCGTTACTGAATGTCAGTATAGATAACTCTGAATTTTATCTAAACATATTAAAGAACTCAATTTACTGTGGAAATTTAAACCGTGGATTACCTTTAACAGTACAGCAAAGACACATTGCTACAGTAGCAATCTGATAACAGATGTCGGAATAGGTAGGTCACTGGATTCTATCACATTACCTGATGATTAGTCAACAAGCTTGCCTTATAACCTGAACGTTCTGGATTCGATACTGATAAGGTTACGAGTCTGTGTTCAAGATGAAGGGCCCCGAATAAGTATGAAACAACTGTCCAGGTCTACGTGATTTTCAGGGGCTGTCAAAGTGAATTCAATTAGCGATCACTTTTGAAATCGGTCAAATGCCTGCAAAGTAACACTAACCATAACAGATAATTGGTGAAAGAGATGTTACCAGTGAAAATCAGCTTTGATGCTTCAACGCTTGTTTCATGTCACTTAAATGCTGTCAGCATAGTATATTCTATAAAATTAGGCCAAATATTGAAGTACTTCTCTCTTTTCAAAAAGTCACTTAGTGTATTGCAGAAACTAAATAAACAGACAGTTGAATGTTAGCTTTAAAAAACTACCTTAACTTGTAAACTCGGTGTAAACAATACGCGAAAGTTAAATATGAAAAAACAAGAATGTCCTTTGTATGTGAAATGAACATCTTAGGTCCATGATTAAGGTAAATATTATGTATTTTTCTTCTAAAAATAATTCTAAACCATATTGTGATGGAAATATTTTTTGAAGGAATATTCCTTTTAAAAGAGAAGAGGTCCAGTAAAGAGACTCTTTTCGGCTAATTCACTCACAAAGCTGTACAATCACATTTACATACAGTTATTTTGCATGTGTGCGTGTATATGCGGTTTGTCAAGTTTAGATAATTGATCAGGTAACACATGGATGATCTAATATAGAAACAAGGTTAATCAGGCAGCAACTAAGGTAATACTGAATTAGCAAGTTAGATGACGTAGTATAAGTGACTAAAATGTTTCAACTTAGGTCAGGAAAGAAACAGCGGTAACTACAGACAGAGACTAAGTAGAGGTGGGGGAGAGAATAATTCCATTTAATTTAAGATTAAAATTAGGCAAATAAATTGGAAGACGTAGCATAAATGACTGTAGGGTACTAAGATAGATTACCTCCATTGCAAGTGTAGTGATTGAACGAACTTATTCTGTATGCAGAGTTCAGGACTTAGCAAGTGAATCGCTATTGCTTCTGCAGTTTGAAGAAGTATGATTCGTAGACTTTTAGGGAGACTGCTTCGTATTCTGCAGACGACTTTGAAGTTTGTTTGGGGTGTAGCTTGGTGTCCGGATTCTATGAGATGTTCTTAGGCAGAGCTGCGAAGGTATTGTTTTTCTCCCTTGTAAAACCAAGCTGGTGATACATTTGGATAGCGAACGCTGTGTACAGCCGACATGCGTGGTTCCACACAAGCAGGTGAATTAGTAGATACACACTTATAATGCCAGCAGTAGTAGCTTATCATTCACATTCGCACGCATCATAGGTTTTTTGGAGAAGGTTGGTCGTAGTTCAACTGCGAAGGACGTTTTCTTAAGTGAATGGGACAGTCGATTTTACAGTGTCTCCGTGGATGGATCTCCACTGAATTGAAGGTTCATGTAGAGGAGCTAAGCGTAAGCGGCTTTTGCAGTCTAGGATTTATAAATTTTGCAAAAAATCGTTCTGGATAACAATTCTCTGGGGAGGATTCTCTTGGGATTGTCCACTTCGTCTTCTATGGTAACCATGGTGCAGATTCTGCGAACTCTGTGGCTGATTGAATGAGCAAAATGTGCGTAAAGTGTATTCAGTGTTTTGTAAAAATTTCACTATAACCTCTGCATTCACGATTGAGAAATTGAATAGTTCTATCTTAAGCTTTTCTTTTCAAAACAACCTGTAAATATTATCAACTCTATCAGTGACTTGAGACATTTTGGCTTCCAACAAAACCTGGCCTAATCTGTTCGGTTTCAAGAAATCCTTAACTTTCGCAGTAATGTAAATCAAAGACTCAACATAAACAATGTTCAGCTATTTAAGAGTAATTTGTGGCTCTTGATATGCATATATATATATATATATATATATATATATATATATATCGATTAGTAGTTATGATTCTCAAAATTTATCAAAAGTAAATATTCCATAGATAAACGCTGATTAACTTCCAGTCATGTTTTTTGATCATAAACGGATATCTAAACATGTAAATGAGGATAAAATTACTTCGTTATTTATCTTCTGAGACATCTTGGTAGTCTCTAAGTGATAAACAGATTTTAAAATAATAAGTAGGCTTGACTAAAACTGTCTCATAACCTGGAAGATATTTTTTCATCCTATGGAAAACAAAGACAAAGATTATGGGACGTTTTAAACAAATAAAAGATAGTTTAGCAAACACTGATAGTTTAAGTGAGTTCTCTAGTCTGTGTACCAACCGAATTCAACAATCCTAGGCATAAACCTCAAACGTACTAAACACTGGAACTTCAGCAAGCATCATTGAATTTTTCATAAAGATCTAATCAAAGTTGAGTTTACTTATCAACATTAGCTAGAATGTAACGTGATAAACTTACACTTTCAGTTTCTTCGAAGCAGTATCACTCCGGTTACTAAAAGGTTATCTAACACTTTTTTTAGTTTAGCACCGACAGCTGACTGAATCATAAGTGAAATAGCATTCTGGTCTAGAAAATAATTCTTTATACCATCTAGTCATGCGAAGATGGTTCAATAGTTGAATCCTCGCCAAACACATACGTGGTTTGGGGTAGACTCCCGGTAGATGCAGTCCTAAACCTAGCCAGATTGGCGTTAGGCTGGCAAGCTAACACGTAAAAACTACCACAGTCACCGAAATTTCATAGCTAAATCTTGAAGCTGTATGTCCTATTTACAGCTCAAAGATCTGAGAGAAAATTCTTTTCAATCAAACAGATTAGTTAGTTTCATCCGCCTAAATATTCATCGCCGTAAACCTACTCATAAAATCTCTCAAGAACAAACAACAGCTTAACTTACTCAAAACCTAAACATTTGATGACACTGTCAGTATTAAAAGTTCAGACGTCAAGCGTCATACTAATCTGATTTTAACTTCTTGCACAAATCATGACAAGTCCTAAAAGCAACATTTAAAAAATAATCTGTTCCAAATGTGACTATTTAAAATAAAGAAGATAGCTAAACACAAATATTCGAATTTATAATTTAAATGATATTAGGAAATCAGGAAGAAAGTGGCTCTTTAGAATTTACTGGATGTATACTGGGGTAATGAAAGTGCTGAAGAAAAAATAAGAAAATAAACCTAAATTCATAAATTTAGCTTGTACAACTGAAAAAAGACATTACAGGGGTTGGAAAGTATTGGAAAATGAAGAACTAAAGTTATACTTCCTGTACATAGACCACTCAAGCGAAACTGCTTTCTATATTATAATGATTGACAGTTACTGACAGTAAGACAATGTTTGTCGACTAGATGCATGCTTAGGAAAATCCTGT
Organism: Trichobilharzia regenti; assembly: GCA_944472135.2. Classification (NCBI taxonomy): domain Eukaryota; kingdom Metazoa; phylum Platyhelminthes; class Trematoda; order Strigeidida; family Schistosomatidae; genus Trichobilharzia; species Trichobilharzia regenti. The sequence goes on from OX235263.1 coordinate 52,957,501, forward strand.
TCTGTGTAAAATGCATAAACATTGAATTCCAAAATACATCCGTATTCACAAAATAAAAATTGAAAAATTTACGATAACAGGTATGTGACACACTTTTCATGAAATCACGAGTGAAACACACTATTATTTTCACTTTCTAAAATAGGAAAGCAACCTTGGCCATTGTTATAAGCAATTTAGTGTGCACTGACTTCATAATTTATACAGTCGATTTGTTGGGATTATTGGTGATAGTTCAATGCTGAGTTCAATTGCAGAATACATTATCTCTGTGAGTTGGCATATTTTACGTAATTGCGAAATCAATGAAATCCATATTTATACATATTAGCCAACAGGTGTGTTACACGCAGCATGTACACTGTCATTACTCCTTTCTTCAGCACATGTTGAAATACCCACCTACCGTTAATCAGGTGATCGTATAAACAACTTGATTATATTAGTACTTTAATGCAATTCATTTGTTGAAGCCTACTGGAATTGGAAGTACTTTGGCGTTCTTGAAACTTAAAATATTTTATCACTTCTTGAGGAACATCAAAAAGTATCTTAATTATCTGATATTTGATTTATGTTAAAATCTTATTCATATGTGATGAGATTAAGTGAAAAGTAAGAGCATATCCTACCAGAAGTGTAATTCTACTTTTGGACTATTATAAAATCCTTACTATCCGTAATTATCGCTACCGTCGTTCAGAAGGTGGCTACCTTGAAATCCGAAGAACAATAGATTCATGACGGTATCTATCTCGAAATTAACGAAATAGTTGCAAGTCCAGCAGTTACAGTTACAGTAGTTACAAGTCCAGTCCATTAACTAAAGCCTTGCAAAAACAAATGATTCTTCACACTGACATCGTTTCAATCTGATTTTTGAAATATACCGTTGCTTATTTCCTAATGAACAAATGTGACTATAAGTTCTCAACGATGTGAATAAATTCAAATGTGTAGATCACAGTTACAATTAAATCTTGCAATTTCTAAATGACATTCAAACAGCACATGAAAAGCATGCAGCTTATAAGACTTACAGATTAGAAATGAAGCCTAAATTTCAGAAAGCAGATGAAATCTGGAGCACAGCATGAAATTTTTATATGAGTTTATTCCCAGTATGGTGCATTTTGGCAGTGACTTTAAGAATATGATTGAATTTTAAGACAAATAATATTTTTGCCTTTTCTGAACTAGGCAAAAAATCATAAAACCACTTGTAGAAAGTTTTAAAAATAAATAGTTGGTATTGGCCTATAATTACATGCACAAAATTTAATTCCAAAGCTGACATCACGAATGAATGCAAACCACCATGACGTCCTTCACTATCTTCCCGTCGCTAGTGTTAAATTTAAGTTGTAGTTCCTCATTATTATTGTTGTTTGAATGAATGGCAAATGGCTTCATAAATAAATTGATATGAGTTAGAGAACCATTGAAAACCAGGGGGTACTGGACAGCTGTTTCATCCTAGTTTGGGAATCATTGGCGGTACACACCTACTGGGATTCGAACCCAGGACCTTCCGGTTACAAGGCAAGCTCGTATACCATTGGACCACTGGGACTCAATTCAATGGCTCATGAATTCTGTCTTCTACCAATTCGTGATTTAGCGCGCCTTGTAACCGGAAGGTCCTGGGTTCGAATCCCAGTGGGTGAGTACTGTCGATGATTCCCAAACTAGGATGAAACAACAGCTGTCCAGTACTCCCTGGTTTTCAATGGTTCTCTAACTGATATCAATCCGTGATCAACTCGTAAAAACATAACTAACTATTACAAACCAAACTATAGAAAATTCATAAATAAATATTATTGATGTTTATGTGTTCACCCCACATCATTGAAAACGATACATTTTGGCTAACTGATCCTTGGATATTTCCTGCAGTGGGTAATCAGAAAACATAAGGATAGGTGGTCAGTTAAGTTAAGTGTTCCATATCATCAAATATTTACAAATCTTCATATCTGAAATTATGTTTACATTCAATAAAGCCGTCTGTAAAGCATCTTATCGATTTCTACCTTATTTTGGTTACCGTCAAGCTAAATGGAGATTAATTTCAATATCCATATGAGTGATTTTTAGAAACCCCTTAGAAACTCATGGCACATGATGCTACCAATTATATTTCTTACTGAATGTAATAAACATTTCAGTATGTTCACCAGTAAGAATCTATTCAAACATTGGGCTTAGCTTTTTTCAGTAGATTCAAATCTAGTTTGCTTGTTATTCTTGGTACCTATCATCATACAGAGGTCTTCTGGTTACTGAAAACAGAATAACTTCTAGAAGACAGAAAGATTGAGCGAAGAAATATTAACTTGTCAGTTATATCCTCATCTCTGGCTCTACTCTAATATATATATATATATCTAGCATTTTTATTACAAAACACAACATTTTACAAATCAAGCGGCGACATGTTTGTTAACAATAATTAAACAGTGTCAAAATGTCAATGGGTTGATAATTAACGAAGAAAATCAATACACATTTAAGAGGTAGAAATGGTTAGAATAAATTAATTTTACAAGGTCAACACGTAATTAAAGATGAAGTGGACAAAATAAATAAATAAAAAATAAAATAACTTAGACAATTATAATTTTTATAGGTTTGGGGGAGGGGGCGGCGTAGTCCTGTTTATGCATTCTTGTGACGATGGCCACGGTAAGGAAAGTGGCTGTACAAATTTCTTCTGAACACATAGGCTTGGCTTCTTCAGGTGCATTTCGATTGCTTCAGCTGTCTGTAGAAGACGAACTTGTAGAGCAAAATTAAGATTAGATGGAATGCGATAAATAATTTTAAATGCAGTATTAACATCAATCTTATGCTCAGTATCCACGAGGTGGGCTAAAATAGAACTACGAATAGATCTTGTTTGTCCCTTGCTTAACCGTGCTGGATGATATTCGGAAATACGACCATGAACTTTTGAAAGTCTCCACTGTGTAAGACTTATAGTGTTGACTGAAAGCAGAAAAATACTGAAATGTTTCAATATGCAAATACTAACATACTGCAAATCAAATTACTGAACAAGATAATTTGTTCTTAAAACACAGTTTACTCAGAAAATGATTTAGAAATGATAAAACTAGTAGATATCTATGTAATATAACTGAACAGGATAAGAAAAATTGGTGAAAATGAATAAATGTACCCACCATAAATGTTTTAATGTGCAATCGTATAGTAAACTTATTGTTACTATTATTATCCATTATTATTCATTGATCCAATCTTTATTTCTTAAATGGAGTATATCTTTTATCCGTAGGTTTAAGGTATTGCTACTGATATAACACGTTCGTAAGCATCGTTTATTCGACTTTCTAAAACTCCATGCACTATCTCACCAATTTCACTCCCAGAAACTGGAATACGAAGCTTATCTAAAATATAAAAGCATTCATTACATATGAGTATAAATTGTACTACTGAATGAAAACTTCTACAGGCACAGGCAAACGTCTACTTAAGTGCTTTCTTCTTTGACAGCTTAATTAGAGATAACTGTTTTTGCAAAGTAACTTAAACCTGAACATGTCCATCAGCCATACACTTATATTTTGTCAACAAGTATAATATGTTGACCGTCATAATAAAAATAAACAAAAGTACTTCAGTGCCACATGTAAAGGTTAGTAAAGTTCTAAAAATGTCAAATAACCGCAAGTACTTAATTAATCTGAAAAGTAATAATTTTTTTAGTGAATAAATCTATTTTACACCTATTAGTAGGACACCTTAATCTGATCTTGACAGGTTGCCACTCGTGACAACTAAACTAAATTAAAAATGTTGGTCACATGTAGCATACAATTTTGTTGAAAAAATATGGTTGTAAAAGAAATAAGATATTGTGCTAAGGTGATTAACAATCAACAGGAACAAATGAAGTACAAAGCTTCCTCTTAATAAGTAAATAAATAACAAATGTGTAGTTGTAGTTGTACAAATATTCAGCCTCATAAATACTTTTTCTTCAAGAAATCATGTGAACTATCAATGAAAGTAAAATCTTTAGTTAATTTTTTCTTATTACTATTGTGTAAATACTGTTACAAAATGAAGTGTATTTCTCTCTCGGACAAAAGCTTATAGGTGATGGCAGATGTCTGTTTGTCTGTCTGTTTTCAACATAGAACTTTGCACAGATGTGCGCCAGTTCAAGTCGCCACACTCCATGTAGCACACAAAGCAAGAGAAGAAAGTAGAAGAAATGCATACTAGAGACAGTAAACAGAGGTGCGAGACAAAGGAATAGTAATAACAAAGAACAATATAGTTTCATCGGAAATCATAAGTCACAAGGACTGGATGCATCCGCACCAGCCATTGAGAACGATTTTGAGCCATGTCACCAATAGTTTCCAACCATTGGATTTTACCGTCCCGAGGACCCCAACCAGTCAGGAAGTCTACACCTTCCTACGTGGCTTAGACTAACTGTTGTAGATTTCATTGACTGGTTCCATGTTTTTGTTTGACCGTCGCTAGCTCTTTTCCAGCCTAACCCTATATCAGCTAACATATATATATAGAATTAGAATGAGGAAGTGACTAAATTATGATTCGCAGGTCGACTTCAAAAAATACGAGTTAAGAACTAACACACAGCCACGTATTTAAGTCGTTTTACTCAGTAACCTATTAAATGGTTGACATTTTATAAGCTATTCTAAGTGAGACCTGTCCTGTAAAAAGTTTGGAAACTTTTTAGGTTATCAGCAGTATGCACTCAACTACATCAGAAACAATTCACCTAAACATACTTCCCTTTCCTCAATGTACAAGTAGTAAAAGAAGATAATATCATTACTTTGATGAGGGTCTGTAGGCTGAAGAAGTCCAATATCTATGCCATCCTCTTGTATTATCTATTTAATTAACAATTAGCTTCATCATATGACTCAATATGCAAAATACTAGAGTACTAGATTACGAGGTAATTGTATTTCTCAGTTCTGCGTTTTTATTTACAACAAAAATGATTTATGCACTTGGCCACATTTTACAAAGTATGGTCAAGTGAAATGGACTAGATTTTGGCATTACTTATTGATTTTCAAATAACCTTGATTATATACCCCTACCAGAGTGTGATCTACTGAAACCATAGAGCATAGAATGCCCACGAATGGGAACTTGACAATGGCAGTTACTTTAACACTTAGACGTACTATCGCTGAACACTCCCCTTGCGCTGATTGGTAGCTTAAACTGCAGAACAAATTTCTTGGAATTCATATTACTCAGTGAAGAGTCCCAAACTAGGACAAAACAGCTGTCCAGTACGCCCAGGTTTTCCAATAATTCTCTGACTAATGTCAGCTCATGATGAAATCCTGTAACTAAATCAAATCCCTACAAACCAACACTTGAATAACAATGAGATGCTCACTAGCGACTTGCCCTATTCAGGTAGGTAGTTACATGGGGTTTTAGTGAGAAGTCGTGACCAGTAGGGTGCAGCTGGTCGCATGTGAGGACAAATACTCGCCGAAGACATTGGCTAGGGGTCGCGCTATGTCGTGAATTGGCAGAAGTTAGAATTCATGGACTGGCCATTGGATCGGATCCCAGTGGCTTAACCGTATACGAGCTCGCCTTTCAACCAGAAAGTCCTGGGTTCGAATCCTGGTGGTGTGTGCGTACTGATGAAGAGTCTCAAACTAGGACGAAACAGCTGTCCAGTACTCCCAGGTTTTCCAGAGGTTCTCTAACCAATGTCAGCTCATGATGAATTCCTGTAACTAAATCAATTTCCTACAAAACAACACTTGAAAATCAATAATTCTCACTCCTTATCACGAAGATAGTGAGACACTTCATTTCATTTCAAAAGAGAAAAAAATCCATTCACTTATTCCTATTATAAGACATATTAGAGTTAGTTTAATTCTCTTCATCACTGAAGAAAACAAACTCCAGTGATACATAATTACTAGAAAATTTAACCAGATTTGTTTTCGTTTTGTTTTAATATTACCGAAAACACTTTTCAGAAAATTTTAAAATTCTGATGTGTTTTATGATGGAAAATATTTGGTAAGGAATATTATTGAGATTTTTTTATTCTCTGGACTTAAAGAGAATTTTTGAAGTAATTGTTCTGCGAGTTATATATATATATATATATATATATATATATATGTATATATGTATATATTAAAGATTATATAGCTGAGTGTATTCACAAACGGGGACTTCCTGTTGTGATCAGGAATTTATTCAATTAGTGGTCATTCGATTAAGATGGGAGAAAATAATTTTTGTTTTGATATTCTTATGTTTTTTGATTATGATAGAAAGAAGATATAGGTGCCAAGCGTAATCCTTATTTTTATTTTTAAACAAGGCGAGAAAAGTCACTAAACGTCGTAACGAAAATAGATTGCTATTCATTCAGTAATGAAACAGGATCACAGAGTGCACATAATGAATTATAAGATTATTTGTTCGTGAGTGTTTCTTTTGACTGTTTATTTAGGAGTGGAAATATATTTGCATCCTAGTCTGTTTATAAGTTAGAGATAAGGAAAGAAGAAGCTGAGCATGATCTACAAAGCACTGGATAAAGAAATGCAGAAGAGTGCTAGGAGAGATAAAAGATGCTTTAGTGATTCATCGGCGACTGCAGCACAGCAGGCTGCAAGCAAGATAGACCTCACAAATCTATATTAAATGATCAGGTCAAGTGAAAACAGCGAAAGATTGTGAAGAAAGCACAGTTATCAAAGAGATGTGACAGAGGAAACGCCCGTCTGACAAATTCAGAAGACTGTTGAATTGACCAGTGCCTACAACTCAAACAGAAACATCCCTAGCATACACAGAAATACCGGGGGACTTCATCTCTCCAAAAAACAGTAATCACGTAGCCCGCCAATATACTAAAACTCTAGAAGGTAACAGAACCAGTTAGAATTCCCTAGGAACGGTAGTGGATATATTCATAGTACTACTGTGGAAGGTCTGAAAGGAAAGAAACGCCTCTGGATAGTAGCAAAAAATTCAACGTTATCAGACAAAAAAGAAAGACGAGTTAAGAATGGTAAATATAGCAGAGGAATCATGCTACTTTCCAGCTAAACCGAACTATAAAGCCGAATCACTGAGAAAAGACTTTAAAATGTTCTGGATGAAATACTCCAACCAGAACATCCTGAAATGAGTACTTTCTAGTGATTCACTGAACATCATCACTGAACGCATCATCATCAAACAATCCCTAGGATAGTAGTTAACCTCAACTATATAAGCTTCGAAAATCCTTTCATCACTGTGGACTGTGAAGTAATCTGTAAATTACTTTGGAACTACGAGGTGCCGTGAACCCTTATCAACCTCATTCAGCAGCTATATGATGATTCCGTATGACTAGCGACTCACAAGGGAAAGCTAAGGAAAACCTTCAAAGATAAGACACGAGTAAGTCAAGGCTGCCCACTACCATTGACTATATTCATGATTTCGGTATACTAGACCATTCAATAGACTGTGGGGAACAAGAAGACGGCCTTGTTCCGGACCAACAAAATAACCGTAGCAGATCTCTGCTTAGTGCCTGGTTTGTGTCTCATGCCAAGCATATTTTTTATAACTGAAAACCAAGCTGCCAGTAATAGGAGCGAAAACCGGATATCAAGTGAACGTAAAGAAGACAGAGGTGATGAGGATTTCAGACCAACGACAACAAGCAGCAATCATTATCAATCCAAGAAATCTGTAGTAATTTGCCTCTTTCACTTGTCTGGACTGAGAAGCACTTTTCCACCTACAGGCCGGATGAATGAAAATGTCAAAGCCACGATCAGATAGGCAAGGCGAGACAGGCTTCCACTAGACTGAAATCGGCATGAACAATTACGGAACTCATAAGGAAAAGGAAGATCCAATTTTCTGATGCTAATGTCAAGTAAGTGCTTCTTTATGGTTCAGTACATTGGCAATACAGTAACCAAAGGCATTTTCAACAGCCTGCTGCAGATCTTCATCAACAGCTATCTTTGACCAGTGCAAAGGAACAGACGTCCAGGGAGGACAAACAACAAGATGGGCAGCGAACCTGCTAAGAACTTATCCTCCAACAAATATGCTGAATGTGCTGTTCAAGAAAGCCACATGCTGTCCTTGAAAATTCCTATAATATTTAACAGTCTACTGATATATATATGACTGGAATTCGCCAACCATCTATTGCCGATGTCCAGAGATACAGAGAATTTATTTGCATACCTTAAGATGCATATAATGATTTAACTCCTAACTGCAATATCCAGAAAGGAATACAAGAAAAATTAGGAGCTTTATCTGCATAGAGAAGTCATTTTTCTTGTAATGTCCCATTCTTCTTAACTTAGTAAAGAGAATATGACAATAAGTAGCTGATAACATAACATTAACTGTAATACACAGTAATACAGATCCTCAGAGCTTTGCATCCATTCACTCTATGAATATGAAATGAAGTGAATCCGAGCTCTGTTCTTCAGAATGACACGTTTAATGATATATTCCTGTTTTTATCTCGCTCTAACTAAAAATCATTTGATTCCTGCGTGTCGATTTCCCGTTTTCCATCCTTGGTTTTAAAATATGGTTGAATTTTTTATCCATTTTAACTGTATCAGGATAAAAATTCTGCTATTATCGTGATAAATGGTTTCGATTTTATATTCGTGAAACTTGAAGTATATTTCGTGAAAAAGTTCTTCGTTCATATTTGACCTTTAAAATCTCTAATCAATAATAGCCATCTTCGCGCGAAAAAATAGGTCATTAACAATTTATTAATTTGAATAAATAGAGTATTAACATTTCGCATAATAAATAATAGTGTGATGAGTTGAATTTTTAGCTCTGATTAGCGTGCTGCTATTATTATTTTTTTTAGTTCCTAGAGGAACATAGGGCTTCAACCGCACGTCTTCATTGCCCTCGGTTCTCCGCTAACTTTTTCACCTGGCTCCTCGTCTGCCATTGTGCTGTTTACTTTATGTAAATAGATATAAAAATGACTGAGCCATTGTGAAACAAAAGAAGTAATATCTGAAGTTTTGCATTAGGCTACACAACATCATGTGGGGACCATATAATGCAGATAATTTATATGAAAATAATTAGTAGAATTAGAGGTCAAATAATGAAAATGGAGAATAATTATTAACGTAATAATAACAGACAATTTCGCACAGGCGATTACAGTGTACTGGGGAGACCATACACAAACTAAGGTTAAAGAGAGAGCACCTACAATAGACAAAATGAATAAATTCTTGGTGTTTGGTTATAAACAGAACAGCTAACGGTATCTTTATTGATAGTTCAACGAGATAAATAAACGTGTTTTGATCATTATCCCACTACATGAAATAAGAATATGCTAATGTTCATAAAGAGCCTTAAATGAATCATCCAGGAGGCATACATGACTTTTACCCTTCTGTTTATGATGCCAGAAGAAATCTTCAAGCACAAAGAAGAAACTAGCTATCTGAAATGTCTATTTAAGTTTATGTGTTATTATTTATCTTATCGGGTAACTAAATGTTGTCTATAAACCATCTTTATTCTTCTCATCATTTCATTTAGTTCTAACCACATACTTCATCAGTTAGTAGTAATATCAATTAATCGTTTATCGTTTAGTCGCTATGACAAAATTTCTCGACCTCTAAGAATAACTTAATCTTTCAAAACATCAACAATGTCTGAAACTGTAAATTATGTATACGTTTTGTTACTTTGTTCACTATCTTTTCTACTGCTATTATCCTTTGATTTGTTTACCTGACCTTTAATTCTATTAACTATAATGATACTTTTTTGTCTATGCTGAATAATGCCCTTTATGATGGAGCACATTCTGATACAAATATGTATTTGTTTGAAATGTATTTTCTGATTAACATATGTAAAGGTCAGATTAATTATCTTAATTAAACACATGGCAATGTTATATGCATATATGCTTATGCGTTTATGTTATATAGAGGTTGTAAAAGAATTAATGGTTCAGGAAAAATGTGTATTTACAGAAATCATCGTCACAAGAAATGACAAGAGTCATATATGTATGCCTGGCAGATCCATGAGTATGATGCTCAAAAATGTTTGTGTGTCAAATCATTCGAAGACGATTTTGTATAATTTGAATTAATACTACTGCTATAACAGCAGTAACAACAGGAAAAACGGCTTCATTATAAGCAATACTTTATCACATAGCACAGAATTCTTTACTTATTTAAATTTCAAAATGTTTGCTGTTCATACAGGATGTACAACTAAAGTTTCACTCAACAGTACATCTTGTGACACCATATAGTTCCGTCTGAAACAGGATTCAATCTTATACAAAGTTTTCTAATTAAAGAAATGTGCAAGAATTCATGAGTGCGTTGGTGGCACAGCGGTTATGACGCTCGCAGACTATACATATTGTCCGGGGTTCGATCCCCGGCCAACGCACTCCTTTACCTCGCTAAGCCAGTAATAGAACTGGCAAAGAGGGAAGGTTGCGCATGAGGCTAGCAACCTCATCCTGTAAATATAAACACTGCTACAGAAACTTCAAGCTTCTAGCTTGAAGCCCTCTGTTCCACTGTGAACATGAAGGAATAAAAAAATTACAAAGAACGCGAATTCATGTAGGAATCCACAGACATTATTGTCTGATTAAAATTTTAGGAAATAGATAAAAGTTTATATATTATATCGGATAGTAATATAGGTATCTCCGGGATTCAAATGGTTCACCTGATTTTAAGAATTCCAAGTCTGAGTGCATTGAGAAAGTCGTAAGAAGAATTACAATACTACTGTGAATAAATTGAGTTACATAATCTACTTCAGTCTAGTAAGCTGTTATAAAACAACTGGAAATATTCATGACCACGGAAACTGAGGCGTCACGATAGCAGTCAAACTAGTAAATATCACTGGAAAGTTCATTTTTCCGACTTATTATTATTATTGTTCCCTTGGGTTCCTAGTGGAACATAGGGCTTCAACTGCACGTCCCCATCCACTTGCTTCTGTCTTCTTTTTGCTGTACTTTTCACCTGCATCCATGTTAGTCCATACTCTTTCAACTCCTCTCTCTTCACACGATTTCCTTCATCTCACCCTTGCACCGACGTCGCACTCGCCACTTTCCTTTCGGGTTCTACTCGAGCAATCGCCTGACGCGCGCGATGTCACCAATCGGCCTCCTCAGCGAGTTTCCGATCCATCTCCACTTTTCTGCATATTTGATGGGCGATTGGTTCTTGTTTTGTTTCTTCCCATAGTTTCTTGTTGGTGATTCTTTCCGGCCCGGCCATCTGATCTTTAGCATACAGAGAAGACAGTTGTTGATAAAGGTAATGTCTGCAACAGGCTGTTGGAAATATTCTTTGTCACCCGCCCGCCAAGTTTCTGATCCGTATAGAAGAACTGACTGACTTGACGTTTGTATTGAGAATCCGACCGAGTTTTGTTGTTGATGCTGGCTGAGTGAAGAAGATTTCCAGATTGGTTTCAGGTTGATGAATGTGTGTGTTTCTCGCCTTCCCGATCCTCGCCTCAATTTGACATCCTCGTCCGTTCCGACTTCCTGTAGTCGAGACAATGCTCTCTAGATAAGTGGATGAACGAAGTACCCTCTTTCAAATCCCTCCCGTTGATGGTGATTGACGCTGGATGCTGCTGCTGTTGTTGTTGTTGGCTGGTTATTTTTATCACCTCCGTCTTGTCTGTGTTCACCTGAAGTCCTGTCTTCGCCGGCTGCCTCTTCGACCAGTTTGTCGGTTTTTGCCTGTAAGTCTTCGACAGAGCATAATTCTCTCTCTCCAGTCATATATGTACCATTTATTATAGTACGTTGTGTCCAAATTTAATTTCATGACAAACTACAAAGTGATTATGATTAATTATCATATGTTTCATGGATTGCTTCATAAATAAGCACATTCTTTATATGTTCTCACTGCAATCATTTGAAAACTAATCCTGGGTTCGAACCCCAGTGGGTGCGTACTACTGAAGAAACCCGAACCAAGCTGACGAAACAGCTGTTCAGTACTCCCAGGTTTTCCAGTGATTGATGTCAGCTCATGATGAAATCCCCCATGCAATCAAGCATGAAATCCCTACAAAACCAATACTTAAGAATGAATAATTGCCAATAATTCCTCGGAAGGCTTCAAAGTTACTTACAAAAATGGGCATATTCATGTGAAGGAAAAGAGCAGAATTACATTCGCTTTAAGATATCGAGAATAAAACAATACAAGTGTTCATACAATTCTAAAAGGAAGTATGCATCTACTTTAAGGTAAAGGTTATCTAAAATGCACTATATGGATGAAAAGGTAAGTGACTGCCTAGAAACGCTTTAAACATTAGCTGACTAACAAGTCCTGAACTCTACTGCTAGCAACCATTGATTAAACAATAGAAATGTGCTTTTAAATCTAATCATTAAAAGAACAAAATACTCTCATCCTTTCTGATAGCGTATAATTTCCATTTCACAACTTGTTGAATAATGTCTAACTTAATTGCACAAGTTTAGGAGTGTATCTACATTATCAAAATGTAATTATTCTTCATTCTGACATATTAATAATACTGTGTTTTCCTTTTCTTTCAAGTAGACTACTCATCTAGTTTATATCAAAATTTATTTATTACTTATTTATTTAGTTTTTGCGCAACTAACAAAACACCCTAGAGAATGAAATAAATTCACTTTATCTTGCTAAAGATGTTTTTATTGCGTCATTCTTGGTAATTTCATTTCATTCCCTATTTTTTTCAAACTGACGCCTAAAGAGCTCAACTTACTAAAGCTTAAGTAATAAATAAATAAATAAGCAATAAACTCAAAGCAAACACGACGAAAACTTTTAGACTGTAAGAATTCACTTTTTCAGACGTGGTATTTTTAGCTTTCTTGAAAATTATAAATCCTTTTTTTTAATTTCAATGTACAGAATAGTGTTATCTTTCTTTATTAGGCCATAAATAGTTTTGTTTTGCAATGAAAGAGTCAGTTACTTCCTAGTTGTTAGTATGACTTGTATCGAATTACACTGAATAATTTATTTATAACAGTTGATCGTATCAGTATGTCTAAGTTACTTGGAAATTTTGCGCTGCATACTCACCATATAGTGTTAGTTCCGTTTTCTACTGTTTCAGCTTTCAAAAAATACCGATTAATACATAAAACAGTTACTGCGTAGGCCGTTTCGCATTTCATTTATAGAAGTGAAATTTAATTTCGGTCGTAATGAAACGAAAATGTCATCATTTCTTAGATAAGTTAGACACATCAGTAGCATATTTATTTTTATTTTTTTATTTTATTTTTAATTACAGCTTGTTTTATGACGAGAAAAAAATACTTAAGAGAAGGTAATTCTCAGAATAAAGTCTCATATCAGATGTAAGCATTTTAAAAGTTTCTTTAGTTTTCTTTTTGGATTACAGCTTGATTCCACACTGTATTTTTTGGTAGAAGTATGGAATTTTCAGAATGGATATCGGTATTCCAAAATTTACAGGCCGACGATAGATATCAGGTGTGCGTCGGTAGGGGATCGAACCTCAGACCATGTGAATGGTCGGCGAGAGTCCTAACCACTATGCCACCGACGCTTATCAAACTTAGCTATTGAGTCTATTGTGTATAAGACTTAATTTTTAAGGTAACGTATGGCTGAAACAGATGTACTATGGCGTTTACTACTTTGACAAGAATTTACAAGTAGCGTATTCTGTTTGCTGTCTTTTGAAAGAATATCTCAGCAATGGATTAAGTTTGAATAAAAACAGAGATTGCTTTGAAGCAATATAAAAGAGCATGAATTGAAGAAAAATGGAACAGAAGAAGACTTATTATTATTGTCTCCCCTAGTTCCTAGAGGAACATAAGGCTTCAGCCACATGTCTTTATTGCGTTCGGTTCTCTACCAACTTTTTCACCTGGCTCCACGTATGTCTACAAGCTTCCATCTCCTCTTAACATGACCTCCTCCATGTAATCTTCGCACTATCGACCAACTCGCCGCTTCGCATTTGGGTTCCACTCGAGCGATGAACTGTCGTGTGATGTCTCTATCTATCCGATGGCAATCTTGCTCAGTATTACTAAAATAAGCAGACAGCTAAAAAGATAACATTTGTTTGTGCTTTTCACCTCTTTACCATCATCATTATATCAATTATGATGTAGCCACTCTTATAAAGTATATTATTTCTCTTTTAATATACTACTAAATTTCAGTTTAACAAGAAAGGACATGACACTCGTTGGCTACATATTTCCGGCTAAGAATTTTCCCTTGAATGTGTAGAATAAATTAAATGAAGAAAAATAACTGTTTGAATATTCTAAAAAGAGAAATTGGACGGTTAAAACAACTGGTTATCGTTGTGTTGAGCCGTAGTGCTAAATTAAACTAACCAATAATTTCATGAAAACCTGGGAATATACTGGACAGCCAGCCACTTCGTCCTAGTTTGAAACTTTTCATCAGTGCGGATCCACCGGGGTTCGAATCCAGGACCTTCTGGTTACAAGTCAAGCTAGCTGGTAGACCATTAAGCCACTAGGACCCGATCCATCGGCCAATCCATGAATTCTAACTTCTGCCAGTATCCGGTAAGTATGTACCCGGTGGGTTCGTACTGATGAAGAGTCCCAAAATAGGACGAAACAGCTGCCTAGTACTCCCAGGCTTTTCAATAGTTTTCTAAATGATGTCATCTCATGATGAAGTCCTCCAACCAATCAAACGAATATCCCTTAAAAACCAGTACTTGAAGATTTCATGAAAAAAATTGAAACATGCCTTCAAGATATGTATGATTTGTGTCAAAAAAACAAGTATATTGTTTAGTAGAAGACTAAATAAGTGGAGTTTTCGGTTCCTTTTCTTAGATTTTAATCTATTTTCTGTGATAATATATTGTTCAGCATTACTGGTGAACATCCATCTTCTTTTCTTCCTTCGATAATCAACTTTTACCTGAAATTCTACAGAGTGATGAGCTGTAAACAGCACCTAAACGTCTTGTATGGCTTTTTAGATCATGTGGACATTGAAGTGAAAGCATTCAATTAAAACTTCACCTCTATTTCTTAATTAATAGGTAAGTTTGGTCACATTTCGAATAAATTCCTATCACAAAAATTATATATATATATATATATATTGTATTTGTTGTTTTTCACTAGAATCGAATTGCACTCTACAGAGATCTATTTCGGTCATGCTACAAACAATTTCTAGATTATTGTAAACAACCATCATTTCAAATCTCTATGCAAATCACTGTCAGTAATAATCTTTTTTGTTCATACAAAGATTTTGTAGAAATTTGTAAACAAAAAGGAAATACTAAAGCGATTCTACTAAACTGAGGCTGTGAATGGAATAAGGAAACACTGTTGTTTTGAAGAAAGATATGAAATTCTACATATGTACGCATATATATATATATATATATATATATATAATTTAACCAGCTTCACTGCTTTTCCTATTTTTGTTTGTTTCTATGACATAAACTGTTACGTTTGTGTAATGCAATATATTCGAAGCAAACCTTCATAAGTGTAGGACTTAACCAGACGTTTCTTTAGGATTATTCAGAAGAAACAGGATAACCTACAACTTGCGTATCATTTAACCACATGAAGTGAATATCATAATTCTAAAATCTTTCAATGTTCTATTTTGTCATTTATGGCTAGAAGTGAAATCCAACAATACCATTCCCTTCTGTTTAAGATGCGTCAGCTGGATGTTCTCAATGGGGACAAAATCACTCCGTGTAAATGTAGGTACATCTACTGGACGAGTCACAAACAGGGCGAAATGTGCCTTCTGGGTTCTGCTGCTAGCCGCTTTTCCTCTTTCCTTTCTGTCCCCAGTGGCACACAGGGCTTCACCCTTGAGCTTTGAGGTTTCAGCAGTATTATTATTATATTATTGTTCCCTTAGGTTCCTAGTGGAACATAGGACTTCAACTGAACGTCCCCATCCACTTGCTTCTGTCTTGCTTCTGCTGTACTTTTCCCCTGCATCCATGTTACTCCATATTGTTTCAACTCCTCTCTCTTCACACGATCTCCTCCATGTCACCCTTCCACTGACGTCCCACTCGCATTTTCCTTTTTGGCTTCCACTCGAGCAATAGCCTGACGCGCGATGTCACCCAGCGGCCTTCTCAGCGAGTGCCCAATCCATCTCCATCATCCCTTCAGCAGTAGGAGGAGCCCAATTTTACCTCTTTACCAAGATTACTATTGACTGAGCTAGGTTTAGAAGTGCGTTGGCCAGGAGTCGAATTCCTGTTCACGTATGTGGTTGGTAATTATTTTAACACTCGAGCCCTGACTCACCACAGCATTATTCACTAGACTACGAGGGCCACACTACCATCCACTACCGACGGAATAACATCATTTTAACCCTCAAATGTTGTTGAAACTATGTGTATTATAAGCTGATATGTAAAAACGACGAAACATTTTGGTCAAATACGAATCAATGGCAAATGCAAAGTAAAAAATAAGGTGTAATATGTAGTGATACCTTTTTTTAAACTCTGTGCTGGTTCCGTTACATATAATGTTAGAGCATTAAGTTCTGTTCCAATCAACTACAGAAGTCAAATATACACTTTTGAAAATCTGTCTCAACTTTCACACATCCATTTCTTATCATCAGTCTGTTGGTATTCACTGGAATTTTAGTAGTAGAGTAACTGGGGCCAGGTAATCGATCGTTTATTGAGGAAATCAAGAGATATTTACAGATTTTTATGTACACTATTATTAGCGTTATTATTAGCAGAGGAGCAAAGTCTTATGATTGTAAAACACAAAATAATCAAGCCAAGAATATTCTTTTCGATAAATTCCCTTTCTGGCTCTACAATTATATATATGTCTATATACACAAAATTAGTAGTTAATAACAATATTGGTGTTTTTTAAATAATATCGATTTGTAAAGTATGATCAATGCAATTACAGTTCATTGAAAGTACTTAAATTATAATAGTAATAAAGATGTAATAGCGAATAGAATATAAACTAAAATTAGGAAATTTCCACAAAAATTGAGGATCATTCAAACCTAGATGGCTAAGGTAAGGACAGTGTCTGGACTAACTACTTTCGGATGCACAAATTAGGCTTTTTAATGTGGATCCCAATAGCCTCAACAATATTTAGTAATCGAACTCTTAAGACGGAGTTGAGATTTGTTGGAATCCGGCAAATAACTCTAAAAGCCTGGTTAACATCAATCAGTCTTGTGTTCTCTATCCATAAGATGAGCCAGAATAGCGCTACGAATAGATTTCGTTTGGCCTTTGCTTAATCACGCAGGGTGATGTTCGGAAATTCGACGAGAAACATGCCTAATTGTGCGGCCTATCTAACTGGCTCCACAGGAGCAGTTTAATTGGTAGATACACATGGAAGAGGCGAAATTAGGCAGTTTGTCTTTTACTCCCGAACGCAGAAGAGGAGTGGTCCTAAAGATACAACGTAATTTAGCAGCAGGGAATGCTATTTTTACCGCATTTCTAATGCGCTGTGTTAGCATCTAGCTAGTGCTGTCACCAAGAAACTGCATCTGAAAGATTAAGGCCTTTTTCGGAACTGTTGGTAACTTCGGCTGCTTTGGTTTCAAATTCATATTCTTCTCAATAAACATTTCAGGATAACCATTCTCACTTAGCAACCGTTTAATATTATTCAGTTCTTCATCAAGACATTCTTCCGAGCAAATCGCTCTTGCTCTGAGAACCAAGCATTTTATCGAAGTGCGTTTGTATTTCAAGGGCACAAAACTGAGAAAATGTGTGTACTGGCTCGTTGATGTAGGTTTTCTACAAACACTTCTTCTTATTGTGCCATCCTCTTTTCTGGTCATAAAAACGTCTAAAAATGGAATACTAGATTCTTTTTCTGTCTCGATGGTAAAATTTATCGCAGGATGTACCTCATTAAATTTATCCACGATGCTCTTTGCTTCCTTATCGTTTTTCATAATCAAAAATTATCATACATGTACCGACAATAAAATTCGAGTTCACTAATGACATCCTTCAGAGGCCCGTTTTCTAGTTTCGCAAGGAAAATGTCAGCTAGAATGGGTCCTAGTGGTTACCCCACTGCTACACCGTCAATTTGTCTATATAGTTCCTTATTAAATAAAAAGTGGACATTCATTGTACATTTCAAGAGAAGCTCTTTCATAAAAGATATAGGAATGCCAACATCGATGTTTCATCTATTGAGTTCTTCGCATACTAAATCCACTGTTTCCGTAAGTGGTACATTGGTAAATAAGGAAGATGCGTCAAATGATATCACGAATTTATTGTCAACATTTAAATCTTTTATCCTTTCGACAAATCCGAAAGTTTCCTTTACACTGTGTTTTACTAACTCAGTATGAAGCGGCTGTCTCCTGATTGGTTGTTTTCTTGCTGAAGGATATTCTGTACTGTTTGTGACTGTTTCTTAGAAAGTCAAGCCCTACGTCTGAGAATCATGTTTGCACACGTTAATTCTGCTGTGATTGGTTGGTGAGTTCCTCAAGGTTAAGATTTGTTATTGTTTTCTCCCATGACCCCGATTCGGGATGTAAACATTGACGTAAATTTTTGTTTACAATTTTGACTCGCAGACAGCTCTCACCACTGTAGTGTTTTGAAATGTACAGTTAACGTAATATGAGTATGAAGGTCAGAGAGCACGTCATGTTTATAACTGGGTCCAAAAGTAGGTTAAAAGTTAGGATCAAAGTTAGAGTTATGATCAGGAAAGAGAAAAATGTTTTCTTCCACTCAACAGTGCATAAGGACATCCAAGTATTTTTTAAAACACCATGAATAAACCACTGAATACCAAGAGAATCGTCTATAATTGGTAAGAGTTAGGTGTTTACATAAATGAAGAAGTAACTCAAATTCCTATCGTTTAAATCAAGACGTGAGATGCAATCAGCCAAACAAGTGAAATTCAGAATTATGCATTTGAATGAAAGCACTTTAGAATAGCATTAAAGTCATATAAATATATAACAGAAAAATCAATCTAAAATAACCCTTCATGAATAATCTACTCACACTATTGGTATTCATTTGGATGTTTCAATTAATTTCATGATTACTAACCTTTTCTCTTGACCTGCATACCATTGTGCTAACGTTTTTATATTTTCTTTTTTACTTAATCCTTATTATCTGTCATTGTTTTTGTTTGATCCTCAATTTTAATGCTATCTCTGCTGTTGTGTGATAGTGTTGACAATGGGTTGTTTTGAAACTGCTATCCTCTTTGAGCAAAGTCAAGGTTACTCGGTGGAATGACAGCATCACCTTAACTGCCTCAGAGACACGTATTTGTTCTGTTTCATTCTTGCAGACAGAATTTTGATCTCATCTTGTTAGGAATATTCTCACCGATTCTGAAGTAATTTTTAATTGTTTGGTCAGTTAGCTTTGTCGTACAGTAAATATTTTGTACTTAAGGACATTTCAGACTGAACAGATGCAGGAAGGGATCATTGCGGTAGCTTTGAATTTACGATATGTTATTACTGATTAGTAGCACAGATCCCATCATTCAAATAGTCTTTTTGAACTGTGATTGACTCGATGAAGTAAGGCAGGCTACACTGAAGAACTCATCAAGTGATTCGTACTTTCAGATCGAAATACCTGGAGTTCAATTGTTACAATGGTAGCTGAACACATATCTGTTCTGAATAACAGTTAAGTGTACAACTTCATTAGCCCTTGCTAGCTCACAACAATATAAAAGAAAGCATCAGAATTTATGGTACTAATTTTAAAAGATAATCTAGTCAAATTTGTTCTCAACCAACATTTTTGTAAATAGATAGCAATAGGAGGGTCGCTCAAATGCGAATTACCTGTGCTTAGTATAAACTCTGTCACCACTGTTTAGTTTTAGAAATTTTTTTTCACTACTTATACTACTTGTGAGTTACTTTCTACGACTGTACTACTGTGGTGATTGACAATTTCTATCTCTGTATTGTTTAAGTACTTACTGTTGATTGCTAATATGTTTCATATATGAATTGCATTATAATTCCGCTAAATACAAATTCCTGAATTCTGCCCTCTCTGTGTTTTGGTTGGATTCGTGTAATTCGGTCATCTCGAAATACTAATACTACGACTACAATAAATTACTACAAATTGGCGTCGCGATGGAACTAAATAACCTGGGAAAATTTCCTCTAAAGGATTCTCCGCAGGAGATTGCTGATTATTTTGAATGCTTCGATGCGTGGTGCATTTCCAAGAATGTTCGGGATGACAAAATACCAGCACATTTCATAACTGCTATTGGGCTAGATGCGTATAGCCTAGTGAAGACTCTGTCGTTTCCAGAAAAACCAATTTCTCTGCCATATGACAAGCTCCGTGAACTTCTCATAGATCACTTCCATATAACTACTTTTGAGACGCGAGAGAGGGCTCAATTCAACAAACTGGTTCGTGCTCCCAACCAGAAGATTAGAGACTTCATTCTTCAACTTCAAATTCAAGCTTCAAAGTGTAACTTTGGAGATCAGCTGCATACACAACTACGTGATCGTCTAATTGCTGGAATCAATATTCCTAAGTTAGAGAAAGAGTTAATTCAGATTCCTTCTTGTACCTTTCAGACTGCTAAAGATTTATGTATTACATATGAAGATGTCAACAGTGAATACTCTGCTCCCACTACGTCAGTATCTGATGTCATGTTGTCCAAAGTCGAAAATACAAGTGGTCATGGAAAGAAATCCAAACTGCCGATCACAGGTAATAGAATGCAGCGAGAGATCAAAAACATTAAACGGTGTTTTTCCTGTGGAAAGATTCATCTATGAAGCACTTGCCATTTTCGGGGTGCTAAGTGTCACAAATGTGGTAAAGTTGGACAAATCAAGACTGTTTGCAGAAGTTCGAATACTTATGTTACTCAGAATTCTTATAATTCTCCTAATCTGTCTAGTAAAATGGAGTCAATGTGTCTTTCAGCTTTTCAAAATACTCAACCTCATCCAATGAAAACCTTCACTACAAGTTCAGCAACTCAAGCGTCAACTGTTTCCAAAAATGAGGTAGCCGAGTTACAATGCGAACTGTCGAAAACACGAGAAGAACTAAATGAGATGAGAGAGCAACTGATTAAAATGGAGGAATTGTTGCATATGCATAGACTGCGTCTGTTGAATGCAGAGCGTACAAGTACCCGTGAAAGTCCTGCAAAACTTTTCAAATCTCGAATTCTCAAAAAGCATCTGATGTCCACGACTTCTAATGTACATTATTACAAAAGGTGTGGAGTCCTCAAAAATAAACTTATCCAAATTTTACTACTATGTAAGAAATGAACATATTGTACATCACTTTGTTTTAACCATAAACTCTGTACTTTGAACTTTACCTCGGGTTTTGAATAAATATATAGTTCTGACTCCGACTCTCCGTCTTCTCCACCATGTCAACTGCCTGCGATCAATTTTAATCACCTGCTTTCTATCTCAAATTTTTGCAGGAGCACCGTAGTTCTTCCTACGTACTTTGGTCGACCTCCGGCAACGTCAACATTGGAGAATTAGTACTGGAGCAGTCTTCCCGCAGCACCTGGAGTCTATTACGTTTATTGTGGACTTTGGATCTTTGTAAACCCAAGTAACCAAACTTTAATACATTCTTCCCGTAACTAAACTGATTTGGTACTTTATTTTCTATTTGAATTTGGGTAGCTAAGCTAACAGAGTAAAAGATCCACCACAAGGGAATGACTACAGACCTTCTGTTGGAATTGTACTACAAAAAATGGGAAATCGAGTGGTGAAGATATTAGACATCAAAGATCACTCAGTTCATAACTGACACCTGGACAAAGTGACAATAAATGAAGTAGGTCGTTCCAGTTATAATATTAATAATTCCGCTACTAATCCTGATTTTGTAGATAATTCAGAAATAAGTCCAGATAACAGTGATAAAGATAATATCACAGAATCAGTTAGAAGGTCGCAGCTACTTGCAAGCAAACCGAGACATCGTTATAAATACGCAAGGAGATATTCGACGTGTAGCGGATGTGGTGATTGACAATTTCTATCTCTTTATTGTTTAAGTACTTACTGTTGATTGCTAATATGTTTCATATATGAATTGCATTATAATTCCGCTAAATACAAATTCCTGAATTCTGCCCTCTCTGTGTTTTGGTTGGATTCTTGTAATTCGGTCATCTCGAAATACTAATACTACGACTACAATAAATTACTACAACTACCCATAAACCCTGATCATTGAAAGCTCATTTCAGGGATTCATCTCTTTTATCTAAATTCGAAAGGATATTTGTTTATTCAAATTCATCTAAGTGAATTAATGACTCTTTCAAATCAATAGTATAAATTTTGACTGTTTTCCTCCAGAATGAAATATTCTTTCGGCTATATGGGAGATGGAACTTTGTTTAATAATTGATATTTTTCGTGACTAAAGGGAATATAAATATTATTTCTTTTGCATTATGAGGAAAAATTATTGAAAATTCAACTTCATTCTTTTTCGTGTCTCAATGAAAAACAAAAGCGAAAATGAAAAGAAGATGACCTAATTCATTTGATTGTTCTAATGTACTTATTTTCTCATTAGATAGTTTATTTTGTAGTGTTTCCCTGTAACTAAAGTTATAGCTTAGTTATGTGTGAAAACAATTTACTCTAAAGTACTGAGTACGTAAATTCTGAAGAGTATTGTAAGTATTCGGACCACATAAGTAAACTATATTCTCGAATAATTTAGCAGCCCCATCTGACTGAAGTACTATAGTTATTTGACACAATTCAAACGTAGTTATAAAATCATAACCAGACCTTTCAGAGCACTTCTTGATGCAAGAAATAGCTTTCTCAGAACTACCCAAATTATATATATATATATATATATATATATATATATATATATATATATTGACACCAAATAAAATCAGATTAATTCTGTCGAGAAAGCCATGATTTACACTGCTGGTTGTTCAAAACAAATGTTGTTTTGAAAATGTCAACAAATATTTATTTTACACTGTTGTAGGTGTACAACATTCACAAACTAGGACTTTAGGTTCTGAAATGCATAGTTAAAGGTTACTGAAGGACATTGATTGACTAATTATACATTATATAATAGTTAGAATATCCCATAATTTTATTTCCAGCAAGTTCACCACTAAAGGGAGTTTCTTGTTATTCATATGTCAGAATAATCGGGTAACAGTTTACAAAGAAGATAATAATGAATGGTAAACATAATTCAGTTGATGGAAGCGAAAATCCAGCATGTTACTGAAAATAATGATAAAACATGTCAGTTCTTAATGAATTTTAAAAGGGTGAAAGAATTCGATGGTTACTCAAGACAAGTGTTTGTCCTCCAACTTCTGTAGCACTTGTTCTACTTAAACCAGAGACAAATCAAGACAAAATATTGATCGTTAAAAAATACTATATACATTTAGGGGATCAGAAATTCTCAGTGGCGACCATTGCTTAGTCGCACAAAGTGCGTGCATGAACAACCAAAAGTAACACGACAGAGTGCTAAATGGACTGACTATTTAACCCCATACCCTCAGGCTAACCAGTCTAGTTAGACATTGAAAGTTAGCACCCAGTTCTGAATGATGCAAACTGCAGGCCAATGACTTGGGTGAATTATTAACCGCTATAAATTCCATGCACGAATAGTTGACAGAAGAAAATTACAGGTATTGGTATGTATAAAAATGTTAGGAGAATTTTCTACAGTCAGTAAGTGAAGTTGAACGTCAGTATGTGGTGTAAGATTAAAAATCACTTTTACTGGAAGTTTTTTAAATGTTAATCGTTCTTACAAATTAGAAATAATGAGCTCAGTAGGTGTCAAATATGTGCAAGTCAAGGTTTAGGATGAAAACAAAATAAAAAGGAGGGCGTAAAAGGATGTCATCTAAGCTAACTACAATTAAATTTAGCCATACTTATGATGTTTATGCCTCTGATCAATGTTCAATTTTCGTTCCTGACTGCAGAATATTGTTGTAATTTGAGTGTTTACAAAAAAACCAGGGCAGCCTGTAGACGGCCGTAATTTTGAGTGACCGCGAATGAGATAAACAAGCGATTTGCTCGCTTGTGATTGGCCAGTTTGTCATTCGAGTTGAGGTAATTTCAAACGTCATTTTTGTAGTAATTCGAACTCAAGAGCAGGCGCAAATTCAAAAACTGGTGGCTGCTGAATACTGAAGGCCTAGCTCTTTGTTGTAAATATATACATCTTTTGAACTTTCCTGTCGCGTTCTGCTTCTCACCTCACCCCGTGTGCTTGATATCTGATACTGTCTGTGTTGTTCTATTATAGAACATGGCGAGCCTGCCCAACTCGCGTAAACTAAAGCGCGAAGTGAAGGACTCTGAATCTCCTGCTAATGCCAACGCCTGCGACTCGGAAAATGGTAACAGAGCGCCACCAGTAATGTCATCAACCTCACCGACAACGTCGACGTCCACGCCTGCCCAGATATGATTCAAGCAATGGTCGCAGCGTTCAGAATAGCATTGATGACGTCGGATACACTTTCATCGTCCTCCAACAATAAACCCCAAGTTAAATTCCCAGCACCAGAAAAGTTCGTCCCAGGGGAATCATTCACATTGTGGGAGGAGCAGTGCCGTCGCTATATACAACAATTTGATGAAGAACAAAGAGCTAGTGCTGTAATCTGTTTACTGTCAATACCTGCGTTGAAACGCCTCAAGCTAGCTGGCGTTGACACAGAAGAGACGATGGAAGTAGAGGAGCTATTTGCAGCTATGCGTCGAGCATTTGCGCCGCATACCCATGTTCTTGGGCAGCGGGCTGCTTTTCACGCATGTGTCCAGCAGAGCGGCGAAAGTACAGAGGAATTCCTCTGGCGACTTCAAGAGTTAGCTCCAGTGGCTTTTGAAGGAGACTCCGCAACCGAAATCAGCTCCCGTATTCTCCACCAATTCGAAGAAGGGTTGTTGCACGACGAAGTACGAGAAAGGGTCATCGAAAGCAACCCTACATCGCCCGTGGAGGCTCTACAGGTTGCCAAACAGAAGGAAGCTCTAATTAAGCTTCGTAAGAATCGGCGACCAACAGACGGACCCTATACTCAATCACAATATCAAGAATCGAGGACGCCTCGTGAGCATCGTACGAAACCACATCTTGAGTGGAGGTCCCGATCTTCCCCGAAAGCAAGACAAATTCCACACCAACCACGTCCAAGGCCGGGCTGGATAAACTCTCGCCTCCCAGAAGAGATTGGTGAGTCTCCCTCTTTTTTATCTAATGTCATGCCATTATCAGATGAGCCATATGTAGCTAAGCAACTGCCCACTGTTCTAGTTAAGTTTTATGACAGAACTCTCGTTGGGTTGGTAGACACAGGTGCAGCTCGCACATTGTTGTCCAGCAAATATTGTAATGCTATGGCCAAAACTGCCACACCCCACCTTAACATCCAAACGGCAAATGGGTCTCGCATGAAAGTGGCTGGCGAGCTGTTAGTCTTATGGGAAGGTAAACATGGTCGTATGTGGCATCCGTGTTTGGTAGTTAACGGATTGTCGTGGGATTTAATAATAGGTTATGACCTTCTACGCGGTTGCAACGCGTCAATTGATATTGAATCCCAAAAGCTCACCCTTCTAGGTTCTACATTACTATTTGGAGCAGATATTAATAATACCTGTTTACAGCTGAGTGTGAATGCAATTGATACCGCCCTGATGGAAAGTATGCTAACACAGGTCCCGCGAGAGCACAAAGAGGCGGTACATCGGTTAATGTCCGAGTTTTCGGAGGTCGTATCTTGGTCCTCGACTGACCTGGGAAGAACCACAGCTATCCAACATACTATTGAGACCGGTAGTTGTGCTCCAATACGGCAAACACCTCGCCGAGTCCCAGCTAAGTTTCGTCCGCAACTGGAAAGCATGATTGATGAAATGCTACAGAAAAAAATAATTGCGCCGTCGAACTCACCGTGGGCTCGCCTATAGTGTTAGTTAAGAAGAAAAACGGCACCCTGCGCTTGTGTGTTGATTACAGAAAATTAAACGCAGTGACCCGGAGAGATGCTTACCCATTGCCTAGAATAGATGAGACGTTAGAAGCATTATCAGGTGCCGTCTGGTTTTCCACCCTTGATTTAGCTTCTGGATATTGGCAGGTGGAAGTCCACCCTCGTGATCGGCACAAAACTGCTTTTACTATACCCACCGGTTTATATGAATTCCAGACCATGCCGTTCGGGTTAAGTAATGCACCAGCCACGTTTCAACGACTGATGCACACAGTACTTAAAGGATTAGTCCCACAGGTGTGCCTCGTATATTTAGATGATATTATCGTTTTCAGTCACACCATCGAAGAACACCTTGAGCGACTGCGGATTGTCTTGAAACGTTTGAAGGAGGTGGGACTCAAAGTTCAACCCACTAAATGCCGTTTATTCCGAACCGAAGTCACTTTCTTGGGGCATGTTGTCAGTGCACAGGGCGTTCATAGCGATCCTGAAAAAGTTGCAGCAGTCAAAGAGTGGCCCGTACCTAAATCCGTGAATGAGTTACACAGTTTTCTAGGGTTGGCCTCTTATTACCGCCGGTTCGTGAGAAATTACTCAGAGATCGCTAGCCCCCTAACGAGTTTGACTAAGAAAAATATTCCCTTCGTATGGACAGAGGATTGTGATCGTGCTTTCCAACAGCTGAAAGATTCATTATGCTCGGCGCCCATTTTAGCATTCCCAGATACATCACCAACGGCTGGTAAATACATCTTGGACACGGACGCTAGTCACACATCCATCGGAGCCGTGTTATCTCAGGTCGGTGGGGATGGCAAAGAACATGTTATCGAATATGGCAGCCGCACGCTGAGCCGTGCAGAGAAGAACTACTGCATCACCCGTAAAGAGATGTTGGCCGCTGTTACCTTCGTTCGTAAGTACCGACCCTATCTACTTGGTAAACCGTTTGTTTTGCGAACGGATCACAAAGCTCTTCAGTGGTTGCAAAATTTCAAAGACCCTGAAGGACAGACAGCAAGATGGCAGGAATACCTTCAGGAGTATGACTTCGAATGTGTACACCGTCCTGGCAAGCAACATGCCAATGCTGACGCGCTATCCAGGCGCTCTTTCAGACCGCACGGAGACTGCCCGTCTTGCGAGAGTATTGATATTTGTGCTATTTCGTTGGCAGGTCTAAGCAGAGAACAGTGGGCACACATCCAAGCTACTGACGATGAGACTGCACTCCTTTATCATGCCCTGTCGAATCAGACTGGTAGGCCAGTTGAAGCTGATGTGAAAGGGAAGAGCTGGGAAACCAGATGTTTGTGGGCCTTATGGGATCAGTTAGTACTAGTGAATGGTATCCTGTGTGTTCAACCCGGCCCCAACTACTTGAGAAGAGTCGTAGTCCCTCAGTCGTTTGTAACAGCAATTCTGGAGACTATACATTATGATTTGGGACACGCTGGAATTAATAAAATGTTGCAAGCAGTTACCCAACGCTACTGGTGGCCTCGCCAACGGCGCGACGTCCGGGACTTTGTCCAAGGGTGTGCAACATGTGGCAAAGTAAAGAATCCACAGAGGAAACCCCGGGCGCCACTTACTAATATGAAGGCTGGATATCCTAACGAAATAATTGGCGTCGACATCATCGGACCTTTACGTGAAACCACACGTGGAAATAAGTATATCTTGGTTATGGTTGATTATTTTACGAAATGGTGTGAAGCTGTACCACTTCAGCGAATTGATGCCCCTACTGTAGCCAAAGCTATATTCGACTGTTGGATTGCCCGTTGGGGCGCACCAGAGCAATTGCACTCTGACCAAGGAACCAACTTCGAAAGTATCGTGGTTAGAGAATTGTGCCATCTATTTGGAATTAAAAAGTCAAGAACCACCGCGTACCACCCCGAAGGCAATGGGTTAGTAGAGCGTACCAATCGAACCCTAAAATCATTACTACGCCTATTCTTAGAGAGGGAGGCTGAATCAGCCTGGGACATCATGTTACCAAGATGCTTGTTGGCCTACCGAGGAAGCACGCACATGTCTACGGGAAAGACACCACACCTGTTATGGACTGGCCGCGAGTTACGCCTGCCTAGTGATACATTGGTTATGCCCCGGTGGGATGATCCGCTAACTACATCGGAAATGGTAATAAGGTTGCGAGGAGACGTCGCCAGGTATCATAGCTATGCACGCGAAGAACTCCAGAGAGCACAAGAACGACAGAAACGTTACTACGATAGAAAGCAGTGGGGAACACCATTCAAAATAGGTGATAAGGTGTGGCTACGTCAACCAGCGACTGACAACTGGAGTCGACGCAAAGCTCAAGCACAATGGGCAGGCCCATACGTGGTGTACCGCAGAGTAACTGACAATACCTACGAAATCCAAGAAGACAACAACAACCCTCAGAAAATGATAGTGCACTTCAACCGTCTGAAACCGTGTAGACCAAGCAGACAGGCACCGAGGAGAACCCCCCTTATCTCGATAACCATAATAACCATGTGTCTCTCTCTCTTGTAGGGACGATTTCGAGGCGGGGAGACCGAACCACTGAAGTCGCTGGGGACAGCTTTTTGGAACCGAGGGGGTCGTGTAGTAATTCGAACTCAAGAGCAGGCGCAAATTCAAAAACTGGTGGCTGCTGAATACTGAAGGCCTAGCTCTTTGTTGTAAATATATACATCTTTTGAACTTTCCTGTCGCGTTCTGCTTCTCACCTCACCCCGTGTGCTTGATATCTGATACTGTCTGTGTTGTTCTATTATATTTTGCTGCTTGGTTAAGTTCTGAATTTCCAGGAGCGTTTTATCGAATTGGATAGATAACTGACAACACAAACTACTACAGCTCAGGAGAAAAATCATATAGCAGTGGATTTATTTGCTGAATTCAACGAATTCATGCCAAATTACCATCTAAGGACTTCTCAGGAGTGTCAAGAATGCAAACAGTGTTCTGAAGAGGTAATAACTTCCCGCCAATTCAATTATCGCTTGACCATTATCTTCAGAGATCCTTAAATAAGTATAATATACACAGTGGTCTGGTTAATCATGATAAAAACGGCATAGTTGATGCAGCATATACGTATACTTATGTATATGTAAGTAAACCTAGATAATCTGTGTTCTTGTCACGAAGATAGGAAAGCAGGTATCAGGTGTCTCAGTAAGCAGTGTAATACATGTAAGGTACATGTTTTTATTTGACTTAAACTGGATCTTCACTCACTTTCAGAATTAATCTTAAATTCAGTTGGAATAAGCTGGTTGAGCACATCAGTATTGAGAGAATACAGTGAAAGTAAGTAAACACATGCTTCTTAAGATTAAGTGATAAATTTATTTGGTATGGTTGTATTATTATTAGTTGTCTATCTAAGTTAATGATGAATTCGTTGCGATAATAATACCTATTATTGTTTTTTATAGTCACTATGAACATGAATGTTATTATTATTGCCGACCTATCATTTGTCATAAAGTCGTTGTCATTTTTGCTAAAATATTTGTACAAACCTTGAAAACTACTGCATTACTTGTCGTTAAATAATTTTATCATTTCATGGTGCTTCGATGGACCTACTAGATATCGACCAACGATAAGTTGCGAAGTCCCTTAAGTTAAGTGAAAACTATTGGGCTACTTATATATATATATTGTTTGTAAAGTGATTACTTGTAAGTGCTTATCAGGAAAATTTTTTTATTCAGGTCATACATTTAATACCCAAGTTAATTATGCTTTTCTTGAACCTTTTCAGACTTATGGAAAAACATATATGTACCGTGTACGCAGATGGAACTTACTAGCGGTAACAGAGGACTACTCATCTGAATTATCTGTACATTTGAAATCTGATTTTTGTTTAATAAACAATTTGTCAATGAATCTGTGTTCCTTCTGTTGTAATACGATTGTGTTCCAGTAACATAAGTAACACGTGCTAAGTTAGAAGTTGAGGGTAAGCTGTTAGGAGTAAATGCGACGTCTGGAAGACTTTTGTTTACGTGATTATATGAGTAGATAGCAACGTACCGTGTTCCGTGGCCGAGGACCTTAGGCATTCTGTTTTTAATTATTACGATAACCGTAGTTGCACAGAGTTATACATTTAACAGCATAGGTATAGTCTGTCCTTATGGTACACTGCGACATGCAGAAATCACAAGCAAACTATCTCAGGTAGATTTACTCTCACTTCGTGCCTATGAATCGCGAATCATTATATGTATTCTGCTAAGACGATAGATAACTCGAAACGCTTCATAATCGCAATAGCTCCTCTACGATTTAGACATACTTACTTTGTTTGACTACAACATAATCTTTTACCAATAGGCTTCTCCGAATATCTGCTTCTACTTAGGATTTCAAAGATAGTCTCATATACTCTATACCTCACAAATTACGCAAGGGCTAATATTCGGTCTTATCAAGTAGAATAAACAAACGAATAACGAGGAATACATTTATTAATGAATTAACATGTAATACAAAATCGACAACAGTGCAGGTATCTTTTTCTTTATCACCCAAATCCATGAAATTCCCGAAAGTAGATATTATCTGAAAAAGAACATAAGAATTATACACATGTAGACATTATTATCAGTGTAAACGAAATAATTAACCATTAAATATGTTTGAAATGACGAAATAATTAGTTGAATTATATATAAATACGTCAGTAAACATTTTTCAATAATACAAAATTGATATTGCATCTGTCTGCAAACGTCAAGTTTATGCCATTAAATGAGGAAATACTGTGCCTACATAATTTCTTAGTATTTCTGCAGACTTTTCTTAAAGAAATACATGTGGAGCAGCCTTGTCAGCATTAGGAAAAGTACACAACAAAATAATTGAAATAATTACCTAAACGAGCTATCCCACCTCATCATGTCCATGTGTAATCCATTAAAATGCGAAAAAAATTCACGAAATGGTCGTTATAACATGTGTCTTCAAGTAATTCGACATATTCTGAACGGAAAAGTACGTTTTTTCAACAAACCGTAAACTGCCTGTAAGCTACGGCCGGATAAGAACTACACCATTGCCTATTCCTGCTAAATACGCCGTATTTAATCAACTTTTAGCAGGAATATAGGTAAAAAAGTGTGTAAAACAACGAAAAATGACTTAACCTTGACGTCTTTTCCAAAAATAACGCCAATATCCATCAGCTGATCAAATGACCTACGGCCGTCTATTTTGTTACCATTACAAAGTGTAGCTACAATTCCAAACATCCATGCCTGTGAAACAAATTTTAAACCTTTAAATGGGTAGGCAACAAATATCAAAACGAAAGTGAATCTTAATTTATCTGCACCTTTTCATAGCTTGGCATAAGTAAATTGGGTGTAAAACACTGTATATAAGATTAAGAATATTCCAGAACTTCAATTCATGGGTGTAGCTTTTATATAGAAATCAATAGTCAAGTGAACTTTAGGTATAAAAAATATGTTGGACGATATAACAAACGAGTTACGGATGGTTTTTTCAAATAAAAGTAATCATATTTTGTAAGCGAAATTTTGACAGAAACTGGGTGATTTCTATTACGTGGTATGATTACGCACAATTTTTGTTCCAGTTCATAGCAGACATATTAGTCACGACGTTGGGAAGAGAAGCTACCGTCGTCGAAATTTGAATACTTACAGTTGTAATTTGAAATCCTATACAATAATTCTTCACCTTTGTAGTACATACCACTGAATGCTATGATTAATTGAAAACTGTTGAGAATAAACAGTGGTGCTTACTAGCGAGATCTAAGGTATCAAAACATCGCAGGGCCATTCGGCTATTTTAATGCCAAACTCATTAGTGGCATACACCGACTGACTCATCCGGAGGAGCAGTATTAGCTCAAGCACTCGAATTCCGGATAGACAGTTAAGTAGGTTTGTATTACATAATGTTTGGAAGGATTACAGAGTGGCGGCCTGCTTGAAACTTGGGCTCCCAAAAACTTCCGTTTCTCTATTGCAGATATTTTCTCTCATTTGGTTTGTTTTAATCGATTACTGTGTAACGTCTAATGGTTCTATCTACTAATGTGCGTATTTAAAAAGTTTATTGGCTTCTGATTCGTAGATTCTTACTAAACTTGAGGAAAGGCCTGATTGTGAGTGGCAACATGACAGAACACATGAGATAACTGTTCTTCACATATATCCTTGGGCCTCAAAATACATTTCTGAACTTCTCAAAATTGGCTTTCAACTAGATATCGTAGATTTCTTGAGGGACGGGCTAGTTTGTGCTTCATTTTAATGACCAGTGTGTCACAGGATATACTGTCAAATAATATTTTACTTAAAGACATTGTACCGAGGGAAAATATTGCACAATAAACTCCCCTGAAATTTCTTTACATTTTATAAATATTGTCCAGGATAAAGATATTATTATATTTGATCGAATTTGACATCCCCAGACTACACAGCTGGGGGTGCCGATTCACCATGGTCTTTCTATGAAATAGAAAATGTTCAACTCACAATATGTGCTTGCTTTCTAAATGATCATTTTTAGGCCACATACTCTGATCTAAATATTTTTGGTTTCTATATAAGACCGGGCTGAATTTTCACCTGAAACTGTGAAATCTGTAGATGACAAATTTAATTGCTATACGCTACATTTTGAGACAGATAGTATTATGGGACAGCCAAACAATGCTGGAAATACTGAATGATTGAAAACAAATAAATTAAACTTTTCTGTCTTTCTGCTCTTGCGATATGCAAGTTTATAAATAGGAATTAAATTCCGTTAAATGTGATACTGTGGTTTGCAACATACAACAAATGCACAGTTTTCAAACTATTCAATGAAAGGTGTGTACTGCCTATTCGCCAGTGACTCAACAATAACGTTTACTATCCTATATTATGAAAATAAGTGGAGCAAATTACACATGGCGCTCACAGATATGAAGAGCTTACACTGAAATGTGAATCAGTACAAAATACCTGTTTTCCCATTTCACCTTCATTTTTCTTTGTTTCCTCTTTCTTATCTCTGGCAAAAAGCCTTTTCCATTCTTCTTCTTTCTAATACCTTATCAGGCATTTTTCTCTTCGGGGCTGCTACAGCAGATAAAATAGGCGTACTACTGTCAAATTCTGATCTGTAACACATCACCCACGCATACTTGGGATGACAGTAGTTCGACACACTGGGTAATATAATTTTTAAGTTTCCAGTATAGTATCATGTATGTGTTCTTACATATCCCAGTCTGAACTGACTTCTCTGCTTACTGTGAAATCCCAACATTTTCGTTTATGCTTATATCTTTATAAATAAATGAAGATGTCGAATAAGAAATGGAATATAGGAAGCTCAATTTTGATGATTCTACATAAAATAGTGCGCAATGATACTGTAATAACAGCACTAATAATAACAAGAGTGGTCAAATACTGTCCTCCCAAATAAAGTCACAGATTTTACATGCACTTATCGTGGTGTACTTCCACTCAATACACTTCATCACGACAAGACAGACTGGTGCATCTTACTCACACTTAGGTGGTGCGTTGAATAGGCAGCATATATTCTGACTTACATTCTGACACTTTTTGGTACATGATAACATTAGCAAATTCATCCAGATCCTGACGTAATCTAGGAGTACTGGTGAAGATGAGCTTCGAAAAGGATAGTGGCATTTTTACGTTGTAAAATAACGTCTGCTTTTTTTGTGTAAATCGTATCAGAAGCTTTTTTGTTTACTTTAACTGGTTTAATTAGTTGAAGTATTGCTTTTTCTTCGCCTCTGTCAATTTTCGTGTGTCTTTTCTATGAATGGGTTTCGGTATATATATATATATATCGTTTGCCTGTGTAATTTAAACAACCTATACCGACATGAGTCTTACTAATAACTGTGAACGACCGGACTGCCATTTTCCAGTGGATGATGGAATGCAGTGTGATAACTCTGTATCGCGGTACGTTCAACGTTTGCGTTACATTTTTACGTGATTCGTTACATAAAATTTATCTTGTTGTAGTACTTGCACAAGTACTATACTACCTCCATACTTGTAACCACTAACTTCCATTTCTAATAGTTATGGTTAATCAAAGTAAAAAGCAACGAACCCAATCCCCTGTAAAACTGGTGTCTAATTTAACGTCCTTGATTGCTACATCAAGCAACACACCCCCTACAAACGGCTATAATGAGTCACATAACTCACTTGTATGCCGTAAGCGTCGAGCTGTAACTGAGGATAAAACTGTACTGACAGCTAGTATTAGCACTACTCCTAAAAATTCAGTACCCTCTGCTCATACAGAACCCCTCCCTTCACCTTATGTGCTTATCGAAAAACTCCAGCCATCAAGCTCTTCTTCAGTACTATCTTCAGAAATAGAACTTCTAAAGTTGTCTATAGGTGAACTTAAGGCTGAGTTAAGGGAAATAAAAAACAGCAAGTCAGTAAATGCTGGAAACATCGAAACCGATACCGAGATATCCAAATTATCAGATCAGATCAGCGATATCAGATCGCAGGTCTGTGAATTGACACCTCTAACTATCCTCATGAAAACTGTAAACCTTAACAAGCTTGACACAGAATCGGTAACTAAGGTAGATAACCTCATTAATTTTGTTACCACAGAAGTAACAAAACGACTCGACGCAAAACTGAGTGCTATTGTCTACAACGTTCCGGACAATGAGGCACTAAAAAAGGTACAGCGCATCTTACTTAGTGAAGCGAAAATGCCTAACTCCAAGACTAAGTGCTATAGGCTGAAGAAGAGTCAACATGAGAAGTGTTGTCCTATTCGTTTTCAGTTCGAAACACCGGCAGAGACCAGAAAATTCATTCACTCCCAACACACCCTATCGCAAGCCAGAAACTACAAACATATAAAGGTCGGGGTGGACAAAACAGTCATAGAAAGGCGCGCATACAACTATCTCGCTAAGACTAATTGTGAAATAGGTAATAGGACATTGCAAGCAGCCATTATTCCCAACCCTGTGAAAGATACAGTAGACCCCACCGCATCACCCCTCTCAAAACACACAGAATTATCCCATCAGAGTGCAACACCAGCCGAAAGGCCACTAGACTGTAACCAAATAAATAACAAAACCATACCACCTATCACCGCAGAATCTAAAATGCCATTAAATAACCCCAGAAAAAAAGCCAAAACCCCCCGAAATTCCACTTTGTCCTCTCCTAGCCATAACTTCATTGCTAAAGGTAAGGAAAATATGCCCCTAAACCATACAAACAAAAACAGTGGCAGCTTAAATAAACCCACACTTCCCACGGTCAATAGTACTAGCACCCACAACGTGCTAAATCGCACCATGGCACACACTGATATCCAATGTCACAACAATGTCACCCTCAATAGTACAAGTGGTAATAGTCAGAACTCGGCTATCAACAACTTAGGGTCTTCAGAGTATGGCACACAAACAAATTTTGACCGGATATATGGTACAAGTCTGCTGGGAACTAACCCACAATGCAGTACACATGAAACCCACACAAGGACACAACTAGCATCAAACAATAGGTGGAATAATAAGCCATGGTCATCAAAAGGATCCAATCATTTTTTATCCCCCGCGTCCCTGTCAGCGTTGAAAAAACAGCTGGTAGGGATGTTAACACTCCTAAACCACTAGAGCTGGCTCCCTCCTTGCATGAAAACAGGAACGGTCTAGTGCACCCGTATCCATTAGGCACACTTGACACCTGCACAAATATAGGTCAAATAAAGAACCCTACCCACTTCTGTAACCTGACTAAAAATAAAAATTCCTCGGTCTATAGCAAATCCAGTACTCCAAATCTTAATTCTTCACCGAAAACAGCACACACCAACTCGATAGACATAGGTGAGCATGATGCTGAAACTCCTCTTAACATAGGATCATCATGTCAAGCAGAACTACTGGGTGCTGAACCATATTCGGGGCTGACTAACGAACTTAAATACTTCAAATGCTACTTCAACTCTCATCTTTACCTAATCCTCATAAATGCTAGATCTGTTCTAAATAAATTGCCGATGCTCAGAGCACTCACAGTAATATACAAACCCCCTGTAATTGTCATCACTGAATCTTGGTGTCATTCGAACATCCTGGATGAAGAAATAAGCTTAGATAACTACACACACTTTCGGTGTGACAGGGAAGGTGGTAAGGGAGGGGGTTGTCTCATGTACTTTCTGAATGCACTTACTGTATCACAGCTAGAAAGTAGTACACTTAACATGCCTGAGACTCTATGGGTTAATGTACACCTAAATAACGTAACAGCATTAATTGGATGCACCTACAGAGCACCTGGCACCTTTAGTAATTACGAGACCCAACTTATTAATACTCTGGAGCAATTATCCGACTTACAATACGACCATAAGATCCTATGTGGGGACTTTAACTTACCTGAAATCAACTGGGATATACCCACAGGCCCAACTAAATTTGATAAGTTCTTAGGCACACTGGATATACTTGGCTGGAAACAAACTGTCACTACTCCCACAAGAGGTAATAACGTACTAGACTTAATCTTCTGCCACAATATAAGCCCCCTTTCAACGCTAGTAGGTTCTGAGTTTCCAGGGAGCGACCACAAAACAGTGGTATGTGCACTGCCAATTCCGCTGAGTAGCAATGCATCTCATACCTCCACTTCACAACAAGTAATATATAGGAACTATAGTAAGGCAAACTGGGCCTTGGTAGAATCAATGCTAAGATCCTCCGAATGGGATGAATACTTCACTACTGATGACCTATCGAGAGCCCTAACCATCTTCTACCATAACACTAACACATGCTTAGATGCTGTCATTCCACTCCAAACACTAAAGGTTTCCCCACACAGAAAGTCATTCATAAAACCAAAGGATCGTACGAAACTGAAGAGACTCTCAACAAGTTACTTCAAACACCACGACTTTGGCACTCTAGGTCTAATACTTAACACCCTTAGCTCCATCTCACAAGCTCGAGATCTCCGTATGAGAAAGGAAGAACGCACTGCAGTAGCCAGTCCTGCTAGAGTGTATGCACTCACAGAAATCTTAAGGAAGCGAATGAATCGCAAAAATCACAGCATTTCTCTCCTCATAGACAAAGGTAGGCTATGCACTAACTCTGCAGACATATGTGAACTATTCAACAAAACGTTTGCAGGTAACTACATTAAGCCCTCAGTCCAGCTACTCGATATACACCCTATTACTAATATGACACAAACTCCATCTCCACTCACACCAAATAAAATCAGCACTGTTCAATTCACTTACGCTAATATTAACCAAACTATAAGAACCCTCAAAAGTTCAAAAGGTTTCGGTACCGACGGTATATCATCTTACTTCTATAAATATGGTGGCCCTGACATTCCTCTACTGCTGCTTAAAATATTCACAATGTCCCTAGAAACTCAAACTTACCCTGACATATGGAAGACAACATTCATTATGCCTAAACACAAATCTGGCTCGAAAACTGAAGTCAGTAACTACCGGCCAATCAATATCACACCTATAGCATCTAGAATCATGGAGAGACTGGTCAAAGATAACCTAATCAAACATATGCTTAGCTGCAATATTATAAGTCCGAACCAACATGGATTCCTGAAATCCAGATCATGTTTAACATGTCACCTAGACTTCTTCAATTTTGTAACCAGCAGTCGTGACAGACGGCAACTAGTACTTGTCATCTACTTTGACATTTCTAAGGCATTTGACCGTGTTGACCATTTACTGCTAACAAATAAGCTGAACTCCTTAGGAATACGTGACCCATTATTAGGATGGCTTAAATCATTCCTTAACAATAGGTCCCAAATAGTTAAACTCGGGTCTGCAACCTCCAAACCTAGCCCTATCACTTCTGGTGTAGTACAAGGTAGTGTCATTGGACCCCTACTATTTACACTATACATCAATGACATATGCGCTTGCTTCACGCACGGGAAACCATTCATCTTTGCAGATGACCTAAAAGTAGCTTATACATTCCAAAGTGATGACTTAGGGAACTTCGAGAATGTAGTGCAGAAGGAATTAGATAAAATGACTGCTTGGTCGTCCCTATGGAATCTCCAATTCAATCTGAAAAAATGTGGCTGGATCTGCTTCGGTGCACCCTCAATTGACCTGAAATAACGCTTTAATCCGCTAACCTAACCAGACTCCGAAGTGTCGTTGACCTAGGCCTGAGGTACTCTAGTGACTTGACATTCTCTGAGCAAGTAGCATCACAGACTAGAAAATCGAGGATGCTCTTAGGATGCATACTCAGGAACTTCCACGACAATGAAGCCAAGCTAATTCTGTACAAAACATGTGTCAGACCACTACTAGAATACTGTCCATTTATTATAAGCAGCACTCGCACACGTGATAAGCTAAGGATGGAAAGTATCCAACGATATTTTACCTCAAAACTACTTGGCTACGATTGTAAGAAAGACTACATCTCACGGTGCATGATCCTAAAACTTGACCCACTTTGGACAAGGCGACTTATTATAAACCTAATATTCTTCTTTAAGGTCCTTCACAAAATATCATTCTCAGGTAACAGGGACATACAATTCGCACAGGAAGGTTCTTACGATCTGCGTAACCAAACTTCCACAGTGACAACTCATTCTTTTAAGTCAACACTCCGTGAAAACTTCTTCACAGTCATGTATTCTAAAATATGGAATAGCCTACCCCTAGATGTCAGAACTTGCTCTTCGGTTACAAGCTTCAAACGCTCTCTGCATAGACTGTTTCACTCTACTGATTATATCAATAAACTATTTACTCCTAGAACGAATCAACTACTAATCTACTACAGCACCTAAAAACGCACTTCAACACCCTTAACAATCTAAAAACCATAAATAAACTAGCAGCATGGATGCATAAAGACTTAGTACGGAACATACAGGAATAGTTTACCCCTAGAAATAGGACGTGTCACTTTATTGTAACCTTCAAACGCTTGCTATATAAACTGTTTTATCCCAAAGTCTATCCCTACCAGAACTCATTACTTACTTCTAAAACGCATCAGTCATTAGAACACTAAAACGCTCAGACTCATTAATACACATCATGACACTAAATAGACTCTAAGACTTCGCATAAATACGTAAAAAGAACAATAACTAAAAATAATTTCTTAATAATTTATTATACAATTGACATAAACAATTATATATATACATTAATGTCCTTTTAATGTTCACATACTTTCTCTTTTTGGTACTCTGATACTCCTATTCATCTTCTGGTCGAGGTCGAACAACCCTGCATCTAAACTGAAATGAGGATTAATTCCAAACCATCTACCTCATAACCACCCAAATTCCATGAACGATCCAATTCTACCATTTGAAGACGCTGGCGAACATGCTGTAAATGAGTATTCATGATCTGAAATGAAGAAGCAACTGGTTTTCAAACAGTTTTCAACATTTTTCTGAACTTACGAATACAGTCCGCCATGCAGACACAAATGGAGCAAATGGAGAATTCTGGAACCGACCTCAGCACCATTTGATGCAGTAAAACAACCCAACATGACCTCATCTAGTTTTCGCATCCACGATCAAATTTCTTTCCTGTTATAAAACTACGATAAGACTACTGAAAAAATGGAATAAATATATCACTGATCTCAACATAATACATCAATAAACTTTAAGCCAAGGGTGCTGTTCACAACAAAGTTATATAGGAGAATTGACTTCAAGCTTTTTTTCCCAGATATTTGTATTACATTCATCTGATGTCTGGGTTTTTTTTAATGCGAAGACAATATTTCTATATCTCTTTATGTGCTACACAAACAAACTTTATAGCAGACTGTTCCGACTGACTCTGATGTCAGAAAGAACAACCAAACTGTAAATTCATTATACATCAAATTTTGTGTAATTTATATAATAACTTATCCATGCCTGTACAATTGGTATGTTCCTGCATAAACAGGAAGAAATATATTATTATTATTATTAACTGCAGCCTGTGATTTCGTGAAGTTTGCACTGGCTTCTCACCATCAGCCTATAAAAGATGCAGGAAGCCACCGTCTCCGCGGGTGTGGTTATTTTGTAGTGGCCCGTTGGATGTCCTCATCCAAGAGGTCAAGGACTTCTTATATCCAAAATATTGACCGAAGTCTCGGATGAGGGGAAAAAGCCAGCATATGGTACCGATTCCATGAATGAGGATTCTTGACTGAATCATGAGACTGCGACAGAACGATATCCCAAGCTTCAAAAGACACAATAGAGGTACAGTGTGCTAAAGAGTCAACAATGGCACGCAAAATGTCCCAAAAATTCAAGTGGGCAAGTAGAACCAACATTGTGAGACCACCGGGACATACTACTACGACAACGCGTTGCGTGTCCAGTGAACGCATAGCTTCTAGCTGCAGTGAGAGTAGGCTGGAAGTAGTTAACACCACCTGGTTAGTGCAAAAAAATAGTAAGCTGAAGAACTATAGGAATGAGAAAAATACCACGGTAAGCGATAAGGTCTCGATGGCCGTAAACACCAATACGATTGGGAAACCCTCGAACTCAAATTTAAGAATCATAATTTGGAACGTCGAAGAATCAAAAAGTAGGTGCAGCCGCCTGGCATACTCGTGATCTCGATGCAGTTAGTTCCATCACTCGTGCAATACTTCCTGAAAAAACAAATATGTGCACACAGGAAAGGTTATCAGAATTGGTAAATGAAATGCCTATGCAACTGAAATTTTTCCATGACCGCTCAAGATTATACTGAGGATTAGATGGAGAAAAGCTTTATGCTCATCAACTCATTTAAGACCAAGGACGAAAAGATGAGAATAAGGCTCGACCAGCTTCTAGAAGGTAGACTTAAGAGAAGAGAAGCCGTGGCTCAACTAAAGACCAAACTACAGAAATGTGAAAAGGACCTCAAAATGTCATGATTGTGGGTGGTGAAGTCTTGGAAACCTATGTTTCTCAGGCCCCTGTTCACAAGTCGACTGAACACTTAGATGTCTTAATATGCTACACGAATGCGTTTGGTCTCAGGAATAAGCTTCCTGAACTAGCAGTGCTATGACTGAAACATGGTTGTTAGATGGTGTTGACTTAACTTCATTCATACTTGGGTACATCTGCACTAAAGCAGACCGAGCAATTAGTTGGAAAAAATTGGGGAGGTTACCCTATACATCTGGCACGACATAGAAATTGGATCAACGTTGCAGGAATCTAATGACAGCGGCACTAGCGAAGCCGCAAGTTGTGTCATTAACCTGAACAATGGCACTGTGACCACTGGGGTTATTTTTGGAAGTCCTGCAGTCAAGCTTATGGTTTCGTACTAAATCACCTCAGAACGTGGAGTAGTAGAAATAAGTGTCTAACAGTAGGTGACTTTAATGCCCCACATATTAACTGGAAGGAATTAACATCAACTACCTTGTGCGCTTATTTCAACAACGAACTTCTATTGATAGAGCTTGACAACAGCTGCTCGTCGAAACATTTGTAAAACGAATATACCTGCAATCCGAAATGCAGCAATCCTAGCTAACTGGTGTGTTGGCTGACAAGGAAGCTTGGATGGGATTCAAGAGTACACTACACTGCGTCCCTTTACCTTTTGTACCCTGCATTACGCCTCGAAAACTATCGCATAAACCGGCTTGGATTAGTGATGAGATAAGTGGGTTATTAAGAAAACGAAAGGACTATGGGACCGGTTCACTGTAACTGAGAGGGATGAGTTTCGGATGGAGTACTAGGAAATTCAAAACCTTTGTAAGTATATGGTTGACAGAAGTCTTATAGAGTATATGAGACAGTTATAACTGGATTGTATGGACTGTCCGAAAAGACTGCGCTCGTATATGAAACGTTGGATTAAATCTAGCAGTGTTATACCGTCACTCATGCGTAGCGACGCGGAGGCGACTGAGACAAGACAAAGGCTGAAAAGCTTTCGTGCCACTCTAGGGTATAAGGAGGTTACCACTGTAACCACTAAACTGTCCCCATTTGTGGTAGAGGATGCATTGGTTCTCAAACTACTGCCTAAAATGAAACCAGGTAAATCACCTGGACCTGAGAGACTTCACTCTAGACTGCAAATCTCCCTTGTGCATATAATATACATTCCACTTACGGAGAATTTTTAAATGTCTTGGACACAGGCTAGGCTACCCAGGGACTGGAAAGATGCTATTATAGGCCCTATCTCCAAAGAGAGGAACAGGCATTTACTATCTGACTACCGGCCCGTAAGTCTGACCTGCATTATAGCAAAGATATTAGAAACACTCATAGGGGATCAGTTCTTAGCTCTTATGGAGAAACATGGATTAATAGTTGTGGAATAGCACTGATTCTGACAAGAACGATCCTGTGTGACAGACTCACTGTTGGCCAGGGAAGACTAAGTCGAAACCAGAGATAAGAACCATCTTCCGGTGCTGAATATATTGACGTTCACAGATAGTTCGCCGAAATATCCGCAACCCTTGAAAACAAAAGCCGTGGATTAGGATCCCATGAACGGCCCACGACACTGCTAGTCATTGGCAGGCCCTACCTGCCCGAGAAGGTGAAATGTACGCCTTTTCTGGCTTTGGAGCCTTATGTTAGATTGGATGGATGTTGAGCTAACCCGATCTTTGCCGCGGTGATAATACGTTCCCCTGAAACCATTGGTTGTGGAATCTGAACACTTACCCGAAAGATGAGCACTTAGCTCTATAAATACATGCTAGGCTAGGGATAGTATATTAACGTAACACGACAACGTACCAAATAATAATAATAATATATTCTCATTTTCTACATGAGGGACGCCAGTTTTTTCAGGCATCATCAATGGCGTGGATGCTTAACCGGAAATCTTCAACTAAACAAGTTGACTTAAACAGTGAGGGTCAGCTTCCAGTGTTCAGCGATGAATGGTGTGGCCAATAATTTTGAGGAATTACCCACCATTTCAGCTCACTCCCCATATTATGGTTGCGAGGACCCTAAGGCAAAAGCAGCCGGAATGTAAAATATACCAAGGGTTCTCCCATCGGTAGAAACTCTTCCGATCGGCTTGATGTAGTGCCTACTGGTCCTCTACTTATGTTGATATGAATTCTGTACATCTCTTCTCTAATGTT
The DNA here is from genome assembly GCA_944472135.2 of Trichobilharzia regenti. Lineage (NCBI taxonomy): Eukaryota > Metazoa > Platyhelminthes > Trematoda > Strigeidida > Schistosomatidae > Trichobilharzia > Trichobilharzia regenti. The sequence continues at coordinate 53,000,892 of OX235263.1, forward strand.
TGTCCATTGAATTACGTGCTTCGTTTGCTTCTTGTCCAGTGCCCGTCCCACGTGGAAAAGATTAATAATAACTTTTGAAAAATGATATGCATCTACCATACAGTAAAATAATGCGAAAAATAGAACATCGGAAAAAGTGTATATCTAGTTTTTTAGTGGGTGTAACATGTACGGTTATAAAAGAGTTTTTACTTAGGTTGCCAGATGCAATAGAAAATAATTGATGTGTCTGAAAGAAAATAATAAACAAATACCACAAAAGAATAAGAATTGGGTGAATCGCGTCACTTAGTTATATGACATAAGTGTGAAAATGTTCTAGGAATCTCACGTTTCTTCCAGAATGCGTTTCCTTTCAGGGCTCGGCAGAAGGTTCGGTGGCTTCCTCCGTGCTATTGATTTCTTCGAAGACTAACAGATATTTGGTTACTTGTAAATTATTATGAATGCTCACGTCTCGGCTCATTGGATTCTCTTCTAGGTAGCCCGCTTTCAGAGGGTGTCTTTGCAACCTTTTTGTTTAAGACAAAGAATTTATCCATACCTTTATTGACTTTATATGGTCCGTCGTATGGGAGTTTCAGAGGGCGACGCAAAGAGTTACGTCAAACAAATACACGTGAAGGCGTTTTCAAACACAGGTGAACAAAGACGTCTATGGACTGTGGTCGAAGGGGTGCATGTTTAACTGAACGCATTGCGCTTGTAAGTCTGCTGATGTATCCAACATCGTTTTTACGAGCTAGTATAAAACAATTTGATCTCTTTGTGCCCGCCTCTTGATTGTAAGGTATGGGTTCCTGATCTTCGGTAAACTTCTGCGTAGCTCGTCCCGCCACTTGACTGTCGTAGCTTTGGTTGACTACAAAAGGAGTAGTGCTGGGATTAATTAAACGTGGTTTGTAGTATCAGGTGTGTTAAGACTGGTACTACTGTGAATGGAGTTGATACTTTCACCACTTAGTCCTCCGGTATCATCGTCAAAAGAAAAGAGATAATAATAGATATAATTGGTGAAGCTATTCAGACTAACAGAAAGAAAAAGAAATAAGAAAACGTAACAACTGTCAGCTGATTAAATTTGAAGAATAATATGAATAATATATGTATCGGTAATAATGACAATAATAATAATAGGTGTAGTTAAAGTTGTCAATAGAGTAAGCCGGGAGAGAGTGTAAAAAAGTAAAACGACAAGTTTATCTGTCTACCCCTGAATGTTGTATGCGATTTTAAGGGGGTAGGCCATTTGAATGCAGTCCTGGTGTCGCTGCATGGTTGTCCAGCCTTCGCTTAAAGGCGTCCACAGACGGTGCCATAGCTAAGCCTGCCAGTAATAAGTTCCAGGTAGGGCAAACCCGTTGTGAAAAGAAGTAGGAGCGCACCTGGGTCCTTGCCCTCTGCTAAGCTATCCTTCTGGGACTATCACGAGGGGGTCTACACCTACTGGATGGCAGAACACCCTTGTTTGGGTGATTTTGGTCATTTGTTATTTCGTAGGCAGTAATCAAATCCCCCCTAAAGATGACGGTAGCTAAGTGTAAATAGGCCTAATTTCTTCAGCCTTTCATCATATGGCTTATTTCGGAGACTGACCATCTTTGGACTCTTTCCAAGTGGTTGGAGTCTCTTCTAAGCATTGGGGGTGCAACTTGGGTGCACTCCAAGGTGTGGTCTGACGTATGTTTTGTGCAACCTTAGAAAGAGCTCAGGAGTGAGTGCATCTAACTGTCTATGTGTAAAGTGTATCACCGCATATGCCCTCGCTACATCCCCAGTGTAATTTACGCTTGTGTCCATTTTTTCCGTTTGAACTAGACATAAGTCGCGTTCCGACGTTGTGCAGGACAAGCTTTCATTGCACAGGGTGTAACTTGCATTCTGAAGTCTACAGGTGCGTGACCTCACTACTTTGCACTTCTTTTTCAGGTTGAAAGCCATGCCACTGTCCACCTCCCAATCTTCCAGAAGCCTTAGATATTCCTGCAGCCTGAGTCCTCCGGACACTTTATCGCCCTCCATATTTTTACGTCATCGGCGTATAGAAGAGTCGGGCAGCTTAGACGGCGTGATAGATCATTGATAAAAATCAAAAACATCAGTGGTCCTAGGATAGAACCCTGCGACACTCCTGATGACGAGCTGTGCCAAGATGATCGGACTCGGTTGACCTTAGTGCGAAATTGCCTGTCAGTAAGGCAGTCCTTTAACCATGACAGAAGTGGCTTACTTATATATATATATATTTCTTCCTGTTTATGCAGGAACATACCAATTGTACAGGCATGGATAAGTTATTATATAAATTACACAAAATTTGATGTATAATGGATTTACAGTTTGGTTGTTCTTTCTGACATCAAAGTCAGTCGGAACAGTCTGCTATAAAGTTTGTTTGTGTAGCACATAAAGAGATATAGAAATATTGTCTTCGCATTAACAAAAAACCCAGACATCAGATGAATGTAATACAAATATCTGGGAAAAATAAAGCTTGAAGTCAATTCTCCTATATAACTTTGTTGTGAACAGCACCCTTGGCTTAAAGATTATTGATGTATTATGTTGAGATCAGTGATATATTTATTCCATTTTTTCAGTAGTCTTATCGTAGTTTTATAACAGGAAAGAAATTTGATCGTGGATGCGAAAACTAGATGAGGTCATGTTGGGTTGTTTTACTGCATCAAGTGGTGCCGAGGTCGATTCCAGAATTCTCCATTTGCTCCATTTGTGTCTGCATGGCGGACTGTATTCGTAAGTTCAGTAAAATGTTGAAAACTGTTTGTAAACCAGTTGCTTCTTCATTTCAGATCATGAATACTCATTTACAGCATGTTCGCCAGCGTCTTCAAATGGTAGAATTGGATCGTTCATGGAATTTGAGTGGTTATGAGATAGACGGTTTGGAATTAATCTTCATTTCAGTTTAGATGCAGGGTTGTTTGACCTCGATCAGAAGATGAATAGGAGCAGCAAAATACCAGAAAGAGAAAGTATGTGAACATGAAAAGGACATTTATATATTATGCATTTATAAATGTTTATCTTAATTGTAAAGTATACTTAAGTAAACATTTTTCTATATTGTATTTGTTTTCACGTATTTATTCGAAGTCTTAGAGTTTATTTAATGTCATAATGTGTATTAATGAGTCTGAGCGTTTTAGTGTTCTAATGACTGATGCGTTTTAGAAATAAGTGATGGGTTCTGGTAGGGATAGTCATTTGGACAAAACAGTTTATATAGCAAGCGTTTGAAGGTTACAATAAAGTGACACGTCCTATTTCTAGGGGTAAACTATTCCTGTATGTTCCGTACTATGTCTTTATGCATCCATGCTGCTAGTTTATTTATGGTTTTTGGATTGTTAAGGGTGTTGAAGTGCGTTTTTTAGGTGCTGTAGTAGATTAGTAGTTGATTCGTTCTAGGAGTAAATAGTTTATTGATATAGTCAGTAGAGTGAAACAGTCTATGCAGAGAGCGTTTGAAACTTGTAACCGAAGAGCAAGTTCTGACATCTAGGGGAAGGCTATTCCATATTTTAGAATACATGACTGTGAAGAAGTTTTCACGGAGTGTTGACTTAAAGGAATGAGTTGTCACTGTGGAAGTTTGGTTACGCAGATCGTAAGAACCTTCCTGTGCGAATTGTATGTCCCTGTTACCTGAGAATGATATTTTGTGAAGGACCTTAAAGAAGAATATTAGGTTTATAATAAGTCGCCTTGTCCAAAGTGGGTCGAGTTTTAGGATCATGCACCGTGAGATGTGGTCTTTCTTACAATCGTAGCCAAGTAGTTTTGAGGTAAAATATCGTTGGATACTTTCCATTCTTAGCTTATCACGTGTGCGAGTGCTGCTTATAATAAATGGACAGTATTCTAGTAGTGGTCTGACACATGTTTTGTACAGAATTAGCTTGGCTTCATTTTCGTGAAGCCGCCTGGCTTATTTTGTGTAGGAGAATGTCATGGTGAATAGTGTCAAATGCCTTCCCAAAGACTAGGAAGACCACATGGACTGGAACATTCATATCCCAGCATGATGTCCAATCTCCCCAAGCCGATAGTAGATCAGTAACGCAGGATCTGACTTTCCTGAAACCGTTTAGGGCTTCATGGGGTATATTAGACCTATCGAAATATTCCCTGATGTAGTCGTCAATAATACTTTCCAGTACTTTTGATACCACTGGGAGTAAGGCTTTTGGGCTATAGCTAGTGGCATTTTGCCTATCCCTGCACTTGAAGATCAGATAAAGAATGGCTCTTTTCCACTCCCTGAACCCATTGAGCCTTGGAACAACTGGCACAGGGGTCTACAGAGAGCTTCGGCGCACTGTTTCAGAACAGGTGGCCTGATGTCGTCACAACCTGGGGACTTCCCAGGTCGCTGTAGCTTCCTTCGTACTATTGCGGGGTTTATTTGGGGGGTACCCACTAGGTCTTCCTCCTATGAAATAGTAGTGCCACCATTTTGGTCCGTAACGGTAGTACCCACATTGCTGTCTAAATGTTTGGCGAAGGCTAAACTGAATGTTTCAGCCATCTGTCGACTAGTGGGATATTGACCGTTTGGGCCAACTAAGGCGCATGCCCTCTGGTTGGTTTTCTTTCCGATATGCATCGGTACAAGTTTCTGTGGTTTACTAGGAGTTTTTTAGCAAGGTTAGTCTAGAATGACCACCTGTCCCTCCTGACTCCTCCACTGCATCGGTTCTTGAGTTCCAGGTATGCATCGTGGTCGATCTGACTCTTAGATACGCGCCACGGAAACTATGCTTTCCTCTTTTCTTGCAGAATACGTTGCGTGCTTCTCTTCAACCCTGATGACTTTCTTTCGGGCTGTGTTGTGACTAAAGGGACGGTTTCCGAGATTGCTATATGAATAATCTTTTTTACCACTTTCCAGTGTTCATCCACAGATAGGTCATCCCACGCTAAAGGCCAGCCTGCGTTGGACAAGAGCCTCCGCATTTCAGCATAGTCAGCCTTTCTGTAACACAGACATGGTCGCATAACGTTCCACTGCAAACGCTCACGGAGAACAAGGTCGAAACATATGACTGCATGGTCACTACTTCCTAGAGGAGTCATGATCTGAACCTTTTCAACGAGTAGGTGGTCACTAGTTAGAATGTAGCCCAGCTTTGGTGACTTTCCACTAAGTCCCCACCTAGTGTCGTCTCCAACGTTCTTAGTCAGTCCCGTGTTTCGAGTAGTTTGCAGTAGGTTTCGGTAAAATTTTGCCTCAGCATACCCCAAATCAAGGTTCAGTTATGGGGCATTGAAATCTCCAGCTATGGTGATTTGGTCATGGCCCAAGTCTCGTATCCCTGTGATAGTGCTGAGTAGTAGCTGATTGTGCTTTGCTCCACGGGTAGGAGATCGGTAGATGCCACCCAGTAAATGCTTGGTGTAGCCTACGGTGAAATGACGCCATATGGAGTCTGAAAGTTCAATAATTGGTCGGTCCGTTGCGGGCACACATTTAAGTTGATATCAAAGTATATAGCGACTCCCCCTCCTTCTTTATTATCTCCGTCTCTCCTGACCAGAACCATATCACGTTTCCTTTTTAGATTTGCTGTTTTTCACACACTGGCCTTCAGTTGATGCAGGTATAGTATCCTGTCGCCTGTGCCGTTTCAGTACCAGATTGAGGCAATGCAGGCGCAGTATCAGGACAGAAGAAACCTACACGAGTCTTTAGGATCGGTAGGCGGGAAGGGGTTGAAGTCCCTGGGTTTTTGCTTTCTCTGGCTGAAGTCCTTGTGACTACAGAGTATGGTGTTCTAGTGCCTTTTCTAAGGCTACATTCGACAAACGTGTTAACAATCACCGTGACTTATGCTATATACGAATAAGAGTGCAACGGTATCTACCCACAAGAACAAGAATAAGACTGAAAAATTACAAGACAAGGAAAAGAAAGGGTTTTCGACCTTACCAAGTACTTTCTCGATGATAAGCTTCACAACAATCACTTGGCAGACCAACAGGTCTTGTTTATCTGAACGAGTGGTGAAGATGCTGCTATTGAAGTGGCACCTGAAGCTTTGTCAGTAGTTCGAGACAGCTGGACTCACCACACAGTGATTCAATATGTAAGTAATGGTTGAATTTAATTCACCGGTTAGTAAGATCAGGTTTCCCAAGCGGATAATTCACAAAATTGGTGTTTTCCGGTTAGAGAGGAAAAAGCACGTCGTATTCAAGGAGCGCGTGTATGAGGCGTGATCCATCGCTGGTGGGAAGCTAGAGAGAGGAATAATCTCACCTGGCGGTCGTAGTGTCGCAATATATACTAGACTAGCAGCAGTACAATCAACATCAGATTTCAGAGCATTTTGTATCCCTAGGAGAACTAACGGTAGTGATTCAATCCAATGTGCATCGTTTGCACCTGGTAACCGAGCCTTTAACTGTCGGTGCAGACGTTTTACCATACCATTAGCTTGAAAATGGTAGGCTGTTGTCCTAAAATGCATACAACCTATGATTTTAGTCGTGGCGAGGAATAAACCGCTTTTGAATTGCTGCTTGCGATCAGCTGTTATGGAGGATGTGCACCCAAAGTTCGTGATCCATCGTACGACAAAGACACGTGCGACTGTTTCAGCAGATACATCCCTTAGGGTTACTGCTTCAGGCCATCGTGTGAAACGGTCGATGCAGGTTAAGATATGGCTATATCTATTGGACGTTGCCTTTATCGATCTTAGCAAAGCAGTCGATAAGGTAAAATAAAACGTTTTGAATTAATCCAAAGCCTATTTGAGTGGTTTGGCAGCTTCTTGATGGATAAGAGGTAGAAGGTAAGTGCTGACGGTGTACTGTCAGGGTGGAAAGCGGTACTGAGTGGAATACCTCGGAGTACTGTACTTGGCCCCGCGCTTTTCCTGTTATAAGTAAATGAACTGCCGAAAATTTTTACCCCATCTTCCTTATTATCTGTCGACGATATGAAGATATGGAAGGCATTAAATAATAACGATGATAATTCGGTACTACAAAACCATCTAGATAGACTAGCTGAATGGACTAACCTCTGGAGTCTCGAAATTAATTCCAAGAAAAGCGTGGTAATGAACTCAGGTCAGAAGTCTTAAACGCGGTACTCCCTCTGGGACACGGAACTACCAGGTGTTAAGGGACAAAAGGACTTCGAAATTATAAGCCATGACTTAATAGCGAATAAGGCTTTTCAGATACTATGGGCTCTTCGAAGGGCTATCAAACGATTGCACGAGTATGTGTTCTAAGTGCTCTATGCAACATATGTCAGATCGCATCTAGAGTGCTACATAAGAGCGTGAATTCACGCTTAGAAAGGAAGTATTTATCGCAGAAAGAGTACAGAGGGTAGGAACCAAATCGGTTTGTGGTATTTCATACCTTCCTCATGATAAGAAGATGAAGCACTTAAATCTCTTTCCACTATCATACCGGAGAAGGAGAGGCGAATTGATTTTAGCGTACCGTATATTAATGAGTGATTTAGGAATTGACCTTTCAAATCTGCCCTCTTCCTCGAGGATGCATTCACGATGTCGCTACAAAAAGGTGCTCAACCGAGGTCGAATAAAATACATGTAGAATTTAGACTCTCCCACAGAGTGGTCAAACACTGGAACTCCTTAGCCAATTCAGTTGTAATAGCTCAGTCGGTGAAAGCTTCCAAAGAGAAATTAGCTCTCTGCAGATATCTATATATCAAGGATTAACATGGGCAGCAACAGCCTTCTGTCCCTATAATCTGACTCTTGATGTAACGCTATCATGTTTCTGCAAATGCAGATTATCAGATAACTATTAATCCACTTGCTCCTGATAAGCGAAATAAATGAGCCATTCACTGTGTCTTATATAAAAGGGTTAAGAAACATTATCCCACGTGGTTACAGAAATGTCACAATGGCTCAATGCAGAGTGCTGTATGTGAACATATATTTAGCCCTGGCCACTCAATATTTAGGGCAAGTTCATCCGGAGTTGTCTACAAAGTGAAACAAGTCCCCCAAATAAAGCCTGGTCCCATGGACCATGTATTGCTGAAGGCTTCCCAACAGAGATGGTGGTTCAATATGCCGTCCCAAAACACTATCCCGCATGACTGCACAGAGGTAGCCGTGACTCTATAGGGAGGTTAAACCTTGGTGACAGCGCTCATTCTGTCTCAACAAACTCCTCTTTTCAGGTAATCTGCAAATTAACAAAAAAGCCGTCAAAGACAATGTTTTTTCGTCTCTTTTCTATCGCTGAAGCTCTAGCCATCGAGATACAGGGACCAGAGGTTCTCATGAAAAACAAAATTATTCAATTACTTCTCCTATCATGAAAACTACTTAGTTACTTTCTCTTGCGTAAAAAGACTGTATATAAATGCCAACATACTGCTAAGCTAAATGAATTCGTCAAACAGAGCCTCTTTGCTAAAGCAATGGATTTGATTTTGTTTTTCCATTAGTCCCTCAATGGGAATTAAACGTTGGAATGACCTTAAATATGCAGCATTTCAATGATGCATTAAAAGTATTAACAGCCAGCAGTGCAAACAGAGGGAAAGTAAAAGGCTCACGCCAGCACGACAAATCCTTTAAATAGTAATTTTGAAGTGTTACGCAAAATTAAGCAAAATTAGGTGACCTTTTATTTGGCCTTCTGCCCATTTCTCTCTTCCTGCTCGATAGTCTCTTGAGTATGCCTACTCTGTCTTATGAAAGTATCCTACAGTTTTTCTCCATTGGGCTGATGGTGATTGCGGCATTGTGTGATGATGAGTATGCAACGTTCGTCCCACTAAGAGTTGTGCTAGACTTTACTTCATTGTTGAGGTTGGCGTTGTGGGGCACGCATAGAAGAACTTCTTCATCGTCTCCACTGTGACGACTCATCCCACTTTCAGTGGAGACGTTTTGAAAGTATTCACAAATCTGTCTGCTCGGCCATTGGACTCAGGATGGTAGGGTGGTGTCCGCACGGGACGAAAATCTTGAAAAATCTGCTATGTAAACTGACTGCCGTTGTTGATCACAATGCTTCCTGGTATGTCATGGAATGCCATTATTTTAGTCAGTGCTACAATTCTTTCCCCGCTGGAGGGTGGGGTAATCGGAATCACCCCTGGTTATTTGAATAAGCGTCTACCACTATCAAATAATACAACCACATAACAGGCCCGGCAAACTTCATATGCAGTCAAGATCACGTTTGAGGTGGTGGCCATACATTCAGTTTCTTATGGATGGTACTTTGTCCTCCACTTCGCATGATCGGCATAGTCGTACAAACTATATGATATCTGCGTCCATGTTAGGCGAGTATGCATAACTTCATGCATGGTATTCCTGGGCGCCCCATTTGAAATTGCCTCAATGCATCACTATGTAGGATGTCAAGGACCACCACGCATCCACCAAAAATTAAGCAGTCATTAACGAGTATGACGTGATTGGATACTGACATCGGCCAAGAATTTCGTACAGACTTCGTGGATTGTTGTGGAATTTCATCCTTTCCTGTAGCTTTTTTGTTTACTACACAGCGACAGGTAGCTGTTAGACGGCACATATCAATAATTTTCGAGCACAATTTTCAGTTTTCGCAGTGACGACAAGTGCTTCATTTTACTCTAATATATGACGCGCCTGAGCACTTCTCCTTACTAACCAAGTCTTTTTTGGCAATGCTTACAATTTTGTTAGAATCCTGAATTATTGAGTATGTAGCCTAATTGGGCTAGGTACGTACCGGCAGGGTTTAACTTATCACTAACGCCACCAATACCTTACAAAGGTGTAGCAGTGGACCTACCGAGGCTGACTGAATATAGTCAAAAGTGGCATCGATTTGGGAGTTGGGTACTGCTTATTTGATTTTCGATTAACCTTCAACCTTCCTGATGATAAGCAGTCTATTGGCATACTCATGTTGTTGGTTCGGCCTAATGTATTAGATATGTGAATTTGTGACACAGATTAACACAGTGCCAATAAAGGGACGACGCCTGAAGGACAGTTTACCGTTCATAATCGTAATCAGGTTGATTTGATACAACCATCATAAATGCATGGCTTAACTACCAAAATGCCCGAATTCTCTCCTTATATAACCGGCTAAATGTTTTTGCAGTAACTAGTTTGACGGAAGCTGTTGTTTCAGGGTCCTAGTAAGGATGGGGGAACTTAGCTGAGTAATCATCTGGTGAATGCTTTCTCGTAACCCATTCACTGCTCTGCAGCACCCATGGACCTTAAACAAAAACGACATGCCTACTCGAACAGGTATTCTTTTACGACAGACTGCATATCCGTACCCATACCCATGAAAAGTGGGTACATACGTCTACAAAGACACTACTCATCTACACCTGCAAGCCTCCTAAAGGCCTACTATCGCGACGGTACTCAAATACTACCACGATGTAGTTTGCAGCGTAGTTCATGTACTCCATCTATACTTTCATCTATTTACCAATAAATCGAGCTGACTTATTCTATTCCTATTCTCTGTAGGGAATGGTTGTGCACCAAATACACGATAAGGTATGAATTAAAAACAACAGGCTTGAGAATTATTGTATTAGAGCCAAAAGTGGACATCATGGTGGTAAGACCTATATGGGTAGTATTATACATTGCAAATGCACGTTGTCAGCCCAGGGATCATATAGTTTCCTATTGTATTTCCTTTATGAATGCATTTATTATTGATATATTGCACTTACTTATTTCATTACACCTTAATGATCCACCTTAGCACTTTTACTTTTCTAAACCAGCTTTTAATCTCACGTAAACGTTGTGCTTACCTCAATATTGGTTGGTTATCCTGTGCCCACAACCATGGGTTGAAAACGAAACGAACTTGATTTTCCCGCGAAACCTGGAGGACAACTGTACAATTCATTAACTTTACGGCCTGGTTCAGACAATGAGTGTATTTATATATATCAAATGTTTAGCTGATGAAACATTATTAACTTGTAGACACTCTACGATTTGAGATTATAAATAAATAAAAAAATTTATTCTCATAGTACAGCACATGAGGGACTCCAGTTTACAGGCAGCATCAAATTGTTACAGAAATAGAACCATATTATTCAGTCAAAATTTACAATCGATAGCAAAATATGTTTTACATGCACGCTGAAGTTTATGCATACACTTGATAAATGTTAATCCCACTAGTATAAAACAGCCTTGTCACTTATGTAGAATCATTTCTGTGCACAGCTGGAAAAATCTGCTAGACCGTAAGTGAGTGGAACACATCAAGAAATACAGAAGTATTGTCTTCGCATTAACAAAAAACCAGGTCTTTGCTGGATCGGTTATAAGTGCAAGGGAAAAACATAAAGCTTGAAGTCAATTTTCATACAATAATTTGTTGGGTGCAGAATACTTGAATTATAGTTTAGTGATGTTGTCAGTCACGTCCCGTAAACCGTTAATGCCCAGCTCTTGCTACGCTCGGGCTCACGCTGTTCCTTGAAGTTTTTCAGAAACGCTTAGTAATAACGGACGCAAAAACCAAAACACCGATTGGCCACCTGGGAATTCTTTATTGTAACACCAACATATAAAAAATATTTCTACTAAGGTCTGTGAACAAATATTACAATAATAAATCACAAGATTACTTCTGACGGTTTACTGCTGACTTCTTTCTGAACAGCGACCGATGAGACGATGACTGTCGTATTGATGCCTCCGCGAAAATTTGGGGAGTTGGGTTTGAGCAAACAACCACGAATTGATCGTTCAATCTTCAACTACATTGACACTCCCCGGAAAAAACAGATCCATCCATTTTTTCCATCACGACCAATACACGTTGACTTGGATGCCATTGCGAGAAACTGGGCCACACGGACAGAGCTGAAATGGAAAACAAACAGAAAAGCCAACACACCACAAGCATACCCACAGCACAATCTCACACATCAATGACGACCTGCGCCTCCAGACAGAGACCTCCTCTTGACATCTTGCAACACAATCGCCACTTGCTAGAATGACTCTTGCAGAATGCAACGTGACCATAGCACCAACTCATGATACTCTACGCTCATCCTCTTATCTACTCACCACCAATTACCACTGCAATCGCTTGTCACTCATTCTGCCTCAGTTCTAGTAGCGGTGACGCATGCGAGCCCCAGTCGTTTACACTCTTTCTCCCCGGCGTGTCGGTCCGAGGCTAACAATTATCTCCGTGTGCATTTCATTCTCAGCAATAGCCTCCCCGGCGTATACGACCCATCTGCTGTCCTTAACATCAATCAATTCATTCACGGATGTAGAAGATCCAAACAACTTCAGAAGTAATCACGACGAAAATTTAACAAAATTACGCAATAACAACAAGATACGAAAACAACGAGTAAACCAAATGAATCCAAAAACACCAATTGATATGACACACCACACATATATACAAACAGTACACACAAACTCGCAGATCATGTCTTGATGGAATTCCTTTGAAGAATCGCAGGACTTACACCAGTACGCCTACAACCCTTCTCAGGTTGACGATTGTAATTTGTGGAATGTCCGGACACAAACAAGATTAACCAACAATTACATCAATTGGAACTCACACAATTATTTAACACAAACATATGTACAATCACTACATCAAATGTTGTGGATTCCGGCATGACAAACTACCCTTGAAGAACTGTAGGACTTACAGCAGTACGCCTACATTCCTTCTCAGGTTGATGATCCAAGTGGAAGTCGTCCGGACACAAACAGAATTACCAACAGCTAGATGACATATGATATCAATTCAGTATATACAATATGAACATATGTACAAAATCACACACCAAGCACATTGGACTGCTCATTGATGCGCTACCCTTTGAAAATTGTAGGACTTACAGCAGTACGCCTACAACCCTTCTCAGGTTGACGCTCTAGGTTGGAAAATCGTCGCAGAGTTCATTTGCTAACTTCCTTCTATGAGCTATATCCTCAAATCTGAACGGCAACACGCCCATGTCATTGTATCGTAGAATATAGATGACCAACAAACACACGACATATCTCATCAACCAAGTGTAGAAACAGAGTAATTTACACCAAAGATAATAGCATTCAAATAGTAACTTGAAACTAGAAATGCCTTTATTCATGCAAGTCAATTTAACAATTACTCTCTCGTTTACACTTGGCTTATCCTCACTAAACTGAGCAATATCTTTCGTCTTTTCAAACGCACCAATACTATCATAGTCATTGCATAAGGCACGTGAGTTCATGGACGTCCATTTCATTGTGGATGAAAACACCAACGATGACTGAGTGACACAAGGTGATGAACTTAGCGGTGGATCAGAAGCTGTTCTTTTTCGGCTTTCAGATAGTTGTCTAACTGCAAGACCACCACCACTGCTGTCTTTCACTACTAGTTCGGGTTTAGCACTATCATCTGATGATAGGTGGGCTACACGCTGATCAATTACACTGACTGTCTCACAAGTATGCACACCTTGTGGAACTGCATCTGCGTTCAATTCTACTTCACGTTGTAGTTGTACAGAACCTTTATTTAACTTAGCAGTAGTAGGCATATCCCTCATCTCATAATGATCAACCAAAGACAACTGTGAAGTATCATGATCATTATCACGAATATTCACTTTACCGTCAAGTTCATCATTTTCAAACTCTTTGTTAACAGAAGTAGACAATTTTGGTTCCTCCTCACAAATCATTAAAGGTTTTATATCTTCACTCTGACTAGTTATACTTTGTAAACTTGTGGAGTCAGAACTGCACTCTGAAGCAGTAACTCTATTCTGTGACACTCTATTCAACAATGGCTTACCAGTTGCAACTACAGACTTCTTCACCGCACCGTTATCGTCACACAATTCGGAGTCAGGCCTGGAGTTTACATTTAGCTTATCACTGAACTTGCTCACCGGTTCACAGTTCACTTCTGTATGCACCTCTTGCACACGTGTAAAACACAACCGTGTTTGTCTTGCATCTTGTAACTTATCTGTTGAGGATGTACTACGAAACCTGTTACACTCACTAGGTCTATATGCATTACTAGACATCATGGAGCCTTCTCGATATCCACCTCTCTGAGGCCTATTCGTCATCAATGATTGCATTTTGATCTCAGACTGCTCTATTCTAGGGGTGAGATGTAATAGACTGGCAAACTTGCTCATAGATTGATTGACACTATCTTCTACTAGTTTCAGGATATCATCAAACTTTGGCTCGATACCCTCATCCTCCATACGGGAGCTTATCTTCACCCACTTCCTTTGCAGTCGAGTAGGTAGGCGTCTTGCTATTACTTCTAGTATAAAACTCGAGTTGAGGTCACTCATGCGATTCATCGAAATCATTGCATTCTTGTAAATTAGCAAATTATCTAAAAACTCAGTGAGTGCCTGGGAGTCATCCTGTAATTGACCACCATTACCCTTAACAGCCTCGAATAATTTCCCTGCAATCATCGAAGGTCTTCCAAACCTTTGACGTAATATGCTCATAGCCTCGTAGTAGCCCTCTTTTGGCTTCATAAACTTACAGAACTGTATAGCTCTTGCAGCATCTCCAGTGCAATATCTCATCAAATACATTAACTTCAATTCATCACTTAATAAAAAACTACTCAGCATGATCTCAAACTCCTTTACAAATTGTAAATAATCAGCTGGGTTTCCATCAAAACACCGTGGTTCTAATTTAGGGAGTTTGATGTTCCTATTATCCCTGAACGGCGAAACAGTAACATCAACCATGTCATGCTTAACATCAGACACATCGTTACAATTAACAGACAAGTCACCATGACTTACTTTCCTGTTTGCATCCAAGACACTCTGTCCCTTCTTTGACCCAGGCATTGTTGAACTTGACCCAATTCCAAAAATGTTCCAGATATTGCTTGTTCAAAGAGGACTTGACCGGCACCAGGAAAGATGAACGGTGACTATCCAAACTTTCACCAACTGTTTGAATCCGCCAGATCTGTTTCTACCATCAGAAACTGTCAGTCACGTCTCGTAAACCGTTAATGCCCAGCTCTTGCTACGCTCGGGCTCACGCTGTTCCTTGAAGTTTTTCAGAAACGCTTAGTAATAACGGACGCAAAAACCAAAACACCGATTGGCCACTTGGGAATTCTTTATTGTAACACCAACATATAAAAAAATATTTCTACTAAGGTCTGTGAACAAATATTACAATAATAAATCACAAGATTACTTCTGACGGTTTACTGCTGACTTCTTTCTGAACAGCGACCGATGAGACGATGACTGTCGTATTGATGCCTCCGCGAAAATTGGGGAAGTTGGTTTTGAGCAAACAACCACGAATTGATCGTTCAATCTTCAACTCCATTGACACTTGAGAAAAAATAAAGCTTGAAGAAATTCCACAATATAACCTAGGTGTGTACAAATCCGAATCTTATTTTTGATTTATATCCGAATTGGGTAATAAGAAAGCTATTTTTACAGATACGATCAGTTATGTTATAAGTTACAATCGTGACGTTGTATTACGAATTGATAATTTTCCATTGGTATAAGAGTATGTTCCACAAATGTAATCCAGGTTGCGTCGTGGGGAAAGTTAATTCGTTATTAACTAGGCAACTGAAAGATACGGGACCAATAATGTTTGCAGATCATTTGTCATTGTAAATGGTCAAACATCCACATTATTCATTCTCATTCAAAAAGTCAAATGGAAGCTAAAATGGTGAGAGAAAAAAGAAGACAAACAACAGCAACGCAAAAGAAAGCAACGGGAGTCCTTAAGGAGTGATTAATAAATATATACATAATATTAGTTTACACATAATATAAAAGTTAGCATAACGGGACTAGTTAGTTTGTGTACCAAAATAACCACAGTTACTAAACAGAATATATATGTATATATCTAATAATCACTCCTTAAGGACTCCCGTTGCTTTCTTTTGCGTTGCTGTTGTTTGTCTTCTTTTTTCTCTCACCATTTCAGCTTCCATTTGACTTTTTGAATGAGAATGAATAATGTGGATGTTTGACCATTTACAATGACAAATGATCTGCAAACATTATTGGTCCAGTATCTTTCAGTTGCCTGGTTAATAACGAATTAACTTTCCCCACGACGCAACCTGGATTACATTTGTGGAATATACTCTTATACCAATGGAAAAGTATCTATTTGTAATACAACGTCACGATTGTAGCTCATAACATAACTGATGGTATCTGTAAAAATAGCTTCCTTATTACCCAATTTGGATATAAATCAAAAATGAGATTCGGACTTGTACACACCCAAGTTATATTGAGGAATTACTTCAAGCTTTATTTTTTCCCAAGTATTTTTAATCCATCCAAAACATACTTGGGTTTTTTTGTTAATGCGAAGTTAATATTCCTATATTTCATGACGTGCTCCATTGAATGACTGGTTATATATTGTTCCCACAGACCTAAGACAAAAACTTCAGCAACCATGTAAGTTGACCATAAACCAAATTTATGAAATTTATATAATGCTTATCCATGCCTGTATATTTGGTGTGTCCTACACAAGTAGGAAAAAATGTGTATTTTATTAAAACATTATTAATTATTATGATTGCTAATCGTATATGTAATTTATCATATTGATGATGCCTGTAAACTGGCGTCTCTCATGTACAAAATGAGAATATACTATTATTATTATATTCTGTTTAGTAACTGTGGTTATTTTGGTACACAAACTAACTAGTCCCGTTATGCTAACTTTTATATTATGTGTGAACTAATATTACTGTCCTGTGTAGAAATGTTTATCATCTAGTTCCAATAATATTAAAATTTATAATTGTAGTTTGTTGTAACTACACGTTTAAAGAACTTAAAATATCTATGTAGGGTGAAAAAGAAGGTGTAAGAGTCAGAGTAAAGTGCATTGTCATCTTTGAGCAGTCTGGTGACTGAGGAGATGAACACTGGAAGTGTGTTTGCATCGCGCACATTAGCTGGTAGTCTATTCCAAATGACTGAAAACTTATTTAAGAAGAAGTTGTACCGCACGTAAGTCTGACAGTGCTCTATAGCAGCTAGGTTGTGATGATTTCTAAGATTGTAACTGATGACAGCGGTAGGTTTAGTTATTGGCTCGGAGGAATGCAAGAGAAGATTAGTTAGCTTATAGTAAAAGATAAGGTTTAGCTTAAGGCGTCTTTTCCAGAGGGGTTCTAATCTTAGTCTTCGCATCGCTCATGGTATTCCAGACCACTTTCTAAACCAAGAGTTCTTGAGGTAAACTGCCGTTGCACTCCCTCTAATTTAAGCTTGTCATTTTGTCTTAGTCCGCTAAGAATAAACGGGCAGTATTCTAAGATAGGTCGGACACATACTTTGTATAATAAAACCCTAGTTTCACAACAAAAGAAATTGCGTGTTATGCATCCTATCAGCCTTCGCGTTTTACGTCTGGCATAATCAGTCTGTTCAGCGAACGTTAGGTTACTAGAGTATCTAATACCGAGATCTACGACTGAGTTGAGCTTAGCTAGTTTTCGCCCATTTATTTCAAGAGTTAGATCAAGGTTACTGTTGCCGATACAAATCCAGCCGCATTTGTCAATGTTAAAATTTAGACAGGATTCAGCACACCATGTTGCGAGGCTACTTAGTTCAAGATGTATTTTAGTAACCATATCGCTTAATTCATGAGTGTAGCAGGAGTAGACGACTTTGAGGTCGTCAGCATATAGGAATGGTTTACCTGAGGTGAAGCACTTGCAAATGCTGTTAATGTAGACTGTGAATAAAAGTGGACCTAGGACACTACCTTGCACGACCCCACTTGAGATCTGCCTAGGATGAGACAATACAGATCCAACTTTGGTTATTTGTACCCTGTTGCTTAGAAATGATTTTAACCAGTTCAGTAATGGGTTGCGAATTCCACAAGAGTACAGCTTCTCAAAGAGAATACTGTGAGATACCATGTCAAATGCCCTAGATATATCGAAGTAGAGAACAACGACTAGCTTACGTGCTTCGCGACTACTAGTGATGCAGTTGAAAAAGTCGAAGTGGCAAGTAACGCAGGATCTATTTTTGAGAAATCCGTGTTGAGACCTTGTAACAAGATCTTCCCTAATTAGGTAGTCTGACAATTGATCTTTTACAACTTTCTCCATGATTCGTGAGATAACTGGGGTTATATTTATGGGTCTGTAATTGCGGACGTTTGCCCTATCACCAGATTTGTAATGTGGAATTATGAAGCTAGTTTTCCACTCACTAGGGTAAGTGCCAGTGTCCATAGATATTGAGAAGAATTTAAGAAGTAACAGGGTATATCACACCCACTGTTTTTGAAAATTATCGAAGCGAGGCCATCCGGTCCCGTACTAGTGGAAGGTTTAAGGCTTTTAATTGCTTGTACTATTAACTGATTAGTGAACACAATGCTTTCAAGGGAAGAGATAGTAAGGGGGCGGTTTCACCAGGCATATGTGTTTCTAAACTAAAGTTTGCAAACCAATCACTGAAAGTTCACAGATAGTGGCAGGTTCATTGTAGATTACTTTGTCGTGAAGTAAGTATGGGATTTCCCTCGCCGACTGCATTCGTTTTTTAAGAAGTGCCGTTAAGTTATAAACTTTGGAGGTACTTTCAAGTGCCGTTAACTCTTCGTCGAGGTCCTTTTGAGAGCGTAGGCGCTTGATAGATTCAAGAGACTCGTGGATTGAGAGCAATAGTGATATGTCCTTAGTGGAATAGTACTGTTTCTTCAGCTTCCTTAACTTATTACGGTGTGCCCTTGGAATATATTCAGTTCGGTGTCTACTTAATTTCACTATTTTCTTTGGAGCAACTGTATCTAGACAAAGGGTAACATTCCTGTAAAACAGGGTTACTAAGGCCTCCAGGGAGTCAGTGGTAAAATAGTCATCCCATTGACAGAGTCGAATAAGTTCTTGGACTAATCCCCAGTCTGTATATTTGTAACTACGACATATTGTGCTTCCTGAGTCTTGTTTGTTTCCTGTATTTAGTGGTGAGAAAGGCAGAGAGCAGAGTACCATTCTATGGTCACTACTGGAAAATCTATTACCAACATACGTGGATACTGGGATTGTGTCATGACAAAAAACAAGGTCCAACATGTTGTCACCACGAGTAGGTGTCTGGACGTGTTGTTGCCATCCATAACAGTCTATAGTGGCAAGTAATTCGTCGAAGCGTTAACCAATTGACTTCTGGAAGATTGAAGTCCCCTGCAATTATTTTGTAATTAGCACTAAACGAGGATGCGTGTGCAAACGATTTAGCTAATAACGCATCAGTTTCTTTTGTTGCGCTTGGTGCTCGATAAACACAGCCTATGAGAAGTTTGTACTTATCTCCATGTAAGACAACCCAGAGTGAGTCAGGTACATTATTCATTGTTTCATCTTCCACCTTACTGACTACAAATGAGCTATGTATATATATGAGACATCCTCCACCACGCTAGCTCTCGCATCCAGCCTATTATTCTCTATTGTTCCCCCTTAGCTTTCCCAGGGCTACTGAAGAAAGGAGGGAGGGTGGTGCTAGCTGATCAGTAGATATGGTGGCGGTCACTAAGGTGATTCGCCCTATTCTGCAGGAACAGCAATATGCAATTTGAAGGCTCGAGATATTTCCGATTTTTATGAGGGCTTAGGTATTTATCTTGAAAAAGATAATAATGAAGGCCTGGACAGATCATGCTTCTGCCTTTAAATATATACCATTCGCCCAGCCTATTGTTGAGATGCGACCATGTGGGATCTGCACAGATTTATGGGGTATCTTATAAATTAACTTGCTGTCCATCGTCAGATCTTTACATATCACTTCAAAATGTCTTATCTCATTTATTTTCTAATAACGTCTTTACTTGATCCTCATTTTACTCCATTAAAACTAATATTTTACAGCTCTTTAAGACTTATTATATTCCTTCTCTCTGAAGGGTACGGTTGTGCACCGAATGCACAAAAAGGTATAAAACAAAAACAACTGGCACAACTGAGGATAAATGTATTAAAACCAAAAGTGGACATCATGATAGTACGAGATATACGTGTAGCAGTATACATTGCAAATGAACGTTGTAAGCCTAGGGAGTTTCCTTCATAAATGCATTTATTAATGATACTTGCACTTACCCATTTCATTACACTTTATTGATTCACCTTAGCACTTTTACTTTTCTAAAAACAGCTTTCAATCCGTTGTAAACGTTGTACTTACCTCAATATTGGTTGGTTATCGTATGCCTACAACCACGGGATGAAAACGAAACGAAGTCAATTTTCCCGCGCAACCTGGAGGACAACTGTACAATTCAATAACTATACGGCCTAGTTCAGAAAATGAGTGCATTATATGTATCAGATATTTAACAGTTGAAATATGATTAACTTGTAGACAATCTGAGATTTGAGACTATATCTTAGTTGATCGTGCCTGTAAAAAAGCCATGCATTTTCATGTAAATTTGTAAATTTGTATGAAATACATCATTATTATCTCTATTTGCATGGTGTACAGTGTAATCATCGATACCTATATGTACGTCAAGTACAGAGGATGAGCACCATCGGCGATTAATAATAATGTCCTTAGTTCAGATATCTTATTGATTCAGGAACGTGCATTAATTAGCAATATCGTGAATAAGTCACGGGATACTACAAACTGGCTTAAAATGTCACCATAACCTGAATCTATTTGTGCGTCAGCACCGCAAGAGTTTATGAATGAAAGGGGGGTCGGACTGGGTGTGTGTACATCGAGGTTGGTGTGGAATGAGGTGGTCCCAGGTGCCATGGGTCGTACCAGTGATTCGGAACACCGTGAAAATTTACCATGTGTTCCTGGATATAAAGGTAGTAGAGGTTGGGCCTAGGTTGACGGTTAAAAAGCGTAGAATCAAAAGGTCTACCCATCCAACTGCTATTCGTCATACCGGTACACACCTTCGTGTTGTTTTTATAACTTAAAGGGAATTGTGAGGGAAGGTGCTTTGGCTGCAAGACTTTGGAGTCTTTCAGCCTGACTATCTATAAGGTTGAGCATGGAGAAAACCTCCAGACATGCTTGTGTTGCGAGAGGAGTTTTTCGTACCAAGTGATGGTTTGTTGACACTCTTACTCTCAGCAGGCTTATTGAATACAAAGTATTCTTCCCCATCATTAGTCTCAACCCTGCGAAATTTGTTCATCGTGGTGAGGTTACTACGTTTAAGGGGAAATTTCTTAGAACAACTTGCAGAAGTTCTAGCTATTTTAACATCTTTCCATGAGGCTTTATTTACACGGGTACTGGTATCTAGATCAGTTCCTAGTTCCATTGGCAAGCGTGGTTGTTGTGTAGTTTGCTGAATGCTAGTTTCAGCACTAGGTGTCTGTCGCTGTGCACGATCCTTATTTGGTAAATCCAAGCTAGAGGAGGTGACCAGGTTACTACTACGCATTATTCTGCGCTGACACGGTGTTTTATCCTGAGCTACGGTTATAGACTTATAACTGCTATTCAGTCTTAAGTGATCCTGACATTTAGTAAACTTACTAGCATCAATGGAATTGCTGAATTTAAAAATGATGGGACAATTAGGGGCAGAGAATCTGGGACGTTGTATACTATAGCTTGGTGAGAAGAGGTTGTACGCTTCATCACCTCCGTAGCCAAGCAGTCAATCAGATTTTCAGCTTTATTTAGGTTGTCTGGAGATATTTTAGGATGTTGTTTTAACAGACAGTCTATTGGGTCTAAATCCGAAAGCTTGTTTTGAGTTACATCCAGTAAAGACTTAACCTGGCCAATATCAGAACGGCTCTCCGTGGTATTTGAGATTGCCAGTGACATACCATCAAACTGATCTAACTTTTCCTGAAGTTCACTTACTTGCCTCTGCATATCTTTTATGAGGTTTAGTTTACAGAACTCAGAGTTCTCTAACAGAACATCTTTCATCTGTATCACAGGAGTGAGATCTGCACTCAAACTACTTTGAGAGCTAGTAGTTGATACTGTATTACACGGCAGTAATGCAGTTATAACCGAATTTGAACCACTATCTAAAACAACTGTGTTTCTAAGAACACGTTTTTTTAGAGATTTGGACCATAATTTCAAGAATTATATGACAATAAGCAGTAAATAAATTTCAGAGCAAACACGTGCAAAAATGTCACCAATTTCGAACGTACCGCTAAAGACTTCTTGTAAGTCAACAGATTATCCAATAACTTAGAGAGTGCCTTGGAGTCATCTTGTAATTGACCACCACTACCCTCCACAGCCTCGAATAATTTCTCTACAATCATTGAAGGTCTTCCAAACCTTTGACGTAGTATGCTCATAGCCTCATAGTACCCCTCTTTTGGCTTCATAAACTTACAGCACTGTATAGCTCTTGAAGCAACTCCAGTGCAGTACATCATCAAATACATCAACTTCATTTCATCATTTAATAAAAAACCACTCAACATGATCTCAAACTCCTTTACAAACTGCAAATAATCAGCTGGGTTTCCGTCGAAACACCGTGGTTCAAATTTAGGGAGTTTGATATTCCTATTATCCCTGAACGGCGAAACAGTGACATCAACCATGTCATGCTTAACATCAGACACATCGTCACAAGTAACAGACAAGTCAACATGGATTACTTCCCTGTTTGCTTGCAAGATGCTCTGTCCGTTCTTTGACCCGAGCATCACTGGGCGTAACCACAATTCCAGACAGTTCCAGACAACGCTTGTTCAAAGAAGCCTTGGCCGGCACCAGGAAAGATTGACGGAGACTATCCAAAATGTAACAAACTGTCATCCCCGTCAGAAACTGTCAGCCACGTCTCGTAAACCGTTAATGCCCAGCTCTTGCTACGCTGGGACTCACGCTGTTCCTTGAAGCTTCTCAGAAACGCCTAATACGAACGGACGCAAAAACCAGAATCCAGTTTGGCGACTCGAGAATTATTTATTCTGACACCAACGTATAACAAATATACAACTAAGGTCTATGAAAAAATATTAAAAAACTAAATCACAATATTACTTCTGACGGTTTTATACGTGCTTTTTGAACAGCGATCAATGAGACGATGACTGGTGTACTGATGCCTCCGCGAAAATTTGGGGAAGTTGGGTTTGAACAAACAACCATGAATTGATCGTTCAATCTTCAACTACATTGACATGCGGATCGAAACACATGGTGTAAAATTGGATTTTTAAGAGACAACAGCTTAGCGGTGGCTTTACGGCGTCAGTGTTGATCTATACACTCCAATCACTCATCGTTGATAAATACACCTCTGAGCTGGCACACGTGTAACATCCTTCGTTCGCTAGTTTGGACTGTGTTTTCTGAGCAGCCTGGACACTGGGTTAGGTGGGCCTGAAAAAAAGACTCAGCAGACAGTGTGATCAAATTTCAGATCAAGCAGGATGGATTGCTAATTTCATGTTGTCATAAAGCTGTCGAACAGTGCCTGCAAAATGCAGGCTTGAAGAATCTGTGCCAGTTAGGGCCTATATAAAACTGATCTAGAGTTAATGAGGACAGAATTACAGACTCTTATAAAACAATTCGATCGCTCTCCTTACCAAGGTTTTCTGATCACCAAGAATCTTCATGTCGACATAAAAATTGCAGAAACACTTGTAAACCGGAGAATACACGATTTGATGAGTCATATAGTGGGCGTTTCATACATTATTGTCGAGGATACGATTATAGTTGTCGGGTGTCAATAATGCGGCCGATATCTTTGCGAAACTGTACCGTGTATACGATGTAAGTAAGTTGACGAAGGAGAGAGGATTGGACACAAAATCTCGCTAAACAGCGCAACACAGCAAAGGCGGTAGATTTCTTAGGAATTCCATATAACTTTTATCTGGGAGGCATTGCTTTTCAGGCGTTGGTTTTCAGTGGATTCGTATGTTCGTTAGGCAGTGAAGTAACCGTAACCTCCTTTACCAGTATAACTGAAAAGAGTGAAAAGATATGACCGACTGTCTGCGGAAACTAGTGGCCTCAACTGCAAGCCACCAGCATGATCGCTGAGAGACTATTTATCCTACTGGATCTAAACTTTGATCACACTGTCTGCTGACTCTTTAGTCTGGCCCACTTAACCCAGTGTCCAGGCTGCTTGGTTTCCATCAGCAATCTGCCTCACTATATGAGTTACCTAGGTCTTGTTTTCAGCTGACAGTGTCAATACTCAGGGAGTGGTAAAATGTTCGGAAGACCCACAGCTTGCAGGTAGACCTTCGCACGTAACCACCGTTACTTAAAGAGCCACCTAATAACCACCGGCGATGAAACACGTGATCGGAATCAGCCAAACAAAAGTGTTCTAACATCATATCGTAGGGGTCTTTCTCATGGCGACCAACGAAGGGTTGTGCGCTCCCTCTTCTCTTGGCATGGAGTTCTCCAGCCCCAGAAACTCTGACTTCTGCAGTGACGTTTGCATCACCGGTGGAAAATTATAGGCGAAGGCCGTATAATCGTGCAGCAACACAAAAACTGTGTCAAAATCGACCATCCCGCTAAAAATCACATACCGCCTTGCATTAGTGGGCATCGTTGGAACACACCCTTTACTCCTTCCTAGTCTTCTGACTACTGAATACTTAAATCTACTTATCTTTTTCTTCGTTCGTTAATTTTCTTCTTTAAGTCCCCGTTAACTCTAACAGCTATATAGGTCTCTATTTGTGTGAAGGCATAGGAATGAGAGGATTAAATCTACTCACGAGATCAGCACTATCTTAACGCACCGCTTATTGCGAACCGCATATGACCAGTCAACGCAGCACCCCCTTTGGAGTCAGCCAAAACTAAGACAGGCAACTAGAGAGACAAAGTGGATGGGAGTTTTCTGAATTTCAGGAACCTAAGCTTTACAATCAGGAAATCAGCTAGTAGACATGATTCAGGATATTAGCAATATATGGTAGAAACAAGCTAGTTTATCCATCTGCCTGTTAGAAATTCATGGGGCACGCCAGATTCACTGTTGTCATACTAAGGTTCAGGAACAACCAAACCTAATCAGACCGTAGGTCAAGAATGATTCAATATGTTCCGCCCAACCATTTTGCCATAATTTTTAAAAAAAAAAGCTTTTTTTTTTTTTTTTTTTTTTTTCCTTTTTTAAAAAATAAAAAATTTAGTTTTAGATTTTGCCATAACACAGAGGTACACTGTGGAATGGATGGTATCGACTGAACTGTACAAACAAAAAGCTGTCTTTTATATATTAAGAAATGCAATAGATGTTTAAAGTGAAATCGAAAACAATGAAATTGACTACAAGTATTTTATGAATATATTGTCGTGTTTAAGTTAAGTAATGCTCACAGTATTGAAAGTGGAATTTAAAATATTCTGGTTAAAAAGTGCAACGGGTTCTCGTCCATGCAAATTCTAACTACCAACATTTCAGAAGCTTGGAAAGTTATTTTTGTGTAATCGACAAATGTAAGCTTGCGTTAGAAATTTTTTAACGCGTTATCTATTTGATATATGTATATAAGTATACCTGATATTATAATGAGCAATCGTTTGTGCTCGAAACGTCATCTGTTAATATTACTGTACAACACTGTGTGATTTATCAAAATAAAATCTTATCCATAATGGAGTAGTTAAATATCATTCCTACCGATGCAGTAATGTTTATTTGCGAGCACTTAAATTTCCTCAAAACTAGCAAATGCGATAACCAATCTTCAACCTACTCAAAAAGTTCGTCATGTTGCCGTCAAATACGGTTTACAGGTGTCATATTCAATAGGTTATTTTCAAGTGAATCACGGTGTTATCGAATTACAACTTCTTATCACAAAGAAGAAACTTTACCAACAGAACCTGATAACCGTTCCCACCAAAATTCCAATTTTCCTGTAATTTTCCCGAAAGGTGGTGTCCGCAGTAACAAAATAGGATTTAAGAGTCATTTTTAAAGAAGGTGATTCACTTTCAGCCATTACTGACTGAGTAGCTTTGTCATTTATGCCGGAATACCCGATTTTCGACTTGTGAATAGTTTTATATTTCAAAAGATATGGGTTTTTGTAAATTCAACATACCTGTCAAATATCATACCCATTGTACTAATTTTCGAGACTGTTTTGTTCAGAAATGAACCAGCTTCATTTTCACTAATTCGACTTCCCGAATAATGTATACTGCATTTTGTGGGAATTTCAGCTTAAACTTTATACGCAGAGGATTATTCACTGACTGAAATAGATACTTAACTATGCTATAAACCAAGAGGAAATTAAAATGAATAATGAAATATTCACCGTGCTGACTAGCAATTTAGTCGTATAAAGTTCATAGATTAGGTGAATTGAGACACTTGATTTGGCTAGTTTTTTCCGAGGGCGATTCCCTTAAAAATTCTTTCTTTAAGGACACAGTTTGAGAATAATTTGAATCAGAACACTCTGAAGGGCTAATTTTTAGCACATTGTATCAGGCTGTAAAAAAATGGAAACGAAATTAACTGCTGCCAGTGGTTAATACTTAAACATATTTTTGTGGCGCTTATCGTAGCACTGTTACAAAGCAAAGGCACGTTTTGTTTTGCGCTTGCCGATTGTAAAAGATAGTGAAGCTTACCTAAGACCGTGATTTTTTGTTGCAACATATAGGCAACAACAGATTCGAAATTTCAGTGTGCTCACAAGTGCTTATTTTTACCTTAAAACTCGATTTCAGCAGTACTTATGAGAAACCTACTCGATACAAAAACATTGCGAAGACGATGGAGTTGTGAACTATGTGGGTGCTGCATAATTATGATCACATGACGTTGGATTTTATTCCTTAGCCATCTGCGAACCGTACTGTTTTCTGTTATTAGACTTCATGCGCTGCAGAACTAGCTTAATAAATTTCCTGACTAGATTTATAACTGTGCGCAGACAGTTTAAGTAATCAGCATCTTTTTTAAATAAAAAGTAGTAAAACAGCTGTTTGACGAGGTTATAAGTTTGAGATATTCTGATGCGTCTGCCCACAGATCCACTTTTACATTAGTTTTTCTCACATTCTAAGTTACAATATGCATGTGTGTAGGGGAATAAGAAACATTAAATTCTTATTCAACATTAATTCATTGGTTTTCTGCACCAAGCAGTGTGTATATTTTGGTTACCATAAAATCTCCGTTTAAAAGCATTAGTGAGACGGGCGTTAGGAAAGGAACTTATCGCAGTTAAAAAGAGATACTGGTCAGGCACATTATTTCAGCAAAGCTGGGGTTTTAAGCACAGGCAGTGTATGCACTGTATGTAAAACAACTCTCAATGCACAATGTAGTTTGTGGTTTGGGGTGACTAAGCAAACATTTGTTCATTTTGACGTATATACAAATTTTTGAATTTCATTCTGTTGTCTCGCCAGGCAGTTCAACCGCTTTTTAGCGTACAACCTCATAGAGGAACAAAACATTTAGATTAATTGGTATTTTTCCGGAAATATTAGGCCTCATAACACTGTGAACTCCGTCAAGAGCTTAAGTATAATAAATCCAAAAAGTTGAAGCTATTTCTCACCATGAGTTTATTTCTTTTGATTTTTCGATTACAACTTGAATCCATACTGTATTTTTGGTACAAGTATGGGATTTTCAACATGGATATCAATAGCCCAAATTTTGCAGACCGACTGTAGATAACAGGTGTGTCGGCAGGGGATCGAACCCTGGACCATGTGCATGGTCTGCGAGAGTCCTAACCACTGTGCCACCGACGCACCGGGCACATACTTGATGCCAGATCTGAAGTTTTAAACAGTGGCCCATTTTGATTTAAAGATGGCTTGTGAAATCCTGTAAGCGTATCTTTCACATTAAAGTTATATGACTGAAGTAGTAGCTCATCCCTCAAAGCTTCTATAAAGAGTGGTATCCATCTAAAATATCTGTTCTCGCAGTTCGTATCCCCATTCTTACACATAGTCTCATTGATATCCATTGTCATCAATTAGCACTTGACACTGATTTACTTTGAGGCTTTTCTCAGCTTTACTATACTAGCACATAAGTACCTGTAGTGTTAATGATAGTATATAGTGAAGTGAATGCGTTTCATTTCTAGTGAGTGTTAACTCTTTCAGGTGACAGGGAAGCTTGTGGATAAGATCTCAGATAGCCGTTATGGAAAAATACCTTTTGACTGAACCTTTTACTACAGAGCTGAAATCTGCTGTTTGAATTGTGATCGTGTTAACCATCTTAGAAGGAAGATAAATACAAGAGAAAACATCTCTGGTAAATTTATTGAAACCCTATTACCTTTTTAAACGAATTACTCCAGGGAAACTGCTGCATTTTAATAAATCACTTGTCTCGTTTATTAACTAGTTGTCCACTTTATGATGAAAACAGAAAGTAATACATGTTTTTAATTCGTTTTGATTGCAGTAGAAATAAGTGCCCATTTGGTGAACATCAGTAAAATGATAGACTGCTATTATTTTGGCGAAACTATTGCTAATCACTCCTTAGAGTGACCTATTATTGTTATTTAAAATAATTCGAACTTTTCAATGTAGCTTGTGAATATCAGTTTTGTTGGATTACATTTGGCAGTTTGTGTTTTATTTATGCAATTTAGAAGTAAATATAGGAACATTTAATCAGATATATCTAGATCTTTCTTTTCGTATTCTGTGTTGTATGGAAGAAGAAATGCCCTGTATATCTATTTAGTCACTAAACACAGCAAACTTTTCATTTTAGCGGTGTTCCTTTAGTTTTTGTTACTTAAAGCCAAACCAAAATTCCCTAGACACACAATAAATCACACTGCCACAAACGCATCTATTTTCACCGTAAAATGAAGTATTTCCTAATAATGTATTTCACAAATGGTCTGCATATTGTAAGTATTTTGCTCGAAAATGTCTAGCAATGATTAGAGAGGTGTTTGTTATTTAGCTTGTGCACAGGGAATTTAGCTATTGGCTTTACAGTTCAAAAGAGTGAAATAAATAGTCAATATTTAGTGCGTTGGTGGCACAGTGGTTAGGACTCTCGCAGATCATGCACATGGTCCAGGGTTCGATCCCCTGCCGACACACCTGTTATCTACAGTCGGTCTGCAAAATTTGGGCTATTGATATCCATGTTGAAAATCCCATACTTGTACCAAAAATACAGTATGGAATCAAGTTGTAATCAAAAAATAAAAAAATATTCCTTTATGAAGCGAATTCTACTGATCAGAAGGCAAGTCATTTGTTTCGCCAAGTATATAAAGCGCTTTGTAGTTACCACTTGTGTGGCTTATGAAATTTTCAAATCGAAGGTGATGAATCAAATGTATGTGGTTTCTACTCAGATTGTGTAGCTTAACAAAAAGTGCGAAACGAAACAAAAGGATATTTCTGTTATTTCCATTTTGCAACTCTTCGGGAAATGAAAGAAGCTTGGAAGTGACCAACTTATCTCCGAAAAAGATATTTATTGCAAAAATGTTAGTGATAAATGTAAAGTTTGGTTTTGTCCAAATCATTATAGCTCACAGTGTTAATTTTCACAACAATCTGAGTGACAAAAATCGACTATGTTCGAAAATGGTGGGAGATCAATCAAGGAACCGCTATAAGTTAGAATATTATTAGTGTCTGAATTTAAAAAAAATGTGAACATGTAAAACTCTACAATTAGCTCAATAACATATTCGGTTCCGAGGGTTCATACTGGTGTATTGTTTATTAGTGATTGACATTCATGAGACTATTATTATAAAAATGCTTTCTTTTTTGTCATTGTCTTGAATGAGTTGAGTGCTTTGATTCCAAAGATTTTCATCTATTTTTAAACAAAATGTTCAGCTCTAACCCTAGTGTCTTTATTCACAACTCACAGATGTCCAGTTATCACACTGTTTTGATATAGTCTTTAAAACACAAGAAAATTGACTCTATATAAATTTCACTGACATGGAATCTGACGACAGTTATGAAACGGTATCAGTAAATCTAAAAGAAGATACAGAGTCGGACTTATCTGACAATCAAAGTAGTGACCGTAGCAATCATAATGATACAAGAGAAGGAAATTGTTCAAGTTGTGATGGTTACTTATCAAATGGAGAAGTGTTAAATGATACTCATTCACAGAAACAATACCATAGTTTTTCAAGAAAATTGAAAGGTGAGCTTTTTTTATTATGACAAAATATTTTTCCCAGAACAAGGAAAAAAGATTAAACTACTGGAACAGGAACGTATAGGCTTTCTTGAACAAATTGCCAATCTCTGTTCATCACTGGAAAAAAAGCAGCAAGAGCTTGTCGAAGTTCTGCAACTATCTGAGGAAAAAGCGAAATATCACGCCCACTACATGACTGAGGTTTGTTTATAATCTTTTAAGTAGTCTGCATTTCATTTATTATTACATAATTCCTTTGTGTACATACTGCGATCGTGTGTATACAATTTTAACATTTAACATCGAATCATTCCGAGTTTAATTACATCCAGGAAATGAATTTCGGAGTAGGCGGTAGTACATTATGTTACGGAACACGTTTCATTCTTCACTACTAGTTTGATGAATAACAACAGTTATAAAATTAAAGGGATTTTAAAACAAGCAATAAAGGTTAATAAAACAGGATTTAGTGAATTCATCAAATCTCAGTAGAGCTCGTCAGCTGAATAGTCTACATACACGAATATATATACGTTTGAAATTACATTGGAAAGCCCTTGCGAAAACGTTTTGAAACGTATATAGTTTCTGATTCGTTTCAGTTTGTCAAGCAAATTAAAGATTTTAATGTATCTGATAAGCATCTGGTCTCTTTCGACGTTACCTCCCACTTCAAAAATGAGCCAGTCGTTGAGCCTGTTGACTTTATATGTAGAGAAGCTGAAGACATACTCATTCCAACATCGGAACTGAGGAAATTATTACTTTTATGTACTAAAAATGTCCAGTTCCAATTCGACGGGCGTCTATTCCGTCAAGTTGATGGTGTCGCAATGGGAAGCCTCTTGGGTCCATATGGACAGGAAGGTACATGCATTTCAAGAGCTTTGTTCTAATACAGTATAAAAAGAACTTAGTCAGAACACTGTTCAACACAGCACGAAAAATTTGTTCTGACAGTACTTTTGAGCATGAAATAAAATCACTGAAGGATATTTTATCTTAGAATAGATATCCTGAGAAGTTCATTAATAAATACTCTAAAAAAATTAGCCCCTGCAAAACTATCCAAACAGCGACAAAGAAATCTATGTCAGTTTGCCATTCAAAGGAGATGATGTACAGGAAGTAGACAAATGAAGATTCAATAAAGCCATCAAGAGAACTTATTATTCTGCAAAACGTCTTATCCTTAACACCACTAAGCGGACGCTTCAACAATCTAGGAACGACCAGTCACCAATCCTCGACACTTCAAACTGTGTACATCAATTTGAGTGTGTTTGTAGAAGTAAATACATAGGTCGTACAGAAAGGCGATTGTCTACTGCATGATGGAGCATTTGCCAAAATGGTTGAAAACAGCTGAGTGCAAAGTGCCAATAACCTGAATAACAAAACATCTTGTGGACTATGGACATGATATCGACGCTGTCAAGTCATTCACTATTGTCAGCAGACAAACAGGAAGATGCTTACAATTGCACAGGCTTGTGCAATTCGAGTTTATAAACCAGGTCTCTGTGTACAAAAGGAGATGGTCGTGACTTTGAATCTACCATGGTAATACGTTTTACTTATTATTATACCTCTTATTATTACTACTGTTATTATTATTCTTGATTCATTTATGACTATCCTTTATCAGTAGAATTATCCTAACTCACTTCAAAACTATTATTATTATCGTTGTTATTATAACTATTGCTTTTGATATTACTCTCTTTGCAATTCTTGTTATACTCTCTAATGAAAAATTGTTTATCTAAGTGATGTAATTGAGGCGTTATGCAATTTGTCGTGATTTTTATGTCTCATACTCTCTTTCCCTTTATCTATTTGAACATGACCTGTAAAACATTCGCACCTGTCTTTCTGCGTGACTAAGTCAATGTAGTTTGTTTACTTATTAGTCTTATATCTCCCAGTGTAAATTCAAAAGTATATATATATATATCCGTGTATGTAGAGTATTCAGCTGACGAGTCCTACGGAAATTTGATGAATTTAATAAATCCTGCTATATTAACCTTTGTTGCTTGTTTTAAATTCACATCAGGAAATAAATGTTTTCAACTGTTCAAGGGATTTTGGTTTTGCTTTTGCTATTTATTATAGTAATTACCAAATGTTCACCTCTTTATGATAATACGCAATTTTTAACAGTCAATAATACTGAATATCATAATACTTTTCATCTTAAAATAACTACTTGAAGGAATTCTATGCAACTGAACAAAAGGTTAAGTAGATTTTAATTGATAGGCTGTGACTGATTCTGTTATCCTTGGAGAGCGACATAGTATTACGTAATCATCAAAATATTTGATATTTTTTTCAGTGGAGTGAAAAATCACCTTTAAAAAAATAAGAATGCAGATAAAATCTTAATACTTTAAACAAACTTTATTTCAGTGATTATACCCTGGTAAATATTTAGTTGCTTGCCAACAAACAAACAACAAAATATGTGGTATTAGATTTGGATATTGCATTGCTGCAAAACAGTTTTCAGTTATTTGTTTGTTT
The DNA here is from genome assembly GCA_944472135.2 of Trichobilharzia regenti. Classification (NCBI taxonomy): domain Eukaryota; kingdom Metazoa; phylum Platyhelminthes; class Trematoda; order Strigeidida; family Schistosomatidae; genus Trichobilharzia; species Trichobilharzia regenti. The sequence goes on from OX235263.1 coordinate 53,033,639, forward strand.
TTCTGCTCAATGAATCCAGTATTCAAATACAGATGATTTGCTTAAGAAAGTGCGAAGTGTTTGAATCAACCTTATTGGCAATTTTTAACATTTGGCAAATAGATATGACTTAAGACTTTGTTGACCACAGACAAATTAATTTACTGAAAACAATGAACTCTATGATAATTCATAGAAGAAAGTTTTAATTTAGTGACTTTTCCAAATGGCTTTATTAGATTTTGAACGTTTTAGAAGTGGATCCAAAATATGGTATTGTAATAATTAATCACTTTCACTACAGTTGATGAAAACATAGTGAACGTTATTGGTTTGATGGATTTTTGTTCAATCATTTGTCAACTTGAAAGCACCTGCTTCATATAGATTTTTCAAAAAGCTCAACCGATCATATTAAACCCTCCTACACAAGTTTTAGTGAACTCTCATTTGTGAGACCAATGATTATTAAAAAAAGTGTTTAGTATCACCTTAATGTTAATTTCTAACAGTTTCGATTGGTTCATGAAAAGAAGACATAAGCCTGTCAACCATTTGGTTGTGTGGTCTGAGCAATAAATGTAAGTTTCTTGTCTGAAGTCTGTTAATCAAGTCTGTTGGGGATCTCTGACAACATAATCCAAAGATGTCCGCAGTGGTTTAAATGTATTATAGTGATGTTTTAATTATTTTCTCATCTCTGGACATACAATGCTAATTTCATTTAAGCAATATATGTTTCCTGTTACGCTCATAGTTTGCTTTGTAATGGTGTTTTTATATCTGTTATTTTGGTTGGTAGTAAAAAAAAACAATGGAATCCAAGATGTTCATTCGCTTCTAATCAGGACTTGTCAACTGGATATACCTGATTGCTTCTTGACTGATGATGTTGCCGTAAAGACCGAATAGCATCACGAATTAGTCAGAAATGCAAACTAACCTAGAAAACAAATAAAAGTGCTTCATTTTTATTAATTTCTCTTTTATATGATGTTTCAAGATGTCGCAAATACAAATGATGCACTGCTGTTAAACATTCTAAGTTGATATATCCTAGCAGATATGACGCTAAGAGAATTATTTTGATAAGAAATAAGTGTTAGGAATTACTACATTTATTTATTTTAAAGTACTGTCCTATGAGTATGATTGTAGTACTTAATCCGTTTGAAGAGAAATGACGAATAGAGTTTAAAATTGATTTTACCAAAGTTCTTCTGTGTTTTGGCAAGCTATTTATCAAGATTTCAAAAGTTGAAATTCTATGGCATAGCTGATCATCAGAACAGCGATATAATGCTTATTATGATGCTCGTTATTATCAGCTTGTCTTTAGTTGTATATTAAGTATGCATAAGTTAAACATATAGCTTAAGATTATGTATTAAAATCCTTATCATTTTAAGATTTTCGAATGTTCCTAATTATTCTAAAATTCAACTATTTAGGTTAGCAATTTACTAGCTGAACTTGGGACACTATTTCCAGAAAATACAAATGGTTCTACTCAAAAAAATAAAACTTTAAAATGTCCATCTGAAGTTAATGATAAGAAAGAGAATTCAAGTTCTACAGAAAATACACATGTTAATACATCTTCTACTAATTCCACAGTGGATGATAATTGCAACTCTGACTTTCCAAGAGATAATCGTGGTCGTGCTCTACTTGATGCATTATCCGTTGCAGTAAATGCTGCAAAAAATATGAATTATAGAAAAACTTCAACAAATGATTCTCAAATATCTCAAGGATCTGGTAAGTATCTTACACTTATGTTATTATTTTCAATTGTAATGTTCCAATAATATATTAATAATTCTCAGAAGCCGATAGAATAATAGATAATATTGACTAAAAATAAGGAATATTCATGTATTATTTTTGATTCATGAATTTCTGATGACTAGAATGTTTAACACGTAAAACATCCTCCGTTAGATAGTTGATGGCTTTTGTTTAATACTCGTGGTTAGGAAAGATATAAATACTGATCTGGTAAAGATTCAATATGTGTAAGTATAAGACTAAATTTTTTTTACTATGCTTACTGAGAAATCAATGATAGCAACCAAATTATAAGTTTTGTTGTCAACATTCTTATAGTGTGGGATATTCAGCATATATTACTGTTATTTTAAGAGTTTATGACCTTTATTTTTCATAAATCAGAAATACTTAGGAATTTCATTGTTTAGGCGCATTTTCCTTGATAAGGATTTTCGCATCACAGTCTGCTGAATACAAATCACAGAATGTTTTAGAAACTGACTGTAAAGAAAAGAGTGCAGGTTGGCATATTTTAGAATCTAAACGTGAAAATGGTAGAAAGAAACTCATAATCAAACATTCTTAACTGCTTGTGACTTATTATAAATTATTTAAATTAATCCCAACGTTTTAAGAGAATCAAAACAAGATTTTTTCAAACTTTTCGCCCTGTAAGCCACAGCTTCTTCAGCAGATTTTAGAGAAATAATTTTTAATGAACCAATCTGACTCCGCGCTCAAATTATTCCAAGAAGTTCGTAACACCCACAGTCTGGAAACCTATAAGCTTGTGACTTATTATTATTTATTATTATTGTTCCCTTGGGTTTCTAGTGGAACATAGGGCTTCAACTGCACTATTTTTAATATATTTATGCATTGAAGTTTCTGTAGCAATTTGGTTAAGTTTTGGGAGTGGAGTTGCTAGCACCACGCCCCAACCCTCCTTCTTTATCCGGGCTTGGGACCGCCTAAAAAACTAGCGAGCTAGTAATCTAGGCGAGGTTGCTTGTGACTTGCACCATGTTAACGACGATCATGTCGATAATAATTCATAAAGAACGAATGAGGATAAGAATGAATTGAATTATAAGTATGACTAATAGAAGACTAGAAGGTATACCAGTGCGTGCCTAGTATAGCCGTAAGGCAAGTTTCTTAACATACACCATTTAACTGAACAGGAAAAACTGAAATCTGTAGATTAAACCTAAGTGGCTCTACCCACTGATTATATTTGTTAAGATAAACGAAACACGAACATATATGTGTACTTATTATTTAGTGTCTTACTACAAAATATAAGACCTGTGTACAACTATTTGTTTATACATGAATAGTGGTTATTTCCTGAATCAAATACAGTAATATGCGCTAGTTGATGTGCTTAAGTGATCGCGTAATCAGAACACTGAAATTCAGCAAGTTCCATAAGTGTCAATACCTTGATACTCATTTTATTCCTTTACGTTCTCAGTGGAACATAGGGCTTCAAGCTAGAGCTTTGAAGTTTCGGTAGCAGTGGTATTTATTTTTACGGGAGGCGGTTGCTAGCCTCATGCCCAACCTTCCCTCTTATTATTGGCTTAGCTAGGTAAAGGAGTGCGTCGGCTGAGGATCGAACCTCGAACCACCTGCTTGGTTGCCAAGCATTTCACCTCTGTGTCCCTGACACACAAGACCATGGTATGGTGTGTCAGAGTGAAGTAAGTTAGATGAATAGTTTCTAAGGGAAACATATTTTAAAATTTCACTGATTCGCAGATAAAAATTTATTGATGAAAAATTATTCTTTTTGGAGAAAAATCTCACATGAGTCAGTAGAGTGATTCAGAATTTACATCCACTTTGTTACGATTTCATTACCACATATTCATGGTCCACTACGTAGCTGTGTACGTAAATTCAACAAGTCAATTTATTTCTTTTAAGAGGAGAACACAAAGATGAAGGTGATTTCTTTAATTAACAAGAAAAAACTAGGTTGAGAACCGATTAGTAGGAATTCCAGTCCCACTCAGAGCATACATACACTTGAATTTGAGTGTGACTTATGCGTTTCGGTATAACTTGGAGAGTTTAGCCTATTAGGTTAGCTTCAAGGAAAATAAATTTCCACTTCTTAGCCGTTATTCAGAACAGACTGAATAACGAAGCAAAAGTATAATTATGAGTATTATAATCTGATATACTGCTAGAAGGATTTTAATGTAGACATCCTCTTATTGGATCACCTTCAATTCATACATTCATTATCCAACTATGATAACTGATTTCAAATGTCGAGAAATAAGGAGGCTGAGAGTGTTCTCGTTTCTTATATTTTATGTGTAGCATTAATGTCTCTTGTGTCGTTGGCATAGCGATTAGCACGCTCGCCTACCATGTACTTGGTCCGGGGTTCAATCCCCTGCCGACGCACCCCTTTACCTCGCTAAGCCAATAATAAACCTGGTAAAAAGAAAAGGTTAGGCATGGGGCTAGCAACCCCATCCTGTAAAAAATAACGTTGCTACAGAAACTTTGAGCCTTCTAGCTTGAAGCCCTATGTTCCACTTGGAACGTGAAGGAAGAAAAAATTAATGTCTCTTGATTAATCACCTTGATTTTATTCACTATGATAAGCCATTATGATAAGTACCTGACGAGGCATTGAAAATAGCTGAGCAACATCTTTCGTTTAAAGAGTCAGTGGGATAAAAGAGTTTTAAGTTAACCATTATGAATTTCCATAAACCTTAGCCTACTGAGTGCATCATGCTGTTAAATCCCATGAAATAAATGACACTTTGTAAGCAAAATTTGTTTATACTTAAAAATAAATGTAAAAGTAATAATTATATATAGAGGAAATACAATATATATGCAACCTATAATTTAGTTTAATGGTTCTTATTGCACGTACATGGTAATTTCTATTGACTTACTAATAATCACTAGTGAATTCTAGGGTGTATTTATATTTCAAATGTTAATTATTAAGTAGATGTATGTTCTAAATACTTTTTTTCCAGCTTCTTAACTGTTTCTGCTTTGAATCTGTTTATCTTTAAAAGTTAGCAATATATTTACTAAATCTATGATAAATAATTCTGTTTCGACTTCTCGAATTTTCTGATCACTTTTTCACTTTTTTGGCACAAGTTACCCATTAAATAGCCTTTGACTTCCTTTGAACCATCATTTACAGTGCTATTTCAAGAGACGGAGGAGATCTTAATAGTTTTATTATGAACAAGGAGTAACCAGAAATTCTAATTATTAGGCCTAGAATTTTCAAAGTAATATAGAGTTACATGATAAGGAGAAATATCAAAACTATCTAAGTGATTTAGATGTAATGAAGGAGATAGTCAAATCAAGCAGAATTTCATATGGTGACCTTTTTTATTAAAGTGCAATCCCTAAAAGTTGAACAGATAAGAGATATTAAAATCTATCCACTTTGAAAACGAAAACCTTCAGTCATCTCAAAAAGAAGCATCTTTTTTGTTCAACTGGAATACAGATTATTATTATTATTACTTTTATTATTATTATTATTTTTATTATTATTATTAACTGACCGACAGTAAAGTAGCTGCGGCTATTAGTAATTACTTAAAAACATTGACAAAGATAAGGTTTCTAACTCACAACAGTGGATCAAGTAAAGAAAAAACAATCTGATTTAGTCGGGACAGTTTTTAAATTCTTCCAAAACAGTCTTGAATTTAAATCCTTTCAAGATTCTGTTTATTCATTTTAAAGCGGTACACTTACACAATGCTTAATACACGTCTTTTTTAGTGTACTGCATATATTCTCGTTCATTAACTATGCAATTAAGTCCACGTGTATGCAGATTAACCAACTTTTCTACAAATGCTTTCTTTATATTGGTTATTTTCAATAAACACAAATGTTGTGATTTAAAAAGAAGTATATCTGTTTGGTTTTGTTGTTCAATAACATCATCCTATTTATGGTGTAAGTTTGTTTGAAGCAAATATTTACAGCATTACTAAATAGTATGTAAAATAGAATTATGCTTAGCGGTCACTTTATTGACAAATCTTAACAACTTCTCAGTAATGACGTCATATTAATGGACTCAGTGAACAAAAAACTGAAAATAATCAAAGTTTAAGCGATAAGAATTTAATTGATGAATGGTGACTAGCAGTGGGATCCTAGACGCGCATTTCGCCCTATTTGGGACTCGTCAACTGGATGTACCTGCATTCTCCAATGAGTAATGATGTTCCAGTCAATCGACGGGAAAAATCTAAAATTCAATGAAATAACTTAAGCGATAATAATTGAAAATCTTCATAGACAGAAATAAATTTAAAAGTGCATAAAAATAGAATACTATATTGGATTTTGAAACGACTTCTGGCAGCTGTCGTGTCAAAGACTTCTGAAAGAAAACCGTCGGTTGTACATATTTTGCATGTAAGTTATGCGTATAATACTCACTGAAATTTGGAAATGTTTTATTTTTGGGAAGATGATGTACATTTCTGGAGGGAAAACAGAAATTAAAAATCCAGTATGAATCGAGGGTATCCGTGACTGATTGACTGAAACATGTCAGTTTGAAAAGGGTGTAATTTGTGTAGGCAGTCTAATGACATATTATGTATACCCAATGATATCCATAATTTTATATCCTTCATCATTTTATTTTATATCTAGATATGTGTCTGTCAAAAATAAATTACTATTTTAGGACTCAGAGGTATCAAAACTACAGTAATTAACTTGTTATTTGAAACACTATGGAGATTACGAGAGAAACAGGCGATGTACACATCATATTTTTAAAATAACCGCATTCAAAATCTTTGACCTTGTTTACAAGCTATGCTTTAGTGTACTTATTCTGTAATTGATTAGTTTCCCAACAGCCACTTCCCGCATTAATGTCATAAATATCAAATCACTTATTGTTCAGTATTTTAATTACTATGTGGTGATAAAAGAGTAAAGAATAATGAGAATGGGAATTTTTCATGGATGATAAGACACTTGTAGTTTTGAATCTGAGTGCACTAACAACCCTTAAATACGTCAAATAACCATGGTGGTAATATGTTAATAATTGCCTACTAGATTAAAGGTTAACTATAAAGATTTTCATATTCGCTATGCAAAGAATATTGCTTGCTGTCTTCTATATCTTTGCAATTCAATCACTCGACTATAGATTTATATTTACTGGAGTCAAAGAATAGCTATACTTTGCACTCCCTAGCACCGATTCACTAGATATATTTGCAGTCTTGACAAAGGCTCACTTAGGGCCGTACTAATGTAGTGGAAATTACTTACTGACTTGGGATTTGTTTACTTTTAATGAAATGAAATGAATTCATATTATCATTTATTTATTTGTCTAGGTGTTAGCACAAAATTATCAATTCATTAAGTGTTGTATTGTAGGATAAGCCAATTTTCAACCTGTTTGTAACCAAGGAGGTTGCCTCCTTTGCTAAGTCTTTAGCGTACACTGATGAGTTCTAGTCTAGGCAGAAACATCTGTTCAGCAACATTTTGCGTAGTTCTGCTTGTTGATTAGAATTATATTAGTCAATGTTGGAAGTGATACAGAATAAGCAAATAGTGATTAGTGTCCATTTTTCGATAACTTTTGTTAAGTGGAATTTTGCTGATTACATTCTCCTTATACTTCAACATGGCTGATATACCAAGTCTAATTATAACTGACTTGAGCCGTGTTGAAGAAACTTCATTCTTAAAGAAACAATTGTTTTTATATACAGAAAACTGTTAATGAGCTTGGTGAGTGTTTTAATGTTTTTCGTCTTGTGTTCTGATGCCAGATAGATGATGAAATATGCGATGGAAATTGAGTTGATATGAACTTGGAAAATGAAAGTAGTCAGTTAATGACATTTAATTATCTCCATTTCACTAATATAATAACACATAATAAATCTTAAAATTATTCAATAATGTTTCATATATTCTGTGTCAGTGTTATTTTAAATAGTAATTTTTGGCAAATGCCAGTTTTTTCATTTTGACATTAGTTCATTTAGAACTTGAATAATTAGTTTTCTTGACCAGTCAACTAGTAAACAGTTCTAGCCTTTTTGGGTATTCTGTTTCTGAAACGAACTGAAATAGAAAGAAATAATGACAAGATTTATTGAATGTTATAAATTCACTGTATTTTTGTTGTCTGCTTTTTTAAGTTATTTATTTATACATTATTATAAATAAATTATGAAAAAGAATTTCCATTGTCAGTACACTTTGACGTGTTGAGCTTAAAAGGTCATAAATTGAACAATTGTTTAGGCTAACTAAGTAGGAATTCGGAGTCTAAAATATAATGAACGGGTTTGTAAGTTTTATGTTAAATGGGTGTGTTGAGTGGATGCCTAACAGTTCTACAATGTTCAGGAATAGACTGGCTAATTACAGTGCTTAAAAAGATATTTGTTAAGACAGAAATATACTGAAATAAAATGTGAATTGTAGTCAAATCCATTAAATTTTGAGAATGAATTTACCTTTCACTAAGGTACATGTCAGGTGTATTCTGTGTAATTTGACTGAGAACTGATCTTTTTTTTTCTGAAACATTAGCTTCTAGTTATTAGTTCAATAAGACAAGTAAATGACCATTTTCCGATCCTCTTATTTATTCTCATTAGACAATAAAGCTAATAATTGATTTTTGGTTTCTGTGAGGCACGTACTACCAACAAGATTTTGCAAGCAGTATATTCCGCTTGGTATCTTCTGCAAAATTATTTAACAGAGGAGTGTTGAATGAAGCTGCGCAAAGGAGATATCAAGTATACTTATGAAATAGTCTAAAAAGTATGAGAAGAAGACAAGAAAGCACGATGTGTGAAAATTGAGATTTCAGTATAAAGTTTTCGTATATCGCCCTAACTGCATATTGTTTTTCTAAATAAATAGTTTTGCTGCCAAAAACCGTCTCGTTCTGCAGTTTTATCTGTTCACTGATATATGACACTGATTAGTTTGAAACAAATAAGGCCTTTAAAAAGATTAGATAGTAGAAGGTAAAGTATATATGAAAAATATGATGTATTTGCAAAAGACGTTTCTAAAAGTCTGATTACTCAACTACTTGTCAGGCGAATTTATACGGAAATGAAGAAATAAAGTCTGTCAGATTTTGCATCTTTGTAGGAACTTGGATTAGATTCAGTGTACATTTTTTACATGAAAAAATTTTATTTGGGCGAAAACAGATGTCCATTGCTTCTTGGTCTTCAATAATCTCCAACTAAAGTAGGCTCATGATTTAAATCTAGGTTGAAATTAATCCATATCTTTCCAAAAACTCATAATCTAAAATATGAGTCTCCAGTTAATTAGTTGGCTATGATATGGACGTTCTGAACCTGTACTGAGGAATTGTAACCAATGGGATCCATCCTGTCAAGGTCATTTGGGTGCTGATTGATTCATGGAAGAGCTATATTACTAACTGATAAAGTTAGAATTCAAGGGCTGCTGAATTCCTGGGAAATGGCTGAACGAACAACTAGCTTGACCTCGTAGTGTGAGGGTGTAACAACAGAAGACAAGGACCAGGCAACAGATCGTTTTATTACGAAAATCAACACGTATTTATGTATATTTTGTGTACATTAATAAGGCTTATGCGAGAAGAAAAAGGCGGTCTTCTGATTGGTTTTTTCTCGGAAGTTAAGCAGACAAACGCAGTCTTCTGATTGGTTGTTTTCGATATTCCTCGGAAAGTAGAGCCATCTATCCGCGAATCATATTTCCCCCCGTTTAAGTCTGCTGTGATTGGTTGTTGAATCAGCCTAGATTAATGTCCACCAATTGGCAAGCGGGCTGCTGTCACCACAAGGGTAGTGGAATCGATCCCCCTAGTGGGGTCATAGGCGCGTACTAATGAAGAGTTCCAAACTGGGACAAAACAGCAGTCCACGCCTCCCTAGTTGTCAATGATGTCAGCTGAGGTTAGTTGTTGTAGAAATCTACAGTGAAAAAAAGCTCAAATGAAATTATTTGGTGAATAATGAGATTTTAATCAGTAAGAAGGGTGATAATTGAAGATAGCATTGTTGCTCATAAAACTAGATAAATAATGGTAATGTAGGCTGAGTGTAAAACCTGAATATTACATTATTACACTTAATCTATACTATAAATTTCCATTTTGTTATATTATTTAGAATATTACTACAGTTTACTTGCTATAATTTTCAAGTTTTGGTTTTGTAGGGATTTTGTTTGATTGTATGGAGGATTTCACCATGAACTGACATTATCATCCACCTATTCCTTCATTAGATTACTTGACATCTGCATATGATCAGAAATTTTTAAACGTATTGCTGAAGTACATAGCCCTATCTAAAACTGTATAGTTCATTTTAGCGAGTGAATGTATCATTCTTTAAGTTTAAATGTGTCATCGAATTTCTATACCTATTACTATTATGAATATTAGCCTATCACATATTAGCGATACTTTTATTTATTCTATTACGGATTTATTTTCATAAAGTAATTCAAATTTTACTTCTTGTTGTTAAGTTATACAATCTGTTCAAAAATAGATAAAAGTAAAAAATGTCGGTATTAATATTTAGAAAAAAAATTATCATCACACACTTAACTTGATTCTTGTTTTCCATAAATATCTTACAGTTTATTCAACTTGAACTAAATATAGAAACCGTTAAATTATGATTTGTCGATGGATACTCTGTGCCTATGCATAAATGTATTAGTTAGTATAGAACTTTGATGTTGTAAAGTCTTTTAAGCTGTTTTTTTAAATTTTCCGATATTTTATTCGTGATGTAGCTAACATAGAGATTAAAACGGAGTGGAACTAATTTTTCACGGTATGATTATCGAATATTAGAACAGTTTTTCTCAAGTAGAATTTTACTCACTAATAACATTCAGTGATGACTCTACGGTATCTTGAACTGGTAGGAAAAAAAGACAAAAGTTTGAAAAGCTTTAGTTTCAGCTCAATCCTTGAGTAGTATCATGATCATTGTAAGACTCAGACAGAAATGCATTAGAACCCTATGAGGAGTTGTGGTTGATTATGTCTGGAGAATTACAAACGAGGAACCACTAAGCGCTTTTTGGTCTTCAGTGATGATTCACAAGGAAGAGAACTTCAAATGCTTTATTACCAAATTTTTCAAGATTTTTAACTGTGATAATAAAGATGATAAGTTTTCAAGCAGTTGAGGTCTATTACACATTCCAAAGCATAACTTATCTTTCGTAACTACCTCTTTCACTATGCATTTAGCCCAAAAATATTATAAAGGGTTTGAGAAATGACGAATTCGATGTTGGATTGTGTTAGTTAACTTGCTGTACGAGTTCCAGTCAGTTGCTTTAAATCGTCATATATCAAAGACATTGAAAAACGATGTTTTTTGATGTATAAATAAAACACTGGCATTTTTAAAAGAATGTGTCCCATGTATACAGTCATACAGCATGGCGCTTATCACTATATAAAAATTCCTTGAGTGTAAAGAAGGCTGTCGTCACTATACACTAGGGGTTTTACAGTGTGATGTCTTATCACTCTGCGAAACGCTGTTGACTTATTCTTTCAACCATACACGGACAACTTTGTGGAAACGTTTCTCGTCTTTATTATCAGAAACACTACAAAACATTTTAAATTGGTCCATGTTATCTCGAATGTTACTATTTTGTGCGTCGGTGGCACAGTGGTTAGAACTCTCGCCGACCATGCACATGATCCGAGGTTCGATCCCCTGCTGACGCACACCTGATATCCATGGTCGCCCTGCCAAATTTGGGCTACTGATATCCATGCTGAAAATTACATACTTGTACCAAAAATACAATGTGGAATCAAGCTGTATTCAAAAATTAAATTAAAATTGTAAGGAGTAGGTAGTGTGGTTAAACACGACTTGCTGCCACTGGGAATATTTCAATATACGTTTCCTATCGTAGTAACCCAAGTAAGCCTTATAACAAGGAGTAATAAGCTGATAGCTTCTTAACCAAACGGTAATGGCTAAATATACATCAGCACGAAGAGGAAATTTAATTTAAAAATCAATTTATATATTTGAGCAGCTTTGTGCTAGTTCAGTGTTGGACTCAGCCTGTAATGAATCTTTACGTGATTATAACTTGGAGAATTTTTCATCTCAGTGGAGGCGTTCCCTTTACATTATCATCAAGTAAATTTCAGATTCTAAACTTGTATGGTTCTGGACGCTCAAAAATGTAGGATTATAGTGTAGTGTTTGATAAAATATTTATCAAATTACAGTCAGCCTGAATTACATTTTCTTTTTATAAAACTGATGTTTTCGACTAAATTTGTTTTACAATAATATAACAATGGAATGCTCTAAAAAAAGATGTCCATGTTTTGCAGATAACGTGGATACCCATTTAATTGAATTATCAAATAATGCCAAGTAACCATTTGTTTTAATACCATTCGTCCACTCATTTTTCATATATAATGGAATTCTGTGTGTTGTTCATTTCGATTACATAAGATTGATCGTTGTATCCATAAAATACCTATTCTGGTAGGCGAGTCTAAAAATAAACAATGTCCAAATTAGTCTGAGATTTTTTGAAATGCCTAATTACCAATGTATTCCATTTAATATAAATTTGTTGGACTATTCTTATTTCTTACTACATCTTATTGTTATTTTATGCAAAAAACAGATTTGTTATTTCACAAAAGCCTTTGTATTTAATATTTCTGTAATGGTATTTGCAAAATTTGTACACATAGCTCGAATATATATTACATTACTGTGAATGCCCATTTTTGCCCATGTATGCATTCAATTCATAATAATGACAAATTGTTAATTTAAAAATTTTGTTTAACCATCTTTAAAGCTTCAAGTGTTTATGTAATGCAAAGGTACACACACACACACGCACTCACAGATATGCAAACAAACAAGGGGATTATTGAATACCTGAGTTTTAGTCTCACCATTACTATTCAAAGATGTTGTGTACATTTTTTATCAGAATAAAAGTCAATGCTAGTCAACTGGGCAGTAGGCGTCTTTCTGTTCTGCTTAGATGACGGAGAAGAAGACGATTAGTCTGTTTTGATTTAATTATTTAGTAGAAACGGAATATTTTATGTAAATATGAATATTTTTTTAATATTTCATTACTTATTATTAGAAAATGTATTATTCTCCAGGAAGCTCAAAGGTTTACTTATGCGATTTGTAAGAATTCTGCGCTTTTTAAAAAGAACAGTTTATTAATAATTAGGGTGTTTTAGGACACACATGATCAATTAACTGTAACGGAAAAGAAATGCGAAAACAAACTATGACTACTGTCCGTTATAAAACAACATACTTTTGAGTTATTGTACAACTAACCAGCAATATTATACAATTGGTGGATGGTGGCTAGCAGTGGAGTCCAGGATGCGCATTTCGTCCTATTTGGGACTCGTCAGATGGATGTACCTGCATTTCTCAGTGAGTGATGATGTTCCCACCGAGGCTCGAACCCAGTACCCATAGTTTCAAACGCCAAAGCGTTATCCACTAGACCACTTAGGCCACGAGAGCCACCTCTTGTGCAGCGGGTCATATTAATTATTGAATTGAATTTTGATTTTCCCGTCGATTGATTGGACTGAGCACTTCGGCAGGAAAATCGAAAATTCAATTCAATAATTAATATGACCCGCTGCACAAGAGGTGGCTCTCGTGGCCTAAGTGGTCTAATGGATAACGCTTTGGCGTTTGAAACTATGGGTACTGGGTTCGAGCCTCGGTGGGAACATCATCACTCACTGAGAAATGCAGGTACATCCAGCTGACGAGTCCCAAATAGGACGAAATGCGCATCCTGGACTCCACTGCTAGCCACCATCCACCAATTGTATACTAATTAAATACCCAGACATCGTCGAAGCATCTGCACAAGAAGCCGACATGTCAACCTGAGACCGAGCACTTCGGTCCAATCAATCGACGGGAAAATCAAAAATTCAATTCAATAACCAGCTATATTGTTTACCGCGCTTGTCTTCAACACAGTTTCAGAAAGTTATTTCAAGTTTCTGCCATAAATTACACGTTCAAATCTGTTTTGCCATTTGTAATTACCTAATCGACCTGGGATTGCATTCTTAAATTGCAAAGCTTAGTAGCTTAGCGGTGTTATTTATAACTGTAGATAAAGTGGTAGTCTGAACGTTGAAGATATCTTGCATATCAGTCCCCTTTCTGTTAAATACAAGTAACAGGAATACTATTTTTCCACGTGAATTACAATAATAAAGCAGGCCAAAACACTCGCTTAATTCGGTCATAATGAATATTTTAACATGGAAGCAGTTTACTAGACATCAAAGTTATACCGTGATTGTGGTTAATCTTTTACTATTGTGACTGAATAAACTTAACGAAACATTGTCTGTTGTTACTACAAAGAAAACGCTAAGTGTAACTTCTCTAACTTCACGACTGTTTCTTTTCTTTCGTAGCAAATGATTTTTTTAAACTACTAATGCCTCTTTATTTTTGACTTAAGTAATTAAATGTCAACTGTGTTAAGAGGTTTGACTAATCCTGATTAGTGTTATTCAAGTTTTGTATCTCTGCCAAATTATTCTCCCTTAGGTTCTATTTCTTTTCACTGTGTTTCTATTCTTTCCTTTACTCTGCTTGTTTTTACTTCACTAAAGGAATTAAATATATATGTGCCTATACAGCTTATATTCAAAGTTGAACAGTATTTCCTTTTACGATATTCTATGTTTGTTTACTTATGTCTGTCTTCAAAATTACGTTATCTCAATAAATGTGTATGTTTATACAGATTTCTATGTACACATTTTTTGTTCACATGTATGATAACAAAAAGAAAATTTATTTCTACCTATCAAATATGATTAGTGGTTTTTAGACTTTCAAATAATGATAATAATAATAATACAAACATAAATAGGTGTAAAAAATAGGCCCTTAAGGTATCTAATAATTTTATGAATCCGAAAGCTATGCAGTCTTCTTTTAGAAAAAGCAGAAACAGAAACAGTAACGACAAAAGTTTATCAGAGTGTTAAAAAAATTCAGGAGAGTGTTTTTACTATGCTTGACTCCATGCTTGACGATTTTACCATAATACATTTTAGTGTCACTGGTTTACATTTGGAATAACATACTTTTCCACTGTTTTATATCTTTTTATGTGATTTAGATGGATACAACTATAAGGGAAAATCAAGCCTTATACAAAATGCTAAATAGTAGTAAATGAAGTGCGTCGTTGGCATAGCGGTTAGGACGCTTGCCAACCATGCACATGGTCCGGGGTTCGATCCCCGGCCACCGATGCACTCCTTTACCTCACTGAGCCAGGAATAAAGCTGGTAAAGAGGAAAAGTTGTGCATAATGCTAGCAACTCCATGCTGTAAAATAAACACTGCTACAGAAACTTCAAGCCACTAGCTTGATGCTCTATGTTCCACTGGAGAACGTGAGGAAAAAAGTAGATGAAGTGAATGCACCATTTGAGAATGATGCTGCCTTTGGTATTCAAAGACTTTGATATTCAAGAGCTGAATAATATCGAATGAAATTTAAAAAATACAAACATATTGAGCAAAGAATATGCTTTTCGATAATTTCTTCTTCTGGTTCTCGTTGGATTGCCGAAAATCTTCCTGCGTGGTTAGGCAAATGACAAATAAAATCCATTCATAGAGCTGTTCTATCACATTTCGTGAATACAGAACACAAGATATATGTTAATTAGGCTTTCCTGTGCATCTTAAGCATATCAACTAATCTTAACTTCGCCTGAAGAGTTCGTCTACTACATATTGTTAAGGCCGTTAGAATTCACATTAAGAAACTTAACTTATGGATCCAAAAGAAGTTGGTTTAGACACTGTCCTTGCCTTGGCCATCAATCTTTTTTTTTAATGAAGCTCAATTTGTTGTGGAAATTTCCTAAATTTTATCTGATATTCTATTTGCTATAACAGTTTTATGCTTATTATAATTTATGCATGTTTAGTGAACTGTAATTCCATTTATCTTACTTAACAAAACGATGGTATGTAAAAGCACCAATATTGTTACTGAAGACTATTCTAGAATATTCTACTTATATAAACATATATACATATCAATGCAGAGCCAGAAGAGGGAATTATCTGAAAGGATATTCTTTGCTCAATTCTTTTTTGTTTTTTCTAAATGTCTGAATGAATATTTTCGCCATGAATGTGAGTTGTTTAGTGTGTTGCATTTTGTCACGCATAAATAGAATCCTGTCGACCACATTTGAAAATCAACCATTAAACAAAGTAGCTCAATACTATGAGGACAAGTTACTTATGTAAGAAAGACAATAACATGTTATGTGTGCGTCGGTGGCACAGTGGTTAGGACTCTCACCGACCATACACATGGTCCGGGATTCGAGCCCACGTCGGCGCACACCTGATATCTATGGTCGGCCTGCGAAATTTGGGCTACCGATATCCATGCTGAAAATTCCATACTTGTACCAAAATACAGTGTGGAATCAAGCTGTAAATAAAAAATAAAAAAAAATAAAAAAAATTATCAGTAAAACTAATCAGAATATCTCCTTGAGGTCTATAGAAACAGATCAGTCACAACTGAAACTATCAAGCGATAATAAGTATATGAAATTAGCTGTGCGTTGCATGAGTTTAAGTTTCTGAGTGAGTGTAGATTTCTTTAAATCAAAAGTGTATAGAAAACCAGGATCTAACCTTAAAATTTTATTTCTCGTTACAGTGTGTGACTACAGTCAATCCGATTAATTTGTGCGTCGGTGGCACAGCGGTTAAGGCTCTCGCCGACCATGCACATGGTCCGAGGTTCGACTACCTTCCGACGCACACTTGATATCTATGGTCGGCCTGCAAAATTTGGGCTACCGATATCACATGCTGAAAATTCCACACTTATACCAAAAATACTGTGTGGTTTCAAGCTATTATCAAAAATAAATAAAAAGTTAACTTCTAAATTTTGATTACTAAACTAAAGCGTTTAACCGACTGGACTCAATCATCAATTGAAATTAGACGATATGCCATTATCCACTACTGACAAGTTTATATTTTAGTTTTGTAGTCTGATCATCTATGATGATATTTAAATATTGGATTGTACAAGTTTTGTGATTTCGTTGAGCCTTAAATGCAAATCAAATCAGTGGTTTAGAATAAACAATCATCCTTGCAAGGATAAATAGAAGTTCCATTCTGTCCAGTAAGTTATCAAAAAAACACTCCTAAATAACCTTAAAGAAAAGTGATTGCATTGCTAGTGAAGCAATTTAGTAAACGCTGCCATTCTACGATGAAGACATAACTAATATTTCTAACATTTCTGATCCCAGACGACTGACTGCTTGGAAAATAAGTTAATGCTTTATATTTTATGGTTTCCATTTCTGAAATATATATTTCCTCAATAGTTGTTGTTTTCAAATTATTATATTTTGAGATCTTATTATTATAAATCATTAAACAGCTGTATATCAACAAAGATATAAAAACAAAGTACAAAGATTTATTTCCAATCACAGATCGTGTTTATTCAAACTATTCGAAATAATCCCATTACAAATTAAAAAATTCTTCAGATTGTATAAATAAATTCATGCCTTTCAAATTTATGTTATTTCTGTCTTGATCTGATTAATTCAAGCAAGTATGTGGTGCCTCGGTTGTTCAGCGGTAGGATGCTTTTCAATCACCCATGTGGATTAGGGTTCGATTTCTGGCCGACACTCCTAAACCTCTCATGGCCAGTAGTAAGCCCAGCAAAGGGGAACTGGTGGGTGTGGAGCTCGCAAACTTTCGCCTTAAACAACACACTACTGCTACTATAAATTCAAAACCCAAGCTTGAAGCCCTATAATTTTCTTGGGACGCAAAGGAATAAAACAAAAAGCAAGCAGATGTTTGCGTATATCAGTGTACACAGTACACTGTCAACAGTACACAGTCACAGCTTCA
This sequence comes from Trichobilharzia regenti, assembly GCA_944472135.2. NCBI lineage: Eukaryota > Metazoa > Platyhelminthes > Trematoda > Strigeidida > Schistosomatidae > Trichobilharzia > Trichobilharzia regenti. Next base: position 53,051,440 of record OX235263.1, read on the forward strand.
CCAGGGATCGAATTCAGAACTTTCCCGTGTTGTGGTAAAACTCTGGATAAAAGTCACAATTAACACCTGACGTGATGAACCCCATTATCCACAGCATCACATAAAAACTTCAGGACATCAGTCTTAAAACTACTAGGTTGTGGATGTGTACATGTGTACAGTTTCCCTTGATTCTCAATGATTCTCTAAACAATGTCTTTTCGTGACGGAATATGCAGTGAAGCTAATTAATACTTTGAAAATCCCAAATAATAAATAAATATATAAACGTGTATGATATCATGATGTCATGCAGTCATTTTTGTAAATTATTTAAATGACTGATTTAAGTGTTTGCTAACATATTTCATTATTTCTGTGTTAGCCATATTTTATAAATAGTCTTATCCTTATATTTTGAAACACTTTATTTACCTGTATTATTTCTGAAAGCAAAGTTTAGATAGCATTTACTGGCAATTCTTTTACTTTACTTTCAATAGCACTTAACAGCTTTAAGTAGATTTGACTGGTGTGCAAAATTTTCACTATGGACCAGATTTTATTTTGATAAATCACACAGTGTTGTACAGTAGTATTTACGGATAACGTTTGGAGTACAATTTATTACTGCTCATAATCATATCACGGCACTCACCCAACGTTTTACTTCATTTAAATACATCAGTAAAAATTGACTAGACATCTGAATAAAATTAATATTAGATAATGTACATTCCGAAATAGTATTATTGTTGTCAATAAAATACAGTAAGATGGGAAACAAGATGTTTTTATAGTAAAAATAAGTAACTTGTTAGAATGTCGTAAGGAATGTGAATTGAAAGGGAATTTTAAGATTATTTTTTATTCACGTCTGATTTGGTAGTAATACCTTCCGTATCTCTGTTGCATGTGTTGGGTGTAGACTTGATGAACCAGGATTGAGTAATAAATCTCTCTCTCTCCACCTATCAATTTTACTTTTTGAAATTTTGACTCTGTCCCACCCTATTGTGTAGTTGTGTGTCAACGCATACAGTGCGATTACTGAGATTTTTTCTAAATTACTTATCTTCGTGGGATCAATCATGCTAACCTTAGCTAAATTCACATGTTCTGATAATCAAACTACTTCTGATCTACTTGTTTGACCTATGTAGTTTACCTCATAGTCATTTCAAGGAATTTAGTAAATTATATTATTCTGTCTAATTGAGTCACCTGTATCCTGAAACCTACAGAGCTTGTCTCTGAAAGAAATTGTAGGTTTAAATGTCACCCAAATTCCTGCTTTATTGAGAATCCTACGTAGGTCACACCAGTAGATCAGAAGTAGTGTGATTATCAGAAGTAAACGGTGTGTTAGTGCCCTGATATGATTATGGGCATTAGTTTGTGCTCGAAACGTCGTCAGTAAATATTACTGTCCAACACTGTGTGATTTATCGAGATAAAAGCTTAACCATAATGGAGTTGAACTCTACCACAGTGTCCAAGTTTTATATTTATACCAATAGTGTAAAGTTTACATTGACTGTTTAATAATGTCTGTTTTGTTTCAAACAATCAGTAAAATCCATGATCGTTAGTAAAACATCTTATCAACCTTGCGTCGGTGGCACAGTGGTTAGGACTCTTGCCGACCATGTACATGGTCCGAGGTTCGATCCCCTGCCGACCCACACCTGATATCTATGGTCAGGCTACGAAATTTTGGGCTACCGATATCCATGCTGAGAATTCCATATTTGTACCAAAAGTACAGTGTGGAATCACGCTGTAATCCAAAAACCTTATCGTCGGCGTGGCTACCAAATAAGGTGAAATACTGAATAATTATTTGTTTTGGTATAATGAACTCAACTGAAGTTACAGACTTGCGAGGTATATTGACTTAACTGCTCAATTTTAAACCAATAGTTCTCCATTTCGAATCAGGCTTCACTAAAGTTAGCCTAGAAAATAGAGTAGTATTATTAGCTCTCACACAGTCAGCATCACTTCTAACCTCGCAAATGAGGCGTCGGTGACACAGTGGTTAGGACGCTCGCCAACCATGCACATGGTCTGGGATTTAATCCACGGCCACAGACGCACTACTTTACCTCGCTAAGCCAGAAATAACGCTGGTAAAGAGGAAAAGTTGGGGATGAGGCTATCAACCCCATCCTGTAAAATAAACACTGCTACAGAAACTTCAAGCCACTAGCTTGAGACCCTATGTCCCGCTGGGAACGTGAAGGTAAAAAATAGCCTTGTAAATAAAAAAATGAATCCCAGTAGCTGAGTTCAAATTATACAGAGTTAGTGTTTCCTTTTAATTTTAGAGAGTTAAATATAGATAGTGTATGAATGTTATTTGTTCCACCTGTTTTAAGAAATTAAGGCTTTATTCCTTTCTACAATCTGGCAACGCCTATCCTTAGTGTACAACTAGTAAGTCCTTCACTTATATTAACAAATTGAGTTGTTACTTCACATTCAAGCATTCTACCCACTACACCCATGACGTAAAGTATAATTTGAAAAATTCATCTATTTTTTCAACACGGATGAATAAGCTAATAGACTTTATCATATTTATTTTTAGTACTTTACTGGTATATCTCAGTTTTTATCTTTGCAATGAGTTCAATTCTTTCTCGTTATAACTTGACAGGTACTTCTTTTATTTGCAAAAAACAACTTAAGAAAAACATGACATATGGTGAAGAAAAGCACGATCCATAGATTTTATCAATTTAGTTTTAGCTCTCCAGTCAAATACCTCACATAGTTATTTACGTCATATAGTAATGAAGGAGGATTTACACTTCAAAATAAGATGGTGATTAAAGTTTAGTAACATTTTTTGGTAAATGGTGGGAGTAATTTACATGTCAGTCATCAAACGTATTAAATAGGACGTACATATGGATAAGAATATAGCTACATTATTGTTAGATTAATATTCAGTAATTTAATAAAACGTTTGACTTTATTAAAGACCTAGACAAATAAGAATTTATTTAAGTGAAAGCTTTGTAATAAATAGAGAAATTCTGAAATTAATATAAAGCCAAGTAACAGAAGTTGCAAGCAGGTTGGATAACCGTATCAAACTGCATATATATATATGTATACATATTACCATGGCATATTTGTGCATCGGTGTCACAGCGGTAGAATGCTAATCAACCATGCAGGTGGTTTAAGGTTCGATCCCTGGCCGACTCACTCCTTTACCTTGCCAAGACTGATAAAGAGGGAAGGTTGGGCATGAGGCTAGTAACCCCAATGTTACCGATCTTCAAAGCCTCTAGCTTGAAGCCCTATGTTCCAAGGGGAATGTAAAGGAATAAAATAATAATAACTATTCCCCATGGCAAGTTTTGTACCCAAAAGCTTGACTTGTAGTATCAGATTTCCTGGGCTATCATAATTTTAGATATTTACTTATTTCGACACTGTACTGGCAGTTTGATAAATACATTGTTATCTATTTTCTTCACGTGTTCTCCTCTATGTATTTTAAACCCTTTAGAGAATTCTCGATTCTATGAGTAGACAGTTACTTTTTGCATCTAAAAACATTTAAGGTAATATATGCATTGGAAAGCGTCCAATATTTCATATCTTTTTCACAGTCACTGCTCTTTATGACATGATAAAACTACATAGATTTCATTTTGTAGATCCACTATAGTTATATTTTTGTTTACCATCTGAGGTAACTATTGCATCTTACAACAAACGCTAGTATTAAGGATACATAAATGGCATCTCAAGGTTGATTATTGATATTACTTTATTTGGAATTATTTTCGGTTGATGTGCAAGCTTCCATTTTTTCTCTTCTTTTTCTTTGAATAGACGTTGTACCGTCTGAATCTTCAAATGGCACTAGTCATCGTAGTATTTCATTAACTGCAAGTCGATTACCTCAACAATTCAGCCAACCTCCACCAGCAACAAAAAGTCCCGTAGCCCTTGAAGTTCGTATATTACCGTCATTTTGTTGGAATGCTGATCACGTACTCTATTGGTTACGTGAATATGTTTGTTTGCCAGGTGGATGTTTAGAAGCTGCTAGTCGACTTCGAATGGATGGAAAACAGCTGACAAGTGTTATTGACAAGAAAGTTGAAAAGTTACTCAATTTAAAGTAAGTTGTTCTATTTTGCGAAAAAATCTAATGAGAATAATGTTTCACTAAATGCTTTAAATGTAGTGGAATTAAATAATTCATGAAATAGTGTCTAAATTTTCAATTTAGGCGCAAAAATTAACAATTACTAGTCCAGGTTGACAATTTTCGCCACTCTTGATATATCTTAGAAATTTTCTTAAAAAGTGCGTTGAAAATGTATAATGAAATTTTAAATTCTTATTCGATAGCATTAAAAATGAGATGTGCTAAATTGTCCACAATGAATATAGTTGTGAGAATGATAAACTTGCTACGTTTATTGTTTCAAACTATGAGAATTCCTATGCTTTCGACCTTTGCCACACCCTTTTTCCCTACTATCGAATGAAAGTATTGATAAAGTTCCATATTTGAATGAACAAGTATAAATTCATACAGCTTTCAAACTGCTTTTAAAACTTTGTGTAACGCAGACGAAATTATCTTCAGGCCAAAAAACAATAAATAAACAAACTGTCACCCTGTTTCAAAATTTTTCTCGATTACCTTCGACCTCGGAAACGTAACCATAGCAGGTTTTCCTCGAAACATTCATCATTTAGGTTTTTTTATCTTCTATCTATTAGTTGGTTGGAATTCTTCAACGTGATCTTAAGTTATGTCTTCAGTTGTTCTTTTTTCCATGGTATGTCTCACCTGATTAACATAAATCCAATATCTAACTAAAATGAACATTTTAGATTTACCAAATGAGAAAATAGTGATAAAAAGTTTCTCTAAAATGAGCTGTAACATGCATAGATGGTGAGATATACTACAATATTAGACTATATTTTGCTATACATCCAATGAATTTCGACAGTTTTACTAGCCTATACTAAGTCAAGATGAGAAAGAAGATTGTTCAGAGTAGTATCAATGATAAGCGGCGCAGACGAAGATGCCGAACCTATGATGAGATCCCAATACAGAAATAGGCATCAATTACTCTAAAATCACTGTAGAAATTCACAGCAATTTACATAATTACTATGATCAAATTTTTTTCACAAACTTTGTGCGTGCTTCATCAAAAGTATTTCCAACATACTAATGTAGACTTTCATTAAATGCTGCACTCAGTAATGTATGTAAAATGGCTGGCCAGGAAAAATAGGCAACAAGGGACTCAGTTAGCAAACAAGAGAAGCAACTATCACTCAATAAATATACAGAAGTAAGTAGAGATGGACTGGATATCTGCTACGGAGACTCCAAAGTGATATCACACACTGGTCCCTAGAGTGAAATCCGAATGGGGGGCGACAAGTCGTGTCTCGGAGTGTTACATGGGAGGTATCTTATGATGAGTAGGTGGAAGCCTATGGGCCGTCATGGCACTCGATGAAAATAGTGGCAGAAAATGAAATCCAGCGAAGATATTCCGCTAAAGCAAACTTAAAACGCGTGGAATGAATATTTATTTTACTATAATAACTGAGAAGACAGGAGAAAACAAAAATTTGTAGCAGAGTTGTTCTCATTAGATAAGATTCAATTGAAATACTTATACGATGGTTTACAGCGTAAAGTTGTATTCAATTAGAAGAAAGTTTAAAGTGACTAGAGACAAAACACACTACTAGTTATGTATTCTCTGGACTTTTATCTGAATTAATTATAAAGGTCCCAGGAAATCAACTGATATTACCAGTTACCTGGTAATCAATAGCTAAATCTCAAATACTGATATGGTCTTACCTCTTCAAACAAAATGGAAACTGTTTCAGATTTAGCAAATAATTACCTACAAACTCTGTAATTATAAACCAAGCTAAGATATAGTGAATGGAAAGAATTAGGTGTATAGTATTAGTTATTGCAAAAAATTCTCGTATTCTCCAGTAAAATGGTAACAAAACGTATTGGTTTTACTGTTGTTTCACTATTTAATTCATATGGCTTTACAGCCTACAAATTGTTCATTATGATGCAGCAAGAAATAATGTGAAACCTGAAAACCGAATTTTTTTATCAGTGTAATCAAAAAGTGAGTGGACATATGAAAAAAACAGTTACGGATATTCAGTCTTTGCATGTTTCAATCTCATTAAAGCCTATGATTTCTTACCTTTAAAACAAATAGTATAATTTGGAAATGAGTGGTAGTGTTCACAGTAAACAGCCTTGTCTCTGCCTGCACTCATTAGGAAGATACATTTATACTAACCATTAAGATTACAAACAGGACAGAAACTCTTTAGTGAAAGTGATATAGTCAGAATAATTTAATTGCCTTGAAATATCAACTTAGTAGAGTTAGTTTGTCATTTACTGGAAGGTTTCTTATGTGTTTAAATCATTTGCTACACAAAAGTTGACAAAGTAAGGCGCTTTATTCTATCATGGATCACCTATTCTTAAAGCACTCAACTTCCTTTCCTATGATCCGATGTCTTTTATGTATTTATTCCACAGCAGATTACCCGAAATCATCAACATTTTAATGAATCTACTGACGATTGTTAGACATTACAAAGAGTTTATCCTTCTCTAAGATTTCACGATTTCAGTTAAAGAACCTCTGGAGGCGTACTGGACATCTTTTTTGTCCTTGTTCAAGACTCTTCAGAAGCAAAAACCTATGATCCTACTGTTAGAGGTTAAACCTAGAGGCTAAAGGGTGAGCTCGTAAATCATTCAGACACTGGGATGGAATCCAGTGCCTAATCAACACTAACTTCCATCAATTCATACTATATACCACGATAGCCAACCAATTGATAAACCCTACTGTTTACTACTTCTCATTAGAAATTCATACAACTTTGTCCTTTAGTCAGTCAGTAGTGAGCACTCGACTCACTTTCAGGTGTTGTTCTGCAGGGATTTGATTGGTTTCAAGATAGGAATTTTTGCAAGTCAACTTAATAATCGTCTTTTCACCACCTATATTTTACCCATTCGTAAACTGAACTCTCCGAAATTTCCCCTCTTATAAAATGATTGCTTAGAATTAAAAACATAAAAGAGAGTTTAGGATATAACTTTAATTCCTTTGAAGCCGATGAAAAATAGCATCTTTCCACTTTTATATTAAGGTATTATTTTGACTTTTTTGAATAATGTCATGAAATATCACTCTGCTGAAAATTTTGTATCCTATCGAATGAAAATGTTATGTGTTATTTAGGATTTCGATGAGTATCGTGAACAGTAAATGCAGCATTTTTACTGGTCATCTGGATGAATAAGCTTTAAAAGCTCTGTTATATAACATTATCATGAAATCTGCAGCAGAAGGAATACTTATTACATTTTTAAGAATTGATTTGCTGTTCAAGTTTAACGATGAATTGATATCAGTTAGGGAACTATTGAATACCAGGGAATACTGGACAGCTGGTTCTTTCCAGTTTAAGGCTCATCGACATTACACATCTCAACGGGTTCCGGATTCAAGACCTCCCGTTTACAAGGCAAGCCCATACATAGTTCAGCCACTGGGAACTGACCCAATGGCCCATGAATTCTAACTTCTACGAATCCGTGATTTAAGCGCAACTGGCACCAGCCATTGTGATTGACGAGCATTTTTCCTCACTCCTGATAAGATAACATTTTGTTGCATGTGTTGACTACTTGTTATTATTATCGTTCCCTTGGGTTCCTAGTGGAACATACGGCTTCAACTGCACGTCCCCCTCCACTTCCTTCTGTCTTCTGCTGCTGTACCTTTCACCTGCATCCATGTTAGTCAGTCCATTCTGTTTCAACTCCTCTTCACACGATCTCCTCCATGTCACCCTTGCACCGACGACTCACTTGCCGCTTCTCTTTCGGCCTGGTTCCACTTGAGCAATGGCCTGACGCGCGCGCGATGTCACCCGGCGCCCACCTCAGCGAGCGAGTGTTCAATCCATCTACACTTTCTCCCGCATATTTGTTGGACGAGCAACTGGTTCTTGATTTGTTTGTTACCAGCCATAGTTTCTCGTTGGTGATTCTTTCCGGCCCGGCCATCTGATATTCAGTATAGATCCAGGAAAACAGTTGTTGGTTGATGTAGGTCTGCAATAGCCTGTTGGAAATATTCTTTGTGACCCGCCCACCAAGTTTCTGATCCGTATAGAAGAACTGACTGACTTGACGTTGTTTGTATTGAAAATCCGACTGAATTTTGTTGTTGATGCTGGCTGAGTGACGAAGATTTCCAGATTGGTTTCAGGCTGATGAATGTGTGTCTTTCTCGCCTTCTCGATTCTCGCTCGATTTTACATCCTCGTCCGTTTCGACTGGCTGTAGTTGAGACAATGCTCAGTGCTAGATAAGTGAATGAAGTAACCTCTTTCAAATCCATCCCGTTGGTGGTGATTGACGTTGGATGTTGTTGCTTCTGTTGGTTGGTTATTTTCATAATCTCCGTCTTGTCTATGTTCACCTGGAGTCCTTTCTTCGCCAGCTGCTTCTTCGACCAGTTTGTCAGTTTTCGCTTGTAAGTCTTCGATTTTGTGACAGTGACATCAAACATAAATCATCCACGCGCGAAATCCAGGTCTTCTAGGTTCTTCACGTCGGTCCAGGATATTCCTGTCTTCTCGTTTCCCACTCGCTGTCTGACGCATAATCCAGTCAGTCCACCACAATTAGGAATATCATCGTGGGTGGTAATAAGCACCCTTGTCTGACTCCTGTGTTTACTCCAAATGCCCCGCTGAGTTTTCCGTTGTGGATCACTTGACATGTCCCGTTGTCGTAAAGCTGTCTAATAAGGTTGATGAATATTTGAGGTACGCCATAGTATTCGAGTAGTTTCCAATTACCTGCGGTCAACGCAGTCGAAGGCCTTCTCAAAGTCTGTGAAGTTGAGGTAGAGGTTTGTTTGCCATTTCATGCTTTGTTCGATGATGATGGTGCGTAGAGTTGCAGTTTGGTCAAAAAATGATTCGCCTTTCCTGAATCCAGCTTGTTCTGGTCGGAATTCTGCATCCAGTGCGACTTTTATTCTCTCCAAGATGATGCGACTCAGAATTTTATTTGGCGTAGACAGGAGCATGATTCCTCTCCAGTTTTCGCAGAGTCCTAAGTCGCCCTTCTTTGGTAGTTTCACGAGGTAACCTTTCCTCCAGTCAGTAGGCATTGTTTAGTAAGATGACACTAAATAAAATTTTCCATCCATGAAATACCAGACTATACAACAGTTTTGTGCTTTTTAAGCAAGTTTATCTCAGTGAACAGTAGTCTTTGGTTCTGCTCGTCTTAATTCACATAGAACATTCACATTCGCATTAAACAATCCAATTTTTTCTGTACATAACCAATTTTATTATCTACAAAGAAATATCACCTCTTTTTGCGTTTGTTTATTTGATGTGAATGTTTGTCATATTGTTGTATATGAGTCATGCAAGATTCAAAACTGAAAAACAAACTAAATAAAATTCCTTAATTCATTGTGTTTACTAATTTAATCACAGTTCATTGCTTTATGTTTATGATTAAATCTTATTTACTCCACTTTTCGAAGACATAGTTAAGCATGGGGTGTATTTTTCTTTTCTCTTCAAAAAATGACGAAATTAGGCCTTAGATTGTTTATCTTCTTCTTTCTATTGATTAATTTGACTGCAATGTGTATAGATAGTGTTAACAGTATTTGACGAAATTTTATGCTTTATTAGACAATGACCTGCTTATTTGTATATATATATATATATATATGTATAGGTGATCAAACTAATTTAGATAAATGAATGATTCTTCTCTCTGAAATTATATGCTTAGTATCAAATAGATTTCTGCTGATTTTACGCTTCACAATTATTTCATTTTTTTCACTTTGTTAAATTTCTGACAAGTTTGTGAATAACATGAAAGCCGTCTTCTGTGTGTGTATGTGTATACGTGTGTGTGTGTGTGTCTGTATGTTTGGTCGGCAGAAACTTGTCAGCAAATATCTTTGATTGTTATTGCTGATTGAGACAGTTTCAGATAACAGACATTGATTATCCAGGAAAATAAGATTGTTAGTAAATTCAGTCAAGAAATCATCTTTCATCAGTATGATCGGCCTATATTGCCTTTTAAATAGTAAAAAAATTCTTCAAAGTTTGTAGATAAATAAAATGAAAGAAATAAGGAACTATTTGACTTTAATGTTAATTTCATCACTCAGCTATATCAGTTGGATTACCATTAAAATTCAGGAGGCAGTTGACAGCTACTTTCTCCGAGTATGAGACTCTTCATAAGTACTCATCCATAGCCTAACCACAGACCACTTGGCTTCGTCCTAGTGTCAAAATGTCCAAAATGTTGACCTTGTAATCTGGAAAGTGAGTCCAGATGTCATCTTCATAACGGCTGGAGGACAAGATAGTAGAAACGTTTCAGGGCTGGATGATTTCAATTCATAGTATTAGCAGTAAGATATGATTTATGATGATGTAATTTATGTTCTTTTGGTAGACAAAACAGGATGTATTTGTCCGCAATGAAGTTTGTTGTTCTTGTCACACACTGGTTTTAATTCTTTTGAACCTCATGTCAAATATTTCAAAAAACCCAGATGTTTTCCTAAGATCCACGTTACTGATTACAACGGATTCTGATTTTTCCCATTATAGTTAGTATACTTTATACACTTGGTCATATGACGTTTACATACTAACTTAAGACTTACTCTTTTGTCAGTGTTCACAAAAAAGGAGGACGAATTTTAAATTTTCCGCCCCAAACTTTTCAGAATTGCATCAAGGTTACTAAATCTATTTAAACTCGTTATACTTGAATGGGATGCAACTGTTAACCCCTAGGATAGATAGGGTGTCGAAATTAGCACTTTTCCTCACAACTTCATATTTCTATACAAATTAAGAAATTAATGAACTGAGTATGAAGTACTCTGTTGAGTTGACAGTGTTTTTTGTTTACTAGCCAGATAGGAGTGATCCGAACACGAGACGACCGTTTAGTTTACGGTCAAGACAACCAGTGGCGTACCCAGTATGACTCAAATCAGAGAACCAAATCAGTTAAAACGACGCAAGCACTGCTGGTTGTTATGAGTGGTGTCCGATTACTCATGTCCATCTGTCAGTAGTACGTACCATTATGAATTCACCCTTACTTACTTGATTGCAATTTATGGTATCAAGCGATTCACATTTTGTGATATGAATAAGTTCTGTTTCCAAGGGAAACTGCAAGGAAATTTCACACCTCAAGCCGTGTAAGCTGTAAATAGTGCATTGGATTAACTTCAACTTTGCACAAAATATGATTATGCATGCTAATTTGTTTCAAAACATATTTAAAAGACTTTTGTCTTCAATTTAATTCCTCAGATTTATTGAGTTTAATTTCACTTGAAAGTCTGAATTCATTCCTAAGTTCTGAGTGATAAAGATAACAGACAATACTGTCGTCTGATTTGTTGAAGTTTACTTATAACTCTAAATCAAAATTGCCACTTACCTTTACAATTAAACGAATTCCATACGAGTTGTATACAATTTATCCATTGAAATCAAATTATATTGATAAAATGCTTCGTGTGTGTATGTTTTTGTGAAAAGTAGTTAAAAGTGACTTCCACGTTTGGTTTTTGTTTAATTTCCACCCTAGTAATACAAATATAGTTCTTGTCGTCAGTCATTAGCCATCAAAGATCTCAGTCCAGCAAACCAGTGAATATACAATTCCTCCTAGATTAGCACACTGTGGCATCGCGCAGTCTTAATCACGTATAGTTGTTAAGCTGATGTCTGCCAGATCAATATGACGTAAACACTAAGTGACATTTTATAGTAGTTTTCACAAACTTGCAGACTGATTCCCTATTTTAAAATTAATTGTTATAATCTCTTTATATCGTTCCACCTACTAGTGAATTCCTTTCATTCAACTGGTAAAGGACTTTTGAATGCGACTACAGTAATGAGGGTGGTTCAATGAAGTTTATTTACCAGTAAAATAATGTGTATATATCGTGTATTTTGTGAGTCAACTCTTTCATATCTGAATAAAGCAAGAACAACAGTTTTTTTTCAGAATAAAGTGGTGCCATCATTCATTTCATTGCCTTGTCATCAGCTGCTTACAGGCCAAAGTCATTATTAAATATATCTACAGAAACAATCTTAAAATACTTGCACAAAGTTCATTTTAAACAAAAATCTGTCAGTCACTATATGCATACAGTAATAATATATATGTATATATACATGTAATATTAAACACTATTCCGAACAGTAGTGACTATACACAATGGAAACTTTTGGCATTACGCATTCAGATGAAAGAGAGATGAAAATATCCAGTTACCAGGGCAAAGAAAGACTGATAACTGTTTTTTCTTCTGAACGCACAAATCAGGTTTTAAGCAGTTGAAGGAGATGGCTTCAACAAACTTGAGGAGGATTGAACTCTTTTGCCTATGGATAATTTTGAACGATTCTGCGACGTCCACGTAATGACCCGTGTCAAGGAGATGCCTGTTGATAGCAACGTTTAAAGCATTTGTTCCCTTTAGACACAAGCTTTTTGGTATATGTTCAAAAAACCGTAGATATGCCCTTCTTTCTGTTCTTTCAATGTAATTGCTCTCACAGATACATGTACATTTGTTTATACAGTTAAAGTTAACATGAGAAGAATATCTATCGATTTTTGATTTCACCAAAGAGCAAGTTGTTCGATAGACGGGGCCTAGCGTAGCTGCAGGATAGGCTTTGGCTGGTGGCATACACAGTCTTCTGTTGACCATTGCAGCAATATTTTCACCTTTATAATCAAATTGAATATATTTTGGCTTTTTCTCCATTAAGGGGAATAAATATATGAAATTTCTTTCATATGTCATATGCCATTAACCGAAAACACACGCTGTTAGCTTGATTGCTGTGTGTTTCCTCCTTGTAGTAGAATATATTTAAAAATTGTTTGAGTAAACATTAATAGATATCTTCAGCAACATTTTGGGTGATCAGATAAATTTCTCCAAATCAGTTTGCTATTTTTTAAACCTAGTGAATGGATTTTACTTAAAATGACAGTGACGTATCAATTAGTTTCATTGTCGGTTATCATAATCGTAAATTACTGCGGAGTTTTATTTTTCAAACACTGAACAGGCCATTGGTTTAGACATTCAGATAAGAATCATTCACAATGTCATGACAGTAAGAAATATTAATTCTTTGTTCTAATGCTTCTTACAATACTCGTATTACTAGAAAAATATTTATTGAAATACTACTAAATTATGCAGTATGATCTTTATTTGTAGACGGTAAACTGACAATACACTCACATCTATTAAATGGTACCTATTTATGATGGATAAACATTATGGCGAAAACCAACCAAAAGTGACTAATCTTTACTATCAAAATGCACCTGTAGATATGGAACTGTGATTATTATTATTATATCCTTTAATTCCTAGAGGAACATAGGGCTTCAGCTGCGCGTCTGCATTGTCTTCGGTTTTCTGCCAGTGTTTTCACCTCGCACGAAGTCTGCCCACACGCTTTCATCTCCTTTTCACATGACCTCCTCCAAATCACCCTTGCACCGACGATCAACTCTCCACTTCTTTTTCGGGCTCCCCTCGAGGGTTTGTCTAGTAATGTCACTTGATGGGTTCCTCAGAGTATGGCAAATCCATCTCCATTTCTTCCTGCCTATTTGTTTCACAATCGGTTCCTGGTTGGTTCACTCTCAGAGATCCCTATTGCTGATCTTTTCTGGCTGGCCATCTGATCTTGAGTATTGAGCGGAGACAACTGTTAATGAAGGTCTATAGTTTGTTGGAGATGCTCTTTATGACGCGCCAGGTCTCTGATCCGTATAGTAGCACTGACTGACTTCACATTGGAGTTGAAAATCCGGATGTTATTTTTGATGCTTAGTGCTGTTGATCTCCACACAGACTTAAGAGTAATGAAAGCTTGTCTTCCTTTTCCTATTCTGGCTTTGATATACTCTTCAGTACCGTCCGCCTGTAGTTGAAACGATGCTTCCCAGGTAGGTAGGTAGAGGAGGTCGTTTCTTTCAGGTTCCTCCCATCTATGCTGATTGTTGTCTGTTGTTGTTGTTGCTGTTGGTTTTGGCCAAGAATCTTCATCACCTCTGTTTTATATATGTTCGCCTGAAGTCCCTTCTATCTTTGATGCTTCTTGTATCATCTTGTTGCTTTTCACTTGCATATCTTCCACTTTGTGGGAAATCAGACAAATATCATCGGCGAAGTCCATATCCTCCAAGTTTTTTGTGTGAGTCCATTTTATGCCCGTTTCCTCATCTCCCGCTCGCTGTTTGTCGCATTATCCAATCTACTGCAATCAGGAAAATCATTGGTGATAGTAGACAGCCTTGTCTCACTCCTGTCCTCACTTCGAAGGATTCCGTAAGTTTCCCGTTGTGGATTACCTGGCATGCAGCAAATGACCTCTCGATCGACTCTGCGCTTTCGAAGGCCTTTTCAAAGCCGATGAAGTTGAGTGAGGTGGAGAGGTGACTGCCATTCCAAGCTTTGTTCAATGATGATCCGTAGAGTGGCGATTTCATCAATACATGACTTGTTTCTCCTGAATCGAGCCTGTTCCAGTCGAAGTTTTTCATCTAGGGCTTGTTTGATTCTATTCAGGATGATTCGGCTTAGCAATTCGCTTGGGATGGACAGGAGCGTTATTCCGCGCCAGTTTTTGCATTGACTTAAGTCTCCTCATTTTGGTAGTTTGAATAAGTATCCTTTCTTCCAATCCTCGTGTACTTTGGCCTTTTTCCACACCTTCTCCAGCAATCGCGTCATCATTTCCGCTGTTGTCTCTGCTGGGATTCCATCTAGTCCTGCTGCTTTTCCAGCTTTTAGCATCTTGATTGCATTCGGGACTTCTGATTTCGTCGGGGGATCGATATTCACTAGTAGTTCTGCTTCCCTTGTTGGCATTGTTGGAGGCGTTGTAGGTGGCGGTCGATTTTGAAGTGTTCAGCCCAGTGTTTTCTTTGCTTTACTTCTTTGGTGATTGACCTTCCATTGTCATCCTTTACTGGCTTGATCTGTGCCGAACGTTTGCCTGGTAGGTGCCTAGTTGTTTGGTATATGCTACTATGATACTTTCCGATTAGTCTCACCCTTCATTTCTGATCAATTAATTAAAGTATCAGTGGAACTCAAGTTGGTTATGGTACCTCTTTAGTTTCTATATTGACAAGAATTTACTAAATTACCCAGTGAATAAAACTCATGTCATTAAATCCTATTAGTTTTGTTTATATAACTGGAAGTTATACACTAGTTATATCCATTTTTCATGTGTACTTTAATCGCTATTAAGAACTATCAAAACAACTAATGTTAATTAATTATTGTTTAATCTAATAATACACATACAATTATTAATTTCTAAATTTAGTACAGTTATAACTGTTGATTACCAATGATAATAGTAGTTAAGTATTATTTTGTTTATATCAAAATCTTCGAAATCTTAGATGGTTTAACTGATTGTAACATTAATGTGTTTACCTTGTAGGGTTGATGCTAATCTGTATGTTTTCATTAACCATCCTTTGATCGTCACTCTTTTGCTTTATATACTTTTATATGCCTTATTTTAACACCATTCTGTTAGTTTCCAACAGTTAGTTCCCAGGGGTTTTCTTTTAAGTTTGTTCATGGACTGATATCACTCACAGAATAATTTAAGAACCAGTGAGTAGTGAACAGTTGTTTCTTCCTAGTTTACGAGCCTTCATCAGCATACACTCACGACCTCATCAGATGTTGATTCAGGAACCTTCAGGTTACCAGGCAAGCTTGTTGAGCATTCAACCACTTAGAATGAGACCCAACAACCCGTCAACTATCAGTTCTGTCAAACTGAACAAACTCGAAATAAATCATATCCTTACAAAATAACTCTTAAAGATCAGTCTAGTGCTTTCTAGTGACTGACTGCAGGATGAAGTGGGACTGAGTTCTAGCTGAAATTCGTGATCATTGGAGACCGTCAATTTGGATGTGAGGACAATTACTCGCTAAAAGCATTGACTGACTGTTACATTATATGTTGCAAATTCGCAGAAGTTAGTCTTGATGAACCACTGAATTGTCTTTCAGTGGGTGAATGTTATACGAGCACTTCCTATAACATGAAGGTCCTGGATTCTACCTTTGAAGACTTCCAAACAAGGACGAAGCAGCTATTCACTACCCCTTGATTTTCAGTGAATCTCTGATATTAAATAGTGATCGAACTAGAAATGCTCTATTTGTGTTTAATTTATCCTTCTGTAAAAATGTTAAGTGTCATG
Organism: Trichobilharzia regenti; assembly: GCA_944472135.2. Taxonomy (NCBI): domain Eukaryota; kingdom Metazoa; phylum Platyhelminthes; class Trematoda; order Strigeidida; family Schistosomatidae; genus Trichobilharzia; species Trichobilharzia regenti. Next base: position 53,067,851 of record OX235263.1, read on the forward strand.
ATAACTTGATTAACCAAATTACTTGAGTTGGAAATGTCACTACATTTTCGTTAGTACTGACCATTGCTTTCTCACCTATATCACTAAGAATGCAAAACAGCAGAAATAAGTTATCATTATCAGGAAGTGCCATTTACAGAATCAAAGAAACTGGTTTTCATAAATTTATATAAAACTAACCACATTAATGTCAGAAATCAAATACAAAGGATTGGATTACAAAAATGGTCTTATAAAAAATCAACTCGATTTAACACCTGTTTAAAAATATGCCTTATAAAACCAAAGGTACAGTAAAGGGAGGAATAAAGAAGAAGGATCTCATGAGTGAAACTGGCACAAAAGAACTCTAATATCGAAAAGTTTCCATTTATAAAGGCTGATTATTAACACAATTAAAGGGGGATATTTTTCAAAAGTTCATTTTCAGAAGAGATCACCAGGAAAATTGTGCGTCACACTGAATGAGTCATATGGGTACCATCCAATGAATCTGGTCCCATATAAAACCAAGCAGTGGTCAGTATTCATTCACTGGCCATAACATGAAAATAAGTAATAGTAGAGATTATCTTATATGCCTTCATATCTGTATATGTTGTATGCAATAAATAAGTATTCTTCGTCCAAACAATAAGTATAAATTATTTATCTAAACGTCTCATGAAACTGAAGACTAGCCAGTTACTCAATACGCTATTTCCTTCTTCTCCGTCTGTGCCAAATTTTCATTTTTTAATAATAATAATAATAATAAAATTCTGTTTTGCAAGTATAATGTAGATCAATAAAATATTTTGTGAAAACGGATACATTAACAGAGTAGTTTATATTGTTACACTTAGAACTGAAATTGAAATACTTAGTTCAAAAGGAGTGAGAGAGGTTTTTTCTGGAGTTGAAAACACAAACGAATCTCCTGAAAATTCCTTTGACAATAAAAAGCAATACAGGCATATATTTTTGGTCGGATTAAATTATCATTCGATAAAACTCTCAATTATGAAATTCTGTTACATTACGTTACATTCATGAAACGGTTACAAGAAATGTTTAAATAAATATGTTAACCGTCATTAAGATAAAATATTCCGTTAAACATCGAAATGTATGTCAGTAGTGTTTTGATATGAGTGAAGATAATAAACTTAAAGCCTTGTAGGTAATTTAAAAAATACCGTGAAATGCACACTGACAGTAGAAAACTCATTTAATGTACTGAGTGGGATAAAAGTACGGTACAGTTAAACAATAAGTAATAATTATGAACAGCAGAAAACGGTCAGAATTATAAAATGATTATCATACTTGAGAGCATTATATATATATAAATATATATATATATATATAATGGTGGCCACATTACAAACCTGACTGATAGAATTTAGTATGCACCAAAGAAAGGACTAGATACATCACACTAGTTACTAGTGTCCAATCAAAATATCCACTACAGTCCTACAGAAGGTCAATAGCGAGTTAGCCCGAATAGCTCAGTGATAACGTCTCTGACTGCAGCACTGGGTGGCGCGGGTTCAAATCTCAGAAGGGACATGCGTTTCTTCAAAATTGCAGATACGCCTTGCTGATGAGTGCCAACTAGCACGAAACTTAGATGAAGCCAATGCTTCCTGCCAATCACCTCGAACCATCTAATAACAATTTTGTAAATAATCAATTTTCTGTGTGATAGTATTTCTTATTTCTTTAAAATATTTGAACGTTTCTTTAAATGATTTTTACATAAGTAATGCATAATCAAGTTTCATCAGTAAGTACATATGCTAATTATAGTTGTATGTGGATATACAAACAATGATGACTAGTCCCAGTGGGATAACTCGTGCTAACACAAATCTGTCCTTACACTTAACAATACATAAACAAAGTTAAAGGCTTCCCTATTGCATTTTTAAGGTTGATGATAAGCAGGAAAGTAAATGAACCCGGATTTTGAATGTTCCACTAATAACAATGAAATCGATAAGGATTTACGTTCAAATAACCAGCCATTAATTATTGCTAAGGATCACATGAAAGGCTAAGCCTAGGGTGGGATCCGAATGAGAAACAACACAAGGGGCTTTCTAGAGTGTCACGAAGAGAATAAAGTTTATAGGTAAACGTAAATCCAAATAAAGCGGACAAAAGACAACAAGGTGAAATGGAAATGTACTGCTGAAACCCCATATTCCACTCGAAACCTAACTGAATTATTATAATAATAAACTGTCAGCCGACTTTTTTATTGTCATTATGATCTGATCAGCTCAGAATTAACACCTTAACTGCTGCACTCAAAGAAGCGACTTCAAATCAGCAAAAAGCAGTAATTATTTCAGAATTGAAATCAGTACCAAAATTCAAGTAACTTATATCCATAGGTTTCATACCATGGGGGCGAGGCGTTTGGAGTAAACACAGGAGTCAGACAGAGGTGCTTATTACCACCCACGATGATATTCCTAATTGTGGTGGACTGGATCATGCGTCAGACAGCGAGTGTGAAACGAGAAGACAGTGATATCCTGGACCGACGTGAAGAACCTAGAAGACCTGGATTTCGCGCGTGGATGATTTATGTTTCATGTCACTGTCACAAAATCGAAGACTTACAAGCGAAAACTGACAAACTGGTCGAAGAAGCAGCCGGTGAAGACAGGACTCCAGCTGAACATAGACAAGACGGAGGTTATGAAAATAACCAACAACAACAACAGCACCAACATCCAGAGCCAATCACCACCAACGGGAGGGATTTGAAAGGGGTTACTTCATTCACTTATCTAGCACTGAGCATTGTCTCAACTACAGCCAGTCGAAACGGGTGAGGATGTGAAATCGAGCGAGAATCGAGAAGGCGAGAAAGACACATATTCACCAGCCTGAAACCAATCTGGAAATCTTCGTCACTCATCATCGAAAACAAAATTCAGTCGGATTTTCAATACAAACAACGTCAAGTCAGTCAGTTCTTCTATACGGATCAGAAACTTGGTTGGCGGGTGACAAAGAATATTTCCAACAGCTAGTGGCAGACCTTTATCGACAACTGTCTTCGCTCTATACTGAATATCAGATGTCCGGGCCGGAAAGAATCACCAACGAGAAACTATGGCTGGTAACAAACAAATCAAGAACCAGTTGCTCGCCCAACAAATATGCAGGAGAAAGTGTAGATGGATTGAACACTCGCTCGCTGAGGTGGGCGCCGGGTGACATCGCGCGCGCATCAGGCCATTGCTCAAGTGGAACCAGGCCGAAAGGGAAGCGACGAGTGGGTCGTCGGTGCAAGGGTGACATGGAGGAGATCGTGTGAAGAGGAGTTGAAACAGAATGGACTGACTAACATGGATGCAGGTGAAAGGTACTGTAGCAGAAGACAGAAGGAAGTGGAGGGGGACGTGCAGTTGAAGCCGTATGTTCCACTAGGAACCCAAGGGAACAATAATAAGAATAATAATAATGCAGGATAATTAAAAAATACACAGACAACCTAGCTAATTGAACATTTATCCAGTAAGAAAAGAGATAATTCTTTCAATATCCAATAATAAAGTACAAGATTTAGAACTTTTAAAGTTCTTTAATTATGTGTTATTCAACATGTTTTCTTTTGAAAGCTTTAACAATCCACACGCATATGACAAAAAAACTGTTCGACTAAAATACATATTTCACTTTGTATACGTGAAAAAACCATGCATACTCTTAAAGCAACCTCAGGAACAAAATATTAAGAATAATAATAATATTTAACTTCCTGGTTATTTTATATAGTCATGTGCATTGTATAAAATCTACTGATATCAAAGTTTAAAACATATATTACAGAATTTATTTTATATCTTAATTTTATATAACTTGATAGAGGAATACATTCATTGTCTAACATGAACTAGCCAGTGTTTATACAGGGCATAATAACAATATATAATATTAGATAAACGAATAAAACATTTATCGGTTAGTGTAACTGACTGACTATTATGCCTACCTTTCTCGTAACCAAATATCAACTAGGAGAAAAAAAATGTAAAAAAGTTAGTCATTTTTTAAGTATTTAGAGTGAGTTCAAAATGCACAGTACATATTTGTATCTTAAGAATCTGTAAGCTGAAATGTTACATTGGAAAAATATTCTTTACTTATATCATAAAGTTGATTATACTTAGTAGAATAATGACTAGATAGGGATAGTGTGAAAAATATTTATATATATATATATATATATATATATTTATTTATTTATATTTAACAAAACAGAATACTGTAATGAGTTTGAAGGGAAAATTCACCATTCATTAGGAAGCGAGACACGCCCAACTGATGAGTCATGATTAGGATGTGAAGTGACTTGTGGATTCGCTGTACAAATCACCATCAACCAAGTAATATCGAAGTAGCCACAAGGTATTGTTGAAAAGTTTGTATTAGGAGCCTTTACGTCAACATTAAAGTCTGTGGAAATGAAGTTAAAACTAATTTCTAAAAACTAACAGTCATCCTGAAGTATAAAATAAGTGTTATAGATGCTCAATTCGTCACTATGTAAAAGAGGTGAATGAAACAGATAAATTTCACTGACTTTGAAAATAAATAAAAAAAAATTGTTTTCAAACTCTGAGGTGGTTATGTCATGACAGCTTTCTTCGAGAAGGAAAATTTTCGAAAACATTTGATTAAATGAATAGTTAATGCTCTGTACAAACGACAGATGTAATTTTGTGATAGTGAATATTTTTTCTTCAAAACATTTGCCTCATTAGCTTTATTGGCTGTTGATCTGCTGGAGTCTTGAAAATAAAAGTATGTAAAAGTCTTCATGAACTTTCCTCAACTAAGAAATAATCAAGAAAACCTATAGGTTGGAGCAAATACTTATACCAGTAACATCTGTTACGAAGTTGTTTTTAAAACAAGACCAGTATAAAATTAGATGATGAAGAATGATAAATCATATGAATAATGTGTCTAGTAACACGTTTGCTTATAAATAGAATGATATATATGCAGTCGCTATCATGTAGTGTCATAACTTTCCCCCAAAATACATTAGTTTCATTGAATGCCACTAGGATATTAATAAAGATGCAGCATTTCTGATGTAATAAGCCACATAAACTATCATGAAACAATGAAGGTGCAGTTTTATATTGTTTAACTCCAAAGCCTGCTACCTAGGCATGACTATCAAATAGCACTTACTAACATAGACTGAAAAGACTCGTTTATTGGAACTGGTGTATTTAAGGGTATGCTTTAACATCACTGCTTGCAATCGGAAGTGTTTTTAATCCCATTATTGTAGGAATAAAAGTTCAGGAAAATCGTTACCTTAGTGGAAGGCTTTCTTTTGAACAATTTCTCCACTTTATTAAATTTCTGTGCTTCTTTCCAAGACCTTTATTATATCATTTCAGGGAAGTCTTGTGTAAAACTTGTAAACATATTGCCTGTTGAGATTATGTCTACTGACAGCTTTTGCCACTTTATATGCAGTGTACTCTTTATCTGGAATATCAAGAAATGGATAGTTAAAGATTTTGAATACTAAGTTTGTCATGCTTTCAACAATATTGATCTGAAAATCAGTGAAAACAAGTGACGTGAAAAAATTAGATTCTCTTATATAATTGAAACAACCATTATTTAGAGAAGTAAAACTTTATCTACTCCCCAATAATTTTTAATATTTTTAAGTGCAGGCTTGCCAGCATTTAATTGATTTCAGTACTGATCACAAAATGACTTTAATAAAGGATTCAGTAATAATTAGGGAGTACTGGACATGTGTTCCATCTTTATATGGGAAGCTTCGGCACTGACTGATGGTCACACTATAAGCCACCTATTGGAAGAAGTTAAAACTAGATTCCGTCCCAGTAGCTAGACGGTCAACCACCTCACTTTCTAACTTGATGATCCTGGGTTCGCTCTTTGTGAGGTCAGGGGTGTGTACTGTGAGGAGTCCTAAACGAGGACAAAACATCTATCCAATACTTCCAGGTAATCAGTGGTTCTATAGATGAAATTAGTTCGAGATCAATGTTGAAGCTTTTAATAGTCAGTATTCCGATTCAGTTTCCACTACATGTACAATTAGCCAGTCCACTCCAAGTGAAACATACATTTCAAACAGCTAAATAAATGTTGTTTTTTTTATTTTATGTATCACTTCATCCAGTTAAGCATCCTTTTGTAGCTGATTAGAACCAGTATTTCGTCGTTGGATTATAAAGTGATTTCTTTGAAGAGGTGATCAATTTATCACTTTTCTAAGGTGTGTTTATTCATCTAGAGATTACCTGATGTTTTTCATATTTTGATTTGTATTTGTATCTAAGAGCCAGTAACAACACTGAGCAGCTTACATTGATATACGTCACTAGCTTATATAAGAGGTCATAAATAGTTGGAAAACGTTAGTTATATAATTCCTCCTTAATTAATTAGTTATTTGTACTAATTACTTAAAATCTTAAAAAAACATCATTAAATGCTACATGCAAAACATTTCCTGAACTAATAAAATCTGGAATTTGTAATTCTCACTATTTATTCGCGTTCTGTTTCCTTCTTTTCTTCCTAGTGATGCAGGATTACGTAAGAAATTTTTTTCAGCATTAGAAGATCTACGCATACATGGACCGCCTGGTTTATCCCGTCATCCTGGTGCTAGTCATATAACCTATCAGTGGGTTTGTGATACTTGGTTAAAGCATCATTTAGGCCTTGTGCAATTAATTCCATTATTTGCAATACGTCGTGTAGACGGTAGAATGTTGGCCAGCTTAATTTCTTATAAACGTGTTAAACATTCAGGTCATGGTAGACATCGTCATCATTCAAGTAAACGTAAAAGTAAACACACCGATGATAATTCTGATAACAATTTAAGCAATGTAGTCATCTCTAATCCTACTGATGATCACATCTCCCTCAAGAATTATTCTGAACAAAATCTCCTCAATGTGAAAACTAATAAAGTTATCAGCATCAACAGCAATAATGTTAATTCTAACTCCGTCGCATCAATTTCATCTAGAAACGGTACTAATAATACTCACCAAAATAGCAGTAATAATATTAATAATGTCGAATCCCCTGGATGTAATTGGCATGTATCCGGACGTAAAGAAATGTTGCATATTTTATTGGGTTTATCTTCTAAAGTCTCTTTATCATCGTCCAACAGTGGTGCAGATTTACCTATTGACTGTAAATATTCACTTGGTAAAAGAGAAGCGGAAAGTTTACGCGCAGCAGTTGAATTACTACATCATCATAACTTCAATGTAGAGGTAAGCACTTGGAATAAATGGAATGTATAAAAACATTTTCGATGTTTCAAGCCAAATGCTTCAAACAGTGACTGATTCAACCACTTTCTTTCTTTCGACTCTAGCCTTAAATCATTTAAAATTAAAGTGACAACTACAAAATAACCAGTTTTATTTCATACTGAAGAGTGAGTCAAAAATGTGAGAGGTACAGATAATAGTGACATTCCATTTTAATGAACATAAACACCGTCCTGATTCTTTGAAAGGACTGTTAAAGTTTCGTTTTTCTAGGTCTTCACTAGATTCACTTCATCTTTGTTCAAACTTAAATCGGAAAGGTAGGATACACCTTCATTAATCTGGAACCAGTTTGGAAATTGTCTGCACTCAGCATAAAGAACAAGATTCGAATCCTCAACACCATTGTTAAGTCAGTCACTTCTTCTTTATGATTGAGAAACTTGGTACTGGCATCATGAAAAGCTTTTCCAACAGGATGCAGGCTTCTTATAAACAGCTGACTCCTCTGACTCCATATTGAAGGTCACATTGCCAGAAAAAATTGGCAGGGTGAAACTATGGGAACAAACTAACCAAAAACCTATCGTTAACCAAATATGTAGGAGAAAATAGAGATGAACTAAGAATATGCCACTGAGGAGACCGTTGAAAGATATCGCCAGCCAGAGCCAGGCCCTCGAAAAGGAAGCTGAATGGAAATCGAAAAGTTCGGAGTAGGTCCATGGGTGACATGAAGAAGATTGTGTGAGGATGAGATGAGGAATTATGGGTAATCGTGGACACAGATGAAGAGTACTTCAGAAAATAGGACAAAGTGGGGATGTATTCTTGAAGCCCTGTGTTCCACTCGGAAATCAAGGAAACGATATAATAACAATATTCAAACTTATAGTAATCTTATGAATTTCTGAAGAGTAAATGAAATTCATTATTGCTTCTCGTGCTATTTCCTTAAATGACTTTGTTTTGAATCATAATTATCTGGGTAGTCATTTTTATGAGCTATAGCTGATTGATTTGAGTGTAAAACCTCCAGTCTTTAGGTAACATGTTTGAACCTTACTACAAATAGGTTGTCTCATTACCCCTCACACAGCAAATGTGAATTGTTTCCAACTGCATGATATTTCTTCTATATATTCTTCACATATCCACCAGTTTCACTGCTTCAGAATAAATGGGATTGGCGGGTAAAGTTAAAAGATTATTTTCCTAACGAAACATTCAACTTCATTCAACTTCAAACCGCAAGTAAATATGATCTAAGTGGTGTGAAATAGGAAAAATGATAACAGTCAATTAAATAATCTAAGACAGCCCTGAGTTGTTAGACTGTTATGAGAAATGAGGTGAAATAAACTTTGACTGTATCTCAGTTTAACTGCATATTAATTATACTACCATTCTTGGACGATGGACACATTATAGAGAACACTTATTTTGCAATTTCTCCAAGTTCAATGATTTATTTAATTAATTAATTCGGCTTCACCTAGGCAGACTTACCTAGACGTTGAAAAAAATTATTCTCCAATTATTACAGTCAATATGTTTTCAAATTATCATAAATCGTTTTATCTACGTTTGAGGCATCCTAAAGGGCATTAGCTGATTTTGATATAGTTCTCACAATCCATCTAAATCATGAGAACCATTAAAACGGTGTTGCGAATTGCATAATACATGCTGTCATTCACAGGCAGAACTTCATATTTAGAACTGCTCATTGAACACAAGTGGTGGCTGAATTCGTAATAACAAGCAAGTAAACTGTAGGGACAATGAATACATTCTGGTTAATGTTCAGAGTAAAGTTTTGGTCCTGGTGGTACAAAGAATTAGTCAAGACGTTTTCTGAAGTTTATCTATATAAAGACCACCTATGAGTTAAAGAACTAACGAAGATTTAAAAATCATTAAATATTTATTGGTGGCTACAAAAATAACTCATGAGCTGAGTTTGAAATCGTAGATTATTTAATCAACTCATCAGCTTTAGTATTAAATTTAGGCCTTGAACTGAAATAAACTGAAACCTACTGCATATGCACATCTTTACTACCATTTATTGGTTGCCTTTCCCATTAAACATCACCGAAGGTGAATTGTTCAATTTAACTGAAAGCCCATAAATCCATGTATTTCATTTTCTTCTTGCAATTGCTTGTTTTTACTACAGTCTATTGAGAAGATTCGTACTAGTTCAGACCCTGGTGAATTAGATCTTCTATACTGGACTAATGATCATATTACTAAATGGTTATGTGACCTAGGCTTAAAAGTAAGTTCTATTCTGTTTCCTGTCTATTACATATTTTCGTTGAAACCAAAAATTTTCATAATACAACATTAGTGATTATCCGACTCAAATCTTTTTTCAAAAGTTTGTTTGTAGGAGTCTGATTGATTTCAAGTTTGGCCACGGACTGGGATCAGTTACAGAACCCTTGGAAACCGGGGAGTACTAGGCAGCTGTTTATTTTTCTGCTTGGGACTCATCGGTATTCCGTACTCACTAGAAGAAGTGACCTGTGGTCTCCACTCGGTAGGAGTGATCACAATGGCTGTTGTCGCGCTGAAGTCACTAATTGATAGACGTCAGTATTCATGGGTTAGTCATTGAGTCGCTTCCCAGTGACTGAACTGTCTACGAACTGAATTTGTAACTAGTAGGTCCTGTGTTCGAAACCCGGTGACTACGTATTGCTAATGGGTCTGAAACTCGGAAGAAAAAGCTGTTCAGTGCTGTCTGGTTTTCAATGGCTCTCTAAATTATATTAACCCGTAATCAAGCATTAAATTTATTTACATTTCTACGTGTGTTTGCTTTTAACTCTGATAAGAATACATAAGCTATATATGTTACCAACATTTATGAAACTGAATATTATATAAATAAATCATAAGATCAACTTTCGAATCGATCATGCATTGCAGCAGGATTACACTAGATGTACTATTCCCTGATATACAAATCAATTTCTCTTTTAAATATCATTCAGACAGAAATACTACAAGATCTTATCATATGTAGTCAACTGATAATTCATTGGAGGATAATCACACTAGATCACACAATTGATCAGGTAAACAAAACAGTAGTAAATAATCGGTTTTCTGCATTTGTGTTAAATTAAAATGGGGGGTGGGTTGGGTAGGTTAAGTGTAAAAAGACAATCACACGCCTCCTTAGTTCAGAGGTGATTTTAAGGTTTAGTTGTTATACTTCACATTGATGAATAGCACACTGCTTTTTTGCTTTTCCAGTGATGAATAGATACATAAATATTCCATAAGGAAACAAATAAAACAATCTAATGAAAGTTAAGCATTCCTTTAATCTTTTATTGTATACTTCTTTTTACATTAAGAAAAATATTAGTTTGTATTAATTAGTCACTTAAACTATAAGTTGGCATTTGAATATTTCACACTTACAGTTTATATCTATCAATGAAAACACTGAATAGATATTTTTTCAGTTTACTATGTATTTCAGTGTTCTTGGTTGAATGACTGGATTAATTAGTACGTGCGGGGTGGTCAATAAAACAGTTATCCTGTATGCGTTGTGATTCACCAGTTAAATGCAAGACAAAGTCCTTCATGCTGGGGAAAACAAATGTACTGCAAACCACCAGACAATTCAGTTCAACATTACGTGTTTAATTTAAGGCACACACATTAACTGCATATTATTTACCACTTTGACGACATCAAACACTAGACCAGTAGGTGTCGACCGACAGATTTGAAAAAGAATAAATGCATAAGTCTGTGTAGAGAGATCAACAGCACTAAGCATCAAAAATAACATCCGGATTTTCAACCCAATGTGAAGTCAGTCAGTGCTACTATATTGATCAGAGACGTGACGCGTCATAAAGAGCATCTCCAACAAACTATAGACCTTCGTCAACAGCTGCCTTCGCTCAATACTCAAGATCAGATGGCCAGCCAGAAAAGATCAGCAATAGGGATCTCTGAGAGTGAACCAACCAGGAACCGATTGTGCAACAAATAGGCAGGGACAAATGGAGATGGATTGGCCATAATCTGAGGAACCCATCAAGTGACATTACTAGACAAACCCTCGAGGGGAGCCCGAAAAAGAAGTGGAGAGTTGGTCGTCCAAGGGGGACTTGGAGGACGTCGTGTGAAGAGGAGATGAAAGTATGTGGGCAGACTTGGGGCCAGGTTAAAACGTTGGCAGAAAACCGAACGCAATCGAGACGTGCAACTGAAGCCCTATGTTCCTCTAGGAATTAAAGGAAATAATAATAATTCATTCGAACATTTTCAAAGCATTATAAAAGCTTTCTGGTTCGTTTCTTTCATCCACAGCTTTGAAATTACACATAGAAGTAAATAACTATTTCCGGTAAACATAGTAAATCTTAAGGAACTTTCAGAATACTTATGGTCTCCCATTTAATGACATTTTATTCAGAGAATAGAGTTTATTACTGAAAATAAACTTCCTTTATCAAAGCATGTTTATTAACAGTTGTATGTATTTTATAATAAATATTCAGTAGCAAGCAGCACTTTGTAATCATTTAGTATGTTCAGTAGATAACAAGTTAATATTTACTTTTTGTCTTTTAGGATTTTACAAATGGAATTGAAGCAAGTGGTTTACACGGTGCATACATGGTACTTGATGCATCATTTGATTTTGATACTTTGATAAAACGACTTCGAATACCGACAAATATTGCAAATATGTGTAAATTACATGAACATTTACAACGTGTACTGAAACCAGCTAGGTAGGCAAAAATGTATAAGTTTTTCATATTCTGTTTTATTATTCATTTCACTGGGTTATGGAGTGAGGCATTGAGAGGTAATCTCCTATGTTGCCTATAATCAGATTCAACTTCCAGAAATACGGATGAAAATGTTAAATGCACACACGATCAAGAAAGCAAGACAGGTGTTCATCCCTTTGAGAACAGTGTGGAAATCTGCAGCATCTAGCACAAGGAACTAGATCTGATTTTTCAAAACTAATGCGCCTGTATGTGATTCAGAAGCTAGACCTATCATGTAAAGCAGTTCCGACGGGCTGCAAGCACTCATCAGACGTTGCTTTCGCTGATCTATTACTCAAAATAAGATGGATGACGGTAAGGAGTGTGTATCAAAGAACTCCAGCAGTGAGCTTGTTTGAAAACTAACCCCGAACAATTTCGTGGGAGGAAATACAGATGGACTGTGCATAATCTGAAAAGACTTTTAAGTGATGTCCACACACCAGGTCCAAATTAGGAAAGCAAATAGGAAGCAGCGGGGTGGGTCCGAGGGATACATGAAAGCACTATGTGAAGGTTGAATCAAAGTCAATGGGTGGAGAGAAGTCACTTAAGAATGATAAACATGTGCTGGTGAAGCCATATACTATCTCTCAGTATACAAGCGATGGGTAATAATAACAATAAAAGATTAGATTGATGATAAAACAATGGTGGTTAGGCTTAGATCCAATGGCAAATCAAGATTTGTTAAACCATTAACATGAGCCATGTGGTAAATTGCAGATTTTCTGGATATGGTCGTTGAGGTGTTAAAAAGAATTGGTTATTAGGATGAAATTGGTCACATCAGTGTAAATGCACCTAGTTTTTGACATATTCAAACTTTTCACTGACTTTTATCAACTTTATCTCTCACCCGTTATAAATTTTATTCAACATATCATTCTCTTTTTTTGGTGTTTGTGGGATAGAAATCTTAGATTAATGTACTTTGACGTATTGATGTCTGTTAGTTCGCGTTTCTGTTTCTATCACTGTTTCTTAGAATTTCTGTCCCATTGACAAAGGATTTCACATAAACTTTTATTTTTTCCATAGAGTACATACATATCAAATAAACTTATGTAACTGAAACAGTTGAAATCACGACATAAGAGATTTTAAAAACTGGTAGACTGTACCTACCACTTTTATTTATCTTTTGACAATCAATAAACTTGTCGATAAATAAATGCTTTTTGTTTAACAACTTTTTTGGCTCAGTCAGATGATGTAAATTTTGTTACGTCATTAGATTTATCTAACACTAGAGTTATGCCCACTTATTGGTCAAATAAAAATGTCTTATACTGGTCTGTTTTAAAATTTCATTTCATGCATATACAGCAAGGTTGCTTACAATTTCTTAGTTGCAAAGTGATATTTTTTTCAAATTCAAGGTTAATAATTAGTCATGAGTCCAGGCTTTGTTCTATAAAAATATGTTTATACACAGTAGAGAGTTTTCAGCGTGTTTTATTGCAATAGCAGTTACCTTTTGTTCAAGGTCTTCGAGTAAGGTAATGACTGATTATGAATTTTTTTCAAGTAATATTGTACAACTCGAAAGTTGATGCAATACTGCACAATATTTTTCCTCGAATCCCTTCAAAAACAAACTCATATCAATAGATTGATATCTACTTGAAAATGTTTTTGAGGATAGACTGCTATCCACGGAAGTAATTCAATGATTAAAACAAATGAACAGTAGTAAATGTAGTGACCAAATTTATACAAATATCGTCTGAACACAAGAAACTGATATCTACGTTTTACTGTATAGCCGACAAAACTTCGTCGAGACACGCGGTATCACGAAAATTTCCAAAGACAGGGAAAAGATTAATATTCTCCAAAATTTTAGCGGTTCTATTAAACAATAATAACATTAAACTCAAAATTAACTCAATTGTGGTTAGGGGTTCTAAATACAAACAAGTACAAGAATCATGCGCCAAGACCTCCTAGGTCAGAATGACGTTCGAAACAAACTCAGAAAAACTTATATCGTTAAACAACAACATTATAAATGTACACACAACCACAAAGAGAAGTATTACAACTAAAGATTAAACAAGGACAAATGCGATTAATAAAGATCAAAAATCAATATGTGGTGTGCAAATTTTAAATTAATGAAACACAGTTTAGTAATTGCAAAGTTAATTTTCAAGCATTGGTTTTGTAGGGATTTTGTTTGTGGTTAGAGAACCACTGGAAATCTTGGAGTACTGGACAGCTGCTTCACCCTAGTTTGAAACTCTTCATCAGTAAGCACTCACCGGGATCGAACCCAGGACCTTCTGGTTGTAAGGTGAGCTCGTAGACCATTGAGCCACTGGGAGCTCGCCTTGTAACCAGAAGGTCCTGGGTTCGATCCCGGTGAGTGCTTACTGATGAAGAGTTTCAAACTAGGGTGAAGCAGCTGTCCAGTACTCCTAGATTTTCCAGTGGTTCTCTAACCGATGTCAGCTCATGATGAAATCCTCCATGCAATTACAAAGTTAGCTGAAATGTCTAAATAAATATAAACATTATAAATATTTTTTCCAGAAGGGATTTTCAAAAACATTTGTCCATTACAATAAATATATTGTAATACATGTTCATGGATGAAAAAAATTTTGTAGTTCAGTAAATTAACCACGCCCCCAGTAAGTGAAAAGCATAATTATGAATATAACCAATAATTTACTTCTAATCTACTTGCATACCAGTAATTCATACTTCTAATAATGTTATAACCTAAACACACTTTCCAATGTTGCATACAAGAGATGTAGTTCATTATTCTTTACCATTTCTGAGAACAAACTAAGGTGGTGTATTTCTCAGTGTATTTGATATATGCTACAGGTCTACGTTGATACTTGAAATAATTGTAACTCGCATACTATATATTTGTATAGATTATGTGTTGACTAATAGATGACATCTAATGCATTATAAATCTTTCGCATAATATGAATGCAGCTTTTTAACTTTTTCGTTAAATTTTTTAGACTTATGAAATTAATTAAAATGAATTTATTATTTTACTGAAGAAAATTCAAATCAAAATTCTTTTTTGACAATCTGATAAGTTATATGCATACTTGTAAAATAGTTATAGAATTAAATTTACTTGTGTTAATTATACACTGAAAATAACGAAAATTATTATTGATATCAGATGGTTAGAGGTAATCAACAGGAAGGCTTCGACCTAAGTTTCGTGCTAGTTGGGACTCACCAGTCACCAAGCTATATCTGCAGCCTTGAAGAAACTCATGTCCCTTCTGAGATTATAACCAGAATCACTCAATGCTGCAGTCAGAGACGTTACCACTGAGTTATTCGAGACCACCATTGACCTGTAGGACTGTATTGGATACTTTCATTGGACATTATTTGGAACGTACGGCAAAGTGTCTAGTCCTTTGTTTGGTGTCGACTTAATTCTATCAGTTAAGTTTGCAATGTAGCCACCATGTTAGATGTTTCTCCATCACAGTGCATAGTGCTTACTGATAACGTCTGTGACTGCAGCACTGAGTGACGTGAGCTCGAATTTCAGAAGCGACATGAGTTCATTCGAGGTCACAGATACACATTGGTGACTAGTGAAACCTAAGCCACACTGGACTTCCTGCTAATTGCTTCCAACCAACTGATATGAACCACTTATAGTTCACAGTGATGGCGAGCCACCTAGAGTGCTGGCCACATCGCAAACTTGGCTGATAGAATTCAGTCTGCATCAAACAAAGGACTAGACACACTACACTATTTACTGACTAGTCTCCAATCGAAGTAGTATACTTCTTTATTTTAACTAAAAAGGGGTTGTTGGTTTCGTCTAGAAGAGTCGGTTAATGAAATTTTCAGTGAATGAATTGTACATTGAATGAAACTATCATTGACATTGTTAGCCTGTAGTTTACTGCAAAACAAAACATACGCTTTACTAGTAAGCAGTTTTGGTTTTACAATAACTAAATGAATAATATATTGTCTGGTGACTAGCTTATACACCAAATATTTGAAAGAAACTTGCCTGATTGCTATGGTTCCAATAGATTTAAAGATTAGCTGTCCTCTTGGGAACATTTTCTACAAAATCTATTAGAAACTTTATATAATTACAACTTTTCAATGTTAGGAACAGGAAATAATTTCATGTTTCCTCTCCTAGAAATAAAGGTCAATGCTTTTTATTTAGAAATTTAGTTATAACATTTTTTTAGGATATATTTTTGTCGATATTCTCTTTACCTATTTATGATTAGTCAACATAAATGTCTATTAACCTTTTCGAATTCTTCTCTTATTTGTCAGGTTAGTTATTTTCGCAAAGATATATATATACGCATTTTCGATATAATTTAGCGTAAATATCAGCATGCGTATATTTCAGTTAAATGTTGATTTAGGATGATAGGAGAATGTTGTTCACTTCATTTGATGCATTCTACCATTTATCAAAAACTTAGATCACTCACTGTTGTGAAACTACCCATACCTTTCGTTTCTATTTAGGCTGAAGTTTATTTTTTTCAGTGCCATTAGCAGGCATTATATGACAGTGTAACGTATGAAGTCGTCTACCATAGATAATTTTTTATTTTCTAGTCTCGGAGCCACTGAGGGCCAATGGCACTAGCCAGTTAGTGGTGGGGGGAGATTTAAAACCCATACTAATTGGATAAAAGTCAATGCTGTAGGCTACTGAACCACTAAAGTATTAAATATGCCAGTCAGTAACGTCTAGAGACGTCGTAATGTATATATGTGAACAACTCACCTACCTGCAACTGAAGATTCCCTCTTTTCTTTCCTTTTCTTAACTGAGCTCATTTCAGCTGACAGTAAATAAATAATGTGGTCACTGTTGGTCGTAAAAGCTACTGAAATACACAACTTTTTGGATTAAATGAAGAAGGAATCAGGGCATATACTGTAGTTTTTAACATCTGATTATTGAAAACTGATTGCCTTATTATTGTTCATTATCAATGTCAGTCATCTTATACAAGTCGATTCTTGACACTGTTGAGGTTCAACTTCTCAAGTGATATCAAAAAGTGTTATTTAGACTTAGTAAACATGCCATGTATAAAAGCAAATTTTGTTTCGAATTCTTTCACACACAAACTTATTTCCTCTGGCTATACATATAAACTGCGGTGTGCAGTATAGTTAAGAAACCAATAATCCCTGTGTTATTTATCTTCTATGAGAGAAATTTAAATAGAAACACCTTTTAAACCACACAACTTGACAACTTAATCAATAAATGTATGTAAGGGAATAAGTTTGCAGGTTATATAATATAATATATCCAAACTTCATAGTCAAGGACTGCTGAAAAGAATGAATAGGCATCTAATATGATGATTAGTATTCATTTTGCAATTGATAGTGTTCTTTGAGCTCCTTGGTTTAATTGTGGAGCTTTCATCGTCTTTCTGGACAACATCTTCAGCGCAGTATTTAGGATAAAGTATTCATTTTGTTCTGTATGTCATTTTATTTATATGTAAATTTTTTGTTCAACTACAATCATCGACCATTTTCACTCTTTTGCTATTTGTTTTTATTCCTACTCTGTAATCGAGACATATTTGTGAGCAATTCGTAGATTTTCTAGAAAATCACCTGTGACACAGGAATTTTAACAAAATTCAGAGTATAAAATACTCAGTAAAATGTTAAATCTGATTTCGAATGAAATGTAAACATAAAATATTTGACGGTTTATAGGAAAAACGAATTATTTTGTTAACAGTATATCGTAATCATTATCTGTATGGAAAGAATTTTCCTTTGACATTATTATTATTGTTCCCTTGGGTTCCTAGTGGAACATAGAGCTTCAGCTGCACGTCTCCACTTGCTTCTGTTTTCTGTTCTTCTTTTCACCTTAATCCATGTTAGCCCATACTGTTTCAACTCCTCTCTCTTCACACCATCTCCTCCATGTCACCCTTGCACCGGCGACCCACTCGCCGCTTCCTTTTCGGCCTGTTTTCACTCAAGGGATGGCCTGACGCGCGATTTCACCAACGGGCCTCCTCAGCGAGTGTCCAATCCATCACAATCCACTTTCTTCTGCATATTTGTTGGTTGGCGATTTCTTTTTGTTTCGTTTCTTCTCGTAGTTTCTTGTTGGTGATTCTTTCCGGCCCGAACATCTGATTTTCAGTATAGAGCGAAGACAGTTGTTGATAAAGGTCTGCAATAGTCTGTTGAAAATATTCTTTGTGACCCGCCAAGTTTCTGATCCATATAGAAGAACTGACTTGATGTTTGTATTGAGAATCCCAATCCTTTGACATTACTATGGTTTAATTATTTGAAAGTATAGGTAACATTTTTTAATGCGCAGCTTTCTTTGAGTTGTCTCAATCCAACCTAATCCAATCCAATCCAATACATTACTCATCGGATTATCCAGCTCTAATTTTATTTAGTTATTGAGATCATGAAATTTTTTGTCTGATAATTATTAATTTCAAGTGATTCTAACAATGATTTTGATTCATCATGTGATCTTGATGATGCAAATAACATGCATTGTTCGAGATGTGAAATGATCGATATCATTCATGGAGTTAACATTCAGTATAAATTACTTTCAAAGTTTGATTTAATTAACAAGGTCATAATGAGATATTCTTTTTTCATGATCAAACTGAGATATATATGCATCAGTTAAAGTTTATCATTTCATTTTGAAGCTACTTTTACAATCTTCTGATGAAAGTTATTCATTAAGATAAATAACAGATGAAGCTTTTATTATCTGCATTTTCTCTGTCACTTATGAGTCATGCAATTTAATGAAGTTTTTCACAAAATAAGACTGAATAAACTTTAACTATTACGTTATTATTCTAATCTCTTTCGGGCCGAAATCTGAGAGCATTCCTCTTCAGTCATACAGTATTCTCTCTCTCTAATACTTCGGCAAATGACAGCCACAATGCAAAAGCTTCTTAACCCTCTTTTTCCTGTTTTAAATAGGAAATTATACGTATGGTAAAGAAGTTTCAGTTTATTATACCTACTCTGTGTACACAGTATCCATATGAAATAGTAATCCACAATATATAATTCGGTGAGATATTGTTCCATCTGTAAAATCGCTAATAGTTTCGTACGCTCTAAACATATCTAGAGGTATATAGAAAGCCATTCGATTTCGGAGGACGTAAATAGATGGTTAAAACAAAAGTAAAACTGAGCTTATTTAAGTCACTAGACTCTTTAGAAAATTGGTTAACAATGATTTAAGCAGACTCCACTTTTCATTCCTCTAGTCTTCTGGTCTCACTGAACTTTCTTGTTCAGATCAGTAATATTAGTAGTGATTTAACTGTCTGAAGAATATAGAGTAATGTATTTCACGCTGAGTGTATTGACAACGATCAAGAGGTACATTCATTAAAGAAAGTTAATTTTTGATATTCCAATACGAACTTTAAATTTGAATCAAATTCCATATCATGATTTCTTTTAGAGTAATTCACTACACTCATAAGCTTTTAGACAAGATTCAGAATGCATTGAAGTCACTTTTAATTACTGAACAAATCATTTTTATTAGAAAGTCTGATTTTTGGGGAACAGTCAACATGTTCGACTTTTTACTTCTTGAGTTCATGTATTTGTTCATGAATTTAGTCGGATATTAGTTTCTGCTTAGTAGATCATGAATATTATCGAGTTCTTCATTCATTGTCTAATTTGAATAGATAACTCTAGCTCGGTGAACTAGACACCGAACTAGATTACGTTTGTACTGTGGAGGTACGAAGCTGAAGTAGTGAGTATATTCTGAATTGATTCAATGCCTACCTGAGATTTGATTAATCATAGATAAACTAATTATCTGTCATTCCATGTCATTATGATATGTTATTATTCCCTTGGGTTGTGAAATGAACATAGGGCTTCAACAACACATCTCCACTTTCTTCTGTCTTCTGCCGTCCTCTTCATCTGGATTCACGATTGTCTATAGTCTCTAGTCTCCTCTCTGCACGATCTCCTCCACGTCATTATATGACAGAGTTAATTTCTCTATACTTCAAGCACTGTTCCTAGCGAAAGTTCATAGTCCGTATTAAAAGTAATTTGTTTTAATTTCACTTTTTACTTTATTTACTTCTCTTAAAATAGTTTAGATTTACCTATAAATTGCTTTTCTATAGTTTGGTTTGTAAGGGTTAGAAAATTGTTCTGATGCTCGCTAGTGACTTGCTACAGGATGGAGTTTCCTGAGTTCTAGTGAGAAGTCGTGACCAGTGAAGTCCAGTTAGATGTCACGTGTGTGGATGGATGTCCCACCAACGACAATGGTTAGGGTCGCGCTAAATCACGAATTGGTAGAAGTGAGAATTCATGAGCCATTGAATCGGGCCCCAAGGGCTGAATGGTATACGAGCTTGCCTTGTAACCGGAAGGTCCTGGGTTCGAATCCCAGTGGGTGCGTACTGCCAATGATTCCCAAACTAGGATGAAACAGCAGCTATCCAGTACTTCCTGGTTTTCAATGTTCCTCTAACTGAAATCAATCCGTGATCAACTCGTAAAAATATAAATTGCTTAACAAAATTCGTCTGTTGCATTGATTAGGTGGCAGTTCAACACTTCGATTTCATAAGCCTAATTATGCGACTAAGTTTAACAAGTATCCATTAAATTTGTCCGATTTTGTAAATTTGTTTGACTCATTTGACTGAAAAGTGTTCCTTTTTCCTTTCGTGAGAATTTCTATCTTAATAATAATGTAATCTACTTGTTTTATTTATGCCCACTGTTTCTCAAAATCGATCAGTATCCGTAATCACGTATATGTAAAATTGGCCAGTAAAAAACAAATAAACTAATCAGGGAGTTAAGATTCAGTCAGACCCAAACACATGCACATTTAAGCATACATATACACCCACACTCACAAACACACACCTGTAAATATACATATCTGTCTGCTTACTATCCTATTCATGACGGTAAATGATGAGTAGATAGGTCGGATAGAGAAAATGATTATTTACTTTACGCATTCATAAAATATATATAAAAATAAAGTCTATGGAAGTTTTCCCGAAAAGAATAATTTTCTGTTATCTATTGATTGGTTCTTTTTTTCTCTTTTTCTCTTCTACTACACTAATCGACTGTCATTTCGTGATGAGACTCATATCGTATATTGTTGTATGTGTATTACCCGAATATAATAGCAATAAACATATGAACAGCTTTATTTTAGACAGTATGTTTATGCACACTGAAGAATTCTTGGTATATTTTATTGAAAGACATTTTATTTTTCGCACAGGGTCTTCAAATAAAGCAGTATTCCACAGTTCATAATGTGATGCAGTGATGTTCACTCCGAAGCAAGATCCTATCACGTACGATACTTTTGTCAACTGTGTTCGATAAATGAACAGCGACTGAATGTAAATGACTTGTTGCTAGGTTATTCAAATACCTTAGAATAAATGTAATCCAAACACTAGTTTACTCATAATCTTATGTTTTAGTAACCTACCGGCTACTTTCAGTTATGAACACCTGTAGGCGGGACACAGAAATAGAGAATGGCTTATACACTATGTCTGCCGGTAATTTAAGCAGACGGTTTTAAAAACATTACTATAACTTATCACAGTGTCAAGTAGTTTTTGAGTAATAACCTTCAAAAATATAGAACTCTAGTTAGTTTATGCATACAAACTTGTGCATTGTGAACTTCCCCGGAAATTAGTGGCCTATTAATTTTAATATCTTGATACAGTAAACTGTAAAATGAATATCCCCAGATCTACGTCTTCAGCTAACCTCAGACATTTGCATCTTGATTAGTCAGAGAGTTTTCTCTCACGCAGAACGTAGACTGGAAAATTCACAAATTAGGTAGTTACTGTTATCCTCAACTAGCATGTAGTTTTCTACACTGAGAAGATATCACTTTTTTAATTTTTGTCAGCATAGTCTTGTACATCGCTGTGTATCCTTGACAACACAAAGCTTTGCCAACCAACCGAAGACTTCCGTTGTGTTTTAGTATAACAACAGCCAATAAAGTAATCACTATTAGGAAATAGACTGTCTAATGAGGCGACAGATATCATTGATTAAAATTGTAAAATCTTCAACCACCCATTATTACTGAAGCTTGTAAGACTACAAGACTATACCTTGTTTACCTTCGTCGTGCCGAGTGGGATATGACGGATCGGGTGTGTCCAGTGGTCGCGCTATATAGTGAATTGGCAGAAGCCGGAATTCATGGGTCATCGAATCCGCTCCTAGTAGCTTAATAGTCTGTAAGCTTGCCTAATAACTAGAAGGTCCTTGGGTTCAAACCCTGGCGGTGGGTGGGCTCTGTGAAGAGTCTCAAACTAGGACAAAACGGCTGTCTAGTACTTCCAAGTTTTCCAACGGTTCTCTTACCGATGTCAGCTCATGATGAAATCCTGTAACCAATCAAATCCCTTCAAACCAACACTTGCCCATAAATATATAGTGAATGCATCATAGTTTCAATTCATGTGTTTGACTTTTCCCTTCGTTATCACTCAAGTTAGTTAAATGTCAAGATTTTCATCTTCTATGTTGCTATTCTAATGATAATACAAGGTACATTTCAAACAGTATAGGTTTATTAAATGATACAGTATTGATCAGTAAGGAAAGGTAAGATGAGTACTGATAGCTGAGAAAAATTTCATTGGTTACTATCTAACTAATGTAACTGTATGCTAGTTATATTAATTATATAATTTCAACAATCAAATAATATTGGTTTTCATATATTTTGATGGAAAGAAAAGCAAGCTTACTTATTGTTTAACTCTCTTATCAAGTAGCAGAGTGCTTCAAGAAAGCGTCCCGAAAGTAAATTTACGCCATATCTAGTGGTTATAAAGTTACTCAATCTTTAGCCATTAGTTCCGTTAACCAAAAATGATTTAAAACAATTGAGTGTTCCTTTTGTGTACTGAAAGAGAAATTAGGTAACCTATCATGGACATTAACAAAATCTGCGATATTTTTCAGTTTAAAAAATTAAAGTGTACACAATGGAGTCAAAACATTTAACTAATCTTAGACCAAGCATACCTGTAAATTAAAAGTACAACTAGTGAATAATGTTTTTTTTGTGTATCTGTGCGAGGCGATAAGCATATTGAACTTTTGTTTAGGTTCTCAATACTTGGTTCTATCCGTCTCTTACTGTCTGTTATTTCCTTCTGCATTTTGTGCGTCAATGTCATCCCATAAAATAATTATCCTCATCAGCTGGGTTGAAGAAATATCATAAAATCTAGGTTAAATTACCAATAAATCTGATGAATTACCGTACAAATATTAATGATCTTATAAAATTTTAAAAATGTAGTTTATTTTCATTTTACTTGTAAAATCCTATTTCTCTATGTCGAGGAAGTCAACTAGACATAATACTCATCTCTTTTCAGCAAGTACCACATGGTGGGATCAAAAATACAATTTAAATAATATAGAATTACTTCGACTCCCATGAAACTCATAACTTTCACCTATATGCTTGTTAAGTAGTTCCTTATAATCCTTACTTATTGGGTAATATACATGGTTCATCTTAAATACACAACGTCCTTTCTTACAAAGAATCATTATCATTATATGACAGATGACAATATTAGTGTAATACATAATAATTTAAGCTAAGATTAACATTTTTGATTAGCCAAAGTATGTTATCGCTGTGTTTTTGAATATATTCTTTAGTAATTTTACTTCATTTGCATGAATAATTTATTTAATACTTCTGAGACTAGTTTTACTTTCCTGACCAAACATTAAACCTCTAGGGTTAAGAGACTTTTTTCAAATATTATTTTCATATTTCGTTCATGTATGAGTAATTCAAAAAGAAACTATGGGAACAAACAAAACAAGAACCAATCGCCAACTAACAAATATGCAGGAGAAAGTGGAGACGGATTGGATACTCGCTGAGGAGGCCGGTTGGTGACATTGCACGTCAGGCCATAGCTCGAGTGAAACCAGGCCGAAATGGAAGCGGCGAGTGGGTCGTCGGTGCACCGGTGACATTGAGGAGATGGTGTGAAGAGGAGCTGAAAGAGTATGGAGTAACATGGATAGAGGTGAAAAGTACAGCAGCAGAAGACAGAAGGAAGTGGAGGGGGACGTGCAGTTGAAGCCGTATGTTCCACTATGAACCCAAGAGAACAATAACAACAATAATAAATAAAGATTACGAGAGCCAGAATCAACCGAGGAACAGAATGAAAAGACTAGTCTGTTTCGCAGACGTGCTTGTAACATAAGATGAAAAGTCAGCGACAATTAAACAAAACAAAAAAGGTTTGATTTCAATGTCATCCGCAAACTTTATGATACTTTGAATTTCTATAGTTTGGCTTTGTAAGGATTAGTTACGTTTTACGAGTTGATCACGGATTGATATCAGTTAGAGAACCATTGAAAACTAGGGAGTACTGGACAGCTGCTGTTTCATCCTAATTTGGGAATCATCGGCAGTACGCACCCACTGGGATTCGAACCCGGAACCTTCCGGTTACAAGGCAAGCTCGTATACCATTCAGCCCTTGGGGCCCGATTCAATGGCTCATGAATTCTCACTTCTACCACATCGTGATTTAGCGCGACCCTAACCATTGTCGTTGGTGGGACATCCATCCACACACGTGACAATTAGTAGAAGTTAGAATTCATAAGCCACTGAGTTTGTCCCAGTGGCTAAATGGTATACGAGCTTGCCTTGTAACTGGAAGGTCCCGGGTTCGAATCCCAGTGGGTGCGTACTGCCGATGATTCCCAAACTAGGATGAAACAGCAGCTGTCCATTACTCCCTGGTTTTCAATGGTTCTCTAACTGATATCACTACTTTGAATTCTTTTTACAGTCGTTTTATTTCCATTTCGCAATTATCAGTGAGATGAGTACAACTTGAAAAAAATGAGAATAATTTATGCCAACTACATACATTCGAGAGAAAAAAAATATGGTTTGTTTGAGTGAAAACAATTTTTCACTTGCCATTTTCTCTTTATTGAGATCTCCATGTAGTCCGTTATTCTCTTCCTTATATGTACAACTATGCACTGGACGAACATTGTTTAGGTTTCATCTTACCGTATATGCGCAGCTATTTTGCAGTAATAATATATAGAATATTTATTTGAAAATGAATTCGAGACAACTAATCAATAAGATAGTGTTTCCATGCAGTGCTACAGTGTTGTATTGTTCATATACATATATGTTTATATAAACAATGGATTAAAGTGTTAATTCAAACCAATGGATGAGAAGTATTCACTCAACCATTCGCTTATGCATTCAGTTACTTGTTTGATTATTTATCTACTGATGTATACATTTCATACTAAGGATGCTAATAATGTTAATGATGAGATTATGATGGTTTTATTATATGTTAGGTGTCAATCTATGTAATTTGTACAGCCTTATAAATGTTCAACACATGTGTGTGTATTAAAGTTCTGCTTACACTTTGAATTCAAGAATATATGTCTAGGGTATTTGGCTACACGTTCCATTATTTTGTCTGACGAGTAGTTTTTAGGTTCTCTTAGTTTATTATAAATCTCTAGTCTTTGTGATGTTTTACATAAAAGAAAATAGTATCTTCGAGTTATTAAGTATTTCAAACAGATCACCTTTATTCAAGTATTGGTTTGTAAGGATTTGGTTGATTGGTTACAGGATTTCATCATGAGCTGACACTGGTTAGAGAACCACTGAATATCAACGAGATGCCCACTGGCTACTGGCCCTATTCAAGTAGGTAGTTACCTGGGGTTCCAGTGGGAAGTCGTGACCAGTAGGGTGCAGCAGAAATACTCGCCGAAGACATTTTCTAGGGGTCGCGCTATGTCGTGAATTGGCAGAAGTTAGAATTCATAGGCCGTTGGATTAGGTCTCAGTGGCTTAATGGTATACGAGCTTGCCTTGTAATCAGAAGGTCCTAGATTTCAACCCCGGTGGGTGCGTACTGATGAGGAGTCCCAAACCAGGACGAAACAGCTGTCCAGTACTCCCGGTTTGTTTTCCAATAGTTCTCTAAACAATGTCAGCTCATGATGAAATCCTGTAAACAGATTACCTTTATTTTTACATAATTTCGGTAGATGATTTTACAACGATAATAATTCTACAGTAATCAAGATGAATTACCTTTACAGGAAAGTTACAATGTTTTCAACACCAGTAATAACCAATGTTAATGTGCATCAGAAACACGCCCTCCATCTGGTTGTCAACACCAAAGTACATGACTCAGACCAACAGTCAATGACTTCGTGAATTGATGCTAAGTTTTTGTCCAACCACTCATAATTTGTTTTCAGTCATATTGTACTCCTTATCGAGAAAAGCAACAGCTATATTTACGTTACTTGTATTCTGACAACCTAAGACACTCTAGATTTAAAACCTAATCGACTTGCTTACCTTCTTTGCTCAAGAGTCAATGTCCATACTTCATGATATTCACATCTGTTCAATAGCATAGAAGTTTATTTGCTGTTTTACACACAAATAAACTCATTTAATTTCGTTAATATGTAGCTCAATTTCATAATAATTACAAAACTCTTGAGTGAATACTTCGTGTTTTTAAGCGCATCAAAAGACTGAATTATTGAGTTCTCTTTGGTGACCAAGTTTCCAGTAAACATAAAGAAACACTCTATACTGAACAGTAGCTTTAAAGACCAGACATTTTACATTTTTCCCTTTCCTAATAACGACTATGGCGACTGAATAATTTTAAGATTAGGCAGGAAATTTCTCGGGGGAAAAAGATATAGGTCACTGGGTAAAACAACAGTTTTACGGGCATTCAAGTCATTTTATTTACACATTTTTTCTGTTAAAATAATAAGCCTTCTGAAAATATTATTCAAAACATAATAAATTACAAGAATGAATCAGTATTATCTAGAAAAATGAATGATGTGTATACTTGGAAGTGCTTCAAAGGAGAGAAGAAAATTCTAGACATGAAAATTTAAAAACACCACTAAAACCTATTTTTGTGTAGTAATTAGCTATTTTAATTCTCTAATTTAATGCATTTAAATATACTACTTAAAGATTTAGTAGTTGAGATTAATAGATAATCTAACTTGACTAAATACTAAACACTCCTACAACTGAGTCAAATGACGTCTTTCCAGTGAACGCAAGTGTATTACAATGAAGGTATTCTTTCTTAGATTTCAGCTTAAATTGTCCGTGTGTATAGTAAAAGAAATATGTGGTAAAATATCAAATTAGTTAGTTATCGTGCAATGATTTTGTTTTGATCACTTGTTGTATAACTTGGATATTGACAGTTGCTTTTTTTCACATTACAATTCTTTGGAATGAATTCCTGCATATCTAAGAACGATTGTAGCTCATATTAGTTTTATGCAAACCTTGCGTACATCAATCATATTTTGAAATTTTTTTCTCTACTCGTTTATTTTGGCATGAATATTCTTTTTGTATAATATATCTATTTATCAAAACAATCTACTATTTTCTATGCAACATGCAAAAGTGAGATAAAGGAATAGTTAGTGAAGTAGGATAACATGAACCAATTAGACTATTTCATCACTTCCCGTCAATTGCAATATAATGGAAAACATTTGCAACTAATAGTGTTCTCTGAGCTGATTGGCTTAGTTGTGCAGCTTTCGTCGTCCTTCTGGACAACATCTTCAGCGCAATATTTAGCATTATATTTAATATAAAGCTAAATATTGCGCTGAAGATGTTGTCCAGAAGGACGACGAAAGCTCCGCAACTCAGCCAACCAGCTCAGAGAACACTATTAACTGCAAATCGTCCACCTGAGCTACAAATCTTCTCTATTATTTCATAATGGAAAACATTATTAGTTAATACATTGAAGTGAAGTAGAACTCAAGTGACTCAGCGACAATAAGTTAATAAACAGGGTGAAGCTGGTCAGTTTAGTAGTGAAGTGATAATATTGGGTGCCTTAGAATGAAAGTGATAACAGGCAAATACACTTACAAAATTGATGTAAGCTACTTAACTGTGAAGCTGAGCTGTGTATAACGCCTAAGTCGACTTAGGAAACTTCGTTAAAGTGTAACAAACTTGGGAAATGGCTAAAAGACCAAAAGATCTACAAATTGAGCTAAACATTTTTTGAACCTTGGTGAATGCTAGAAGTAGGCTTGGAATGGTTTATGTTAAAACTTATTGTAAAGAATGTCTTTAGTTAAAGCAAAATATTTCAGTGGAATTGGTCAAGTTAATATAATAGCAACACTCGGGTGTAGTGGTACAGTATAATTCCGTATTAGCCTGTTTGTTTATTAAAGTATACTTTGCCAAAGTACTATTCAGTGGATGAAATTTTGAGCACAATTTCCTACTCACAGTCATGTCTTATCACTTTGAGTTGGTCATGAAAATAATGTATCACTGCGTACAAAGTAAATACAAATTACATTATCAGAATAGATAGAAATTAAGCAGCAAAACATCTCCACCATTTGTGTTTTGATTGAACTAGTAATCATCTCTGCCATATTTGCTAACCAAAGAGTTTAACAGCACTTTTGAAATACTCAATCTCTTAAACCTTGACCTCTTGAGAAATATTCATAATATCTGCTATGAGCCTTTATCCTATTCACCTGATTTAACACGTATGTTGATGTACAAAGACAAATGAATCAGCTAGTGAACTGACTGAAGGAGGGAGATAGCTTCGCTTCATGACATGTCCCTACTAATGTAGTATGACGTTACCAACAACGTTTCACTAAATGTTAAATGTTCTACTCTGATTTTATTTATCTGTTTTCTTCCAAACATCATCCTATAGGCA
Source organism: Trichobilharzia regenti (assembly GCA_944472135.2). Classification (NCBI taxonomy): domain Eukaryota; kingdom Metazoa; phylum Platyhelminthes; class Trematoda; order Strigeidida; family Schistosomatidae; genus Trichobilharzia; species Trichobilharzia regenti. Next base: position 53,096,864 of record OX235263.1, read on the forward strand.
TATTATCTTCGAAAAAACAAATTGTATTTTTATTAGTGCACGTGCTTTTTTCTCTTCAATGCTGAATTTTGTTTTCAATGGTATATATTTTATCAGCAGTCAATTATCTTCATTGTATTCGTTTCACAGACAATCTCTTCACACTTTTCTATACTTCGATGTAGATTTATGAGTATAAAGTCGAAAATACTTGTAAACTTTTCAAAAATTTATTGTCAAGACAAATAGCTAATGATTAATATCTGTCGGTAATCATTATTTTTCATTACAAAATGCAGATAGACTATTTCACTGATAGTCATAATAATATTAATAATCTCAACTCAGTTATATATATTTCGACGTTTGTATACCTTGTAAAGTCTAACATAGTGAATAAATATTTTCAGACTAAGAAAAGACTGATTTCATCAGGTACTACCAGACTAAACGATATATATGTATGCTTATATGTGTATAAATGTGCATCCACTTACATACAAACACCTTTCAAGTGTAGATGTATTCAAAATTTAGGTGTTCAACGATCATGAGACCATTTTGTGTACCGCTGTTTGAATTATTTACTGTAAAAATGATATACGTTTGTTATCTGATTTATATAATTAATCACTTTATTATTATTATTAATAATATTAGTAATAACTATAAAAATATGTACACATCTTGAATTAATAATATTCCGTATTCTTTTCCTTTAAAGAATTCGTGAAGGAATATCTATGAAACAGTGAGTTAATTATTGACTATGCCTAATTCACTTAAATTAAATTCTCAGAATGCCTTTTATTATTCTCCATTGTTTTTTTGTTTGACTTTGTTTTAAGCAAGTCTATTGAGAAGCATTACTTTTCTTCTCAGTATTCATAATTAATATATGACCCTTTTTTGTGGAGACAGTGGATATGTACAGACAATACAACAAAGGGTTGTGTTATTATTATTCTTATTACTACTCTTATACAAGACATGTTAATGTTAACATATTGTCTATCTAGTAAAAAGGGAAATAAATCCACAAACAAAGATCATGCTTATTAGCCTATAATTACTCTGAATTCGATTTTAATACTTTATAATGCAAAAACATCTTCAAAAATCTGTATATATGTTATTCATTGATAACTGAAGTATCAGGCTAGACCACAGATTGATGTCAGTTACAGAGGAATTGAAAATCGAGGAGTGGTGGACAGCTGTTTCATCCTAGCTCGAGATCCATCTGCAGTACGCACCCCCTCAATTTCAAACCGGGACATTGCGGTTACAATGCAATTTCGTATACCACTCAACCACGGGGATCCCATTCAATGACCCATGAATCCTAACTCCTGCTAGTTTGGAGCGAGGATGGATTTCCTACCGATGACATTGGTTGGGGGGTCACGCTAAAATCACGAATCACTGGAAGTTAGAATTCATAGGCCATTGAATTAGGTCACATTGGATGAGTGATATACGACTTTGCATTGTAACTGGAAGGTCCCAGGTTTGAGACCGAGTGGGTACGTACTGCAGACGAATCCCGAACTAGGATGAAACAGCTGTCCAGTACTCTTAGGTTTTCAATTTTTCCCTGACTGATATCAATCTGTGGTCTAATCTGAAAAAAAATAGATTCCCTACAAACTAATTCACGAAAGGTTAATAAATGTTTGTAAAGTACTTCTTTTTTATATAAATAAACAGTTATTAAGTTGAACTTATCCAGTGAGACTTTAGTTTCTAACATGGTTACATGGACTACAAAAAGTGATTTTCATACATTAATCATACAGCTTGTTATGCTGAATGAAGCTGCTCAGACTAATAAACTATTGACTTATGATGAGCAGCGTGGCTTAAGTAGAGTCTTCAATAGCTTTCCATTCCAATATTGTTCATTTGCTTAAAGAATATGAAATTTAGTAGGACACCTAATATTCTCTGTGTGTTGCATTAAAGTAATAGTTTTCATTATTTCTCATGGTAAAGTAATACTGTTCACCTGTCTACAGGTAAAACCTGTGGGTTTTATGGATGAGTGCATTTGTTAATAGCAGAACAATGTCAAATGATGTAAAATACTAGCCCACCCTTCATGTATCAGTGAAATTTCATTTAAAAAATACATGGGATATTATAAAATGTCAGTGATTAAGCTTTCTGCATTCCAGTGAATGAGATAATGCTGACGTGTAGAAGAGTAGGAAAAGTAATTCACTGGAAATAGTCCAGTTAAGCCGCAAAATATAGGTACTTACTATATTTTGATGGTGACGAGCAGAATGCCATTAAATGTTCTAAAATAATGACTAACAGTAGCATACTTTACACTCAGAACTAAGGCCAAGTATGTTCTGTATCACTTCAATGTCCACATGGAGCTTTTTATCATTTAAATGTTCCAGTTATTTTTTTAATTACACAACAATAGTTTGATTGTAAAGGCGAATCTAATTAACTTATTATGGCTTAAAAGCATCTCCTTAGAGGTAAATAATTATCCTCCGATAACCCTATGCAGACTAACGTACTTAAAACTTAATTTACTACATATGCTATGATGGTCCTTGTTAATTGTATCTGTATACAACCACCCGAAAAGTCAGTTATATCTTTCACTTATAACTGCAAGTTACTATTAACTTATGAGTTGGATTAGGCTTTCTTTTGTTGACTTCGTTTGAGATATTATACTATTCGCTGCTAATATTATTATATAATAAACAACAGTCTTTTTCTATAACTATTCTTTGTTCCTCATGCACTGCTCAGTGAAGATACATGTAGTTTTATGTTATCATTTGCTATAGGTAAGTTAGATGCTCACTAAAATCATGTCAGCAGTTACGCAGTGAAACTTTACTTTCATCGAAGATCATTTCATGAAACAACACAAGTTTTGGGAGTGAGGTCAATAAAAATAAGTGAGCACTAGTCAGCTGTTTTATCCTAATTCGGGACTCTTCAGCAGTGAGCACTCACAATTTTGATAAGAGTCTAACCATCGACCATCAGGTTAGTGATACCAGCTACTTAGGCTGGAATTCAATGACGCATGTATAGAAACTTCTGTCAGCCTAACTGACTGTTTATCACCGGGTAAAAAATACATAAAACCTTTCTGTTCCTAACCAGTATAAATCATGAGACCAATATCTTTTTCTTGAATTCCTTATATTTCGGTATTGAATAACAAAATCCCAAGTCTCTAAGAGAACAATATGTGTTTTGTGCCGATAAAAACGTATATGAGCTATACCCTGATGAAATAATGCTTCCTACCTATAAATGCCAAATATTTAGCACCAAAATAATTCAGAAATGAGAGATAGATAGGTGTTGGGCGAATTTTATGGTAAAAGGATTTCTCTTCTTGATATTTCAATTTTTCTCGATTTTTAGAGGTGAAAATGAATAAACGTGGATAAATCATTCATAACAAAGTGAAGTATTTGTTTAAAATCGATAAAATACAGTAGAATTAAGCAAAAAAGAACGAACTGTTGCCTATGGCAAATGAAACTTTATTCATCCTCTATATTAAACGGAAATAAGATGAGATTTTTCCCCAATGGAGGTAGATGTTGTTTCACTTGGGTAAGAAGCATAAAAATGACATTATTTTACAATTTCAACTATGAATAGTAATCATAAAGAGGTGAAGAAAGTGCTTAGAGAACAAGTGAATAACCATTAACTTAGTAGTGAACTGCTTAGCATTTTGAATGCGATCAACAGATAGTTATCTAATCGATAATCGGAAATGTCATGAATTCTATTTCAAATGGGAAACTATCGTGTTACAAATAATAATAAGATATATATATATATATATATAGTTATGACTGATTGAACTCCCCTCAAAATATGTTGACAACGGTAAAGCAGATATATAAGATGCAACAGTTATAAACCTATCCATATGTGATAGAAAATATTACATCAATTTCCATAGACTGTTGTCTAAACTATCTTTAGGATTGATGAAATCTGACTTTTCGAGACATAAATTATTCATCCAAGTCAACAGAGACATGCGTAGAAATTGTCTAGAGATTGTCATATACTAAATATAATGCTGACGTATTTGCGAATTGTCTAGTTCCAACTGTTGGACATTATTATGGTATCATTCCTTATGTTACCTTATGTACATAAAAAGAACTTTTGATTTCACATCATATTTCTCTGTAGTATTTCTCTCTTTACCTTCTTCTGATTGGTTGCTATTCATTATTTCGAAAAGAATATATATATATATCAAAGAGTGAAGCAAAAGATTACATTGGGGAGAAGAATAGTCTCTTGACGATAACTTATAAGTTTGTAAAGAATAGTCTAAGCTAATATTTATATAGATGAACAAGATGAAATTGTTGAGATATTTCCCTTGATTAACTTCTTACGATTACAACGTTTATTGTAACAATTTTCCTGCATTATTTATGAATTATATTGTCTCACATAAATCGAACACAACAGTTTAACCAATTACATGCTCCTTTATCCAACTCAATGCTAATCACTTGAATGTTAAAATTCTCAGAACTTGTCTTTTGCTTCATTTTAATCGTAAGGAAAATAGTTTGTTACCATCGGCGAATAGGGAGAATAAACGTTTTCTTCTACTAAAACGCTTGAATTAAATACATAGATTGCCAGTATCTAGCTTACAAAACAGCAATTCACATGTCTTACATGCACACACGTACACGTACACACCCACAAGATACCACCTTCTGCTTCTTACCTGTCTGTCTCTTTCCTCACTGTTTTGTCTTGACGATGACGATTTATCAAATGAGGCATAAAATAATTGAATTAAAAATTTTTATTCAAAAGATAAAAAACAAACTCAGAAACATTAAAAAAAAAACAGAAACCAAAGAGGGAGAAAAAATCCAATAATATTAACAACAAGAGTTGCTTTTCCATTCTTTATTTCTCTAACCACAGCATTTGATCATATTGCCTATGGATTATATAGATTTTAGATTATAATATAGAGGATAAAACAGAATTATCCAGAAGAAGGCAGCTAGAGAAACACAAATGGAGAGTGAGAGAATAGGGCAGCAAATAGAAATTGAGCGAGAAAAGCCTATTGATTATCAATTTTAATTTATGCATTTTGAATGAAAAAAGAAAAACACTGGTCTCGGTTTTTATCCCCCGGCCATAGACAGGCCTATTTGATGCATGTATCTGTCTGTAAGTATGTGTAGACTGTTTGTCATAAAATATTATACGCCTTACGTTGTACATATATATATATATATATATATATATAATAGTGAAAAAGAACAGATTATTTCCCGTATTCATTATGACATCACTTATCAAAGCGTGTTGCTTTAGCTGACGACTACAGTAATAGCATGGAATACAGTAAGTAGCCTTATTCAGTCAACATCACTACGAAATCTCATGTTACAAAATAAACGCTTTTCTCCTGTTTTATTTATTCAACAAAAATATTCTGAACTGATGAACAGATTGGTGGCGTAAAACTTGGCACATAAAAGTACATTCATTTAACTCGTCAAATTGTTTAAGCAATATGTCAATGAACAGTTTGATTGGTTATACAATGTCTTTTAAAAAACAAACAGTTTTTACATGTGAAATCTGTGACATTTTATTTGATTTTGCTTAAAACAATCGACTTAGTATTCTTACACTCCAATAAATGACCATTATCAGAATGATTCTCAAAGCAAAAGCCAATCATGATAAGTGCGTCGGTGGCACAGTGGTTAGGACTCTCGCCGACCAAGCACATGGTCCGGGATTCGAGGCCGCACCGACACACACCTGATATCTATGGTCGGCCTGCAAAATTTGGGCTACCGATATCCATGCTGAAAATTCCATACTTGTATCAAAAATACAGTGTGGAATCAAGCTGTAAATCAAAAAAATAAAAAATACACTGGGCTAATCAACCATAAATTGTCTATACCGAGGTAGTTGTTTCCACCCGCAGGTTTTTGTTTCTGAATTCACCAAACACATCATATAGATTTCCTTTATCATTTGTTCTTCTTGAAGTAATATTGCTGAGTTTCCCTCGAATGACACATTTAACACGCTTGAAAGTGAAAAGAATTAGAGGATTAGTATAAATTATTTATATTTATCCAATGTACAGATTAGCATATTTTGTCGGATCACTAGAAGTTGATCCTAGAGGTAACAATCTAAGATTTCACTTATACAATCTTCATGAAGATAGAGTTTATTGACTAATATTTGACACAGTGATAGTATTGCCCGGGTAATTTCAAAGCATTTTAAGGAAAAGAGAAGGTAAATTATGTCATACTCTAGCAACAGATGCTATAGTACCGAAGTAATTGTTTCGACTATGAAAGTTTTTATCTGCCCAGATGATAAATGGAAATCGCAAAGACAAGTACTTAAATAAATCACTAATGAAAAAAACATTCTGTTTATTGGTGCTTTTATGACTTCAGATTTTTGGTCTCTGTACTTTGTGAATTACACTTTAAGTGTAAGGTGACACACTTTCTTATTTGCTTTTTTTCCTAGTTTAGATTACTGTATCTTTGTGTGTTTATTAGCATTACGTTTTCGTATACTTCAAAACGGAATATAGCTTCAGATCTTCTGCACAGGTATCACTCCGATGATATGTATAGGTTAAATCTTGCTCTCATTAGCTCAACTTGAACATATCAGCGTGGACGACATCTATAACCATATGTAGAATTGCATGCCTTTCGTGAAGATTATTGACTAATGTGCTTATCTGGTAACAGTTCATTAGTTCTCAGTAGTCCCAGCATTCGTGTTATAAGTTGTCGATGGAGAATTCTCTACAACCTGCAATATGAATGCTTTTGGTTTCCAAAGAAATCATCTTAACATTTCTGAATAGACTGTGTTGGATAGTTCTCTCCTTTTGACTCTTGTTCAGCGATAGTTAGTGGGACTACTACTTTTTAAATCCTGAAGATGAGTACTTAAGCTACAGGATTAATTTGTTTAACTGAATGATTCTCCTTGTACACCATATCTGGATCTATAAAGCAAATCTTTCATGTAAATAAAAAACAAGTTAATATATTACGTATATAATTTTATTTATACTTGAAAACTAAGTATAACTACTCAAGTTTTACACAAGCAGTTGTGATTATTATTCCCTTGGCTTCCGAAACTCATTTCCATTGCAGCCTTATATCCATCGACCTTTCTGGCTGGCTCAGTGAATGCCCATAAGCCTCCATTTTCTCTTCACTCAGTCTCCTTCATGTCACCTCAGGGCAGCTAATCCTTGTTTCTCATTTGAGTTGCACTCGAGGGTCTGACATGTGAAGTTATCAAAGGTCTCCTCAGCGTGTGACTAATCCATCCCCATTTTCTTAAGCGTATTTTTTAGCCTATAGATTCTTAGTGGGTTCGTTTCCAGAGTTATTTGTTGATAATCTCCTTTGGTTGGTCATCTGATCTTCAGTATGAAACCAGTAAAGTCTTCATTATCCTGTTAAAAATGTTCTTTGTGACACACGCACCGAGTTTCTGAACCATATAGACGCAATTACATGAAATTAGTGTTGAAAATCTGATTCCTGTAACTTATGCTGACAGTGGCAGATCACTACACTGAATTCAGATTAATGAAGGCTGTCCTGAGTTTCTTCAATCCTGGCTGCTGTCGAAATCCTCTTTTATGTCACCAGCCTGTGGATGGAATGATGCTGCCTAGGTAACTGAAAGGAATAGGTCCCTTTACATTTCCTTCATGGATGATCATAAAGTGGGCAACGCCATTTCAGGATGCGTTGGTTACTAGTAAGTAGACCAATCTATTAATAAGAAACTAAGAACAGGATAGCATAAATTTAATTGAACAAGAATAATAAAAAATTAAAAATCTCAGATAATCACGGAGTGGATAATACTTAGGTAATGTGAAATATGAAATATTTAAACAAGGCATTCAGAAGTGATGCACTTCCGTGGTCCAGTGTTTGACTCCAAGTTGGCGCACTCTTAATCCCTATGTTATTTACTAGTTTACGGTAAACCTGGAAAAGGAATGAGTTTGGGCGTAAGACTAGACACCTTACACCCTGTGAAAATACCACCAACCCTACTGAAACTTCACAACCTGAAGCTTTATATTCCACTAGGAATGCAAGTGAATGAGAGTAAAACTTTTGGAGTAAAATATTACTAGATGATATCACTTCGTAGTTTCTCCCAAATCACAAAAAGTGTCACATGGTTGATAAAATATAGCACATTAATAACCATTCAGACTTTTAAGAAACTAATTATTATATAATCAGCAAACGCTGAAATTCATTATATTCACCACAAACAATTTGGTATGTATGGATTTAATTTAGATTGCTCTCTTCGTAACTATTATTAATTTTGAATTAGACTTACGCTGAATAATTAGTTGATAGGCATCATTAATGCATATCTTTTGATTGATTACTGATAAACATTTTTTATTGCCTGAATTCAAGCGCATTTGAAACTTCTATGTAATGACCGTTTACGAACATGTTTTCGTTCATAATAGAACATGCTACGATTCCACTAGAGGACAAAAAGTCTAAATAAATATGTATATATATATATATATTCTGTCTAACGTAAACATCACTTGAACCAACAAAACTCATTTCCTTTTATTGCATTATTAAACTAAAAATTATTACTTTAAATACAAGATATATGTACATATATCTTCGTTATTTTAATTTTGATTAATTTCCATGAAGAAGTTCGAATCATTTTGCTGAACGAAAGGTTGGAATTACTTATTTTAATTTCTCTTAGATTTTATAAATATATCTATCAAGTTTGATCACGGATTGATATCAGTTAGAGAACCATGGAAAACCAGCAATTAATGGACAGTTGTTTCGTCCTAGCCTTGGACTCACTGGCATTACACACCTACCGGTTCTGGAACCTAAGACCTTCCTGCATTCAAACTCTTGGAAATTAGTCCAATGCTTGCTAGTGACTAGCTACAGGACTAATATTCATGGAGTTCTAGTGAGAAGTAGTGACCAGTGGAGTCCTCCCGGTTGGGAGTTAGGACAAATACTCGACGATCACATTGGCTGGTGGTCACGCTGAAATCACAAACTAGTAGAATTTAGAATTCATGGACAAGAGATTGAGTCGGGCCTCAGTGAGTGAAGTATCTACGAGGTCGCCTTGTCACCGGCGTTTGAAACCTGAAGAGTCCGTACTACCGACGGGTCCGAAAATAGGACGAAACAGCTATCCAGTACTCCTTGGTTTTCAATGGTTCTCTGAATCATATCAGTCCTGATCAAACTTGAAACAAATCAAATCCTTACACACAAACCCTTGAATATATATATATATAATTTTTTAAATATGCCTACTTTGTACTCAGTGTTTGATTATCTTGAAACCATTCGACTGAATCTTGAACATAGTTCAAATGAATTATTCTTAATATATTTGCGATTTCTCTTTCTCTTGAATTCTACTTTTCATTTCATATTGTCTATACACTGTTTACTGTTTAATTGAGTATGAAATTCTGTCGTAATGTCTTCTCTCACACTTTATATAATCAGCGTTAAATCACTTCAATTTATCAGTTGCTGTTTTTCTTCTTCTTAGCCAATTTACTTTCTCTTAGTCCTTACTTTTCGTATTCTTATCCATTAATATTGTTATTTTTACTATTATTGACTAAGTTATTTCTGTCTCCTTTGGCTCTTCTTCTTTTCTGATAAAATCTGCAAGATTCTCTTTATTGACAACTAGATTTTAGTTGGATATGACAAAGAAATTCTTTCTGTATAATAATTAGATTGTTTGAATGACTCAGACTATTAAATAAAGTGTTGTGAATCATTTGAAATCCAATTATTTAGAGAGGCTGAAATCGAAAATTTCATTTAAAAGAAAAGAATATCTAGTAGTTCATTTATATTTTTCGTTCTTACCCTCTACTACCACTAAAACTTCATTCCTACATCTGCTTTGAATTATTATGAATTTTGTATTCATAGACCATAGTATATCTCAGTCAACAGATGATTCCATTTTCGTTGGAGGATTTCATTCATGAGCTGATATCCGTTAGAAAACCATTGAAAAACCTGAGAGTACTACGCAGCTGTTTCGTCCTATTTCGGTATTCTTCTTCAGTACACGCCCACCTGTGTTTCAACACAAGACCTTCTGGTTACAAGGCTATCGAGCTCGTAAACCAATGGCCAGCCCATGAGCTATTTATAATTATTATTATTGTTCCTTTAGGTTCCTAGTGGAACATACGGCTTCAACTGCACGTCTCCACTTCCTTCTGTCTTCTGTTCTTCTTTTCACCTTCATCCATGTTAGTCCATACTCTTTCAACTCCTCTTCACACGATCTCCTCCATATCACCCTTGCACTGACGACCCACTCGTCGCTTCCCTTTCGGCCTGGTTCCACTTGAGCAATGGCCTGATGCGTGCGCGATGTCACCAACCGGCCTCCTCAGCGAGTGTCCAATCCGTCTCCACTTTCTCCTGCATATTTGTCTCGCGATTGGTTCTTGTTTTGTTTGTTCCCTCCATAGTTTCTTGTCGGTGGTTCTTTCCGGCCCGGCCCGCCCATCCGATCTTCAGCATAGACCCCATGAATTATAACTTCTGCCAATTCATGACATAGCGCGACCACTTGGCAGTGTCTTCTTCGGTGAGTAACTATCCTCACTTTCTACCTGTTTCACCCTTCTGGTCAGGGCTTCCCACTAGAACCCAAGGTTAACTGCCTGAATAAGGCCAGTCACTAATGAGCGTCAGATCAGTTTTCAAGTATTGGTTTGTGGGTATTTTTTCATTTGATTGGTTGGAGGACTTCATCATCAGCTGACATCGGTTAGAACACCACTGAACATTGCTTTCTATAGTTTAACTAAAATTGTAACTAATTCAAAATGTAGTAATTAAAAATCTCTGAAGACAGGTTCATACTCATTATCTGTAAATGTAATGAACGTTACCAAATTGATAATAGCCATAATCATATTAAATGCATATTTCAACTGACCAACTATCTTCCAGCAGAAATCCAAGTATGTTTAAAACCAATGGATCATTACTGAATTCAATAGAATACATCTAATCTACGCACACTATGTTATCCTACATTTTGATGTTCAGCACTGACAGTTACCGTAGGCAGATGTGTATATAAGTCTATAAAATTGAACAAGATAAAAGAAACATAACAGCTATGCCTTGCCAATAAACAAGCTGTCATGTAAGTATGAATTACTGAATATATTCCTTCGCTATACACTAGAAACAAAATGCCTAACATATAAATAACATGCTGCTTTCAAAATACCAGCCATTTTTAGAATAAAATGGTATAACTAACTACTGTCTAATCAGTTATAATTCATTCAAAATACAATATTTAATCGCAATCATCTATTATTATTATTATAAAAAAATGAAGGTATCCCACTGTAATCATCTACTACTACTACACAGAATATTTTGTGTCAGTTATTTAACAGTAGAATGCTCGCGAGCTAGACAAGAGGCCCGATTTAGAATCCAGGGCAATCCACTTTTAATCCTAGCCTAATTCACTGGTGGATAGTAGGGTGAGAAATGAGGGAAGGCTGGGTGTGAAGCTAGTAACTCGACCCGATAAACAACGCTTCTTCTGCTGAAACTGTAAAGCTTAAAATCTGAAGTTATATTTTCCTCTGGGAATGTGAAGAATGAAAATAAAACCACAAAACATAATGAAGCTTATTTACGGCTTTGGAGTAAATTCTACTACCATTTGTAAGTGGGGTTTTATCTCTTTTGCTCGTCTGTTCCTTAAGACGATAGTCTGTTTAGCTGATAGGAGAACTCGAAACTAGTGGTGACTGTTTTGAAAACTGAAGTGTTATCCGTTATTAGTCTTTTGAATAATAGAAGCCATATCACGTATAATATTATTAGAAGTTAGTGTCTTATTAGAATTTGTAGCTTTTACCTCGTTGATTCACATGACTAAGTTATCCTCTCGCAGCATATATTATCCATAAAGCTTTTTTACATCAACACAAACTCAAAACTTTTTTACTTTTAACCATCTAATAATTTACTAAGTTTAGAGGAAAGAGCTACCTCCTTATTATGATGGGCTACTCAAGTTGAGGTTTTTGCTTTATTCAGCTAAATGTGTCTCAATAAACAATTAATTTTCCATATTCTTTAACATAATGTCTACGAATTATAGTCAAATCAAGACTAGGGTCTCTTTGAAAAAGTGCAATTACTATTCATAAGTTGCTTTATATTCTTCACTCTGGGATATATTGCAAATTTATGCATAGCAAAGAATTCTGTACACCTAAATTGTATAGGAACTCTGTGTATTAATAACGCCGTCATCATAGTTAGAATCCAATGCTTATATATATATATATATATATATAGGTAATTCTCCACTGAAGAATCATTTTGTATTTGTAACATTGGTATCCAGGTTTCTTTTAAATCAAAAGAGTGTAAAATAACGAAATTTTGTTTAGAAAAGAAGTTCGAGCAAAACAATAAAAATCAACCAGCTTAAAAAGCAAAGCTCACAGGTCAACTGTTCAGAACTATTCCTCACATTCTATTCAGCAAAGAAATCTCACGATCACAAACTGTTAACAAATAGACGAAAGTCGATACCACTAATTAAGATCAACAAAACCATCCAAGAACAAAAGACAAATCAGTTGAAACAGAACTAATCAGACATCAAACTTTTAGTTGACTTAAAGGTATAACTCTATTCAAATACTTATATAAAATCCAGCAAACTCACTGATTTATGAACCACTAATAAAGACAGTGGTTTTATTGGCACTCAAAGTCATTACAGAATAAAATCTGAGGCTAGAAGAGTAACAAAATCAGTAAAAAGTGCATTGCCTGTCCTTAGTTATATGTTGGCTATACTAATAAGACAGTCAATGAACAATTTTAAGGGAAGACGGTTTTTTGTTACAAATGAACCAATAGTTGTTTTTATATCGGTTAACATTTATTTTAAGATGTTTTCAAATTTGAAACTGAACTTCATGCATACGATTCTCTTTTAAAACTTTGGTAATGTAAGGAAGAGCCTATTCGTGGCATAAAATCATATCACTCCGACCTTCATTTCGTCTTTAACTAACAGTGACCTGATATTACAATGGCCATAAATTGAATGCGAATAACATTCTCTAAGTTTCGAAATGATAACAGACAAAATCTTTCAAATTAGAGAGTTCCAAATGTAAACATCATGCTTTTTCGACTTAAGTCATCAATTGCTTGATTCAGAAACGTGTGAATTGTGATTGTTGTTTCGAATGTTCCAGTAGAGTGAATCATATTGAACCTCGCAAGTGAGTTATTCGTATATGCTTTGCGGGATATTACAGTTTACAGTTTACAGTTTACAGTTTACAATTTATTTAGGATAGTAGGCTATATGCCTGTGTTAATCCTTTCGATTTATTTCATACAGGAGGTCCAATCTCGCCTTGAATGAATCAACGGATGGCGCTGATACGACATGTTCCGGTAGGGAGTTCCAATGGTTCACAATTCGATGCGAAAAACGGATTTCCAGACGCAGACGATTCGACCGTGGTTTTTGAACCTTGAGGTGATGTCCTCGCAATTGGTTGGTGCTAGAAGGAAGAAATAATTTAGATAAATTAGCTCCAAAATCATTTCTTAGGATACGGTATGCTAGTATTAGGTCACCCCTAAGTCGTCTGTATGACAGTGGAAATAAACCCAGTCGACTTAACCTCTCCTCATATGACAGGGTTGAGAAACCCTTTATTAGCTTAGTTCCTACTCTTTGCACCCTTTCTAATAAGTCAATTTCGTATTTGAAACACGGGCTCGCTGCCTGGATCCCATATTCCAAATGAGGTCTGATATAAGTCGGATATAATATACGAAATATATCAGCGTCAAAGTTCGCAAAAGCCTTGCGTATGGCCCATAACATTCTAAAACCCTTAGTGGCTGCAGTTCTACAGTTTGTTGCTGTTTTCAAGTCATGCTGCACAACCACTCCCAAGTCCTTGTACTCAGTGACCACTGGGAGAGTAATGCCATTCATTGAGTAATTGTGCACGTGACTATGGGATACATGCATAACTACACTCTTGCTTAAGTTAATCTCCAAGGCCCAGCGCTTACACCAATCACTTAACAAGTTTAAATCTTCCTGCAAAGCAAGTTGATCACTGTCATCGTGCAAAGCCCTCCATATCTTGATGTCATCAGCAAACAGTAAGCAGGATGACTTAACTACCGATGGAATCTCATTAACATAAATCAGGAAAAGAAGTGGGCCTAGAATTGTACCCTGAGGAACGCCACTCTTAACCGATTCCCATGTTGATAAAACCCCGTTAACTCGTACTCTTTGTCTTCTGTCCTTTAGAAAGTCTTGAATCCAGTCGGTAACCACTTTATTGATTCCCAGACTACCTAACTTTACTAGAAGACCTGAATGAGAAACCCTGTCAAACGCCTTGCTAAGGTCTATGAATATGGCATCCACCGGTATATTAGCATCAGCTGAGCTTGCCCAACTTTCTCTGGCCAAAAGAAGGTTGGTCAAGCAAGAATGACCTGCTCTAAAACCGTGCTGTTCCACAGCGAAAAGTTTGTTCCCTTCAATGAACTGAATGATAGCATCACGAATTATTCTTTCTAGTAGTTTAACAACAATACTGGTCAAACTAACAGGACGATAGTTCTGAACTAAGTTTCTAGATCCGGTTTTGAAGACCGGACTAATGATGGCATCTTTCCAGTCTCTTGGACATTTAGACTGGTCCAGAGACATATTGAAGATTACCGACAATGGCTCGGCTATGCTTTCAGCCAATGCTGTTAATATACGTGGGTGGAGTTCATCAGGGCCACTGGACTTACCAGGATTGAGCCTTAGAAGCCACTTTAGGACAGTATCCTTTCCAATGTATAAGGGTGCCATTTTCAAGTTACCTTCTGGAAAATTTACAAAGCTGGTATCAATTTTATCAGAGAATACTTGACTAAAGTGCTTGGACAAAGCCTCAGCCTTGGTCAAGTTATCCTCAGCCATGTTTGTCTGGTCATCTTCAAGCATAAGAGGTGGGATAGCATCACTCTTACGTGTTCTTCTCTTGATATATGAGAAGAGTCTTTTTGGGCAGCCTGGTGAACTTTTAACTAACTGGGTTTCGTAAGCTATCCTTGACTGGTGGATCAAAGTTTTACACTGGTTTCTGGTTTCACAGTATTTCAGCCGGAACTGCTGTAGCCCAGTAGAAACAAAGAGATTCCAGAACCTTTTTCTCCGTCTCAGGAGTGTTATAGCTTGTCTATTTATCCATGGTGGCCGATTTGTTGGCCTTTTAGGAACCCTCCAGGGGATGAGATCAGTGGTAACCCTCTCAAGTGTATTCTTAAATCTATCCCATTCATCTTCAATGGATGAGACAATGTTGACTGACCAGTCGGCAGTTGAAGCACGCTCCTTTATAGCCACTATGTCAGCATGCCAAACACTAGGCCGGGATTTGGGTTGAAAACTGACTAAATTGCCAGCCCTTAAGTTAAAATCTAACACCCCATGATCACTGTTTGCTAGAGGTGGATGAATAACTAGACCATCCACGTCGTCGTTGTCATGAGTAAGCACTAAGTCCAGCAAGGAAGATCCTTGGGTAGAACCGAATCTTGTACTACCTAAGACATGTTGTGTCAGGGCATTTTCCATGGTTGTCAAGAGTAACCGGCTGTCAAACTTATCAGCGGATCCTGGAGATGTGACAGCTACCCAGTCTATATGAGGTGCATTAAAATCACCTAGAATAAGACAGCTACTGTGTTTACTCCATTGTTTGAGGTGATCTAAAATGAAGTCATCACACTGACAATAGGGACTTCTATACAGAACTCCAATGAGTAGAGTGCCGGTTGCAAAGCTTACTTCACAGCTAATTACCTCACCTGTCCCACTGTCATGAGCTTCAGATTTCACGGAACGAACATGTAGGGAGTTGTTGATGTACAGAGCAACCCCGCCACCTCTACGACCCTTAACTCTGTCGCTGCGCAAGCAACTAAATCCGCATAGCTCAGGTGTGTCATCTAATCCCGAAACCAGCCATGTTTCAGTAATGGCCACAATACCTGGGCTAAGGTCTTCTACTAATACACCTAGCTCGTGAAATTTGTTCCCGATACTACGTATATTAGTGTACACTACCTTCAGGCTTCCTATGCGGTCTGGCCTATCCACACAGGTCTTGGAAGCATACGTTTCCAAGACCTGACTATTTGAAAACCCACCAGTTTAAGGTTAGTCTCACCATTTTTGCGTCTTGTTTCTAGCTGGGACAAAACTTCTTTTCGTTTAAGTCTGTCTTCAAGAGATAAATCAGGTCTGGCTGAAATTCCTGACCCGGCAAGGTTGTGTACATTAGCCAGTAGATGATTCCGTTCATCAGGAGAACCTAAGACTACTTTAAGCAACCTACGCTGATTAGAACATTCATCATCTCTTTTGCCTATTCTAATCAGCTTTTTAATCGATACTCCAGGGAAATTCGCTGGGAGCATCTTCCTTATAATACTACTCACTAATTTAAGGTCGTGATCGTGCCTTTTCACGGGATCAGATTCTTTGGACTCTTCCAAATTTCCAACAATTATGTTAGAGTCTAAGGAGAGCTTGTCGTATTTAGCAGTGGCTACGTCCTTTCTCACCACTATTGATGCAGCCTGGCTACAGGTGACAGACGTTTGCCTACCATCAATATTACTATATTTCTTTCGACTGCTTATTTTTGTTACCCATTTATCATCTGCCTGCAGTTGCTTCTCAGGGCTGCTGCAGTTTTTGATGGTACAATCAAGATCAGTGTCTGCGCCACCTTCATGGTGAACTTCGCTTACGGTGTTCTCTGGTTCTGAGGTGCTGTTTACAGCTTCCGTTTTTTTACCTTTTCGCTTACTAAGACGCTTCGAACGCCTAGTAGGTTTTACTTCCGGGGTAACTGGGATAGTAACCGCCGGTGTGATAACATTCATGATGGCACTTACTGCTTCATCTTCAGACGGGCAGTCCGTGTCACTCTTACTAGCCACGCTATCATCAGGAAGTTCCATAGCTTTAGAGAGCAGTTCGTGAGCCTCCCTTATTAAGGTCATCTTTGGAGAGCAACACATTCTGCACATCCAGTGGGATGTTGGAGCAGTACAGCGTTTGTATGCAGCTGGACGTAATCCAGTACACATCTTATGATACCATTTTTCACAGTTATTACACTGTATTCCATCATCTACCAAAAAGTAACACTCCGCCCTATTACATTTATGTGGTACTTTTGACATCATGAAATTCTACTGGAAACAGCCAAGACAATTTACCCAATATAGAATATATAAGTGGTTAAAATCAAAACTTAACAGACAAAAGTCAAGTTAAAGTTTTTTTTAAATGTTCTTGAAGTGAATAACACAACAAAACAGCGATTTGTCAAAAACGTGAAATACGTGAAAAAAGCACTCCCTTTCAAACAGCGCGCGAATATATGTATTATCCAGTTCAGCTCACAAATGGTGAGTGTGAAATAACAGCATTACATGCAATAAATACTGCTCGAAATGGGCAAAATCCATCCTATCTAACTCACACTTCCCTCTTCATTCACAACTCTCCCCTTGTATCTCATCAGACAGCCAAAACCAGAAGCCTATATAGAAAACTATATCCTCGCACTAGAAAGTACAAAAACTCAACCATACCCTAATTAGCTCGTGTTCTGTGCGATAAAGAAAGCATTAGGCGTGATACCTATGACTTATTAAATAGTCAGTAGAACAACTGGATCTCGTCTTTCCAACTCATATCATTTATAGGTACAATGTTTTCTTTCTTTCTTTTCCTTCGCTCTCTCTCTCTTTTCTGTTATATGCAGCTTTGTTTCTTTCTTCTGCTTACGCCAGAAAATATGCTACAACCTACTTTTCTAGCACATTTATTTTTGGCTTTGCTACCGACATGCTAATATGTTGTTATCATAATTAACTGAGATTACCCTTAATCTATTCTACACTTACATTCTTGAAAACTAAAATTATCTAATCTGACTTTAAGATTAGATTTAATCTCTTCTAAAGCTTTTGTTTTCATCACCTGCGAAAAAGCAAAGTCCACAGTTTTAAGTCTCTGAGTTCATTCCTGATTAATTCAATTTCAAGTTATTGTATGGACGTACGCTTCAACGCTTATTATCAGCAAACACAGAATTGAGATCCAACGCTGGTTTTTTAATGGACTTTTAGAATATACAACACTAAAGTGCACTGTGTGTGATATTGTGTTTTTTTTACAGCATATGAAGAAACTGTGTTTCGGAGTTCGTGTAACACAAATAAAAGATGTTTCTGTAATCACTGTAGTAAATCTGCTTTAGTTATTGTCTTTTCAAATATTATTACATTTATGACAAGATAATGTCTCAGTGAAAGGATAAAAATACTTCACATTAGGGTATATTTAGTAGCTATTTCAATCTGAATTTACCGGTATTCAATTATGTAATCTAGGCTGAAAACAAAATCACCATATTTGACTGACTTGATATTTTACTTTATCTGCCTTGTTTCCTCTCGCTGCACACACACACACCCCACCCCCGTCACTTTACTTCATCCATGATTGCTGTATCTTCAAAATAAAATGAAAAATCTTAATGTCAAGATGATTCATCCTCTTTGAGTGAAAGTTTTACTTCTCTCTTTTTTCTATTTCATCACCGTATTATTACTACTACTACTACTAAGTTTTGTTTTAACATACATTTCTTCTAATTAACTAACCTAGACTTGTCGCATTTCTTATTTGCCATTTAATTTTGTTAACTCTTCATAATTTTTGTACATCTTTAATTATCATTATCTTACTTCTTTTTCCTTATATTACATAGTATTTTTGACATGTAACTAATAGCGATGTATTTGGGGAGAGGAGGGGGGAAAGATATGATAAGTTTACCTCGGGATTTTGTGTTTCCGTGTGTGTTCGTACGTGTATTTATTTGACTGTTTGACTGGTAAAGATCTAGATGCATTTCATGCAAACAAATTTTCAAACATTTCACATTTATTACATTCAAACGTTATTTATTCTACAGTTATTTATTTCACGCGGTAATACCAATTTCTACTAATATGATTTTATAGAATGTTTGAATAGTATTCACACTTTTTTATTCCATTCCATTCCCAGTACGGCCAAAGGTCCCACCCTACAGTTTTAAAGTTTCGGTAGTAGTGATATTATTTTCACGGGATGGCGTTGCTATCATCATGTCCAACCTTGGCTCCTTACCGGACGCACTACCGATGTAGAGAGGTTTAGAAGCTCGTTGGCCCAGGATTGATCCCCAGACCATGTGTGTGAGTGGCGAGCGTTCCACCACTGAACCACTGAAGCCTTGTGTGCACAATTAGTATAAATAATTTTAAAATGTGCAAAATGTTTAGAAACAAAGACTAGTTATATCATAGAGCTTAGCAGTTTTTGCATGAAATATAGAAGCTTTTGAGATAGTTTGGCTGAAATATTGACTCTTCTTCAACTGGTATGCTTAAGTTCAGTATTTAGATAGACAATATATTATCCCAGATACATTAGTGATATATTTCTCATTTTCAGTACTGAGAATCATACATCTTTGATGTTTCATAATAAGAACACAACCACATAATTTCAGATAATACATTATGATTATCATCATTATTTTCTTTTGCGTAGGCGGCATAGCGATTAAGATGCTCGCCGACCATACACATGGTCCGGAGTTCGATCCCCGGCTGTCTCACTCCTTTACCTTGCTAGGCCAGAATTAATGCTGATAAAGAGGAAAGGTTGGGCATGAGGCTAGCAACCCCATCCTGTAAAATAAAAAAACACTGATACAGAAACTTCAAGCCACTAGCTTGGAGCCCTATGTTCCACTGGGAACGTGAAGGAAAAAAATTACTTCCTTTAATTCCTAGGGGAACATAGGGATTCAGCTGCGCGTCTCCATTGGGTTTGGTTTTCTGATAGAATTTTCACCTGGCTCCAGGTCTGCCCACATGTTTTCATCTTCTCTTCACATGACCTACTCCAAGTCACCCTTGCACTGACGGCCAACTCGCCACTTCCCTTTCGGGTTCCACTCGAGCAATGGCTTGTCTAGTGATGTCACTTGATGCTTTCCTCAGAATATGGCCAATCCACCTCCATTTCTTTCTGCAGACTTGTTGCACAATCGGTTCCTAGTTGGTTTGCTGATTGCCAGAGATCCTTGTTTCTGATCTTTTCTGGCTGGTCATCTGATCTTGAGTATTGAGCGAAGACAACTGTTAATGAAGGTCTGTAGTTTGTTTGAGGTGCTCTTAATGACGCGCCAAGTCTCTGATGCGTATAGTAGTACTGACTTCACATCAGAGTTGAAAATCCGGATCTTATTTTGGATTCTGAGTGCTGTTGACGTCCACACAGACTTGAGAGTAATGAAAGCTTGTCTTACCTTCCCAATTCTTGCTTTGATATCCAATGGAAATTTGACAAGTAGTATGCTAAAATCATACTGGTGAGCTAAGATCCCGGTTTCCATTGGACGTTTTGAACACATTTTGCAGAAACTATTTCAAGAGAAGCAGGCATTTGATCGATGCATCTACTAAACACCTGAAGAATATGAAGCATCTTCTCTAAGCCCTTTAATATCTTAAATGTACCGAAAATAGCTGTACAGCTATGCTTCGCGTAGGCCATTACCATAAATGTCATCAGCTGGACGAATAGACTCATCCCACTGGTTGACTAAATAGTTTTATTCTCTGTTCAATCGGCGGTTTCAGTTATGTGAACCCCAGTTGTTACGGAATCTCTTCAATTAGTATTATTTATTCTTTCCCCGAATTCCGTCTCTTCTCTGTATAAATCTTGAACGTCTATTCTATTTGATATGATACATCGGGATGATATTTGAGCTAGAAACTGCGTTATTCTCGTCTACTGATATTCTGAAATTTGGTTTTTCTAATTTAAAGCAATATTCTTGTTGTTGGCTTTAACATTCAAAGTATGATATTCTTACAATTTTAATACCAGGCAAATTTCAGGCAGTGAATATTTGATCAAAAGCTATTATAATGAAGTGATAATGCACTTTAGGGGAGGGATAATTATACCTCATACTTTTTTTCAATAACTTCTTCTTCAACCTCTACAGTTATAAGTCTACAACAGACTGATAAAGGTAAATTTAAATGTTTTCATATTGTTTCACAGAATTTCTTCATTTTCACTTCGTCGAAATTAATACTGTACATTTCAGAGATGTGTCATTTATGTAACTCTTAACCCACTTATACCTCTTGGGGAAACTAGAGATGAACGTCTGATAAGTGAAATATCAAAAATATTTTAAATCGAAACTGCTTCAGAAAAATACTCAGGTAATGTTTAACGAGAGATCCCTATCTTTCTGAATTCATAAAAAATCTGTAGGAAACTTGTCGCAGAATTGCATGAATTTTACGAGTTGATCACGGACTATTATCAGTTAGATAACCATTGAAAATCAGGGAGTACCGGACAGCTGTTTCATCCTAGTTTGGGAATCATCGGCAGTACGCACCCACTGGGATTCGACCTCAGGACCTTCCGGTTACAAGGCAAGCTCGTATACCATTCAGCCCTAGGGGCCCGATTCAAAGGCTCATGAATTCTCACTTCTACCACATCGTGATTTATTGAGACCCCAACCATTGTCGTTGGTGGGACATCCATCCACACACTTGACAACTAATTGGAACTCACTGGTCACGACTTTTCACTAGAACTCCATGAATTTTAATTTTAATTTTGATTTCAGCTTGATTCCACAACGTATTTTTTTTTGGTACAAGTATGGAATTTTCAGCATGGATATCGGTAGCCCAAATTTTGCAGGCCGACCATAGATATCAGGTGTGCGGCGGCAGGGGATCGAACTTCGGACTATGTGCATGGTCGGCGAGAGTGCTAACCACTGTGCCACCGATGCACAGAATACTATTAAAGATCTTTGAGGAAGTCTTCACTCTGACATTTAGTGTCACCAAAACAGTTTTTAATTAACGTAATCAAATATCACTTTTTAATGAAATAGTAATATCGTAGTATCTGATGAACTGATTTGTTTGGAAAATTTTAAGATGGCGATGACACCACAAATATAAAAGATGTGAAACTTACACAGTTTTCTACTGATGGCATAATGTCTAGTCAGCTTAAACTCTTGAACTTCACAATTTATATGAACAAACATTAGCCATTTGAAATTATTCTTCTGAAAACATTACTGGCTATTATAAATCACCTGAAGTTCACTTTAAACTTTGCTAACACGCGTAAACCTCGCCAGATACTAGCTTGCTAGGCTACTAGCTTACTAGTTTTCTCGCCGGTCCCAAGCCCGGGTAAAGAGGGAGGGTTGGGGCGTGGTGCTAGCAACTCCACCCCTGTAAAACAATCAAATCGCTAAAGAAACTTCAACGAATAAATATATTAAAAATTCTAAAAACATAAACAATAGCCTTACTTTCAGCTGGAATCGGGGAAGTGAAATGACGCAGGCTGGTGAAGGCCTTCGGGAAGCCAGTCAGCCGATGTGCCTTCTTTCGATGAAAGCAAAAGTAGGGATGGGTACCTGGAATGTTCGTACAATTTACGAAACTGGAAAGGCTGCCCAGATAGCCGCTGAAATGAGAAGGTACAGAATAGAAGTGTTGGGAATCTGCGAGAGCAGATGGAACGGATGTGGAAGGTGCCAACTACCTACTGGAGAGACAATAATCTTCTCCGGCCACCCAGAGGACAATCACGAGCACACCGAGGGAGTGGCCATCGTGATGTCACCAACAGCAGCCAAAGCTCTCATGCAGTGGGAACCAATCTCCCCCAGGATAATGACAGTCAGGTTCAACTCAAAAGGAAGCAAAGTTACAGTCGTTCAATGCTATGCGCCTACAAACGTCTCAGAACAAGAGAAGAAGGAGGCGTTCTACAGACAACTACAAGCAATAATGGACAACGTCCCAAATGGCGATATCAAAATCCTGATGGGTGACATGAATGCGAAGCTGCGAGGAAACAACACAGGAAGAGAACTCACCATGGGTCGTGAGGCCCTCGGTGAAATGAACGACAATGGTGAACTCTTCTCAGACTTCTGCGCCTTCAATGATTTGGTGATTGGCGGTAGTGTGTTCAAACACAAGGATATACACAAGACGACATGGATTTCACCAGATGGAAACACCAAAAACCAAATAGACTTCATCCCAATTTCAAGAAAGTGGAGACGGAACCTACTAGACACAAGGTCGAGGAGAGGAGCAGATGTGGGTTCAGACCACTATCTAGTAGAAGGGACTTTCAAGGTGAAACTAAAAGCCTCGAGGATAGCTGGGGATAGGCCACAATGCAAGTTCAACACTCAATTACTGAAGAACACAACCACAAAAGACACTTTCACTGCAACTGTCAGAGCAAAGCAGGAAACACTACATGACATCACTGAAGAATCATGCGTGGAAGAAGATTGGAAGTCTCTCAAGGCGATTCTCAACGAAACGTGTTCAACGGTTCTAGGAAGAAAGAAGAGACAAGACAAGGAATGGCTCTCAACGGACACTTGGAAATTAATAGAAGAGAGGAGAATGGTGAAAGAGAAAATGATTCAATGCAAAGACGGACAGGAGAAGAAGACGCTGAGCTCAACTTACAAAGCACTGGACAAAGAAGTGAAGAAGAGTGCTAGGAAGGACAAAAGACGATTCTACGACAATCTGGCCACTGAAGCTGAGAAGGCAGCAGGCAAAAGGGACCTGAGGACACTATATCAGATAACCAAATCTCTATCCAGGAGGAAATCAACACAAGCGAAACCTATAAAAGACAGCCAAGGGAACCCAATTACCAAGGAAGAAAAACAGATTAAACAATGGGCGGATCACTTCAAAGGACTCTTGAACCGACCATCACCTGCAACCCGTCCAGAAATACCAACAACAGCGCGCACAAAACTGCAAGTTGACACCAATCCCCCAACGAGAGCTGAAGTCTTGAACGCAATCAAACTTCTGAAAGCTGGAGAAACAGCCGGACCAGATGGAATACCCCCTGAAGCACTGAAAGCGGACCCAGAGACTCCAGCAGACATGCTGACTCCATTATTGCAAAAGGTCTGGAAGGAGGGAAAGGTGCCTACTGACTGGAGGAAAGGTTACCTCGTGAAACTACCAAAGAAGGGCGACTTAGGACTCTGCAAGAACTGGCGAGGAATCATGCTCCTGTCGACGCCAAGTAAAATCCTGAGTCGCATCATCCTGGAGAGATTAAAGGACGCACTGGAGACAGAACTCCGACCAGAACAAGCTGGATTCAGGAAAGGCAAATCATGTTCTGACCAAATTGCAACCCTACGTATCATCATCACAGAACAAAGCATGGAATGGAAATCAAACCTCTACCTCAACTTCATAGACTTCGAGAAGGCCTTTGACTGCGTAGACCGCAAGGTAATTTGGAAACTACTCGAGTACTATGGCGTACCTCAAATATTCATCAGACAAGGGTGCTTACTATCACCAATGATATTCCTAATTGTGGTGGACTGACTGGATTATGTGTCAGACAGTGATTGGGAAACGAGAAGACAGGAATATCCTGGACCGACGTGAAGAACCTAGAGGACCTGGATTTCGCGCGTGGATGATTTATGTTTGACGCCACACACAATCGAAGACTTACAAGCGAAAACTGACAAACTGGTCGAAGAAGCAGCAAAGACAGGACTCCAGGTAAACATAGACAAGACGGACGTTATGAAAATAACCAACCAGCAACGGCATCCAACGTCAATCACCATCAACGGGAGGGATTTGAAAGAGGTTACTTCATTCACTTATCTAGGGAGCATTGTCTCAACTACAGGAGGAGCGGACGATGATGTCAAATCGAGAATCGGGAAGGCGAGAAACACATTCATCAGCCTGAAATCAATCTGGAAATCTTCGTCACTCAGCATCACCAACAACATTCGGATTTTCAATACAAACGTAAAGTCAGTTCTTCTATACGAATCAGAAAGTTGGCGGGCGGGTCACAAAGAATATTTCCAAAAGTCTGCAGACCTTTATTAACAACTGTCTTCGCTCTATACTGAAGATCAGATGGCCAGGCCGGAAAGAATCACCAACAACAAGAAACTATGGCTGGGGACAAACAAGAACCAATCGCCCAACAAATATGCAGGAGAAAGTGGAGATGGATCGGACACTCGCTGAGGAGACCGCTGGGTGACATCGCGCGTCAAGCCCTCGAGAGGAATCCGAAAGGGAAGCGGCGTGTGGGACGTCAGTGCAAGGGTGACATGGAGGAGATCGTGTGAAGAGGAGTTGAAAGAATATGGACTAACATGGATACATGTGAAAAGTACAGCAGAAGATAGAAGCAAATGGAGACGTGCAGTTGAAGCCATATGTTCCACTAGGAACCCAAGGGAGCAATAATAATAACACGCGTAAATTATCGTTTGTGTTTTCCATTTCCCACAATTCATGATTCCATTAAATAAAACACTCGATATGTTTTGTTGTCTTTGCTCTTTGAATTAATGTTTTGATGGTCCCCTAATTTTCAAGTAACATCTTCAAAATTAAGTTGAAGGTAACTGGTTCATAGGTTACTACTTAACTCTACTATTTTGTCTTTTTCAGTAAAATCTTATTAATTTCAGTATAGATGAAAATTATATTTTGGAATTTTATTTAATCTTTAGTTTGATGGGTAGTCATTTTCTGGTTACCATACCCTAATTAAAACATTTCCGCACCTCGATTTCTTTTTAATACTGAAATAGTGATCCAGGCTTGTCAATAAAACATCTTATCCTGCATTATCACTACCCATCCATGCCTAGATTTTCAGTCAAAACGCTTTATAACTACCACCTAACACTTAAATTATGAAACGTCTAGTTTCTGCTTGATTTAGACATTACAACTTGATGTTTATCGGTATTACGTAAATTGTCGTTTACCGAATGATTAAAAATTTACACATGAATAAACTTCAACTTAATATCCTCAGAAAAATATATTTCTTAGGTCGATAATAAATATATATATGTGATACTTTTACGTTGAAACTTGTTGTCATAAATGGTTTGACTATTGACAAGGCGAATGACTTCTTTTGTTTAGTCGACATATCTGTAACTCTTAAACCCTATTGTAAAGTGATAATTATTAAAGACAGGCTATTGTTCCCTGTGCCTTAGAGAAAATCTTGTTAACAATGATTACCAACGGTTAGTAAATCTCCCTGAACCAATTACGTAAATGTGTTACAAATGATTATTTCAGTCTTTTAATATCATGACTTCTTATAACACTAAGAAACTTTAACAGGATGAGGCCATCTGAAAACAAAGTTAAATACCACTCTTCACTTAATATATCTTAGTTTTCTGAATACTGACAGTGTGTTTGTGTGTGCTTTTAGTATTTCATTTCTCAAACATATCACCAAGTAATTTTATGACAAGAGTAAACAATAGACATCAAAGTCAAATGACCTTGAACTGACCAATCAGATAGCTCAGCATTACAAATGGTTGCTAGTCGCAATCCTCTCTGAAAATATCTCCGAGATTTGATTTTTGACTTCTTTGTAGAAAGTGTCTTGATAAGGAAAAATAAAACATGCATATGTGGAGGGATAATGACTCTGCAAAAGTTTCGCCGACCTATTGATGGTTGTACATTGAGATGCAGCCCATTCACATGAGAAAGTCTGAATAAGTTGGTATGTCGTGCATAAGTGGCGAATTTTTTAGACACTTCTCAAAATCAAAGCTCTCCTTCAGTAATATATTGCGTATATGCAACTAGTATCTGCTACGGCTGGAGAAATAGAGAGTAGATTGGTTTAACATGTCTGTAACGACTTCTATGAGAATCTGGGGCCAGTTTTTGCAGTATATTATAGATATATAACCTATATGATTCATTTTTATTCCATATATCATGGGTACACTTTTTTTATAAATGAAGTACCACTTTCACGTAGAAGAATCTGATTAGCTGTTTCAAGGTCGTCTGAAGTTGGTGTCTGTTCTTTACTGTTACAAATTTTATTTTTCACCCAAGACAAAAATGTTGGTGCCTCTCTTACTTTTGAATACCATTTCTGAAGTCACTGTTGAATGCACTGACAATCGTGTTAGATGAAAAATAGTCTGTTTTTATCTCTTAAGTTCTGATTTCCCTTAAAATCAAATATTTATTATATCAGAGCATACCAACAAAAAAGATTTTTAAAAAAAAACAATGTCATTATGGTATGCCTCTGTGGAACCTGTTTCATCCTCATCTATCCATTATCCACTTGCTATTCTTCTAGTATATCTATTATACAACCACTTTTTATATGCATTCTGCTGAAACATCCCTTAGGTTAACCATGAATCAACAAACCGTTTGTTTTTCAAGTGTTGGTTTGTGGGGATTTGATTGGGCCATTGGATCGGATCCCAGTGACTTAATGGTATACCAGCTGGCTAGCCTTGTAACCAGAAAGTTCAGGGTTCGAATCCCATTGGGTGCATGCTGCTGAAGAATTCCAAACTAGGACGAAACAGCTGTCAAGCACTCCCAGGTTTTTTAATGGTTTTCTAACTAATGTCAGCCCATGATGAAATCCTGTAACCAATCTGTTTTTTGGTACAAACTGAGTTGTTTCATTAGCATTAAGTTCTACTCCTTAAGGTCGCCATTCGTTTTGAACAATTCGCATAGTTCTATTTTCCCTGATCAGTTGTCACAATATTATTATAGGCACTGTTGAAATCAAATGTTTTCTAATAACTATTATAATATTAATGTTTTAGTATAATATTTGACTATTATCCATTGATAACAAAACATGCATACGCTTATTATTTCTAACTCATCTACCACCTGAATAGTCTTTCAACTATGACCATTCTCATAAACATTACCTCAGCTACATTTGTTTGCAGATGTGTATGTTCCTGTTTTCTCAGTGTTATCATTCGGTATGTATGTATGCGTATGTGCGTGTATTGTTGTATGCTAAAATTCATTGATCCTAATATATATATATATATATATATATATATATATATATATATATATATATATATATATATATATATATATTACAATGTAATCATTCAAAAATAATAGAATATAAACAAAATTGAATTGGTTATTTTTCATAGAAATTCTAATCGACTTGACGTCAACTACCCGATCAAAATACCATTTATATATATAACTAATAATTAAATACAAATTTCGATAGATATTTTCAGACGACTCTGAGTGATTAATGTGATTTTAAGTCTTTTATTTTACTTAAGAGCAAGAATTCACACTTTTATAAGCATAAAAATTGTAAGCGTTAGTGATTTGTCTAGTTAAAAGAGCCCAGCAATATTAGCTTCTCTTTAAAGTAATTTTATAACTGGATACATCTAATGTTTTGATTGGACACTAGTCAGCAGCTAGTGTAATGTGTATAGTCCTTTGCTTGATGCAGACTGAATTCTATCAGTCAGATTTGCGATGTGGCCAGCACTCTAGGTGGCTCGCCATCACTGTGAACTGTTTATATCAGATGGTTGGATGCAATCATCAGGAATTTCAGTGTGACTCAGGTTTCACCAGTTAGCAAGGTGTATCTGCAACTGCCTTGAATGAACTCATGTCCCTTCTGAAATTCGAACCCAAAAAACCCAGTGCTACAGTCACAGACGTTACTACTGAGCAGTGTGCACCGTGATGGCGAGTCACCTAGCGTGATGACCGCATTGTAAACTTGACTGTTAGAATTAAGTCTACACCAAACAAAGGACTAGACACTTTACCGTACGTTCCAAATAATGTCCAATGAAAGTATCCAATACAGTCCTACAGGAGTTCTATGGTGGTCCCGAATAACTCAGTGGTAACGTCTCTGATTGCAGCACTGGGTGATTCTGGTTATAATCTCAGAAGGGACATGAGTTTCTTCAAGGCTGCAGATACACCTTGGTGACTGGTGAGTCCCAAAGAGCACGAAACCTAGGTCGAAGTCTTCGTGTGGCAGATTGCCTCCAGCCATCTAATGTCAACATCTAATGTTACGAATACTTAGATTCATGGAAAGAAATTAAGGAGAAAAAGAAGAAGATAGCCAAAGAATCAGTTACAGGATTTCATCATGAGCTGATATTAGTCAGAGAACTATTGGAAAACCTGGGAGTACTGGACAGCTGTTTCGTCCTATTCCAGTACTCCCAGATTTCCCGATGGTTCTCTAACTAATATCAGCTCATGATGAAATCCCGTAACCAATCAAATCCCTACAAACCAACACCTGAATAGCCAAAGAAGTTGAACAAAATGAGGCAGAACCATGACACATATGCTTTGTCTTTTCTCTCGCTGGCTTCAAACACTATAAGTGGATTCACGATATGAGTCTGATTCCATTGGTTAACTTTTTACTAGCTTCTGTTTTATGTGCAGCGGTGAGGTTTGACAACTAAGAATACAAATCAACAATACCTGGCTCTATACTGATACTGTTTATATGTGTTGTTTCAATGTCTTTATATCTTATTTTGTGTTTAATTTCAGTTTGCATTATAACATTCATTAAACAATATAGTCGTAATAATATTACTTTTATTTTACTAATTACCACAGTCATGGAATCTTTCGTCGTCGTAGTGCCAGTCGACCAAATTATTCAAGCAATATGATGCAACGTAGCATGACGTCAAATAGTGCAATTAATGGAAGTTATCTATCTTTGACAAATTCATCATCAAATGATACTAATTATCATTCATCAATGAATGGAAATCTAATTCGTTCGAATCCTAACAAGATTCTTACATCTCCATCATCTCCACCTTCACTCCCGACATATTTAACTGGATCAACTAATCTAATGAACAATTATGTTGATATTGCATCAAATAATCCTATTGGATTAACACCAAAACGTGAAAAACGCAGAGTTCTAACTGTCACTGGAGATTTAATGAATCCTAGTCGTTTGACACGTGTTTTTACGCGTAGTCGTAAGACATCACAAACTGTCATAGATGCTTCCTATAAACAACTTCCAAATGCACAAATATTAAGACAAATGTCAATTACAGGATTAAATGTTAATAATACAAGTGGGTCAAGTAATAACTTGGACTGGATATCTGATGTTGAAGATAGATCAAGTACATTGGTTAGAAAACAGTCTGAGAAAAGTTTAACTAATTCTACTGCATCGAAATCAGTAAACAGTAGTTCCAGTAAGGACAGTAATAAACGTTCTAAAGCCCAAAATGGAACATCAACGAAATCTTCACTTTTAAATCACCATGATAATAGCAATAATACTACTGTCAATAATGCGGATTCGAAAAAGACTACTCCATCCAGACAAGCTGTTCAGGTTAGTTATCTTTTATCACTGTATATTCTTTAAACTATCTAAAATCCGTACAATGATTCCAATATACGTAAGACTTTTTGTCGTGAAATGCGCTTACATAAATAAACCTTGGAAACCAGAAATCTTATCATATAACTAACTCTAGCTCTGCATATTTCTGTTTTCTGCCAAATGATACTGATACTGAGTCATTCCTTAAGAATTTGTTAATTGTTAACAAGTAACATAACGTTCCTGTCTAATAATATCATCGATAAGTATCTTTATTCTCCTCTAACGTGGTTACTTCACTTAAAAAGGTACTGTCAAACTTCGATTGCACTTGATGTCTACAATTTATTTAAATTTATTAAAGCAAAGTGCAAAGCAGCCACTTAGTCAGAGAATAATGACATTAAAATCCAAGATAACTGCATATTTCCTTAAACTGTCACATTTTATATAAAAAAATATTAAAATAAAAATGAAAAGTTATAAGACAGACGTATACAAAATACGGTATAAAAGATGATAAACAACAAAGTCATTAGACAAAGTGGAAAAGAAACAAAGTCAATAAAAAGTAATAATAAATCCTTAGTGATATTTTGAAGAATTGAGCAGAGAAGAGGCGACGTCAGTACATCCGGAATAAAACAGCTGATGCGAAGTTATTATATGCCTTTAGACCTGCAGTCACTTATTTTGATTATTTTGAAAAAACGTCAGTCGCAAATATTTTGAGTTTCAATTGAATTATATATATATATATATATATATATATATATGACACCTTCAACCGTTTCCTTTAAACAAATATGATGTCTGTATCATAAATTATTTGTAGTACTATATGAAACTTGGTACTTCACTTAATCAATTCCCCACAGATAAATGTATGAAGACACTAATTGTTCGTGTTGCTTCTAATCATGTTAAGCATCTTTTGCCTTCCTCTTTTTGACATAAATTTATCGTCAATGGCTGCAGATCCTCTCATTTTTCATTCCTTGAACGGTTAGCTAGACTATTTATCATCATTAAAATTGACATTTGTCTTATTACGAACTCCTGAATCTAATTTTTGTATTTCATTCGTGTTCTTCGCCTAATTGTTCATTAATAGTCTCTTTTTTCCATGAGCTTCTGTAGCATTCAGCTGTGCTAAGACATAAGGATAGATTTCGTTACAAGCAAGCATCTACAGAGAGGTGTTGAAAATCATCGAAAAGACGTCGATATGAATAATTGAATGGGCGAAGATTCGTAATTTTTATCTCCGCTCTACTGAAATTGTGAAGGAAGGTGGTCACTCGTGAATTCCAGTTATTTATTGTTAAAATAGCTCCATTTGGAGTTTGCATTGCTAATATGCTAGTGACCAAAGTGAATCAATTATTCAGTACTTCCCACTTCTCGATGATTCTCTAGCTGATGTCACTTCATAATAAAATTTTCTTGAAACTAAATCAAATTCTCACAAATACAACATGTTAATAGAACTGACGTCTTTTTAGACTTTACAAATAACTTAAAGAAATTTGGAACTCCCCATTATTCTTTACTATCTAAATACTAACAAAATTCACCATATATTGAGTTGTTAAAATAGTTTTCAAAGCATTCAAGAAATACCAGTTCCTAACCCTTCAGTAGTTTCATGCTATTTAGAATATCAAAATGATCACTCGATAGTGTGTGACAATTGCATAGAAATCAGGAAACGTGATTCATCCCTTTATGATCTCATTATCTTTATTTACGTTTATTCGATCACTGATATTCCCAGTGTAAATTGAAACCATAATGGCTTGTGTACTGGTATTACGAATCTTTTACAATAAGTACTGTTTACTATTCTCCTGTACCTAATAATATTTTCTTGTCCACTTTAGTGATTCTGAATGACTGATATACATTAGAATATGCATTTATTGAGCGCATGTCTAGATTTTATCATTATGTTATTTGCTCATTGATGGTTAACAGTTTTAAGTGTGTCTTACTTCTTAAGTGTCGTTTTGAAGTTAATCGGTTTAAGGAGACATACAAGTTGGATGGTTTTAAGTAATCAGTAGGAAGCCTTAAACCTAGGTTTGGTGCCTGCTGACACTCATCAGTAAGATATATATCCATAAACTTGACTGGTAGAATTCAGTTGACACAAAAAGCAAGGACAAGATACACGACATTGCCTATTCACTGTTTGTCAGTCAATCTATCCATTAAAGTTAAACATGAGTCCGAATAGCTCATTGATAAGGACTATGACTGAAACATTGAATGACGCCGGTTCTACTGTCAGCGGCGACATTAGCTCCACAGAGATTGTTGATGTATCTTGCTGACGAGTGACATTAAGCTTGAAACCCAGGTCTATGGCTCCTGCCTGCCTCCAACCACAAATAATATCAATTCAGAAAGCGGCGTGATGGTGAATCACCTAGTTTCGTGATAACATTCCAAACTTAAGCGACTTAGGACTAGACGCATGGTACTGGTAAATATCAACTGACCAATTTATTATTTTTTTTCCTTCATGTTCCCAGTGGAACATACGGCTTCAAGCTAGAGGCTTGAAGTTTCTGTAGCAGCGTTTATTTTACAGGATGGGGTTGCTAGCCTCATGCCCAACCTTCCCTCTTCACCAGTCTGATTACTGGCTTAGCGAGGTAAAGGAGTGCGTCGGCCGGGGATCGAACCCCGGACCGTGTTTATGGTCGGTGAGCTTCCTAACCGCTATGCCACTGACGCGACCAATTTATTAGTTCAAATGAATTCATTTCAATATAAATCTCATCATAAACTTACATTGACTACATAATCACTAGAAATCAAAGAGCACTTGGCACCTGTTTTATTCCACTATGATATTCAGTCATTCTTCAATTAATGTCGATTGTTAATAAAATTTCTCGTGCGATTATTTAGATCTCCTTAAATGCGACACCTGAATTGTCTCATTTCATTTGCAGCAAACTCATTGTTACATCAGCTAATAATATTTTTAAACAATTTCTATCTATTTCACAGAATTTTTGCATGCTAGTGTTGGAAAAAATACAGACGAGGTAAATTGCCACAATACAGTCAGCCTACTGTGTTCGCTTTTGTCTTCTTTTCACAGCTCATGGTTTTTGTGTTTTTGGGGTGATTAAACGCATCTGGGCTATTTTACTAGCTAGCTCACTAATATGTTATTAACTCTAAATAGAACATTCTACTTTTAGTAACTTATGAGTAATACAATTTTTATTTCATAAATTCCTCAGCTATACAGTTTGTATTTTTCATAGATTTAGGATTTAATTTTTACTCTGAGAGAAAAAACCATGATGATTTCGACATTAACCTAATAGATAATCTTAACCTAAGACATAGATATGTTATTATTCCTTTGGGCTTCCAAGTGGTATATAGGGCTTCAACAATACATCTCTGTTCTGCTCTGTTCTCTGCAATCCTCTTTAGTTGGACCACAAGCTCTCCTCTCTTCCTGGGATCATCTCCTCCAAGTGAATCTGAGACTCACAGATAACCATTTCCTGTTCAGGGGTGTCCAGAGGGTCTATTGCGTGATGTTACTCAACGAACTGTCCATCTTCAATCCCCTTGGCATATTTGTCAGTCTATAGGTTCTTGGTTGGTCCATTGTAAGAGTGTCTTGTCTCTATGTCTTTTTAGCCGTCCTATCTTCAAATATAAAGCCAACAGAAGCAGGCCTTGATGTAAATCTGTAGCCTGTCGGAAATGCTCTTGGTGACCACGTGCCAAGTCTCCGAACCATTTAGAAGCAACGATTTGACATTAGTGTTGAACACAATCCGATTCTTGTTCTTTTTAGCTGAGTGTAGCCAATTTTCACACTTATTTTAAATGAGTGAAGATCAGTCTTCCTTTTTTTTTATCCTGTCTGTCTTTGACATCCTCATCTATGCGGCCTGTCTATAACTGATAAGATATCGCCCATGTGTTGTGTGAAAGACGTAATCCTTTTTTCAAATTCCTCTAGTTGATAGTAATTGGTGCTTATTGTTGCCGCTTATTTATCTTCATCACCACTGTCTTGTATTTGTTAAATATGTCTAATTACATAAGTATTAATAGCAATCATATTAATATTTCGAAAGTTAACTGCAGTATCACGTGTCACTGGACCTCATATTTTTCATCACTTCTACAATAGGATGAATATCTATCCTTTCTAAAGAAAAACGTGTGCAGCGTCGTTGTTTTAACGATTTTTATTGCAAATTTATTCAAATTAGCGGTGTCACTTATTTTTTTTAAATAAAAAATGGTACTTTGTTTGCTAACTGCTTACTTAATCTAACAACTAACTTATTCAACCGAGTATCGAAATAATAATCATGTTTGCTTATTATTCATTGCATACTTCCTGTTTTCCTCTTCTTATATTCTTCATATTTTCATAATTATGCCTTTTGCCTAAATTGATTTTTTTTTCCTGTCATGACTGCACAAAATATTAAAAAGTGATGGAATACACTTTTGTGCTATGTCCTTCACTGCTGTGAGTGTGTGTGTTTTGTTAGTAACTTTAGTTAATATAATGAAGTTATTATTATTATGCTGTAACGCGTGAGATGTCACCTTACCTTTCAGATTCAAACTACTAGTTAATAAAAATAAACAAGGACGTTCTATGAAACACATGATTACAAATTTAATGTATTTATACCTCACTTTAACACTTTGTTTGACCAAAAGCGGTATATCTAGAGTTTCATCTGATGGAACTATTATCATTATCATCCCATTGGATCCCGAGTGGAACACGGGACTTCAACAGAAAATCTCAATTTTGTCCTGTTCTCTGCAGTCCTATTTAACTTGTTTCAGGACTGTCTATAATCTCTCACCTTATCTCTTCGGTCTCACCCTCAAACCCTTTCTCAAGTCGTCGTTTCTCATTTGAGTCACACTCGGTGACCTGAGAAACCAACAGGTTTCTCAGCGTGTGTCTAATCCACCTCCATTTTCTTTGGCATATTTGTCGAGCAGTGGTCTTTCAGTTGGTTTGTTCCTAGAGTTCTTTGTTTATGACCATCTAATCCTTATCTATCCCCTGTGGTCTTTTTTATGTATTTCACTATCTTCTGCCTTTTTTTATCACTTGCCTACGAAGTTTACAGCATTAAACAGATGATCTAAAAGAGTCTTATAATCAACCAGAAAAAAGTTTACTTTTTTTTCACTGATGAACATGACCTGTTTTCTCTTGACTTTAATCACCCATAATCCTTTAGTCTTAAATGTTACAAATGGAAGTTGAGGAAAAAACTACATAAAAAAATTATGTCGATTTACCAAACTGATGATTTATGGTGGCTAATTACTGATATTTTGTGGATTTATGGGCCATAAATGCACTATGAAATTTTGAGCTAAGTCACATGATAGTGGTGTATACTGAAGTGGGGATAGTTAGTCTGCAGGTATTGTGCTGCACCTTTTATATGAAATTTAAAAAAGTCAGCTATTTTACCACTAAGCTATTCACAATACAATTTGTTCTCTTGTAGAAAGGATTAACTGATACGAATACATAGATGGTCAGTTATAACCTACGTAGTCTAAGTACAAGGTTACTGACTTTATCACTGGATGACACAGATCCGAATTACATA
The DNA here is from genome assembly GCA_944472135.2 of Trichobilharzia regenti. NCBI lineage: Eukaryota > Metazoa > Platyhelminthes > Trematoda > Strigeidida > Schistosomatidae > Trichobilharzia > Trichobilharzia regenti. The sequence goes on from OX235263.1 coordinate 53,133,070, forward strand.
AAGGACTTGAGTTTCTTTACATTTGAAGACATACCTTGTTAATTAGTGCAAACATGCTTAAAATTTTCATTCAGTGCTTCCTAAAACCTGAAATAAATTGCTAACTATAGAAACGTTTCAGTTTAACACAGGTATTTAACTGAAAATAAGGATGGAAACTATCCCCTATTCTCTGTGCTACAAAACTTAATCATGAATATGTGATATTCAGGGCTGGTGATATCTTTACAACTTCTGAATCTAATCTTGACATGTATGATGATAAGCATACTTAGTAAATATTTCAACTTTCAAAAGGATTAAACTGCTAACCATAAATGAGTAGAACATCATGGAGACCCACCGTGTTATTGAAATAGATTTTGTACAAGTACACATTCGTTTTGATATCTTGTTGTGACATTCTTTTCAACTGTAGATTAATTTTTCACTTCATAATTAAAACTATGTCTTTAGAAAAAAATGAAAATGATGCATGGAAGAATATGAAAAGTATTATTTTTTCAGGTAAATTATCTCTCTTGAAATTATTCTCTGAAAACAAATTGGATTCATTCTGGTTCTCTGAACAGTTATAGGCTCATGTTATATGTTATCCTGCCTTAGTTAATCACTCCACTTCAGCAACATATACACAAAGAATCATTATGGAACTAAGGAGTTATCAATTACATATGTCTAGATCTTAGTCATCATGCCAACTGAATTCTACTAGTCAAGTCTAGAATGTTATCACAAAATTACGTATCACTAGAAACACTCTGAATTGATTTTAGACAGTTTGGAGCAATCTCCAGGATGTCTTGAACTTATGCTTCATTGAACTGAACTGCATAGAAGTACATCATTTCAATCTATGACACAATGAAGCACAATACAGAAAGGTAAGCAAACAGAAATGTGATAAAGCAAGGATTACAATTTGTGCAGAATAAGGCCGTGCAATTATTCGTTGGCTTCCCATCGGCTGCTTACACGCTAATGAATCAGTGTTTGAAGAATTGTGATTACACCACAATAATATATATATATATATATATATATATATATATATATATATGGATAATAATAATAATAGTAATAATAGTTTGCTTACTTCCAAAACAGTACTTGTGATAAAGAATGGAATTCTCAGCATTTTACTACAGTATTGCATCCAGTTAGTAAATTAACAATAAAATAAAATTCTACATAGATTAAGGTAATCTCAGTTCATTATGACAACAACATATTGGCATGTCGGTAGCAAGGCCAAAAATTGAACAGACTGTTTGAAGGTGTTAGAAAAGTAGATGCTAGCACATTCACTGGCATAAGCAGAAGGAAGAAACAAAGGAGCACATAACAGAGAAAAATAGAGAGAGAGAGAAGGAAAAGAAAACGTTGTACCTATAAATGATATGAGTTGGAAAGACGAGATCCAGTTGTTCTACTGACTATTTAATAAGTTAAAGATTTCATACCTAATGCTTTCTTTATCGCACAGAACACGAGCTAAGTAGGGTATGGTTGGGTTTTTGTACTTACTAGTGCGAGCATATAGTTTTCTATATAGGCTTCTGGTTTTGGCTGTCTGATGAGATACAAGGGGAGAGTTGTGAATGAAGAGGGTGGTGTTTGACAGAGAAAACTGATTGTTCTAGAATAGATGAAAGACTAAAGACCGGATACATCAGATACTATGTATTGTTCACACAATTTTTTAGACGTTGTTTTATCAAGCCATATAATTTTAATACTGAAACTTAAGTGACAAATGATACAGAAGATAACTAATAACTTCAATTCAAAAATAGTTCAGTTTTTTGGTTGTACTGGGAAAATGACTAAAATATAGTGGGTAAAAACAAGCTTGGTTGTAATAATTCAATAAATTCAGTGTAAGATAACTAACTAGGAAAAAGAATCGAACAGCTGTTTCATTCTTGTTTCTTTTTTTCTCTCTCTATGTCTAGTAGGACTAAAACTTTTGAAGGAGAGAGAGAGATTTTTATATGTCAATCAATGTACTAACATGAGTGACTTTAATAGAGACGTGAAAAAAGCGAATGAATACTTTCAATTGTACGCGTAAAAGCTTTACTACCCTTTCAAAATTTAGACTGATAAGCGCATTTTTAAACAAAGTGAAACAAAAGAAGATATGGACTCAGATGTATGTGACGCAGGTTCGAATCTCAAGAGGGATATGAGTTCCATCATTCTTGCAGTGACACCTTGCTGCCAAGTGTCAACAAGCACAAAGCCTAGACCCATGGCTTCCTGACAGCTGTATCCAATCAGAGGTCAACCTTCAGAAAGCCAACAGGGAATGGGTGATTCTTGCATATTAATAGTTTATGTCCAAATAGATACAAATGAGCTCTAATCAAGACTCTGTACTATAGAGATAGAATAATATTCTTTACAGAGAAATTTATGAATTAATGAATTCCAAGAATTTATGTTTCTTGAAAAGATGTTGAAAAACAATGGCGTCACTCAGAGATTCATTTACAAATACGCAAGATGTGAAAGCTCAAACATCAAACAAATAGCAGTGCGAAAAATACCTGTCTTCATTCAACTTGAATTTAAACGTGAAAATATTGCAGCAATAGTCAGTAGAAGATTGAGGATGTCACTAGCCATAGCCTATCCTGCAGCTAAGCTGATTCCTGTGTATCGGACAAAGTTCACTTTGGTGCAATCAAAAGTCGATAGATACCCTTATCATGTCAACTCCAACTGTATATACAGATTTACATGTGTCCATGGGAGCAGTTACATTGGGATAACAGAAAGAAGGGCAAACCTCCGATTTTCTGAGCACGTAACGAAAAGCCAACATCTCAAGGAAAAAATCGCTTACAATAGTCCCATTACCGGGCATCTCCTTGATACGGGTAGGGTCATGAGGTGGACGTCACAACATCATTCAAAAGAGTTCAATTCTCCTTAATTTTGCCAAAGCGATTTCCATCAAGCGCCTGAAACCCGATATATGTGTTCAGAAAGAAGCAGTTATCAGTCTTTTGCTTTAACTTACCCCTACATATTTTCATCCTCTCTTTCATTTCATTACGTTACGCCAAAATATTTCAATCTGTCTGATTAGTATTGTTTGGGACAAAGTGATTACTGTTATTATTGTTATTACTATTGTATGCAAATATTGTTTATTTTTCCTTTGGTTTAAAAATGACCTCTGTGTGTGTGTGTGTGTGTTAAAATTGCCTCTGTGCATAAACTTAATAGTGTCTTTATGCTGTAATCAGCTGGTGAGAAGTCAGCTAAATAAATGGTGGTTTACTGTTGATTTGTTTGACTGGTTCATGTTTAATTGTACTATTATTATTCCCTTGGGTTCCGAGTTAAACATAGGGCTGTTGATTTAGGAAAAAGTAGTCATTTTTAACTTAATCCCTTCCAATTTTATAAGCCATTAGTAAAATTTGTTTTTGCTTAATGAAAAGAATAAGAGACCACTAGATGTTTAGTTTATTTCCCCGAATATTTTTCTCTACATCTTATATTATCCACACCTGAAGTGAGTGGATCAGCAACTCGAACTACCTCAGGGATTATTTTATAACTCTCATACCACAGAACACAACATGGTTAGAAACGGTTAGTTGTAATCACTTCTTCAGTTTATATATATATATATATATATATATATATATCAATAACACTAGTCTCATTCTCACTCAAAACGTTAAGTAATCTGTTCATTTCTACAGACATATTATTAGTCTTCTAAAACCTATTCCTTCTGATTAGTTTCACCGCTTTTTTTCTGTTTTGTGCATTTATAATTTAATCGTTTTTTGAAGTGTAACTAATGCAATCCACCGGTTATCACCTAACCTTCCATAATTTCCTCATCTTTATGCTCTATTGAACAAGCACACAGTTCACAATGGATATCTTTCCTGAACATTAAAGTAATACGTTCAAATGATTTATGAGAAGTTAGCAGGTCTTAAGTGATTTTATAGTATATGCTGAGATGAACGTTGTAATCTTATCAAATGTTAACTTAAGCTTTTTCAAAGGTATTTTGCCACTTTTTCCACATATCTAGAATATCTGTTGTGGTGTTTACTATACTATGCGCAGAAACGCCTCGCTATAGCTTTTATCCTCATCCTAATTTACTGTTTATATTAAATGTATTTTCTCAACTTCACTATTAATTTTCTAAAGCAAGAGCATATTTCAAAGTATTGGTTACAGAATGGTCTCTTGTTTACCATCATTTATAAAAGCCTTTATATCACTTGCTAACACATTTTTCCCACGGGTGACACTAGTTATATATTACACCAGTTATTCTGTTTGTTACACTACGATTCCATTCATTTACTGTTTTAACTCATTCATGAAATGCCTTTTCTTTGTTTACCATATTTATCTAGCCACATGAGGCGCCATTTGTGGATCCTTTTGGTTCTGATTGTGGTAGGCCTCGCATACGTATTTTACTTGGGCAGACAAATCGTTTAAACTCAATGGGTGGAACATCTTTAACGCCTACAATTTCTACTGCTACAATTAAGAATATTTTTGATAATAATATTAATAATAATAATAATAATGACAATTTAACTAATATGCATTTTTCAACAACGACGACATCCTGTTGTGCTACACCTACTCACACGGTCAACATTTTCACATCAAATAAGAGTACAGATTCAATTAAGAGCATTGTACCTTCTTCATATATGCCTTCATCAAGTAAAACAAATTCTTAAAATTCACGCACAAATATCTTTATTCATATTTATATTTATAATATGAACCATTTGATATGGTTGTTTGCAATAAGTGATAGCGAAAAATAAAAAACAAACACGCTTCTTACTGTTGTTCTATTTCCTTGTGATTTCTTCATTTTAACTTTTTATTCTATATAAATTATAATGAATAATGTTGATTGAAGAAAAGATCAGCTTTCCTTTGTTTTGTTTATTTATTTATAATTTACTTCTATATTTGTTGTTTTTTCCCAATTACTTGTATAGTTTCTTTTCGTTTTTTCTACAGAAATGACTGATAATGAGCAACTTAAAGCATAATTCAATTCATCTATTCTATTTTTCTGTACATCATCAATATTTAGAGTCTATTCAGAATGAAAAAGGTCGATAAAAACGATGCCACTAACTTACGATAATGTTATATATATGAACATGTAAATATGCTAAATATATTTTTCTCTTATCTATAATATTGTTACATAAATCTATCTACCTTACAATGAATAGGTATCATCTTAACCAGACTTTTTAAATCCTGGTGCTTATGTTGCTGTTGTTGTTGTGTTCTTTCTTTATTTAATCTAGAATTATGACAGATTCCTTCTTAAATAATATTGCTTTAAGTTATTTAATTGTGGAACAATTAATTTGTCTTTTGTTCAAAATATTCTAATCATAAAAACAATTTAATTACATATTCAACAGAAATAGTATGATAAATGTGTGTTCTATAATTAATGGGCGTCAAACAGCTTATTATTAAGGATTTATTATAAACCAGCTATAGATAAGTACGATGGTATCCATGGTGTGTTTTGACGTATTATCAATAAGTCAAAAATTATTTTATAGGATTTCACCATGAGCTGAAATCGGTTAGAGGACCATTGGAAAACCACATGGGAGTACTGGACAGCTGTTTCGTCCTAGTTTGGGACTCTTCATCAGTACGCACCCACCGGGGTTCAAATCCTGGACCTTGTGGCTACAAGGCGAGCCAGCTCGTACACCATTAAGCCACTGGGAGCCGACCCAATGGCCCATGAATTCTAACTTCTGCTAATTCTCGACATAGCGAGACCCGTATCAATGTCTTCGGCGAGTATTTGTCCTCACACCTGATCTAGGACGAAACAGCTGTCCAATACTCCAAGGGGGTTTTCCAATGGTTCTCTAACTAATTTCAGCTCATGATGAAATCCTGTAACCAATCAAAACCCTACAAACCAACACTTGAATTATTTTATACTTTCAAACTTGTGGTTAGACAAAAACCAACACGAAATTTAAGGATTCTGTTATCATCGTTCGTCATGTCGTATTTAAGGATGCTTTACTTAGTGATAGTTAATAAGTACCCTATGCCAGTCAGACAGCTAATACTGGGCAGTTTCAGCAAGTGTGTATATCCATCATAATATCATTAAGTTGGCTATTAACTAGCTCTTCTGATGTGCACAGTCTCAATGGTTAAAAACCGAATACTAACAGTTTGATCAATATTATTACACAGAATAAACTCGGTAAGAAGAAGCTGAGATTGAAGGATAGATATAAATAACAACGCGTAAGTGTGTGCAGGTTAATGTAAGTTAGGTGTAAAGTATTTTACTAGATTCCATTTGAAAACGTCAGCTTTCTAGACTGAATTATTTGAGTATTACCATCCTAGGTGTATCACCAGATATAGCTCAATGATGAGTAACTTGTTGGCACAAAAGCACAGTTTTGAAAATTGTAAAACGAATTTATCCATATTTCTCATTACTAAAATACAACTTTTATTATGAACATTACAAAGCTACTACATATTATTCTGGAAGTGCCAAACATCTAAGCCGATAATCTACTTTGTTCTGGCTTTCCGTAATGTTTTAATCAGTTATACAAATAAGAATGGGAAGTTGTAGTAATTAATTGTAGTTGTAGTTTTAGTATTTCGAGATGAACGAATTACACGAATCCAACCAAAACACAGAGAGGGCAGAATTCAGGAATTTGTATTTAGCGGAATTATTATGCAATTCATATAAGAAACATATTAACAATCAACAGTAAGTATTTAAACAATACAGAGATAGAAATTGTCAATCACCACATCCGCCACACGTCGAATATCTCCTTGCGTATTTATAACGATGTCTCGGTTTGCTTGCAAGTAGCTGCGACCTTCTAACTGATTCTGTGATATCATTTTCATCAGTATTATCTGGACTTATTTCTGAATTATCTACAAAATCGGGATTAGTAACGGAATCATTAATATTATAATTGGAACGACCTACTTCATTTATTGTCACTTTGTCCATGTGTCTGTTATGAACTGAGTGATCTTTGATGTCTAATATCTTCACCACTCGATTTCCCATTTTTTGTAGTACAATTCCAACAGAAGGTCTATAGTCATTCTTTTTGTAATAATGTACATTAGAAGTCGTGGACATCAGATGCTTTTTGAGAATTCGAGATTTGAATAGTTTTGCAGGACTTTCACGGGTACTTGTATGCTCTGCATTCAACAGACGCAGTCTATGTATATGCATCAATTCCTCAATTTTAATCAGTTGCTCTCTCATCTCATTCAGGTCTTTTCGTGTTTTCGACAGTTCACATTGTAACTCGGCTACCTCATTTTTGAAAACAGTTGACACTTGAGTTGCCGAACTTGTAGTGGAGGTTTTCATTGGATCAGCTTGAGTATTTTGAAAGGTTGAAAGACACATTGACTCCATTTTACTAGACAGATTGGGAGAATTATAAGAATGTTGAGCAACATAAGTATTCGAACTTCTGCAAACAGTCTTGATGTGTCCAACTTTACCACATTTATGGCACTTAGCACTCCGAAAACGGCAAGTGCTTCGTAGATGTAACTTTCCACAGGAAAAACACGGTTTAATGTTTTTGATCTCTCGCTGCATTCTATTACCTGTGGACGACGGTTTGGATTGCTTTCCATGAACACTTGTATTTTCGACTTTGGACAACATGACATCAGATACTGACGTAGTGGGAGCAGAGTATTCATTATTGACATCTTCATATGTAATACATAAATCTTTAGCAGTTTGAAAGGTACAAGAAGGAATCTGAATTAACTCTTTCTCTAACTTAGGAATATTGATTCCAGCAATTAGACGATCACGTAGTTGAGTATGCAGCTGATCTCCAAAGTTACACTTTGAAGCTTGTAATTGGAGTTGAAGAACAAAGTCTCTAATCTTCTGGTTGGGAGCACGTACCAGTTTGTTGAAGTGAGCCCTCTCTCTGGTCTCAAATGTAGTTACATGAAAGTGATTTATCAGAAGTTCACGGAGTTTATAATATGGTAGAGAAATTGGTTTATCTGGAAATGACAGAGTCTTTACTAGGCTATACGCATCTAGCCCAATAGCAGTAATGAAATGTGCTGGTATTTTGTCATCCCGAACATTCTTTGAAATGCACCACGCATCGAAGCATTCCAAATAATCAGCAATCTCCCGCGGAGAACCATTAAGAGGAAATTTTCCCAGGTTATTTAGTTCCATCGCGACGCCAATTTGTAGTATTTTATTGTAGTCGTAATATTAGTATTTCGAGATGGCCGAATTACACGAATCCAACCAAAACACAGAGAGGGCAGAATTCAGGAATTTGTATTTAGCGGAATTATTATGCAATTCATATAAGAAACATATTAACAATCAACAGTAAGTATTTAAACAATACAGAGATAGAAATTGTCAATCACCACAGAAGTCCAACCTGATTTGTCCCTGTCACAGTTTATTATAGATGCCTAAAAGTAAAACTTACGCTTAGCCGTCGCTTTTTCTTTAATTATTTCATCCTAGTTATTTTCATACCAAACTGGTAAATCTCTTCCGTACCAGCATCCAACTAAATTCCGCATGCTGTAATATAACTACGTTTTCACGGTCTCTAATACACCAAACGCTGTGTGTGACTAATTGCTGACGACACTTGGAAAAACACATAAGTAGGGACTTGAGAAATTGTATTATTAGCAAAATTGAAGCGTAGACGTGATATCCGGCTATTGACCAAAAGACGTTTGTAGTGCTCAGAAGTTTGCTCCATCCTCCTTTTTGGTTGTGAGTGAGACCTGGTCATTGAGAGTGAAAGACATGAAAAGACCAGCTAGCTTTCTTTGACCATAGTCGTCTGTGTTCTGTCTTTCGTGTGTGTGAAGTGGTATAATAGGGTGAGTAATATTGAGGTTAGGCTCCGGTCGAGTGCCAGGTAGATAAGGAGAAGAAATCAATAGATGAGGCTGTGAAGCTACATTGACTGAGTTGAATGGCGAAGACATGTGTTGCGTATGCCTGCCTAGTCATCACCTTCCTCGACAATGGGGAATGTTAGCTGACATAGGGTCAGGTTGGAAAAGAGTTAGTCAGTGGTGGTCAGACCAAAACATGGCTTCACCAGTCAATGAAATCCATAACAATTAGTTTAAGCCAGCCAGCCAACCACGTTGGAAGGTGCAGACTTCCTGACCGGTTGGGGTCGTTGGGTCGATAAAAACTGATGAAGGCTGGAGACAGTTGGTGATGTGGCTCAAAAGCGTTCTCAGTGGTGGCGCAGATGCATCTACTGCCTGTGATTCACAATTTTCAGGAAGACTACATTGTTCCATATTAGTTTGTTTATTATATGTATCACAGAGTGAAACAGTATTATTTACTGGATTCCAGGTTTCGAACAAAATTTATTGTTCATAATCATATCACAGCTGATATGATATATATCAGTCATATCAGTTAGATTGCTTGTTGATTAATAAGAAATTTTGGCGCGTTTTCAAATTCACTGATAACAATTGCTGGATGGTGGCTAGCAATGGAATCCAGGTCCAATCAATCGACGGGAAAATCAAAATTTTAATTCATTGATAACAGTTACTAAAGTTAACAGAAGTCTTAAAAGAAACTTAGGGAACATAAGTTTAGTGGGTTTGGAGTATGTAAATATTTTTCGTGAAAAATCACAATCATCAAGTACTATGTTGCAATGTAAAAGAAGTAACAAGTCATAAAAATAACTTAAACTTGTAACCTCTTTTATCTGATCGAATTTAATCACTGTAAGCAAGTAAAGTAGAAATTTTAAAAAATTAGTCCTTTAAATAATCAACCTTAAATGTGCGTTGATGTATAAATTATTGTTAACTACAAATACAGGTGTATACGCTTAATTGCAGTATACTGTAAGCATAAAATGGTGCAAAACAGTATCATGCAGGATAGGTCGATATCTCTGTGCTGATGGCAACTTCTGGCTTCTCTAATACACTCAGCTAATAAAACGTCTGGCAAAGTCCCGCCAAAAAGAAACAAATTGCAACGCAGCAGTGCATATATACTAGCCTCGGGTCTATAGGGCTTCCACCAATTAATTTTGTTCACTTACTGTAGAAAAGATTTTACATAGGAACAAGAATATTTATTATCACAGACACTTACAACCCAGAAACAACCTCGTTTTGATTGGTACATTTTGAATGAAACTTCCAACCAGGGCTTGTGCATTCAGAAAGAAAACTGCGGTAACGAACCTTTGAATCACTACTTAATTATATATGAGTATATTCATAGAAAAAGACCTTTCATGTATCTGCCCAAGAAGTATTTTAATTTAACAGTTCTCTATAAATCCCTAAATAGCTATTCGCCTTCAATGTGATGTCACCTCAGCTAGAGGCATTTTATACATGGGCAGTTGCAATTTAAGAAAGACTAGGACGAGAATTAACCGCCCCCTATGATAATGGGAATCGGACGGTTGAAAGTCAAATGATGAAAACCACATTTATAATTCATGGTCGATCACAATCTATTTACCGGCAGTGTCTGCTTTTAGTACATTGTAGTGTGCATTGAATCCTTGAACTTTGTTTAAACTCGATCATCCATCTTTTTGGCACTTCCGCATCTTTTGAGTTTTAATCCTGCTGGACACATCTTGCTCGCTCTCCTGTTGTGCTTTCATTCAGTACACGCTCCCAGCCTGCCGCCAATCAAGCCATCAGATAAGTTGTATAAACTCCTTATTTATCAAGTTTCGTATCTCATTTGTATAAAATATAACTCTGTCCAGACACCCTTATCATATCAAGTCTTTTTACTCTGATTTCGTTCGTCGATGCTTACACGTTAGGTAGAGTTCAGCTAAGAACATAAAACAGTGAATTTTTCGTAATAGTGTTCATTATTGAGATCCACCTTAAGTCAGTACTACTCTTACGACATCATCATGACGCCAAGTACCCCATAGAGTTTTTACGAGCTAGTGGTTTCTTGCAGCTCGCTTCTTGGGCTTGTTATTTGATTACAGCTTGATTCCACACTGTATTTTTGGTACAAGTATGGAATTTTCAGCATGTGATATCGGTAGCCCAATTTCGCAGGCCGACCATTGATATCGGGTGTGCGTCGGCAGGCGATCGAATCCCGAGCCATGTGTGTGGTCGATGAGAGTCTCAACCGCTGTGCCACTGACACAAAAACTTTACTGGCCCTAGCAAACGATCGTCATAATTACCTTGATTAACCAGTCAGATGAATTCATAAATATACGCAAAAATATAGATGCAGTACACGAATTAAGTAATAAATAAGACCCGGAGTAATTATGCGAATTGGCTTACAGGAGGTGGTAAAGAATGTAGATAGGAAGAAATGTCTTTACAGAGAAATGCGGCTCCTGTCTATGGATATGTGTACAGACATCAAGGCTTTCGTTGGAGAAAATATGTTTGGAAAGATATATCGTTCCTATCTGAAAATCGTGAATGCGTTAACACAGTGAATGGGTAACGAAACAGAACCATACGCAAGAATTGTGGTGTGTCAACCCACCAATTACGTTGAGGTGACCAAATAGAAAAAGTCATGTATTTTGCAACAAAAGGCCATTTTTAAGGAAAAAACATTTAATAATCATGAAACACTACCCCGTCTAGCTTACTAGCCCAGTAAGAGGCGGAGGCTTAAGCATTAGTCTGGCGACCCTTCCCCGGAAAGTCTGCAGTGAACCTTGAATGTTTGGACTATTGTTTTACGCATTCATGTACCATGGCTATGCCCCATCTTCGTTTTTCTTGCTTGACTACCTGCACTTGGCTCGCTAACTCATTATGTTATCATTGAACACACTACTCGAGCTTGCCACACCAGCCTGTCAAAAGACAAGTAGTACAATATTGTTTCGCATTAGCTTTGGTCTTTTTCACTTGTTATTTAAATTTTACTCATATCAGTTTACACAACTGTACACAGACCTTCTACCTGAACTTCATTCATCAGTACATACACGTTAGGTCGTGTACTAATCAGCATTAACCGAGGAAAGAAAGTTTAGTTAGCGCTGAAGTTAAGCCCTATCTAGAGGTCAGCCAGGGCACTTACAAGTCAATATAACTGTTGCAGAAACTCGAATGCATAACAGAAATATTAAAAATATAGAAACTAAGAAGCTCAAACTTTTTTCGCTGGAATCGCAGATAAAAGATGACGCGAGATAGTGAAAGCCTCCGAGAAGCCAGTCTCTTCTCGATGAAAGCAAGAACGGTGACGTGGAATGTTCATACTATGTATGAAGCTGGAAAGGCTGGCTAAGTGGCCAATGAAACGCAAAAATATCGCAAACAAGCGCTTGATATCTGCGAGAGCACATGGAACGGATTTGGATTAACCCATTTATAATAATGATAATTTATATTTTCATATAAACATATAAATTTGTCAACTGAAAAGTCAGTAGTCTACTCCGGTCACCCAGACGACAATAATGAACACGCTGAGAGAGTTTTGCCAACAACAGTCAAAACTCTACTGCAGTGGGGACCAATTCCATCCAGGATCATGAAAGCAAGATTCAACTCAAGAGGGAAGAAAAGTAACAATTATCCAAGTCTACGCGCCTACAAACAACTGCAAGCATTAATGGACAACATCCCAAATAGTTACATCAAAATCCTTATGGGCGATGTGAATGTCAGGCTGGGAGCGAATTATACAGGAAAAGAACTCATCATAGGTTGAAAAGCTCTGGCTGGGTAAAATGAATGAGAACGGATAATTATTCACAGACTTCTGCGCTTTCAGTGATCTGGTGATTGCAGGGAGCGTGAAAAAGCAGCTAGCCTGCTGAACACAAAGTCGAGAAGGAGGCAGATGCGGGCGCAGATCACCATCTAGTTCAAGTAGCCTCCAAGGTGAAGTCGAAATCACTCAAAACAACTGGGGATAGACCACAATTCAAGTTCAACATTCAGAAACTAAAGGAAAAAAATACAAGGGATGCCTTCGCTACAGATATCAGAGCGAATTCGAACACACCACGTGGCATCGCTGAGGAAACCTGTACGGAAGAATATTGGAACTCTGAAAGCGATATTTAAGGAAGTGTGTACAATTGTTCTAGGAATGGCCGTCAACGAATACCTAGAAGGTGAAGAGGATGGGGAAAGAGATGACTCAATCCAAAGATGGGCAAGAGAACAGAGGGGGAAGCTGAGCTCAATGTACACTACATTGAATAAGGAGAGAAGTGAAGAAGAGTGCTGGGGAGGACAAAAGACAATTCCACGATATAATATCAACTGACGCAAAACAGACTGTAAATTACAGTAACTTCGTGACATTATATCAAATGACCAGGTCTCTACCGAAGGAAAGTCTAATTATCAAGGAGGAGAAACAAGTAGAAAAACGGGCTCATAAATTCAAACGCCTCTTAAATCAACCAAACACCCAGATCACCCAGAAATGCCACCGATACCATGCAGAGTGGACACCAGTTGTCAATCATGTCTCATAAACCGTTAATGCCCAGCTCTCACTACGCTCGGGCCCACGCTGTTCCTTGAAGATTTCAGAAACGCTTAGTTATAACGGACGAAAAAACCAAAACACCGATCTGCCGCTTGAGATTTCTTTATTGTTACACCAACATATAAAAAGAATAAGTGAACTAAGGTCTGAAAACAAATATTACAATAATAAATCATAGTATTACTTCTGACGATGTTTCACTCTTCTTTCTGAACAGCGACCGATGAAACGATGACTGTCGTTTTGATGCCTCCGCGAAAATTGGGGAAGTTGATTTTGAGCAAACAACCAAGAATTGATCGTTCAATCTTCAACTCCATTGACACTCCCCGGCAAAAAAGGGATCCAACCTTTTTTACCTTCACGACCAATACACGTTGACTTGGATGCCATTGCGAGAACCTGGGTCACACGGACAGAGCTGAAATGGAAAACAAACAGAAAAGCCAACACACCACAAGCATACCCACAGCACAATCTCACACATCAATGACGACCTGCGCCTCCAGACAGAGACCTCCTCTTGACATCTTGCAACACAATCGCCACTTGCTAGAATGACTCTTGCAGAATGAAAAGTGACCATGGCAGCACCTCACGATACTCTACGCACATCCTCTTATCTACTCACTACCAATTACCACTGCAATCGCTTGTCACTCATTCTGCCTCAGTTCTAGTAGCGGTGACGCATGCGAGCCTCAGTCGTTTACACTCTTTCTCCCCGGCGTGTCGGACCGCAGCTAACAATTATCTCCGTGTGCATTTCATTCTCAGCAATAGCCTAGCCTCCCCGGCGTATACGACCCATCTGCTGTCCTTAACATCAATCAATTCATTTATGGATGTAGAAGACTCGAAACAACTTCAGAAATAATCACGACGAAAATTTTAACAAAATTACGCAATAACAACAAGACACGAAAACAACAAGTAAATACAATGAATCCAAAATACACCAATTGCTATGACACACCACACATATATCCAAATAGTACAAACAACCTCTCAGATCATGTCTTGGTGGAATTCCTTTGAAGAATTGCAGGACTTACACCAGTACGCCTACAACCCTTCTCACGTTGACGATTGTAATTTGTGGAATGTCCAGACACAAACAAGATTAACCAACAATTGCGATAATTGGAACTCACACAACTATTTAACACAAACATATGTACAATCAACACATCAAATGTTGTGGATTCTGGCGTGACAAACTACCCTTGAAGAACTGTAGGACTTACAGCAGTACGCCTACATTCCTTCTCAGGTTGATGATCCAAGTGGAAGTCGTCCGGACACAAACAGAATTACCAACAGCTAGATGACAGATGATATCAATTCAGTATATGCAATATGAACATATGTAGAAAATCACACACCAAGCACATTGGGCTGCTCATTGATGCGCTACCCTTTGAAGAATTGTAGGACTTACAGCAGTACGCCTACAACCCTTCTCAGGTTGACGCTCTAGGTTGGAAAATCGTCGCAGAGTTCATTTGCTAACTTCCTTCTATCAGCTATATCCTCAAATCTGAACGGCAACACGCCCATGTCATTGTATCGTAGAATATAGATGACCAACAAACACACGACATATCTCATCAACCAAGTGTAGAAACAGAGTAATTTACACCAAAGATAATAACATTCAAATAGTAACTTGAAACTAGAAATGCCTTTATTCGTGCAAGTCAATTTAACAATTACTCTCTCGTTTACACTTGGCTTATCCTCACTAAACTGACCATTGATATTCGTCCTTTCAAACGAACTGATACTAGCATAGTCATTGCACAAGATACTTGAGTTGATGGGCGTCTTTTTCATTGTGGATGACAGCACCAACGACGACTGAGTGATATCAGTTGATGAAGTTAGCGGTGGATCAAAAGCTGTTGTTGCTCGGCTTTCAGAAGTTTGTCTACCTATAAGACCACCACCACTGCTGTCTTTTACTATCAGCTCAGGTTTAGCACTAGCATCTGATGATAGGTGGGCTACATGCTGATCAATCACACTGACGGTCTCACAAGTATGCACATCTTCTGCAACTGCATCTGCGTTCAATTCTACTTCACGTTGTAGTTGTACAGAACCTTTATTTAACTTAGCAGTAGTAGGCATTCCCTCCATTTCATCATGATCAACCAAAGACAAATCTGCACTATCATGATCATTACCACAAATATTCAATTTACCGTCAAGTTCATCATTTTCAAACTCTTTAATAACAGAAGTAGACAATTTTGGTTCCTCCTCACAAATCATTAAAGGTTTTATATCTTCACTCTGACTAGTTATACTTTGTAAACTTTTGGAGTCAGAACTGCACTCTGAAGCAGTAACTCTATTCTGTGACACTCTATTCAACAATGGCTTACCAGTTGCAACTACAGACTTCCTGACCAAACCGTTATCGTCACACAATTCGGAGTCAGACCTGGAGTTTACATTTAGCTTATCACTGAACTTGCTCACTGGTTCACAGTTCACCTTTGTATGCACCTCTTGCAAACGTGTACAACACAACCGTGTTTGTCTTGCATCTTGCAACTTATCTGTTGAGGATGTACTACGAAACCTGTTACACTCACTAGGTCTATATGCATTACTAGACATCATGGAGCCTTCTCGATATCCACCTCTCTGAGGCCTACTCGTCATCAATGATTGCATTTTGCTCTCAGACTGCTCTATTCTAGGGGTGAGATCTAATAGACTGGCGAACTTGCTCATAGATTGATTGACACTAGTATTTACCAGTTTCAGGATATCATCAAACTTTGGCTCGATACCCTCATCCTCCATACGGGAGCTTATCTTCACCCACTTCCTTTGCAGTCGAGTAGGTAGACGTCTTGCTATTACTTCTAGTATAAAACTCGAGTTGAGGTCACTCATGCGATTCATCGAAATCATTCCATTCTTGTAAATTAGCAAATTATCTAAAAACTCAGTGAGTGCCTGGGAGTCATCCTGTAATTGACCACCATTACCCTTAACAGCCTCGAATAATTTCCCTGCAATCATCGAAGGTCTTCCAAACCTTTGACGTAATATGCTCATAGCCTCGTAGTAGCCCTCTTTTGGCTTCATAAACTTACAGCACTGTATAGCTCTTGCAGCATCTCCAGTGCAATATCTCATCAAATACATTAACTTCAATTCATCATTTAATAAAAAACCACTCAACATGATCTCAAACTCCTTTACAAATTGTAAATAATCGGCCGGGTTTCCATCAAAACACCGTGGTTCAAATTTAGGGAGTTTGATGTTCCTATTATCCCTGAACGGCGAAACAGTAACATCAACCATGTCATGCTTAACATCAGACACATCGTTACAATTAACAGACAAGTCACCATGACTTACTTTCCTGTTTGCATCCAAGACACTCTGTCCCTTCTTTGACCCAGGCATTGTTGAACTTGACCCAATTCCAAAAAAGTTCCAGATATTGCTTGTTCAAAGAGGACTTGACCGGCACCAGGAAAGATGAACGGTGACTATCCAAACTTTCACCAACTGTTTGAATCCGCCAGATCTGTTTCTATCGTCAGAAACTGTCAATCACGTCTCATAAACCGTTAATGCCCAGCTCTCGCTACGCTCGGGCCCACGCTGTTCCTTGAAGATTTCAGAAACGCTTAGTTATAACGGACGAAAAAACCAAAACACCGATCTGCCGCTTGAGATTTCTTTATTGTTACACCAACATATAAAAAGAATAAGTGAACTAAGGTCTGAAAACAAATATTACAATAATAAATCATAGTATTACTTCTGACGATGTTTCACTCTTCTTTCTGAACAGCGACCGATGAGACGATGACTGTCGTTTTGATGCCTCCGCGAAAATTGGGGAAGTTCATTTTGAGCAAACAACCAAGAATTGATCGTTCAATCTTCAACTCCATTGACACCAGTCCTTCAACTGAAATGGAAACCTTGACTATGGTCAAGATTCCAAATTCCAGGAAGGCAGGAGGACTGGACGGAGTCCATCTCGAAGCACTATAAGCAGACCCAGAGACCGAGACACATATGGTGATATCATTATTGCTAAAGGCTTTGGAGGGAGGATAAGAAGTTCGATTGTGCTGGACTGGATCATGTCTTGAGCCGTGGTGAGCGAGAAGACACGCATGGAGCCAACGAGCACACTAGAATATCTGGAATCTTAAGACAATCCATGTCTAGTAAAAACAGACTCAATCTGCATGTGAAAAACAAAGTTTGTATAAGAAGCATAGAAGACAGGACTTCAAATTAACACAAAGAATACGGTCGTGATGAAGGTACCTAACCGTGACCAGCAAGCATGAATCACTTATTTAGGCAGAATCATTTCAACTTCAGGTAGCATGAATGAGGTTGACAAATGGTAGAATCAAAAGAATATGTCAGACATTCATTACTCTGAAATCATTGTGGAAATATCTCAACTTAGCATAAAGAACCAGATTCTAATTTTGGACACTTACATCAAGTCAGTTCTCCTATTGGGTCGAAAAACATGGCTCATGTACCAGTGACGGCATTTTCAAGAGCCTGAAGACTGTCATCGACGGCCACTGTCATCATAATTGGACACTAAATGGATATGCAGTAGCAGTGCTTACTCGAACTACCTTCAAATTCGCTGCAGGCCTAAACTCTCGCTGGCAGCAGAAGACCACTGTGATACCATCCGAAGTACTGTTGTAACGTCAGAACATAAGGGGCAGGAAACAAATCGTTTGTTGAGAAAATCAAGAGGTATTTACAGATTTTTATTTGCTTTCCTGCTGGAGGTCATTCTGTCATCTCTTTGTTGCCATTTCCTAGACAGTCCAGTGATATGTCGACGAATGGTATCCGCCCGCGCTAAGTCTGGTGTGACGGGTTGTTGAGTTCCCCAAGGTTAGGCTTTGTTCTAGTTGTTTCCCATGCCCCCAATTTGAGACGGAGACATTGGCGTGAATCAGTGCCCACAATTTTGGCTAGCAGAGAGTCTTCAACACACTGGTGCATATTATATTGTCGTCTATTTGAAATTCTTTTGGCGTAATCACCGCGACCATCGGTGATCCAGATAATCACGATGCTGCATCACTAGCCTCTCTATATCGGTGTATTGCCTGATCATTAAATGTTTGGCATCAACATCTGTCTTTTAATACCAATCGAACTGAAGTTTAAATGGTTATTGAAAACAAAGATGGAACTATGAGTTCAGGAGAGTTGTTTCCTGGACACAGCAAGAATCCCTGATAGAGCTATTGATAGTTTTGATCTGATTATTTGACAGCTGCCTATGTACTATAAACAAGGTACTTTATCAAGAATAAATAAGCGAGCGAAAAATAGTTGCAGGAACAAACCAACCAGGTACCTGTGGACCGAAAATATACTGATACAAATAGAAATGGATTTGACACGCACTGAGAAGACTGTTAAAAGCCGGTGCGCTCCTGTCCCCATAGTAGCCTCCAAGTCAGAGAGGACAGGTCAGTCGTTGGTCAATAGTTGACGTGAAGGAAATTATATCAGGAGATGGGAGTCAATGGCAGGCTTACAACCAGCTAAAGAGTGCTGACAGGGACAAGGTGAAGTGCAGCATGCTGCCTAATCCCTGAATTTCACTCAGAGACTAAGAGAATAATAATGTCTTCTATTCACGCAGTCAGTTTTCTACAAACAGTCATTTGCCAATGGATGCTATTTCTAACAGTCATATGGCACATGCTGTCTGAAATCGATAGAAGCGTCACATAATACATACTTAAACAATGAGTCTGTAGTTCCCATGACTCCCTTCAGACACCTATCGAGAAGTACAATGCGATGTGATGCTAATTTCCGCAGCAAATTAGAGGCAGCCACATTTATGTCGTAGAAAATTTGACGAAATCTTATTCCGAGAATAATTTTTGTCCAGTACACATTGTGCTTGTCACATTTCAGGCACTCTCTATAAACAACTAAAGTATGCACAAATAATGTAGTGAATATAAGCACCGAAAATACGACAACACAGATCTACTGAACATTTCATTCGGTTCATAAAGCCTTTAGTCGTTCAAACTCTTTTGAGGTAATATCGTTCATGGTTGTAGTAAAAGTAGACTAAGTGGAATCAGAAACACTGATTAGTTCTTGTGCCAAAAAGTCCTAGGAAGCATTGCGTTCTTGGTAAAGACAGCAAAACTCTGGAAAACCTCTTCACTGGTGGCGTCATCTACTGGTCCTGGTAGTCAGTTCCCCTACACAGCTGGTCTCATGGCCAGGCTTCGGTTACTCACTGGTACTGGTGCTGAACTATGTGTCCTTTCAGCTACAGATAAAGACTACGAGAAAGACCCAACACTGAAGCAGCTAAAGGAGAAGCAGTACCAGGCTCAGGAGGGAAGTTATGTTTTTCTGAATTCTCACGCTTGTAGATACTAGGATGCTTATTGCAACCATTCGTTGTCAAGAATGTGTAGGAAGCGAAACAGGGGACATTGAGGAAACTAACTTATTCACTCGAAGTTTACTGCTAGTTAGAACTAGTGCACCATCTACTTCGTATAGGCCAGTAGTGGATGGATATCTGATTCAAAAGTATTAAATAAGCACACCCGAATGTATGCACGACAGTGTTGTGCAGCAAATCAGAGTCTCAGTAGAATATACATCTAATGAACGCAAAATCTAGCGGTTGAGTGCAAAATTGAATATTTCAGTTAGTGCCTTTCTGTTTTCCTAACTTTGGCATCCGTATGATTGACACAGTCACGCTTCTCTAATGCCACAGCTATAAGAATAACGCAAACTTTCAGGCGTAGAAATAATTTTATTCTTCCTAAGATTTAAGGATTTATATACATATGCATAGCTGTTTAGTATTTTGGCTGCTACACATCGCTTTGAGTTTGTGCCGAATTGCAATGAGTGACCTTAAAAGGTGTGAATTAATATGAAGATCTTTGTTTTACTCTGCTACTACTAATTTCGCATGTCAAGGATAAAATATCCAGGTGGTAGCCCATTGGAAACTGTGATACGTTAAAAAGGCATATTCGTGGGTTTGCAAAAGCAGTGACAAACATTTAGTGACCAGTATGTTCTTATCAAGCAAAACATTTAAGATTTTCTGATGTCATAGATGAACATAAGCTGTATTATTCTTTCATACGTAAATGGAAATCACTTTCTATTTGCCGTTTCTAAAATTCTTCTAGGATGACACACTAGAGGATGAACGAAATACCTGATTTTGTATTTTCACCTTGAATTGCGCGCGCTTTGAAAAAGGAGAGTGGCATTTTTTACGTTGTGAAGTAAATTCTGCTTTTGTTGTTTAAACCACATCAGAAGCTTTTAGTTCACTTTAACTGATTTATTTAGTTCAAGTGTTGTCTGTTTTATTCACATTTTGTGTTTTGGTTGGTATTTACCTAGCTGTCACACGTATATATAAGTGTGTATTTGTTTGGCATTAACCTCACTGTTTTGACGTATATATAACTGTATAGTTGTAACAAATTAAAATTATGGCCCCAACTAACAATTGTGGTCGACCGGACTGCCACTTTCCGGTGGATGATGGGATGCAGTGTGACAACTGCAGCCTTTGGTTCCACAAAGTTTGCACTGGTTTAACACCAGTAGCCTATAAGAGATGTTGCAAGCCATCATCTCCATGGCTGTGCAAATTTTGCAGCAACCCGTTAGATGTCCTCATCCAAGAGGCAGTAGGACTCTTGATGTCCAAGAAATTGTCGAAAGACATAGTTGAAAAGCCTGTACCAGAAACCTTCGCCAAGGATGGCGGTTCAGGACATAGTTGTAAGATTCAGGGTGCATCACCTCCTGAAGTCTCAGAAGCGAAAGAAGCACAAAATGCCCAGACATCTGTTGCTGCAAAGCGCAAAAGGCAACGGAAATCCAGAAGGGCAAGTAGTGCCAGCATGGCAAAACCAGCCTGTGAAATAGCAACGCCAAAGCGCAGCGTGTCTAGTGCACGAATGGCTTCTAGTCGCGGCGAAAACAGAGTGGGAGAAACGGACTCCACTTGGTTGCTGCCGAAAGGTAAGAAGCTAAACAAAACTAGGAAAGAAACAGTAGCCGAGTTTACCAACAAGGTCTCGACGACTGTTAGTTCCAGCAAAACTCAGAAACCCACGGACTCTAGTTACAGTATTATCATCTGGAACTTGGAGGAATCTAAGAACACAGATCCAGCTGCCCGACATGCAGATGATCTGAAGGCGATCAGCTCCATATTCCGGGAAATACTTCCCGAAAAAACAACTGGAGTACACGTACGAAAGGCTATCAGGATCGGAAAACGAAACCCTGATGCTACAGGAACTCCTCGACGACTACTTAAGGTAGTTTTAGGGAACGAAACAGAGAGGAGGACCATCCTCGACAACGCGTTCAAAGTCAACGACAAAAGTCTAAAAATAAGGCCTGATTGGCCTTTGGAAGATAGAATCAAAAGAAGAGAAGCCGTGGCTGAACTAAAGGCCAGGCTAGAGAAAGGCGAGAAGGACCTCAAACTATTGGGTTTTCGGGTGGTGAGGTCTCGGAAACCGATGCTGCCGAGACCTCTCTTCATAAGCCGGGTGAACACGTAGGTGTTTCGGTGTGCTATACGAACGCATGTAGTCTTAGGAATAAGCTCGCCGAATTAGGAGAGTTATCTGAAAGACTACAACCTGATGTAATTGCTATCACTGAGACGTGGTTGTTAGTGGGTGTAGACTTAACTCCACTCATACCTGGGTATATCTGCATACGAGCAGACAGAGTAAGTAGTCGGAAAGGTGGGGGGGTTGCTCTTTACATCCGGGATGACATAGGGATCAGGTCAACGTTGTCAGAAGCTCATGACAGCGGCACCAGTGAAGCCGCAAGTTGCATCATTAACTTAAACAAAGGCACTTTAACGATCGGAGTTATCTACAGAAGTCCTGCTAGCCAAGCTGATGACTTCGTTCTAAATCACTTGAGGGCGTGGGGTAGTAGAAATAGGTGTCTGATTGTTGGCGACTTTAACGCTCCACATATTAATTGGGGGGAATTAAACTCCACTAGTTTGTATACCTGTTTCAATAGGGAGCTCACATTGACAGTGCTTGAATGTGCACTCGTGCAACATATGCATGCACCAACACGGTATCACCCTGAACATGATCCATCTACTCTAGACTTGGTATTGACACACCAGAAGGAGGACGTTGGTAACATTAGGTGCCTTCCGCCGCTTGGCAGCAGTGACCACATAGTCATTGCTTTTACGTTTAGGATTCATTCTCTCATGCACAGGCCAAAATCTGCTCGTCCAAACATTTGGAAAGCGGATATACAAGGAATCCGGAACGCAGCAACTGTGGTTGACTGGTCAGTTGATACAAGTCAGACTGTCGAGGAAGCTTGGGTAGGATTTAGGAATACACTAGATCGTGTCACTTCACCTTTTATACCTTGGTACACTCCTCGAAAGCCGTCGCATGAACCTCCTTGGATCACTAGTGAAATAAGGAGGTTATTAAGACGGCGAAAGAACTTATGGGACCAATTTGTTATGACAGGAAGGGAAAACTTCCAGAAAGACTACCGCAAAACTCGAAACCTCTGTAAGTATGCGATTAACAAGAGTCGTATAGAGTACGAGAGACGATTAGTACTAGATTGCGTTCATTACCCAAAAAGGTTTTACTCGTATATTAAACGTAGGACTAAAACTAGCAGTGGTATACCGTCACTCATAACCATTAGTGGAGAAGCGGCTGAGTCAGACGAAGGGAAGGCTGAAAACCTCTCTGAATACTTCTGTGACGTCTTCTCGTCTGATAGTACCACCCAGGGATATGGCGAGGTCACTGCCATCGCCACTCAGATGCCCTCAATTGTGGTAGAGCACACAAAGGTTCTGAAACTACTGTCTAAACTGAAGCCAGGTAAATCACCTGGGCCGGATGGACTCCACCCTAAGTTGTTACTTTCCTTGGCGGATATAATATATATTCCGCTTACGGAGATTTTCCAAATGTCTCTGACGCAGGCTAAGCTACCCAGGGACTGGAAGGATGCCATTATAAGCCCTATCTTCAAGGACGGGGATAGGCAATTGGTATCTAACTACAGGCCGGTAAGTCTGACATGCATTATTGCAAAGGTACTGGAAACTATTATAAGGGATCAACTATTAGCTTATGTTGAAACACATGGCTTGTTGGCTGTGGAACAGCATGGATTCCGACCAGGACGATCCTGCTTGACAAACCTACTATTGGCTAGGGAAGACTGGGTTGAGGCCAGAGATAGGGACCATCTGTTGGACGTGGTTTTTATTGATCTTAGCAAGGCGTTCGACAAAGTATCCCACTTAGGTCTCCTTAGTAAACTGAAAGGTTTCGGACTAGACCAATGCCTATGTGAGTGGTTTAGAGATTACTTAATGGATAGAAGGCAGAAGGTTAGAGTTAATGGTGTACTATCAGGATGGAAAGCAGTATCCAGTGGAGTGCCCCAGGGAACTGTATTAGGTCCATTGCTATTCCTATTATACGTTAACGAATTACCAGGGATTCTTTCTTCATCTTCATTATTATTTGCAGATGACATTAAGGTATGGAAAACTGTAAACAATAACGAGGATAGGTTGGCCCTACAAAATGACTTAGATAAATTAGCTGAGTGGTCAAGCCTATGGAGTTTGGAAATGAATGCTAGGAAAAGCGCGGTAATGCACTTAGGTCAGAAGTCTTATACGTCGTACTCCCTAGGGGATGCAGAACTACCTGATGTTAAAGAACAGAAGGACCTAGGAATCATTGTCAGCAACGATTTGAAAACAACTGCAAATTGCAATGCAGCCGCAGCTAAAGCTTTTCGAATGCTATGGGCAATTCGAAGGGCTTTCAAACGATTAGACGAGGGCATGTTCCAAATACTCTACGCAACATATGTCAGGCCTCATCTAGAATACTGCATACAAGCGACGAGTCCATGCTTCAAAAAGGAGGCACATATTCTGGAAAGAGTACAGAGAGTAGGAACAAAATTAGTTAGTGGTATCTCACACCTTCCTTATGATAAGAGGATGGAGCATTTAAATCTCTTCCCGTTATCATACCGAAGGAAGAGAGGCGACTTAATTTTAGCATACCGTATACTTAAGGGTGATTTAGGAACTGACCTTTCTAACCTTTTCTCCCCTTCTAGGATACATTTACGGGGTCACCGCAAAAAGGTGCTCAAACCAAGGACGATTAAAATACGTGCAGAATTTAGATTCTCTCACAGAGTGGTCAACGATTGGAACTCCTTACCTGATTCAGTAGTATCAGCTCCATCGGTGAACGCTTTCAAAGAGAAGTTAGATCTCTGCAGAGATATACTTTGCAAGGATTAACACAGGCCACAAGAGCCTTCTATCCTTATCATCTGAATCTGAATCTAGTAGAGTCTTCTATATTTGGAAATTCATTTTCCTGTTTTTTCAAGACTCCGAGAACTCTTCTCTGAAGTTCAAGAACAATATCTATTGATAAATCCAAATTTAGGATAATTTCAATCAATTTAGGTTGGGTTTCAGAAACAAAAACAACTCTTCGACTCAACTATCCTTAACCTTGAGTAACGCGGAAAGATCGATTGTCAAGGTCGTTTAGATCGGCGGCGCACTCTCGAAAGGGTCGGCAACAATACATTAAAATGAGTTCCGCTGCCGATGTGACTAAGCCTACCACTTTCAGTGCAATTTTCAAGCATGTTTCACCACCTACGGCAGTAGACAATTGCCTGTATTGTCATCTTTTACATCCCAAGTTCAAAAACCTCGTTGTGACACGTGGTGGACATATCGAAATATATAATGTAAAAACGAGGTAAGTTACGTGTAGTGCTTATGGTGTTAATAAAGCAGCAAAACAGGAGAGATTCGCTTTAACTGGGTCTATGGGACCTCTGTCTATGAAAATATCGCGGACATTGTAGCTGTACGATTTACAGGTGACCTCCTTGACTCCCTGCTCTTGAGTTTTCCAGAAGCTAAGGTAATACTAAAATTTCTCTTTTTAACGCGTAGGTTGCCGTTATGAACTTCAACCCTGTCACCTACGAGCTAAGGACTGTATCTCTTCACAACTATGAATTTGAAAACCTCAAGGTTTGTTTTTGCTGTATGAATTACTCTGAGACTTCTCATTTAAATACTTTCGCATCACCCGCTGTGTTGTTTAGCCTAAGAGTATTCCAAGACTTGAAAAACCTCCTTCTTCCTATTAGGCAGTTTGGCCAAGTGGCTAAGGCACTGTAGTCTTAATCTTGCTCCACCTACTTCGGCCTGAGCAACTTAGTTGTATCGTTTAATTTTATACAACTGCGGCTCATATCCCGTTGTCAGATAGTTGATAAAATTCCGTTTGGGTAAGGATTTATGACTGGACACGGAAGACGTTATTTTATTGCGAAATCTGCAAATATTTTTGTGGTTTTGTAAAACTTGTCAAGAGGTCGTTACTAACACAAAGTAGGTAGGACTCGTAGTCATTAATTTTTAGCCATAGTTTATTGATATCTTAGAAAATTTGTAGGAATCAGTCTCTGACTGTGTATTGAGGAGTTTATTAATTTTCTCACAGCGATAAAACCTACCTACATCAGTGCATGTTCCAAGAGTAACTATGAGATTGCCGGCTGTATTGCATAATAATATTGTACAATACAACCCACTTATGTATTACAGGCCCTGTTTATCCACTATAATGTAACCTGTACTTGAAGTGTTGACGTTTACATCTCCGTATACTTGACCGGGTCAAGGTATAATAAAGGATATACTAGGTAAAACGAATACTTAAGGCATTAGGTCTACTAAAACGTTTAACGGTTAAGATCTTATCAACTGTCTTTGGTACTGGTTTCCAGGTTTCATGTTTTGCCTCACTTCGGAATTACTTAAATGGTATCATCAGTGAGTTCGAGCCTACCTACGAGATATGGATAACCAGAGTGATATCATGTGTTAACTGATGGTCGCATTTGTTAGTTTACGCCGACTCTGGCGTAGACGAGATGTTCGACTATCGACCAAAGGGCGGGTGTACTGCTCATCAGTCCGCTCCGTCCTCCTGTATGGTTGTGAGACCTGGCCACTCAGAGTGGAAGACATGAAAAGACTAGCTGTCTTTGATCATAGGTGCCTGCGTTCTATTTCCCGTGTAAAGTGGCATAATAAGGTGAGCAACATGGAGGTTAGGCGTAGAGTTCTAGGTAAACAGGGGAAATCAATCGACGAAGTCGTGAAGCTACATCGACTGAGATGGTTAGGACATGTGTTACGTATGCCAAGCCATCGCCTCCCTCGACGAGCAATGTTAGCGGATATAGGGTCAGACTGGAAAACAGCTAGCGGCGGTCAAACAAAAACTTGGCATCAGTCAATGAAATCCACAACAGTTGGTCTAAGCCTCACGTAGGAAGGTGTAGACTTCCAGGCTGGGGTCCTCGGGACGGTAAAAATCTATGGTTGGAAACAATTGGTGAAATGGCTCAAAATCGTTCTCAGTGGCGCAGATGCATCCACTCCCTGTGACTTATGATCTCCAATGAAACTGTTTTGTATTTCTTTATTACTCCTTTGTCTCACACCTCTGCTCACTGTTTCTATTATGCTTTTCTTGTACTTTCTTCTCTTGCTTCGCGTGCTACACGGAATGTGGCGACTTGAACTTCCGCACATTTGTGCAAAGTTCTATGTCGAAAACAGACAGACAGACAGAAACTGATGGTCGATTAGTTTTCATTTGGAAACAAAACAGACATCACTGCTATACATCCTTTAGGGTTTTCTGCAGTATGTTAGCAATGAAAACGTGAGAAAGAAACAGCAAAACTTAGCAACCCCTTCTAGTCCTCGCAGTGGTAACAGGTTTTTATAAGCTTTCACACTACTTGGAGAGTTTTTTCATGGAGGTTTCTGACGGATTTTCAAAGATTAGTCGTCTTTAATGATTCAAATACAATTTAATGTTAGAAAATAGAACCAGTAGTCTGTAGTATCTCTGATTGTATTCAGAAAACTACCTCGTCAGTGTAGGAGAAACCCACTTAGATCTTCATAAATTTTTTTTCAGGGTATTTAAAAATTCAGATAAGTATGTAATAACTGGTAATGAACTAATAACTCATTGGCTTTCACAAATGTTACATCAGCGCTTCTTGAAGATAGAATGATAACCTTACTATAGAGTTACAGAATGCTTCCAACCTTCTAGAACATTACAGGGTAACCTGAAGTAAACCGATATGAGAAAAAAGTTATCAAGGATTTTAAGGAAGATTAATCCATGTGCAGTTGAAAACTACTTTCACCAACCACTAATACTTGCTAGCGAAACCTGCACCTTAGGAAATCATCGGTGAAATGGAAAGATCAGTTAATGACTATGATCTTGTGACAGGTAGATCTTTAGAAATCAACCAACTTAATTTTCTCTCACTTTGATAGCGTTTCTCATCAGCACCGTCAGTGATGGACAACTGAAAGGACAAACAGTTACTAAATTTTGTAAGGTACCACTTAATTATGGCTGTTTTATCATATTATTCATTGCTTAACAGGAATTACATACTATTCATCCTTCTGATAGTTCATATAGTGACCACATAAAAGTCTATTACAGTCAAGTTTTATGTATATGTTAAATTATTACTGAATGAATTAAAAGTCAATCTGAACTTCTTTTCAATAATTTCTCTTCAGGTTCTTACAATCATAAAATATAGTATTTGTGGTCGTTACAATAAAGGGCAGTTATGCGGCGGATACATTTTTAACGTAAAATAACAGATTAGTTATGCAGTGTCAAAATAAATAGTCATATTTGTGTGGCAAACGTGCTAGGCTGAAATCGATTAGAAATATTGTAAAACGGGAGACAATGGTGGTGATTAATCATTAAAAATAGAATTGTAGAGTGTGGGGTAGGAAAATTGACAAATTAGTTCAAGGTTGTAAAAGGCGTCAGGTGAGTGGCTACTACAAAGTGGTCTCAGTTAAGCAGAAGATATAGTAAGACTGGAATGAGAGGATCATAGTGAGATAACGAATATATTAAATGAAACAGGTGGAGGCATATATTAAGAAAACAGATAATATCACTAATAATAATAATTCATAATATGGGAATATTTGACACCATCAAATCTTATTACTGAATGGTTTTTTGCATATTTAAAGTAGATTGTTAGTCAATTTCGACTTATAAACAGACATTCATCGTCTGCATTGTTTGTTTCAAACAATTGGTGACATGGCTCAAAACCGTTCTCAGTGGCGCAGATGCATCCACTCCCTGTGACTTATGATCTTCAATGAAACTGTTTTGTGTTTCTTTATTACTCCTTTGTCTCACACCTCTGCTCTCTGTTTCTATTATGCTTTTCTTGTACTTTCTTCTCTTGCTTCGCGTGCTACACGGAATGTGGCGACTTGAACTTCCGCACATTTGTGCAAAGTTCTATGTCGAAAACAGACAGACAGACAGAGACAGACAGTTTCAAGCTAAGATCTTAGCGATTCCTCGGTTTCTTCGTACTCATGTTTCATATTGTTACCCCCTCCAGTATGTCCTTGCACATGTATGGATAAGTTGTTTTTATTCTTTTTCATCCATAGTCTGGTCGGATTCACTTCACGAAGTTACCTATTTTAAGATTGGATCCCCATCAACGATGTGCAGTTATGCTGGTATATGATCGCCATTTAGCTGTTTTACCGTTTCGACGTACAGAAGTTTTCATTCCCGCAGAAACAGAACCAAAACTTATTGGTGCAAGAAATTCAATTTTGTGGCAACAAAGAGCAACAGCACCATTGCTAGCCACCTTCACAACTTGTTTAAGTACATCGACCGGAGAGAAAATAAACAATGTCATTGATATGCAGTTTCTTCATGGATTTTATGAGCCAACATTACTGGTTTTATATGAAACTATTGGTACATGGGCGGGGTATGTTACTTACTTTGAATTTTACTCTCACTCAGACGAGTTTCAGCTAGGAGAGATACCTGTTGCATTGTTGCACTGTCATTTAATCTTCAAAAACGTACCAATCCAGTTATATGGTTTCAGGAATCTTTACCATATGATTGTAATTCCGTACTTTCCATACCTCAACCAATAGGTAAGAAACCTAATTTGTTCACTCGATATACTCTGTATTTAATATTTATAAGTATTTGATTAGAATTTACTCTTATTCATGTAGTGAATTACAGAATGTGGGTATAATAGTTAAAATGTCAAAAATATCATTTTTCAAAGACTGGCAACTGTGTTCTTATTCATGTTAGTTGATTATTTTCAAATGATTTAAAATAATAAATTACTTTCAAAAAATATTGTCAAAAAGCAATGTAGTTTGTAATAAAAAAGTTGATTAAAAATGAAATACAATGCTGAGTAATAAGTACATGGATTGATTGGTCACCAGGTGATAACTACTATTAGTCCTTATTATTCATGATTAGAATCTATTAATCAAGTATGCAATGTGGTCACTAAGCTAAATGATACGGCACAGTTATACATCTTAGAATGCAATTAGTTACTTGCGTTTTTTCCCGCATTAAAGTATGACCTGCTTGACACTATATTTCGTCGAGTAAGAAACAATAAATGCAGCATATGTACTACCGTTTGATTTCTAGATCAAATGGTTTATATCGACCAATAGTAATTTTGCTTTGGTTGGTAGTAATAAGTAATAAATTCTGGATAACCCAACACGAGTCAAAAATAAAAGAGTCACTTAGTACAAATCAGTATTGAAGTGCCAGTATAACCAGCAAGTGCTGCAAATTCAAATTCCCATGTTAGGCTCGAAACAGTAAGTGCCTAATGAGTTAATCATTGACGTCGCTGACGAAACCTGTAATATTATAGTATGGCTAAAATTTTTAAGCTACTTTAAAAGGTAATTATTATTGTTCAGAAAAGAGGCAAACCATGTTGTGGATTTGTTTCTTTCCCTTGTATTTTTTGTAGCTGCTCCTAAGTACAAATAAGTTAAAAGTAGGCCAGTGTCTCAGTGAACGTCCAGATACTAAATCGATATTGTAATCTTTGTGCTTAATCGAACCGAATGTTCACTATAGAATCAGATTCCAGACGATGCACATGAAATTCATTAATCCCTTTTTCACTTAATAGGAAGTTTTGTACAAAAATAATAAAATGAGAAATACTGTGTTTTGTATGATTTCGGGTTATAAGTAGCAGCTGAGACCAAGTTTCTTCTTATCATTTTTTCCAGAGATCTGTTACAGGTTTATGTATTGCGTTGTGAACTGAACTTAACTGTATGCCTAAATCAATATACCAGATATTATGTGTTTATGTTTTCTTACTAAAATTCGGCAGGCATTATATGGGATGTTAAAATGTTATTAATTTAGTCGCTTATTTTAATAATGTAACTATTACGTTTTTTTTTAAACTTGGCAGACTTAATCCACCTGCCTTTGTTAGTTCATACACTTTTTATGAATGTGCAAGTGTGTGCATGGAAAAAGTACACTGTCGAGGAAAAAACTTTTGCTTAGAAGCCTACTTTGATTTTCACCTATATGATAAAAGGTTTCATTACTTTGTTTTTCTCACATATTTGTTTCTTTGTGCTGAGAATATGTAGAATTAAATATGCTTACTTCCATTAAGTTTAGCTCCTGTAGGCTTGTGTGTTTAGTAGAGTTTTCATTATCATTCAGTTAACAGACTATTGCTTGTTTGGCTGGATATGTATTCATGCAAAGAATAGAACGCCCGTTTGCGTAGAAGTAAATTATCACGTCAGTTGTACCTGATATTATACTACTTAAAAATTGTGTCACTCAACTAAATGCGTATCTAAAGTCAACATTAATCAACTGCTTTAGCTTATGTGTACGTCCGTAGTAAATCAGAATATTCTGCTAAGTAGTTTTCGATGTCTTTGACAATAATAAATTATTTATACTGTATTTTTATGGCTGTATATTCTTTTTCAGGTGGAGTCCTCATCATGGCAACGAATTCCATTATGTATTTAAAACAGACTCTTCCATCATGTGGACTACCACTTAATTGTTACGCACAAATATCAACCAATTTTCCAATGCGTGAGTTTTATTTTTCTTTCATCGTCTGTTTTGTTGTTCTCTAAGCTTCTTATATGTTGACTTTTGGTAATTCATCTAAGAATACTTATCGTCTGTTCTTTCTGTTGGCTTATCGGATGCTTATTGCAATTATTCATTATTTTTATACATACTAGGTGATATCTGAAGTCTGATTTGCAGTCATGCCTATTATGGGGAAATTTTTATTTACCTCACAAAACAATTCACGTAGTGGTATGATTCCAGTTCAGTAATTTCTCGACAAATTGTTTTTTTCTTTTTTTATTCCTTTGCGTTCCCAGTGGAACATAGGGCTTCAAGCTAGAGGCTTGAAGTTTCTGTAGCAGTGTTTATTTTTACAGGATTGGGATTGCTAGCCTCATGCCCCACCTTTCCTCTTTACCGGCTTTATTCCTGCCTTAGCGAGGTGAAGGAGTGCTTCGGTGGCCGGGGATCGAACCCCGGACCATGTGCATGGTTGGTGAGCGTCCTAACCGCTATGCCACCAACGCAAAATTGACAAATTGTATGAAGTTTTAATTATTGCTTAGAATTTAAATCAGAAGTTTACTGGATCATAATAAAATAACTTTTAGTTTATATGTTTAAGAGAAACTCTAGACACGAAAACTCATTTGAAAACCTTGCAGTTATTGATCGCAACATTTTTAGTCACTTCATTAGTTCCCAACACATTTGAGATTCTCAATTTTTGTAACCCTTACTAGACGGACATTCTTCCTTATCCTAGAAGGGAGCAGGCCAAAAATATGCATTACACTGGCTGAATGAATAAGTTATAAGACTATATATTTGTTTCCCTCATAACTTAGCCACTAGCAAATGAGTAAAATGATTTAGACGTCGCAGAGAAGACGTAAACAAAACCCGAAGTTTACCGAATACATTGAGCAGGAATCAAAGTTTCTCCAAACATAAGATGCAAGGTGATGCTACAGGATTTGTCGTTCTTCACCAAGCCCTAGTGTAAGATGGGAGAGTAAAGTAGTGGGATGCATTTGCAGATTTTCCACATTACCAAACATTTTCTATCTTCAGCATTGCTGAGATATTCAGTCCCATATAAAGAAGCGGGTTGCTGCGCAACAGTTTTTCTATGACTGCAAGGTATGATCACTGGTTGTGAAACAATCATAGGAGTTTTCCTCTTTCTCTACTTTTATAATGACACCAGCTTAAACTCTGTCACTTTTGTATATTTTGTCGTGTTTCACTGCCTTACTCGAAAAACAGTTAACATTAAGTTGTAGGACTAACAAAGTAGCTTCATTGAGTATCTATGCTCTTTTCTAAGTGTTTTGTTTCACAAATAGCACAGAAGAAAACACACGGAAAAATATACTTAATCCAATAGCTTGTTTATTCAAAATTTTCTTCCAGTTTAAAAGCAAGGAAGTTTTCTGTCTTCTTCTTTTTCAATCATAGGTCAGGATGTTCCATCCTGTGGTCCACTAACTATTGATGGTTGTCGTGTAGTTAGAATGAATGAAACACAATTTTTAATTGGAACACGATCTGGCAATCTGTACCTACTATCACTTTGGTTAGAGGAAGCTACTCAAACTGTTACAAGTTTGTTATTTCATGAAGTTGGTCAAGCCGTACCACCTCATTGTGTAAGTTTGTAATACTTTCACTCATTAATGAGGAACATTAATTTCAATAAGTGTTTTTTTAAGGAATTCAGTACCGTAAAGTAATTTCCGTTCCGCACCAATAATTCATGGCATTATTATGTACTTTTCAGCAAAACCCTTGAGGTATAATTTATCTAACTGCTCACTTTGCTACTATTGGATCTCGAGTTTCAATGTCATTTCAGTGACTTGAGCTTGGATAGTGTCTCATAGTATAATGCATAAAAATATGTACCATTTAATTAGGTTGTGTTATTGTTTTGCGTAACTCTTAGGAAATTGTAATTTCCCGCATTCGACGAAACAGTTTGGGGTTATTTTAAAGCTACATTTG
Organism: Trichobilharzia regenti; assembly: GCA_944472135.2. Lineage (NCBI taxonomy): Eukaryota > Metazoa > Platyhelminthes > Trematoda > Strigeidida > Schistosomatidae > Trichobilharzia > Trichobilharzia regenti. The sequence continues at coordinate 53,166,802 of OX235263.1, forward strand.
AACATTTCGTTCTGTCTTTCTGTCTGGATTCAACATAGAACTTGGCACCGAAGTGCACCAGTTCGAGTTGCCACGTTTCAAATAGCACACAGAGGTAGACAAGAAGATGAGTGAAGGGAATCAATAAAGTCTGACAAGTATAAGAGTGAAACAGAATGGGTAATGGTAGAAAGGAATATGAAAGATTACAGAGACTGAATACATCTGCGCCATTGACAATGATTTTGAGCCATGTCACCTATTGTCTCCAGCCATTGATTCTTAGAGTCCCGAGGGCCCCAACCCGGAAGTCTGCATCTCCCTACCTTACTCAGTTTAACTGTCAAGGATTTCATGGGTTGATGACATCCATGTTTTTGCTTGGCCACCACTGACTCTTTTCCAACCTGCACATATATCAGCTAGTAACGCCCGTCGGGGGAGGCGATGGTTAGGCATGCGCACCACGTGACCTGGCCATCTCAATCTATGTAACTTTATAGCCTCGTCGATTGATTTTCTCTCTTTGCCCAACACTCTACGCCTAACGTCAACATTACTTACCTTGTGAAACCACCTAACGTGAGACAGGGATCGCAGACATCTGTGATCTAAAGCAGTCAACCTTTTTATGTCTTCAACGCGTATTGACCATGTTTCAGAGCCATAGAGAAGGACGGAGCGAACTGCTGAGTAGTACACACGTCCATTGGTTGATAGCCGGATGTCACGCCTACGCCAGAGGTGGTGTAAGTCAGCGAAAGCAGCTCGAGCTTTTTGGATCCTTGCTGAGATTTCGTCGCCAATCAGTCCGTTGGTGCTAATACAACTTCCCAAATAGGTGAAGTGGTCAACATGTTCTATCACTTCACTCCCTATCACTAAGCTAGGAGTTGACGTGGTCCAGTCCTGTAGCAGCATCTTACATTTTGCTGGTGCGAATCGCATGCCAAACATACGAAGATTGCTGCTCAAGGTGTTCAGAAGACTGCATTTTGTCAGCATCTTCCCCTAACAGGACTATGTCATTTCGTTAATAAGTTAAGACTGGTTTACAGTAAACTAACTATTTTCATTTATCTAGAAACAGAAATTTTTGTGTCTTAAAATTAATATATCATAATAAGCTGTTTAATCGCGTATGCTGTTTGTGTTTATATAATTGCTAAACATTTTATGAGTTTGTATAAAGTAAGAACAACGGTTTCTGCAGAATAATGTAGTACCATCATTTATTTCGTTGACTTCTCAGCTGCTTTACAGCCTAAGTGAGATTATTATGAAGTTTATGTACAGAAAAGTTTTAACATACTTGCAAATTTTACATGATGTCAGTTGACAGAAAGTTCCGAACTTAGTGAACAGTGCTCAAAAATTTACGCTTATATAGATTTTGCACAAGGAATTCAAGTTTGAACAAAGTAAATGTGTGCATGCACTGATAGAACTACGTAAAGACGACAGGTGCGTAAGATGATGAGTAACTAATAAATTGGGTAACAGTGTACTGAGTTCAACTCAAATCATAGAAATAAGAGACAAGCAAAATTACTCTATCAAGGGAGGGGGCGGTGATGTTAAAGCCAAAGATTACCTTATCAAATGAAGGAGAGAATAATGACATCCAGTTACCAGGGTGGCAAGGAAAGACTGATAACTGCTTCTTTCTGAACACATAAACTGGGTTTCAGGCGTGTGATAGAGATTTCTTCGGCTAACTCGAGGAGAATTAAGCTTTTCTGTCTACTGATAATATTGAAGGATTTTTCTATTTCCACCTCATGACTCTACCCGTATAAAAGAGATGCCTAGCAATGGCACTGTTGAAAGCATTTGTTCCCTTGTGACATAGTCGTTTTGGTATATGTTCAGAAGATCAGTGGTGCACCCTTCTTTCTGCTGTGTCAATGTAACTGCTCTCACAAATACACGTGAATTTGTATACGCAGTTAGAGTTAACATGAGAAGGGTACCTATTGACCTTTGATTGCACCAAAGAGCATGTTATCCAATAGATGAGAACCAGCCCAACTGCAGGATAGGCTATGGCTAGTGACGTCCTCAGTCTTCTGTTGAAATATTTTTACCTTTAAAATCGAGTTGAATGAAGATAAGCATTTTTCGCACTGCTATTTATTTGATGTTTGAGCCTTCACATCTTGCATATTTGTTAATGAGCCTCTGAAGGTAACCGTTGTTTTTCAGTATCTTTTTTTGAAAATCATGAATTCTTCCTATAATTCCTCTATAGAGAATATTATCCTAGCTCTATAGTATGAAGTCTTGACTAGTGCTCATATAAAACTATTTGGACATTTTATGAGTACTTACAAAAGATAGATTGGCTTGTAGGTGAGTCAGTTACTTCAAAACATACTATGAAATATCGCAGAGAATCCGGTTATTTCAAATTATACCATCTAGCAACTGAATAAAAATACTAAAATTAACGAAGATAGAGATGAAGTAACTTTAATAAAAGTACTAAATAATGAAGCTGTGGCTGATAGAATTTTGAATTTAAACCTCACTTGACGTACTTTGATATCGATAAGTGGTTCATACTCTTTACTTAACCAAGTGTAATTGTTGTGTTATTGAGTTAAAACTTTAAATGAAAACTGTAATGTTTCGAATTGTAGTTCTACACTTAGGCCATGTATAACAGTTCCGATAATTATCACACTATATAGACAAATGTATCTGTTTTCTTTATTATCACTATTTTTTCCATTTCTTTCAGATGGCTTTACTAGAATCGGACTACCTATTTATTGGTTCACGGTTTTGTGATTCAATTTTAATGAAAATTAATTATTCTTTATTATGTGTTGATGTAAAAGGGAACAAAGTTGATATTAACAATACAGATGGAGGTATTGTTACAACTAAGGACAGTATCACTGAAGAAAATAAAGACGACGAGGTTAGCGTACCATTCAATAATAATATTAATAATAAATGTTTACTAAGTTATTTTACCTTTGTTCTTTGCAATTGCTTATAAAAATAATAATAATTTACAACTTCTGAATTTCATCAGTTGACTAAATAGATGTGATATTTGTTTTCACCGCTCCGACTGATGACTATCAATTAATGACGTCTGAATCACTGGTATGGTGCTCTTGCAGCTAACTTAGGAGATCCTACCAGGTTATCATTTCACTCCAAACCCCATAAGGATGTACTGGTTTACTTAGAGGAGCTGGAAAACTCTGATTTCAAGCCTATAGTGTACATGAGGTACGGAAATCGAATGCATTGCGAGCACCTTATGAACCTATTTTGGTCACTAAAAACCATGGAGACGTAGTCCCTGACGCTGCCCCACTGTCTTGTGGATCAGAATTTAAATCGAACGCTTTGGTGGTGGGAATGGCCCCTTAAGACAGTCACCTGCTTCGGTCTGGTCATCTAGACAGTATCCCCAGCCCTTGCGGAAACTATGAGGTTTTGTGTGGCGTATTTATTGGTATGCATAATGTGTTCCGAGTAATGCCTAGTCGTCATATTAATGAATGATATTTTACTGTCCGTTTATTATCACACTTGTTGCCTAGCTAAGTCCATTCTCATAAATCCTATTCATATTGAATGAAAGAGAAAAAAGCAGGTCGACTTTGGTAATTGAGATGGTGGAGAAGCTGGCCACTAATTCGGGCTCCCTTAGTACGAATGTCCAGGTTTTCATTTCATCTTCAGTCATCATCCATTACATCAAAAATAGTCTACTAACTCAAGGTTATCTCAGATAATCCTACTGTCGATTGTTTATTCAACCGTTTCACTTTTAGCTTCTTTGCTCTTTGTATATACAGACAACTAAAAGCAGACAGGGTATCCACATTGTAGTAACTGGTTTGATCGCATAGTAATCCAAGTTCTTAAATCAATTTTTCGCATATCGTTAAGGTTGAGAATGTTATACTAATTAGATTTCTCAGTAATTATTGTTTATTCCTTTTCTTTTATATTTATATCCCTTCACTTCAACATTCCGTATTTGTTTGGTTCCGTTTCTATGGCGTTGTGGCAGCTGAAACCTTTATACTTTTATATATGATCTCTTGTTTGACTGTCTTTCTGTAATATGATCACTATCGGTAGTAACAGTGAATTGTATCTAGCCAATTTTCTATAAATGATAAAACAAAGATGTATTTCATTTCGCTTAGGCTCCTCCTCCTCCAAATAAATGTCCTCGTGTAGAAGAAGAAAATAAGGAGAAAGAAGATGAAAGTAAAGAGAATTCAACTACTAATACCATCGAGGAAACTTTGACGGAAGATAATGGTGCTGTAGCAATAAAGAATTATTACAAATTCGATGAAGTCGATGTTGAACTCTATGGTGAAAGTATTCTTAATCCACCATCGTTGTATCGAGAAATTGTTAACTACAGTTTTCAAGTAAGCGAATTCCTTTTATTTTTCGTTATCATCAGTTCTACGATTAAGTTTTCTTTTTAATGATAAGTATAAATAAATAAACAATTAATTAATTTCTAGGTAGAAACAAATACTAGTCATATTTCTAAAAAAAAAATGTAACTCTCTTAACTTCATTTCGAAATAGCAGTACGTTTTCCCGACCTTAAAGTACACCTCTGTTGAAATGTTTTAACTCGGTATAGTGTTTATAAACCTTAATTTGTCTATATCAAGTATTGGTTTTGTAGGGATTTTGTTTGATTGTATGGAGAATTTCATCATGAGCAGACATCAGTTAGAGAACCACTGAAAAACCTGGGAGTACTGGACAACTGTTTCGTCCTAGTTTGGGACTCTTCAATGTGCTCTTGAAGAGTCTCAAACTAGGACGAAACAATTGTCTATATCACTTGACGTTTAACTTTAACATTTGAATATGCTTCACAGAAATTTTAAAGTTAGAGATCAATTTACTCATCAGCTAACATGATTATTAGCAGTAAATATTTTGTATAATTTTTAGTTTCTATAATGACAAAAAGCGTAATGTTTGATATCGACGTTCGACGCTGAGTAGGAGTCTCTCTGTCTGTTTTTGACATAGAACTTTGCACAAATGTGCGGAAGTTCAAGTCGCCACACTCCGTGTAGCACGCGAAGCAAGAGAAGAAAGTACAAGAAAAGCATAATAGAAACAGTGAGCAGAGGTGAGACAAAGGAGTAATAAAGAAATACAAAACAGTTTCATTGGAGATCATAAGTCACAAGGAGTGGATGCATCTGCGCCACTGAAAACGATTTTGAGCCATTTCACCAATTGTTTCCAACCATAGATTTTTACCGTCCCGAGGACCCCAGCCTGGAAGTCTACACCTTCCTACGTGGCTTAGACCAACTGTTGTGGATTTCATTGACTGGTGCCAAGTTTTTGTTTGACCGCCGCTAGCTTTTTCCAGCCTGACCCTATATCCGCTAACATTGCTCGTCGAGGGAGGCGATGGCTTGGCATACGTAACACATGTTCTAACCATCTCAGTCTTTGTAACTTCACGACTTCGTCGATTGATTTCCCCTGTTTACCTAGAACTCTACGCCTAACCTCAATATTGCTCACCTTATTATGCCACTTTACACGGGAAATAGAGCGCAGGCACCTATGATCAAAGACAGCTAGTCTTTTCATGTCTTCCACTCTGAGTGGCCAGGTCTCACAACCATACAGGAGGACGGAGCGGACTGATGAGCAGTACACCCGCCCTTTGGTCGATAGTCGAACATCTCGTCTACGCCAGAGTCGGCGTAAACTGGCAAATGCGAAACGAGCCCCCTGTATTCGTGCTGAGATTTCGTCAGAGATCAACCCGTTGGGGCTGATGGTACTTCCCAAATAAGTGAAGCGGTTAACGTGCTCTACCACTTCACTTCCTATTTTTAAACTAGGCGTCGATGTAGTCCAGTCCTGAGTAGGAGTCGATTAAATAGGAATTGCTACTTCATCTGCGCCCCTTTCTTGTTAGCACTTCATAGTAAGGCACATCTTTAATCCTCCAGAAACTTGTCTTTTGTGTGTAATTCAGACATATATCACCTAGGACCCAGGTTTACGACTTTATCACAAATCTATTAGCTCCATTCAACAAGGTTGCGGAGAAATAAGCTGAAAAGTAGATACACGGTTATCCAACACTTCTATTTGTCGCACTATTTTCCTGGTGTACTGTAATGGTAAAAGGCAAGAAACTTGGTAAAGCAGTGTTTATTTGCAATTTGGTATCTCTGTGTGGACAAATTGTGTACACCTTATCTTAAAATCGTCATTTGCATAGATTTTCCTTGTGCGACTTCTACCCTTCGTACTGTGTTTCTTTGTCTTCTTCTCGTGTCTCCCATGTTTCGCCGCAACACTGGTTCACATTTCCTCTCTCTTTGACGTCAAAACTATCTCTCCACTATTTGATATTTCTGTGCCGATGAACGTCTCTTTATGTACTACTGATAAATCTTGTCAGTAGCGTATGCCACAATACCATTGTTTTACGTGTGCAAAACTTGAATTCGTTATGCCTTAGAATACTTAAATTTATCCATACCTATTTTTTGTGTTTAAGGACAATTTGGATTTTGCCAACCTTTAAACTTAATTATGAACATTAAATGAATGAAGTTAGCGCTAAATGTTACCGGGCTTGAGAACAAAGTGTTTGCAATCGAAATGCCAAGTCTAGGATGTCACTAAACAGTTCCCATTATTATCTTGAGCTATGAATCTTTTTATTGTTTCAACGTCGATTTTCATTTCATATGAATCACAGTTAGTTAGATGTTATATGTTTGTTAACACTGGGATTCGAAAATGCTGTTTTAATCAACAAATACGTTTGCAGGGATTTGGTTGATTGGTTACAGGGTTTCATCATGAACTGACATTGGTTAGTGAACCATTGGGAAACCTGGGAGTACTGGACAGCTGTTTCGTCCTAGTTTGGGACTTTTCATCAGTACGCACCCACCGGGATTCGAACCCAGGACCTTCTGGTTACAATAACCCTTTTCAGGTAGGTAGTTACCTGGGGTTCCAGTGGGAAGTCGTGACCAGTAGGGTGCAGCAGGTCGGGTGTGAGGACAAATACTCGCCGAAGACATTGGCTAGCGATTGCGCTATATCGTGAATTGACAGAAGTTGGAATTCATAGGCCATTGGATTAGGTCCCAGTGGCTTAATGGTTTAGCTAGCTCGCTAGCCTTTTAACCAGAAGGTCCTGAGTTCGAACTCTGGTGGGTGCGTGCCGATGAAGAGTCCCGAACTAGGACGAAACAGCTGTCTAGTACACCCAGGTTTTCCAATGGTTCTATAACTCATATCAGCTCATGATGAAATCCTGTAATCAAATACGTTTGCAGTGAATTCATCATACAAGCTCACGATGTATCGAGGGATGTGGCACCGCCAATCATAGTTGTGTGTACCACTGACATTATTTTATTGATTGGCCATTTATGACATGTTTACTACATAATCTGTGTGATCGCTTTTCGCTTATTCTGTGCCTTTTGTATTTCTGTTTTCTTTTCTAGGCAGTAGATCGACTTATCAATCTTGGACCAATGGGGCAAATAACATGTGGTGAAGTTCCATGTTTAGCTCCTGGTAATACTGATCCTACAGATGAAGCACTTACGCATGCACAATCAGAACTGCATCATGTTGAATTAATGGCATGTATAACGCGTTCATTCGGTATTACAACGGAGAAAAATCCATTATCTAGTGGTGGTATTGCACTTTTACATACAAGTGTAAGACCGCGTGGTCTAACTGCTTTTGAACTGCCTGAGTATATGAGTTTATGGTCCCTTTATGGCCCACCTATACTTTCTCCTGTTCATTCTGCGCCAGTTGAAACTGACCCTACTGTATGCACTGATTCTTTGCCTAAGAAACAAAAAGCACCAAAGCTTGATAAAGAAGAGAAAAAACTGGATGAAAAAGAAAAGATTGATGAAGACAAAGTAGAACCACCAGTGGAAACTGATGAAAATCTTGAGAGACTTCCAGAAGTCGCTGAATTTAGTGAGTTACTGATCTTGTATGCATAGTGTAATGCAACGATTCTTCTTTCAATATTTCTTTTTTCAATAAAAATCCCGTGTTGTTTTTGAACAATGTCATCCTATTTCTACACAGACGAACAACTGTCTGTTGATTATCGAAGTGTGTATATAATCTAGTGATTTATGTAGACATTCATAAATCTTTGCATTATGGAGGTAAACTTCAAACTCATATGTATTTAAACCATCTAGTTAACTTTCGTGTTCGACTTAACGTCTTAGTGAATACACTGTTACAGACGGTATAGGATATTTTACGACGAGCAAATGCGCAGTGGAAGTTATCATCAGCTTGTTTTAAAACATTAATCTTTTATTTTTTGCGTGCGTAAAATATAGGACTTCAAGCTAGAACTTTAGAGTCTCATTAGCAGTGGTGTTTATTATTTTTACGGGGGGTGGGGTTCGCTAACCTCACGCCCAACCTTTCCTCTCTACTGGGCTTACTAAAATCTAAGCGAGGCTTAGTAGTTCGCCGACCGATGATCGAACCCGAGGTCACACGCGTGGTTGGTGACCATGCTACCAATGAACCACTGACGCACAAAACTTTGATCTAATTAACTCTTTTGTTGTTTTATTTTAGTTGCAGAAATGGCAAAAGGAGAAACTTTAAAAATGTCTGAAGGGGCAGAAAATCCACCTGATGTAGATGGAAATAAAACTATAAATGGTGTCGCTGCAGAGCCTGGTTCACCTGATGGTTTGGAACATAGTTATCTTCTGCTAACAAGAGACGACTCTACAATGGTATGTCTATTTCGAATTACTATTTTAAATAAGGATTATATTTTGAATAGTTATGTTCTATTATTTCTCAGGCTTTCATCACCCTTAAGTCTGTGTGGAGGTCAACAGCACTCAGCATCAAAAATAAGATCCGGATTTTCAACTCCATTGTGAAGTCAGTGCTACTTTATGGATCAGAGACTTGGCGCCATGTCATAAAGACCATCTCCAACAAACTTCAGACCTTCATTAACAGTTGTCTTCGCTCAATACTCAAGATCAGATGGCCAGAAAAGATCAGCAACAAAGATCTCTGGGAGCGAACCAACCAGGAACCGATTGTGAAACAAATAGGCAGGAAGAAATGGAGATAGATTGGCCATACTCTGAGGAAACCACCAAGTGACATCACTAGAAAAGCCCTCGAGTAGAACCCTAAGGGGAAGCGGCGAGTTGGTCGTCTAATGGTGACTTGGAGGAGGTCATGTGAGGAGGAGATGAAAGCATGTGGGCAGACTTGGAGCGGAGTGAAAAAGTTGGCAGAAAACAGAAGGCAATGGAGACGCGTGACTGAAGCCCTATGTTCCTCTAGAAATTAAAGGATATAATAATAATAGTAATTTCTCATCAGTTACCAGCTGAGAAATATAATAAACGAAAATACATACATTTTAATAACTTTTTAGTACAAAACCCTCCAGTAAAATTATACAGATTTTGTCCACTTTTATGACTAAAATTAAATCTGATATTCAGATGAATTAAGCTGAAAGTCACTTAGAAACGATTACTCTTCAGTGTAAATTAAGTAGCTATTGTAGTAGGAATAATGAAAGATATATCCGTTACTAAAAGTACCAGCTTACTTCACAAAATTGCTATTTATTTATTTAAAACAAAACTGGGGTTCATTATGGACAACCAATCGCCCAACAAATATGCAGGAGAAAGTGGAGATGGATTAAACACTCGCTGAGGAGAGAACTGGGTGACATCGCGCATCAGGCCATCGCTCGAGAGGAACCCGAAAGGGAAGCGGCGAGTGGGACGTCAGTGCAAGGGTGACATGGAGGATATGGTGTGAAGTGGAGTTGAAACAGTATGGACTAAGATGGATGCAGGTGAAAAGCGCAGCGCTACATCATAGCCTGACTATCTGTCCGCTTTTTCCATCTAGTCATAGAGCTAGTGAACAGAGACCACCGGTACGGAAGCTTCCAGGATAACATTCGTAGCACTTGTCCAAATCACCCAGCCCAGTGTTACAAGATAACTACACTCAATGAATGGTAATTTCTACAACAAAAGAAGACCTTTCTAAAGAATGATTTAGGAAGGCATATCGTAAATTAACTATCCAGCTCAGAGAACACAACCACATCAAAATGATACAATTATTTTGTGAAACAATAAAAGCATCGAAATCAAATCTGTGTTTGTATAGAAACTAGTTTAAATCACTCAAGGCCTTCAATGAAGTTTCAAAGACAAGTATCAACGGTTTTTCCAGTGTTTTGTTCTAAAGAGGGAATAATCATAGTCAGTTTGAATTTCACATTTGCTTTAAAAGATATGAACTTGGATTTGTAAATTCCTTTCCAAACAGCAGGTAAAGAATTTCGCAAAAGTGTTTCATTAAAGATATATGCAAACAGATGGCACATGATCATGGCAACCTTTAGATGGATTACTCAGTATACGGTTTAATCCCAACTGTTGTGATACATTTAGTGATTTAAGATAGGCATCATTTGCTTTAGTGCTTAGTCAGCGAATCTTGTGCACGAGACCCACTACATCTGCTTCAGCCTGGATAAGTGGATAGTGCCATTAGCTCTCCCACTATAAGCGCAGCTAATAATCTATTACATGAGAAATTTGTTCCTGATAACTGAGTGCCAATGAATAAAATTCCTGCGATTATACTCCACTTGGATGGCAAACGTTCATTTATCGTCCAACTCAGGCAATTAGGAATTCTTTATTCACTGTTGAATTTGTATTATATAAACACATTATTCAGGCTATAGAAATTATTCATGTGTAAATGTAATTTATAGACATCATAACAACTGAAGGGTTTCCCATTTCAAATGAGTTTCATTTAATATCTTTGTAAGATGCGTAAAGGGTATTTGTCTTATTTCATAATCAATGGATAAACTACCAAAAATTATGCATGTTACTTTCTCTATGTCCTTGGATTCTTCATAAGTAAAAGCGTAAGATATCAGTTGTCTGTCATCGGTAAATCACATCTGACATTAAAAGATAGGCAGTACTTTAAAATAATAAAGGAGATTTATGGTCGCATGATTAGGATGGAAATTGTTCAGCTTCTTTCAGAGTTATGAGGTTCGCTCTTAAACGTCTCTTAATAAAGTCAATGGGAAAATACGGTGCAATGACAGAAGACAAGGTCCAGGAAACAGATCATTTATTGAGGAAATCAACAGATATTTATGGATTTTTACGTACATTATTATTCGTTATTGTTAGCAGAAAAGCAACATCTTCTGATTGGTTGTTTTCCTGCTGAAGATTGCCGTTTCTTAGACAGTTCGGTGATATATCTGCGAATCGTATTCGCCGACGCTAAGTCTGCTGTGGTTGATTGTTGAGTTCCCCAAGGTTAGACTTTGTTATTGTTTTATCCCGTGCCCCTGATTAGGGACGTAAACATTGACGTAAATTGGTGTCTACAATTTTGGCTAGCAGACAGCTCTCACCACAATGTAACTAAGCCTGACTGTGAAATATTCACAGCTAATTCACTTAGACTCGGAGATTCCTAAACAATCTTCACGAACCGCGTTGATATGTCATCGTATTATCAGTCGGTCGGAGTTAAACTTGCCAGTTAACTGTTTTTTTTTGCCATTAAAAGGCTCATCTTTATCGGCATCGTAAATAAGCTTATACTGCATTCGCAACAAAATAGTATTTTCATGTGCTTCCTTCATCATATTACGATTTAACATAGTCCACTGCTGGTGAACCCAGCCCTAAACTAGCTGAACAGCTATCTGTTACTTCAGGTAATTCGATCCTGCTGGCAAGTACTACTGTTTGACGTGAGTGATTTCTCCAACTATTCATACCACTCAGTGGTATATCCCATCTTTGTGTATTGTCTACTTTCTTGACTACTATTCGTGGTACCAAGCAAAGAATATATTGTTGTTTGAATAATTTTGGTTTTTAAAACGAATCGTGGTGAATATTCAATACGAACTGAGCGATTTGCAGATGACAAACTGAGTTCTGTGTTACTATTCATTGATTTGAGCATTCAACGTTTATGGCTTCTAAGTTCAAATTCCATCTCATCCACTTTGTTCTAGGCCTCCTAAGCTTATTATTCTCTATTCTTTATTCTATTATTATTATTATTATTATTACCGTTCAGTTGCATTAGTTATTGTCTGTTGACATATGAATATTGTCCACTGATATCTGAGTATTATATGTAGTGCGAACATGGTTATCCATTCGTTAACGGCTTCATGTAAGGTCTAGAGCACGTATGTCGTCCCATTAAAGGTTAATCAGCGTGATGAATCTGTCTCAATAAATGCGAACAACTTACCGAAGTAATGGCTAATACTATGACATTTCAAACAGTAGGTGTTTAGTTTGAGTTCTGAAAACAATATCATCATCCTTTGGGATTTAGATGTATTCAACTGGTCGAATAGAGTGAAACTTTCATTTAGGCTACCACTGTAATCAGTTATAAAGTAATAAGGCAGTTATACAGTATTTGGCAATTTTTGGTGTTGTCACATAATTTGCTGTTATGATTGTTTTCAAACTGCCTCCGAAAAGAAGGCTGTCAAATATCCAGATCTGTGAGATCCTGGATCTGTCGCTGTTTTCAAGAGACTAAGCTTAATATGCAGAACACTATGCACTGTAACCGACGCAGAACAACAGAAAACCGTTTGGCAACACGATTTTTTATTCATCAAGCGGTAACGAAACAGATTTACACTGGTTAATCAGTGCCAAAGCCTGTAAACAAACGTTAATATAATGTACAACAAAATTTCTGATCGTATTTCTCCAATCTTCTGCCAATCAGTATACAATTAAGAGATGATAATCGTCTTGTCTGCCTCCAAATGGAGACCAATTCGAACAAACGAACAATTCAGTGTTCACCAGCATTGACAGAACTTTTTGTACTCCTATTTCATTCACCTATTTTCTTTTAAAGTATTAATATCCATTACGAGTCAGTTACTATACAAAGCATTTTGTTGAATTGCATTTCCTTTCTAAAGATTCTGGAAGTTAGCCATGAAATTGTTGAACTCGAAGTTAGTGGATTCAATACTACAGAGATGACAGTTGGTGCATTCAATTTGGGTTTTGAATATATCAAACAGGCTAAACAGGAAGTGGATAAAGTCGGTGGTGATGAGAATAACGCCATATTGTCACCAACACATGCAACACCAACTAAGCTCTCTGTGCAAGATGAGGCTAAATCTCTGAAAGACTATGTTGTAGGGATCGACTATCCCTATATATTACAGGTAGAATATTGTTGTTGTTTATCTTTGTATTTGTTATTGTGGATGTGCGTATAAACTATTATATATGTTTTATCATATCACAAGTAACCTAGGGTTTATTTGTTTCACAAGAGGTTGCTGTCGTGGCCTAAATGGTCTCGTAGATTACTCCTTGACATTTGGAACAATGGGTACTGGGTTAGAGTATTAGCGGGAAAATCATCATTTATTGGGGAATCCTGATACATCCAGATGATGGATCTCAAATAGGACGAAATGCATCTCCTGGTTTCCACTACTGATCACCGCCCACCAAGAAATAGCTGTTGTTAATGAGATATTTTAACTGCATTTTTATGAGTATGTATCTTTTGTTGTAAACGTTCAAATACTGTACTTATATATGTGAAGTTGCATCAAGTCCAGTGGATTGCCTGCTGAAATCTCAACACGACATTAACCAACCTCTATGAAGTTAGGCATCAGTAAGGTATTCAGTTACCTTTCGTTGGCCAAAGGTAGTGTGCAGATATAACCTCTGAAAGGGGAAAGTATGAACAGATTACTTTTTCTTTACTGGGTTAATTAGAACGAAAAGGCAAGTAAATTAGACATAGGCAAAGAAATTCATGGATTAATAGATCTTCAACCAATGGTGGGTACAATATGTGATATGCATAATAAAAAAATATCACTTTCTTCAACCTCGATGTTAGTTAACCTAAGGAACTCAAGTCAGAAGAGTTAATGAATGGCCATATGAACACGTGGCATCAGACCATAATATCTGTGATTATTAATTTAAGCTACGTAGTGATATACAAGTTACTTGATTGTCATCCTCTGGATGTTAGGAATAGATTTCTGAATGTGGCTTTAAATCAACCACTGTGGTGCTGGTATATTCAGTCTTTATCACCTTTACTTAGTTGCCTTTTCCTCATGTCCTTTGGTATGTTTATTGTATTTCTCGTTATTTCTTATTCGGTCGACTGCTTAGTGAAACCTTACGCAGAATTCTTAACAAGCCAGGAATAAAAGTGGCTGCTATTCAAACCCACAAACTCAATTAGAAACAAGCTTCGTCGGTTAAAGGATCCTGTGGAGCCTTTAAAACAAAACAATTTAGTTTATCTAATACCCTGCAATAGTACGTCGGTGGCACAGCTGTTATAACGCTCGCCACCCATGCACATGGTCTGGGGTTCGATCCCCGACCGACTCACTCCTCTACCTCGCTAAGTCAGAAATAATGCTGGTAAAAAGGAAAGGTTGGGCATGGGGCTAGCAACCCCATCCTGTAAAAATAAACACTGCTACAGAAACTTCAAGTCATTAGCTTGAAGCCCTATGTTCCACTGGGGAACGTGAAGGAATCAATCCGTAATCAACTCGTAAAACATAACTAATCCTTACAAACCAAAACTATAAAAAGTTAATCTGATGCTCGCTAGTGACTTGCTACAGGTTGGAGTTTCCTGAGTTCTAGTGAGAAGTCGTGACCATTGAGGTTCAATTAGATGTCACGTGTGTGGATGGATGTCCCACCAATGACAATGGTTGGGTTCGCGCTAAATCACGAATTGGTAGAAGTTAGAATTCATGGACTGACCATTGAATCGGGTCCCAGTGGCTGAATGGTATACGAGCTTGCCTTGTAACCGGAAGGTCCTGGGTTCGAATCCCAGTGAGTGCGTACTCCCGATGATTCCCAAACTAGGATGAAATAGCAGCTGTCCAGTACTCCCTGGTTTTCAATGGTTCTCTAACTGATATCAATCCGTGATCAACTCGTAAAACATAACTAATCCTTACAAACCAAAACTATAGAAAGGAGAAAAAGTACCCTGCAATGATTGTCAGGTCAAATACATGAAAAGTTATGATGACAGTCAGACTGGCCGATCATTAAAATCTAGCAAAATCTAGATTGCTTGACCCAACTGAGATAAGAAATCTAGAGAATAGTTCAGCTATACCACTCACTACATGCAGTTACACACAACCATGCAATAGGCTGGTTGGGATAAGATGACAGTTTTAAAATCTAATGTAACAGAGTGGAGGGAGGCAGAGATAGATAACGGAAGCTTTGTTTATTGAATCAACTGCAAATACATGTAAGAGGAATGATTCAACACCTGTCTACCCGGATATCTGAAAAATTCTATTACCCCTACGACAAATAGGGGAGAATAAGGAAAACTATAAAACTCAAGTTTCGAAGTCGTGTGATTGTAATTGGTATGATTATGAACAATAAATGTTGTTCGAAACGTCATCCATTAAATAATACTGTTTCACTGTGTAATACATCTAATAAGCAAAGTAATAAGGCATTACTTACTACCACAGTGCCCATGTTTTACACATATATTAATTAGTGAAATAAACCTGTATTTCAATGACCCCTAGGTCAACTTCAATAAACACGATACATCATCATCTAAGCAGTCATAGCTTTTTTATTTTTTCATTCTATCGTCAATTTAGGTTTCACCAACATCTTTACGCTTACTTGATGGTCCAAAACTCATCGAATACATTCAAGTAACATTAGAATGGCGTGTACATTTAGCAAGTTGTGCAGATCCTTATGTCTTGTTATGCACAGAAGATGATGAATTATTTTTAGTACAGTTGAAAAATCCCAATGAAATTAATAAATCTGGTCCAAATAAAAAGGCGAATAATAAGGTTATTACAGCTACACTTGTTGATGAATATGGGGATCAACCAGCTAAATCAGTGTCTACAGTTCATTTAGAAGTTCTAAGACCAAAAGTTAGACAGGTAAGTCAATATAAATTCTATCTTTTTATTTTCAATATCAATTTTAATAATTTTCTTTTGATTGTTTAAAGATGCTCATTAAAATGTAAAACAACTAATTTGCAATTCCCCCCTAAAACAATTGGTGCTCTGTGTTCTAAAGAAATAAGTCGAGCTTCTGTTGCTATCCTAGCCTGCCGTGCAAATAGTGACTGATTGATGCTTCTGTTTTCCTGTGTATGGTGTAGGTGTACATATTTTCACGGGGTTTCAAACCTTTCGAGTCCTGAAGAGTTGTAGTTTTATTTCACCTTAATTCCTGTTGACCCTGATCATCTTAAATATTTCGATTATCTGTTTTATTTACTAATAGTAAATTTCGTTTCATTTTTTTCACCGCCTGATGCATTTGATCATGTACTTCAAATATCTCACCATCTTCTAATGTGCATAAGTCTAGACTGTGTAAAGTAGTGGTCATTCCATGAATGAATATTATTAAGAATAATCCCTTAGGTTTTGAGTGGAACATCTGGCTTCAACAGCATATCTGTATTTAATCCTGTTTTCGCAGTCTTCTTTAGTTTGCCCCATAATTGTCTGTAAGCCGTCATCTCCTTCATGAAACTCTAGGACCCACGTCCAGCCTGTGCCTCCCCACTCGGGCTACACCCGAGAGCCTGGGGTTCGTGATATCACTCAATTTCTCTGATCCATACCCATTTTCCTCTTCATATTCGTTTGGTTATGGGTTCTTGGTCGATACGTTGCCAGAGTTCCTTGTTGTTTGTTTATCCTTTCTGGCCATCTAGTCTTCGATATGGAACGAAGGCAGGCGTTGATGAAATGTAAAGCCTGTTCGTAATACTTTTGGTGATATGTCAAGTCTCTAGACCACACAGGGTTAAAAATCCTAATCTTGTTCTTTATACTTAGTACAGTAGATTTCCAGACTGATTTCAGGTCAATGAAGATCTGTCATGCCGTTTCAAACCTGATTTTGACATCATCCATACCTTCTGTAGTTTAATTGATGCTGCCCAGGTGGTGATTACAAGGGGTAACCACCTTCGAATTTCTCCCGTTGGCTATAGTTACCGCTTCTTGTTGTTGGTTAGGTGTCGTCATCATTCCTGTCTTCCCTGCCTTTACTTGAAGTTCTTCTTATGCCAACTTTCTTTTTCTTTTTTCGCCTATAGATAGATATTCTAGTATGTATGAAATTAAATGTAAATCGTCCGCGAAGTCCACGTCTTCATGTAATCACAGGTGTTTATTTAAGATATACTCTAAAATGTAGGTACCTCTGTGTCAGTAAGACAAAAATTAGGTGTTTATAGGTTTTATGACTCAAAATCGCTTCCCATGGTGTAAGTATATTGATACTATGCTGTCGAAATCGTACCCTCATGTATTTGCCTTTATCTCTTGTTTAAAAAACTTACGCAAGGCAAATAATAAGTCCCTTCAAGATTTAATTTACAAAAACCTGTACACGCATCTAACGGTCATTTCTTTAATTCCATTTAATGAACAAAAGTACTATTTGAATTTTCAAGTATTGGTTTTGTAGGCATTTTTGTTTGATTGCATGGAGGATTTCATCATGAGCTGACATTAGTTAGAGAACCATTGGAAAACCTGGGAGTACTGGACAGCTGTTTCGTCCTAATTTGGAACTCTTCAGCAGTACGTACCCACCGGGGTTCGAACCCAGGACCTTCTGGTTACAAGGCCAGCGAGCTCGTAGACCATTGAGCCACTGGGACCCGATCCAATGGTTCTTGAATTCTAACTTCTGCCAATTCGCGACATAGCGCGACCCCTAGCCAATGTACTTTTGAAGAGTCCCAAACTAGGACGAAACAGCTGTCCACTACTCCCTGGTGGTTTTCCAATGGTTCTCTAACTAATGTCAGCTCATGATGAAATCCTGTAACCAATCAAAACCCTACAAACCAACACTTGAATATTCATTGTAACATTTATTGTACCTCCTTATATGATAATATTTCTTTATCTACTACTTTATTTTCAAGGTATCTGCACCGCTTTGCTTTAGTCTTTATCATGATCGTGCTGGACATTTAGCTCGATGGCTTTGGGCATGTAAAGGTCTACCCGCTGATAATTCATTTTTCAATTTACATACTACAACTACTTCACTGGATCAATCATTTAGTGGTTTAACAAATGCATCATTGCATGAATCTGGATTGACTACACCAAATTATGATTCAACAGAGTATGTATTTACTTCAGTTTTATTATTTGTTAGTGTTCAACAAATTGTGTTTTTTATTCATTGACTTATTTTATTTTATTTGATAACTTTCTTTTTAACTAAACAGGTAAAGATTGGTAATACAAGTCAAGAAAATTAGGTGTTAATGAAACTAGGGTAGTAACAAAGTTGATGACTTGTCACAAACAGTTGTTAAAAGAAGTTATGTAATAATAATATGAATAGTTTGATGAGTGAGTTATACTCAGGATGCACATAGAAAAAAAGTAGATAAAACGAAATTATGTAAGAGTTCTAAATGAATACAAGAATTATAAGCAATCAAAGAACAGGCAAAGAAACTAAAATGAAGTCATCAAAATCAAAAAGCTCAAATCAAATGAAAAAAAATTGTTACCATGACAGTAGAAGTGGTTGAGTAATCTTCTTTTGTATGCACAGCTATGGTTTTTCTATGTGAATTGCCAGAGGTTCAGCGATACAAAGGAGACGAAACCGTATTGCCTTTGATAGGTTATTATTGACTCTGTAGATTACTTTAAAGGTGGCGTTTGTTGAAATGGAATGATCAGTGTTAGTTAACCAGATGTTCAATTATCACACTCCTTATTGCACCACTATCACCTTTTCGCAGCCATGCTGTGGATAGTGTTCTTGAATCCTCTTGGACAGGATGCGCGTCGAACGACTGATGTACCTGGCTCCACAGCAGCAGGTGAACTGATTTATGTACATTGAAGTGGCCAGATGCGGGATCTTGTCCTTGAGGCTTCTGTAGATCAGTGGGCGACTGGAGAACACTATTCTTAGCGTTGCTGCAAAGAATGTTCTTCTCAGAGATGATGTGAATTTCTTGAAAATATCGCTTGCGAAATCCCTTGAAATCCAAGTCCGTGTAGAGTTTCTTTTTAGGCGCAATTAAAGTTTCGTTTCTCTGGATTATTGGTTTCATATTTTCGTCGGTGAATCTTATTGAGTATCCATTTTGGATGAAGATTTCCCTTAGAATATCTAATTCTATTTCCAAAACGTCGGGACTACAGATGCGTCGGATGCGGGCGGCAAGTGATTTAATTAAATTCCGCTTTTGTTGAATGGATACCCAGCTATAGAAGCTTGTTAGTTGACCATTCCACGTAGGTTTTCTATGGATCGATCTTCTTAGGCTCCCATCAGTTCTTCTTGTTAGTTTCACATCAAGAAACGGAATTTTTGACTCGTTTTCTATTTCATGAGTGAATTTTATTGCTGGATGACAACAGTTAAATGTCTTCAGTAGTAGATTGGGGTCATCGTTGTTGTCAAAAATAATGAAAATGTCATCCACGTATCTTTTATACAGTCGCAAATTGTCGATGCTCGGCCTTAGTGCACCTCTCTCAAGGCTTGCCATGAAGCAGTCTGATAGTAGTGGACCCAACGGAGATCCCATTGCAATACCATCTTTTTGGCTCTAGATGGTATCGTTGAATATGAACTGAACGTTCAGAGTGCATCTCAATAATAATTCTTTCAAATATGTTGTTAGTATTCCGATTGTTACTACCCTAGTTTCATTAACACCTAATTTTCTTGACTTGTATTACCAATCTTCACCTGTTTAGTGCAAATAATCTTAATCAATTGTAATTTTGTTTGACAAACTTAATGTACACCTACATGCAAAACTTTCTTTTTGTTGCATGATTAGCAAACGTGAGCATGTAATCAGCATAACTGACGAAGAAAATATTCTACTTTATGGGGAACCAATTGAATTGTGTAAAAGAGAAGACGGTTCAACAGTTAATACTAGCAATACATCGAAACCACGACGTTCTACTGTATCTTTTTCATCTTTGAACAACAGCATTATGGAAACCGGTGATATGTGAGTCAATTTTTTTTCTGTCACTTAAATTTGTGTTGGTGATTTTTCTATTTTTTTTGACTTTCATGTTGAACATTGAATGAAGGATTGGTTGTCCAGTGATGTAGAGTTTAAATCTCTTACAAGTGTAACACAGCATATATTCTAACTTATTACTCTTATTTTTTTTACTGATGGGTTTCATAAAGATTGGACTATCTGTTCGAATAAAATCAGTCATTTGCGCTAAGTTAACAGTTCGGAGTTAAATTTCACCGCGGCCTACTTTCCAAACAACGTATTCAGATCATATTGTGTTGCCTCCCTAGTCATGTAAGTGTCATCAAGCACCAGTGATGGTTGGTATGTAATACCGACTGACATTAGCAGTTGAGAACCACTGAAACATTGTTTGTCGAATAAGGATTATGAGATATGCATTACTATAACTTCACAGTACCATTTTGTCAGACTACTGATATAAAAATCAGTAGTTTACTTCTATTTACTTATTTTCGTAGCAATGTTAACACGTTTAGGAAGTGCTTTTAATGATGTGTGGATTTTGTGGCATTAGTATCCTGAACACATACATTTGTAATCAGATTACTAGGCCTTATGTACTTCAGCTTTTGGCTTCATTATGTAAGTGGAATCTAGTCCACATACATTATTTTTAGTGTGTACTGACTTCGGAAATCGTGGATGTTACATCTTTGTAATATATGAATGTGTCATGGTTTTCAAGTTTCGTTGAAAGAGACACAAATCTAGGAATGTAGAATACTTGTACCTCAAGCTATCGGTACATTGTTGCGCGTCCTTGTGGACTTTGGATAGTGTGTTTAAGACGTCAAACTGTGGCGACTGCTACTGACAAGATTTCTGTCAAGAGTATATAAAGAGACGTTCATCAGCATAAAAACATCAAATATCAGTGGGATACATTTGATTTCAGAGGAGACAAATGGTGTAGCGTTGTGGAGATACGTAGAAGACATGAAAGGAACACAAAGAAACACAATATGAAGTCCAGAAGTACCATAACATTAAGATCTGTGTAAATGGTGTGTTGAAAATACGGTATGTATAACTTGGCTATATAGGTATAAACTTCCTTCACGTTCCCAGTGGTACATAGGCCTTCAAGCTAGGGGCTTGAAGTTACTGTAGCAGTGTTTATATTTACAGGATGGGGTTACTAGCCTCATGCCCAACTTTTCCTCTTTACCAGCATTACTTCTGGCTTATCGAGGTAAAGCAATGTGTCGGCCGGGGATCGAACCCCAGACCATATGCATGGTCGGCGAGCGTCCTAACCGCTATGCCACCGACGCACGCAGCAGAAAGAATACTTATAACATTTTTAAGAATTGACTTGCTGTTCAAGTTTAACGATGAATTGATATCATTTAGGGTACTATTGAAAACCAGGGAATACTGGACAGCTGGTTCGTTCTGGTTTGAGGCTCATCGGCATTACACAACCCATCGGGTTCCAAACTCAAGACCTTCCGTTTACAAGGCAAGGCCGTAGATAGTCTATCAATTTCCAAATAAGCATTGTCTTTCGTCTTCTATAGTTACAAAAATACACGTCTAATTCATAAATTGAGTCCATTTCTTATAAATTTCTGGGCTAAAAAAGTACATAACTATATCAGCACTTGATTCACAGAATTAAATTGTCTGTAAATTTCATTATTATCTATATTGTATGTTTGCCAACTTTTGTTGTTATTAGTTTGTAACTGAAGTTGATTCGTACGTTAGAAGGTTCGTCGTCGTTGACTGGATTTTTTGTCCACATACGTGTCCTGTATCTCCGATGTAATGATGAATTTTGTATTGGTTTTTTAGTCGGTTGATTCTGCCTTAGTAAAATGTGTATATTCATGAACCTCTTGGTTTTCATTTTATTGAATTACCATGACTTTTGTAATTTTCTAGGAGCTTTTCAATCTACTCGTATATAATCATTCTATGCTGTTTCAGTCACACCTTTAAACTACCTTTGTCTCTTCAGATCAGTGATAAAATATCCTATTATTCGACTGCTAGCCGGTTGCTATAAGTTCTCTAAGTTATCTGCTGACTAAAAATTGACTAATCTAGTTGAGTTGACGATCTTAGCAAGTATTTTTACGCATTATTTTCACCTCATATCTTCAGGACAGGGAGTCTATTTGTTTCCAAAAGATATTCTCTATTGATTTCGTTGGTTTATGTGCCATACCAATATCAAACGTCTTATTAGGTAATCAATCGTTTAGTTTTGCTATTTTGTCAATAGACGAATTTTGGTGCTTTCAAACTGTACATATTTAAGTCTTATTAATGTGTTTCTTTTTTTCTGTCGAATACTTTCAATTTTCTTATAGTGTTGATGGCGTCGGATCTGAGCCTCCATCGAAATACTTCGCTTTTATTGTATATACCAATGGTGTACTTGAAGTAGGTTCTTATTGTTTTGCGTTTAATTTACTTCGACTACTCACTAGTAGTATTGTTTCCAGGATAGAAGTTTTTTGTTTGTTTTAGTTAAATGCACTTTTACTTTATCATAATAAAAATAATTTCACATAGTTACTTATTGTTTGGTTGGTTGTATGGTCGAAAATGGATTCATGTTTCAATCCCACAAGTCGTCTTTGATCCTTGGATATTCTATTCAGTTTACTTCATAAAGTTTAAAATACTCCACACTGTCAAAATTAAACCGACGCATATGCGAACAATACTTTTTGTAGGAATTTCACTTGTTTCAAGTTTGATCACTGATCGATATCAGTTAGAGAACCATTTTGAACCAGAGAGTGCTGGGAGGGAAGCTGCTCTCTTGTGATTGACTGCAGGATGAAGTTGCCATGGAGTTCCATTGAGAAGTCGTGACAACCCGGTTGAGAGTGAGGACGAATACTCGCCAGCGACATTAGCTGGCGGTCGCGCTATCATAACAAATCGGTAGAAATCAGGATTCATAGACTGGTCATTCAGTTAGGTCTTAGTGAATGAAAAGGGTCTAGGTGCTTGCCTTGTGACCGGAACGTCCTGAGTTGGAAACCTGGTGGGTGCGTACTGCCGATGGGTCCCATACCTATTACTAAACACCTGTCCAATACTCCCTGGATTTCAATGATTCTCTAACTGATATCAATCTGTGATCAAACTTGAAGTTTTGTTTTCAACTTTATCTTACTCAGGCTTTACTGTAACATTCACATCTGTATACACATAAAATGTTTAACAATGATAGTGAATTTATGATTGTATGTGGCTCAATGGTCTACGAGCTCGCCTTATAATCAGAAGGTCCTGGGTTCGAACCCTGGCGGTGGGTGCGTACTGATGAAGAGTCCCAAACTAGGGACTGTCCAGTACTCCCAGGTTTTCCAGTGGTTCTCCAACCGATGTGAGCTCATGATGAAATCCTCCATACAATCACACAAAATCCTTACGGAACCAATACTTGAAAATTTATGAATCATAATTAAGTGTTTAGTGTTGTAAATATTGCTGAATCACAGTGGTAAATAGTAATATCAGTGATAAAAAAGTATAAGCAGCCTTAATCGACTTCATTCGCCGTAGTTGCATGAAATATACTGAGAGATAAATTTAAGCGGAGAACTATCTTAGCGCATAGTGATGTTTATTTTCGGTTTTGGGAAAGTTAACTTCATTTTGAAGGAATAATTGCTTTGTGGAAATCACTTCTCACCCCATTTTCATTGAATTTTTTTGTTAGTAGTTAACGTATTTCTCTCATGTCCACTTTTTTGGGGCGAGGATGCGAGATTATACTAGGGGATTAGCATTTTTAAGTTTTTACTTTCTATGTTACTGAAGATTCTTTTATTCTATCAACATTTTTTATAAAATACTACTAAGAAATAATGTCAGATGGCTTTAGATACTGCTTACACTACATCTTAATTTTTATATAAGGAGATGAACAAACTGATTCTGATTACATCTGAACATATATAATACACCTTTAGGTGAACCTGATATTTGCTAGCTATTAGCTAATTCTTCTGAATTTAGCTGTTTTCAGTCGGTTGAAAGCAACTGGCAAGAAACTCTGAGCCTAGGTTTCTGCTTATTGTCTCTGGTTTTAAAGGCGAATGTGCGGTCCAAGGAGAATTAATATCCATTGGTTGATTCAAAACCACATCACTCGGTGCCGCAGTCAGGGATTCTGCCACTAAGCTGTTCACCCCTGCAGCACGTTCTTGTTGGACTGTCTACATTGTTTGATCATTGGAGTGTCACCAGTGTCATGTGTCTACTCCTTAGTCATGCTAACTGAATTCTATGAGTCAAGTTTCATAGCGGTTGACAATAATCTCTTGGCCTACCACAAGACTTCATGACGGTTGCTTTCAACCATTTCATAATAATTTAAAGTTCACCCCGTCGGCTAGTCTCCTAGCTTGGTGATCGAATCGCAAACTTTACTGACAGATATTAGTCAACACCACCCATTTATCACTGTGGTTGATAAGGGATACAAACTTTCATGCTATTCATAAACCCCATCTCCTGAAAATAAGTTGACAAATAATGAGTTAATCTTCCTTAATTTTGCTCAGATTTTACAATTTTATTCCTTTTTGCTGTGTATCCCTTTGGTTTTAGATTTATAGTCTACCAGAATTTACATTACTCTATGAGGTTCATCATTTTACTGGTCTTCCACAAATGTTAATCGATCATAGAGGTGTGAGTAGTGACCAACTTCAATCGCAATATCCAAATCCACAAAGGTAACTTTTCATTAAATAATAAAAATATTGTTGCATCAACTTCTTGTATTATCTTTTCTGTTGGTCACTTACTCTTTAATGTAGCCTGTGTATATTAGATGTCTTCATCATCTGACACTTTTAACCTTACGAAGATGAGTTTACTTTTGTATTCTGTTGGAGTAAATATTTGTACATGAGGTGGAGATCTAGCTTATGGGCCTAAACAGTCGGCCTGCAGTCAGCATTTGTCGAGTTCAAATCCTTTTCCACCTACTTCAGTTTTGGCACCTGGATAGTATCATTAGTCCTCGCACAAAATAAGTGTGGCTCTTGATCTGGTACATGCAAGACCCCTCCGCGCGTTAATAAGTTCTTGCCACACATGTGATTATGTAGTACAATCAAAGTTATTTGTGCTAATTCCTGACAGTTCAATGATAGCTTAACGAATTCATGTAGATATTCATCAACCCATACATATATACTAAGTGCAATTTTCATTATAATGTTGAAAGGGGAATTCTTTAGAAAATTATCATAGCCAATTTATTTCGATAGTTTTTTTTCCTGCACGTTCCCAGTGGAACATAGGGCTCCAAGCTAGATGCTTGAAGTTTCTGTAACAGTGGTGATTATTTTTACAGGATGGGGTTGCTAGCCTCATGCCAAACCTTTCTTCTTCACCAGTCTCACTACTGGCTTAAAGAGGTAAAGGAGTGCGCCGGCTGGGGATCGAACCCCGGACCATGTGCATGGTCGGTGAGCGTCCTAACCGCTGTGCCACTGACGCAAGTTAGTTAGATCGCATTAAATTACATCCCATTTAAGTTACTCTTTAAATGAATATCGCTTCCATCAGAAGCGGAGGACCGATTGAATAACTGCATATAAACAGAGTTGGAAGATCTTAAACCATGCACACAGTGCCAATTTATAGTACGTTGAGTAAATGGTCAAAGGATTGAAGTTAAATTGTGCCGCTGTGGTTGATTGTATCATGGGCATCAGACCTATCCAGGTTTAGATAACCAGATATAACTGGTCACCAGCTTTCGCACAATAAATATGGTTTATTACCAGTTCCAATAAAATGCATGCAGTTGTTAATTAACCATTCACCTTACTGAGGATTTAAACCAAGCGATAAATTTCAGTTTCATTGAAGAAGTTGCATTTTTTTATAGTGTGTGCAGTGTTAATTATAGCATTGTGGTACATACTACTGATTGTTATGAGTAGTTGGAAAGTAGTCATTTTAAACACTGATGCTTACTAGGCGGGTCGAAATAATCGAAATAAAGGACTACCATTTCGATGGTATGTGGTCCAGCTATTCACTGTTGTACCAGGATTGATTCAAATCGATGAGTTAATTCCGTTCATACCAACCGGATTTTGTTATTTTTATGCAAATTTCTCACTTTTGCACATGTTGCATTTTTATACGGTGTGTGTGTTACATATGAACACCAAGTGTTAAAAAATAACAATGCAAAACAGGTAAAAAACCCAATAGCTATTTTGGAACAAGAAGTGTGTTTAAACAAAGAATAAACGTGAAAAGAAATCTTCAACCATGAAAAGATACGTTAGATCGAATACTGTCATTAGAATTTAATGTTGGATAACTTTTTTATAAGTTATGTCCTTCATATAAAAAACTAGTCCTATGGTGAAAACCGGTTTTCGCATGGTTATGTAGACATTAGCGGTATCAAGAAAGTGTTAACATACCTCGTTCATAAAGATTAGTGTAGTGCGGCAAATAGTATTAAACGATGCATCTAAGCTTATGTTGCTGCTATAGGATAGATATATTTCTTAATTAATAATATGACCTGTCGCACAAGAGGTGGCTCTCATGGCCCAAGTAGTCTAGTGGATGATAACGCTTTGGCGTTTGAAAATATGGACACTGGGTTCGAGCCTCGGTGGAAACATCATCACTCACCGCGGTATGCAGGCGCATCCAGCTGACGAGTCCAAAATAGGACGAAATGCGCTTTATCCTGGATTCCACTGCTAGTTAACATCTGCCAGTTAACTTCCAATCACATGCCCAGGCATCATCGAGGCATCTGCACAAAAGCCGACATGTCAACCTGGGACCGACCTCTTCGGTCCAATCAATCCGACAGGAAAATCTAAAATTGAATGAAGTTCTAAAAACTGTTTTGTGGTGATTTTTTTTACTGAGAGAAATGATAGTTTACCTCTGTCATCTTCTTATAACTTTTTTCACTTCCCTTTTATTTACAGTGTACCATACGGAGAAGACGATAGTATACCGCCGCCTGTTTTGGAAATTCTTGTATTCCCTATTGGTATTGATAAAGACAGACCAGTGTTGATGGTAAATTATTATTCATAAATTATTGTGCATTGTATCTATGAGATATGAATGTGCCTATCACAACTGTGGGATACTTGAGTCTTATTATTTCTGTGCTAATTCATATGCAACATTACGCATCGCCATAGGATGCGATCAACTCTGTACCTCAATTTTAACGACTTTGGTGGTTAGAGCGTTACCATTTTACTCAAGATAGATACAAAGACGTTTACGGGTCATTTTCATCCAGCGTATATTTTTAATAATAGATAGTAATATTTTTGAATGGACACTAGTCCGTAGCTAGTGTAATGTATGTGTCTAGTCCTATCTTTGACTATACAGATATAGGACTATTACACCAGTTACTGACTGTCCAATCAAAATATCCACTACAGTCCTATAGAAGGTTAGTCGCGAGCCCGAATGGCTCAGTGGTAATGTCTTTGACCGCAACAGTGGGTAACGCGGGTTCGAATCTCGGAAGAAACATTAATTCCTTCAAGGTTGCAGATACGCCTCGCTAACTGGTGATGGCCAACTATTACGAAACCTAAATCGAAGGTTTCCTGTGGCCGACTGCCTCCAACCATCCAATATAGGTAGTAATGTTGCGGTTTAATGTAACTGGGCTGATTATCGGGGGAATTTCAAATTGGATACAAATGGCACTTTTTATATATGCCACTTTACACCACCAGTGACGCCTATAAAATGTAACTTCATCAAGAAAAAAGGATATTACACTATCTAACAGTATCCTTTTGTTTTACTCTGTGGTGATAAGACCGTGTTTTGAAAAGTAGAATTCATAAGGTGATAATAAAGTGTCTTTGATCGTTGTAGGCATTAGTTAGGTCACAAAGTGATGTTGTTATTAAATAGAACCGTACTATTGAAGTAGTGAATCTTTGAATTAAGTGTCATTTCTTATTCTTTATCAGCTGTGAAAATTACACGTGTGATTAGATGGATTTGATTAATGTACTTTTTCTGAATAGAAATGTTCTGATTAGTGAGCGTTATAAGTTTTTACATTTTGTTAAACATTAACGTCACCTTTGAAACTGAAAACAATTTTAATCAAAATTAGAAGATAAAATTCTAAGACATAGTGGCAACATTTATTTTATGTGTTTTATTTTAACTAGGTTCGAACCAGTCAAGAAATAGCATTTTTTGAAGCAATATGCCCTTCAATAAATGAAGCCTATCCTCTTATTTCTGGATCATTTTATGAAGGCAGATTACGCTGGAGACGCTTACCTCTAGCTTGTCCGCTTATTGCACCACGTCGTATTCGAACTGATCCCAAGATAATGGATGTTCAGGTATGTACCTTTCTCTTAGTTGGTGAGCTTATGAATTAAGTGTTGTTGTTAAGTTGCTCGCTAAGTTGCCTGCCCGTCATTTTAAAATATGATATTGTCTCTTATTATCACCTTCTATGCTTGTTTGTTTCTGATAATTTGTCGTCGTAACTTAGTTTTCCCAAGTATGTTTGAGATTAAGAACAGTAATTTTGAAAGTTATGAGAATCAGTCATATGTGAGATATGAAAATGTGGTCGTTGAAATTCTGGAGTCAGTTCTAAGAGACGTTGTGGTGGCGTAGATTAGCTTCCTGGATAAAGACTTTTCGACCTCGAGTATACAGATGATATCGTCTTACTGTGCAATAACGTGCGGGCCGTCCGAAGCACACTCATTCAGTTGGTAATCAGTTTCGATAATTTTGGCATGTGGTTTACGCTTTCTAAGTCCAAAACATTGTTGGAAGATTGACAGGAATTCATACATGTAATCATCCTTGCAGTTAAGCTGCTTGAAGTTTTGACAAGTCTGTGTATTTAGGTAGTTGCGTGACTGCTGTTGGAGGTGTGACGGACAAAATCTCTAATCGTATAGTGGCATCTTCGGTGGCGTACCGATTTGGGTCACTTCTGGCTCTGTCACAACATTATCCTGGTTGTCAAAGGTCGGGATTACAGTACTTCGGGGCACAGTCTTGCTCTAAGCCTGTGAAACCTCGCCTCTCCAAGCAGATAAGGCGCAGCAATTCTGCGTTTAAACCATCACTTCCTCCATAGAATAACTTGCGACCGATAACATCCTCATGTAAGTAATTCTGAGGTCCGGTAACGTGTGTTGAGAGACGATGATGGTCACCACTCATTGAGTATGTCCATATTGAAACATCGGCTTCTGTAGCCTGAACATGTGTTACGAATGTTATCTCCGAGGCTCTCATATCGGTCGTTGTCCGCCAACCTTAGGACTGGGTGAAAAAAGCGGAGAGGTGGTCAGTCAATCACGAACTGTCATGGGACGAAGGATATTTGTGTCAGGTTAGCAACAGTAGGTTCATCACTACTCCCTTGGGGTGTGTGGTTCCGAGAGGTAGTTTGAATCAGTGGTGCAGGATCGTTATCCGATATGGTCAATAATGAACATGCTGCAACGTTTTTCTCTCTCCCCACTGAAAATAATATACTTTCTTGTTTTCTGGATGACGTGTTTCATGTATTTTATCCTTATTCTCACTATTTTTTTGTGGCGCATCTTTTGTGTCCATGTTGCACCATGTCTTTGTTTTAAATAAATAAATAACGAGTGAAAATGTGTGAATGAAAAATCTATTTCGAAAAAAAAACCAAATGCGTAGATGGGAATTCGGAAATTACACATTTCTACTTCCTGACAGTTGACAAAGTGAATCATAACTAAGAAACCTAGTATCCTCAACCCCCGCCCTCTTTAAATCTGGCACAAACTGACTAATTAACTCAGTGTTCACATTGCATGTCTGATGTCAAGTTTCTTTTCAAACACATGCGAAAATAGTAAGAATTGTAATAAACGAATTAAGTGTTTATGTACTTTAGTTCATGAAATGTGTAAATCTCAAAGTGGGGGGTTAGGCTGTAGAAATAATGAAATTCGTAGGCAATTAGAACATTAGGCAATATGGTGACAATTATGATAAGGAAACATTTCAAAAAGCATTATATGGAATTACATAAATAAAGATGGTAAATAAGATAATACCGGATGTTGTTCGAAGCGAAATTAATACTTACAGTCGAAATAATAAGGGAAGGATATGTCGATTAAAGAAAGAAACGAAAAATGATTAGGATCAATGCAAGAATGGGGATTATAATAGTTTAGCATATACAGTTTAGGACCATGAAAGAAAATGTGGTTGAACAATATTTTTCTGTGTACAAATGTCTGGCCTATCTATTTTTGATGGCCAAAACTTCAACAATACAAATGACTGGGCTACATAATGATTTGGACAGGTTACTTTTCACCTTGTAGATAACTTTAAAGGAAGAGACTGTAGAAATAAGGTGACCAAACATAGAATTAATGCACTTCGTATAACTTCAATTCTACCTTCTCGTAAGCATACACGATAGTGTTCTCGCACCCTTATGTGCAAAAAACTCTCGTCGAACGACCGATATACCTAGCTCCACAGGAGCAGGTGAACTGATGAATACAGTCAACTGTGGAAACTTTTCCTTCAGATTATTGAACAGTAAAGGTCGACTAGAAAAAAACTGTTCTCAGTGATGCTTCAGCGAATATCATTTTGAGGGACTGTGAGACCTTCTTTTTGAGGATGTCGGCAGCTAAATTACTCCTTGGTTTGTATGCAGCAATTCATTGGTTACAAGCATCAGATTACATTTCATAAGTTTTAACTGTATATTCTTGTCTATCAAAACATGGCGGAAATCTACCTTCCTTTGAAACATTTTAAAGTATAAAAACAGAGAACATTTGGTATACAACAACATCATATCGTCTTTCCTTTTGTTTTTGTGGCAGTCTTCAACTGATGTGAATTTCTTAAGTATATGATCAATGATTCAACAGATTTGTATTTTTAAATACCTACAATGCAAAATAACAACAACAACTTGAGTTTACTATAAAAATAGCTAATTAGTAGAAGTTATAAGTTTGTAAAAGGAAGATATACATCAATTAGGAAATTCACTCGTGCATACTATTCTGTGATAGATGAAGCTTCATTAATTCACCGATTATTTTTTGTATAGCTACTAAGTCTTCTTATATGATATTCTGCAAAAAATTGTCAGATCACCGCATCTAGTCGTAACGATGTATTAATGATGTCATTATGATGATAACGGTTTCACTATATTTATTGAATTGGTATTGAGCAAAGTAATTCAATAGATGAATAGATCAATAAACAGGCGATAAGTCTAAAATCAAAGTAGAAAATATTTACGCCAAGATTGTCAAATTATATGTAATTAAGAGTTGATAGGTAGGCAGTAAAGCGGGTATGCTCACAAAAAAACACAAAAATGAACAAAATAATAATCTCTAATCGTTTACACATGGAGTTCAGCACACTTATGTTTGTTGTAGATCAAATAAGAGTAAGCATTTGAATAAACGTCCCCTGCACGCACAACTTGTTCTTAATAATTCTCGTCTCAAGCATTTCTGTTGTCTGGATGAACCCTGTCTGACAGTCCGTTTAAAATCCGGTAGGCTATCAAGTAAGATGTAATAAAAAATCAAACGAATGGCCTACTTATATCACTGGGCTATTTAGACTCTATCAGCATCAAAATGCATCGTATTTACTTCAGTTCTTGTTGTTTTCATAATCTAATTACATGTATTAACCGCAGTCTATACTCACGCACATTTTCAAATAGGTCTGCGCCTACCTCTAATAATGTTTTGAAGTAAAGGTGGAGAAATATTGTGGGGCATTGGAACATGCTTCGGATGGAGCAATACTGCTACAAATTATATATTATCGATTACGATATAAGTTCGTGGATGGTGACTAGCAGTGGAATCCAGGATGGGCATTTCGTCCTGGATGTGCCTGCATTCCATAGTGAGTGATGATGTTCCCACAGAGACTCGAACTTCCAGTTACATGCCCAGACATCGTCGAAGCATCTGCACAAGAAGCCGACATGTCAACCTGAGAACGAGCACTTCGTTCCAATCAATCGACGGGGAAATCTAAAATTGGATTACGATATAACTTGAAGTTTCGGCACAATGAATAAATACCTTGCAATGAAACATACTAAAAATTCTGTATTGTGTTTGTGAACACATTCTTCAGGCTAAAGCTATCATTAATAATATGATTTCACTAAGGTGCAACTGTGTGCCGTTTGTGACCTATTTCGCTTCATACATGCTAACTACAATAATGAGGATTCCTTTCTATGTTTAAGAGCGAAGTCCTTATGTTACCAGCTTGTTTTTGCTTTAACATTCTTCCAGTTATCGTGTGGCTTAATTGATTTCAAACTTCTTCTTCTTACTTTAATATCTGCAGTCAACGCTATTAACGCGGAGTCATATGTTAAGAAGTTTCGAAAATATCGGTGATCATCGTGGTGTATTTGTGTGCGGTGGGAATCCTATGTGGCTGTTTGCTACAGACTCTGGACAAATTCGTGTATTTCCACATTCTATTGATGGACTGATGGGTAGTTTTGCACCGTTGAATGCAAGTATCTGTCATTCAGGCTTTGTCTATTTCACATTCTCTGTGAGTTAATGCGTTTTTCTTCTTCTTAAACAGACTTTCATTTCTATTTCAAATGCGTTTTTAGACAACAAAGATATTTTGATTATATGAGGGTTTTCAATTTGAAACACTTAGTTCTCTTTGTTTGACTTTCGGCAAAGCAATAAGAAGAGGTGATTTATCATCTGAATCGTGATATTTATTTGTGCAGCATATTTCTAACAATCTAATCATACATGTAACTGTCATAGAGATTGATAGAAAAAAAATAATAAACCGGTGAAAGATGAGAGAATAAACATAGATCAAGTGAAAAGGCGATAACGAAGGTCAAAATAACAGTGAAGATTAATAAACCAAAAACTTAGGAATAATAGTACACCAATCTTGTTAACAAAATAAAATTTACCAAGGGACGTTTAGAGTGATGACAAATTGTTTTTGAACACAGAGGTGACTTCCACTTCCTGGTCTTTAGGGCTTCGCAAAACGTTAGGATACGCTCCTTACAAGTCTTATTCGTTTAAACCACATAGAAACATCATTTTCATGCTGTGTATATATGATATACTTAGCAAATGAAGAGTTTTCTCGTCGTTTTTTCACCTGAATAGTTTCGGCGATTCAATCTGCTTCTAAAAGCTTTACTCGCAAAGATTGATGAATAGTCCCTATGTATGTATAACCGCATTTACATTTAAATTGGCAGATACAATGAGTCGTGACATCATGATCTAAAAGCCCTAGACGGATATGCGACCTTCACGTTCTCAATTATTGAGATCCAGGCTGCATTAAAAATCTTTTTAGCCGCAGCATTCAATCTTTGCCTGTGTCACGCTAATATAAGATCTCTCATGCTGAGTAGCTTGACATATAAGTCTTTTTTAATTGCAAATAAGAGAATTTGTTTTGGTACTCTCCATATGAATTCCTCTGAGTAATTATTTTCACCTAAACATTTCTGTTAATATTCTTTCTTCACCTTCAATTGTGTTGTGCGTGCATTTCCGTTGAATGCCTACTGAAGAGACATCTCACCAAGTCCTTTTTTTACTGAAGTGATGATTGAGATATTCATTCTAAAATTAATTGGTCAGAAATATCATCA
Organism: Trichobilharzia regenti; assembly: GCA_944472135.2. NCBI lineage: Eukaryota > Metazoa > Platyhelminthes > Trematoda > Strigeidida > Schistosomatidae > Trichobilharzia > Trichobilharzia regenti. Next base: position 53,200,685 of record OX235263.1, read on the forward strand.
ACATGTCTTCAATAAAGGGAGATGTTTTCAATAAAATCTTCAAACAAGCTCTTGATGGGCGACATATAAAAAATGTTCGATATTATAGTGGGTTTTAGAGAAGTAAATCTGCTTCTGAATCCGTTTAGGAAAGTGCTTTAAAACCCTTACTTATCAGAAATCAATGAGTCTACTCTTTGTATGTGCGACCACATATACATTTAAATTAATAAATGCACTGGGATATGACTCTGAATGATATATGTCTGATTTCCCACAAGCTGAAAGGTATGCAAGTGAAAAGCAACAAGTTGGCAGAAGAAGCATCCAGATAAAATAGAACTTCAGGTGAACATAAAGAAAACAGAGGTGATGAAGATTCCTGGCCAACAGCAACAGGCAACAATCAGCCAGCATGAATGGGAGGAACCTGAAAGAAACAACCTCCTACACCAACCTACCTGGGAGGCGTCGTCTCAACTACAGGCGGAACTGACGAGGATATCAAAGCCAGAATCGGAAAAGCAAGACAAGCTTTCATTTCATACGGATCAGAGACTTGGAGGGTCATAAAGAGCATCTCCGACGAACTTCAGACCTTCATTAACAGTTGTCTTCGCTCAATATTCAAGATCAGCAATAGGGATCTCTGGCAATGAGTGAACCAACCAGGAACCGATTGTGAAACAAATAGGCAGGAAGAAATGGAGATGGATTGCCCATACGCTGAGGAAACCATCAAGTGACATCACTAGACAAGCCATTGCTCGAGTGGAATCCGAAAGGGAAGCGGCGAGTTAGTCGTCCAAGGGTGACTTCGAGAGGAGGTCGTATGAAGAGGAGATGAAAACATGTGGGCAGACTTGGAGTGGGGTGAAAACGTTGGTGGAGAACCGAACGCAATGGAGACGCGCAGCTGAAGCCCTATGTTCCTCTAGGAATTGAAGTAAATAATAATAGTAATAATAATGTTGTTCTGAATAGATGACGCACATGTATGATCAGTTTGTTCAAAAAGTGTTGAGCACAACTCAGATAATTAACGTCTTTTTTTGTCGTAAGATTTTTTAGTAGTTTAAACAAATTTCACTGTTCAAATAATTGATATTGCATTACTTTGAAAAAATTTTCATCCTCCCCACTTTTGATTTTTTTGCATTGGGTGTGTGTGTGTTTCGCTCTAAATTATCTCTACTTTTTTATTATAATTTCATGTTATATTAGAATGAAATGCGTTTAGCAACTTTACCACCTGGTTATTCATTCACTGAACATTTGGGCTTGAAATGGATTACTCTTGATCCAGTACCATATTATGTACAATATCATATAGAGAGTAAAGTAAGTTTAAAAGTAAATGATCTCAATTTTCATTGATCCTGATAGTAGAAATATTTATATTTCATCATCATATATATTCCTTAGTATGATTTATCGGTAGAATAATTTAGTTGATTCATTGAATGACTGAATTTCAATGTAGAACTGTGCACACAGAAATGGAGCAGTTCATCAAGTTGCCACACACCACGTAGCATACAAAAAGGTAGAGGAAAGAAATGAAAAAGAGATTCGAAATAACTATGATGACCAGACATGTACGGAAGCAAGGATGATTACAGTGGAAAATATCAGAACTTAATAGATCCGGGTTCAGGGTGATCAAGAATGCTCTGATCCCGGTTGGAGACTCATGATTGCACCTCACTGGGTTGAAACTCACGACAAACCCCAATCGGGTGCACTTGGGCGTGTGGTTTTTGTCAGTGGAAAGGCGTTACGGTCCTCCTTTTTTTCTGCGTCGGTGACACAGTGGTTAGGACTCTCGCCGACCATGCATATAGTCCGGGGTTCGATCCCCTACCGATGCACATCTGATATCCATGGTCGGCCTGCGAAATTTGGGCTACCAATATCACATGCTGAAAATTCCATACCTGTACCAAAAAATATGGTGTGGAATCAAGCTGTAATCAAAAATATTTTCAAAAAATTTCTTAATCATGAGAAATGAATGCATTTGCATCACTGATAACCATTTTAAGACAATATCATCAACAGACTCAAACAATTAAGACCCATGACAACAGGCGACAGTCTACATCTTTACGTGGTTCGAACCAACTGTCAAAGACTTTATGGAATGGTGAAATGTCTTGATTTCGACATTCCTAATCCTTTTCCAAATTAATCCTGTGTCAGCTAACATTGTCTGTTGAGAAAGGTGGAGGCTCGGCATGCTCATTCGAAGACTACGTTACGTTTTGCTGGCGTCTTCACCTGGGAAGGCAATATCAATCACAGATACTCCAAGTCAACAAGACTAGTGTTTGTTTTTAGGGAATGGAGTTGTTAACCTCACATCGAGATTTCGCTGTTCACCGCTCCTATTACCGGCTAAGTGAGATTTAGGGCTGTGTCTGCTGGGAGTGGTTTTTGAGTGTTCTATCAGTGAACTGTCTGTGCATTATATATAAATACCATGTTAATATAATCCTTCATTCCTGCCATGTGTTAAGGCGACGTACATTAAAAAACACTTGGTGTATGATGACTAATGATGCTACCCAGTCGGTCAGGCTAAGTAAACACTTAACGGTTTCAATGTCTGTTTGGGTTAACTGTTAGTCAAAATATGTTTTCAATCAGTCAAATATCATTTAATACAGCATTATCAACACAGTCTTATTTTCTGTTACTATCTTTAGTAATCTGTGTGAATTTGTTCTGAAAAATGAGCAGTCAGATGGACTTACTTACAAAGTAATTTATTATCCCTGGAATTGTAATCTTGAAGATGTTGCTTATCAGCAACACTGTTAACACTGGACTTTCAGCTGGTGGATATTGCATTCGAACCCACCTGTGTCTACTTTAATTATCACATAATGTCTACGAATGTTTGATATGCCATTCGCTCCCTCCGACACACGCTTTTGTCCTTGGGACGGTAAAAACAAATGGTTGGAAACAATTGGTGACATGGTTCAAAATCGTTCTCAGTGGCGCAGATGCATCCAGTCCTTGTGATTTATGATTTCCAATGAAACTGTTTTGTTCTTCGTTATTACTCTCCCTTTGTCTCACACCCTGCTTACTGTCTCTATTATGCTTTTCTTCTACTTTCTTCTGTTGGTTTGTGTGCTACAAGGAGGGAGTGTGGCGACTTGAACTTCCACACATCGGTGCAAAGTTCTATGTCGAAAACAGACAGACAGACAGAAAATGATGTTACAGGACTGCACTACACAGACTCCTAGTTTAGAAATATGAAGTGAATTGCTAGAGCACGTCGATCGCTTCACTTATTTAGGAAGTACCATCAGCCCCAACGGGTTGATCTCCGACGAAATCTCATCACGGATACAGAGAGCTAGTTTCGCATATGCCAGTTTACGCCGTCTGTGGCGTAGACGTGATATCTGCCTGGCTGGCGGTCAAAGGGCGTGTGTACTGCTCAACAGTCCGCTCCATCCTCCTTTATGGCTGTGAGCGACACCTGGCCATTGAGAGTGGAAGATAGGAAAAGGCCAGTTGTCTTTGATCATAGGTGCCTGCGTTCTATCTCCCGTGTGAAGTGGTATAATAGGGTGAGCAATATTGAGGTTAGGCCTCGGTCGAGTTATAGGTGAGCAGGGGAAATCAATCGACGAGGCTGTGAAATTACATCGACTGAGATGGTTAGGACATGTGTTACGTATACCTAGTCACCGCCTTCCTCGATGGGCAATGTTAGCTGACATAGGGTCAGGCTGGAAAAGAGCTAGCAGCCGTCAAACCAAAACTGCGTCGGTGGCACAGTGGTTAGGACTCTCGCCGACCATGCACATGGTCCGAGGTTCGAGCCCTCGCCGACGCACACCTGATATCTAAGGTCGGCCTGCAAAATTTGGGCTACCGATATCCACGCCGAAAATTCCATACTTATACCAAAAATACAGTGTAGAATCAAGCTGTAATCAAAAATATAAAAAAATAAATAAAATAACATGGCCTCACCAGTCAATGGAATCCACAACAGTTAGTTTAAGCTACGTAGGATGGTGTAGACCGCCTGGTTGGGATCCTCGGGACGGTAAGAGCCACTGGCTGGAAACAATTGGTGATATGGCTCAACATCGTTCTCAATGGCTAGCGTAGATGCATCTACTCCTTGTGACTTATGATTTCCAATGAAACTATATTGTTCTTCGTTATTACTATTCCTTTTGTCTCATATTTCTGTTTAGTGTCCTTATTATGCATTTCTTCTAGTTTCTTCTCTTGGTTTGTGTGCTACATGGAGTGGAGTGTTGCGACTTGAACTGCTGCACATTGGTGCAAAGTTCTATGTCGAAAACTGACTGACTGACTGTAGTGTATAATGTAGTTGATAAAATAAAAGTTTATTTTGAATAAATCAAAGGTTGTTTACATAACCTATTCACCAATCAATGTACTTTCATCACTGATCAATTTTTTGAAAGTCTCATAACATGACTTTTGTATTCATTAGATGTGAATAGCATGATTGAAGATGTGAAAACTAGCAAATTTGGCATAAATATCATATTAGTGTTGAAGTCAAGTGGCGTTAGTGGTTGTTTTTTCCAAAATTTAGTTTACACAAATGCTAATTTATTTGCGTGTTAGAAGATATTTTGTGTTTATCAATATCTATTGGTTTAAAAAGTATTGACAATTCTCTTCTCTGGTGTTTGTGCTTTTTTCTCTCTCACTTGAGTGGTCTGTAAAGCGCACACATTAGTCTAAAACTCTGAGTCTATGTGATAGGCTATATTTGAGTCTGTGGGAAGGTGAATTTTGCCCTTCCAAATTCACGTGGTCACTTTATTATGTCGCATAGTTCTTGACTAAATAGTGTTCTATATTTCAGTCAGTTGGCAATATATTCTGATCGTAATCTAATATTAACAGTTGGCCACGCTTCCACTGAATAGTGACATTTTATTCCACATCAAGGAATTCAACATTGATCCTCCAACTTTAACTGAGTTGTTACAAGGACCGTGTCTAATTATGAAACGAGGCGAAGCAGCAGGATCTGATGAACTGACTTCCGAGGCACTTAAGGACCGTGGTAACAATCTGTTGTCTGGGTTAACTAAGTTACTAGGTAATATCTAGCGTCACCATGTCTGACATCGTATTTAACACTCCAAGTTCCATAATCCTGAATAGGAAAAGTGGTGCTCGGGAGAAATAAACGCGGGAAAACTAGACAGGCTAAGGGATCGAAGAGAGTGTGTTGACCATATCTTTACCCCTTGGCAGATTTTGGAACATAGGCATACTCACTGGTGTTCAACAATTGTTATATTTCGTGTTGTGAAGGTGGAATTCAACTCTGTCGATCGAGACATGTTACGGCGATGTTTCGCCGTGAGAGGGGTACCGACAAAGTTTATCAAACTATCGTATCAGAGCATTCTACTTGGACTCACAAAGCATCTGTTCAGATGAAATTTTAGAGAACTATGAAAAGCAGAAATGTATAGAAGAGAGAATAGTAACATGGAAAAACATGACAGTTTAGTAGATGTAGGAGATAACAAAGAATGAATGCATCTGTGTCATTGAAAACGATTTCCAACAACACTTTCGATCCATAGATTTTTAGCATCTCTAAGTTCCCAATCAGGCAGTCTAGACCTCCCTACTTGGCTCAAATCAAACAGTTTGAAGTTAATTTTAACATTAAGGTATATCTAGTATGTTTAAATCCGCCTTCTACTTAGTGTGAAAATATCATCAATAACAGGTATGTATTGACCCGTTGTATGCGGTGCACTTGTAGCTATCACCCCTTATCACAAGACAGTCTAAAACTTTTTAACTGTATCTCTCTCTCTCTCTCTGACACTCACTTTATCTTAGACATATGCTGTGGTTGGTATTCAATCGAAACCCTGTCAATCTGTATTTCGATTAAATGCTGAGGGTATTAAAGAAGAAGACGTATTAGTTCGTCCAAAGACATGTATTCTACCAACCTTGGATTACTATTCTTTGCAAATGTATGCACCAAGTTTAGAGGGTAAACAGTCATCCTGGCAATTAGTTCCAAATACACAGTAAGTTATAAAATTTCATATTATTATTGTTGGACAGTATATTTTATTAATCACAATCTGTATTATAGTCTTATAATTGGTTATCTTTGTCGTTCATTGTTAAATTAGTTTTCTTCAATTTACTGTGGAACTATTCAGTAAAAAATCTGCTAACTGAACAAAACTAAAAACCTGCCAACATTCAGTAATATTACTCAGTCTACACAAAAACATGCTAAAGTAATTCACGTAATAATAAAAAGCTTTCCTTTAGTAAAGATAATATGCTGTTGCGAAATATGTATAGACGGAAAAGTGGATATTTATTCGATAAAAATAGTTCTTAAAAGAAATATAAAGAATATATGCGAGATCCGGGTTCGACTTCAATCTGACACAATCCTAAACGTCACCAAGTTTACCGACTAGCCAATATAGTAACGCTGAAAATAAGAGAATGGGGTGGATGTAAAGCAAACAGACCCATCCCGTAAAGAAAAACAATACTAATACTACTGAAAATTAAAAGCTTAAAGCTTGAAGTCTTGTGTTCTTTTCTGAAGACCAAGGAAAGAAATTTTAAAAAATACATAGTGTATCAGAGACATGAAGAAGTGAAATTTCATTCCCAGAGCAGTTATGATATATCTTCAAAAGCGAAATACACGCGAATTTGATTTGTTTCAAGTTTTGATCACGAATTGATATCAGTTGGAGAACCACACTGAAAATCAGGGGGTACTGGACAGCTGTGTCGTCCCAGTTTGGGATTCGTCCGCAGCACCCACCTCACCAGACACGTAGACTGTTTCACCCACTGAGACCCGACTCAGTGACCAGCCCATGAATCCTAACTTCTAACAATTCGTTTTTTGGCGCGATCATCAGCCAATGTGATCGGGGAGTATTTGTTCTCCTAGTCGACCTGGTAGACCCCACTGGTCACAAATTCTCACTGGAACTCCACATAGACAAACGATTGAAAATTAATCTGATGCTCGGCAGTGACTTGCTACAAGACGAAGTTACCTGGAGTTCACCGATCAAATTAGCTGGTGGTCGCGCTAAAATCACGAATTGGTAGAAGTTAGAATTCATGGGCTGGCTATTGAGTTGGGTCCCATAAGCTGAACGGTCTACGAGCTCTCCCTATAACCGGAAGGTCCTGAGTCCGAAACTAAAACGAAACAGCTGTCCAGTACTATGTGCCGATTTTCAATTGTATCAATCTGTGATCAAAACTTGGAAGTTATGATATATGTTAAATCAGTTATGTACAGACACAATTTCATTCATTTTTACACTCTGCTTATCATCATACTAAAATTTCTCACAATAACGCTCTCTAAAGAGAGATTTCAGCTTAGCGGCTGAAGTGATTTCACTTATGACTCACTGTCGTTCTATTTTTCATAGCAACATCAATATTTCCTTGTTGAATGTGGACATTATAGTAGAATCAAGACGTTTATTTTTATTCCATGGAGGATTTCATCATGAGCTGACATCAGCTAGAGAACCACTGGAAGGGGAACAAGTCCTCGTGTGATAATCATAGAGGGATCAGCCTAACGAACATAGTCTCTAAAATCCTAGGCTCAGTAATCATGCATAGACTAAGCAGAACTCGGGAGGAACAGACAAGGGAAAATCAAGCAGGCTTTAGACCAGGTAGAGGGTGCATAGATCATATCTTCACTCTTCGACAGATTCTAGAACATAGACACACTTTTCGGCGTCCAACAATTGTCATATTTCTTGACTTGAAGGCGGCCTTCGACTCCGTGGATCGAAAGGTACTATGGCAATGTCTGACTGTGAAGGGAGTGCCAAGAAAGTACATTGCACTAATCAAGGCACTCTATTCAAACTCACGTAGTCGTGTAAGGGCTTATGGGGAATTGTCATCTGAATTGGTAACAACCAGTGGTGTCCGACAGGGATGTCCACTTTCCCCATTTCTGTTTAACTTCATCATAGATATGCTAATGGAAGTATCCTTAACTGAACGTAGTGACTTAGGAATCGACTTGTTACCAGGGAATAATCTAATGGACTTAGAATATGCAGATGACATAGTCCTGTTAGGGGAGGATGCTGACAAAATGCAGAGTCTTCTGAACACCTTGAGCAGCAATCTTCGTATGTTTGGCATGCGATTCGCCCCTGCAAAATGTAAGATGCTGCTACAGGACTGGACCACGTCAACTCCTAACTTAGTGATAGGGAGTGAAGTGATAGAACATGTTGACCACTTCACCTATTTGGGAAGTTGTATTAGCACCAACGGACTGATTGGCGATGAAATCTCAGCACGGATCCGAAAAGCTCGAGCTGCTTTCGCTGACTTACACCATCTCTGGCGTAGGCGTGACATCCGGTTATCAACCAAGGGACGTGTGTACTGCTCATCAGTTCGCTCCGTCCTTCTCTATGGCTCTGAAACATGGCCAATACGCGTTGAAGACATGAAAAGGTTGACTGCTTTCGATCATAGATGTCTGCGATCTCTGTCTCACGTTAGGTGGTTTCACAAGGTAAGTAATGTTGACGTTAGGCGTAGAGTGTTGGGCAAAGAGGGAAAATCAATCGACGAGGCTATAAAGTTACATAGACTAAGATGGCTAGGTCACGTGGTGCGCATGCCTAACCACCGCCTCCCCCGACGGGCATTGCTAGCTGATATAGGTTCAGGTTGGAAAAGAGCCAGTGGTGGCCAAACAAAAACATGGCATCAATCCATGAAATCCTTGACAGTTAAACTGAGTCAGGTAGGGAGATGCAGACTCCCGGGTTGGGGCCCTCGGGACTCTAGGAATCAATGGCTGGAGACAATAGGTGACATGGCTCAAAATCGTTGTCAATGGCGCAGATGTATTCAGTCTCTGTAATCTTTCATATTCCTTTCTACCATTACCCATTCTGTTTCACTCTTATATTTGTCAAACTCTATTGATTCTCTTCACTCATCTTCTTGTCTACCTCTGTGTGCTATTTGGAACGTGGCAACTCGAACTGGTGCACTTCGGTGCCAAGTTCTATGTTGAATCCAGACAGACAGACCACTGGAAAACTGGGAGTATTGGACAGCTGTTTCCTCCGAGTTTGGGACTCTTCATCAGTGCGCACCCAGCATGGTTCGAACCCAGGGTTTTCTAGTTACAAGGCGTGCTCGTAGACCATTGAGTCACTGGGACCCAATCCAATGGTCCTTGAATTCCAACTCGTGTCAATTCACGACATAGCGCGACCATTTCGCAATGATGAAATCCTCCGTGCAATCAAATAAAATCCCCACAAAACCAATCCTTGTTTATTTTTATGATACTCAAATTGTTTGTAATACAGTTTGCTTCCTGTTTTGTTTTCTTCATGAAAATTCAGTATGTTTGCGTGTAGGCGTCGTTCTCTTGTACTCCATGTATTTTAGTAACAGTCGTGGACCGTATCATTTGGGTTTCTTTAATCTCTATGCTTTGCAATACTGTGCTTAGATTGTCGGTACTCATTGTTACTTGAGCAAACATTCAATGCGCAATTTTCTCAAAACAAGTGCCCTGTACCATGTAAAAAATAATAGCATAAGGAACTGTTTTGTTTTTAGTGTATATGTATATATCACTAGTATAGATACTTAAGACTATAACGTTTTTCTACTGTAATTATGGACTCTTCAGTAGCGAAAACTGTTATCCATTCCAGAGACTTACCCCATGGGTTTTGTATTTCCTAATAATCATATTCTTACTTTTTTTCTTATTTCTTAGTATTGAATTCGAACCATGGGAGGTGATCACCTGTCTGATAACAGCACAATTAGCATCTGAAGAAACATTTCATGGGACTAAAGATTATTTGGCATTAGGTGCAAATTTATCCTACGGTGAAGAAATACCTGTGCGTGGACGTATTCTGATACTGGATGTAATTGATGTAGTCCCAGAGCCTGGTAAACCACTCACCCGTCATAAACTAAAAGTAATACATGATGGTGAACAAAAGGGACCAGTTACTGCGTTAACTAGTTGTCAAGGCCACTTGATCAGTGCAATTGGACAGAAGGTAAGACAAAAAAATTGAATAGTTATTTATTTATTTTTAATACAATAGGCAAATCATTGTTTAACCAAAACATATCCTAGCAACATGTACGTTAGAATTTCGAAGACCTTACAATCTAATTCTGTAAGGCTTATTTTACGTGTACTTGTTTAATCCATTGAGAGAATCATAAACTATTTTAATATGCTATCATTCAATGACTCCTACTCTTCCTACACCCAATTTCACCTATAACTGTATCATCCTATTTATGTATATTTCTGTTTTGTTTCTTAATGTCATAACTGCAACTAGTACTGTTCTGCGTTGATCCTTCTACCTATCCATCCTTTTTTGATATTCATAGCTGAATGGATCACGGGTTCGAGTTTCGCTCCATCTAGTTCAGTATAGGCTGTTTGTTAGTATCATCAGCCTTCGCACAATAAGTTTGGCTCTTATTCTGGTGCATGATAAATCTGTCTTGAGTGATAGTGATAATGATGGTTGACAGAGTAGTATAGGCTTTATTAACTTCACAATACCAACAACTCAGAAACTAGTCAAAGTTAAAATCTAACCTTTGCACATATATAAATTTATTCTTTATCTGTGCCACTTGGTTTATAAAAAGTTTTATTTATAATGCATAATTTAGATTTTTGGTTGTTTAGGAATTTAGATCTATTCCAATGTATATTTTGTCATAAACCAACATTAGTCAGAGCACTGGACATCTGTTTCGTGCTAGTTATTAGACTCTTCACCGGTTCACACCAATGCCTCCACTGAGACTTAAACACAAAGGCCTCCAAGTTACGAGACCGACTTGTTGTCCATTCACCAACTTAGGCTCGAATTCGATTACCTGTATATATCAACTTTGTTCATTCATGATAGAGAGCAACTGTCGGGCAGTCCAGTCGATAAGCATTCTTTTCACTTTACCGGATGTTGGTTGCTTTAAGAGACCTACGTTGATATCACTCCAAATCCTTACAAAACCCATAATCTAAATGTAAATCCTCAGGACTTTGGCAGCTACTTGATGGACGTCCTGAAGTTCTAAAAAGAAGTCATGGCTATTTGGGTCCACTGCGTTTAGATGAAGTGAATTCTCGTCAGTGGTTTTCCTTTGAGGTAGCTCTGTATCGTACAGTGACAAAGTTAGAATTGAAATGTCAGCTCAAGTGGCTAAATAGTCAATGATGTGAAGTTCATCCCTAGTGGGGTGTACAGTGCTGAAAAGCCCCCAAATTAATATGAAACCGTTTTTTGGTGTTCAACGATTCTCTAGCTGACGTTGGTTTGCGACGAAATCTACGCAGAAAATAAATAAGATTATTGAAGAAGAATGAAGATATTAAATTTCGTGTCGTATAGATTATGAGTTATTACTCCACAGTTGAAAGTAGTAATTATCAGCATTATCAAGGTGATCTAAAAGCACGTTTCACATGTTTGATGGACCTTGGACAGAGAAAGAGTTCTAACGAATTAAGTTAATAAAATACACAGTTCATTGTTTCTATTGTATGTGCTAGTAATTGTTTCAATATAACCAGCTTTTAATCACTCATAATATTATGTAGCGTCTATTTTATATCCGTCTGGGCGTGTGTTCTGCTCAGCAGTCCACTCCATCCTCCTTTATGACTGTGAGCGAGACCTGGCCATTGATAGTGGAAGACATAAAAAGGCCGGCTAGCCGTTTTTGATCAGTTGTTTGCGTTCCATCTCCCGTCTGTGTGAAGTGGTATAATAGGGTGAACACTATTTAAGTTAGGCTTCGGTTGAGTACTAGGCAGATAAGGAGGGGAAATCAATCGACGAGACTGTGAAATTACATCGACTGAGTTGAAGGGTTAGGATATGTGTTACGTATGCCTGTCTTGCCGTCACCTTCTTCGACAGTGCGCAATGTTAGCTGACATAGGGTTAGGTTGGAGAGGAGTTGGCCACTGACAGTCAAACCAAAACATGACTTCATCAGCTAACGAAATCCACAACAGTTAGTTTAAGCCGGCCAACCAGCCACGTAGGAAGGTGTAGACTTCCTGACTGGTTGGTATCCTCGGGACAGTGAAAACCAACGAAGGTAGGAGACAATTGGTGATATGGCTCGAAATTGTTGTCAATGCCTAGGGCAGATGCACTCACTCTTTGTGACTTATAATACCCAACAAAACTATGTTGTTCTTCGATATTACTATTCTTTCTCCCTCATATTTCTGTTTATTATCTCTTCTGAATTTCTTTTTCCTTTCTTCTCTTGCTTTGTGTGCTATATGGAGTGTGACAACTCGAAATGGTGCACATGTGTGCAAAGTCCTACGTTGAAGCCAGTCAGTTGGTCAGCATAACTTTCATACTCTCAGCCTTGATGTCATTAATAGGATTATGGAAATTAAATATACGTATTTAAATATATTTTATCTAAGGGGAAATTACACCTCAGAATCTATTTATCTTTAAATTGTTCTTCTAATCAGTCAGTTTGTCAGACATTTATCCTTCATAGATGTGATTTCAAGGTATTACCACCTACCAGTAAGCAACTGTGACTAATACATAAGATGACTATATACGCGTTTATGAAAACATTTGCCAATATATTGCAGTTTATCTTGTTTCTTTCTTATTACACTTTGCTTTACTCTTCTTTTTTCCAAATATAAAAATATTCTTTTCAGATTTACATTTGGTCATTGAAGAATGCTGATCTTGTTGGTGTGGCTTTTGTTGACTCAGAGTTATACATACATAATTTATTATGTGTAAAAAATTTAATCTTAGCAGCAGATGTATTAAAATCTGTTCAGTTGTTAAGATTTCAATCAGATCTACGCGTTCTATCTGTTGTTAGTCGAGACAGTATCGCAAGAGAAGTATATACCTCCAACTTTTTTGTAGACGGTCGACGATTAGGCTTTATGGGTAAGTGATTGTTATTTAAGGTTTGTGTGCATGCTTATATGTGTTTAGAAAATCGATTTCTTTTCACTTTTATCCTCATGACATCAATACTGGATCTGGCATTGATTTCATTATGCGTGAGTCATAGGTCTATGTACTCAGCTTCTAACCACTTTTTCCAGCCTCAATCCCCTCATCCATATTGTGTGGTTTTGGGTATCCAATAGTATCAACTCTTAAGCAACTGGTGTGGCTTGTGTCAAGCCCATATAAATGCGGGGAATGATTTGTAACTTTAGGAAATATCATGAGTTTTCCTACTGATGAACTTTGTTTTCAGTAGTATATATAATAACGTTATCAATAATTCAGTAAACATTTTGTCATCTATATAAGGGACGCCTAAACTACTCATGCCCTCAATTTGTTGTAAAACTGAGTAAAATTCCAACTGGCTGGTTATGATTTGTATATAAGTGATTCTTGATAGACTTGTTCTGTAATGTTTTAAAACGACCAAAACACCTCAATCATTTTTTTTAAAATTCCTGTGTGTTCCTAGTGGAACATCAAGCTTCAATCTAAAGCTTTGAAGTTTCGGCTGCAGTGGAATTTTTTTACGGGATTGTGTTCGCTAGCCTCACGCCCAACTTACCCCCCCTCTTTACTGGGCTTACTGCCGGTTAGGAGAGGTAAAGAAGTGTGTCGGCTAGGGATCGAATCCCGAACCAACTGTGTGGTTAGCCAGTGTTCTACCGCTGAACTACCAACGCAATCAATCTTGTCATTCTTACATATTTTCTACAATCAGTGAATTAAAACAGTTTGTTGCAAGATTATGGAAGATAAATAATGATTTTCTCGTATACTCCGCTGAGCATTGAACTTAACCATAATGAAGTACACTTCCATCAAGGTTGAGACACAATAGCTATTCCTATCTATCCTTTTGTTAACTGGAAGAAAAGAGGAAAAATGATTAGCGCTTAGATTGTTGTAAATATCTTAATGATATGGTATCACGGAACACATTGTACAGTGACGGTATTCGTCAAGAAAACAATAATCTTATTAAAAGTATGAGCTTGTCATCCGCCTCCCTTTATACTAAATAGTGCGTCAGAATGTTTACTTTGTAGGGATTTGGTTGAAAATTAATCCGCTGCTTATCAGCAACTGGCTGTGAAATAGACTTCTTGAAGTTCACATGAAAAGATATGACTAGTGTTGGTCCACTAAGTTGTCTGTAAGGACAGATAGTCGCTGGTGACATCGGTTGGCTATGCCAATATATCTTGAATTCCCAGAAGTTAGAATTCATGGGATGTTGAATTCAGATCCAATAACTGAATGGTAATGTGTTCACCTTCAGATCGATCCTTGGTTTTTTGCAGTGTTTGCCTCACCACCTTGTACTTTCTAATAGAAAGCTGAAACAAACTCATTGTTTATTTATTTTGTTTTGCATAGAGACTGTTGTTTATGGTAAATATTGTACATTTCTGTATTACAGATTTACACCTGATAAACACTTACATTTATAAGACATGTGGAGTAAATTAGTGTAAAGCATATTACAGATTTGAATTCCAGTTGATTTAATCTCATCACAACTAAATAGCTACTGTCTCATATACTCATTATGATTTAGGCTGATTGCACATTTCAATTTCATGCTTAGTACGCATCCATGATCACATACTCTACCTCCAACCCCGGTTTCTAATTATCATTTTTGTAACCACATTGTATATTCAGAGGTCACTACGTAATATTTCATTTAGATTACGAACTGATATCAGTTAGAAAACCGCTGAAATCCAGGTAGTAGTTGGTGGTTATGTCCTACTAATTTGGAATTCTACATCAGTATGAACTCATGGTCAGATCACCTCGCGAGGGATCAAATCCAAAAGCCTCATGTTACGAGGCGAGCACGTCAACATCCAACCAGTGAGATAGAACTTAATGGTCCGTCCTTAACTAGGATGAAAAAGTTGTCTAGTACTCCCTAGTTTTCTAAGTGATATCAGTTCTTGATCTAACATGGAGCCTATCAGATCTCTGCAAACGAACACTTGAGAATTTAAGGAGCTGAACAATCTTCTATTTGGCTAAAATATAATTAAGAATTGAACTTCGCATAACTCCTCAAATGCCAGGAGATTTTATACATGCGTAGATGTTTTATTTAGAATCTATTTGTTTTTCAAACACTGTTTGTCATCCGTAGTTTACATAATGGAAGACTGAAGTTTTTAAAGTTTCTTTTTATTATAAACATGTTTTCTCTTTACTTTTGCATGTTTCACACTTCTCATGTAGTGTCTGATGAACTTGGAAATGTAGCTATCTACGCTTATGATCCATTAGATCCTACAAGTCGTTGTGGAAGACGTCTTGTTCGTTGTGCAGATGTACGTTTACCATCACGTGCAACATGTTCACTTCGTGTAGCAAATCGTTTAAGACATGCACTTCTGTCTGTGAAACCTTCATCGTCATCATCATCATCAACAACAACAACAACAGTAACTGGATCTTCTACGATTAATCCAACCACTAGTTCTGACACTGTGAAACAATCACAACAACAGTCAACAGCTGATTCACAAATAACAAACAATCTAAATCCTGGCGTTGATCCTGAAAAATTTAGACAGTCAATTTATTTTGGTTAGTTTGATTTATGCTAACTTTATAATTAGCTTTATTTACTAATTGCTTTTCACGTAGAACTAAGCAGTATGTAATTATTAATGTGAATTCGAATAATGAATGAACGTGAGGCCTGTTGAGTTTGCAAATATATCTTTATAATAAGTCCTTAATAGTACAAAACCTATGCCTAGAATTTACCGCCAACTGACTTCTCTTAAACATCTAACAAGTGTTTTTATACCATTTAATGGAGAAGACGAGATGTCATTGAGTATTGAACTGATTACTAACTCACTGCATTAGATGTATTATTTTTCCACTCCTCTGCTTTCTGGGGGGAATGTAGAGAACCTCAAGTTTTTAAAGTTGCGGTACTGGAGGCACTGTTTCTACCTCACGTTCAATCTGCCCTCTTTTCCAAGCTTACTGTCGGTTAGTAAACTAGACGAGTTTTAGAAATGCGTCTGTTTAGAATGGAGTCCCGACCACCAGCATTCTATTACTGAAACACGGAGCACACGTTTTAAATGTATAAGTTTGTACAACACACACACACATTATTTCTCTTTAGTGGATAAATTTATTGACCTATTCACAGTTGACTTTGTTTACCACTAAAAATATTTTTATTTTCCCTTTTCTGTATATAAAAGTGGAATAACAACAACTGGATTTCTTCAGTAAATTTTGGAAACTACAATTTATTTGATTGAAGATGTCCATTAAAAATTCTAAAAGACTAATTAGTCGGTGGCACAGCGGTAGGATGCTCTCCAACCACACAGGTGGTTCGGGATCCGATCCCCTGCCTTCTCATTTATTTACCTTGATAAACCAGTAATAAGACTGCTAAAGAAGGGAAGTTGGGCATGAGTCTAGCAACCTCATCCCGTGAAAATAAATACCACTGCTACCGAAACTTCAAGCCTTTAGCTTGAAGCCCTATGTCCCACTGGGAACGTAAAGGAATATATAAAAAGACTGATTAGTGAACAAAGAATGTTCTTTTCGGTAACTTCATCCAGGTTCTATACTTATGTATCCATAATAATTAAGAAACTATTGTTATTAACAACACCAATGTTTTAATTAACATTGTATCAGGCATATAAAGAGATTACATTACAGAACCACATGTAAGTGATAATGCGCATCAACAGAACGCCAAATTGAATATCGGAGAAATTAAGGAAAATAATAGGGGATTGAAGGATTATTGGTACTACAATAGTCCAGGATAACAATAGTGGCTGGATCTGTTTCTTTTGCGCATATAGCTCCGATTTTTTTGGTGAATTACTATGACCTCTACTGTTTAGAGTATTCGGTACCTAGAGGTTTTTGTCAATTTATTTGGTAACCGATAGCTTTATGGTCTGTTTGGACAAGGTGGCTTAATATCGAACCGTTGATGGTTCTTACTGCACATTTATTTACCCACACTAGTAAGCGTTTCTGAACATGAACTGTAATCTGTTGATACTGTTGACTCAGTGTTATTTAAAACTTTAATGTTGTTCATAGCAATAATAGTGATTCTTTATTTATTATGAACCTATAACTGTAGAACCTCATGGAGAGGTTAACTAAAATTTGTGCATGTAGCTTAACATCCTACTCGGACTGTTTGATCTTATTCCTTCTGTGTATAAGGGTCGCTTTCATTTCATCCAACAGACATATTGAATGTCCATTTGTTTTCTGGAATTGTTTTATACCTCTTGGAAATATGATAAATCTTGAGTGGTAATTAAGTGACTGAATGGTAACATAATATCTGTAAAAGGTGAGGCAGTAACTCATCAAAGAAGGCATTGCAAAGTGGTCGCACCCTGTCCGGAATTGGCAGAAGTTAGAATTCATGGGCCATTGGATCGTGTCCCAGTGGCTCAATGGTCTACGAGCTAGCTCGCCTTGTATCCAGAAGGTCATGGATTCGAACCCTGGTGGTGAGTGCGTACTGATAAAGAGTCCCAAAATGGGACGAAACAGCTGTCCAGTACTCCCTGCTAGTTTTCCAATCATTCTCCAACTGACTTCAGCTCAAGATGAAATCCTCCAACCAATATGTGTAAAACTTTGACACTGTGGTAGTATGTAATTCCATATTAATTTGTTTATTAGATATATCACACAGTGAAACAGAATTAATTACTGGATGACGAAGTTTTGAACACAGTTTGTTGTCCATAATCATATCAATTCTAATCACCGTGATAAATTAATGAGGAAGTATGTAGGAAAATGTAAAAATAAAATAATAGTAGTGATAGTGATAATAACAATTATTATTACGAAATGCATGTCAAACATTCACAGAATAATGACAACAACAATAAGGATTCTATATCATCAGTAGTAATTCCATACAAAGAAGGAACCTCGGATATCTTACGCAGAATTCTTAACAGGGCAGGAATAAAAGTGGTATCTAAACCCACAAACTCAATTAGAAACAAGCTTTGTCGGTTAAAGGATCCTGTGGAGCCTTTAAAACAAAACAATTTAGTTTATCTAATACCATGCTCGGATGACTGTCAAGTCACAGTAGTAGGACAGGGGCAGTTAGACTAACCGAACATAAAAGCCTAGCAAAATCTAGATTGGTTGATCCGACAAAGATAAGAAATCTAGAGAATAGTTCAGCTATAGCACCCACCACTTGCAATTAGACACAACCACACAATAGTATGGGATAAGATGACAGTTTTAAAATCTAATGTAAGAGGGGGGGGAGGAAGAGATTGATAACAGAAGCTTTGTGTTATCGAATCAACTGCAATACATGTAATAGGAACGATTCAACAACTGTCTCAGATATCTGGAAAATTTTTACTGCCTTTGAGACAAATAGGAAAGAATAAAGAAAACTGTAAAACTCGAGTTTCGAAGTCGTGTGATTATAACTGGCATAATTATGAACAATAAATTGTGTTCAGAACTTCGTCATCCAGTAATTAAGTCTGTTTCACGGTGTGATATACCTAATAAACAAATTAATGTGGAATTGAATGGCAACTTGCCTATCTTGTAGCCTGAATGTCGTTAGTTAGATCCTTGGTGGAGTTGTGTAGTAACTATTGAAGAACACAGCTGATCAGTGATCCTCTGGTCTCCAGTGTTTTATTCAGTTTATGTCAATTCGTGATGAAATCAAGAAAATCACTTTAAACATACTCGGCTAGTTAGTGTGATAAGTTATCTTATGTAGTAAATGTGGGGATGCAGTAACTGTAACGCAATAAGAGCTTTTATTTATATGCTTACCATAAGAATTCAATCAATTATTCTGAATTGTAATTGGGTTGCATCTTTCATTTCTTGGATTTCTCCGTAAAGTCTACCTTTAGTGTTACCTTTACTTGAGATAGTGTCAGGTTGAAACCAAGTTAAAGGTGGATGGCGTAACAAAATGTATGTGTTTTTGAAATCCTTTGACTGTTTTCATGAGCAAAAATGTGGATCATCTTACCTAGGTATATATTTCTTTAAAATTAGTTTTCCTTCTATGTTAAATATCCCTTTTACATCACTTAATGTCTTTCATTAATATTGTTTGAATGTGTACATCCTTTTGGTTGATGGGTACAACTTGGTCTCTTTGGTCCCATAGTCTGTCTTCACTAGGTTAAAAGTGAAATGAAGGCTAGCTAACGTGTGTATACACACACACACACACACACCTTATACTGATAGTCTATAAACAAAAAAATAAGAGTTTTAGTCCTCCATGTTAATTTCATTGAATACAGTAAATATCATATGTATAAAAAAACGACTCAGTTTAGCACTGTTTTATTGCAAATGCTCTTGTTTTACACAGTTTCATAAATTCTTAAGATCGATAACCTGAGATTGTTTTATTGTTCTATTAATATTGAATTGACTAACACTCAGTCATATTATAAAATGTGCTAGGAACAAAATGAGCTATTTTTTTCACCTCTTCTTCTAAGAGTGTACTTTTGTGCTTATCTGTCACCTTTAATCGTCTTATGTCTGAATGGATTGACCTATTTAAAAAAAACAAATTACAATGTATTCTCTCATGTGTTGTCTGTAGTTTAACTCGTTACTTAGGCTACAATAAATATTTAAGAGGGGTAGGGTTTCGAAGACATTGACAACGAGTGAAACGTGGACACACACACACACGCCTCATGTTCAACATCTTAATTAACTGATGTCATTGAAACAACTTTGTTATATAACCCCAGTCACCTTTGAACACATTGTATATTTTAGGATTAATCAAATTATTTTTACCGTGAATTTTTTTTTTATTTGTCGCTAATCCCTAAATGATGCACATTGAGCATGTTGTGTGAATTGCACTACACTACGGTTTTTTATTATCTTCGTATTAAATGCACAGATGAATGCATAATAATAGCTCAAGTAATTAATGCTTCTCTCAACTGGAAAACAGCAGCAATTGTATTGAAGAAGTTTATGTTAACTGAAGGTTATGAAATGTCGGCGCAGTTTACTTCTATTGAGATGTTACTTTGGTAAATTTTAGTTGCCACACTTCATGTAGAACACAAAGTGTACAGGAAAAAGGGAAAAAGAAGAGAATCAACAGAACTATTATAATGAGCAGAAATACAAGTGAGAAAGAATAGTAGCATGGAAAAATATGAGGATTCAGTGGATCTAAGAGATTACAATAAATGCATCTACACTGCGGAGAATGACTTTGCGGATCCTGAGGTCTTCAGTCAATCAGTGTCTATGATTGTCTTCGCAACATGTTCGATTTTTGCCTCGGATTAATTGGAATCTTTTAGGTTTCTAATTTTTCCTTAAAAAAAACTTTGGTATTTGAGGCCTATACTGGATAGTAGAAGATTTTTTATGAGCGGATAAACTCATACCTACAGGTGCGTGTTTTGCTGGGGTTTTTTTTCACTCCTTCTCCTCCTCCTTGTCGTTGTTGTATCTTTCTACTTACCTTTTGAATAGCAAATGTAAGTATTTCTCTGCCCAGTTCTTTATCTCCTTCGTATTGAAAGACAGGTGGCTTGTTCAAAATCGATGATCTACCTAAATCTCTATCCAGTATTATTATTATTTCCTTTAATTCCTAGAGGAACATAGGGATTCAGCTGCGCGTCTACATTGCGTTCGGTTCTCCACCAACGTTTTCACTCCACTCCAAGTCTGCCTGCATGCTTTCATCTCCTCTTCACATGACCTCCTCCAAGTCACCCCATCCTCGCACTGACGATCAACTCGCCGCTTCCCTTTCGGATTCCACTCGAACAATGGCTTGTCTAGTGATCCCACTCGATGCAGTGTTTCCTCAGAGTATGGCCAATCCATCTCCATTTCTTCCTGCTATTTATTGCACAATCAGTTCCTTCTCTGTTGGTTCGCTCCTATCCGGAGATCCCTGTTTCTGATCTTTTCTGGCCGGCCATCTGATCTTGAGTATTGAGCGAAGACAACTGTTAATGAAGGTCTGAATTTTGTTTGAGATGCTCTTTATGACCCGCCAAGTCTCTGATCCGTATAGCAAGTAGCACTGACTTCACATTGGAGTTGAAAACCCTGATCTTATTTTTCAAGTTGAGTTCTGTTGACCTCCACACAGACTTGAGAGTAATGAAAGGTTGTCTTGCTTTTCCGATTCTGGCTTTGATATCCTCGTCAGTTCCGCCTGTAGTTGAGACGACGCCTCCCAGGTAGGTTGGTGTAGGAGGTTGTTTCTTTCAGGTTCCTCCCATTCATGCTGGCTGATTGTTGCCTGTTGCTGTTGGCCAGGAATCTTCATCACCTCTGTTTTCTTTATGTTCACCTGAAGTTCTATCTTCTCTGCATGATTCTTCTGCCAACTTGTTGCTTTTCACTTGCATATCTTCCAGTTTGTGGGAAATCAGACGTATACATCACATTGGCGAAGTCCAGATCCTCCAAGTTCTTTGTGTGAGTCCATTTTATGCCTGTTTCCTCATTGCCCGTTGTCTGTCGCATTATCCAATCTACCACAATCAGAAAAATCATTGGCGATAGTAGACAGCCCTGCATCACTCCCGTCCTCACTTCGAAGGATTCCGTGAGATTCCTGTTGTGACTACTTGGCATGCAGCATTGTCGTATAACTGTTGGATGAGATGTATAATTGTCGATGGCACCCCGTAGTAGCGAAGTAGTTGCCAAATGATCTCTCAATCGACGCTGTCAAATGCCTTTTCAAAGTCAATGAAGTTGAATGAGGTGGAGAGGTGGCTGTCATTCCAAGCTTTGTTCAGTGATGATCCGTAGTATGGCGATTAGATCAATACATGACTTGTTTCTCCTGAATCCAGCCTATCCAGTATAATACTTATACTCTTCTCCATCGTTCTTACTGTTTTAATCATCTAATTGTATTTTTGAATCGCTACATGAACTCACATTTTTTTAGTTTGTTGTCAACATAATGCAGGGGAAATGAGAAGAAAATAACTTGAAGGATTGGATATCGCTTCAGTACAGTACAGTACAATGTCACACAATGTATTAATGAATAGTATCTTACTTGAAGAAGGTCCGGTATAAAGTGGTGCATATTTTGTAATTTAAATACGCTGATACTTCTGTACTATATGTTGACATATTGTCAGGAATAAAGCTATTGTTATTTTCCAAAATATTCTAGGCACTCAAAATGGTTCTATTTATCGTATCGGTCCTATTCGTGATAAAATGTATAGCCGTTTACGCATAACTGAGAAGAATTTAATTCATCATCTTGGACCAGTATGCGGTATGGCGCCAAAATCTTGTTGGTAAGTCTTTCCTATCTCTCTCCCTCTCTATTTTTCCTCACCTTTAAATCGCGTCAGTTAAGTTGATTATTTCTTTTTACAAGAATGTATTGTATTGTAGTTAACAGTTTTATAATTATTGACTAATCAATAATAGGTGATTCAGTTATATAGTATCAATGTAATTAGGCGTATTTTTTATTAGTCAACGAAAGAGGTGATGAATTCTATATGATTACAGATGTTTTTGTGGTAATATGAGATGTATTAAATAAATATTTGAGCGTGATATTTATTTTTCTTAGGAGAAATCAACATGAATGATTGTTTTGCTTATCGCTATTTTTTGAAGAATTCCAGTCCATTTAACCAAGGCGGGTTACTGCACTTACCCGACAAAATTTGATGCTCATGTAACTAGGTTCTGTATGTGATACAAATGTCAATGTCGCCTAAGTATTTTTACTGGTTATCTAATCAGTAATCTGATGGGCATGTGAATATCCATCGTTTTTATTCTGATTTGACTTTTCTTTCATCATCACAAATACTAATTTTGCCTGAAATTTACCAAAATAAGAAACTTTTCACTGTCTGTAAACTCAGTCCCACTGGCAGAAATGGGGTTGGCTACGACAAAGACTTAAGTTTAAACTGGGATAGTTCACAAGGGCAGTGGTTGTTGTATCTGAGGCATAGAGTGACAGGTCAGGGAGAGCAAGTCAAGCGATGACGTTGTTCAACTACATCGATTGTGTTGGTTAGGACATGTGTTTCGCATGCCGATTCATTACCGTCCTTGACGAACAATTTTAGCTGATAGAGAGGTAGGTTTGAAAAGAATTAGAAGTGGTCAGAACAAAACCAAACATCAATCCATAGAATCTTAGATTGCTTCCTCGAGCCTTGAAGAAAAGTATAGGCCGCCTGGCTACAGTCAACGAGACGCTGATGACCGATAGATGAAGACAGTTGATGACATTGCTTAAAATCGCTTTCACTGATATGAATGTATTCATTCTTTGTTATTTTTTGGATTCATTAAAACCTCATCATTCTTTTGTGTGTCGGTGGTTCAGGCGTAGAATACTCGTCAAACAGGAACGTGGTCCGCAGTTCGATCCTCGTTTACGTACACCTAAACCTCACATAGCTGGTAGTAAACCGGATGATTAGGGAAGGTTAAGTGTGAGGATAACAATCCTATTCTCTAAAAGCAACATCACTTCTAATAAAACTTAACAGATCAAGCTTGAAACCCTATGTTCCACTCAAGACGCAGAGGAATAAAAATAATCCTCTCTCCCACACATTTCTTCTAACTTTTTGTATTTTTATGAACTGTGTCAACTTGAATTATGCAGTGCTGTGTGTTGGAGGATCGGTTGATTTCAGTGTGTTTAATACCGAGTTAAGAGGTAATTAAAAGCAGAGGAACAATGTCTATCACTTCTTTTTGTAATGTAACAGACAGTATTATGTTCTGCGTATTGCATTTTTGTTAGCAGAATGATATTGATTGTCTTTATGTGATCTGACGTTATTTCATAGATTAGTGAAAAACTATGTTCACTTATTTTTTGCACCACTGTTATATGCAGACAAAATATTTAATTTAATATTTATCTTTAATTTGATTTCAGCACGTATAATTTAATCTTAAACATTTGAGTAAATATTTTACTGTCCTCTTAGGTCATATCATCGTCCTCAGCCAGAATTAGCAAATCCATGTGGAAAAGTTGCAGACGGTGATTTGATTTGGCGATATCTCACGCTACCTCATTGTCAGCGTTTAGAGATAGCTAAAAAATCTGGTCAAAGCTTGGAAAGTGTAAGTAGTAATAATAATAATAATAATAATGATTGTTCAATGAATATGAAAGGAAATTCTACGGTGTACTGTCGTTTGTTTCATTCTCTATATAACGTCAATAGGTTTAAATAAATGACCATATAGTTCTTATTAAAAAATTTTGTAATATTGTTTGATTATGTTATCTTTGAATTCCGCGGGTGATTTATGTTTAGTGTCACACAGACTCGAAGACTTGCAGGTGAAAACCAACAAATCGGCTGAAGAAGCTGGAAGCGAAGACAGGACTGCAGGTGAACATAGAAAAGACGGAGATGATGAAGATAACCAAGCAACAGCATTCACCATCATCAGGAGGAGCTTGGATAAGGCTACTTCCTTCACTTATCTAGAAAGCATTGTTTCACCTACACGAGTTGGGGGCGGGTGAAAGTCTCAAGACCGGAATCAGAAAACCAAGCTATACCTTCACCAATCTGGAATCGGTTCAGGAATCTTCTGCACTCAGTCAGTATAAAGAACAAAATTTGGATTTTCAACACAAATTTCAAGTCAGTCAGTTCTTCTATATGGGGGTCAAAGACATAGCACTGACGTCATGAAAAGGATTTCCAACAAGCCATTGCAGACTTTTATCAATAGCTGCTTTCTCTGACTTCATATTGAAGATCAAATTATCAAGCAGAAAGAATTAGCAACAAGAAACTATGGGAACAAACCAACCCAGAGTCTATTGCTCAACAAATATTTAGGAAAAAATGGAGATGGATTGGGCCTACGTTGATGAGGCGTTGAATGACCGCACGCCAGGCCGTCGAGTGGAATCTAAATAGGAAGCGACAAATGGGCCATCCTAGAATGACATGGAGAAGATTGTGTGAGGTGGAGGTGAGAGATTAGGGGTAATCTTGGACCCAACTGAAGAGGAAAACAAAAAATAGGACAAAGTAGAGGTGTGTTGTCCAACCCCTTTGTCCCACTCGGAACTCAAGGGGTTAGTAAATAATAGTGATGTTATTACTGGGTCAACAATTAGTTAGTTTTTCTTGGATGAATCTGACTTAATCAATTGTGCTACTGCGCATTTCAAATTGAGGACATATTAAGTGAACACTAAACTTCAGCAGTTCTTATAAACTACATTTATGATAATGAATAAATTATGGTACATTTCATAAGTTTATATTTTATGAAATCATTCTGCATAGTATATTAATTATAATAGAGATTAGTTTACTACACCTCTTCTGTGCGTCTGTGGCACAGAGGTTAGGACCCTCGCCGACCACGCACATGATCAGGGGTTCAATTCCCTACCGACGCACATCCGATATCAGTGGTCAGTCTGCAAAATTGGGCTACCGACATCACATGCTGAATATTCCATACTTGTACCAAAAATACTGTGTGGAGTCAAGCTATAATCGAAAAATACATGGGTAGAATGTTTTATGAACACAATATTCAGCGAAGAGACTCTTTTCAACGAATTTATTATCAAGCTGTACAATCGTATATATACGGTTTTTAAAAAATTACATCCGGTGAGCGAACTAGATCAAAAGTGTGAACACATGAAATGCAATTAAAATATTTCTGATTGTAATCATAGTTAAATGTCAAGTAGCAAAACAATTAATGTCATATATAGAATAATACATAAGATGTATAGATGTTGGAAAGGGGTGTATAATTATAGAGTTAGTAAGCATCTAAAAGACGTTACGTAATGTGGTGTAAAATTTGATAAGATAGAATTCAACATTGTAAAAATAAAAAATAACAATTTTGGATTTAGAATGACAAATGGGACCAGTGGAAACAATTCAGAGTGAGAATAGTAATAATGATAATAATAGTAGTAATAAGGAAAAGGTGCATAGAATAACTAATTAAACAAAATACATAAATAAATAAATGTCTATCCCTCTATGTCCAAGGCCTCCGCTGTCTTTAGAAGTCTGTCACGAAGAGGACGTGGCAAGTTAGCATGGAATTTGTAGATGATCTTAAAATCATGTTCAGGGTCGGCAGAGTGACAGGAATCGATGATAAATTCGTTGAAAAGAGTCTCTTCGCTGAATATTGTGTTCTTAATGCTGCAATGGCAATTATTAAATTATTGAAAGAACGTTTTATTTTCGAAATTAAAAAATGTCTCTGTAGTCAAAGCGTTTCTTCTTTCCAAATGATTCTATACCGAAATGTCTCTTATTGACTTTGACAATCAATTCATGCTCATGGAATCCTAGTTTTAAATATTGCTCTGTTTAATTCAGCCTGAATAAGCTACTTCTATTGTAACAACAGAAGACAAGGGCCAGGAAACAGATTCTTGATTAAGGAAATCAATACATATTTATAGATTTTCATGTACATATTATAGATTATTGTTAGCAGAAAAACATAGTCCTCTGATTGGTTGTTTCTCACAGAAAGTTAACCTTGCATCTCTTTGTGGCTAGTTTCATGAATGTCAGATCATCTATATGTTAACTGTATCCGCCTACGCAAAGCCTTTGTTCTCATTTTTCTCACGACCAATATTGGAGAGATAAACATCGACGTACAATGCTGTCCACCAATTTTTACTAACAGCCAGCTCTCACCACACTATTATCAATTCATCCTACGTTTAAAACTTCTGTACAACATGACTGATTCAAATGGTCCAATTCCAAGCGTGAAAAATTGAAACAACTAAAACAGGTATTGACCAAATTGCAACTCTACGCATCATCATCATCATAGAACAAAGCATGGAATGGCAATCAAACCTCTACCTCAACTTTATAGACTTTGAAAAGGCCTTCGACAGCGTTGATCGCAAAGTAATTTGGAAACTACTCGAGTACTATGGCGTACCCCAAATATTCATCAACCTTATTCAACAGCTGTACGACAACCGCGGCACATGTCAAGTGATCCACAACGGAAGACTCAGCGAGGCGTTTGGAGTAAACACAGGAGTCAGACAAGGGTGCTTACTATTGTAACAACAGAAGACAAGGGCTGGCAACAGATCGTTTTATTACGAAAATCAACACGTATTTATATATATTTTATGTGCATTAATAAGGCTTATGCAAGCAGAAAAAGGCAGTCTTCTGATTGGTTGTTTCTCGGAAGTTAAGCAGACAAACACAGTCTTATGATTGGTTGTTTTCGATATTTCTCGGAAAGTAGAGCCATCTATCTGCGAATCATATTTGTCCACATTTAAGTTTGCTGTGATTGGTTGTTGAAACAGCCTTGTTCATATTTTCTCACGGCCCATATTAGTGACCTAGACATTAACGTAAATTAGTGTCAACCAATCGGCTAGCAGCCTGCTCTCACCACACTATCACCAATGATATTCCTAATTGTGGTGGACTGGATTATGCGTCAGACAGTGGGAAACGAGAAGACAGGGATATCCTGGACTGACCGACGTGAAGAACATAGAAGACCTGGATTTCGCGCGTGGATGATTTATGTTTGATGTCACACACAATCGAAGACTTACAAGCGAAAACCGACAAACTGGTCGAAGAAGCAGCTGGCGAAGACAGGACTCCAGGTGAACATAGACAAGACGGAGATTATGAAAATAACCAACCAACAACAGCAACAACATCCAACGTCAATCACCATCAACGGGAGGGATTTGAAAGAGGTTACTTCATTCATTCACTTATGTAGGGAGCATTGTCTCAACTACAGGAGGAGCGGACGATGATGTCAAATCGAGAATCGGGAAGGCGAGAAACACATTCATCAGTCTGAAATCAACCTGGAAATCTTCGTCACTCAGCATCACCAACAAAATTCGGATTTTCAATACAAACGTAAAGTCAGTTCTCCTATACGGATCAGAAACTTGGTGGGTCACAAAGAATATTTCCAACAGGCTAACTCAGACCTTTATTAACAACTGTCTTCGCTCAATACTGAAGATCAGATGGCCGGAAAGAATCACCAACAAGGAATTATGGGGACAAACAAAGCAAGAACCAATTGCCCAACAAATATGCAGGAGAAAGTGGAGATGGATCGGACACTTGCTGAGGAGACCGCTGGGTGACATCGCGCGTCAAGCCATTGCTCGAGTGGAACCCGAAAGGGAAGCGGCGAGTGGGACGTCCAAGGGTGACATGGAGGAGATCGTGTGAAGAGGAGTTGAAAGAATATGGACTAACATGGATGCAGGCGAAAAGTATAGCAGAAGACAGAAGCAAATGGAGACGTGCAGTTGAAGCCCTATGTTCCACTAGGAACCCAAGGGAGCAATAATAATAAAACAGGTTATTGCGTTTCCTGATAACCTTGAACACAAGTGGTGAAACAATTAGCTTAGAAGTATCTTACATTGACAATTCAAAATAATCAATGCTAAACCTATTCCCCAGTCTATCAAGTTATTGGTAATGTCTCTGAATTGTATGATATTATGTAGATGTAAAAGCATATGTGAAAGCGCCTAACAACATGAGAAACCTCCCTTTAATTTATTCTGATCAACAAAAACAAAACAATGTCCGTAATTGCTGTGATTAAGGTTTAATTTGTAAAAATGTTTATCATATCCTGATTGTAGTAATAGGTAGGTAGAGGTGTGTGTGTTGTTCAAGGTCATTATCATGTGATTCAATAAGCCACACCTACACAGTGTTGTGTTAACTCTCACTCTGCTGCATCCTGCTACTTTATTTCAGCTTTTGTAATGATAATAATAATAAACTAGGTCGGATGAAGGACTCAAGCTAAGCTTCCTTGTTAATTTATAAACTAAATTGCATATAACAATCAATTAAATTCATCTGTTGTTTAGTTTAATCACTTACTTTTTGTGTCTTTGTATTTTAGATTATGGATGATATTGCTGAAGTCTTATCAACTACACTGCATTTTTGATCGGTGAAATGTTTCTTGTTTTCTTATCTTTTTTTGTTTGTTTGTTTGTTTTGTCGACCTGTAATCAAATCAAAGTGTATGTGATGAACGGCCATTTCAATTATCGTGTGTTACTAACACATACGCGTCAAATACACAACATGCACACTCAAATAAATTGTGCATTTAAAATAAAGAACACGTTTTTTGGGTGTGCACGTGTATGTGTGTTTGAGGAGGAAAAAGAAGTGTTAAAATAAAAACTGATCACAGTTTACAGGATCCATTTTTTGTACAGTTTATTTTTAATATTAGATTTCAGTTGAAATGTATTTATACATCTACACATAATACATGCATATACGTTGTTTTGTGAAAATTTGTTATTTTTTCTAAATCAATTCAGGTACAGGTTTTGTGTGCATGTGCGTAAGCGTCTGTGTGAACGGAAACTGTTTCATTGATTTATTTTATCACCTAACACAATTACAACAATTTAGACAGTTGGTTGGTTACCTAACATATCCGACAACTGATTTGAATTTTCGAAATAATAGTAATAATAATCGTTACTCTACGTGTTTAAAAGAGATAAGGTTCATGAAAAGTAGGAGAAACTGTTTGCCTTTTTATAAACTGTCTATTCATAGTTGGGTTTTTTTCTAACTTCCTGGAATTCCTTCAATAATTCTTACCCTCTCATGCGATCATAGCCTCTGCCACGTAAGTCCTATTGATTGCATCCACGTGGCGAGGATGTTTCTCACAAAAGTGAAAGGCCGACTGCGAACATCTGATGCTTACAAACGGGCTAGTGGACATACAGGTTTACGTAGGACAGCTGGAAAATCCTGATTCCAAACCATATGGTGTACATGGACTCCAGAATCCAAACGGATCGAATGTGGAATATGAACCTGTTTTGGTCAAATATGGGAACTCTGCTCCAATGATTTGCGGATTAGACTTCAAGCCAAAAGTTCAATGGGTGACTCCTTAAGACAGCCGCCATTTGCTTTGGTCATGGGCGTCTGGGCAATATTCCAGTCATCACACAAACTGTGGTTTTATTTTGTACATCTCTTGGTGCCGATAATACACTAATTTTTTTGTTTTTAAAAACAATTTCACCGTCTCTCTATATATATACATAATATTCATTCTAGACAGAAGACGACTTACAGTCGTTCATATTGACTTGAGTTAATTGAGACATATTTTGATACAGTGCTGTGTAACAACTAGAGCTGGTGGTTTCTCATGCTGAGAAGATGTGGCCTGCTGACTCCTAAACACTCGACTCTCAGCCAGTTAGTTCTGAGTTGGAATCCAGCCCCACCTATTTCAGCCTGGTCATCTGAATAGAATCACCAGCCTTCCTACTGTTAAGTATACCTTATGACCTGTTACGTGGAAAATCTGGTCCGCTTAGCTGAAATCTACCTAACTAACTAACTAGTATATTGTTTGTTGTATTGGTATAATTATTGCCAAATACCATTCAGTTAGCACATTTCATTGAAGTTAAGACTAAGGTGTACGGATATCATTATAGACTTGGTATGTGAGTTGCAATAATTGACTGATTTGTTGAGAGATATACACGCGTGTTATTTAGAAAACAGAAAGATTGAGTGAAGAAATATTTACTTTTCAGTTAGATCCTCATCTCTGGCTTTACTCTAATATATATATAGCATTTTTATTACAATACGCAATAGTTTGCCAATCAAGTGGTGATAAGTTTGTTAACAAAAATCAAACAGTGTCAAAATGTCAATGGGTTGATAATGAATGAAGAAAATCAATACACATTTAAAAGGTAGAAATGGTTAGAATAAATTAATTTTACAAGGTCAACACGTAATTAAAGATGAAGTGGACAAAATAAATAAATAAAAAATAAGATAACTTAGACAATTATAAGTTTTATAGGTTTAGGGGGAGGGGGCGGCGTAGTCCTGTTTATGCATTCTTGTGACGATGGCCACGGTAAGGAAAGTGGCTGTACAAATTTCTTCTGAACATATATAGGCTTGACTTCTCCAGGTGGCTTCCGGTTGCTTCAGCTGTCTGTAGAAGACGAACTTGTAGAGCAAAATTAAGATTAGTTGGAATGCGATAAATAATTTTAAATGCAGTATTCACATCAACCTTATGCTCAGTATCAACGAGGTGGGCTAAAATAGAACTACAAATAGATCTTGTTTGTCCCTTGCTTAACCACGTCGGAGGATGTTCGGAAATACGATGATGAACTTGCCTAATTGTACGCCTAATGTAGCTGGCTCCGCAGCTGCAGTCAAACTGGTAGATACACATAGAAGAGGCGAATTTAGGTAGCTTATCCTTATTACTTGAACTTAGAATAGGTGTGGTTGTGAAGAGACAACGTATCTCTGCTGCATAATAAGCTCTTTTAACTGCGTTCTTCAGGCGCTGTGTTATTATTTCGCTGATGTTGTCACCGAGGAACTGCAATTTTATGAACATTGGTTTTTCGGAACTGTAGCCATACTGACTCTCTTTGGTGCTGAATTCATATTTTTCTCAATGAATTTATCTGGATAACCATTTATTCTAAGTAATCCTCTAATAATCTTAAGCTCCTCATTGAGGCAGTCGTCTGAACAGATTAACCTAGCTCTATGAACCAGACACTTTACCAGGTTACGTTTATATTTCAAAGGTACAAAACTCAAAAAATGACTGTACTGACCTGTTGTTGTAGGTTTCCTATACACACACACACGTGTTATTACCGACCAAATAGCTACCTAAGAGAAGAACAGTAATAAGCTGAACACGTAAGAATGTTTATTTATACAAACAGAATTTTACAATCGATCGTATGCATAGTGTGTTCGTGTTCTTTCTACCTTAGTGACTGAAAACTAGTGAGTCGTGTGACAAATATTATTGGTTTGATCAAACGTAGTGCTAAACTCGTATTTTATTCTACAGTCATACTCCAGTGGTGCTATAA
Organism: Trichobilharzia regenti; assembly: GCA_944472135.2. Taxonomy (NCBI): domain Eukaryota; kingdom Metazoa; phylum Platyhelminthes; class Trematoda; order Strigeidida; family Schistosomatidae; genus Trichobilharzia; species Trichobilharzia regenti. The sequence goes on from OX235263.1 coordinate 53,232,764, forward strand.
TAGATCACTTCTTTAAATTGTTTGTATTGTAAACTGGAACGTCTTTCTTGAACTATATATGATTAATATGACGTGACTGACTAGCTGGTTTCAACATAGAACTTTTCACCGATGTGCAGTAGTTTGAGTCACCACACTCGATGTTGCGCACAAAGCAAAAGGAGAAAGAAAATGTAAAATACAGACAGTAAACAGAGAAATAAGGCAAAAGGAATAGTAATATCGAAGAACAATATAGTTGCATTGGAAATTATAAGTTACAAAAGTGGATGCATCTGCGCCATCACTAAGAACGATTTTGAGGGATATCACCAATTGTCTCCGGCCTTTATTGGTTTTTACCGTCCCGAGGACCCCAATCGGTCGGGAAGTCTACACCTTCCTACGTGGCTGGCTTAAACTAACTGTTGTGCATTTCATTGACTGGCATGGTAGGACCTACAGGAACAATAGTTCCAGCCAGTGTAGCTTGTTGGGTCATTGCGATATGCAACCCCGACCGCCACGTCAATGTAGCAGCTATCGGTCGGGTTAATATGACTTAGTGATCAGGTGATAGTGTTAAACGCTTTCTGTACATAACTTTATGGTGTCATTTCCAGTTCCAATATAATTTTGTTGAGGTGAACTTAATTTTCGAGCATAAGAAGTGATATCTGTTTCCATTTCGTCAGGGCTGTTACTTTGCTCTGAATCTTTGGATACTAGAGTAATGATTAGTAATAGTGTTTGAGATGTAGACATGACAATATCAATTGTTTGATTTTTTAAATCCCCGCTGATAACTGTCAGAAAAGGCAGCGAATATAAGTCTTCAAGTGAACATAGAGAAGATAGATAACTATTAAAAAATAACAACCAGTACGAATATCCGTTAACGGGAAGAAATTTGAGGGGATACATCCGTTTTACTTATCTCACCTAGGCAGCATCGTTTCAACTATACGCAACACAGTTGAGGATGTCAGAGACAGCCAGAATTGGAAGAGCAGGATAAACCTTTATTGGTCTGAAGTTAGTCTAGAAGTCTGCACTCAGCATCAGGAAGATGTGGATGTCCTTCTACATGGTTTAAAGATTTGGTGTGAGCGTAACCAAAAGGATTCCGGACAGGCTCCAGACTTTTATCAACAGCTGCCTTCGCCCGCTGCATATTGAAGATCAAATGGCCAGAAAGGATAAGCAGACAACACGGAACTGTGATAGTGAACTAACCTAGAACTTCTTGACCAACGAATATCCCGAATAAAAATGAAGATGATTTGAACATGTGCTGAGGATACCGTTAAATGACATTAAACACAAGTCCATAATATTCAATGAGATGCCCACTGTCGACTGGCCTTATTCAGGTAGGTAGTTACCTGGGGTTCCAGTGGGAAGTCGTGACCAGTAGGGTGCAGCAGGTCGGGTGTGAGAACAAATACTCGCCGAAGACATTGGCTAGCGTTTGCGCTATATCGTGAATTGACAGAAGTTAGAATTCATGGGCCATTGGATCAGGTCCCAGTGGCTTAATGGTCTACGAGCTCACCTTGCAACCAGAAGGCCCTGGGGTTCGAATCCCGTTGGGTGCGTACCGCTGAAAAGTCCCAAGCTAGGACGAAATAGCTGTCCAGTACTCCTAGGTTTTCCAATGGTTCTCTAACCAATGTCAGCTCATGATGAAATCCTGTAAACAAGTCCATAAGTGAAAAGTAAATGAGAAACGATGAGTTAGGTGTCCGAGGGTAGTATTGAACAGGCGAAAGCTTATGTTCAAAAGTGGGACCAGCTCAAAAAGGCTGAGGGAAATATAGTGAAATGGAGATGTACTTTTGAAGTCCTATTTCCCACTGGGAACCCAAGGGAATAGTAATATAATATTTGTATATATAATTTAAAATTTCGCAAAAAATTTATGCCATATTATAATTCAGTCATTTGCAGTCTTATTCCGTGTACTGCATAGTAATTAAAATCGTAATCACATTTTCAACGAAATCTTCAGAAATCTTGTTCACAGTTGGTTCCACACTTTACTGTTCAACAAGGCAAAATGTTAATTAAGAGTGACAAAAACGTCTAAGGTCATGTGTATTTACAGATTCCATATTTGTTTTTAATAGATTGCAATACACAAACAATCTTTATTTGTGAACGGAAATTCACCTGAATATAATTTTACAAATGGATTGGACAATATTGAATAAGCATAAGTTGTTAAAATGACTGACAAAAACATGTGAGTACTAATCATGTGCAACATTTTATTGGTGTCAAATCAATAAACAATTTTAAAAATTGTCAGTTTACCACCACTGACTTGGCCTGTTGTAACTGCAGGTAAATAATCGACATGTTAAGAAGTAAACAGAAATCCAAATTGTGCATACGCATTGGTTGTTAGATGTAAGGAAGAGTTAGTCGTCTTGAAACTACAGAAATCTTTACCAACCGATTCACTCAGATTAAAGTGATCAGCAGTGTTATATCGCCTGGCTGAATTAAGTACTTGACTTTCAGTTAATGGATCACGAGTTCGAGTGTCTCTTCACCTACTTCAATCTGAGTAACATCAGTCACCAGCCTTTAAAACACTAAACGTAGTTGGTATATGAAAAAAATCGAACTTCCAAAAATTGGCTACTTCAATAATTTGTTGAGGCTTCTGAAATTATTAGCAGCTTGATTTAAGAGAGTAAAACATACTCATTTCTACTTAGGTTGTTTTATTGATTGACAGTGCTGATACTATGAAAATACGAAATTTGTTACATTAACTTTATATCCCAAAGAAAAGTGTGTACAAACTTTATCGGTCACTGAGTTGCAACCTAATGGTTGTAGTATTGTTGATTAGCATGACTATCATTATGTCGTTGGTGAGTAACCATCATCGTAATCAAATTAGTGAACCACTAAATTATTATCTTTCTTCAGTTGATGCGGGCACGCTAAATAAGTCCAGCAGATGTGTCTATGGTCTTAAATCCCTGAAAGTTACCCAGTCCCTTGGTCCAGATAGTGTACCTGCTATTATCCTCGAAAAATGTGAGGACATTTAATGTTATCCAGTCACTGGTATTTTCAATGAATCGTTTCCCACTAACAGCATAACTACTTCTTGAAAGGGTATTAAAATTGCTCCTGTGTCTAAGTCATCAAGTGTTAAGTTTAGACCTATTGCTATTACCTCACTCCTTTTAAAAAGAATGTAAAGACTGTTTTTACTTAGCCTTGAACTTTCTTTGAAGGCTCTTAATAACCCTAAACAATTTGTTTATAAACGTAGTAGTAGGTATACTTTGGATGCCGCTGTTGTCTTATATCATAATATTGTCTCTAGTTTAGATGGAGTTGCGTCGGTGGCATAGTGGTTAGGACGCTCGCCGACCATGCACATGGTCCCGGGTTCGATCCCCGGCCACAGACGCACTCCTTTACCTCGCTAAGCCATAAATAATGCTGGTAAAGAGGAAAGTTTGGGCATGAGGCTAGCGACCCCATCCTGTAAAATAGAAACACTGCTACAGTAACTTCAAGCCACTAGCTTGAAGCTCTATGTTCCAGTGGGGAACGTGAAGGAAAAAAAATAGATAGAGGTGCCAAATATGTTCCTAGATTACACACCTCCGGCTCTGTACTTAAACCTCTTTTGTTAAACAAGCTTGCTGCATCACAAGCACAGTGCTAGATTAATAAATGGTTCCGTTCCTACTTTTCTGACAGGAAGCAGTCCACTGTTTACAATGGGAAGTCCTCCACTGCTACACTTACTCTAGCTGGTGTTCTTCAGGGAGCAGTTCTTCCTCCTTTTCTGTTTTCCTTCTTCTTACATAACTTGCCCCCATTGTGACGAAGCCAATTTTGTTAAGTATGCTGGTGATCTGACTGTTTGTATGCCCGTTACTTCTCAGTTAAGCCGTTCCAAAATGAATAACTTTTCATGAGAAATTAGTCAGTGATCCTCTTCAAGTGATCTTAAGCTTAATCCCTCCAAATGTCAGGTGGTTAATTTCGCTTTCAGATGAAAGCTCAACTTACATAAACGGTTCCACTATCATAGATGGCACTGAAGTTGAAACTAAATCTAATGTTACATACCTTGGACTGCGTATTTCCTCTGGTCTTCCCACATCATGTTACCTTCCAGAAAGATATTTCGTTTGACGCCGTAGTAAGCGAGGAAGTTAATACAATCTGAGTCTCTACGATTACAGTTTGTTAATTCTTATATTCTACCTATCCTTCTATATTACTCCCCCTTAATTTTTTCTGGGCTACTTAAGAAAGACTTTTTCACACTGCAAAGGGCATTAAAAGTTGTTAGTAGGGTGAGTGGGATGTCACTAAAACTAACTCATTAATACTATTTTAGATAGACACATGAACTCACGCAAAGAATTAGCAAATGTCATCTTGTCAGACCCTGAGAATCCCCTGTTTAAACAACTCTCTCCTTGCATCTCATCCGGTAGAACTGGAAGCAACTATAGAAGATTTTATGCTTGGGTGACTAAGTATAAAAATTCTACAATAACTTATTATTACCCATATACTGAGAAAATTAGATGCAGTACTGTACTATATGCTGAGAATTCCATATTTGTACTAAAAGTACTGTTTGGAATAAAGCTATTACTATTACTCAGTATTATTAATATTCAGATTTCAGGTTTGTAGTGATGTCGATTAATTTCCGTGTAAATTTCGTCATGAGTTAACATCAATTAGAGAGTAATTTGTAACGAAAGCGCATCTTTCATACTTGTTTGGCACCCACTATCTTCAACCAATGACTGAAGCCAGGACCTTCAGGTAGCGAGTTGAGCTCAACGGCCATTCAGTTACTTCGTTGGAACCCAATAACTCATAAAAAGCCACATAACAGGATATATCAGCCATCCCATTCTCATCGGTCTTCATTGATTTTTTAACTAATGTTGGTTTGTGTTGAAATCTAGACTGAATTTGATTGATTTTAAGCGTTCAATGAGACCCAATTGTGTAAAGCTGTTTCATAATAGTTCGTTATGCCTATATTATTGGTCTATTCAAGTTAGAGAAGAAGAAATTCCTCACGAAATTATTTTCAAGGTTTGATTTGTAGTGATTTGATTTGTTGTTTTTTTTAAATTTGACCACGGATAAATATCAGTTAGAAAACCATTAAAAACCAGCATAGAGTACTGGACAGTCGTTTCATCCTAGTTTGGGAATCATCGGCAGTACGCACTCACTGGGGTTCGAATGAATCTGATTTCTGACCAAGAATTCATCTGAAACATTCTATGAATAAATGGACAAAGGTAAAAGGAAACTGCACCCTTAGAAACGATAGCGCATTTTCTGCCAGTTTTGAATCTCCCAACAAGAAATTATAGCACAGCGTTAATATCTTAGTAGAAATTAAGTTTATCTAGTGTAAACATATAATACATGTTGCATATGATCTGTAAACGATGCATAAACTATACTAATTAATACTTGACACAGCTGAAATTGACTCTTGGGCGTTACCCTATTGTAATTGTGTAACCAGACCAGTGAAACTATTTTACTCTTGAATGTATACTTTTTTCATCTAAGAAATATCAATACTTAGATGTGTTTTTTTTGTTTGGGGTTAATTATTAGCTTCCTAATGCATCACAACAATTGTATCTACAGAGTTTTCTGGAGTTCTAGTAAGAAGTCGTGACCAGTGAGGTACATCCATTCGGGAGTGAGGATGGATTTCCCGCCGATGACATTAGTTGGTGGTAGCGCTAAAATCACTGATTGGTAGAAGCTAGAATTCATAGGTTGGCCATTGAGTTGGGTCCCAGTCGCTGAATGGTATACGAGCTTGTCTTGTAACCGGAAGCTTTCGGGTTTGAACCCCCTGTGGTGTGTGCGTTCTGCTTATGATTCCCAAACTAGGATGAAACACCTGTCCAGTACTTCATGCTGGTTTTCAATGGTTCTCTAACTGACATCAATCCGTGGTCAAACTCGAAATGTATCTACTTCAAATATGTTGACTAATTCAACAACTAAATAACTTTGTAAGGAATAAAATAAAAGCAGTAGCACCAATACTTTTAATTTATTTTGTCAGTGAAATGAATATTAAATTAAAAAATAACTTAAAAATAATAGTATTAATCACCTTATTCCAAACAAATAATAATTTTAAATAATCTAATGTAAATGCACCAGAAATAAATAGTTTTCATTCGTAATTATCAGTTTCCGTCCTTTGATTATTTTTCTACGAACACATAGACTTATTGAAGTAACATACTGATGATATTGCCTTCATATTCATTTTTCTGTGCAATTTGAAGTTGCCAGAACAAATAAAGTCACTTTATTCAATCAACCTCAGGAAAAGTTGTTCAGCGTCATTTATCTCACAAAGAGTATCAGACAGACAGGTCATAAAGCTGATTTCCCTGGTGCCTTTAAACCCATGTATAAAACAGGTGTGGGTTATACACGTTGGAGCCTTAACCATCAAAAGGGTTAAACCTGTTTTATTTACTGTTGCTGCCTTTGTTCCTGCCTTAGTCATTCAGTTTTAGGACAAAGGTTCATTTTACTTAATAGTATTTAAATCAATAATCCCCACTGAGATGTAATATAAACAATGGGGCGAAGAAAATTGTCTTTTAGAAGACTTTATTTTCATATAATTACAACAGACTGACTGATATCATCAATCCGTGATCAGCTCATAAAAACAAAACCAACTATAGACAATGACAATTAGTTTGTGTGTGTGTGTGTGTCAAAGTTTGACATTGAATGGAAATAATAGAAAAGATTTGTAACTCAGGTGGATGATTTGCAATTGTATCATTATTCATGGAGATTTTAAATCATTTGACTTTATGCTAAATACTTCGCTGAAGATGTTGTCCAGAAAGACGACGAAAGCTCCGCAACTAAACCAACCAGCTCAGAGAACACTATTAATTGCAAATTGAATGGAAATGCTGAAGTGCGATATTATTGGTGTATATGACAATGAGTCACGGATTAATTGGATACATGAATGAATATATAAATAATGGTCAACCTAAAGTTTAATAGACAAGTGTGAAATGGATGATAAGAAAATAAAGTACATTCGGAAATGTGAATATATGACGGAGATATATAATGAAGTGAAGTGTTATCAAAATAGTAGACTAGATAAAATGTTAGAATATGATAATGTAAGGTGGAATGAAGCAAAATAGAAATGTAACATAGAATAAAAAAGGATAACAAAGTTATGTGAATTACATGGTAAAATCAAAACCATGGTAACAAATTGTTTTTCTACATAAAGTTCTGGCTTTATATTATGTACTACGAAAGCTTCTGCTATACAAAGCAAATGCACTCGAGACCCTATCGACAAACTTTGCAGACTATATTAAACGACAGATCCGATCCTGTGTGGTCAGTATCTACTACATGTTGCGATATCGATGAATTAATACCTCTATGTTCTCCTTTGCTCAGCCGAGCTGGAAGGTGCCCTCGAACGCAGAGGGACATGTTTCTGGACGAACGTCTTATGTACCTAGCTCTGCAAGGGCAGATGAACATATAGATACACATGGAATTAGACAATCGAGGTAACATTTCCTTGACACTAAGGTGGATGGCTAGAGTAGGTTATTCGTAGAGTGGTGCAGAGAACTATTTTCTGCTCTCTTGTCAGCCGATTTTCAAGTGCTTCGCTCACATTGTCACCTCTAAATTATGAGTTTAGTTGCCCTGTCCCTCCCTGTATTTCGTTCACGTAATTTACTATTGACCTTGACAAAGCGTAGTGGATACCTATTCTCTACGAAGGTTTCTTTCAACTGTTTGAGTTCATCACCAAGACTGTTTTCAAAACAAATTCTCCGGACCTGTGTTGAGAAAGAACAGATTGAATTCATTTTTCTGTCTATGGGGAGAAAACTGTAAAAATTATTCAATTGTCCTGTCCACGTCGACTTTCTTCAGACAGATCCTTTTAAAGACCCCTCAGCTCTCCTTGTGAGTAACAGATCAAGGAAAGATTTTATCCACCAGTTTCTTTTTCTAAAGTGAAACGGACCGCAGGATGACTGTAACTGAATACCTTCAGGATATCATCCTAATCGCAGTCCTCGTAGCATATAATGAAAGTGTCAGCCATGTATCTCTTAAAAAGTTCGGTGTTTTGATGACAGGTGCAAGAGTACTGCTGTCTGTACTAGCCAAAAAGAGGTCTGATGGCAAAGAACAAAGTGGTGAACCTATAGCTGCCCCATCTCTCTAATTATAGATTTCACTGTCGGAAAGAAATTAGACATTTAGTGTACATCGAAGTATGAGCTCTTTTAGGTATAATCTAGGCATTCCTATGTTTATATTATGTAACTCGAAATGAAGCATACTGTTTCATTTAATGGAACACTAGTAAACAGCGAGCATACATCAAGTGATAACGTGGTTTTCCCACTAACATTAATAACATTAACGCTTTCTTAATTGCTCCAATAGTTCCGTTATCCACTTTGCGACACAATAATACGGTGAACCTGTCATGTCTAAAATGAGGCGAAATGGTAGTCCAGATTCATGGATTTTCGGTAGACCATAGAGTCGAGGAATTATCGATCCAGAAGGTCTTAACCTTAAATCGGTGGCACAGTGGTTAGAACTCTCGCCGACCATGCACATGGTCTAGGGTTCGATCCCCTACCGACCCACACCTGATATCTATGGTCGGCCTGCGAAATTTGGACTACCGATATCCATGCTGAAAATTCCATACTTGTACCAAAAATGCAGTGTGGAATCAAGCTGTAATCAAAAATTCAAAAAATGTATAACTCCGTTGTCATCAATGAATTATTTGTTTCAGAACCTGCATGATTTGTCCCTCTATCATCTCAGTCTTGTTCTTCTCACTTTCAGGTTTCTGAAATTTCGTTTCATCTGACAGCGTGTTTTGAATTTTGACGGTATAATCTTTTCTATCCATTATTACAATCCCTGCACGTTTATCTGATCGTGTTAGTAAGATAATCTAATTTTTCTTCAGTTCGTTTAGTTAAATGAAATGTTCCTTAGTGAGTTACTAGGGAAGTTTCGGTTTTGGTTTCATAAAATAATGAATACAATTCAACGCTGCTGACGTCAGGTGATTTAGGTCTTCTAATAAATTTGCTGTCAGGTCCTTTGTCTGACTGATCAGATTTCATCCACCCCCTTCGCCTATCCCTCCTCTTTTCTTACCTGTGATTATGACCGGCAAACATTTTGAGCATTTACCTTCTGTTGCCTTCTATACAAATATGTATGACAAGACGTGTGTGCTTAGAATATCCGAAATATGTTGGGCAAATAAATTACACATTTCAGATAACCCAAGTTTTCTTATTGTTTTGTCAAGGGTATGTTTTACCCAGGATGCCAAACTCTTTTATTATCAAGGAAACATCAATTTGACGTCTCTGTAATTCAATGAGCAGTAGTGCTTCAAATGATATTCGAATCCGTAACTTATTAATTTGAAGCAATAAAAATACTGTCAATCACTAACATGTAGGTATATCCACATGATTATTATTGAGTGAATAAACAATAGGAGAGACAAGTTTTTTCCTAATTCCTTAAAGTGTAGAGTAAATGGACTTACTTAACATGACATTCGTACTTCAAGTCTGATCAAGTGAAGCTGACTAACTGACTTTGAGAATACGAGAAACTCAACTGAATTTTACCAGATTACTTAACGTTAATTTTCTCAAATGTATCTCGATGCTTATTATGGGTTCAGTGTCCTATAAATCGACTTAATTTATGACTGTAAAATACAGTCACTAAAGATCGGGGATATAAAGCTACACAAGGTCAAAGAGATCTAAACACTAAACTCGAATCTGTAAGCTGAGTCAATGCCGGTATACTAGTGAAGAACTCGACTCCAAATGAGTGGAACAGTCATCCGGTGTTTGCAATATCTTGATTTAGTTGGTAAGCGCTACTATACTTGACGTCAGTGGTATATACCACTTTGTGATTTTGCCTGCTTTTCTGATGATGTCAAGCAGGTGACATGTCATGATCTGAGCAATTGGAGTTTCCAAATGAAATTGTGGTGAAACTTCATCTTTAATAGTGTATTTTGCAAATGAAAGGGTTTTACACTAAATGAAACTGGTTAGTTGTGGATGTTGAAAGAATTCAGTAACTAGTATAGTTGGTGTACATGTTAAACCACCGTCTATTTTGATACTTTGTGACCTAAATGTGGGTTGAAAAGATCCCTAAGACAATTAGACCTAGATCTAGCACTAATGTAGTGAAGTATCTCACCGTTGATGTGAATGGTCATCTTACCATTTCAATCCTGTGAAACAACCGAAATCGGTTGCTAAAGCTTGTTAATGAATTGAAATAAAATCTTTCAGCTCGGGATGAAAGCAGATTTTTTTTCGTGTATCGCAACACTCGAAAGTGGATATTTCATTACCTTATTAGGTGAAATATTCAGCACTGACTTCACCAAGAAGACAGTGGTAGGCCAAAACAGATTACATGATTTCTCCTCTTAAATATTATCCATGAAGGGAGCGCTGGGAACGTATATATTGCCCTTATCAAGGCACTCTAATGAAACTCACAAAGCTGTGTAAGAGCTTACAGAGATTTGTTCTATGAAATGATGACAAGTAGTGGTGTCCATCATGGATGCCCACTGTCCCCATTTTTTCTTTAATTTCATCATATATGTACTAATGAAATTGAAGTAACTGACTTTAGTAACTTATTGATTGACTTGTTATTTTGTGTACTACTTGGAGGATGACAATTTGAACTGCTGGACTTATGTGTTGAAACTCAATCAATCAGTCTTCATCACTTCATCGTTTCCCCTCTTTCTATTCACCTCCTAATAATACTTCTTACGCGCCACACTGTCACCAACTCTTCAATAACATAGTTATAATTTTTAAACTTTTCTAGTTCTACTGGTTGATTTTTGCTTACTATGTCAATGAAATTCATTGCAAATCAGTGTTGATTATGACCACCACCTCACTTATTCAATCCTAATAGTATATAACCATTACATACGATGTACAATCTCTACAAAAGGTTGCTATTAAACCCCATTAAGCAAGAAAGAACTTTGCGTCTCTGTAGTAAGGTTTCTAACAAAAAGCAAAAACTTCAGTGAAGAAAAAAGCAGTAACAAAAAAACAGAACCATTCAGAGTGCTTATTAAACAAAAACATGTTCTCAAAGATATTAGAAACCACAAATGATAAACAAAGTTTTAGTTTTTTTTCGCTTTGTAAGTCAATATATATTACATCACTATTAATAAGAACCAACTCCGGTAAGACGATGCCTTACTAAACTGTATTAAACGTGTAAACAAGACGATCAATATTAATCGGTGAGTGCACATCTATATGTATATAATTAGTCGTTATATTTACTCACTACCTAGTTAATTAGAATTTTCTCTTCATCGGACATTACAAAAGAAATAAAACAAATTGATGCTACAAGACTTAGTAAACATCACTAAAACGAAAACAAGGTCATCTGACATTAACACGTGAATACTACCGTCTTTTTTGGAATTTTAAATTTCTACGCTATTACTTTCTGTAAAAATTTAGTTTTGCGGAGCTGTGACACATTGGTTACTGGGTCGTTGGTCCCAGTTGGCGGCCTGCTTAAAATTTGGGCTACCAAAAACCTCCATCAATATACTGCATATAATTGGTCTTATTCAGATTATTTAAATCTAGCAAAATATGACATTTAATAGTAATGTTTACTCTGGCGGGTATTTAAAAGATTTACAACCTGCTAGTTTGCATGCTTATAATTAACATTTGGAAATACATTATCATAGACGGCAGCTTATCGCATTACATGAGATGACCGATTCTGAGTGGGTCGTTGGTTCAAAAAACGTCCTTCTCAACTGTCTGTAATCGGCATTCAACAAAGTGTCGTTTATTTACCGAAGGAGAAGAAGAAGAGATATCATAGAGGATTGGTTTGCACTTCAGATCAGACAGAACTGTGTCACAACACTAATCTTTTATTTGAAGATCCTAGACGAAGAGAGAATATCATGCAATAAATTTCGCTAGAAATTCTGTACATTATATAAGCATTGTTCAGAATAAAGCTATTAATGGATTTTCATCATGAGCTGAAATTAGTTAGAGAACCATTGGAAAACCTGGGAGTACTTGTCAGCTGTTTCATCCTAGTTTAGGACTCGTCATCAGTACGCACCCACCACCACGGTTCGAACCCAGGACCTTCTGGTTACAATGCGAGCTCGTATACCATTAAGCCACTGGGACCCGTTCCAATGGCCCACGAATTCTAACTTCTACAATTCACGACATAGCGCGACCCCTAGCCAATGTCTTCGGCGAGTATTTGTTCTCACACCCGACCTGCTGCAGCCACTGTGCGTCGGTGGCACAGTGGTTAGGACTCTCGCCGACCATGCACATGGTCCGGGGTTCGAGCCCACGCCGGCGCACACCTGATATCTATGGTTAGCCTGCAAAATTTGGGCTACCGATATCCATGCTGAAAATTCCATACTTGTACCAAAATTACAGTGTGGAATCAAGCTGTAAATCAAAAATCAAAAAAAATCAAAAATCAAAATAGAACCCCACGTGACTACCTGAATAGGGCCAGTCGCTAGTGAGCTCGGTATACGAGCTCGCCTTGTAACGAGAAGGTCCTGGGTTCGAACCCCGGTGGGTGCGTATTGCTGAAGAGTCCCAAACTAAGACGAAACAGCTGTCCAGTACTCCCTGGTTTTCCAATGGTTCTCTAACTAATGTCAGCTCATGATGAAAATCCTGTAACCAATCAAATCCCTACAAACGAACACTTGAAAGCTATTATTGTTGTTGCAAAAAAATATCATTACACTTCGCATATTATCAACAGCATATAAATACAACTGATTCTTGAGTAACATTTCCTTTTTATCATTCAGTCTTAGAAGGGACCTAAGGAGCCATGAGACCAAAAACAAGCCTTACTGGTGGTAATACTTTCTTAGGTATAGGTTTACCTATTGGATGGTCGGAAGCGACTGGCAGAAAGCCTTGAACCTAAGTTTCGTGCTTATCGGCACTCACCAATCAGCAAGGCGTATCTGCGATCTTTAGGGAACTCATATTCCTTCTGAGATTCGAACCCGTGTTATCCAGTGCTGCAGTCAAAGGCGTTACCATTGAGCTATACGGTTTCGCGATTATTCTCCCGCAGGACTGTATTCAGTGCTTTGATTGGGGAAACTAGTCAGTTACTAGTATCATGTGTCTAGTCGAATAATAACAATTCGGAGTGCACGATGATAATAGTGAACCAACCATCCAGCATGGTGGTCACATTGAAAGCTTGACTGACAATTCGGTTTTCATCAAAATAAGGACTAGAAGCATCATACTAGTTACTAATTAAGCGGTTCAGTCAAATGTCTACCTATTTTTTAATTTTTGATTACAGCTTGATTCCACACTGCATTTTTGGTACAAGTATGGAGTTTTCAGCATGGATATCGGTAGCCCAAATTTCGCAGGCCGACCATAGATATCAGGTGTGGGTCGTAGGGGATCGAACCCTAGACCATGTGCATGGTCGGCGAGAGCTCTAACCACTGTGCCACCGACGCACAGCGTATGTCCAATCCAACTTCATTTCCCTCTGAATATTTGTTGGATACTTAGTTTTTGGAGGATTCGTTGTCAGACTACCTTGGTGCTTATCCTTTGCGGGTAGTTTTCTGATCATCTTCATTATTGAGCAAAGGCAGTTGTGAATGAAAATTTGTCATTAGATGGTCGGAAGTAATCAGCATGAAGCCTTGGACCTAGGTTTCATGCCAGTTGGCACTCGTTAGCAAGGTGTATCTGCAACCTTGAAGGAACTCATTTCCCTTCCGAGATTCGAACCCGCGTCACCCAGTGCTGCAGTCAGAGACGTTACCACTGAGCTATTCGGGCTCGCGATTGACCTCCTGTAGGACTGTAGTGGATATTTTGATTTCACGCTAGTAACTATCGTCAAATCAAAATAAATTTTCCATTATTTGTTGTCTTTTTGCAGTTGTATTTTCTCATTTCCACATTTTCTTTAAATGTATCCATTAGTCTGCGCTTTAGGCATATGATTGCCTGTATATTACTTTTAGGTTCAACCACTTTATATCATGTTTGTTGATTACAGGGTTTGAATTTTGATACTTAAAACACGAGGGGTGTGGGGGGAAATAACAGGGATTCGAAAAATGAACTATGTAGTCGTCAACGAAGCTGTATGAGATCGATTTTTAGCACTATTACTGACTGATAATTCAGCTAAAACAATGATTAATTTTTAGACTCCACTACCGTAAACATACATCAGTCACTTACAGAACAATCAAGAATTCAGAAATTTCAATACATACGAGAGGTTTATCCTTCTCAATTGGAGTAAAACAGGAACAACTTAATGAAACTGTAAATGTTTAAAAGACGCCAAATAACCAACAACAAATCAATATTGTTAAACACAGTAATTATATGAACATAACCATTCACATTAAACATTTCATTCTGAATCTCAACAGGCAGCATCATTGTATTCCTAAGCTTAATGACTGCATTCCCCAACTGTTGGATAAGTTTGATCATCATTTAAGACAAGACTGTTATACTTTTTTTCTTAACAGTCTTGAAAAAAAGCATCTATACAACGATTTACACAACAGAATAAATCTCTTTTTTGTCTTGTGCCTTTGCATCACTTTCAAATAGTCCAAAATTTGATACTGGGTGGTTAGAATTTACAAAAGGCAACACATATTTTAACAGTTTCGAACAATTTTTTATGAACAATAAGTAGTACCTTAAGAAAATATGAGAAAGAGAAATAAAAAATTCCGTTTAAAAATAAGCACCGATTCTCTTTTGATTGTACATAAAACAAAAAGTGAAATGCATGAATTTCGAGTGAAGATGTCTTACTTCTATGCCGTTAAATAAGTTTATCATGCAGAATAACTAGATTCACATAGTCTCAGTGATATATAGCCCATTATTGACTTAACCACTAGACTCACAGCCACTGAGTTTAGCGTTCCAATCCCTCTCCACCTACTCTTCAGCCTTAGAAACTGATGAATAATATCATGTGTCGTTTATAGCTTGTCATAGGAAAAATCTGTTCAAGGCGATTAAGTTCAAACAACTTGAACGATTGTGTAAAAAAACCATTCCTTTAATTGTCACCTTTGTTTTTCAAAGTTAATTTAGTTAATGAAGTCTCCTTTTATTTGAAAAACAATAGAGTAAAAGTCACCGAACAGACGTATTTAAATGCGTAATTCTTAAACAACCAAAGTTGATCAAAGCTTTTCATCTTTACCTACAACCTGTAGTGGAAGACATTTGGAAAGTATAAGATGATTAAGCAGGCGAAAAACTTTAGGAAGAATATCCATATACATGACTTGAGCTTTTGTAAATTATGGTTTCCTATCACTCTGATAAAACTAGTAGTGTAAAATAACGAATTATTTGTAGAAAAAACATTCTTTCGTTTTTCATTCATTGGGAAACAGTTTATTTCTTACAATAAGAAGTAATCCCCTAGAATTAGATCTAGTTCTCTTATAACAAGTAAGAACGATTATACATACGGTATGATTATTTTGTGCGTCGGTGGCACAGCGGTTAGGACGCTTGCCGACCACACACATGGTCCGGGGTTCGATCCCGGGCCGTCGAAGCACTCCTTTACCTCGATAAGCCATAAATAATGCTGGTAAAGAGGAAAGTTTGGGCATGAGGCTAGCAAACCCATCCTGTAAGATAGAAACACTGCTACAGAAACTTCAAGCCACTAGCTTGAGGCCATATGTTCCACTGGGAACGTGAAGATAAGAAAAGAAATGATTATTTTAAGTGAATGATTCTCCAGGACTCAAAGTTAATAAATACCAAAGGCATGTAGAAAAATACGAGTCAGAAAATACAACAACGAAGTAAATATTCTACAGAAAAATTCAATCCATCACGGCGGCCCACTTGAAATTTGGGCTACCAGAAACCTCCACCACTTTACTGAATATAATTTCCGTACATGATTTCTCTACTTCACTTTGTTTTAATCTATTAAGGTATAACCTCTAGTGCTATGTTCTTTTTGCTCTCGTGAGTATTTAAAATGTCTAAAACTTGCTCATTCGCAAGTTTTCACTGGGTTTTCTTTTTATTCCTTTACGTACCCAGTGAAACATAGGATTTCAAGATGGGGGCTTGAAGTTTTGGTAGCAGTGGTGTTTATTTTCACGAGAGATGAGGTTGATAGCCTCATACCCAACCTTCCCTCCTTACCAGTCTTATTACTGGCTTAGCGAGGTAAAGAGGTGCGTCGGCAAGGGATCGAATCCCGGACCATATGCGTGGTTGGCGAGCATCTTACCGCCGTACCACCGACGCACAAAGTTTTCACTGTACTTGAGAAAAAGCAAAACTGTGAGCAGCAGCCTACCTCAATATATGAGACTGGTGTTCCTAAGATCTCTCATCCGAACTGCCACTACCTGAGAAATAAAAACTAATTCCCTGCATTCTTCAATTATTCAGTTATTATTTTGTCGTTTGGTCTCAAAATGTACTCATGCGTCTTTTTTGATTGGCTTTCAATTAAATGTTACATATTTTTCTCAAGTGAGACAAGGAAAATATATATATATATATATATTAAAAGGAATTGGTTTGCGCTTCTAGGTCAGATAAGGTTGTGTCACGCGATCTGCTGTCAAGTACCATTTTACTTGAGGATCCTGGACAAAGAGGAACTATTATGCAACAGATTTCCGCTAAAATTCTGTACATAAACACTGTTTAAAATAAAGCCAGTATTATTATAGATTGACTACTCGCATACAATCTGCTAATAATCCACTGTCAGTAAAAAAAATCCACTCTGTCACATATTAGAAGAGAATTACATTTAAATCACCTGGAAAAATGGATCAATTAGATTCCATATTAGTTTGTTTATTAGATGTATCACACAGTGAAACAGTATTATTTACTGGATGACACAGTTTCGAACAAAATTTATTGCTGTTCATAATCATATCAATTGTAATCACTCGACTTTGAAACTTGATTTTTATAGTTTCCTTTGTTTTCTCCTATTTGTCGTCACTGGGGTAGTAGAATTTTCCAGATATCAGGGACAGGTGATGAGTCATTTCTATTACATGTATTTCCAGTTGATTCGATAAATAAAGCTTCTGTTATCAATCTCTCCCTATACCCTGTGACCTTAGATTTTAAAACTGTCATCCTATCCCATCTTATTGTATGGTTGTGTGTAATTGCATGCAATGCTATAGATGAACTATTCTCTAGATTTCTTATCTTTGTCGGGTCAACCAATCTAGATTTTTCTAGGTTTGTATGTTCGGCTAGTCTGACTGTCCCTGTTCTACTAGTTTGACCTATGTATTTGACCTCACAATCATTGTTGGCAGGGCATTAGATAAACTAAATTGTTTTGTTTCAAAGGCTCCACAGGATCCTTTAACCGACAAAGCTTGTTTCTAATTGAGTTTGTGGGTTTGAATGACATTTTTATTCTTGCCTTGTTAAGAATTCTGCCTAAGGCTTCCGAGGTTGCTTCCTTGTATGGAATTACTGTTGATGGTTTAGATTCCTTATTGTTGGTGTCGTCAATAATATTATTATTGTTATTACCACTATTATTATTATCATTATTAGTGTTATCATTATTATTATTATTACTATCGCTACTATCACTATTTATTTTATTTTTAGATATCCTTACATGTTTCTTGACTAATTTGTCCGGATAATTATTAAGTTTCAAGGCTTCTTTTATGCGTATCATTTCTTGTCTTAGATTTTCCTTAGTACTACTTAGTTTTTGTGCTCTGTCAGTTAAACATTTTACCAATCCTATTTTTACTGACATAGGATGGGATGATCGGAAATCCAAATATCTGTTTGAATGTGTGGGTTTTCTGTAAACACTAGTGCTTAACTTCCCATCATCTTTCCTTTTTACGTTGCAATTCAACATTGGAAGCTCCCTTTCCTGACTTTCCAATTCATAAGTGAATTGAATTGCCTCTACCTACGAGTTGATGTGTTCGAAAAATCTATCTGTATCTTGTGTTCTGAGTACAGTAAATGTGTCATCTACATACCTCCACCATACTTTTGGGGTGGGGGTAAACGTTTCAATATCTATGCTTTCCCACCTATCCATGAATATATCTGCTACAACCGGGGATATTGGTGATCCCATGGCAACTCCCTCAGTTTGTTTGTATATTTTCCCTTGGAATCTAAATACTGTGGAAGTCAGGCATAGCTGCACTCCCAGCATTATGTCTTCGAGTGGCACTTTTGTCCTAAGTTCGAGTTTTTGGTCAGAAATGAGTTCGTTTCTGACTGCCTCTAGAGCCATATTTATTGGTACACGTGTATATAAACTTACAATGTCAAAACTAACCATTTTTTCTTCATTATATAATTTTAAATGATCTAATCTGTGTTTTAGTTCATAAGAATTAGTTAGTCTAGATTTCGAGTGGATGTGCAGGGGATTTAATACCATGGCTAAATATTTAGATAATTCATAAGTAGGTGAATTTCTAAAATCAACTATAGGCCTAATAGGGTAACCTGATTTATGAACTTTGACAACACCATACATCCTACTAGGGTTATTAGTTTTGGGCATTAAATTAAACCACTTAGACTCAACTAGAAACGGCTTCATTCGGCGTATAAGGTCGGCTGTGGATTTCTTAACTTTATTCATGACTGTGTGTCTATTGATTTATTAATTTCTTCATATGGTCCTGTTTGTATGTGAGTATTTACCTTGTCCAAATAGTCTGATTTGTCTAATACTACTGTTGCGTTTCCTTTGTCTGACTTTGGGATTACTATGTCCTTATTGTTCTTAAGGTGTTTCAGGGCTTCTATCTTAACAAGGCAAGAATAAAAATGTCATTCAAACCCACAAACTCAATTAGAAACAAGCTTTGTCGGTTAAAGGATCCTGTGGAGCCTTTGAAACAAAACAATTTAGTTTATCTAATGCCCTGCCAACAATGATTGTGAGGTCAAATACATAGGTCAAACTAGTAGAACAGGGACAGTCAGACTAGCCGAACATACAAACCTAGAAAAATCTAGATTGGTTGACCCGACAAAGATAAGAAATCTAGAGAATAGTTCATCTATAGCATTGCATGCAATTACACACAACCATACAATAAGATGGGATAGGATGACAGTTTTAAAATCTAAGGTCACAGGGTATAGGGAGAGATTGATAACAGAAGCTTTATTTATCGAATCAACTGGAAATACATGTAATAGAAATGACTCATCACCTGTCCCTGATATCTGGAAAATTCTACTACCCCAGTGACGACAAATAGGAGAAAACAAAGGAAACTATAAAAATCAAGTTTCAAAGTCGAGTGATTACAATTGATATGATTATGAACAGCAATAAATTTTGTTCGAAACTGTGTCATCCAGTAAATCATACTGTTTCACTGTGTGATACATCTAATAAACAAACTAATATGGAATTACTTACTATCACAGTGCCCAAGTTTTACACATATATTAATAGGATCAATTAGATATCGTAAATATGTTTTGAGTATGCACCACTTCATATTCATTTACTACAACCTGTTAGATTTGATTTACTTATACTACTGAACGCAGGGTTGAAACAGTTGCTGTTTGTTCGGTGTTCACCTTTAGTATAATGATCAATCCTATTAACAAACTGGTGGATAATCATGAAACAAGCATATTAACCTATCTCAGCTGACATCATTACTATCACCTTAGTCATAGGAGAAAGAAGAATAGGCAGCCTGCTTGAATCATCGAGTTACCGAAATTCCTTTCTACCAAAATGCTTAATTTCATCTGGATTTATCAGTGTTTTAATTGTCCAGTTATATCATCATCGAATGGCCTTTACATGAACTGGTGCGCTGATTTAAAACGTGCTGCCAAGTAAATTCTGTGCAATTCTTCAACGAAGTGAAGATATCCATCAGATTATTACTTTCTATGTAAATTTTGTCTGACGAAAAAAAAGTATTTTGCAATTAAATAGGCTGAAAATTTTTGTACCATATGTTTGCATATTGTCTGAAATAAAGCTTTATTATCTCAGACATGTCAGTGATACACTTGTTGTTTTGTCTGTCAGAAGTCAGTTATCTGGATCATATTTTCCATGTACCATCCGTCCCGCAGTAGTCTCAAGTAAGTGGATGATGAAAACAACAGGAAAATACCAATCACAAAACTAATATTGCTGTGAAGTTACTTTTGCCTAGTTAAATGTCCTTGATTTTCAGATAGAAACTATTATTATTATTATATTATTGTATCCTTTAGTTCCTAGAGGAACATAGGGCTTCAGCTGCGCACCTCCATTGCCTTCTGTTTTCTGACAACTTTTTCATCCCGCTCCAGGTCTGTCCACATGCTTTCATCTCCTCTTCACATGACCTCCTCCAAGTCACCCTTGGACGACCAACTCGCCGCCTCCCTTTCGGGTTCCACTCGAGGGCTTGTCTAGTGATGTCACTTGATGGTTTCCTCAGCGTATGGCCAATCCATCTCCATTTCTTCCTGCCTATTTGTTTCACAATCGGTTCCTGATTGGTTCGCTCCCAGAGATCCCTGTTGCTGATCTTTTCTGGCCATCTGATCTTGAGTATTGAGCGAAGACAGCTGTTAATGAAGGTCTGAAGTTTGTTTGAGATGCTCTTTATGACTCGCCAAGTCTCTGATCCGTATAGTAGCACTGACTTCACATTGGAGTTGAAAATCCGGATCTTATTTTTGATGCTGAGTGCTGTTGACCTCCACACAGATTTGAGAGTAATGAAAGCTTGTCTTGCTTTTCCGATTCTGGCTTTGATGTCCTCGTCAGTTCCGCCTGTAGTTGAGACGATGCTTCCCAGGTAGGTGAAGGAGGTTGTTTCTTTCAGGTTCTTCCCATTTATGCTGATTGTTGTTTGTTGTTGTTGTTGGCTAGGAATCTTCATCACCTCTGTTTTATCTATGTTCACGTGAAGTCCTATCTTTGATGCTTCTTCTGCCAACTTGTTACTTTTCACTTGCATATCTTCCAGTTTGTGGGAAATCAGACATATATCATCGGCGAAATCCAGATCCTCCAAGTCTTTTGTGTCAGTCCATTTTATGCCTGTTCCCTCGTTGGTTGCCGTTGTCTGTCGCATTATCCAATCAATTGCAATCAGGAAGATCATTGGTGATAGTAGACAGCCTTGCCTCACTCCCGTCCTCACTTCGAAGGCTTCCGTAAGTTTCCCGTTGTGGATTACTTGGCATGCAGCATTGTCGTATAACTGTTGGATGAGGTGTATAATTGTCGATGGGACCCCGTAGTAGCGAAGTAGTTTCCAAATGACCTCTCGATCGACGCTGTCGAAGGCCTTTTCAAAGTCGATGAAGTTGAGATAGAGAGGTGACTGCCATTCCAAGCTTTGTTCAATGATGATCCGTAGAGTGGCGATTTGATCAATACATGATTTGTTTCTCCTGAATCCAGCCTGTTCCGGACGAAGTTTTTCATCTAGGGCTTGTTTGATTCTCTCCAGGATGATGCGACTTAGTATCTTGCTTGGAATGGACAGAAGCATAATTCCACGCCAGTTTTTACATTGACTTAAGTCTCCTTTCTTTGGAAGTTTGAATAAGTATCCGTTCTTCCAATCCTCGGGTACTTTGCCCTCTTTCCACACCTTCTCCAGCAGTGGTGTCATCAAGTCCGCTGTTGTCTCTGGGTCTATTTTCAAAGCTTCTGCTGGGATTCCATCTGGTCCCGGTGTTTTCCCAGTTTTAAGCATCTTGATTGCATTCAGGACTTCTGATTTCGTCGGGGGGTCAGTGTTCACTGGTAGTTCTGCTTCCGTTGTTGGTATTGCTGGACGTGTTGTAGGTGGCGGACGATTTAGAAGTCTTTTGAAGTGTTCAACCCAGTGCTTTCTCTGTTCCACCTCTTTGGTGATTGACTTTCCATTGTCGTCCTTTATTGGCTTAATCTGTGTCGAACGTTTGCCCGAAAGGTGCCTAGTTGTTTGGTAGAGTGTGGCGAGGTCTCCTTTGCCTGCAGCTTGTTCTGCTTCGTTTGCCATGGTTTCATAATATTTTCTTTTGTCTTCCCTGGCACTCTTCTTCACTCTTTTGTTCAGTGTATTGTAGCTTGCATTCAGCTCCTGTTTTTGTTGCTCGTCAGTGCACTGGATAATCTTTTGCTTCACTGTCCTTCTCTCTTCTATTAGTTTCCAAGTGTCCGTAGTGAGCCACTGTTTGTCCTGTCTCTTTTTTCTGCCTAGAATTTCTATGCAGGTTTGGCTCCACACCGTTTTCAAGTTGTTCCAGTGCTTTTCGACGCTGACCTTTTCGCTGGTGTTGATTTGTGTCTCGGCTTTGTCCTTTATGCTTGCAATGAAGATGTCCTTTGTAGCCTGGTCCTTCAGCTTTTGAGTGTTGAACTTGGCTTGTGGTCTATCTGCAGCTCCTGATTCCCTGAAAGCTTTTAATTTGATTTGGATTGTCCCTTGTACGAGATAGTGGTCTGAGCCAACGTCTGCTCCTCTTCTTGCTTTTGTGTCCAGTAGGCTGCGCCTCCACTTCCTTGAGATTGAGATGAAGTCGATTTGGTTTTTGGTTTGCCCGTCTGGTGACACCCATGTAGCCTTGTGGATATCTTTGTGCTTGTATACACTGCCACCAATCACCAGTTCGTTGAAGGCGCAGAAGTCGGCGAAGAGTTCTCCGTTTTCATTCATTTCTCCTAGAGCTTCTCTACCCATGATGAGTTCCCTTCCTGTATTGTCTGGTCCCAGTTTGGCGTTCATGTCTCCCATTAGTATTTTCATGTCGCCAGCTGGAGTATTGTCCATTGTTGCCTGTAGTTGCCTGTAGAATTCTTCTTTCTTTTCGAGGTCTGCGTTGTTTGTGGGTGCATAACATTGTATGATTGACACTTTCCTTCCTTTGGAGTTGAACCTGGCGGTCATTATCCTGGACGAAATCGCCTCCCATTGTATCAGGGCTTTCGTTGCCGTTGGTGACATCATGATAGCCACGCCCTCGGTGTGCGTGTGGTTATCTTCTGGGTGACCGGAGTAGATCACTGACTCACCTGTTGACAATTTGGTGAGTCCACTCCCATTCCATCTGCTTTCACATATTCCCAGCACTTGTATTCCGTATCTTTTCATCTCGTTGGCGATCTGGGCAGCTTTCCCAGTCTCGTACATAGTTCGGACGTTCCATGTTCCTACACAGACTTTTTCTTTTGGTGCAAAGAGGTTCATTCTGCTGAAGGTTCTGTAGCAATTTTGTTTACAGGGTGGGGTTGCTAGCCTCACGCCTGAGAAAAGAATGATTACATTAAGTAAAAGTTTAGAGAGAAGCAACTTTTTGGGTTGCTCCCCTCAAAATCAGAAAATAACGGACAAACAATGAGAACAACATCAACAAAGGAAACAGTTCACAGAAAAAAGGGCAAAAAGCGACGACAACTATACAATACAACAACATGCAATATAGTTCAGCACAGTTAACTAAAATGATATCTTAACCATAAACTCACTGACTTGGAGCAACTTGAACATATAAATCCAACAATATATACAATTATAGATGTGTTTATGTTTAAAAATTCCACAAATCCAAATAGTTAGTTATATGTATTATCTGTCAATAAGATTGTATTCTTGGATTCAGTGTTCGAAAGGTAAATAATTGTGATAGTTTCCACAAACTCTTGGCATAAAATTTTAAAGAAATGAGTTTTTATTTATAAGGAAAATGTAACGCAGTAGTCGCTTCTTGGCTCTCTGAGCTAAGATCATGTGTAGATAGAAACTAGAATAAAATGAATACATTTATAATTACGCATGCGAAGCTATCGCCTTCTTTGTCGAACATTGCTGGCTGACATACACTTAAGTTAGGAATCAGTTGGAATTCAAATCAAAACAAACGATCAATCAATGAAGTTTTTGACTGTTGGTTTGCACCATGTACAGATGTGTTGACTATCTGGCTGAGGTCTTCAAAACTCTATGAACTAATGTCTGAAGGCTGTCGGTAACATGGCTCAAAACTATTCTCAATGGTGGAAAAGTATTCACTCTTTGTAATCTCCGAGATACATTCAATTATTATTATTATTATTCTACACATAACTATTCTCCTGTAACGACAAAAGGCAAGAGTCAGGCAACAGGTCGTTTATTAAGGAAATCAACACGTGTATATATATTTATATATATTTCATGTACATTATTATAGCTTATTCAAGCAAACAAACACAGTCTTCTGATTGGTTGTTTCTCACAGAAAGTTGACCTTGCATCTCTTTGTGACTGTTTCTTGAATGTCAGGTCATCTATATGTTAACTGTATCTGTCTACGCCAAGTCTGCTGTGATTAGTTGTTGAATCAGTCTTGTTCATATTTTCTCACCACCAATATTTGCGACATACCCATTGACGCAAATTGCTGTCTACCATTTTTGGCTAGCCTACTCTCACCAAAACTTGGCATCAGTCAATGAAATCCACAACAGTTGGTCTAAGCCACGTAGAAAGGTGTAGACTTCCAGGCTGGGGTCCTCGGGACGGTAAAAATCTATGGTTGGAAACAATTGGTGACATGGCTCAAAATCGTTCTCAGTGGCGCAGATGCATCCACTCCCTGTGACTTATGATCTTCAATGAAACTGTTTTGTATTTCTTTATTACTCCTTTGTCTCACACCTCTGCTCACTGTTTCTATTATGCTTTTCTTGTACTTTCTTCTCTTGCTTCGCGTGCTACACGGAATGTGGCGACTTGAACTTCCGCACATTTGTGCAAAGTTCTATGTCGAAAACAGACAGACAGACACTGCCCCCCTCCCGTATATTTCCTTTCATCAGAGTTTCTTTTAATTTTCTTCTCCACCTTCGTCAACTTTATGAAGTGTGGTAATTTGCCTGATTGAACTTTTGTGAAAACATTTACATTGATAACTCAGTCCTAATTAGTCAATACATTCTATAGTATGCCTTATTTTAGTTATTATCCTACGAATAAATTCAATAACATTAATGTTATATATATATATATATATATATATATATATATATATATATATATATTGTAAACTTGAATCAAGGCATTATGTTGTATGGCAGTTGTGAAACTATCTCACCAGTTCGACTTCCAACCACTGGGTCATGGGCCCGAGTCACCCCCCCTCTCCATCTACTGAGGTTTGACCACTCTCAGGCAGTGTCATATAGCATGTTCAGCTTGTTGTCAGCTGAATAGGAATACAGGTGATGGTGGTTGTTGATTTGAGTGCTGTATTTATATGATACTATCATAACTTATTAGGAAAACTTCATGAAAAATGATTTATATTAGGTACAGAAAAGTAACCCGTCGTCTCTATCATACATATTTTCTTTTTAAAAAAACAAAATGAGGCAAAAAAAATAGTTAATAAAGACAAAGAAATAAAATATGAAAATCAAAATGTCTGTGGTGTATATAAGTAAGTATGTGTGAAAGATAAGGCATCACATTATTCCTGCAAAAAAAAGAAACAAAATCATCTAACATTACTTCAAGTCGTATATTCATATTCTAGTTGGTATGAAAGCCGTAACATTAGTTGGAAGTTAATGAATAACAAATCAAATCATAAAATATATAAAATAAACAACCTTGGCAATATTGACACAACTGATATAGGCATTTTACAAAAAGTCTATTTAGCAACCTGCGTACGCGCTGGTACGGTTACGTAACGACATGTTGTTGTTTTTGGCTGTGTTGTTACAGTCGCAGCAGTTGATGTCGTTGTTGAAACTGTAGTTGAAGAATTTGTTGTCACTGTGCCTGTGATTGATGAGGGATGTGATGACAATGCAATAGTATTGCTACCGTGTAATGAAAAACTTTTATTTCGTAAAATACTTATATTATCCACTGTTGGAATAGTATCACCTGTTGGAGAGTCTAAATTAGCTAACGGAAGTGATGTTTTCTCTACAGGCTTTGATTTTGCCATATTATAGTCACCAGAATCGAAATATTTCACCTATTTTACGGTGTTTGAGGAAAAAAAATGAGATCGGATTAGTCTTATATACTCACAATAATTAATTAAATAATTAAATAGATTTTCAAATACTTTAATCATTTGATTAATGGTTTACAAAGTTTACAAGACAAAAAAATGTGCTAAATACAACCTATTCCTTTAAAAATGCTAAATCATTGATGCTATTAAGTAAACATTAATATGACTGTATAAAACACTGGGATCACGCTTATCCAATACACAACTGACAAAAATAATCTCTCCGGTACTACACACAATCAACCACCATGTTTACATTTCAACGACCATACGGACATTCATGTGATATATGGATATAAGTCACACCCCTATTACGTGGAAGCTAAAATGATACTACCTGGCTGCCTAAACATTGTTGCATGGAGTAGGGTTTGAACCAACGACCAAAATTATCTGCTAAGACCATTGTATTGCAAGTTTAAGCAGCATATGTAAAGGATTGTTTAGCGTTGTCAGAAATAAAAATAGCTGAGTATGGACAACACAAAATTTATGGAAAACTGTTAATTACAAAAATGATCCCCCACTTAAACTAAGTTCACGACGAAAAGCTACAAATATATGGTCGTTAATACTAAAATCAGTAACACTTTTGGTAAGCATACAGTATAAGATACTCTTGTTGTCTTGGCTAATCACCGTCTTTCCAAGAGATACAAGCTGGTTTGCGGTTATTTTAAGGAATCATATATCCCCGAAAGTTATGAGCTCTGTAAACCTGGAAGTCATCATATTGTATCTTCCCTTACTTACTGATACATTCATTCATAAAATCAGATCACTTAATTGCTTTTTCAAAAGAAAAATTAGAAACAACAGTGTCTTGCATCGCTTTTTTGTTAATCTCTTTGTACAAATAAATGTACGTCTTTCATTTTCGTAAGTTTATGTAAAGGATTTGAATCATCTCTTAAATGACCACAATCTATCCCCACATACATATCACTGATAAGTTTATTTAGAGCTCGGAAATGTATTATGATAACTGGCTAATTGTTTAAAACAAAGTGAAACTACGAAATTAAGAGATGATTAAAAAGTTGTCTGACAGTCAAACAACACAGTGAAGAAAAACTAACGACAAGAAGTAATGATGAAAATAACTGAGAAGTAAGTAGGAGCCAATAAAACGATTAGACATAAAAGCGTAACGAGAAGTGAATAAATTCACATCGCATTAAAACGTATTCAAGCCATAAGTATATAACCTGATCAGACATTTTATTGATCGATAATCAAGTCATTTAATGTAAAACGTGGCTATGACTAACAAACAAGGGGTGAGTTGCTTCTTTTTTTACTATTCCAGACGCTATATGTATAACAGCAAATAGTAACCAGACATTTAGCTTGCACACAGTCATCTTAATCAATACGAGCTCTAAAAATCCAAGAAATTGAAATGATATTAGGTGACGAAGCCCATTTGAATGGGGTTAACAATAAGTCAGAATTATCATGTGGAGGTTGACGACGCTATGCAACTACCAAAAGTGCAGTGAGCGAAACAGCCTCTAAACCCGTACACGAATACCTGAAGGTTTACTACGATAAATGGGTCACTCATTTGAAAAGCTACACTTAACTTACAAGACTGATAACTCATAATCTCAGTACATGCAAGTTTGTTGTTTTGAGCATTGGAAAGATAAGTTACTTGCAAGCAGCTTGTTTTACCCTACTACTCTACATCTACGAGAAAGTTACTCGAGATGCTAAGCATTTGAAAGTAGCACCTTTCTTAACAGCAAATATATGTGCTCGGGTGTTAAGAAACCAAAAAGATTAGACATAACATTAAATAAAAGAGTACTTTTGAGAGTAAAGACAAGCACATTCGTCAGCTGAGATAATTGAACCATGTACTACTACAATGTCAACCGAAAAGATAGGTAAGCCGAAGTAGCATCAATCTGGAAAGAAACTGAGTGACCAAACCACATCGTGAAATTACACTTCTGGTCTAATTTATTTGCAGAGGTAATACGTTTCCAGCATAGTACGTAAAGTATTTTAGAAATTGAATGAGAGGAACTTTCCGTGGCGTGGCCTGAATACCGTCAGATTCGTCTGTTCAGCTGTGCATTATATTCGAAATTTTTACTGGTTTTGCTCACCCTCATTCTGGTTTTATTTTTTTCATTAATATCACTACATTTTTGTACATTTTGTTTATGCTATTGTAGAATGAAAATACATAAACAAGAGCGGATTTTGATGTAAAACAACATTTTCAACCAACTAAATGCTATAACCAACTTTTAAAACACTAAAAGTACATGAAATCCATCCTTACACTAATGCAAAACTATGCTGAAAATCCACTATTTTATTGAATAATTAAACCACTAGTCTCCGAGTTATTGGTGTAACAAGATGGCGAATAATATTTTTATAAACCTCAATAACAAAAGCATTACTTTATAACCTCAGAAGCGAATTTAATTAAGCATAAATCTAAGAATTTTCAAAGTCGGGAACATCTCTGATATGCTGTGTTTAAGTTGCAGTACATCGTTATAATTTTAAAGCGTATGCGATATGCCTTAAATTTAAAGCTAATAGTTTGTATGCCAAATTAAAACTGTCATAAAAGCATGAGACGAAGGATATCTCCGTAAAGATTCAAAAAGGTATACTGCAACAATACTTAAACGGGTTAAGGTCTGTGTCGTAGAGACAAAACAGTTAAGTCGGCTTTAGAGGAAGTGTCACCGTAAAATAACCCTTTGTTGCTTCCAATGGAAATCTCAAGAAAAAGAAATATATCCACCTGCATGGGAAATTCTTTAAAACCTCAGCAAGAAAATCCATCCCGCATATGAAAGGGTTTTTGAAGCATTTAAAACTGATTGAGATCCCACTCGGAACTTGTGGAAATTTGGCTCTACGATGAAGGCTATATTAAATCCCATCGTCATGATGTACACAGCAACTGCATTTAATGGGTTAGATAAGTTAAGAACCTCAGTAAAATTTTCCGAAATCTTTACTCAACTATCAGAATGGGCTATTCTCCGGAATTTCATCCAGTATCCACAATCTCAATTCTTACAAAGTTTTCTTCGTTTGGGGTGGATTCTTTCGGGTCGCTTCTCAACGCTTATGATTTTATCGACACTACGTGGAATCTACATTTTGTAAGACCACTTGTCATGGTCTTTCTTGTTCTCTTCACCAATGCACTTATCATAAAGAAGTATTGCTTCCCATGCAGTTTCATAGATACTAACAATATGAACATGAATGATTCACTTTATTATCTGACCACAAGAGACCTGAAAAACTGCTGTGAATTGTGCTGATCACCTTCATATTAAGTTGAATTACTGTGCACAGAAAAATATATGGGGTCGAACCCAGCCTCAAATCAGGATTTCAATTTTTTGATTTCTTATTGGAAAGGGCATATGATGGTTTTTCCAGACGTTAATCAACAAGAAGTGAAAGTGGAAATCAATACATTAATTTGCGCATTTGGGTCTTTTTGAACAGGAAGATAGACCTAGTTCATCAATCATCTTCACGGAATAAAAATACCTGTAGTGGAAATATAGTCGACGGTAAACCAGAAAGACCCAGGTAGGTGATTTTACAAAATGGATACCCTACAAAATTCACAGGTAAAAGTCATTAACATTAAAATTCCATATTAGATAACTCTACTTAATATAACACACAATGACACAATGAGAACAACTTGACGGCGTTTTGAGCGCGATTTACTGCTTATAGCCATCAATTTATTCAAACAGGTTCATTATTTGCTTTAAAGGTACAGAGAGCAAACTAGCAGCACGAGGCTAATCAGATTGCTGGAACGCAGGAATTTAGGTAGACCCAGGATAATTCACCCTGCTAATCTAAGTGATCTAGAAAACAATTCCCGGTCATTGAAATGCATTCACTTGCATGTAATCACACAAAAGAGTGGGTGAGGGTATAATTATTAGAAATGTACTATAGGTGGAGAAAGTAGTCACCCAATCCTTATTCATCGAATCAATATCAAACATTTGTAATCAAATTGACGCTACGTTTAAACTGGACATATGGAGGATTGCAGTACACAACACTGGGGAGGAAATATATGTACAAATTATAAAGCCGTCCGATCAATTAATATAATTATGAGCAATACACTGTTCTCGAGTGTCATTCTGTTATTAATAACGCATTACTGAATGCTATATCAAATCTAACTCACATAGAACTAAACTACCACAGTGACCAGATTCTACTCTTACACTAAACATGAGCGATAAACACAGATTAAAAAGAACCAACAGAATTTCTGAGAGCCCAATTATCTACTTTCCATTTCTTGTATTATCAAAACGGATGCTTTAACGGCTAAAAATAGATTTGATGAGAAATTAAGACCTAAATGAGAAAAGAGAGGACGAAATGAATTTCAGAACAATAATGTCACGATTTCGAGTCCTTAATTCAAAATTCCGAGAATATTCACGTTAATATTTAAGTTTTGGCTTTTAGTTAACAATTATTTAACAATAAAATCGAAATATTTGATCAACATTGCCTTGAGATTATTGAGATTAAACCCACATTTTTACTTAAACGTCGGTGTAGGAGTGACGATGCGTTATTGACCAAACCAGGATACTTAGCACGTAGCTTTTCAGATTCTTGCTAATTTAATATATGCAAAATGTTAATTTCATATGCAAACCTTCAGAAGTTCATTCTCACCAACATCGCCAGCTGAACTCATTGTAACGCAACTTTCAAAATGTTATGTATGCAGTTAACTACACTCAATGCTTCCACTGGCAATTACAACTTTACAAATGTTGAAAAAATGTTTCCTGATTTTCAACGGACCCCTCTGTGGTCCATTTCCTCACTTCCTCACGGTAGCTATGACGAGTAATTGTAAGCGAGGTTTATTATGTGTTGATATGTTGTATGACATTCGTTCGGACTGTGACGTTCCTATGATTTGGGTTAGTCGTTTCAGTCATCCACCCTACAACATGGTCAAAAAGTGAGATAATGATATCAAAATGATTACAATGATGGATATTCAAATTTGGAGAGATAACTGAAGAGTGAGACAGGATAGGCTGTGTATGTATCAAGGATGATTGTGGATGAGTGTGAGGGTTACATTTCAAGTAGCTAAGGAAGACAGTTTGTTGAACACAGTTCGCATGTCACTGAGTGACCATCCACCTCCATCTTAAGCTAAATAACTATGGCACAGTTCCCGCAGCTCTCAAATCACCCATCTGATCCGAAAATGACAATCATTAACCACAGAAACAGGTCATTCTTCTCGATGGAAGGTTGCGTAGGTTGGCCACCTTGCATTTCCTGGTGTTAAAAGCCACTTCAGTGGTCTGCATCTGCAGTATAATTGGGTCTTCCGAACATTCTATCTCCCTCCAAATATTTTGGTCAACAGCCTATGGCAGTCCAGACAGCATTTCAGATACTTGCTGAAGAATGGAAGCAGTAATGCACTTGGAAAATAAACTTGCAAGACTCGAGGGGATGAGTTATTCTGAGGAGGATGGTCACGATTGACTTGTGAACAGTATTTCTGCCACCAAAACAAACCATGTATTATGATAAGAATGGGATATACACACCTGGACTGTTCCTTGAAGAAAAACATCTCGTTGAGCGGTGTCAAATGCCTTGAAATGGTCAGGAAGGACCATATGAACTCGAACGAGCATACCGCAGCATGGTTTATGGTCATTCAATCTTATTCTAGGTATCATCCACAGGATCAACCTCCCCTGAATCCATACTACGCTTCATTCACAGTGCTGTTCATAACACGGGATTTTCCGGTATGTTGACACCAAGATTCAGCTATAATAATTATGGGGGTATGTATACAAGTGAGTGTGCCCTGAGCATCGGTAGTTTGTTTAGATCTTACATTAATAAGGATTAAGTAAAGTTGAGAGTAAAAGTAATGTTTGAAGTACTTAGGCTCGTGAATCAGGCTCAAGTGTCATTCACCATACGCTGGTTCCGGCTCTCATGACAACCCTGCATAACAGTTGGTGCCAATACCACGTTGCCCTATGTCTATCGAGTTACTATTAGTTTCTTTTAGTGGATAGTGAGTTTTACCATTGGTTCCACTATTGGATGAGGTATTTCTAGGCATCGGTAGGAGTTTTTATTTGGCCTATGCATTGGATGTGATTAATAATTGCGTGTGCACTAACCTGTGTCTCTTTTCTTCCCAATACGGAGCCGACATTAATGGCACCAGTCCAGAATAGTTAACATCCCCACCAGCTGCTTGCACAGCATTGGCAAGGATGTGTTGGATAAAAAAGCCATTCATACCTTGTGATACTCATGACTTATCAATCTGCCTATTGTCTGGAGACGTTCTAAGTGACCTAACATTGGTTTCATTGTATGCATGCCGAACTGTGGTTTGATTCCCAGAAGACTTGTTCCGTATATTCTGCCAAAGGTGGTTTTTGTATCATACTTCGAAGACCCAGAGTGGTTGGTGGCTGAGCTCTGAGTGTTGCCACTTGTACCATTTTTGTGTGATAGTGTTGCTACACCAGCTATTATTGTGACTTGGCATAGTATGCGAACAAGTTGTGTCGTGATTTTCAGTGGACCCTATGGCCTCATTTGTGTATTTAACTAGGTCGTTAGCATACTTTTGTATATTATTTACGTTACAGCGCGGATTATTCTTGGGAGTTTGAAAATGTATGGGATTTTTCATTACGAGTGGTGTATTTCGGCACGTTTTGTTACCGAATTTCATTTGACCTCTCACGTTTTGGCTAGGAGACGATGTTGTCGACTTACAGGAGGGATTGATTTCTGTCTCAGGGCTGTCCTGAGACATACCTAGATACACGACGGAGAGTGGAGGGGCTAATTTAGCAGTAAGATTATAATTCACTAGTGTTTCGGTTTGCGTCGTGTTCTGTGGGGCCATTTTTGTGAGATTTCAGAAGGGGAAGGTCATGAGTTCTACGGTGTTGGCCATAGGTTCATGTATACTGGTGACTTCAGATTTCGTGAGGTGATTGTAAACACGACTGTCAATCACTGTCTAAACTGCTACAGCTTCTGTTTGTTTGTAGCTCGTACACTGTAATAGGATATGTTGTGAATTGATGAATCCCTCATCCTATGTATGTGTTTCAAACTGAAGGTGTACAGGGCGGCAGCGGTCGCGCTGACCCTATTTCAGTCTTTGGCTCTTTCTTTGGGAGTCGGGTATTTTCGCCGCCCTAAGAAAGATGTCTCGAACCCTTCTACACCCCTCATTATCCGGTGTATTGAAGACTATCACACTTAGTTTATATTATATTTATGTTTATTCCAATCTATGTAGGACACACCAGTTTTACAGGCATGGATAAGTATTATTTACATTACATCAATTTGATTTAATGTGAAAATAGAGAGTTTCTGTCTTCTCTGACATTAGTTTGTGTGTACAATCTTGAAGCTAGCCGCTCAATGGAGCGCATTAAGAAATATAGAAATATTGTCTTCGCATTAGCTGATCAGTAGATATGGTGGTGGTCACTAAGGTGAATCACCCCATTCTGCAGGAACAGCAAAACACAAATTAAAGGCTCGAGATATTTCTGATTTTTATGAGGGCTTAGATCTCTATCTTGAAAAAGATAATAGTGAACGCCTTGACAGATAATGCTTCTACCTTTAAATATATACCATTCGCTCAGCCTATTGTTGAGATGCGACCACGTGGGATCTGCACAGATTTATGGGGCATCTTATAAATTAACTTGCTATCCATTGTCAGATCTTTAAATACCACTTCACAATATCTTGTCTCACTTATTTTCTAATAACGTCTTTACTTGATTCTCATTATATTCCATTAAACCTAACATTTTATAGCTCTTTATGAATTTGATTCGACTTATTCTATTCCTATTCTCTGGAGGGTACGGTTGTGCACCAAATAGAAAAAAAGACATGAAATAAAAACAACTGGCTTGAAAATAATTGTATTAAAGCCAAAAGTGGACATGATGATAATATAAAATATATTGGTTTCATTATACATTGCAAATGAACGTTGTCGGCCTAAGGATTAATTACTTCCCCATTCTGTTTCCTATATAAATGTGTTTATTAATGATATATTTCACTCACTTAATCTATTACACTCTAATGTTTCACCTCAGCACTTTAGTTTTTCTAAAACAGCTTCCAATTCCTTGTAAACGTTGTACTTACCTCAATATTGGTTGGTTATCGTATGCCTACAACCACGGGATGAAAACGAAACGAAGTCGATTTTCCCGCTCAACCTGGAGGACAACTGTACAATTCAATAACTATACGGCCTGGTTCAGACAATCAGTGTAATTATATATATATATATATATATATATATATATCAAATATTAAACTGTTGAAACATTATTAA
Organism: Trichobilharzia regenti; assembly: GCA_944472135.2. Taxonomy (NCBI): domain Eukaryota; kingdom Metazoa; phylum Platyhelminthes; class Trematoda; order Strigeidida; family Schistosomatidae; genus Trichobilharzia; species Trichobilharzia regenti. The sequence goes on from OX235263.1 coordinate 53,267,423, forward strand.
CTTGTAGACAATTTAAGATTTGACATTATATCATCCTTGATCGTGCCTGTAAAAATGGCATGAATTTTCATGTAAATTTATGTTTATATGAAAATAAATTATTATTATTATTATTAACAAAAAACCCAAGTGTGTGTTTGGTGGATTACAAATATTCACGTGATGGTTTGTAGGGATTTGATTGGTTTCAGGATTTCATCATGAGCTGACATTAGTTAGAGAACCATTGGAAAACCTGGAAGTACTGGACAGCTGTTTCGTCCTAGTTTGGGACTCTTCAGCAGTACGCACTCCCGGGGTTCGAACCTAGGACCTTCGTGTTACAATGAGATGCTCACTAGCGAGTGGGCCTATTCAGGTAGGTAGTTACCTGGGTTCCAGTGGGAAGTCGTGACCAGTAGGGTGCAGCCGGTCGGGTGTGAGGACAAACACTCGCCGAAGACATTGGCTAGCGGTTGCGCTATATAATAATAATAATGGTAAAGCTTTATCTAAGACAGTATGCGAGTATACGGTACAAAAATTTTCAGCGTATTCAGTTCCAAAGTACTTTTTTCACACAGGATTAACATGTAAAGTAATAATCTGAAGTATATCTTCATTTCGTTGAAGAATTGTACAGCGTTTACCTGGGAGCAAGTTAGATCATCGCGAAAGTTTATGTATAGGTTATTTGATATAACTGGATGATTAAAACAATGATAAATCCAGATGAAATTAAGCATTTTGGAGGAAAGTAATTTCGGTAGCCCAATGATTTAAGCAGGCCGCCAGGGAATTGGCAGAAGTTAGAATTCAAAGACCATTGGATCGGGGTCCCAGTAGCTTATGGTCTACGAGCTCTCTAGCCTTGTAACCGGAAGGTCCTGGGTTCGAACCCCGGTGGGTGCGTACTGATGAAGAGTCCCAAACTAGGACAAAAACAGTTGTCCAGTACTCCCAAGTTTTCCAGTGGTTCTCTAACTAATGTTAGCTCATGATGAAAGGTTACAAATATTTGGGAAAAACTAAAGCTTGAAGTCAATCTCTCCACATAACTTAGTTGTGTGCGACATCCTATCTTGTTCTTGTTTTGTGTTCGAATTGGGTATTAATTTAAAATAAGAGATTTATTTGTATGATTTTTCATCATTTTTATTGCAATTGAAACCAGATGTGAATTGTACTGAATGCAGATTCATATTGGTTATTGTAGCTCAGTTTGTTTTACTGCATCCCACGTCAGCCAAGGCCGACATTTGTCGCTGCATGGTAGTTCCGTACGGGTAAGTTGATTAACACGTAGAATGCTATATGTAAACCATTTTACATCGTTGACGATGCTTGTATAGGATGCTGTACATCATCTTGTTATGGTGACAGTGGATTTTATCAGGGATGCTGAGTCGATAATAGCCAACCCTAGAAGAATCTAATATGAGCAAATGATCCAGAGTCCAGCTTCGTTTCACTTTAAATGGAGGGTTGTTTGACCTCGACCAGAAGGTGAATAGGAGTAGTAGAGTACCAAAATCAGAAAGTATGTGAACATGAAAAGGATATTAATGTGTATACATAAATGTTTATGTCAATTGTATATTATACATTAGTAAAAATTTCCCTTTATTTTATTTGTCTTTTCACGCATTTATGCGAAGTCTTAGAGTTTATTTAGTGTCATGATGGGTATTAATGAGTCTGTGCGTTTTAGTGTTCTAATGACTGATGCGTTTTAGAAATAAGTAATGGGTTCTGGTAGGGATAGTCTTTGGGGTAGAACTTTATATAGCAAGCGTTTGAAGGTTACAATAAAGTGACACGTCCTATTTCTAAGGGTAAACTAGTCCTGTATGTTCCGTACTCAGTCTTTATGCATCCATGCTGCTAGTCTATTTATAGTTTTTAGATTGCTAAGGGTGTTGAAGTGCGTTTTGTAGGTGCTGTAGTAGATTAGTTGTTGATTCGTTTTAGGAGTAAATAGTTTATTAATATAATCAGTAGAGTGAAACAGTCTGTATAGAGAGCGTTTGAAGCTTGTAACCGAAGAGCAAGTTCTGACATCTAGGGGCAGGCTATTCCATACTTTAGAATACATGACTGTGAAGAAGTTTTCATGGAGTGTTGACTTAAAAGAATGAGTTGTCACTGTGGAGGTTTGATTACGCAGATCGTAAGAACCTTCCTGTGAGAATTGTATGTCCCTGTTGCCTGAGAATGATATTTTGTGAAGGACATTAAACCAGAATATTAGGTTTATAATAAGTCGTCTTGTCTAAAGTGGGTCAAGTTTTAGTATCATGCACCGTGAGATGTAGTCTTTCTTACAATCCTAGCCAAGTAGTTTTGAGATAAAATATCGTTGGATACTTTCCATCCTTAGCTTATTACGTGTGCGAGTGGTGCTTATAAAAAAATGAACGGTATTCTAGTAGTGGTCTGACATATGTTTTGTACAGAATTAGCTTGGCTTCATTGTCGTGAAAGTTCCTGAGTATGTATCCTAAGAGCATCCTCGATTTTCTAGTCTGTGATGACACTTGCCCAGAGAATGTCAAGTCACTGGAGTACATCAAGCCTAGGTCAACGACACTTCGGAGTCTGGTTAAGTCAGCGGATTGAAGCGTTAATTTCAGGTCAGTTGAGGGTGCGCCAAAGCAGATCCAGCCACATCAGTTCAGGTTAAATTTTATATTACATAATGACGACCAAGCACTCATTCTATCTTATTCCTTCTGGATTAAATTCTCACAGTATCATAGTTCATCATATTGGAATGTATAAGTTACTTTTAGGTCATCTGCGAAGATGAATGTTTTCCTGTGTGAGAAGCAAGCGCATGTGTCACTGATGTATAATGCAAATAGGAGGAGTCTAATGACACTACCTTGTACTACACCAGAAGTGATAGGGCTAGGTTTGGAGGTTACAGACCCGAGTTTAACTATTTGGGACCTATTGTTAAGGAATGATTTAAGCCATCCTAATAACGGGTCACGTATTCCTAAGAAGTTCAGCTTATGTATTAGCGACAAATGGTCAACACGATCAAGTGGCTTAGAAATTTCAAAGTAGACGAAAAGTACTAGTTGCCGTCCGTCACGACTGCTGGTTACAAAATTGAAGAAGTCTAAGTGACATGTTAAACATGATCTGGATTTCAGGAATCCATGTTGGTTCGGACTTATAATGTTGCGGCTAAGCGTATGTTTGATTAAGTTATCTTTAACTAGTCTCTCCATAATTCTAGATGCTGTATGTGCGGTATTGATCGGCCGGTAGTTACTGACTTCAGTTTTCGAGCCAGAATTGTGTTTGGGCATGATGAATGTTGTCTTCCATATGTCATGGTAAGTTTGAGTTTCTAGGGACATTGTGAATATTTTAAGCAGCAGTAGGGGAATGTCAGGGTCACCATATTTATAGAAGTAGGATGATATACCGTCGGTACCGAAACCTTTTGAACTTTTGAGGGTTCTTATAGTTTGGTTAATATTGGCGTAGGTGAATTCAACAGTGCTAATTTCGTTTGGTGTGAGTGGAGATGGAGTTTGTGCTATATTAGTAATAGGGTGTATATCGAGCAGCTGGACTGAGGGCTTAATGTAGTTACCTGCAAACGTTTTGTTGAATAGTTCACATATGTCTGCAGAGTTAGTGCATAGCCTGCCTTTGTCTATGAGGAGAGAAATGCTGTGATTTTTGCGATTCATTCGCTTCCTTAAGATTTCTGTGAGTGCATACACTCTAGCAGGACTGGCTACCGCGATGCGTTCCTCGTTTCTCATACGGAAGTCTCGAGCTTGTGAGATGGAGCTAAGGGTGTTAAGTATTAGACCTAGAGTGCTAAAGTCATGGTGTTTGAAGTAACTTGTTGAGAGTCTCTTCAGTTTCGTACGATCCTTTGGTTTTATGAATGATTTTCTGTGTGGATAAACCTTTAGTGTTTGGAATGGAATGACAGCATCTAAGCATGTGTTAGTGTTATGGTAGTAGATGGTTAGGGCTCTCGAGAGGTCATCAGTGGTGAAGTATTCATCCCATTCGGAGGATCTTAGCATTGATTCTACCAAGGCCCAGTTTGCCTTACTATAGTTCCTATATATTACTTGTTGTGAATTGGAGGTATGAGCTGCATTGCTACTCAGTGGAAGTGGCAGTGCACACATCACTGTTTTGTGGTCGCTCCCTGAAAACTCGGAACCTACTAGGGTTGAAAGGGGACTTATATTGTGGCAGAAGATTAAGTCTAGTGCGTTATTACCTCTTGTGGGAGTAGTGACAGTTTGTTTCCAGCCAAGTATATCCAGTGTGCCTAAGAACTTATCAAATTTAGTTGGGCCTGTGGGTATATCCCAGTTGATTTCAGGTAAGTTAAAGTCCCCACATAGGATCTTATGGTCGTATTGTAAGTCGGATAATTGCTCCAGAATATTAATAAGTTGGGTCTCGTAATTACTAAAGGTGCCAGGTGCTCTGTAGATGCATCCAATTAATGCTGTTACGTTATTTAAGTGTACATTAACCCATAGAGTCTCAGGCATGTTAAGTGTACCACTTTCTAGCTGTGATACAGTAAGTGCATTCAGAAAGTACATGAGACAACCCCCTCCCTTACCACCTTCCCTGTCACACCGAAAGTGTGTGTAGTTATCTAGGCTTATCTCTTCATCCAGTATGTTCGAATGACACCAAGATTCAGTGATGACAATTACAGGGGGTTTGTATATTACTGTGAGTGCTCTGAGCATCGGCAATTTATTTAGAACGGATCTAGCATTTATGAGGATTAGGTAAAGATGAGAGTTGAAGTAGCATTTGAAGTATTTAAGTCCGTTAGTCAGCCCCGAATATGGTTCAGCACCCAGTAGTTCTGCTTGACGTGACGACCCTATGTTAAGGGGAGTTTCAGCATCATGCTCACCTGTGTCTATCGAGTTGGTGTGTGCTGTTTTCGGCGAAGAATTTTTAGTTGTAGTACTAGATTTGCCCCGAACCTTTCTCAACCCCTCATTATCCGGTGTATTGAAGACTATCACCCTTAGTTAAATATCTAGTCTTTTGATTACTTCCGTTGTGATGAAATTTATCAGGATGTTTACCTCGGTTACTGATTCTGCGTCTAGTTCGTCAGGGTTTATGGTTCTGATCAGGATGCTCAGAGGTGTAATTTCACAGATCTGTTATTTTATGTCACTAATCTGTGTTGATAGTTCGGGTATGCTGGCCAAATTTTCTGAACATCCTGCATTCATAGCCTTACTACACCTTATATCCCGCATCTCAGTCTTTAGCTCCTCTACAGACATCTTCAGTCGTTCTATTTCTGAAGCAAGTGTTGAAGCTGGACTTCCTATTTGAAGTTTCGTGACATGTACATAAGGTGAAGTGAAGAGGTCTATATCAGAACCAGGTACTGAGTTTGTAAAAGCGATGTCACTACTAGTTGTCAGCATATTTTCGCTGTCAGTTCCAGCCACAATAGATGGTAGTCATACGACAGCTCAACGCTTGAGGCGTATTGACGAGCTGTGTGTCTCACTTCCATGTTTTGTGGGAGTTGTGCTGCTGGTTGTTGCGAGCAAATACGTGCTACCAGTCATCAGGTAAACAGGCGACTGAGCTCGTGACTTTATTATAAGCTTAGCCATTACTCGCTAGTTCAAGATATATTGGTTACAGTTATGGAACTGGAGAAAGACTTGTGCGAGATTCACAGCCGAAATAGAAATATCCACCAATCCAGCTGAAATGTAATGCGAACGTTGAAGGTACCAGGGATGTCTTGTGTTTGAGATGACGAGGAGGAATTCATCGATGAACGCTTTGGCTAATGGCAGTTAACGCAGCAAGTCACACATAAATCCCCAAAAAGTTCATGCAGCATTCCGCAGACCAAATAACATCCGCACAATCTCAAATAGTCCAAATGAGGTGGTTATGGCCGATATACGTCTACTCAGCCACCGGAATATTGCTATGGGCGTAAACAGTCAGTTTTAGTAAATATTTTGGCACCCAGAAGATTATTAATAAAGTACTGGGTATCTGTCCGGGACATTTCGCTTATTTTGGACACTGTAATCACTACAAGGGCGCCAATCAGTTCAATTTTTCTTAGATAGCGTGTGTTACGGTGAGGCTCTTTGGCTGTTGGAGGGCCGAATAATCACCAGGAATAATCGAATTCAGCTTCCTCTATTTTGTGTTCGCCCGGGGCCAACCCTCTCGTCCTAGCAAATACTGGGAAGTACATGGGAAGTCATAGATCGCGGTACGTGCAACGTTTGCGCTACATTTTTACGTGATTCGTCATATAAAATTTATCTTGTTGTAGTACTTGCACAAGTACTATACTACTTCCATACTTGTAACCACTAACTCCCATTTCTAATAGTTATGGTTAATCAAAGTAAAAAGCAACGAACCCAATCCCCTGTAAAACTGGTGTCTAATTTAACGTCCTTGATTGCTACATCAAGCAACACACCCCATACAAACGGCTATAGTGAGTCACATAACTCACTTGTATGCCGTAAGCGTCGAGCTGAAACTGAGGATAAAACTGTACTGACAGCCAGTATTAGCACTACTCCTAAAAATTCGGTACCCTCTGCTCATACAGAACTCCTCCCTTCACCTTATGTGCTTATGGAGAAACTCCAGCCATCAAGCTCTTTTTCAGTACTATCTTCAGAAATAGAACTTCTAAAGTTGTCTATAGGAGAACTTAAGGCTGAGTTAAGGGAAATAAAAAACAGTAAGTCAGTAAATGCTGGAAACATCGAAACCAATACCGAGATATCCAAATTATCAGATCAGATCAGCGATATCAGATCGCAGGTCTGTGAACTGACACCTCTAACTATCCTCATGAAAACTGTAAACCTTAACAAGCTTGACACAGAATCGGTAACTAAGGTAGATAACCTCATTAACTTTGTTACCACAGAAGTAACAAAACGACTCGACGCAAAACTGAGTGCTATTGTCTACAACGTTCCGGACAATGAGGCACTAAAAAAGGTACAGCGCATCTTACTTAGTGAAGCGAAAATGCCTAACTCCAAGACTAAGTGCTATAGGCTGAAGAAGAGTCAACATGAAAAGTGTTGTCCTATTCGTTTTCAGTTCGAAACACCGGCAGAGACCAGAAAATTCATCCACTCCCAACACACCCTATCGCAAGCCAGAAACTACAAACATATAAAGGTCGGGGTGGACAAAACAGTCATAGAAAGGCGCGCATACAACTATCTCGCTAAGACTAATTGTGAAATAGGTAATAGGACATTGCAAGCAGCCATTATTCCCAACCCTGTGAAAGATACAGTAGACCCCACCGCATCACCCCTCTCAAAACACACAGAATTATCCCATCAGAGTGCAACACCAGCCGAAAGGCCACTAGACTGTAACCAAATAAATAACAAAACCATACCACCTATCACCGCAGAATCTAAAATGCCATTAAATAACCCCAGAAAAAAAGTCAAAACCCCCCGAAATTCGACTTTGTCCTCTCCTAGCCATAACTCCATTGCTAAAGATAAGGAAAATATGCCCCTAAATCATACCAACAAAAACAGTGGCAGCTTAAATAAGCCCACACTCCCCACGGTCAATAGTATTAGCACCCACAACGTGCTAAATCGCACCATGGCACACACTGATATCCAATGTCACAACAATGTCACCCTCAATAGTACAAGTGGTAATAGTCAGAACTCGGCTACCAACAACTCAGGGTCTTCAGAGTATGGCACACAAACAAATTTTGACCGGATATATGGTACAAGTCTGCTGGGAACTAACCCACAATGCAGTACACACGAAACCCACACAAGGACACAACTAGCATCAAACAATAGGTGGAATAATAAGCCATGGTCATCACAAGGATCCAATCATTTTTTATCCCCCGCGTCCCTGTCAGCGTTGAAAAAACAGCTGGTAGGGATGTTAACACTCCTAAACCACTAGAGCTGGCTCCCTCCTTGCATGAAAACAGGAACGGTCTAGTGCACCCGTATCCATTAGGCACACTTGACACTTGCACAAGTATAGGCCAAATAAAGAACCCTACCCACTTCTGTAACCTAACTAAAAATAAAAATTCCTTGGTCTATAGCAAATCCAGTACTCCAACTCCTAATTCTTCACCGAAAACAGCACACACCAACTCGATAGACATAGGTGAGCATGATGCTGAAACTCCTCTTAACATAGGATCGTCATGTCAAGCAGAACTACTGGGTGCTGAACCATATTCGGGGCTGACTAACGAACTTAAATACTTCAAATGCTACTTCAACTCTCATCTTTACCTAATCCTCATAAATGCTAGATCTGTTCTAAATAAATTGCCGATGCTCAGAGCACTCACAGTAATATACAAACCCCCTGTAATTGTCATCACTGAATCTTGGTGTCATTCGAACATACTGGATGAAGAAATAAGCTTAGATAACTACACACACTTTCGGTGTGACAGGGAAGGTGGTAAGGGAGGGGGTTGTCTCATGTACTTTCTGAATGCACTTACTGTATCACAGCTAGAAAGTAGTACACTTAACATGCCTGAGACTCTATGGGTTAATGTACACTTAAATAACGTAACAGCATTAATTGGATGCACCTACAGAGCACCTGGCACCTTTAGTAATTACGAGACCCAACTTATTAATACTCTGGAGCAATTATCCGACTTACAATACGACCATAAGATCCTATGTGGGGACTTTAACTTACCTGAAATCAACTGGGATATACCCACAGGCCCAACTAAATTTGATAAGTTCTTAGGCACACTGGATATACTTGGCTGGAAACAAACTGTCACTACTCCCACAAGAGGTAATAACGTACTAGACTTAATCTTCTGCCACAATATAAGCCCCCTTTCAACGCTAGTAGGTTCTGAGTTTCCAGGGAGCGACCACAAAACAGTGATGTGTGCACTGCCACTTCCGCTGAGTAGCAATGCATCTCATACCTCCACTTCACAACAAGTAATATATAGGAACTATAGTAAGGCAAACTGGGCCTTGGTAGAATCAATGCTAAGATCCTCCGAATGGGATGAATACTTCACTACTGATGACCTCTCGAGAGCCCTAACCATCTTCTACCATAACACTAACACATGCTTAGATGCTGTCATTCCACTCCAAACACTAAAGGTTTCCCCACACAGAAAGTCATTCATAAAACCAAAGGATCGTACGAAACTGAAGAGACTCTCAACAAGTTACTTCAAACACCACGACTTTGGCACTCTAGGTCTAATACTTAACACCCTTAGCTCCATCTCACAAGCTCGAGATTTCCGTATGAGAAACGAGGAACGCATCGCAGTAGCCAGTCCTGCTAGAGTGTATGCACTCACAGAAATCTTAAGGAAGCGAATGAATCGCAAAAATCACAGCATTTCTCTCCTCATAGACAAAGGCAGGCTATGCACTAACTCTGCAGACATATGTGAACTATTCAACAAAACGTTTGCAGGTAACTACATTAAGCCCTCAGTCCAGCTACTCGATATACACCCTATTACTAATATGGCACAAACTCCATCTCCACTCACACCAAACCAAATTAGCACTGTTGAATTCACTTACGCCAATATTAACCAAACTATAAGAACCCTCAAAAGTTCAAAAGGTTTCGGTACCGACGGTATATCATCTTACTTCTATAAATATGGTGGCCCTGACATTCCCCTACTGCTGCTTAAAATATTCACAATGTCCCTAGAAACTCAAACTTACCCTGACATATGGAAGACAACATTCATTATGCCTAAACACAATTCTGGCTCGAAAACTGAAGTCAGTAACTACCGGCCGATCAATACCGCACATACAGCATCTAGAATTATGGAGAGACTAGTTAAAGATAACTTAATCAAACATACGCTTAGCCGCAACATTATAAGTCCGAACCAACATGGATTCCTGAAATCCAGATCATGTTTAACATGTCACTTAGACTTCTTCAATTTTGTAACCAGCAGTCGTGACGGACGGCAACTAGTACTTTTCGTCTACTTTGAAATTTCTAAGCCACTTGATCGTGTTGACCATTTGCCGCTAATACATAAGCTGAACTTCTTAGGAATACGTGACCCATTATTAGGATGGCTTAAATCATTCCTTAACAATAGGTCCCAAATAGTTAAACTCGGGTCTGCAACCTCCAAACCTAGCCCTATCACTTCTGGTGTAGTACAAGGTAGTGTCATTAGACTCCTCCTATTTGCATTATACATCAGTGACACATGCGCTTGCTTCTCACACAGGAAAACATTCATCTTCGCAGATGACCTAAAAGTAACTTATACATTCCAATATGATGAACTATGATACTGTGAGAATTTAATCCAGAAGGAATAAGATAGAATGAGTGCTTGGTCGTCATTATGTAATATAAAATTTAACCTGAACTGATGTGGCTGGATCTGCTTTGGCGCACCCTCAACTGACCTGAAATTAACGCTTCAATCCGCTGACTTAACCAGACTCCGAAGTGTCGTTGACCTAGGCTTGATGTACTCCAGTGACTTGACATTCTCTGGGCAAGTGTCATCACAGACTAGAAAATCGAGGATGCTCTTAGGATACATACTCAGGAACTTTCACGACAATGAAGCCAAGCTAATTCTGTACAAAACATATGTCAGACCACTACTAGAATACCGTTCATTTTTTATAAGCACCACTCGCACACGTAATAAGCTAAGGATGGAAAGTATCCAACGATATTTTATCTCAAAACTACTTGGCTAGGATTGTAAGAAAGACTACATCTCACGGTGCATGATACTAAAACTTGACCCACTTTAGACAAGACGACTTATTATAAACCTAATATTCTGGTTTAATGTCCTTCACAAAATATCATTCTCAGGCAACAGGGACATACAATTCTCACAGGAAGGTTCTTACGATCTGCGTAATCAAACCTCCACAGTGACAACTCATTCTTTTAAGTCAACACTCCATGAAAACTTCTTCACAGTCATGTATTCTAAAGTATGGAATAGCCTGCCCCTAGATGTCAGAACTTGCTCTTCGGTTACAAGCTTCAAACGCTCTCTATACAGACTGTTTCACTCTACTGATTATATTAATAAACTATTTACTCCTAAAACGAATCAACAACTAATCTACTACAGCACCTACAAAACGCACTTCAACACCCTTAGCAATCTAAAAACTATAAATAGACTAGCAGCATGGATGCATAAAGACTGAGTACGGAACATACAGGACTAGTTTACCCTTAGAAATAGGACGTGTCACTTTATTGTAACCTTCAAACGCTTGCTATATAAAGTTCTACCCCAAAGACTATCCCTACCAGAACCCATTACTTATTTCTAAAACGCATCAGTCATTAGAACACTAAAACGCACAGACTCATTAATACCCATCATGACACTAAATAAACTCTAAGACTTCGCATAAATGCGTGAAAAGACAAATAAAATAAAGGGAAATTTTTACTAATGTATAATATACAATTGACATAAACATTTATGTATACACATTAATATCCTTTTCATGTTCACATACTTTCTGATTTTGGTACTCTACTACTCCTATTCACCTTCTGGTCGAGGTCAAACAGCCCTGCATCTAAAGTGAAATGAGGATTTATTCCAAACCATCTATCTCATAACCACTCAAATTCCATTAACGATCCAATTCTACCATTTGAAGACGCTGGCGGACATGCTGTAAATGAGTATTCATGATCTGAAATGAAGAAGCAACTGGTTTTCAAACAGTTTTGAACATTACGAATGCAGTCTGCCATGCAGACACAAATGGAGCAAATGGAGAATTCTGGAATCGACCTCGGTACCATTTGATGCAGTAAAACAACTCCACATGACCTCATCTACTTTTCGCATCCACGATCAAATTTCTTTCCTGTTATAAAACTACGATATGACTGCTGAAAAATGGAATAAATATATCACTGATCTCAACATAATACACCAATAAACTTTAAGCCAAGTGTGCTGTTCACAACAAAGTTATGTATGAGAATTGACTTCAAGCTTTTTTTCGCAGATATCCGTATTACATTCATCTGACGTCTGGGTTTTTTTAATGCGAAGACAATATTTCTATATCTCTTTATGTGCTACACAAACAGACTTTATAGCAGACTGTTCCGACTGACTCTCATGTCAGAGGGAACAACCGAACTGTAAATTCATCATACATCAAATTTTGTGTAATTTATATAATAACTTATCCATTCCTGTACAATTGGTATGTTCCTGCATAAACAGGAAGAAATATATTATTATTATGTGTCCTTGTGATATCAGTAATTTTCAGACTAGCCCTGGGAGTTTGAGCGTTGGTCTCCGTCAGAGTCGGGAATCCCAACAGTAATTTCTAGGATCTTCCGGTTGACACCGGTTGAGTTTGCACCAGATCGAAGGAATGATTCTCTCTTGCTTTGTCTTCTGTACACCAGAAGTTTTCTCTCATTGCTAAACGTATCTTTCGACATTTCAATAATAGTAGTTTATTTTTCGTATAAATTGGTGTTAACGGGAAATGCACGCCATTTTTACAGGCACAATCAGCTATCTGAAGCCTGGGTTTTTTGTTAATGCGAAAACAATATTTTTATATCTCTATATGTGTTATACAAACAGACTTTATAGCAGACCGTTTCGACTGACTCTAATGTCAGGAAGAAAGGCCAAATTGTACATACATCAAAATATGTGTAATGTATATAATAACTTATCCATACCTGTACAATTAGTATGTTCCTGCATAAAAACGAATAAACATATCTCTATATCTCCCAACCTTATAAATTACATTCCTGAAGTATCATAAATGACGTTTTTGATGAAAATATAGCTTTGTTCAGACACTAGTGTTGTTGTGCTCTTAATCAAAGCAACCGGACTTTAAGCAAGCAACAAATATGAACGAAGAGTAAGTTATAGCTTTAGTAAAAACCTGGGTAGTTGAGATAAATTAGAGTATAATATTGCGTGAATAAAAAGATTATCGTGAGATAGATAAGTGATGTTTCAACGAAAATTGGCTTCAAAGATCCGAAAGGTTGGAACCTTCAGAATATGCTGACGTGAATGAAGTCTCACGAATTTCTGTAGGGACAGCGGGGCAACATCACGACAATAAGCTGAACAGGCTTGCTGGTGGCAAGAGCAAACGCATTATTTATCAATTTAGATCTGTAAAACTCTTTGTTTTTCTTTTTTGTTAAGGATCTAGACCAATGTTTAATTATCGAGCTACCGAAAAATGCATGTTGCTGCCCTACAGATTGGAGCGACTCATACTTGTGACCACCACCATATCGGCTTATCAGCATGCGCCACCCATCCTTATTTTGATGTTAAGCTTTGAGATATTTTGGCAATAACTGTAGTTGCAACAATGCATTGCTTTCAGACCGCCCAGTCATAGAGTATGCTGTATATTAATAGCTTTCATGTTAAGCGCTTCCCATTGGGTCACCAGATACATCGATATCTGAAGACGTCCTTAGCAGTATCACCTTTATACATGCATACATGTATATAAGTATTTGTTACAAACGCCTAGGAAATTGGGTTTACTTTAAGAAGTATGAATTATAGGAGTAGCTAGTATTACAGCAACTTAGTCTATTTAGGAGAGTTACATCCGTAGTGGAACAATTAGTAATAAAATTATGTAGAATGATCCTGAAAAAACAGCTGGATTAGCAGAGCTTGTTATGCTATTTTTCATGACCGATTTTCATGCAGTACGCATCACACATTGCGAAGTAACCCTTCAACTTATCACCGCGAAGTTTTATGAAACTATACGTTTTGGAAAAGTGTGTGATAAAAGGTAGTTATGGACTTTGTAAAGACATTCTGACACAAGAAATAGCATTGTATTATTAGTTACATATAGGTAAAGCATTAAAAGATGTGGTTACTAATATAACTGTTTCTAGAGTTCCTTATACTAACACGAAATTGTGAAAACTACAGAGAACAGAAAGTCAGTAAATTAGTTGAATGTTCACTGCGTAAGCAGTAGAGTCGAGTTGCATGTAAATGACAACACTGAAGACTGGACTTGACTTCACTTACCATTTTGTCAACAAGTGTGGTCCTTTAGACGAACTGTAGTCAACATGTTGATGTGTCCTCCTAAGCTCCGTTTAGACCCATCGGTGTTTTCACAGTAGCTAATTTCGGATGGTAGTTGGATCCAAAGAGTGCAGTATTCAGTGGTGAAAGAGCTTGCCCTAACGGCTTTTCTGTGGGTAGCCACCTTGTCAGCGTAGTTAAAGATTGAACGATCAATTCATGGTTGTTCGCTCAAACCCAACTCCTCCATATTTTTCGTGGGTCATCAATCCATCAGTCATCGTCTCATCGTTTGCTGTTCGGTGGAAGGCAGAAAACTATCAGAAGTATTATCGTGATTTATTGTTATAACATTTGTTATTAGACCTTGTGTGTAATAACTTTATTGTTGGTTATATATTGGCGTAAGAATAAAGGATTATCGAGTGGCCAATCTGTGTTCTAGTTTTTCGCATTGGTTAATACAAATTGTTTCTGAGTCTTCCGGGGACAGCGTGAGGTTCAGTGTAGCAAGAGCTGGACATTGACAGTTTCTGATAGTTTCTGTTCGTCTTCCCTCGTGTCTGCCCGTCTTCTTTGCACAAGTGTTACCTGCAACTTTTCTGGGTTTTTTGGTCAAGTTCAGTGATGCTTACGTCAAAGAGGGGAAAAGCGTCTTGAAAGCAGACAGAAAAATAAGTAAGTGATGATAAGTTGCTTGTTAATTGTAATGATATGTATGATGTTCAGCATGATGAGTCTGTTGTTCATGGTTCGCCGTTTAGGGATAGTAAGGGTGTAAAGTTACCTAAATTCGAGCCTCGGTACCTTGATGGAAACCCAAACGAGAATCCGCAGTTTATCAAAAGGTTTGAGAACATGTTGAGTGGTTTTTTATTAAATGATGAAACGACGTTAATGTGTTTGATGAGGTACTACACTGGAGTTGCTTCAAGCGCTATACAGTGCTGTAAGTTCATGACCCCTAACGAAGGATACTCTGAGGCTATGAGTATACTGCGTCAAAGATTCGGAAGACTTTCCATGATTGCAAGGAACGAGGCTGTTAAAGGTAATGATAGTCAATTACATTTGGCGGTACGTTCGAAATTGGTGACATTTTTGCACGTGTTTGCTCTGAAATTTATTTACTGCTTATTGTCATATAATTCTTGAAATTATGGTCCAAATCTCTAAAAAACGTGTTCGTAGAAACACAATTGTTTTAGATAGTGGCTCAAATTCGGTTATAACTGCATTACCGCCTGGTAATACAGTATCAACTACTAGCTCTCAAAATGGTTTGAGTGCAGATCTCACTCCTGTGATACAGGTGAAAGATGTTCTGTTAGAGAACTCTGAGTTCTGTAAACTAAACCTCCTTTTGAAAGATATGCAGAGGCAAGTAAGTGAAATTCAGAAAAAATTAGATCAGTTTGATAGTATGTCACTGCCAATCTCAAATACCACGGAGAGCCGTTCTGATATTGGCCAGGTTAAGTGTTTACTGGATGTAACTCAAAATAAGCTTTTGAATTTAGACCCAATAGCCTGTCTTTTAGAAAGGCATCCTAAAATATCTCCAGACAACCTAAATAAAGCTGAAAATCTGATTGACTGCTTGGCTACGGAGGTGATGAAGCGTATAACCTCTTCTCACCAAGCTATAGTTTACAACGTCCCAGATTCTCTGCCCCTGAAAACTGTAAGACACAAAATCCTGATTTGTTGCGGCATGGCTAGTGTTCCATGTGAATGCAAACGACTTCGTAAAAAGTCTAACCAGGCTAATTGCCCAATCATTTTTAAATTCAGTAATTCCCTTGATGCTAGTAAGTTTACTAAATGTCAGGATCACTTAAGACTGAATAGCAGTTATAAGTCTATAACCGTAGCTCAGGATAAAACACCGTGTCAGCGCAGAATAATGCGTAGTAATAACCTGGTCACCTCCTCTAGCTTTGATTTACCAAAAAAGGATCGTGCACAGCAACAGACACCTAGTGCTGAAACTAGCATTCAGCAAACTACACAACAACCACACCTGCCAATGGAACTAGGAACTGATTTAGATACCAGTACCCCTGTAAATAAAGCCTCATCGAAAGATGTTAAAATGACTAGAACTTCTGCAAGTTGTTCTAAGAAATTTCCCCCCAAACGTAGTAACCTCACCACGATGAACAAATTTCGCAGGGTTGAGACTAATGATGGGGAAGAATACTTTGTATTCAATAAGCCTGCTGAGAGTAAGAATGCCAACAAACCATCACTTGTTACGAAAAACTCCTCTCGAAACATAAGTATATCTGGAGGTGTTCCGCATGCTCCACCTTATAGAAAGTCAGGCTCCAAGACTCCTAAAGTCTTGCAGCCAAAGCACCTTCCTTCACAATTCCCTTTAAGTTATAAAAACAACCCGAAGGTGTATACCGGTATGACGAATAGCAGTTGGATGGGTAGACCTTTGATGCTATGCCTTTTAACCGTCAACCTAGGCCCAACCTGTACTACCCTTATATCCAGGAACACATGGTAAATTTTCCAGGTGTCCCGAATCACTGGTACGACCCATGGCACCTAGGACCACCTCATTGCACACCAACCCGATGTACAGACACCCAGTCCGACCTCCTTTTCATTCATAAATTCTTGCGGTGCTGACGCACAAATAGATTTAGGTTATGGTGACATTTTAAGCCAGTTTGTAGTATCCCGTGACTTATTCACGATATTGCTAATTAATGCACGTTCCTTAATCAATAAGATATCTGAACTAAGGACATTATTATTAGTCGCCAAGCCTACTGTAGCTCTGATTACTGAGTCATGGTGCTCATCCTCTGTACTTGATGTGCATATAGGTATCGATGATTACACTGTACACCGTGCAAACAGAGATTGCAAGCGTGGTGGAGGATGTCTCATATATATACATAGCTCATTTGTAGTCAGTAAGGTGGAAGATGAAACAATGAATAATGTACCTGACTCACTCTGGGTTGTCTTACATGGAGATAAGTACAAACTTCTCATAGGCTGTGTTTATCGAGCACCAAGCTCAACAAAAGAAACTGATGCGTTATTAGCTAAATCGTTTGCACACGCATCCTCGTTTAGTGCTAATTACAAAATAATTGCAGGGGACTTCAATCTTCCAGAAGTCAATTGGCTAACTAGTTCCGGCCCCCAACGCTTCGACGAATTACTTGCCACTATAGACTGTTATGGATGGCAACAACACGTCCAGACACCTACTCGTGGTGACAACATGTTGGACCTTGTTTTTTGTCATGACACAATCCCAGTATCCACGTATGTTGGTAATAGATTTTCCAGTAGTGACCATAGAATGGTACTCTGCTCTCTGCCTTTCTCACCACTAAATACAGGAAACAAACAAGACTCAGGAAGCACAATATGTCGTAGTTACAAATATACAGACTGGGGATTAGTCCAAGAACTTATTCGACTCTGTCAATGGGATGACTATTTTACCACTGACTCCCTGGAGGCCTTAGTAACCCTGTTTTACAGGAATGTTACCCTTTGTCTAGATACAGTTGCTCCAAAGAAAATAGTGAAATTAAGTAGACACCGAACTGAATATATTCCAAGGGCACACCGTAATAAGTTAAGGAAGCTGAAGAAACAGTACTATTCCACTAAGGACATATCACTATTGCTCTCAATCCACGAGTCTCTTGAATCTATCAAGCGCCTACGCTCTCAAAAGGACCTCGACGAAGAGTTAACGGCACTTGAAAGTACCTCCAAAGTTTATAACTTAACGGCACTTCTTAAAAAACGAATGCAGTCGGCGAGGGAAATCCCATACTTACTTCACGACAAAGTAATCTACAATGAACCTGCCACTATCTGTGAACTTTCAGTGATTGGTTTGCAAACTTTAGTTTAGAAACACATATGCCTGGTGAAACCGCCCCCTTACTATCTCTTCCCTTGAAAGCATTGTGTTCACTAATCAGTTAATAGTACAAGCAATTAAAAGCCTTAAACCTTCCACTAGTACGGGACCGGATGGCCTCGCTTCGATAATTTTCAAAAACAGTGGGTGTGATATACCCTGTTACTTCTTAAATTCTTCTCAATATCTATGGACACTGGCACTTACCCTAGTGAGTGGAAAACTAGCTTCATAATTCCACATTACAAATCTGGTGATAGGGCAAACGTCCGCAATTACAGACCCATAAATATAACCCCAGTTATCTCACGAATCATGGAGAAAGTTGTAAAAGATCAATTGTCAGACTACCTAATTAGGGAAGATCTTGTTACAAGGTCTCAACACGGATTTCTCAAAAATAGATCCTGCGTTACTTGCCACTTCGACTTTTTCAACTGCATCACTAGTAGTCGCGAAGCACGTAAGCTAGTCGTTGTTCTCTACTTCGATATATCTAGGGCATTTGACATGGTATCTCACAGTATTCTCTTTGAGAAGCTGTACTCTTGTGGAATTCGCAACCCATTACTGAACTGGTTAAAATCATTTCTAAGCAACAGGGTACAAATAACCAAAGTTGGATCTGTATTGTCTCATCCTAGGCAGATCTCAAGTGGGGTCGTGCAAGGTAGTGTCCTAGGTCCACTTTTATTCACAGTCTACATTAACAGCATTTGCAAGTGCTTCACCTTAGGCAAACCATTCCTATATGCTGACGACCTCAAAGTCGTCTACTCCTGCTACACTCATGAATTAAGCGATATGGTTACTAAAATACATCTTGAACTAAGTAGCCTTGCAACGTGGTGTGCTGAATCCTGTCTAAATTTTAACATTGACAAATGCGGCTGGATTTGTATCGGCAACAGTAACCTTGATCTAACTCTTGAAATAAATGGGCGAAAACTAGCTAAGCTCAACTCAGTCGTAGATCTCGGTATTAGATACTCTAGTAACCTAACGTTCGCTGAACAGACTGATTATGCCAGACGTAAAACGCGAAGGCTGATAGGATGCATAACACGCAATTTCTTTTGTTGTGAAACTAGGGTTTTATTATACAAAGTATGTGTCCGACCTATCTTAGAATACTGCCCGTTTATTCTTAGCGGACTCAGACAAAATGACAAGCTTAAATTAGAGGGAGTGCAACGGCAGTTTACCTCAAGAACTCTTGGTTTAGAAAGTGGTCTGGAATACCATGAGCGATGCGAAGACTAAGATTAGAACCCCTCTGGAAAAGACGCCTTAAGCTAAACCTTATCTTTTACTATAAGCTAACTAATCTTCTCTTGCATTCCTCCGAGCCAATAACTAAACCTACCGCTGTCATCAGTTACAATCTTAGAAATCATCACAACCTAGCTGCTATGGAGCACTGTCAGACTTACGTGCGGTACAACTTCTTCTTAAATAAGTTTTCAGTCATTTGGAATAGACTACCAGCTAATGTGCGCGATGCAAACACACTTCCAGTGTTCATCTCCTCAGTCACCAGACTGCTCAAAGATGACAATGCACTTTTGCGCCTGACTCTTACACCTTCTTTTTCACCCTACATAGATATTTTAAGTTCTTTAAACGTGTAGTTACAACAAACTACAATTATAAATTTTAATATTATTGGAACTAGATGATAAACATTTCTACACAGGACAGTAATATTAGTTCACACATAATATAAAAGTTAGCATAACGGGACTAGTTAGTTTGTGAACAAAAATAACCACAGTTACTAAACAGAATATATATGTATATATTTATTAATCACTCCTTAAGGACTCCCGTTGCTTTCTTTTGCGTTGCTGTTGTTTGTCTTTTTTTTCTCTCACCATTTCAGCTTCCATTTGACTTTTTGAATGAGAATGAATAATGTGGATATTTGACCATTTACAATGACAAATGATCTGCAAACATTATTGGTCCCGTATCTTTCAGTTGCCTGGTTAATAACGAATTAACTTTCTCCACGACGCAACCTGGATTACATTTGTGGAATATACTCTTATACCAATGGAAAAGTATCAATTTGTAATACAACGTCACGATTGTAGCTTATAACATAACTGATCGTATCTGTAAAAATAGCTTCCTTATTACCCAATTTGGATATAAATCAAAAATGAGATTCGGATTTGTACACACCCAAGTTATATTGAGGAATTACTTCAAGCTTTATTTTTTCCCAAGTATTTTTAATCCATCCAAAACTTACTTGGGTTTTTTTGTTAATGCGAAGACAATATTCCTATATTTCATGATGTGCTCCATTGAATGACTGGTTATCATATTGTTCCCACAAACCAAAGACAAAAACGCCAGCAACCATGTAATTTAACCATAAACCAAATTTATGAAATTTAAATAATGCTTATCCATGCCTGTATATTTGGTGTGTCCTACACAGGTAGGAAAAAATGTGTATTTTATTAAAACATTATTATTAATTATGATTGCTAATCGTATATGTAATTTATCATATTGATGATGCCTGTAAACTGGCGTCTCTCATGTACAAAATGAGAATATATTATTATTATTAAGATGAATTCAAGGCACTCTCTAAGTTTTTGGATAATCTGATGACTTTTTCACGTATTGGTTTTTGTAGGGATTTTGTTTGATTGCATGGAGTATGACTCTGGTGACTCACAAGAATACTTTGATTTCGATGAATTGCATGAGTGATCTGAACTCAAATTCCGTCCTAGAGGTAATAGCAAGACGCCTACCTACTCGGCTGCAAAGGAAGCGGGTGAAGATGGGCTCTCGCATAGAGGATGAAGGTATTGAGCCAAAGTTTGATGACATTCTGAAACTGTTGAAAGATAGTGTCAATCAAGCTATGAGCAAGTTTGCCAGTATATTGCATTTCACCCCTAGAATAGAGCAGTCTGAGAGCAAAACGCAGTCATTTACGACGAAAGGGTCTCAGAGAAGTAGATACCGAGAAAGCTTTATGGTGTCTAGCAATCCATGTAAACTTATTGAGTGTAGCAGCTTTCGTGGGACATCGCCAACAGATAGGCTACAAGTTGCGAGACAAACACGGTTGTGTTTTACACGTTTGCAAGAAGTGCATACAAGGGCGAACTCTGAAGAAGTGACCAAGTTTAGTGATAAGGTAAATGTGAATTCAGTGTCATAAAGTTCTCACTACGAATTGTGTGGCTATAATGGTACGGTGAGGAAGCTTGTAGTTGCAACTGGTAAACCATTGTTGAATGGAGTGTCACAGACGACACCGCAGTTTGTGCAGGATAAGAGAGTTACAGTTTCAGAGTCCAGTTCTGACTCCACAAGTTTACAAGGTATTAGTATTCAGAATAAAGGTATAGAACCTGTAAGGATTTGTGAGGAAGAAACCAAATCATCTACTGTTGTCATTAAAGAGTTTGAAGACGATGTAGTCGATCATACAAGCGGCGGTAAAGTGGATATTTGTGGTAATGATCATGATAGTGCACTTTTGCCTTTGGTTGATCATGATGAGATGAACGGAATGCCTACTACTGCTGAGTTGAACAAACGTCCTGTACAACTTGAACGTGAAGTAGAATTAAAGGCAGATGCAGTTGTAGGAGGTATGGAAACTTGTGAGACCGTCAGTGTGAGTGATCAGCGCGTAGCCCACCTATCATCAGATGCTAATGCTAAACTGGAGCTAATAATAAAAGACAGCAGTAGTGGTAATCTTGCAGTTAGACAACCTTCTAAAGGTTCATCGACTGGTATCAGTCAGTCACCGTTGGTGTTGTCATCCACAATGAAAGGGACGTCCATGAACTCACGTGTCTTGCGTTGTGACTATGCTAGTATCGGTCCGTTTGATAGAGGAAAGTCAATGCTAAATTTAGTGAGGATAAGCCAAGTGTGTATGAGAGGGTAATTGTTAATCTGTTGGTTAATTATATTTGCGTTCGGACCTTTCTCCTCTTGGGCGTCAAACTGAGAAGGGTTGTAGGCGTACTGGTGTAAGTCCTGCAATTCTTCAAAGGAATTACATCGAGATATGATCGGCGAGGTTATTCGTACTGTCTGTATATACGTGTGGTGTGTCATATCATTTTGTGTTTGGATTCATTGTGTTTACTCGTTGTTTTCGAACCTTGTCGTATTGCATAATTTTGTTAAAATTTTGGTCGTGCTTACTTCCGAAGTTGTTTCTAGTCTTCCACATCCGTGAATGAATTGATTGATGTTAAAGACAGCAGATGGGTCGTATACGACGGGGAGGCTAGGCTAGTGCTGAGAATGACATGCGCAGGAATATAATGATTAGGTGTGGCCCCACACGCCGGGGAGCGAGAGTGTAGACGACTGAGGCTTGCATACGTTACCGTCACTAGAACTGAGGCAGAATGGGTGACAAGAGATCGCAGCGGTAATTGGTAGTGAATAGATAAGATGTGCGAAGAGTATCATGGGGTGCAGCTATGGTGTCAAGGGTATGCCTATAACTGGAAGGCGTAGGTCGTCGTGGATGAGTGAGATTGTGCTGTGGTGTGTTGGCCTTTCCGTTTGTTTTTCATTTCAGCTATGTCCGCGTGACCCAGGTCCTCGCAATGGCGTCCAAGTCAACGTGTATTGGCCGTGATGGAAAAAGGGAAGGACCCCTATTCTGCCGAGGAGTGCCAATGTAGTTGAAGATTGAACGATCAATTCATGGTTGTTCGCTCAAACCCAACTCCTCCATATTTTTCGTGGGTCACCAATCCATCAGTCATCGTCTCATCGTTCGCTGTTCAGAAGGAAGATTAAAAACTGTCAGAAGCAATATCGTGATTTATTGTTATAACATTTATTCTTAGACCTTGTGTGTAATAACTTTATTGTTGGTTACATGTTGGTGTAAGAATAAAGGATTCTTGAGTCGCCAACCAGTGTTTTGGTTTTCGCATTGGTTAACACAAAGCGTTTCTGAAAGTCTTCTGGGGACAGCGTGAGGTCCAGCGTAGCAAGAGCTGGACATTGACGGTTTATGAGAGTTGGCTGACGGATTCGGAAATGCGGGACTTGATCAAAGGCTTCCTAACGTCGAAAAATAATGTCCCTACTGAACGACCATTATCAGTGCATTGTGTAATGTAGTCAAAATAATCTAATTGGCATGTAGTTGTTGATATCAGCTAAAGGCACTTATTTATGAACGGGTAAAATACAAGACTTCTTCCAGGTAGTAGGATATGTCCCACCGCTTGGTGAAGTTGAGTATATTTTGAGTAGGTGTAAATTCATGTAATTACCACCGTTTTTCAGCAGAATGGAAGATAGACCATCTTGACCTGGAGTGTTACAAAGCTTGAGATTTGCCATAGCCTCATCTATCTCTTGTGTGGTGAAAAGTACCTCACTTTTATCTCTTTAACGTGGGAAATCCACGACCTGATCGTTCTCCAAGGTCTATAGTCTGGTGAAGTGCTCGCTAAACAGTTCAAATATCACCTCGGTATTGTCGTAAGCAATGACATGTGAGTATATTATTTTTGGATAGGCCTGCATTGCTTGTTGCACATATTCCTGGAGCGATAGCATCCAACCCTGCTTCATTGCAGCCACTGCGCCGTCCACTACAAGCTATTGCAACTGGTGCAAGAACTGTGACATTGACTCATCTCCCATGTACTCGGCTTAAAACAACCGTTGTATACTCCGGTTTTCTGGCATAGGGAAGTAACTTATCACTCAAGGTCTATATTTGTTCACTCAGTACGAAGGGATTATAAGGTCCTTTGCCTCGTTTCTAATCACATAAGGTAACTGAAAACACACATCCCTTAACCTGTTGTTTTCAAAAGTGGTACTGTGTAAGTCAAAGTAGTGATGAGTATCAGCAAAACAATCGGCGAATCCGAAAAACAAACAACAGCAAAACACATGTATATGTAGACCATGATCAACTATTATAGAAGCAGAGGGCGGATGTAAATGAGACACGCTCACCAATTTAGATACCGACTTTCGTATCAAAATAGTGGTTCAAATCATCGAATGACAGTTCGTAAAACTATTGAAGACCAAATATGTGTATGAAGTTTATTTTCGAGAGCACGACAGGGGGAAGGTCATGCGGGGAAAAACCTAGTCAAACAGACTGAAAGGTTTCGATTTTCTGTTGGATAAGGAAAGCATGATAAATTGTGAAGAAGGTATAGTTTCCGCTTGGTTAATCTTCTTATCCCCTCGAATCCCTCAATTAATTACTGCATCCGAGTGGCAACATGATACCATGTTGTTCAGGCCCTACGCAAGCAGTCCACTTTCTAACTACCAGCAATCTAGAGGCTTTTCCCTGTAGGGAGAGTGGTGACACACTCCCTCTCACTATGAATATGGAGAGGTGATAATCTGGAACTTAGAGTTTGGGTACCCGGACCATGGGTAGACACTATCATGGTTGCTCTACTTCCACTGAATCGTGGACGCCACTCCTCCACTTGTGTTCCCATACAGATGGTGGTCGTTCTGACTTCCCGTGCAATATGGTCGAGATGGACAGTTTTATAAATGACACTCATTGATACACCACGCCGTGTTCACTTCCAGTTATTAGAAAATGCAGTCCGAAACCAACAGTACACCAGCGAAAAGTTAAAAGTTACCCTACCTCAGCGAAATGGTTTCAACCGCAATCCACTCACAGGTCACCTAGAAGGTTCGAGTCTAGCCATCCATAAAACACCACAATTCGGGATAATCGACTATCATCTACGGGCTTACACTCGATTTCCGCGACCAATCGCCTGAGATGAGTAAGATCCTCGGATATACTTCGTCCCTCCTCAATGTCTACACACTATCTGCAGTAATAATAATTTGACGTATTTTCTATTCGCTGCTATGCTCCTATAATGTCCAAGATTTGGGCCAAACAGACATACTAGGGCAGATCCTTAGGTTACGAATTAAGTAAAAGACAACTCCCAAACGCCGTCGAGAAATGCAGACAGAAGAATTTATTCTTATCAACTATCAGATCGGACCAGAATTCCAGATATCACGCAGTCATTAGGATGCTGATTCACCCAGACATTTCTTCTCTTCGGGATTAACCATTCACTTAAATATTACCACAAAGTTCTAAAGGTCTCCACCAGAAACTCGATTTGCCACCTAAATCGTGAAACGAAGAAAGCCCTACGGGTGAGTACATGGTTTCAATGACTTGTTGTGTGATTCATGTCAAAGTTTGACCTCCAGTTTGCAATAGGTCAGATGGGCTTTCATGGGTCTAAAACTCTTGAAACGGAAGGCCGGTAGAAATCACCAAGATATTTCGAACCTTAAGTGAAACATATCTGGATTCCTCTTGACACCGTGATTTGCAATTTTGTGGGAAGGCAGTTAGTCAACCTGCTTGCAATGATCCGAGCTCGCTTCCGGTTGGCTTCAGCCAGAAATAACTCTCACTACTGTTGTGTGACCGCCTGCCCTGCAAGATCTGGGCACTTGCCGCAATACCCGCTGACTGTTTAATCTGTCACAAATAACCTAAGGGCCAGACCGCTCTTGACACCGCCAAAAACAGCAAAAGGAAAATACAACACCTACGGCTGCTGGAAGATGCATTTGTTGGCAATGATTTTAAGGGAGTGCAGAAGTGTGTAACGACACCACAGAGAAACTGTCGAGCTCTTATTCCTTAAAAATTATACTAATCACCATCTGTTTCAGTCTACACGGATAAACAAATAGACCATTGGTGGTGAAACGACTGGAGTTCAATTGAGTCGAATAACTTCTTTCATCCCTTATAGTTGAGGATTGTTGAAGACGTGTCAGCTGTTTTTAAGGGAATACCATATTGTTTCAGAAGGAAACAAATTATTCCCCTCCACCATTGACTATCCTTCCATGTGAAGCACTCTTAATGGCTTGAGGAAGACTCTGGGTAAACACATGGCTATTATAAGCCATAGGGATGGATGAGAGTTTGTAAGTCTTGCTCCTGAATGCACCAAAATCGGTAACTAATTCCACTCATAATTCTCTTTGTTAGCAAGAGAGAAATCATTGATTCGCTAAGGTCATGGATCTTATTAACTCAAAACTGTCATGTGTGCTGACGTTCACATTTTCCATAGTACGGTCAATTCACGAAGAAGGAGATTATGATGTTTCGATATATGGGCGGCGAAAGTGTATGAAGCAGGGTGGGTGGGAGAGTTACATTTTATTATATTACAAAAAGATACACACCAGCTGCCTTTTCCTGTGTCAAAAAGTGAATTACTTACATCTGGTCTACAAGCACCGCAGATATACATAATTTCGCCCATTAAAACTTTGTAAAGTGGAATATATGTGCTTTAGTACGCGGGCACTCAAACTTCGAACTTCATGGTTCACATTTCGGCGCTGCACACGATTGTCACGCCGTTGTGGACAAGGTGTCTGTATTTAAGGTCAGTCCATGGAGTTTTGACTGCGGGTCTGACAATATAGTATTCGCTAGTTTCTTACATGACATTATATGTCTATCCACAATAGTGTTAACCAGTTGGTTTAACGATATCCCACTTGAACTACTAACGGCTTTTAAGTGCCCTTCTCAGCAAGGCAAAATCTTAGGTAGTCCAGGAAAGATTAATGGGGAGCAGTATAGAAGGATGGATAGAATACAAGAATTGACAAACTGAGAAAGCAAAGACTGCTTTATACCAGACTGCCCTAACTTCCTAACGTCGATTGTTAGGCGAAACATCTTTCCAGTAACTAGCATGATGTAGGAGGACCAGGAAAAATCGGAGAAAATACTCAGTCCAAGGTACTTGAAATCAGATGTAATTTCAACCTCTATGCCGTCAATGACAGTGGGGCCATGTGAACTAGCTACTTGTTGTAGGTCATGTTTCCGGCTGAGAGTGAAATTGACTACCTGGCATTTAGACGGATTTAGCTTAAGACCGTTTGAAGAGGACCACTAATAATAATTTGCTTTGTTGCAAAACAGTACTTGTGGTACAGAATGGAATTCTCAGCATCCAGTTAGTACATTATCAATAAATAAAATTCAACATAGATTAAGGTAATCTCAGTTCATTATGACAACAACATATTGGCATGTCGGTAGCAAAGCCAAAATTGAACAGAATGTTTGAAGGTGTTAGAAAAGTAGATGCTAGCATATTTACTGGCGTAAGCGGTAACAAAAGGTTGAGATATACAGTGTCACAGAACGAAGAGTGTTTTAAATAGAGTTAGCAAGGAAGAAAGAAACAAAGCAGCACATAACAGAGAAAAGAAGAGGGAGAGAAGGAAAGAAAGAAAACGTTGTATCTGTAAATGATATGAGTTGGAAAGACGAGATCCAGTTGTTCTACTGACTATTTAATAAGTTATAGGTTTCACGCCTAATACTCTCTTTATCGCACAGAACACGAACGAGCTAAGTAGGGTATGGTTGAGTTTTTGTACTTACTAGTGCGAGCATATAGTTTTCTATATAGGCTTCTGGTTTTGCCTGATAAGATACAAGGGGAGAGTTGTGAATGAAGAGGGTAGTGTGAGTTAGATAAAATGGATTTTGCCCATTTTTCACATGAGTCCAAGTGCCTGTATACCAGAATATTAACAAGCTGGTTAAGTGGCACCCTGTGGCTTACCCTGCCGACAACCTTTAACATTCTGCGTAATAAGGTGTAGTCTTTCTTCAGTAGCCCTGGAAAAACTAGGGGGAACAATAAAGAATAATAGGCAGAATGCGAGAGTTAACGAATTGTAGTAGTAAGGGTTGGGTTATACCAGAATGTCTTAACTTCTTGATGTAGAAGGTAAGACGGAATATTTTCTTAGAAATCATCAAGACGACCAGGAAAGATCAGCAGATACAATGACGCCTGGGTACTTTATTTCCTACTTGGTTTCTATTTCAGTGCCATCTGTTGCACACCTCGAGAGTGCTAACCAGTTTGTTCAGGTCAGATTTATGCCTAAAGGTGAAATTGACTGTTTGGCATTTGGAGGGGTTTAAGGTAAGACCGTTTTCCTTGGACCACTGGCTGATTTCTGATAAAAAGCCATTTAGTTTAGAGCAGTCACTTTGATATTTGACAGGCAAAGATACAGTCAGGTCGTCAGAATATTTGACAAAGTTAATGTCATTTGAAGATGTAGAAAGAAAGAAAAGAGAAGTGGGGAGAGTACAGCACCTTGGGGGACACCAGCTTCAGTGAGCACAGCAGAGGAGGATTTGGCTTTGTATGCAGTGTACTGCATTCTGTTAGAGAAGTAGAAATGCAACCAGTTAGTGACCCAGGACTCAGTTAGTGTCATAGAGCTCTTTTAGCAAGAGACATCTAGGTACAGAGTCGAAAGCAGAAGTGAAGTCGAAAAACGTGCAGCGGATGTATTTGGCACTTTTATCTAATGATGAGACGATACTGTTGTGTAAGACGGCTGCAGCGTCTTAAGTGCTCCTTAGATTGAGTAAGCTGTCAGATGTGTAGCATCTTTGTTGTGCTTTCATAGACAGGTGTGAGAAGACTTTAATGTGTGGCAATATTTAATATGAGGAATGGCATGCCATTCTTGACTCTCGAGGTGCTTGGAATAAAAACCTGCATATCTCGTTTCTTTGTTAAATACTGTGCATCTTGATCTCCAGTGGGCACTAGACATTATTCTGGAGATTTTTACTCACTTGGGGAGTTCAAAACTAGATTAGATAAGAACTAACGAATGTCTCCAGTAAATGTAACTAGTTTTTATTGTATAAAGAAAATCCGTGTAACTCATCGGTATTGGTAGTAGTGAAAGAGCACTTACCAATCACGTTAGCGGTCAACGTGGATAGACAATTGTTTATTTGTATGAATAGTTCAATGTAGTTTATTTCCTCCTCAGTCTTATATCTCCCAATGTATTTCCAATAGTATATTTATCCCTGAATGTTGAGTGTTCAGCTGAGGAAGAGTTCTACCGAGACTTGTTGAATCCATTAAATCCTGCCTTATTAACCTTTTTCGCTTGTTTTAAATGCGCATTGGGAAATGTTTGCAATTCTATCGAAAAGTTAGATATAACTTGCTAGTGCGTAAATTTCCTGAAAAAGTTATCCTCCTGCCCACCCGAATTTTTGTGTAAAGTTATTGAATAAAAATCACGCATTTAGAATTGGCGTCGCTTCCCACATTAGATGTACATATAATAGTTATATGATGAAGTTGTTTCCTTTAAAACTTATGCCAACAACAACCGCACTGCTCCTTTCCCAAAGCATATTATCGATGTGGAACAATATGACCCGTTTCCTTTAGAATCAGAATTTCCTTAGTTGAGTAAGAATGTTAAATACAATGTAGTGAAATTTGGAGTGATTGTGAGACGGCAGAGTTGAATCGAGAAGTGCAGAAACACGACATACACATCGTATTCCTTCGAAAATGTTATCATCACACCAAGGAAATAAAAATGATGGTGGGATATTTAAGTTAGGCTCTGATTCACTCCAAATGAGATGGAAAGTACTTCAATTAATTCAATTCCCTGTCGGAGACACGAATATTCAAATGCTTGATATCTAAAATGAGAAAATGTGGATTTATGTAAATGCGTAAGAGTACCTAAACAGAATAGTGAGTTGATAATTTACTTGATGCTATGCTTCTTTATTTGAGGTGTTGTCATTAGTGCGTCTTTTCATCATGACTGTATGCATATGATATTGGGTTGTATACTACCATTTACGTCAGTCAATTCAGGTAGTATCAAATGGATGGTTTTGGGAAGTTAATTTTCACCTGGCTTATTTTGATGTGGATTCGTCGTGCTGCTTGTCAGAGTGAGCTCTTATTAATGCTGGTTGTGCAGAGAATTATGTTAAGGCAGTTTAAAGGAAATTCGTCAGTTTTGAGAATATAGGTTGAAATCATATACTGACCAGATATGTTCCTCTGTCGTGAAAACGAAAGAGAAACAAATGCTGAACATCTGTTGTCAATGGTTTTAGGGAGTATAATTACTTGGATGTCTACAAGTATGTGGATTTTTAACCTAAATTATTCCATAGGTGGATAATATAATGTGGTTCGAGTATTACTAAGCAGTTCTTTGACAATTTGCTTACAGTCAACTGTCAGTAGTGAATTTGCATTAGGTCAAATGCTCCCAGAATCTGTGTACTTCCTCCTTTCATAGTGTTTGATATTAAGTTTAGGGCCTTATCCGTGGTTCTCTATGAAGTGATTTGAACCTCTTATCTAGTCAAACTTAGTGACTATTTAAATTCAATTCATTGACTGGATGCACTCGATTCTGAGCTTGTGGACCACTTACTCCGTACCATCCCCACCTGTTCTGACCTGCGCTGTCATCAACTTCTCCACAATTGTGATTCACGATCTTGCATATGAAAATGTGTTCCAGTTTAAAGAGTTCAAGAGCGACTGAGTTGAGTCATACAATAGATTCATTACGAGAGGAAGTGTTGTGCTACAAGTTTTCATGGATGTATGGTTTCGTTGGGAAGTGGCACTAGCCTTAATGGACTGGGTGTTGACGCAATGTGGACACCAATACAACGGACTAGTTTGGTAGTCGCCAGCTGATGTCATGTTTGGCGGCAGTGAGTTATCAGGCAGCAGTTTTCTTTGTTCTACTCAACGCTTGAGTTATTACCACTGGGAGCACCTGTTGAGAAATTGCAGGTTTGTGTCTATAGGTTTCTTCGTCTCGTTGGTTGTTCAAAGTGACGCGACACAGTAGGTAGTATTGGGATTAGACATAGAGCGATGCTGGGGACATCACTCGTACCAAATTCCCATGAAACTTCATGAACTCTCTTACAAATTGCCGCGCCTGGGCAGCGATGATTCGAGACGTTCATGAAACCGGCTCATCCTCCCGTAGGAGATAGCCGAAGTAAAGTAAAGTAAGTATAGAGTGTTAGGTAAGGAAAGAAAATCAATCGGGTGAAATGAACACATATCCGTCACTATGACCAGGACACATGTTAGACATACCGAATTATTGCGATCTTTAATGGGAAATATCAGCTGACGTGCGATTGTGTTGGAAAGATTCACGGATGGTGAAACCGAACCTAACACCGATCCACTTAGTTTTAGAGCCTGAGAAGTTAAGTGTCGCCTCTCTAGGGCCTTCAGGCTGCAGACTTATGATGACATGGTTGGAAATCAACCCCAGATGTGTGGGTGGATTTCCTTCGCATAACCTTCGGAATTCTGAGTATCTCTACTAATCTTATTTTGATGCTCTCTTGCACACCTCGTATAATTCAGTTTCTGTTCCCTTCCCTTGTCTGTGTGGGTGAAACAGTTTAAATGAATGTGCTCATGTGCAGTGTTACACATTGATCAACCTGTTTATTCGTCATTTTCATCTCGCTACAATAAATGCATACAAAGGGAAAGAAGTTTCGTCCTAAATCTTCCCTTTTCTAGATAGTGTATTATATTAAAGTTCATCTTCCTATTTCAGCGTTGAGCCTGTCGAATAAGGTTCACTGTGAAAATATTCTTTTTGAAACACAAAAGACAATAAACTGGTTTTCTGTGTTTAGGGCGTAATTGAGAACCAACATTCTCGAAGGTTGATGCCTATGCAATGCTATGAATTCCATCTTTAGGTTGTTCTTGTGATTAAATCCCAATTCTCCAATAAATACACTTTGTACACTTTTTCTATACAAGTTTTGATATTCGTGTGTTTGGAAACTGTCTGAGCTCCCGGATACAGTTACATATCAATGCTTTCTAGGTTTATCTATACAGTTGTGTAAACTGATTAATTCCCTGTTTACTGTCTCTATTTTGCATTTCTTTTGCTTTTTGTGCTACACGGAGTGTGGCGATTTGAACTGCTGCACATCGGTGCAAAGTTCTATGTTGAAAACAGACAGAAACTTATTAATACAGTGGTGTATTGTAACTGGTCATGTACACATAAGGTGTGTATTGAAATAAACGACTTTCAACAATTCAATTCACTTTGACTCTAGGCTATTGAAAGTAGTTCCGCTGAACTGTTGTTGGTGGAGAAATTACTGCGATTTGTATGCAGACTTGAATAATTGCTTCACATCGTCTTCCCTTAACTGTCTATTACTATTATTATGATTACTATTGTTTCTGTTTTGTTTCATTTCAAGGACTTCAACGGGATAATCTTGTAGTATCGTTTCATGGCGTGTGTTGTTGTCCATGCGGGTGCAGGATACCATTCAAAATCTAATGAGAAGAAGTATAATAGATTATGTTCTGAAGCTTGTTTAATTGCCTCCGAGCTTCTGACTGTTGAACGTAAGCATGCTGTGGATGCTGTAGAGGCTGCTGTTGCCTACTTAGAAGACTGCCCACTGACCAATGCAGGAATCGGCAGTAATCTAACTATAAACGGGTTTGTTGAATGTGATGCAGGAATAATGAGTGCTTCTGCGCGTCGGTTTGCTGGAGTTGGAGCCGTTCGAGATATACGAAATCCTGTGAAAGTGGCACGACTTCTTCTGCAATCACAGATCGATTGCCCTTTGGGTGAACTTGGACGTGTCCCGCCATCTGTACTTGTTGGTGATGGGGCTCACCTCTGGGCAGCTTCAAAAGGATATTCTATTGATAACTGTAATCTCACCACAAAGGCTTCACAATTATCGTGGGAGAAGTACAGAAGTTGGCTAGGCATCGGTGAACCAACAGATGAGAATACGGAATCCACCCATTCTATGTCGGAATATAGCTATTTGTGTGAATCCAAGAGATCTCGCTTTGACACCGTGGGTGCTGTATGTGTTGACTTAGAAGGGAATATTGCTTCTGCGGTGTCTAGTGGTGGCATTGCAATGAAATATGAAGGCCGTGTCGGCCAGACATGCATATACGGATGTGGTTGCTGGGCCGAAGAACTCAGCCCGTCTTCTGGAGTTGGTGTTGTCACTTCTGGTACCGGTGAGCAGTTAGTAAGAACCCAGCTTGCTCAGCGTTCTGCCGAACGATTCACTGGTTCGTCAATCTGTGTTCCAGATGCAGTTCAGTCATCTCTCATTGATGGGTTTCTAAACTCGAAATTTCTTTCATCGGATGCTGAGAAGTCTGCTGGGATAGCTGGAGTGTATTCCAATTTTGAATGTGGGAATCGTCCGGTTATGGAGGTATTTTTTGCACATTCAACAAAGTCGATGAGCGTTGGCCATTACTTACCCAGTATTATGACAAAACCATCTGTTCGAGTTACGCGGAAACAACCTGATAAACCCATATACTTGGAGGTTTCATCATATTGCTTACAAGAGATTGGGTGATGATTCTGTTTTCCGGTGTCCTACCTTCAGCGGTTGGCATGCACTGATCCGAAGTGTTTTGGGGTTGTTGTTTTGATGTTAGTTAACTCCTGATTTGCAATCTCAGGTAAGAAGATTCGTGCCCCACATTCTATTTACAGTTTATTTTCTCATGTTAATTAAATTTACATGGAATTGTCAGTTTGCTAAGTTGTTCTGTTGTTTTCGTTATTTTCAGTTATAACTTGAATTTACGATTATCTTCAGGAGGTCGTTTTACATTCTAATTTTTGGTGTACGTTATCACAGACAGAACACGACACAGTAGAACGTTCCCATTAGTTATCATTTCTCCAAGTATAGAAGAATAAGAGTTGTGTAATGCTGGATGCAGAATTCTTGTTTGTGACTGGATTTTGGTGTAATGTACGTTGTGTATGGGAAATATTCGCGGTGAATACTGTATCCCGCAGTATGTTTTTTCAAAGTGTCGATTGAGTCAGTTCATGCTACTCTGCGTACTTTTCTCTGGTGCATAATAATTGAATTTTACTAGCAAATTGAGATGTAGAATTTAATGTTGTGACGGTCGTCCTCTACCTCACGGAAGGTTGTTTGTAAATGTCTTTGCAGTTGTGTGGACTTAATTTGTACAGTAGTTCTATGTCATCTTTATTATCACTATCATCTTTCAATAACGTATCTGTTTGGATTTTTGGAAACTGCTTTGTAAGTGCATGTGTAGTGTGACCATTGAGCTAAATGACATTACCTCAGGGTAAACTCCATTCAATGCTAGAAATTAAAGGTGATTTGTAGGGAGGTTCTGGTCACACTCCTTTGCTTGTTACCACTCAATATATCTAGGTTTATTATCCGGGATTTTGAGGAGAGTGTCGGATGTATGTCGAGTTCCGAGGATAAAACATCAAACCACTCATCCAACAGTACAGGAGTTGAGAGTGATGTGCGTGTTATAACAACGAGTTAGTAACCAGCTAACATAATCGTCAGACTGTATGTACTGATCGATTTTGGTTGGTTGGATATGCGTATTAGCATACTTCTTTTAGACCAATTTCCCTATTGTTGAGATGTCATTAGACACACTGAGTAATATAACTGAATGCATAACCTTTTTTCTCTCATATATGCATTGGTGATCTTCCAGGTGTTATTTAATACAAACTTTTCTCTTTTCATTATAATAGCATACAATTAACAGCACCTAAGGAAGACAGCGTAGCGTCTGTTGAAGAAAACTAAATCCTATCCCGGTTTTCAAAGATCTTAACTTGAACGTCGTGTAACATTTGCGTATAAACTATTCGGACATTCTCATCATTTGTGATGTTGTAGATTGACTTTTCGAACCCTTTTTGTGTCGTTGTTTTTGTATATAATTTTCTCACACATAAAGCTTTGGTGTATTCACTCGCATTGTTGTCAATTAACCTGGGCATTCAAATTTTCGTGCATGTTTCCAGTGTCACTGTTTTCGTGTGTTTCCACTTCACTTCTACCGCGATAAGTGCGAAATCAAATTGCTGTTCAAGGTGTTCAGAAAACTACTTTTTGTCAGTGTCTTTAACTTGGAAGGTTGCATCATCCCCATACTCCTAGTCAACCTGGTAACATGTTATTCCGTGAGTCGCTGAAGTCGGTTATGATTCACTTCATTAGTAGAGTCAGGGTATCCAACCGAGAAAAATAGTATATTTCATACAGACAGTTTAAATGAGGAAAGAACGAACATCTTTTTATGATAATATGAGCTTGCTTGGATTCGCAGTATGTGTGCAGCTGAAAAGAATCCGCGAAATAAACTGAGATCATATTATCCCGTAAATATGTTCGTTCGTTGCCATTGCGTTGCATGTAATCACAAAGTAGATTGGGACAGGGTGAGAGTATGAAAAAGTGATATAATTAGGTGGAGACAGAGGTTAGTCACTTAGGCTTACAAGAAGAGGTACAAGTCTCCCTGTGGTAATCATAGCGGCATCAACTTGTCTAAAGTCCTATGCCCAACAATCATGCGTAGACTAAGTGGTGCTCGGGAGAAACAAAACACTGACTGTCTGCTTTCAACATAAAACTCTGCACAAATGTGCAGCAGTTCTAGTCGCCACACTGGATGTAGCACACAAAGCAAGAGGAGAGGGAAAGTGCAAATTACAGACGGTAAACAGAGATATAAGGCAAAGAGAAGAGTAATATGGAAGAACAATATAGTTTTATTAGGCAGTATAAGTCACAAGGAGTGGATGCATATGCGCCAATACTGTGAACGCTCCTGAGCCATATCGCAAATTGTCCCCAGCCTTCATTGGTTTTTACCATCCTGAAGACCCCAACCGATCAGGAAGTCTATACCTTTCTACTTGGCTGGCCGGCCGGCTTAAACTGACTGTTATGGATTTCGTTGACTGATGAAACCATGTTCTGGTTTGATCACCACTGTCTAACTTTTCCAAACTGACCCTATGTCAGCTAACATTGCATATTGTCGAACAAGGTGATGGCTGGACAGGCATACGTAAAACATGTCCTAACCATCTCAGTCGATGTGACTTCACAGCCTCGTCTTTTGATTTCCCCTCCATATCTACCTAGCACTCGACCGAAGCCTAACCTCAATATTGCTCACCCTATTATACCACTTCACACACACGAGAGATAGTGTGATCAAAGACAGCTAGCCAGCCGGCCTTTTCATGTCTTCCACTCTCAATGGCCAGGTCTCGCTCACAGTCATGAAGGAGGATGGAGTGGACTGTTGAGCAGTACACACGCCCTTTGGTCGATAGTCGAATATCTCGTCTACGCCAAAGACGGCGTAAAATGGCAAATGCGAAACCAGCCCTCTGTATCCGTGCTGAGATTTCGTCAGAGATCAACCCGTTGGGGCTGATGGTGCTACCCAAATAAGTGAAGCGGTCAACGTGCTCTACCACTTCACTTCCTATTTTTAAACTAGGCGTCGATGTAGTCCAGTCCTGTAACATCATCTTGCATTTGGCGGGAGCGAATCGCATGCCAAACATTCGTAGATTGCTGTTCAAGGTGTTTAGAAGACTCTGCATTTTGTCAGCGTCCTCGCCTAGTAGGACTATATCGTCTGCATATTCCTAGTCAACGAAATTATTCCCTGGTAGCAAGTCAATCCCTGAGTCGCTGTGGTCACTTAGGGTTAAGTCCATTAGAACATCTATGATGAAGTTGAATAGAAATGGGGATAATGGGCATCCTTGAGGGACACCACTAGTCGTCACCAGTTCAGATGACAACTCACCGTAAGCCCTCACCCGGCTGGCTGTATGAGTACGAGTAGAGTGCCTCAATCAGTGCAATGTATTTTCTTGGAATTCCCTTTACAACCAAGCATCTCCAGAGAACCTCCCGGTCGACAGAATGGAATTCCGCCTTTAGGTCAAGAAATATAATGACTGTTGGACGCCGGTAGGAATGCCTATGTTCTAGAATCTGTCGGAGGGTGAAGATATGATCAGTACACCCTCTTCCTGGTCTAAAGCCTGCCTGGCTCTCTCGTGTTTGTGGCTTTCGAGTGATTATTGATTATTGAGCCTAGGACTTTAGATACTATATTAGTCAAGTTAATCCCTCTGTGATTCGCACAGGAAGACTTGTCTCCCTTCTTGTATATGGGGGTAATCAGTGACTTACACCAACCCGATGGGACTTCTCCTGATTTCCAGACGCTGCCTAGTACCCCAGTTAATGCAGACAGTAAACTTTCTACACCGTACTTGAATACCTCTGGACTCATTCCATCAGGCCCCGCTGCTTTGCCTTGTTTCAGATTGGTGACAGCTTAAGTAACCTCAGTTAGTGACGGAGGACCTGTGTCTATATCCCATTCAAGGAGGTGTTGGATGTTCGGCAGGTTGAGCGTGGCTGTGGGCCAATTAAACTACTCCTCATAATGCTTTTTCCAGCGTTCTAGTCGTCTATCCTGAGAGCTAATTATGGTAGCTATTAGCACCTGCCAACGATGTGCCAACAACTGAAAAAAATCGATTAGCACTTGCATTAGTATTATTGTTAATATTGCTATTATTCATTAATATTGGAGAGGATGTAGGCGAACTATGCTGATGTCCAATATCATCAGCAAAACTTGACAATGATGGCCAACCAGTACTACTACTACTACCACCACTTTTTGTCGAGTAGGCTTCATTAAATGATCAGACTGTAGGATACTTTGTTGTTGTTGTAAATAACTACTACTCGTTGACTGTAAACCATCTGACCTTGAAGTAATCGAGTCTAGAAGTGAATACATGTGAATATTTTTCATATCTTGATTATTATTATTATTATTAGTATTATTGTTATTTCCTGTGCTCAGCATATTCACCATAGAACTTGAGTCATACGACTTCGGCAATGATGAACAATCCACATTTGTCTGACAACCACCACTACCACCCGTTATTAACACAGAATGCTGATGATCATGGTGAGGATGATGTGAATGTGGATGATGATGACTGGGGTGATGATCTTGATCTGATGCCGAATGTGCTGAAAGAAAACCATCATCTTATGGTGAATGAAAAACTTTTTGTGAATATCTTGAACAACATCCAGAATGTTGTATATCATCGAAAAGACCAGAAGATGGAATACGATGATGTTGTGATGTTGTCGACTGAGTCAATTGTGATAACAGCTCGGAGTCCAGATTACCACTTAGATATCCACCACAGTTTTATTCATCAAGTGGTGATGTTGGTGGCATAGTCATGTCAAGAACTAATCCACTATCACGACTTGTATCATCACGTATACCAATAGACGATGAATTGCTAACACCACCACTGCCGACTAGTGGCATTTGACAATGATCTAAAAAGTTGCTGATATCAGTGTCTGTTTCACTTATTTCACCAACACCTGTATCCATTGGTGGTGACCATGGCCAATTCGATGAAAAGTACTCTTGTTGCTTTTCAAGTAGGTT
This sequence comes from Trichobilharzia regenti, assembly GCA_944472135.2. NCBI lineage: Eukaryota > Metazoa > Platyhelminthes > Trematoda > Strigeidida > Schistosomatidae > Trichobilharzia > Trichobilharzia regenti. Next base: position 53,305,701 of record OX235263.1, read on the forward strand.
AGTATTAGTCTCCGATTCAAAATTATCCCATACGACATTGGATTTATGAGAAGGCATATTTTGGCAGATTCCAGGCAATCGTCCACCTAACAGTACCGATTTCGATGTAGCCCCACCACCACCACCACCGGACATGGCTTGTTTTTGACTGGATATAGACAAACTACCAACACCGACACCACCACCACCAGAGGCGATAGTTGTTTTATTCAGTATATTACTCATACAGCTACCACCACTAAAAGAACTACATCGGCCAGGATAAGTTGATGAGATTGACTCCATATAGGCAGTAGTAGTGTTAGTTGGTGAATTATAATTCTCTCAAAATATGCATAGAATATTGTCCAATTTCAGAGGAAATAGGACTACCACTTCGATGACGACCTTTATCTCTTGGATAAGAGGTACTACCAGCACCACCCACAGCGGCGGCACCAGGAGCAGCTACTACTGAACCCAAAAAATGAGCTGCAACAGTTTGCAAATGACCAGCAATAAGACGATTTCTTGAATGTGAAAACTGACTACTATTCTGATTTGGAGAACATGTTGAACTAACTGAATTGGTTGATAATACACCTAATTGTGGACATAAACCAGTATTTCGAACATCTGTATTTGATGGACCTGGCAACTGAGTAAAATGCTGTCTATTTGTATTAGGAGCTGATGCCAAATTGTAGGATGGCCACATACATGTACGCGGTGATTTACACCGAGGGACACGTCGATTAAGACTACCAGCTTGACTTGAAGCTGAACTACTAAGAGACGATATATTTGACATTAAAGAATTCGGTAGGTGCGAGGATCTACCATGATGATCTGTGGCATTAATCAACTTATTAAATTCCACTGGTGAAGTGAAATTCATCAAATGCTGTTGGTGATAATGACTAGACGACGGTAGACATTGTGATATTTGTTTCTGTTGTTGTTGCGGAGATTGATGCTGATGTTGTGCTGGTGATGGTACGATTATATTGGAAAAATTTTCTTCTTCCCTAATTCAAGTTACGATTTGACCAGTCTGCGTCATCTACAGAAAGATTGATTATCGCGCGTTTCAGAGAATTCCTGACCTCTTGTCACGAAGGAGCTTGAACTTTTCGCACAAGAATCATTTATGATGACACTGCATGAATCGTTTTGTCGATAGAACACAATAACTTGTAGTGTAATACACGGAAATGTAGAGGAACAGTGCCATTTTTTCACTCTAGATTTCAACTGGATTTATATTTACAGACAATATTCATATGCCTGTCGACTGCAGGTTATACTTTTGTTTCTTCGAAATTGTTAAGCACTATCACCTCATGAACACTGAATTTCTACACTGAATTCTCTGACTTAGTTCTAGTTTCTTGAGGATAACACAGAGTAATATTTAATAATGAAACGAGCATGAAAGTATAATTTAACATGCGAAACATTACTCAACTGTGGGCTGACCGTAAATGAAGTGGTTCCGTTGAATGGCATAAAGTTAACCGGAACAAGTGCATTCTATCCGAAAGTTCAACTGAAAACAAGTGTGGTGAGGAATAAATATGCAATAAAGTGGAAAGTTGGTGAAAGTTAGATATTAGGTCGAAAGTTTGAACGAATGTCTCTGTATAGACTTACGTTTGTACGGTATGAATGGACTCGACTCCTTCAATTCGAAACAGTCTGACTGTAATACCTTGAAGAGATTTCTACCCACTACATTAAAAGTCATTTAACAAATGGTTTCTTGGGTTTTCTGATGATGAATGTCCACTACATTTCACATTTGAGTGGACCAGCTTTTAATGTGATGGACCCTGCGTCGGTGTCACAGTGGTTAGGACTCTCGCCAACCATGCACATGGTCTGGGGTTCGATCCTCGACTGACCCACTCCTTTACCTCGCCAAACCAGTAGTAATAGCCGGTAAAGAGAAAAAGTTGAGCACGAGGCTATCAACCTCATACTGTAAAAGTAAACACTGCTACAGAAACTTCAAGCCTCTAGCTTGAAGCCCTAAGTTCCACTGGGAACGTGAAGGAAAAAAATATATTTTACAGTTTTCATAGTGTTAAATTCATTAACGCTGTGATTACATATTTGGAGTAGCTTTATCACATAACCTAGCCCATTGTGGATGATGTCAGTCATTCAAACTCTACAGGTTAGTCTGCTCTGTCAATTAATTCATAAGTTAGCGAAGTACAGCTTATGTTTTGTCATTTTGAACTTTAGCGGCTCCAAGAGAAGTTGTAGCACTCCTATACAGTTTAATGAATAAGACGCCAGCTGGTCCACAAAAATAAATGTCGGTTCCAGACTGCAAACAAAACTATTCAACTCTCACTCATTAGCACGCCAATCCACAGAAAACAAACGGGTGATATTCATCTGCTCGAAAGTTGTTCAGCTGACAGTAATTTTTAAATATTGAAATGGCAGATTATTTGCAACATTTTCTTGTTTAAAATTTGATGTACCGCTTAGTCCTTAACAATTATCAATTGCTTTAAAAAGCAATTATTCCACGTTATTTCTATCCAGTACAAGCCATCACATAAGGTATAAATAGTTCTTCAGATTCTGAACCATAGGTCAGTGGTGTACATAGCGTCTTATTAAATCTTGTATCGGTAAGCCATTAATAACTGAGCTTATCACTTTTAGTCAATCTTATGTAACCTTTGAACCGAAGGAACACATATATGTGTATTTAAGAGGAAAAAAGTCCTTTTCTCCTTAGACAGGTAAAGAAGGTTAGGTAAAGGGAGTCGGTAGGATGACCTGAACTTAGGTTCCGTGTTCTCTGGCACCCGTCAGCCAGGCAATCTTGAGAGAACTCATATGCAATTTGAGATTTGCGACTAGGTGCTGTAGTCACAGACGACACCACTGAGCTCTCCAGGAAGCGACTGACTCAATCAGCAACAAATCAAAAGTTAGATGCGTGACAGTTGTCAATCAAATTATTCCTCACTGTCTTTGGAAAGTCAAAAGGATCCCAGGTGATTTCTATCAGTCAAAGTAAACTTGATAATCAATGGACATTGAGAATACTTCTCGGTGTACAAATGTGGACCGCGTGCATACTTGTCTCCACAAATACATGGACAATAAACACATGTACACATATAACTATAGCAACACTCAACATATATATATATATATATATATATATATATATATATATATATATATATATATATATATATATATATATATATATATATATATATATATATATATATATATATATATATATAGATGCAACAGGTATAATACTGCGTTATGCTAAATGTAGAAGATATTCACCCCAACAGGTCTTAAAACTGTGCTGCCGCAAATACAATCGTTCTTTTGCAAATATATTTACAAGGTTCCGAGGAAAACCAATGTCACATCAAACGACGAAAGCTGTCCAGGATAATATACTTCACTCGTCCGATTTCAAGTGGATTGGGCAGGCAACTGAAAGTGTCTGACGGACTATGGTTTCAACTGGTGTAGTTTTCGCACTAAACAATATTATCTCAATCTCTGTAATCTTTCATATTCCTTTCTACCATTACCCATTCTGTTTCACTCTTATATTTGTCAAACTCTATTAATTCTCTTCACTCATCTTCTTGTCTACCTCTGTGTGCTATTTGGAAGGTGGCAACTCGAACTGCTGCACTTCGGTGCCAAGTTCTATGTTGAATCCAGACAGATCTCAACGGAAACTTGGCGCTCCAAATGTCGCTTTACTGACTAAAATAATCTGAATGGTGATAGACTAACCGAATATAACAAATACCTTAATATGCACTGAATTTCCGTGTTTGTTTATTGGTGGAAAACACTGACGGAAACATGGAGTACCGATGTGACCTCGACTTGTTCCATTACTTGTATACCACATCAAGAAGTACTTGGAGTTGAACATCCTCAAAATCGACAATCAGTCGATCAGAGTTTACAAGTGAGTTTCAAGGTGAGCAAAACGGGAGTTTTCAGCAAATGTTTTCTCCACGACTCATCTCCTAAATACATGCTCCTTTTTGCTGAAAAGTCAAAGAAAACACCTCGCTTTTGTCGGCTTCCAGTTATCGGCTTCCCGGGCGATAACTGCTACCTTGTCGTGGTGGTCGGGCTTCAATACTGCAATGACCCAACAAGCTGAACTGACTGGGACTCTGTCTCTACAGGTCCTACCATGTCAGGAAGGTTTTCTGGATAGCGGTTAAACTAAAAGCAGTTACCATGGGGTACATGGGCTCCAGTTTCCAATCGGATCAAATGGCGTATGAACCCACATGGGTCACCGGCAACCATGGGAATGCAGCTCCTGACGCTGCTCCGCTGCCTTGCGGATTAGACTCCAAGTCAAAGGCTCGGGGGTGGTCCCTTAATAAAACCACCTGCTTCGGTCTGGGCGCCCGGGCAGTATCTCAGCCCGCACACAATGAATGAATTAAAGCAACGAACTCCCATTGAAACTCAACGCGCGCTAGTAAAAATGATTCCAAGCAATATTGATCCCTCAAGGAACTTATTTCCTTCCTACCCTACTTTTATTTTTATACATAGTTTCCTGTATTGTACCTTTTCTAACCTTGGCTTCTTAACCTTCGACAGCCTTTCGCCTTTGTCGAGATTCCCAGCCTATCCGTGTCGTTTCGAGATGTTAGTGAGTAGTCCTCAAAATGGTTGTTCCCAATGTGACATCTAACACGGATATCCTGAAACCGCGTGCTGCGTTCAAGCTGGCTACCTACAATGTTCGGACGCTGATGCAAATCGGACAACAGGCAGGGTTGGCAAGAACTTTGGAAAGCCTCGCTATCGATGTCTGCTGCATTTCGGAGACCCGCATTCAAGATCCCAGTGAAGTGCTTCGACTATCCTCTCCATCTGGAAGTTCTAGTAGTATGTACCACCTGCGCTTATCCGGGGACCCTGTGGCGTCGGCATCCGGCGTAGCTGGTGTCGGTGTCGCACTGAGCGCTAGAGCCGAAGCTGCACTGCTCGACTGGATTCCCATTAACAGTCGTTTATGTGCTGTGAGGCTGGAAGGTTATACGAAAGTAAGGAGTAGTAGGCCAGATAGGCGGTGTCTATTTGTTGTCTCTGCCTATGCACCGACGGATTGCAGCCCGGATGCAATGAAGGATGAGTTTTACTACCAACTGAGCGATCTCTTGAAACAGGCGGGTCGGAGGGATATCGTAGTGCTGGCTGGGGACTTGAATGCACAGGTGGGGCGTCTAAGCTCAGAGGAGAATCGTCTAGGTGGTCAGTGGGGACTACATGGTCGCAGGTCAGATAATGGGGACCGTCTTCTGCAGCTTTGCGCGGATCACAACCTATTTCTAGCTAGCACCAACTTCCGGCACAGCCATCGCCGTAGCGCTACCTGGCGTCCTCCCTCTGCGAAGCAAGCTTGGACTCAGATTGATCATATCGCGGTCAGTTTCCGGTGGCGAGGATGCATACAAGACTGTCGCTCCTTCTGGAGCACATGCCTGGACTCCGATCATGCGTTAGTGTGTGCCAAGTTCGTCTTGCGATTTGGTGGGGTTCGTAAAAGCCGTCGTCTAAGCGTTGATGTGAGCAAACTAGTAGCACCTGCTACTTCTTTGAAATATCAGAATGAGTTAAAAACAATGCTTGCCAGCAACCCCCCAAGTAGTATAGATGAACATTGGCTTCATGTGCAAGGTGCCATGCAAAAGGCGAGTGTAGCCGCTTGCGGCTTGAAAGAATGCTCCGCTAACAACCACTGGGTTTCTGCGAGTTCCTTGCAACTCATGGATGAACGCCGGTCCATTCCGGCTGGCAGCGAATACAACAATCAGCGAAAGGCGCTCACGCGCAAGATTAGACAGTGTTTACGTAAGGACCGCGAAGCCTGGTGGTCAGAACGTGCGTGTGAGATGGAGTCAGCTGCTGCATCTGGCAACAGTCGGAAGCTGTTCCAACTCATACGAGCCACCGGCAGCAAGAAACAAGGTGTCAGCGAGACGGTCTGTGAGGCAGATGGCACTCCAATTACCAGCCTGAAAAGACGCCTGGAACGCTGGGCAGAGCACTTCGGGAAGCAGTTCAGCTGGCCACCAGCTTCAGTGTCTACTATCATTAGCCCGAGTGCTCCTTGGTCGGTTAGTACCGACCCACCCACCGAAGCGGAGGTCCGTAAGGAACTCCAAGTTCTGAAACGCCATAAGGCGCCCGGCCCAGACAAATTACCCCCGGCTCTTTTTAAAGATGGTGGCGAGACTCTCACAATGGCTCTAACTGGGTTGTTCAGGAAGGTGTGGGAGACAGAGAGTGTACCATCAATGTGGAACGAAGCCATTATCGTCCCCATCTTTAAAAAGGGTCGACGTAATTCGTGTGACAATCATAGGGGTATCAGTCTGTTACCAGTCGCGTCTAAAATATTGGCTGCTGTCTTGCTTCGCAGACTGTGCAAAATACGTGAAGGATTGATTCGCGAAGAGCAGGCTGGGTTTCGTTCAGGTCGTGGATGCATTGATCATGTGTTCACCCTTCGTCAGTTGTTGGAACACCGCCACACGTATTGCAGGCCAACGATCGTTGTGTTTCTTGATATTAGGGCTGCCTTCGATTCGTTGGACAGAACTGTGCTCTGGAACTGTCTGTTAGAGAGAGGTGTACCTGAGAAATTTGTTAACATCCTGAAAGCCCTATACAGAAACACCTCAGGTAGAGTGAGGGCATACAACCAACTATCACCACTGTTCCCAACCAACAGTGGGGTTAGACAGGGTTGCCCAATCTCTCCATTTCTCTTTAACTTTGCCATCGATGACATTCTGGAGTCAGCTCTGAAGGATGTGCGTGAAGGTGGTGTAGATCTGCTACCTGGAGATAGACTTTTCGACCTCGAGTATGCAGACGATATCGTCTTACTGTGCGATAGCATGCAGGCTGCCCAAATCGCACTTAATCAGTTGGCGATCAGTGTCTGTAAGTATGGTATGTGCTTTGCGCCGTCTAAGTGCAAAGTACTGTTACAAGATTGGCAGGAGCCTGTACCTGCACTCACTCTTGCGGGTGAACCGCTTGAAGTTGTTGATAAGTTTGTGTACCTGGGTAGTTGTGTGAGTGCTGGCGGAGGGGTGACGGATGAGATTTCCAACCGTATAATGAAGGCTAGGGTGGCATACATCAACTTGAGCCACCTCTGGCGCCGTCGCGACGTTAGCCTGGCTGTCAAAGGTCGGGTATACAATGCTTCGGTGCGGGCTGCGCTGCTCTACGCCTGTGAAACCTGGCCTCTCCGAGCTGAGGATGTGCGGCGACTCTGCGTGTTCGATCACCGCTGTCTCCGCAGGATTGCTTGCGTTCGATGGCATCATCGCGTGAGTAATTCTGAGGTTCGGCGGCGTGTGTTTGAACAAAGTGGAGATCACTATTCCTTGAATGTCGTCATCTGGAAACACCGGCTCCGGTGGCTTGGACATGTGCTGCGAATGTCACCCCAGAGGCTTCCGTACAGGTCTCTGTTCGCTAGCCCTGGGGCGGGATGGAAAAGGCGGAGAGGTGGTCAGTCCATGACGTGGCGTCGTGGGATGAAGGATTTTTGTGCTAGATTAGCATCGGTTGGTGTGTCACGACTCCCTGGTTGGGGTCCGAGAGATAGCTCAAATCGATGGCTCGAAACGTTATCGGATATGGCCAAGAATCGTAATCAGTGGCGAATGTGTTGCGATTTCCTTCTTTCTTCCCTTCCCGATGATAGCTAACGAACACTGTTTGAACTTGTTAAGCATGACTGTTTTCCTTCCAGATGAAGTTCTTTATCCGTTCTCTACTTATATATATTTTTTCTTTTCCTTCCTTTTTTATGATCTATGTTGTTTTATTATTATTGTGTGGCGCATCTTTCTTGGTGCCATATTGTACCAAGTTTTTTATGCGTTTAAATAAATAAATAAATAATCCAGGTGCATTTAAATCTCGCTAGCTCCATTTTAGCCAGTTGCATAAACCGTACAGATAGGACATTGTCTAGATGTGCCCATGAACAATTATTAGTACGGTAGTCAAAATTTAGAACATTGAGTGATCAATGGCTCAGTTTTGGCTTTCGTCATCATCAGAGAATACTCCTTTCAAAGTTATAAACATGTAAGGTACTATTAGGCTAGTCAAACAAATCTCGCCTACATTTTCATGCAGTCGAAGGTGCAGCTATCCACAATGAAAACGGCTGAACTTTGTGTTTAGAAATATTTTATCTAGCCCCTTTCAATACAGCGGCCTTAGTACTAAGTTCAATTTTAATGTTTAAGACCTATTTTCACTCCTTTGTTTTATTGTTTTTCATTAATTTTTTTCAAATTATTGTTCGTCATTTACCTTATCGGTTGACATAACCCTCGTTTAAGGAAGATTATTAACATTTTTTTTCAAACATCACTATTCATAATAAAATTTGATTTGTCTAGTTAGTAACTGACAGTGACGTCTGACCTATGCTGTCAACAAAACAAATTCAGACAAAAATAGGACATAGTCATGTCACACATGCAAAAATTGTATCCCAGCGAATATGCATTAGCGATTCCAACTTTTTGTTCCGTAAACTAGTCAGATCGCCATCAAGGGAATTAATCAGAATTAAAATAAGAAAGGTTCATATATACGTGTATGTATATATAATACATTTTGTCTTAAAGTCCCTGTCAAATCATATGAAATATGAATAGGCATCAAAACGCGAATTAACAAAGCCGCATGAAATGTGAATCGAATTTCATCACAGTCTTATGATTAGTCACATTGGTTATCCGCTGTGAAAACTTTAGTGACATTATTCACAAATTTCTCGTTCGGCACCCAGATATTGTGAAATCATTCGATTATATTTGTGATGTTAACATTTAGGTGTAAAATCTATAGTGAAAGTCACTTTTGATAAAATCTCATGGTGTTATTCAGCGGTATTTGTTAATGACGTTTCAAGCACAGTCTGTTGATCATAGTCATATGAATTATTGGATTGAATTTTTGATTTTCCCGTCGATTGATTGGACCGAAGTGCTCGGTCTCAGGTTGACATGTCGGCGGGAAAATCAAAAATTCAATTCAATAATTAATATGACCCGTTGCACAAGGGGTGGCTCTCGTTGCCCAAGTTGTCTAGTGGATAACGCTTTGGCGTTTGAAACTATGGGCACTGGGTTCGAGCCTCGGTGAGAACATCATCATCACTCACTGAGAAATGCAGGTACATCCAGCTGACGAGTTCCAATTAGGATGAAATGCGCATCCTGGATTCCACTGCTAGCCACCATCCACCAATTGTATATAGTCATATGAAGTTGATTTGATTATGAAAAATAAGTTGTGCTTAAAACATCATCAGTAAGTATCATTGTATAACTGGTTCAGTACATCAGTCACAGCTTGTTTATTTTAACGTGCTTCTCTGTGTTGTCCTGAGAGTAACATCTGTGCTGTGTTTCCTTGTTAAGGGGGAAGAAACTCCGCTTTGTCTAACTTGCCATTTATTACTTCCAAAACCTGTATAATGTGATGTTACGAATTTGTTGGTGAGGCTAGTATTCGGGCCTCCCATATATCATGATAACATTTACCATCGACAGATCCAGCCGAGTTGCAGAGTTCACAATATTTACAAGCTGCAAAGAAGAGGCGGTCAAAGGAATTAAAATCTCGTGTTACTATTGACAAGTAATTATCATGGGTGGTAACAGAGATAACAGCAAATAGTTCTGTGAAAATACGAACAGGTGTGATATGAATGTTTGTTATTTATAAATGCAATTGTATTTAGCGGAGTTTTTCGAATGACATTTATTATTCCCTAAGAATTTAAAACACACACTCCTTGATGTAAACCATTCAGTACATAAGGAAGTTGCAGCACCGCCATTGCAATCCTAATAAGAAATTTACCCACCGTGTTCCATTTATGTTAAATTATCTAAACAGACTAAATTTTATGAATAACTTATCTTAGTTTTCAGCAGAACTGTTTCTTTGAATATCGTTTTCAAATTTTCAACAAAAACGCTTATGAACTCTGACCATTTTTATCGGTTTTGATTATTGTACAAAACAACTTAAATTAATTCTACCATGCTGGTAATGAGGAAGATATTTACCTTTAGATTCCCACTGGTTTCCCTTCACTTGGCTTTTATTCAAGTTGACTTTGATTACTTGAACTACATGTGAATTCCATGACCACGATTAACCTGTCAATCTACACTAATCAGTATTCATCTTTCTATAATCAGGTGTATACAATGTAAACAGTTCATCTCTTGAAGTCATTTTTCACCTATTTTACTGTGTAACTCAGATTTCATGGTATTCTCCTTGTTACATTCTGTATTCACTCATTCATTATACCCAAACTACACAAAATCAACCATCGTGGAAAAGTTACTTTGTTATTCCCGAAAGTGCAAACAGTACACAAAAACAGAACCATCCATTTAAAGTCAAGCATGTATTTTAAGTTATGTTAATAGGTGCATCGACCAACAATAAAAATATGTTATCAGAAGAAGAAGTTTATCCCGCGAAATTTGTTTATTAAAAAGAAAGAATAAATAAAACATGTTATTTGAGTTCAGCAACACTTGAATATCGTCCGCTTTTACCACTATATATAAAAAGGAAGAAGAAAGCAGGCAAAAAAGCATGAGGATTTTTATCACTGCAAACTTAATCAAAGTTGGATAGTCAGAAGGAATTAAAAATTCTTTCCCAATATCTCATTCAATAAAGAATTAGGTATACAATTGGTGGATGGTGGCTAGCAGTGGAATCCAGGATGTGCATTTCGTCCTATTTGGGACTCGTCAGCTGGATGCACCTGCATTTCTCAGTGAGTGATGATGATGTTCTCACCGAGGCTCGAACCCAGTGCCCATAGTTTCAAACGCCAAAGCGTTATCCACTAGACAACTTGGGCAACGAGAGCCACCCCTTGTGCAACGGGTCATATTAATTATTGAATTGAATTTTTGATTTACCCGTCGATTGATTGGACCGAAGTGCTCGGTCTCAGGTTGAAATGTCGGCTTCCACCATCCACCAATTGTATGCTAACTAAATGCCCGGACATCGTCGATGCATCTGCACAAGAAGCCGACATGTCAACCTGAGACCGAGCACTTCGGTCCAATCAATCGACGAGGAAATCAAAAATTCAATTCAATAAAGAATTAGGTGTTCGATATCTGAAACTACTGAAAAACACTATGTATGAATTTGTGTAAATTTTGCTTTAATGCATGCATACACGTCATCACAGGGTGTTAGGAGGTTAATATTTGTTCTTCTACCGTTGAGCTAACTACTACAAATTATGAAAAGGTGTCACTCTTAGTGTTGTATTTGAAATTTATTTTAAAAGATATTTCGTATGTCATGAAAGGCTGCCAGTTAACTTGAAACTAAGATAGAGTTTGTCAATAACTAAATTCGATTTTGCTAATGAGATCTAGAAAGTCCCCATATCAAGGCTGTTCACAGACTCTAAATTAAAAAAATTCGGGACAGAAGTGTCCAAATAAATAAACAGCTGTTATTTGTACAATGAAATGTGAAACTCTATTTACTTACCCAAAGGATGCGTCCACTTGAATGAAAATAAAATATTTTGACACTCTTATGATGTATTAAACTGTATATAAAGAGCGATGCTTCTTGTTTAAAGTATATTATGAAGGCAAACCAATATTTATTCCGTCTGAAGGCTTTAAAATCAAACAGTTGTTCCTCATCTGAAACTAAAAGCCTTTGGCTGTGTTTTATTTCAAACAAGGGGAAACCCATGTACAAAGCACTGATTATGAAATTTGTAGCTTTGAGTATATTAGTAGAAGATACAAACTAAGCGAATTTCTCCCAAATATCCATTGGAATTCTTTATCACACCAAGTTTACTACTATCAGTTGGTTTTGTGGAATTAATCACCGCTAGACTATGTGATAGTATTACTAAATACGTCATGCAGTAATACCCAAACAAACTATCGCTGCTGCCCACTTTTATAAGCTTCACCTTCTGTCATCGAAATAATTTCCTCATATATAGCATTCCAACGGGCTAAGAGCAAATGGCCTACCATCCGCAGTCTAGTTACATTGTACTAATCCACATAAGACATATACAAGATGAAGGTACACATTTTGAGTCCTCTGTAGATGAGTGCTCTTGATTGCTATGCTGATATCAGGCAAATATGACAAATTGAACAAGAATATAAAGTCTTGAAATCAGTATCAGCAGTATTTCATCTACAAGCAGTTGCATGCTTTATCTAAAGCAGAGGCTGTTATACCAGAGTAACGACGGAACTAAAAAAGCGAAGGTATTAGTCCGAGTTAATTGGGTACATGTATTATCTTATGTAAGAACTTGGTTATAGGCTTAAAATTAGATTTAAGATATTAAACTTAAAGTCATATGTGCAAACCTAATCTTCTCTTTAACTATTTGCATTCATCCAAGTGAATTTCTCCTTTGAAAAAATGATCATTCTAGAGTTTTTGTTGAATATTCATTGAAATGAAACATTTGTCAAGGAATTTTATTACCCAAGATGACACTGTTCCGTCCGTTTATCATATAAATTGACGCATAAAATATATTTATCCAGGTGAGTGGTTTGCGAAGTTATATATCAACAAGGAAGCAAAGTGATGTTCGTAAAGCACTCACAGTTTGTTTGACACATGTTTAATGCAGGTGAGTCTCATTGCTTTTGAATTCTGAAATATCTAGGAGCTTTTACTCACATTCTATTTGACTCTGAAACATTTGAAACTAATTCCGTAGTTTATTTGAGCGATAAACAGAGATGAAACCAAGCGCTACATCGCGTGATGCCAGTGGGAAAGGTGGCCACTAAAAGAATTGCTATACTGATATGATTTGAAGCGTTACATATAAATCTCGTGTTTTGAGATACTTTATCAGGCTCAGAAAGTTGTCATCGTTACAGGTGTCACAACTTCAAAATTGTCGGTGGATTCATTTGCAAAATGCATTAGCAAACTGAGCTTGTGGTGCCAGTGACTATTGCAGCTGGAGAGAGAATGTGACTGAAGACAGCTATTAAATCAGCAACTTCAAAAATACAGTAATTCTATGCTTCTCACGATACATTTCACCTTACTGTTACCAAAATCACTTACCATCTCCAAGCTCTATCATCTTTTTGACGAAAGGAAAACTTTTAATGGAATTTCTCAGTATATTTATTTACTGCGTTTTGAAATTTGGCAAATGTGTGGGTAGAATACCCTAATTTGCAAATGAAGTACTTGTATATGTGAAATATTAGTGTATGAATTACAATTATTGTGGATTTTCCTAGTCATATTTATTGAAGAAGACGTCTTCTTGGCAAATTCACCAATAAGAAATACATGTCCTTTGACAAACACTAGCAGTAATTTCAAGAAGTCTCATCTGATATATGGGAACTCTAATTGTATACCGTTCCCTGCGGTTGCAGGCTATTGACGTCGGTTTCATTTCTCACACTACTATATAGGATCATGTTTTCTGGTTAACGTTCCATGACAGTATCAGTGTTATATAGATAGTGTTCAAGTGAAGACTACCTAAAATTTTTTACACATTGGCAATTGTTACATTATTTATTATGAAGGATATAGTCGTACTGATTTTCACCTCTCTTCATCTCTAACACTTTCTGCCACGAATAACTTAGGTATTGAGTGAAATAACAACAACCTGCTTACTATCCGTCACAAGTAATCGAGTCAGAGCTGGAATTTCGAAATCAACGTGAGCTGCTCGAATAATACTACGCGTTATATTTCAACTGAAAACTGGCAGATGATGCGAGAGTAAATACTTCTTTATGTCTCCTGAAGTGACTTAGGCTGATAATTGAGCTCATCACACAGTTTTAATCCTAACTAACCACACTCTTTCACACGATTACACGAATGATCTCGGTTCGGATTAATTCGAACAACAACTGTTAAAGATTTTATAATCAATGATTCTTGGAACAATGCATTTGAGAAGTCATACACAGAACCTTATGTTCTTTCTGTAAAACTACAACTACAAACACAAATCAGAAGATGATAGTTATCACAACAAAAAATTACTGCGCGTATAGAATAAAGATGCTTAAGTTTTCTCATCATTTACTTCAGCGCATTATTATTTTCAGGTTTCTTTTTCATTAGTAATTAGAAAGAAGAAACAGGATTTGCTGTGCGTTGCCCTCAAAGGTGTTTGAATACGTAAGAGTGTATGCTGTTAGGCGATGAACACAAAGGCATGCAGAACTAGGCACAGAATTCAGTCTCTTGGTAGTAATTTATGTTGGGACTCAATGAGAAACTGAAACGTGGTTGACCATCTTTGGAAATCAAGTGTTTATCAGAATGAATGAAGTAAGACTTACGTTTTCCTGAATCTAAATGCAAATATACATACTGACTGCTTAGCGAACATGAAAGTTATTGTTCTGTTGTTATGAAAAATTGATATGAAAAATTATTTTTCTGTGTGTGTGTGTAAACATGAGGTTTGTCAAGTTTAGATAATTAATCAGGTATTACAAGCATGATCTAATGTAGGAACAAGGTAAATTAGACATCAAGTAAATTGAGATTGAGTTTGTAAGTTAGATGAAGTATTAGAATTGACTAAAATGTTCCAACCTGGTTCAGGATAGCAACAGAGGTAATTCCAGCTAGAGACTAAGTAGAGGTCCGGTGGGGAATAATGCCATTTGAATTAGGACTAAAGTTGTGCACATACATTGAGTAGGACGTAATCTGTCTTAATACCCGACTGGTAAATTCTATTTCACTGTGTGTCTTCATTAGTAGTATCTTGTCATTACAAGTGTAATAATTTACATTTCGCACTTTCATGTTTTTTACCCACCCAATTTAATTTTTACACTTCATTATCACTGTTACCGATTTGATCAACGCTCCATTTCTAGTCAATTATGTTGCGTCATCCAATTTATTTGCTCAACTTTAGTCCTAATTTAAATGACATTATTCTCCATCCCACCTCTACTTAGTCTCTACATGTAATCACCTCTGTTGTTATCCTGACCTAGGCTGAAACATTTTCGTCAGCGTATAAATGTGATTAAACAACTATGTGAATGAATTCGCCGAGAAGATACTCTGCGGCTGAACGTCTTCTATTTTTCATATGATTCAATGGGAATTTTCAAGCTACTTAAATGATGTGTAACTTGGCTTCTGAAAGTGAGAACAGTGGATGAGGATGCAATAAAATTTGCCATTATATTCACTACTTAGTAAGAAATTAAAATCTAATGGATGGTTTTTGTAAATTGTTTTTTTTAAAATTTCTTGCACATGTGTGATAATTAAAATTTAGACAATTTTTATGGAAGTGTATTCAATGGATTACTACAGTTACACGAAACATTTGTAAATCGTGTTCACATGAAGTTTTTTTCCATTTATGGTAGGAAAAGGGTAATTTTCATATGATTCAATGATATGGTGCAGTATACTTACATATATATATATATTGATACGTATCCACATGATGTGTGTTTTGTTTTGACAGTCTGTTATATTTTGCTATGTGTATAAGGATCGATATTCCATTATAACTGACATTATGCTTTTGTCTGTCCACTAACTAAATAAACAATGTATGACCTTGTTGTCACATGACATTACAACCGATCATGTTAAGACTGGCTATTTATTGGTTCATGTGTATTAGTCATTTTCATATATACTTTTGTATTAGAGTCTTGTTTACACGTTTCGTACATTGCGTACCATTTCACTCACACACTAGTGTGACATTTATTTTCCATGTCTGGAAAATACAAGTATCATAGTAAACCTTGTGGTCTTCTGATTTCCCTCTTTCCGCGTCAGGACTATTAACTACTCAACGAGTACATAACATAATTGGCGACGGGGAAAACTCTAATAATTCACTCAGCAGCAGTACATGATATATATATATATATATATATATATATATATATATGTCATATAACGGGTTGGCCAGCGTACATAAGGAATAGAACACTTATATTTTGTGCAGAAGCTGAAGACTGGTTATGTACCAAATAGCTGTTGGAGTTGAAAACTATGAGTGTTGATGTATTACATGTTAGCATTACGTGGGCGACTGATTGAAAAACTGCCCCAGATTGAAGGAAGACCATACCCATATCTACCCATACATACGTATATAAGTACTATTTTAGCGCTTCGCTTTAAGCGGACTATGTTTTCTAGCTAATTTCAGTCACAAAATCTGGAATGTTTCAAACTCAAAAGCTTCTGAAAATCATGAGATCCATCTGCTGCAATTGTCAAACCTCTATGCATTTGTCAGTGTTAACAACTATGTGTACATGCATCAACTTAAAACGATATGAAGTTGGATACTTTACTCACCTTCGCAATTCCATCCTATTTTAAGGAAAATAATGAGTGAGAATTACACAAGTGTTTTGAGATATAAAAACTTCTTTGTGCTTAACAATCAGTAATCACAACATCTGTTTATTGAATGCATGATATCTTCCTATTTATATTCACTCTCTTCCAAATGATTGCATTCCGTGAACATACACATATATTCGTTAAACTTTTTGTGCTACTTAGATTCTGCTTACTGCGTAAAAAAGAATAGAAGAGGCGATGTCTCATAATCAGAAATAATACAAATATTCCCGCTAATTTACAAGTCATGAATAACAATTTTCCACAAATAGTGGGAGAAAATATTGGTAGAATAAATGCAATAAAAAGTTATTTACGAAATGTGTAACAGTTTCAGCACGTCATTGTTCAATAACATTTCAGCTGTAATTTGCAACTGTGCTCCCGTTGTGTGTTTATGAAAATATACACATGAAAATTAAAGGGTGTGAATATCGATTACAATGGGTTTAGAAACAAAATTACACAGGATTAGAGAATAATTTCTTTGATGAATACAGGTCTGGATGAAATGGACGAGCATGGAAACAAAAATGGAAATATTAATTTGGTGAAAGCTGGAAATGGTAAAACAGAAACTCATGAGTCAAACCGAACTGTATTCAATTTAAATGTAAAGGGTTGGACTAATTTCTTTTGAACACACGGCTCTGGCTTTTCGGTGAATATCTGGCGAGGTATTCTGCAGTTCAAAGAAGTTGGAAGCATGTAAATGTAGATGATTCAGAATGATGAGTCATTTAGAATACTGTGATAGGTGTTGATGAGCTGCTCAGTTGCAGCGCTTCTGACCATACTGATGACTCCTATTTTCAGTCATGCTAGGTAATGTTCTCTTACATGTTCTGAAAGGAGATGCATAGAACGGCCTATTTTCCTAGCTCCGTATAGGCAGACAGACCGATATATGCACACTGAAATCGTTATGTGAGGAAGCCTGTCCCCTCGTATTACTTAGAAGCAAAAGAAGGCTAGAAAATATCACTTTTATGGTTACTGCAGGATGGGTCTTCTTTAAGGAACTGAAGATTTTTCTCTTAACGTCATTTGCACTAGATATCATCTGAAGTCAAGATTCAAATATAAATTTTTCCTCTGGCACTGAATTACATTCTTGTTTTTGTGTAGGTTTCGCTAGCTATCAGTTCTGAGCCTGAATATTTCTCAGAGATAGAAGCTCTTCATTCTTAGCAGTTTTGTTGAAAATTATTCTGATATGGTGGACCAGTGAGACGATGAGAACTTTTTGTTAGACTAATAGGTGACCAGCTATAGAAATTTGTCGGCTGGCCATTCCATGATGGTTTCCGATGGATGGGTCTTTTCAGAGTTTCATAACCTCTTCTGGTTAATTTGACAACTAGAAATGGAATCTTTGATTAATTTTCAACTTCCTTTGTGAATTTAATTAGTGGATGGCAATTGTTAAATTGCTGTAAGTTACAGTTCAATTCAGAATCATCAAGACAGATTATAAAAGTGTCGTTAACACACCATTTGAAAAGCAGCCATATGTCTATTGTTGATTATAAGATCCTGTTTTCCACACTAACCATAAAGCAGCCTGCCAAAAGTGGACCAAAAAAGAGCCCATGGCAGTTCAGTATTTCTGTTTGTAAATATAATTGATGGAGGAAATTTTTACATTGAATGTGCATCTCAGGAAAAAGTTCCTTTCAGATATGAAGTTGGTATTCCGATGCTAAGATATCTGTCCTCCATATATCTGTACAAGAAACAAGTTGTTTGTGAGGACGGCGTATTGGTAAATAAAGATTCTACGTCCGGTAATAGCATACGTTCTCCATTTACATTCAAATCTTTTATGCATCCGAAAATTTCAAAAATATTTCAGAAAGGGTGCTTGCATGGTTGTGTCTTCACAGGCTCTAACATCTTGGACAACCATTTGGCAATCGAATGTTTGGTTACCGTGACACATTTAAAATTAGTCGAAGTGGCATATCACGTTTGTGCCTCCTTTGGTAAACTTTAGAGTCGTGAGATAATTGATTTCGTTGGTATCAGGTGTCCAAATAGTCTTCATTTAAGAGACAGTTGTTCTTCGTTCTTCTAAAAAATTTATCACTTGTTGGTACATCAGTTATGTCTTATTTTTCTCATTGTTTGGCTACAGAAAATTCCCATCAGATATTATTGCAGTGTATTTGCTGCCATATACATCTGTGTCCAAGAGAACCATTCTAAAACTATATCCCTGGTTAGATCAACATTATTTCTTGTTTCTTTGAGCTGCTGTCTCTGTTCCTATGTAAAGAGGTATCAGAGCTAAGGTATTGACTGAGGCAGTCGAAGATTGTTGACTTAAAATGTAAGAATTCTGCATTGGAGACTGGAGTAACGTCACTCGTTTGACTGATAAAAATTTTCCAAATTGGATAAGCCTACGAAGTCTGTTGATGTTTAAAGTCATGTCGTAAAATTGCAACACTCAGGAAGGAGCTTTTTATTGTCGTTCATGTCAGGTTTAACATTCTAAGCTGGTTTGTTTTGCATGAAGGTAACATATTAATTAAATGATTGTCTTTGATTTCAATAAAGTGAACAAAGATAAGAAAACCTCCGCATTATGTTCCTCTGCAACTGGAATATACCCAAATTAATAGAACCAATAAGGTTTTAAGTACGACTTTAATGACATTATAAAGTTCCAAACTGTAGGTGTTACGAACTTCCTGGAATAATTCGAGCGTCAAGTCGGACTGAATAATTAGAAATTATTTTTAAATTATTCCCGGTGTGATTAAGAAGATTGGAACAAGATTTTTCTGAATGTTTCGCAGTGTAAGTAAGCCACAGCTTCTTTTGCAGATTTATTCGAATTTTTATTATTGCTGCTTACACAGCGAAACGTTCAAAAAATCTTGTTTTGATTTTCTCAAACACCCTGGAATTAATTTAAATAATTTAAAACGACTTCAATAACGTTTGAATCCCGGTGTTTTTGCAGCACGGAAATTATTCCAGTTTGTTTGATTTCTACTGTTATCAATAAACGTGCTACTTTATCCTTTGGTGAGTTGGTAATATGTATTTGAGTCTCTTCTTAGTCTACTAAAATATTTAATTGTTATGTATCACTGAGGGCACTAACAAAGCGGGTTTTCCCCTGGAACAACTTGACAAACCGCAAAATATGCTGTCAGTGTTTCATCACCTTATGTAATGTGAGTCATCCGTGTTTCCTTCAAATCTAAAAAGGGCAAAATGGTTACTTCATCTCTTCTTATCCATGATCTTTATTCGAATGATTATACTTCAGCAAGACAGATTCTATAGCAGTATAATCATCAAAATTCCAAATTGTTGTTCAGTGTGGTAAAGAAGCTAAATCAAACGAATAAACTGACACGCTCCTGGACAATTCAGATGGCAAAATTTGAAGTTTTTCAGAGTAACAGTCATGCTTCAAAAAGAATGTTCTGAGACTGCTGCTAAAATATTACTGAGAACTTTCTGTTAAATTAAGGTATTTCCATTGACTACGTAATCATTATATTCCTTATTATTTTTGAAAACTTTCCCTGAGAACTATAAATATCCACAGAGAAGTCATGGCCCTATGTATGAGTTTGTTATTTCGGCTTCACCTTGTCTTGTTAAGCCAGTATATCTCAATTATGCACACTGTTGCTTACTTCCAAATATAGCCCGTGCTAATGTGGTTAATAAGTCTAACTGTACAACAGTGAATCTTTAGATTTTTTCAACTTTATTAATTTGCCAATTGTTGTTTTTTTGGGCATCCCAACATCTGAAAATGCGGGGCTTCTTGTGAATCTGGAAATTAATGGGTGTTATTCTAAAATTTAAAAAGACTATTACTCTCTCTATTCAACTGATGAAGATTATCAACTGAATTTACGTTGAAACTTCAGTCATAACTCATCTAATAAACATGAATTCAATTCATACAAATGGTCTATGAAGTATCTCGAGGCTTCTTAGAAACAGTAACAAACTCAGAGACTAATGAGTTGACCGAAATAAAAATGTAAACTCACTGCAATCTTTAAGGAATTATACAAAATAATCAGAAACTAGGAAAAATCTGAGGTTAAGATTTTACTCGGTGTTCTGGTATTTGTAAATTCAGTCTTGTTGTTACAGGTGATAAGCACTGAATCACACTTCGTAACGCTAACATCTCTAGGGGTTGCCTTACAAAGTCACTGAGAAATAATAACAAGAGCTGTGATCAATCTGAGGATCAAGGTTCATAAATCTGTGAGGAAAATTGACGTTTTCGGATAAAGTTCCCAGAGAATACTGAGTTTGTGAAACGCATGCAAAATGCTTTGTATGTCCAATGCTGGAGTGCTCGCTAATCATGCACATAGCCTAGGGTTTGACAACTGGTCGACTCACTCCCACTGCTAACTAAGTCCGTAAGAAGCCCGGTAGTCAGGGAAGTTTGGACGTGATTTTAGCAAACCCGTGTCATACAAATAAAGCTACTGCTGCTGTAACTTCACAGGTGAAACATTAGAGTCCTATTGTCCTTTCGGAACATAAAGGATTAAGATAATACTGTAAGATGAAGACAAAAAGGTGTTCTACCATTAAGTTCTTGTATTAAAATTGTTGAGCATTGATTTACTTTGCTAATTTATATAATGACAAGTAATTTTGTCATATTAAACTTGTTTTAGTTTCACATTATATATGATGGTGTAATTCTACTAAACATCTCACATTCAGGAATAATTCGAAAGGTGTTCATTCACATGATAACAGTCATCACTGCCACAGCCTGAAGCAGCTTATTGTCATCAAGCTTTTATCGGTTTTAAGTGTTATTCCATTTACCACTATCTGTTTTCAAGAGATACCTTCCACAGATGCAACAGAATAGTTTCATTGAAGAATACAGCTGCATATTGCAACATGTGTATTATTATAACTCAGTCTGTAAGAAGCTCAAAGTTCTTCCAGGTAACATTGACAAAACTACCAAGCATATATTAATGTGCATTAAATGTCGTTGTAAATCTATTTTAACTGTGCACTTTCAAATCAGTTTGAATTTATTCTTAGATAAATGTAAGTATAAAATAAAAGAACTCACTTTGCACTAGATTAAATGTCGTCAATTTTATCAGTGAAAATTCATCTCTTGTCAATAAAAGCTTTTCTCTTTTCCTTCCTTGGAAGTTGCATGACTTCATTATGATTTAGAGTTGATTTAAAGATCGTGTGCTAACAGGATAAAAAAAAAGTCTTCCAACGGAGATATTATCACCTTATATCTGCAAACACATAACGTAAATTGTTTCCATCTTCTATTCATGCATTCCCAGGTATGTGGTGGACCTTAGACTCTGTTAGCTTAGTATCCCAAATTCAAATAGAAAATAAAATACCAAATCAGTTAAGTTACTGGAGGAATATATTAAAGCTTTGTTACTTGGGTATTAACAAGGTCCGAAACCCACAATTAACGTAATAGACTCCAGAGGTATTGCGGGAAGACTGCTCCAATACTAATTCTCCAATGCTGATGTTGCCGGAAGTCGACCAAAGTATGTAGGAAGAAACTATGGTGCTCCTGCAAAAATTTGAGATAGAAAGCAGGTGGTTAGGACTGATCAATGGCAGTTGAGATGGTGGAGAAGACGGAGAGTCGAAGGCAGAACTATATTTCCATTCAAAACCCGAGGTAAAGTACAAAGTACAGGGATTATGATTAAAACAAAGTAGTGTACAATATGTTCATTTCTTACATAGTAGTAAAAACTGGATAAGTTTATTTTTGAGGACTCCACACGGCTTCCCCTCTTAGAGGTCCGGAGGACCATCAGTACCTTACCTCGGGTTTTGAATGGAAATATAGTTCTGCCTTCGACTCTCCGTCTTCTCCACCATCTCAACTGCCATTGATCAGTCCTAACCACCTGCTTTCTATCTCAAATTTTTGCAGGAGCACCATAGTTTCTTCCTACATACTTTGGTCGACTTCCGGCAACATCAGCATTGGAGAATTAGTATTGGAGCAGTCTTCCTGCAATACCTCTGGAGTCTATTACGTTAATTGTGGGTTTCGGACCTTGTTAATACCCAAGTAACAAAGCTTTAATATATTCCTCCAGTAACTTAACTGATTTGGTATTTTATTTTCTATTTGAATTTGGGATACTAAGCTAACAGAGTCTAAGGTCCACCACAAGTATTTAATTTCGTTTTGCATTTATTAATAATAATAATAGTTTTTTGAATCAAAATGAAACTATTTCTTTATTATTTAAAACCAACCTCCTTCCTTCACCTCCTTAATCTTTCCATGCATTAAATATATCTTATGTTTTGAATGCACTGTATGAAATAAATGTGATTTAAATGACACCGGGAATGCATTTAATGCTGACGGATAACTCACCCGCATAATCTGATTTCGAAAAAATGCAACACTTTATTCAACCTCAGTGTACAGGAAAACGAAACAAGAGTTACTCTTGGGAACGACATAATCTTGTGAAAGCCTGACAGCCAATTCAGCCTACTGTTGAAAGTTTTTAATTGAATGAATTACGTAATGATTGATATTTTATCACAAATCCGTGTACATAAGATGTTCTAGTGGATGATTTAAGCGGATTCGCATTTAACTTTAAGTTGAAATAACAGACACTTGACTTCAGAAATTTCTGAAATCATACTTGTACTTCAGGAATCAGCTGAAAATATTATATCAAAATCTCAAGAACACCACAAAGTAAGAATTTGCTGAATATGCAGATTTAGAAAACAGAAAGATTGAGTGAAGAAATATTTACTTTTCAATTAGATCCTCATCTCTGGCTCTACTCTAATATACACCTATAGCATTTTTATTACAATACAACAGTATGCCAATCAAGTGGCGATAAGTTTGTTAACAATAATTAAACAGTGTCAATGGGTTAATAGTTAACGAAGAAAATCAATACAGATTTAAAAGGTGGAAATGGATAGAACAAATTAATTTTACAAGAATAACACGTAAATTAAAGATGAAGTGGTCAAAATAAATAAAATAAATAATTTAGACAAATATAATTTTATAACCGTCTTCTACAGACGGCTGAGGCGATTGGCATTCATCTGAAGAAGCCAAGCCCATGTGTAAAGAAAAAATTTGTACAGCCACTTTCCTTACCGTGGCCGTCGTCACAAGAATGGATAAACAGGACTGCGTCACCCCACTCCCCCTAAACCCATAAAATTCATTTTCTGTTTAGCATTATTCCACCATTGAAGCCAACTGTACAGTTGCGATTGTATTAAGTAACCTTGTTTTCTACATAATTCTTAAAGTGCTCAAGTTGATGAAGTGACGTAGAACAATCTGATTTTGATTTCTGTGGAAAAAAAATGTTTTAACTGAACACTGCCTGGAAACATGTTTTCATAATGATCCTAAAATTCTTGATGTTGTGTACATCAGTCACAAAATTCATTATATCTTATTTGAAGAAAATCAGCAACTTGTTAGTAATATCATTCACTCACATAACACCTCTAAATTACCGTTTATGATCATTTAAAAAGAATATAAAAAAATAATATGAAAAAATATAAACGAGAGAGTAGAGTATATTCACATTTTTGTTCAAATTTGTTTTACGAAATTTCCTGAATGAATCTACTGGTCACAGCACTTGAATAACGACAGGTCAGTATAAAGCGAAACCTAAATGATTTGAAGTTGGTGCACTAACAGTTATAATACAACTTGAGATCTCTTTGCAGTACAATACATCGCAAACAATTTTTGAAATAAATTAGGCTATTGTATCGAAGTTATGTCAGTCGATCTTTGGTGTTATCAATGTAGCTTGAAAATCCCCATTTAGTCGTATGAAAAAGAGAAGTTCAGCGAAGAGACTCTTTTCGGTGGCGAATTCATTCACATAGCTGTACAATCGCATTTATATATAATTATTTGTGTGTGTGTGTGTCTACATGAGGTTTGTCAAGTCCTGATAATTGGTTAGGTAATAAAAGAATAATCAAAAATAGAAACAAAGTTAATTGGACAGCAACTGAAGTAAGATTGAGTTAGAAAGTTAGATGACGTAATATAGTTGACTAAAATGTTTCAACTTAGGTCAGGGTAGAAACAGAGGTAATTACAGGTAGAGACTAAGTAGAAGTGGGGTAGATAATAATGCCATTTAAATTGGAACTGAAATTGAGCAATTCATTTGGATGACGTAACATAAATGACTAGAAATTGAGCGTTGGTCAGGTCAGTAACAATGGTAGTGAGGTGTAGAAATTAAATCGGGTGGGGGTAGAGAACAAGAGAGTTGAAAATGCAAAATATTACAATTAAGAAGACAAAATAATACTAATGAGGAAACAGAAAAAAAAGATTAGGTGGAATTTAATTTTCAGGTAATAAGATAGATTGCGTCCACTGTAAGTGTAGTGATTGAACGAAGTTCTTCTGTATGCAGAGTTCAGGGCTTAGCAAGTGAATTGCCATTGCTTCTGCAGTTTGAAGAAGTCTGATTCGTACACCTTTAGGAAGACTACTTCTTACTCTGTAGACTACTTTGAAGTTTGTTTGGGGTGCAGCTTGGTGTCCGGATTCCATCAGATGTTCTAAGATGGAGCTGTGGGAGGAGGCGGCATCGTTTTTCTCCTTTGTAAAACCATGTTGGTAGGTGTTCAGTGATACGCTTGGTAAGCGAACGCTGGGTACGGCCGACATACCTGGCTCCACATGAGCAGGTGAATTGATAAATACAATTGATGAGGCCAACAGCGGTAGCTTATCCGTCACGTTCACATGAATCATAGGTTTTGTGGATAAAGTTAGTCGTAGGTCAGCTGGCAAGAAGGTCTTCTTGATTGAGCGCGACAGTCGATTTTTTAGTATTTCCGCAGATGTATCTCCATTGAATTGAAGGTTCATGTGGAGTGGTTTCTTCGGGACGCTAAGCATGGGCGGCTTTTGTGGTCTAGGATTCATAGATTTCGCAATAAATCGTTCTGGGTAACAATTGTCGACGAGGATTCTCTTCAGATTGTCCAGTTCATCTTCTACGGCACAATGTTATCAATGCTGCATATATTTACTTCAGTTTACCACTTTCAAAAATTTCAAATTCTCATTACAGTTGACTTATATACCACATTACTTACCACTCTGCTCTTAAGGAGTTCAAGTAAAATTTAACATTGAAAATAATGTCAAACGACTGTAATCACCTTATGGTAGCCTTTGAATGTCTCTAATTACATCTATGTCAATATTCGTAGCACTGAACTGCTTGGCTTACGAAATGTATGTTGAACTGTTCACTGATGGATATTTTTCTGTAAATATTTATTTTTAGGGGATTTCTGAATTATGCGCGAATGCTATACATGAACACAATCACTTTGTCGAATTCAGATTAATATTAGATCCTTCATGAGATGCCAGTAGCACCTTGTCTGCAGACAAATTTAGGATGAATGCAATTACTGTACTGTTCACATCGACTTAAATTCACAAAAGTTTTCAGATTTTCAAAATAAAGACAGTGTGAGTCTTAAGGTCTTAAAAATTATTAACAGACGATTTCAGAAATGAACAACACAAAACCAACTCAGGCAATTTTTGCATATTTTCTAATGTAACAGGGACAAAGGCTTGAATGAAAATTCTTGTACACAGAAGATATATCGACTGTTACCACTTTACAGTCTGCGAAGTATCATTACATATATTACATAGCATCACACTGTCACGAAGTACGCTTTCGTAGAGTCAGGTGCATTGACCATAGCCAGAGATTGTTTTCCACACAGAGAACAAAAGAAAAGAAAATGTGTGTTGATCGTTTGATCGTCTTATACCACACTACCAAGCCTGACCATGATTTCAAGACTATCTGTTGAATTCGCTTTGACTCGCAGGGTTTCCTTTGTTCTGTACTTATAATTACAACGACAGCCATGATCTTAAGTCTGACCTTTGTGTAAAAGAGAAACATGCATATTCCTTATTTCGCCTTTCACTATAAAGAAATAAACACACTTTCGTTTTATATGTTTGTTTGGTTCGTCCACCTACACTTTCCTCATTATTGTAATTATTGCTATTATTTTTATTATTATTCTCACTTTGAACTGTTTCTAGTATTACCTTACTTGTATCACATGTCAATCTAAAATTAAAAACCTTTTGCATTGTTGAATTCTGTCCTATCAAATTCGACATCGTTTTATGTAACATCTTTTAATTGTCTACTGATATTAAATTTATACGCCACTCTGCAACTTCTATTCATCCTATGAATTATTTTGTACATCAAATTATTTGTTTTGCCACTTGCTACCTTTTTTTGACTGCAGCTTGATTGCACAATGTATTTTTTGGTACAAGTATGGAATTTTTAGCATGTGATTTCGATAGCCAAAATCTTACAGGTCGACCATAGTTATCAGGTATGCATCAGCAGGGGATCGAACCCCGGACCATGTGCACGGTCGGCGAAAATCCTAACCACTGTGCCACCGATGCATTTGATATACAACCATGTTTTTGACCACAAACATTTTAATTGCATTTGTTGCTTCTATTATTTTATATATTGACGCGTTAGAATTTATTACAAAACCATATAAATAGCACCGTACAGTTTATTATTTAATTCATTGAGAAGAGTCTCTTCATTGAATAGAGTGTTCTTAAAGATAATTTATTCATGAATGGTGGATGAATTACTCATTTGCATTAATCGTCCCTTTAGCTTTATGTAAACTTGAAAGACAGCATTGTGATTTGAAAAATATAATATGGACGCTTGCCACCTATTTTGTAAGCATTTTCTCGACATGCAGAAAGGGTAAGATCTTTGGAGGAGGTTGGTATGATTCACCCTGGTGTTCGTATCTACTGTCTCTCTTATTTGAAGTGAAGGAAATGATGATTCTTACCCGAATTTCAAATTGATATACGTGTATTATTAAGCATTTTTCAGACTGAATATTAACAAGGAACATGTTTTTGTATGGGAAGCTTACTTATATTCTCTATTCATATGCACAAACATTACAATTAATTCACCAATCAGTATTACATTAGCCTGTCTGCTTTATTAAGAACTATCCATAATAAAGTGTTTACATACAATATAGAGCCAGAAAACTGAAGTACGAAGACGATTTGAGAGTATGTCTTTCCCCTTTTGTGTGAAACAGACAGCTGATGAAGCCATCAGTGTGTATGCTATTTTGTATTGTATGAAATTATAAATGTTCATTGGAAAAGTTTTGAATTCCTATGGGAATTTCGCTCATGTAATCCATTTGTTCATTGGTATTTTTGAAATAAAAGTTTCAATTAGACATACCAAAATCACATTTTGTCATGTCTGAGAACGTGATATTTTCACCAGGCATTCAGTGAAATCAAAATGCCAGATTGTCAAGCGTAACCAGAATAGGAGACAGCGGTCTTGATATTTTTGTGTCACATAGCAAAAACCACGTAGCTGTCAAATCAAATCTTGCAATAACGTGTTATGCCAGTAGCCAAAGTTTAGAAAGAAATGCACGTGATAATGATGAAATCAATGACGTGAATAAAAATAATAATAATACACTACATTAGGCTTCTCACTGTTTTCCGTTGCTAACATAAAGAGTAAAATGTAAATGGAACTATAAAGCGAGATGTGAACTACAGAAGATATTAAAAACAGCAAAAATTAATCAGTCCAAATGTAACGAAATTCCACGAATATAGGTGACATTTCTATTTCAGATGTTCAGAAATCGAATAAGTCTTCCACTTGTCGCCCAGTTGATTTTAAATCTCAAAAGTATATATCACATAAGGTTGTTGTCTGAGGTGATGGGTATTCGATGTTTTAAACCCAAACTTTATATTCAAAAGAAGTTTGTACAGCCATATACCCTCCCTTGGCCTATTAAGACATAATCAACTGGTGACTTCTTCATCACCCATTACTTATATTTTCAACCTCTCTCTTGTCACACGCAAGTCTTATCACATCTTCATTTATAACGTATTTCATTTACTTTCCTTACAGTCTGGCATTACGTAATCGATCCTTTTGTTTTTTAGCCTACTACTATACTACTTCTATCTGAACAGTTGTTTGTTTAATCATGCAGTCTTCCGTTATTCGTGTTATCACAGATTGCCCCACTTTTTCATTCATATTATTGATAGAACCATTATTATTATTATTATCATTACTATTATTATATTACTACTATTGTGACTAATTGCACAATTTATATTCACCATCTTATTATTCCATAGACAAAACACCATGATTGGTTTATATTTGAATATTTATTTGCAAAGTTATGTATATTAGAGGTAAGCCTGATGAGATCTAATTGAAAACAATATTGTTCGCTTAAATGTGTTGTTCTAATTTTTGCTATGAGAATATCTAATATATGTCTTTTATTTGCTTTAAAATTTATCGTGTTTATGCGTATTTATAAGTATTGTTTCCTCAAATAGGGTAACTGAATTCGGTTTTTAAGGAATCGCCTTTTCAAATAGTTGTTATACTCTGCCCTTGTATTCAAGATCTCAGTATTTCCAATATTCATCTATTTCCCTGTATATTGGTACATGCATGATTCAGTCGGTATCAGACAGATTCATTTCTGATAAAGATCTATTTCTACATAATTTTTGTTATCCATTATTGAAGAAAAAATTGAAAATATATGACGCATAGAAATGCTAGTGACACTATATTCATAATCAGAGCCAAGAGAATTCGAAAAGTTAGAACACGATATTTTAAAAACCTGACATATTTTAACTGAAAGCAGATCAATTGCTTACCGCGAGCTATCTCTAAAGTAAGTTATAAAAATTTTGGAGAAAAAAACATTAAAGAAACTCATTATATGGCTGGAACAATCGAAATGAAATTTAACAACGAAGAACGTCGGATCACATATCCCTAAACAAGTTTCAATTCCAATGAAGCTTGAGTTTTTTCCTGGCCGTAAGCAGGTTTAGTTATTAGGAACACATTATAACTGGTACAAAGGCGTTGCTAATTTGCATGGCTATTCACTACTTCTGTAATGACAAGATCAAGCCTGCAGTAACTAATACTTTACAGTGAAATCTGAAACCGGTTCTAAATGCTCTTGTCAAATAGTATTCATTTTGTTGTAGAATTTGGTCAAAGATAATAAATAATCAAAATCACTGAAGACGGTGAGTAATCAGCCCACTTTCACCTCAAGTATACGTATCTACGATGAGATCTGAATCAAATAATTCCATTTCTGATACACACATATTTTTACATTCCTTCACATGCATTCGAAAGAATGATGAATGCATGTCCATTTGAGGTTCTCTGAAGTTCTAGAAATATGTAAACTATAAAACTGCTTGGAAGAGGTAGACCATCAGTTGAAGTGCAAGGAAGAGTCACCTCAACTCAGTTTTCAACTTGTCTGTAGCTATTGACAGAAGAAAGGTTAAACGGTTTACATCTTTCAGCAACAAATCAATTGCAAATGAGAATTTAAACTGAGAAGAATAATCTGTACTCCTGTTACCTGCAGGCACCCTAATTTAAGGTTGTAGGTGGCAAAACTTTCAGAGGCTAGTTCGCCTATATCTTTTTACAATGAGAGGGAATTGCGCATGAAAACACTAATAGTTCACTCCATGTTTGATGCAGACGAGGTTGACGAGATTGTAGAAGAAGATTTGAAAATGTGACATGAGACTGTTCAGAATCGGGGATGACAGATAAATTCTTCATATTAGTAATTACAGTGTCATTAATGCACCATAGGCAAGTGGACAACAATTACGAGCACATAGACCGCATATAAGTTAAACCATTAACAGTTGCATTTAAAGCTCTCACACACTGGGAATCAGATTCAGTGAGGAATATGATAGTGTGATTGAACTCAATAAGTGGAAGAAGTGAATTCACAAATTATCACGCTCCTGATAAAAATACAAACTTAAGAAAATAAGAAAGTGTTCCACAGACAAATGCAAACAGAAATGGACAAGTCCTCATACAGTCAGTAACACCAAAATTTAGATGGTGGAGTAAACGCAAGTCAAACTAGGAGATGAATACATGTAGAGGTTACGCAACATTTTTGGAGGTGTTTTTGGTGAAATGAATGGGAAAACTTACAAGTCTTTATGGTTGTAATGATTGTAAGCAACGTCAGAAAGCACTGGAATATACGTAAGGTGACGTGAATTCCTAAAGATCGACACAGTGAAAACCAGACACACCTTCCGTCAATCTTAAGAATATGGATAAGATGATTATCGGAAAGGCGATCTAAAAGCTGAGTGGATGAGCTCTCACATCACTATTTAGAGAAATGGGAATTCTAGATCAACTGAAAGATACTCAAATAAAATAAAGAGAGACTACAATTTCAGTTCAACATACAAAAATTGAAGCATGAAGCTACAAAAAGCATCTTCAGTTTATTCAGAAGAGAAGATGTGGGATTCAGACATCACCGATGAATACGGCATGCAGAAATAGTAAAAGTCTCTGAAAGCGATGCAAAAAAACGCCTGTTTGAATTTTTTACTGGTGAGAAATGAAGCAGAATGGTGAACATCTCTGTACAGATACCTGTAGGCCAGTGAAATAAAGAAGGTCGGTGAACCAATGTAAATACTAACTCGTAAAACATAATCTGATTTCAGTTCACGGCGTGCAGAACAAAAAGGAAGTGATAAGAAGAAAGAAGACAATCATAGAAGACTGCATGTGTGAGAGACCTTACAACGCTAGGCCATGGATAATAATATAGTAAATGTCATAAACAAAGAGGTGATCACACTAAAGGACACTTCAGTCGATTAACGTCAGATGATCACACAGATTTAGAATCCGCCAACAGATAGCTACCAGTTAACAGGAACTCTCTGATAACCAGAAAAGCATTTTTGTCATTGGAAACGCTCCAGCTGGGGAAGATAAAGCACCAGGTTAAATTCTCACAGAGACACTGAAAACAAACACAGCGACATCGACAGATAATGTCATGCAACCGATGCACTTCGTTCGAGAGGCGTGGATAGTGGGAAAATGTGTTGTCTGTCGATGAAATCATGAGAATACGCACCATTATCTGACAGACTGCTTATTCTTCATTTCGACTTTCCTGAGTATGATAGTACGGATCATGCAACAGACCAAGGCACAGGGAACAAGCTGAATCAATGCAAAGGCAATGCGAGATCCGGAATTCGCGAATGATTAGTGCCACATAAAACGCGAAGATAATAGCAGTAAACAAAGTTTCTGACAGGAATGACGACGATAGCAGGAAGTCACGCAAACGTAGAGAATATGAAGATAATTAAAAGCAAGCAACAAACTCCAATTACCATCAGTATGATAATTAAAACTGAAGACGTCGATTTCACTCACCTGGTCATCATCGTTACAATTACACGTGGCATGGATGACTAATTCAATTCAGGATCAATGAAACAATAGCTCCGAAGTCACTACGGAGATTCTTACACACCTACCTAGGAGTTTAGGATCACACATAATCGCACAAATTTAGGATGCCGCTTCTGCAGCGTTCAGAATACTTGCGCGACCGTAGAGCATCTGAAATTGGCAACTGCTGCGGCCGTATGGTAAAATGTAGATTTTCACCATACTATATAGTTCACTTTCGCAAAATCTTCTAAAGCCAATTCAATGCAACATGCCACCTACTTCAAAATTATTAGCATCATAAACTCTACGAAGTGAAGACAGGAGAAAGACAATGTTGTCTAACATCACACAGATGACACACTTTATGAAGATATTACTCAGAATGCAGGTAAACGCTCATTATTCGTAAATTAAGTGAGATATTTTGATATTAGAAACCATGTTAGTGTGTCTCTACTCCGTGGAGACTTGAAACTTTTCAAACGGCCGGCAGACTTAACGAACAGCTCCTATTCAGCAGTACCTTAAGATACAGAATGATGAGTAGCAAAGGATAAGATACGAGAACTCAAGGAACAAGACTAAAAACAAATGAATAATGAATAGACCACAGGCTCAACATGCCTCAGGAAGACATTCAGAGTCTACAATGTGTAATGGAACCCAAAAAGTATGCAACAGTCTTGATCTTCTTGAGTCACATGGTAAGGACCACGTCATCAGTCATGAAAGCATTTGAAAAAATGGTTAGAGAGAATTGAATGCAATGGTTACATGTCACTGTAGCTCAAAACAAAATGAAAGAAATTATTAGAAGACATTATCATTGTAATTAACAGTAATACAAAAGTAGTCTCACTATTTTGGAATTCTATCACGAAAGTGCGAAAATTGAAAGATACCGTTAAAAGACACAAACTGAAGCGATGGAATTGAATTAGTCAAAATGTTATTACATACCACCAATAGAGAAGTACATTCTGTTTAACTGATTCGTGATTTCAAGAAGTCTTTTCCTGTCGCTTGGTCATTTGTAGCCTTCATCAACACATTCCAGATTATTTTGTTGTGAATGTATTCAGATGCGACGTCTCAGTGATAAAACTGTTCAAATTTCTGAAAACAGATGTGTGTAAATAAGTACACTTTGAACTTTACAGAAATTAAATTTGAACTGAGTTGAGAAGACTGTCAAAAGAGAATTTATTTTGAATTGAAAATCAGTCTAAGGGACTGTAAAACTGAGATACATTTCGCAGATGAGCACTGTTTCAAAATTAAAGCTATCAATCAGTATTTATCCGCTACCCCACATACAGATCTGAAGTTCATCTTTGATAGATAATGTTTACAAATATCTATAATCAAAATCAAAGGAAGTGAAGTTAGATGATGTTTAATGTCTTTTTCAAACCATGAAGTTCTTATAAGTTTTCAGACCGTAGGGGTTACGAAATTGAGGACCGAGTCAGATTGATTCACCAGAAATGATTTATATTAATCCCATCGTGCTTAAGAATAAAATGAGAAACATATTTTTGAATGTTTCGCTGTGTAATTCACAGCTTCTTCAGCGGATTTATTCAGAGTTTATCAATCACCAAAACATATATAGTCAAAAATTTTTTTAACATCAATTGAAGTCAGTTTATTTGAAGGTCATTTGTACATAGACATGAAGTTCTTATAGGCTGTGGAATACTGAATTCTCAACTATTATACTGTCCTTAAAAGTAGACTCTAATCAAATGCAAAAATTAAGAATTCTTACGAAAATAATCCTCTGAGAAGAAAGAAGAAAATTGTATGGATTTCATAGTGTATAACAAATGATACGGACTAAATGAAGTATCTAAGTTGAATGTGTCCAAATTTTAGTGAATCGAATATAGGAGATTTTTCTACTCTACAGACTCAAAAGTTGCTTAGGGCTTTGAATCACCGCGTATTGAGATAGATATAAGTCTCACCAATACATTGCACATTAATTTGTTAACAATATTCACCTTACTTAGGCGCCTTACATAAAAATCTGCTCAAATATTTAATCTAGGTGTGTGTGCAGATGGAAATTCTGAAAAAGTAAAACTTGACACTCATCAAACACATTTCTTTATTCTCTCTCTCAGGTGAAATCCTAATTTGAATAAAAGCAGAAATCCTAGAAGTAGTTATGATCTGTCTACATAAACACATATTCGAAGGGATAGAGAATTCGTGTTGCACATGTATTAGAACACAATGACTTAATATCCATAATCGGGACAAACGGGTTCGCTTCATATATTTCTCTCAAACTATGAATCTCTGTTATCGTGTGGAGTTTAAAAATGCTTGACAAAAGTAACTTGTTATTAAAAATTGAGGTTAAAGCAATGCATTGATATTTATTATACTTACCGCCCTCATCTGAGAAAACGAAATTTATTTCTGATAAATGGGTTCGAATCCCGGTGGGTGCGTACTGATGAAGAGTCCCAAACGAGGACGAAACAGCCGTCCAGTACTCCCAGGTTTTCCAATGGTCCTCTAACTAATGTCAGCTCATGATGAAATCCTAAAATGTTGTAGTGTTTGAGAAGTGACAGTGGTAAAATGAGGCAGTGAAAGTGAATCTGTCAAATTTTTAATAAATCAAATGAACATGGAGAAACATATGTCGCAGAGATTAAAAAATTTAACGTGGCTTTTATTTCTTGCTGAGCTGTATATGTCTTTCATCAATATGTCGCCTATATCGGCACGTTTGTTTGTTGGTGCAAATGGGTACATTTCTCACATTTTGGAAGAACATTAGTTGCGTATTTGAGGATATTTCTTCAGGCTGTGAAGGTGAATGGTGGTTGTCACTTACCTTCATCCCAAATAGTTGTTATGCCATCTCATGAACACAAAGTATTGTTTTATCATTAAAACGTTTCTGATCCTAAAGTTTCCGGTAATTATCCGTGTAACCATTTTAATGTTACATGAAACAGTCAACATCTGACTGAACCAGCTTTGATATATTTGTGTTTATGCATTCATTTCTGCGTACTCGAAGCGAAATTGAGTGTGTTTCATAGTAATAACACTAATAATACAATATATATCCTTGCGAAAGCATCTCTGTTCAGTGTTCATCTTATTATCTTATATTATTATTTATATATCGTATAACTTATTCAAATTATTAAGTCTTCGCAGAAGATAGTAGCAAAGTAATGCAGAAGAATTAAATATCCTTACTTTTAACCTTGCCTGAAATAAGCGGATTAATTTTTGGTAGAAATTGTTAATAATAATAATATCAAAGCTTTATTTCAGATAATATGTGAAAATGTATTACAGAAATTGTCAGTGTATTTCCAAAATATTTTTTCTCCATATAGAATTCGCATGCAAACCACTAATCTGAAAGAAACAACATTTTTCATAGGGTTAATGAATTCGAGTAGAAAACCAATTCTCAAGTATTGATTTTGTAGAGCTTTTGTTTGATTGGTCGGAGGACTTCATCATGAGCTGAAATTAGTTAAATAACCATTAGAAAACCTGGGAGTACTGGACGACTGCTTCATTGAAGTATTGGAGTCTTCATCAGTACGCACCTGCCTGGGTTCAAACCGATTCTGTATATTTATTTTTCACTTCCTTCTAAAATTGTATGGCATATTGTGGCGAACCTATTAAATATGCACGCGAGTTCATGTATTGCTCATTTGATATAATTACACGATTAAAACAATCAGGAATGCAAATGAGTTTAGCCATTTTGATGCTAGCGCAGCGATTTAAGCGGGCCATCGGATATGTTGCACACAAAATATTGACGACAAAATTAATCATAGGGGCGTCAATTCATCAAACTGTGAGCAAATTAAAGGAATATTACGGGATAATTCAACCTCGCCTGGATTACTAGCTCGCTAGTTTTCTAGCGGATACCAAGCCTGAATAAGAAGGAGGGTTAAGGTGTGGTGCTAGCAACTCCACCCCCAAAACTTAACCAAATTACTACAGAAACTTCAACGCACCAATATATTAAAATTTCTAAAACTATAAACAGTAACCTTATTTCTCGCTGGAATCAGGGAAGTAAAATGACGCAGGCTAGTGAAATCCTTCGGGAAGCCAGTCAGTTGATGTGCCTTCTTTCCATGAAAGCAAAAATAAGGATGGGTACATGGAATGTTCGTACAATGTACGAAACTGGAAAGGCTGCCTAGGTAGCAGCAGAAATGGGGAGATATAGAATAGAAGTGCTGGGAATATGCGAGAGCAAATGGAACGGATGTGGAAGGTGACAACTGCCAACTGGGGAGACAGTTATCTATTCCGGCCACCCAGAGGACAACCACGAGCACTTCGAGGGAGCGGCCATCATGATGTCACCAACAGCAGCCAAAGCTCTCATGTAGTGGGAACCAATCTCCTCCAGGATAATGACAGCCAGTTTCAACTCAAAAGGAAGAAAGGAAGGTTACAATCATTCAATGTTCTGCACCTATAAACGTCTCAGAACAAGAGAAGAAGGAGTCATTCTACAGACAACTGTAAACAGCAGTGGACAACGTCCCGAATGGCGAAATCAAAATCCTGATGGGTGATATGAATGCAAAGCTGGGAGGAGACAATACAGAAAGAGAACTCACCATGGGTCGTGAGGCCCTCGGTGAAATGAACGACAATGGTGAACTCTTCTCAGACTTCTGCGCCTTCAATGATTTGGTGATTGGTGACGGCGTGTTCAAACACAAGGAGGTACACAAGACGATATGAATTTCACCAGATGGAAACACCAAAAACCAGATAGACTTCATTTAAATCTCAAGGAGATGGAGACGGAGCCTACTGGACATAAGGTCGAGGAGAGGAGCAGATGTGGGTTCAGACCACCATCTAGTACAAGGGAGACGAGACAAGGAATGGTTCTCAGTGGACGCTTGGAAATTAATAGAAGAGAGGAGAATCGTGAAAGAGAAAATGATGCAATGCAAAGACGGACAAGAGAAAGAGACGCTGAGCTCAACTTACAAAGCACTGGACAAAGAAGTGAAGAAGAGTGCCAGGAAGGACAAAAGACGATTCTACGACAACCTGGCCACTGAAGCTGAGAAGGCAGCAGGCAAAAGGGACCTGAGGACACTATATCAGATAACCAAATCTCTATCCGGGAAGGGATCAACACAAGTGAAACCTATAAAAGACAGTCAAGAGAACCCAGTTACCACGGAAGAAAGACAGATTAAACAATGGGTGGATCACTTCATAGGACTCTTGGTCCGACCATCACCTGCGACCCGTCGAGAAATACCAACAACAGCACGTACACAACCGCAAGTTGAAACCCATCCTCCAACTAAATCTGAAGTCTTGAATGCAATCAGGCTTCTGAAAGCTGGAAAAGGAGCCGGACCAGATGGAATACCCCCTGAAGCACTGAAAGCGGACACAGAGACAACAGCAGATATGCTGAATCCATTATTGCGAAAGGTCTGGAAGGAAGGGAGGTGCCTACTGACTGGAGAGAAGGTTACCTCGTGAGACTACCAAAGAAGGGCGACTTAGGAATCTGCAAGAACTGGCGACTTACGCCTCACTCTGGAAGAACTGGCAAGGAATCATGCTCCTGTCTACGCCAAGTAAAATTCTGAGTCGCATCATCCTGGAGACAAGAAAAAACGCACTGGATGCAGAACTCCAACCAGAACAAGCTGGATTCAGGAAAGGCAAATCATGTTCTGACGAAATTTCAACTCTACGCACCATCATCATCATCGAACAAAGCATGGAATGGCAATCAAACCTCTACCTCAACTTCATTGACTTCGAGAAGGCCTTCGACAGACAGAGTTGACCGCGAGGTTATTTGGAAACTACTAGAGTACTACGGCGTACCTCACATATTCATCAAACTTATTCAACAGCTGTACGACAACCGTGGCACATGTCAAGTGATCCACAACGGAAAACTCAGCGAGGCGTTTGGAGTAAACACAGGAGTCAGACAAGGGTGCTTACTATCACCAATGATATTCCTAATTGTGGTGGACTGGATCATGCGTCAGACAGTGATTGGGAAACGAGAAGACAGGAATACCCTGAACCGACCGACGTGAAGAACATAGAAGACCTGGATTTCGCGGATGATTTATGTTTGATGTCCCACACAATCGAAGACTTACAAGCGAAAACCGACAAACTGGTCGAAGAAGCAGCTGGCGAAGACAGGACTCCAGGTGAACATAGACAAGACTGGTGTTATGAAAATAACCAACCAACAACAACAAAAGCAGCAGCAAAATCCAGCGCCAATCACCATCAATGAGAGGGATTTGAAAGAGGTTACTTCATTCACTTCAGTTATCTAGGGAGCATTGTCTCAACTACAGGAAGTCGGAACGGACGAGGATGTCAAATCGAGCGAGAATCGGGAAAGCGAGAAACACATTCATCAATCAACCTGAAACCAATCTGGAAATCTTCATCACTCAGCCAGCATCAACAACAAAATTCAGTTGAATTTTCCATACAAACGTCAAGTCAGTCAGTTCTTCCATACGGATCAGAAATTTGGTGGACAGGTCACAAAGAATATTTCCAACAGGCTATTGCAGACCAGACCTTTATCAATAGCTGTCTTCGCTGGCTCTATACTGAAGATCAGATGGCCGGGCCGGAAAGAATCACCAACAACAAGAAACTATGGCTGGGGACAAACAAAACAAGAACCAATCGCCAACCAACAAATATGCAGGAGAATGTGGAGATGGATCGGTCACTCGCTGAGGAGACCGCTGGGTGACATCGCGCGTCAAACCATTGCTCGAGTGGAACTCGAAAGGGAAGCGGCGTGTGGGACGTCCAAGGGTGACATGAAGGAGGTCGTTTGAAGAGGAGTTGAAAGAGTATGGACTAACGTGTATGCAGGTGAAAAGTACAGCAAAAGGAAGACAGAAGGAAATGGAGACGTTCAGTTGAAGCCCTATGTTCCACTAGGAACCCAAGGGAACAATAACAGTAATAATAATAGGGGATATTCCAATGCACAAACTGAAGAAATTTCTAAGGTTTCCATATTTCGTGCAGTCATTCATAACTATCATCTACGCGTCACAGTAATCTTCTGATTTCACCTGTCAATAATAAACATCCTTCAAATGCCTAACTTTGGTTTAGGTAAATAAGTACGATTTTCACATTACAGGAGAGAAATTCAGAATAATTTAGGAGTACTTCTTCAAACTGTCAAGGCAAATAGTACTTTACATGAAACATCAGTCCCAAAAAATTCCTATATATTCGCTGCTGTACTCAAGATCCATTCTGAACATGAAAACTGTTTTAAAATCGACGCTATCAGCGTTAAGCTACAACCATACATATATATGCAGGAAGAATTTGCAGCAAACGAAGTCGCTTGTGATATAGATCCATTTATGTATTTATATAATATGATAACCTTTCTTCTAAGACATTAGTTTGTTGTATTCCGTGGGATTTGAAATTTCAAGAAGTTAATGTCAAAATTTATGGTTAATAAAGTCAGAAAAATAGAATGCTTACTCTCTTCTGAAACGAAGTAAATTTATTGTTGTTAGTTTTTGAAGTTTATTGAAACTTCTACTGATGAATTAAATCATTGATGTTGAATTCATGAAATTTTAAGTGATGTCAACAAATGTGAGGCAATATTCCTAGGGAAGCTATTACTTCTTGCACAGTTGTCCACAGCTTCCAGCAATACAAGTTCGAATTTGCTATTGTCGATGTGTTTCCTATTTCGACGTATCTATAAAAAACTTTAATTCAAATAAATAGTGTATGTTCGTGCTGTATCCTGTACTCAAAGCACCATTTTCTCATCGAAACAGTTCTGATCTCAGTTTGTCCGGTATTAATCTAATCTCCAAATTTATTGTTGCATGATACAGTTGCTATTGGTGAAAATGAATTCAGATTTTTTCTCTCATTTTCACATTTTATTTTCTGCATTCACAGTCACTGGAACTGAAAGTGCATGCGCGAATCACGATTGTTTCCAGTGACGATAGAATTCAGTTTGCATTTAACGAGGCACTAGATATACGAAATTAGTTTCTTCCTAATGTCCATCCATGGAATCGATTTTACTGTAATGTCTATGATTACACAACTGTGTAATGCAGGTTCCAGTCTCAGATACGACATGAATTTCGTAGAGATAACATACAAGCAAGGGCCATGAAACAAAGCATCCATGTTCAGGACCTCCTGTTGCCT
The DNA here is from genome assembly GCA_944472135.2 of Trichobilharzia regenti. Taxonomy (NCBI): domain Eukaryota; kingdom Metazoa; phylum Platyhelminthes; class Trematoda; order Strigeidida; family Schistosomatidae; genus Trichobilharzia; species Trichobilharzia regenti. The sequence continues at coordinate 53,345,888 of OX235263.1, forward strand.
CCAGTCGTCTAACAACGAGAAATCTCTACATACCATGGAATTCCATACGGTTTCCAAGTAGCTTTGCTGAAATAAGAGCTGACAAAATGCACAATAAAGTACCTACACTCACTTTCAATCTCGTCTGAGAATAAAAACGTTTGTGGTAGAATTTGCAGGTTGTGAGAGATTCTAGCAGCAAAATGAAGGAGTGAAATTAAATTTGTCACAATTAAGTTAAATTCCACGAATATGAGGGGAGGAGGGGAAATTAACATCCCTTCGTATCCTAACCTCATTCTTTACATATCAAATCTTGCCTCAGGTGCAAGAATATCTGGCGTCACTGTATTCAGCTCTCAATGAGGATAGACCAACCAATAATTACATGAGCCTATTAAATGGAAGTGGAATGCATAAAAAGCTTTTTCTTAGGAAGCAAAACGAATACCATATTGTGTGACACACTTTTCAAAAAGATATTGTTTGATTTTGTGGTGAAATCTTTGCACTGAATCTATTCAGCAGACTAGTAACATTGGCGATTTCGAAAAGATGAGGCTGTTTGTTGAATTGAATTTAAGGCAACTGTTCAAAATACAGAAACAGTCACAATTATTCTCATTTTTTTCCCGCCTTGCAACTACCATTTATTGCACAATCATATATGTTGTCTGTTTCTGTTTAATACAGTTGATTCCTTATGATACTTTTCATAAAATCAAGTTTAGTGCACAGGACACCATGAGACAAATATTAGATTGTTCACAAATGTCATTCCCAAGTACCATCTCGTTCATGAGAGTGCCACAAAGTGACCATTCTAAACATTTTCCCTCCACTAGTATAAAATTCATTCAGAATTAAATGCACAAAATGCAGCCTACTCTCAGGGAGCTCACTACTCACAGTAAAAAATAACACTTACCGAAACGTTCTTTAGTATTAACCAGAATATCAATTTGTTTATTATAGTGTAACCGAAAACATTATGGAAATCTCTTATTCTGTCAAAATACTTAGCTTTACAGCGGACATCACTTCGCGTTCTTCTCTTACACATTACTTACTATAATTTGAGTTAGAGTGAGGGAAAAATATATTTATGCAAACCACGTGTCAAGAAATTTACGAAAGAAACCCAGAAGTTAAATGATCCTCTTGAATTTATAGTCAGTTGACTACAGTGTGATTCTTGACACTAAAGTTAAATGTTTTCTCCTAATGATAATATCTTTGATGTAGAACCATATTCCCGGGTTACCTAAATATTTATCCTACCCCAAGTATTGTTATTTCTAGGTGGAATCACAAATTACGGAATGTGTTTCCACTCTCTGAACGAAATTAACGATGCGATAGATTCTGCTTAGAATGTATATCTCACAGAGCTCATACTATACAACAACATATAATTATTCAAAAACTTTTTCAAATAAATTAAAATCTGAAAATTTAATATACGAAAAGATATGAAATCTTTTCACACTGATAACGCTTTATTACTTACTTCTTTGATCTGGTGTAAAAGTGATTGAATAAACGAGATTTCAGAATACAAACTGAAATGTTTGAAGATGATTTTATTAGTGAAAACAAACTAATACGCTATTTGAACTTTGCATTCTCGATCAATGATTAATGGTTTCAATTGAGAAAAGTTTTGAAACTGACGATCACAAATTATTTTCATCATAATTTTAATGAATTGCAGCTGCATTGTAGGCAACACATGAAAATATTTGTTGACATTTATAAGGTCACTCACTTTGTCGATAAACTGTTGGCGGACAGGAAAATCTTTCGTGATCACTAGAGTTTATTCAAAGAGCAAGTATTTATTTAAACAAAGTAGTGTGTGAGGCGAGATTTAGTAGCGGTCTGTGGCAGACACTGCCGTCTAACCGCTTCATGTGGGATGTGGATGTTTTTTAAGCGCCAGTAAATGACTGTACTCATATATAAAGTGGATTTGGATTCATGTGAGTAAGCACGAAAACCAGTAAATATTTATCATTATTTTATAATTCCCTTGTGTTTCTAGCGGATCATTTGTCTTCAGCAGAGTATATTTTTCCTCCTGTTACCTGCAGTCTTTTGTGACAAACGCCTTGATTGCTCATACACTGTCCTCTCCTCTTCACACTATCTGCTTCATTTCACAGTGGGATCCACGTCAAACCTTTTGTTCCTCATACGGTTTTTACTTGATGGCATGACGCATGATGTCATGGAAAACTCTCCTGAGAATGTATTCAGTCTAACTGCACTTTATTCAGTGTATTATTTCGGCAGTAATTTCTCCGTGGGTTCATTTGCAGTGTCCCACAAATACTCAAAGTTGGTTCAAAATGATATTGGTGACAGTTCAATTCTGTGAGACGCAAAGACAAACTAAGTTGACTGTCGTGTTGACAATCAATATCATGTCCCTTATACTGAGTACAGTAGATTTTCGGTCATGCCATTCTGATCCTCGATGGCTTCAACATCCGTACCACTTGCTGCTGAATAGACACTGACTCAAAAATTGAAGTGACCTCGTTTGAATTTCTCCCTGTGATAGTGGTTGATACTTACTGTTGTTGGTCTTTATGTAATCTCATCACCTCCGTGATATTCATGGTTATCTGGAATCCCCTCGTTAACACTTGCTTTTTTCGTTGGCTTGTTGGTTTCGACACATAGAATATCTAGTTAGTGAGATACTGCAGACAAATCGTCCATGAAGCACCCACACTCTTAGAGTTATCTCATCAGTCCAAAGTAATACTGACTTGTCGCACATTACTATTTGATGCATGTTTTAGTCCACCAGAATCAGGAATAACTTTGCTGATAGTAGTCAGCCTTCTCTTACTCCCATCATCAAACACCTCTATGAGTTTTCTGTTGTGAATCACTTTACAAGTACCATTGTCATACGGCTATCGATTTAGTTTGTCAAAGTAATGTAACAGAGGTCGCAGTGTCGAGACAGTTTGTAAGTCCCTTTACATTCAATGCAGCTTAAGGCTGTTTAAAAAACAATGAAATTGAAGTAGAAATTTGACTGCTGTTATAGGCACTGTTTCACGATGATCCGTGGCGTTACAATTTGATCAAGCTATGGTTCGCCTTTCCCGAATCTTACTTCTTCATGGAGATCATGAATTAGTCTCTTCAGGATGAAGCTAATTAATATTTGTCTTAGCACGATAAGCGTATGACTTCGAGACGGCCGTTGTAATAACATACGTTGCTCTACATCTGTAGTCTTTTCTGCAGTCACTGGGTACGTTTTCTTCTCTCCAAATATTTGCAATGATTTCATGAGCACATTTTGGCAGTCTCTGAATCAATTTGTATTGCGTTAGGAAAAATCCTATATGGTACTCCTTCCTAATTAGACTTCAGTAGCTTTTCTTTGGGAAGATTTTAGTTTCCTATCCCTTATATGTAGGTACGTTTCCTTCCTTCTCAACATTACGCAGGAGAGTCGTAAGTATATTTGCTGTGATCTGCGAGTTGGTATGCAGAACCTCTGAATGTATTCTGACTAGTCTTTCTAAGCTTCTAGGGTTCAGTAACTTTACAACATTCAAGATCACTTCATCGTGGCCACCAAAGATTTATCTTGATGAGACACAGTTTGTGATCAGTTCCGAAGTTCTTTGACGCTGTCGGCTCATTGTTATTAGATGCAGTTCTCTGTTTTTCATTGGCTTCATCTATGCTAATCTCGTCACCGATTAAACCTGATTACCTGATTGATTTTCAGCTTCTCTTAAAGTTGTCCGTCGGGTCCATCCTCTGTCTCACCATTCATCCCTACTCAACTGACCTTCAAGTTTCCTTTGATAGCCATCAGTTGTCTTGCTTCTTATCTCTTCTTGAAACAGACGCACAAGTTCACTTCAACATCACCTACGGGGACTTTCAGTGTTATTCCAAACGTGTTTTCCTGGTAATGCTGCATGACATATCCGACCTCGGCCTGAAGGCTTTCATGAAAGTATATTTTATTGTTCTATCCAGTGGCCAGGTTGTCACATGCTTACTGAAGATTTTCCGACATTTTTTCCACTGAAAAAATGATACGTCTATGAGGATTCTCGAGAAAATCGCTTGAGAGATGTTTTACAACCATAATCAGATCTGGAATACTATATGAATATTATGAAAATCAATTTATCTTTACAAATAAACCCATGTGATTTTGATGAATATGAACAACCATTACTTCATAACACTAATTTTGCTTTGTCAACTACATTCTAGGCAGTGAATACTTTGTATCACTTCGAAATATTATCTTAGAGAATGGAAAGCGTTCATCCAAAACATAAGTGGTAGAGACTCAATACAACACTATTACACTAGCATTTCTCTCAACCCCAATGCAACTGATGCATAAATTATTACAAAAATACTGAATATATGTATCTCACGTTCTTCTGAACGGATATAATAGGAATAAAAGTCATTTTTTATACTCAGTTATAACGTATGATTCACATGACAAAAGCTCTAAACTTTTTAAGAAATGAGAAATAATAAGCAAAATGTCTGTAAAAAGTTGATGTTAATGACTTTATTACCAAAATCACAGGGAAAATAGTAATAGCACCAAGATATTGACGATACTGAAGTCTAGAATTGTATCCATGGTGCATGTAGTCATTGTAAAGGTTACTTTTCTGCGTATAAAGTGGAACTCCGTATACGTATTTTAAGGGATTCACCAATGAAAATAAATACCAAAACATGACGACTTCCAAAGGCTTATTTCGACCCTGTACACCATAATGAGTCTTCAAAAGAAGTTAGATGAGCAGAAATGATTACGTGCCCCGTTATAACAGTACATATTCAGCCAATGTGATGTCTGTGCAACAGGCAGGATAATATTTCTTGACCGAGTCTTACAAATCTAACGCAGAATGAGCTTTCTTTCCAGAATCAAAGTGAAAGTGAAATTTATAGGTATGCATAGAAATCGCCACATTCGCTAGTTTATGGTTTCAGTCAGTGGATGACATACACGATACGAAAAATGCTTCAAGAGGCTACATCTTGTGACTTGACAACGTCAACATTGCTTATGGGACTACATCTAATACCATCTATACATGATTTTCCTTTCATAATCAGCTATATAAATACTGATAAAACAAGGAATTTGTCAGCTTCACTGTCCAGTCTGTTGCATATAACTCAAAAATACCTCTTTTCATTTTATCGTAAATGACTGTTGTATTCGGAGGCTACAGTGTGATTCACTATAAAACTGACTTTCTTCTGTTACACCTGGTCAAGTTAAACATATCTTGAGCAGACACAGGAACATCTGCGAAAATCACGATTAGGAGCCTGCACGATGTGTGGTATACCTACACTTTATTTCTGACAAAAGAAAGATCACACAGATTAGATACACTAGATACTACGATTTTTATCAACATATTTCAGTTTGAGATTTTAGGACGAATGTAGTGGTAACATATGTCCTGCTTCTTCACGTTCGTCATTATGATGGCGATAGCAACCAAGGGGTCAGTGAACAATGCACTGTCAGTGACTAATTAATTGATTTTCCACATGCGAATACGAGTCATTATCCAATCCATCGAAAGCTGCAAACAGTTAAATGATTTGCAGATTGGATAAAGAAATTAGGAAAACGTATTAATAAGTATTTTATGAGAAATGCCGTAGATGCCGTAAGATGTAAATGCAGTTAACTGTGTGCGAACTAAGATTCAACGGCCACATTATTCGAGAATTTCACTCAGCTGAAGTATGTAACAGTCACCTGAAATGGATTTCATTTTTATAAACGGAAATTACTATCATTCTAAGATTATCTCGAATAGACTCAATACAACACTATTACACTAGCATTTCTCTCAAACCCAATGCAACTGATGCATAAATTATTACAAAAATACTGAATATATGTATCTCACGTTCTTCTGAACGGATATAATAGGAATAAAAGTCATTTTTTATACTCAGTTATAACGTATGATTCACATGACAAAAGCTCTAAACTTTTAAGAAATGAGAAATAATAAGCAAAATGTCTGTAAAAAGTTGATGTTAATGACTTTATTACCAAGATCACAAGAGAAAATAGTAATAGCACCAAGATATTGACGATACTGAAGTCTAGAATTGTATCCATGGTGCATATAGTCATTTTAGAGTCTACTTTTCTTCTCCCTCACCTGTTGTTTGTTTTTAGCTGCATTATGCACTTTTTTGTTGAACTTTTACAAGTAAGGCTACTCTTTAATTGTCATTATAATATCTTAATTCATCTGCAGTTGAATTCAGTAGTGGACGTGTACAGTTTTAAGGTACAGGCATATTAATATTATTATATGTAATCTACTGAGTTGATAAGCATTTAGAAAACATTACTCCTAATAATCATATGCATAAACAATGTGGAACAGCACGACGAAATTATTTAATGGGATATTCTTTGCTCATCCATTTTGTCTCCCGAATTTTTAAATGCGGAAGTTTTCTGTATTTTAGTATTGCGAAGTCGACTGATCGCCTTATTTCGTTAACTACTGACATACATATACGCACGAAATTATTATGTTCGAAAATAAGTGTATACAGCTAAAAGATCTCATTGTTTATTGATATCTACTTAGAGCTTCATACTAATTTCTTCAGGTTTCTTGACGGTCACTAGTCTATTAATTTAGCTATTTCTCGTAACTGTCAAATTGAGACAAGATGGATATCTTCTGAATTTTGTTGCTAAAGTTTCAGCTTCCAAATATCTGACGAGCTTTCCGTATAATCTAAAAAGGATATGATAATAAAACAGTTTCATTTCAGTCTGACTTTTTTACTTGCCAACATTTTTATAGCTTGAATAAGCGTTTATTGATTCACTGTTTATTTTCTATAGTTTGGTTTCGTAAGGGTTAGTTATGTTTTTATGAGTTGATCACTGATTGATGTCAGTTAGAGAACCATTGAAAACCAGAGAGTACTGGACAGCTGCTGTCGAAACCAAACTATAGAAAATTAATCTGATGCTCGCTAGTGACTTGCTACAGGTTGGAGTTTCCTGAGTTCTAGTGAGAAGTCGTGACCATTGAGGTTCAATTAGATGTCACGTGTGTGGATGGATGTCCCACCAATGACAATGGTTGGGTTCGCGCTAAATCACGAATTGGTAGAAGTTAGTATTCATGGACTGGCCATTGAATCGGGTCCCAGTGGCTGAATGGTATACGAGCTTGCCTTGTAACCGGAAGGTCCTGGGTTCGAATCCCAGGGTATGCGTACTGCCGATGATTCTCAAACTAGGATGAAATAGCAGGTGTCCAGTACTCCCTGGTTTTCAATGGTTCTCTAACTGATATCACTGTTTATTGTTCCATTGTATTTGTTTTCAATTCAGAAATATGTGTAATATTGCTATCAATCATATTTCGGGGTGACTGTATTTTTCGGTCTGTCTAAATTCAATAAATTATTTATATCCCATGTGACTCTTAACATTAGTCTAATGTTTCTTTTCGACGAGACAGACGTTGACGTCAGTTGGTGCACCGAAAGTAATCATTTAAATTTATCAGCGTAACTAAACTTACTGTTTCTTCGACCTTTTTGTGGAACAATTAACAATTTTACAGATGCTGAAATCGTGAGCATATTCACTTTACGTTATTATCTGTATTGTCATGAACGAGAACTATTTTTATTATACAGTCACTATGGTTCCTACGAATGTGTCTATGACACTGCATACTTTTATTGCTTGAGCGCCAGGGATACATATCAACGCATGGGTAAATTATTAATGAGGGGTTAACAATTATAAACTACATGTATTCTGAATGTCTCCGAAGAAAAATCACTAACATATGTGTACCTTAAATGGTACATAGCGTCGAATTTCTAGCTAGAGATGATCCAGGTTTCTTCATTCAGAGGAATAGCGGTGATTAGTCATCAATATTTTGATATTTGCGGTGATTGTGGATACAAAATTTGTAATTCAAACTATTATAGAAAATGACTTACATTCCTTTGCTATTTCATGAACTATGGATATATATATATATATATATATATATATATATAATTGCATTCACTTATGTATTGTAAGGCAGTTAAACTGAAACCATTGGACGTATGAAAGGCTGTATCTATTAAGACTTCCATTTGCTGAAAGTGATGCGTGAAATTTTTCTATGTATTTATTTTGTATTGACATTACATTTTTCATCGTTTTCTTCTGATGCCTCAAGACAATGTTAGTTACGCCATGGAACGTGAAATCTTGTGTGAGCTTACTATGTATTCAGACTTCATTCAACTTAATACACAACATTCAAAGTTCCTTAATATTTCTGCTTGTCGAAATCATAGAGAAAGGCTCAGGTTAACGCACAGATAGTAAACACTCACTAAGCTCTAAATTTTCACCTTTTGATAAAAACGTTTGACGATAAACACATTAAAAGAGTCACTATTTGCAAATTAAAAGATAGAAATTGTGGGCAACTGAAATCACTTGGAAGGAAGACGACACAATGCGACCAAGCCTTTTTATAAGATTTCTACAGTAAAAACTTAAAAGTAGTTATTTATATTTGTCCTCTCAATTACTACTAAAAATGAGAAAATTATTATTATTATTGCTCCCTTGGTTTCCTAGTGGAATATAGGGCTTCAACTGCACGTCTCCATTTCCTTCTATCTTCTGCTGTACTTTTCACCTGCATACACGTTAGTCCGTACTCTTTCAACTCCTCTTCAAACGACCTCCTTCATGTCACCCTTGGACGTCCCACACGCCGCTTCCCTTTCGGGTTCCACTCGAGCAATGGTTTGACGCGCGATGTCACCCAGCGGTCTCCTCAGCGAGTGACCGATCCATCTCCACATTCTCCTGCATATTTGTTGGTTGGCGATTGGTTCTTGTTTTGTTTGTCCCCAGCCATAGTTTCTTGTTGTTGGTGATTCTTTCCGGCCCGGCCATCTGATCTTCAGTATAGAGCCAGCGAAGACAGCTATTGATAAAGGTCTGCATCGCAACCTGTTGGAAATATTCTTTGTGACCCGCCCACCAAGTTTCTGATCCGTATGGAAGAACTGACTGACTTGACGTTTGTATGGAAAATTCGACTGAATTTTGTTGTTGATGCTGACTGAGTGACGAAGACTTCCAGATTCTCGATTTTATCCTCGTCCGTTCCTCCTGTAGTTGAGACAATGCTCCCTAGATAAGTGAGTGAATGAAGTAGCCTCTTTCAAATCCCTCCTGTTGTTGGTGATTGACGCTGCATGTTGCTGTTGTTGGTTGGTTGGTTATTTTATCACCTCCGTCTTGTCTATGTTCACCTGGAGTCCTGTCTTCGCCGGCTGCTTCTTCGACCAGTTTGTCGGTTTTCGCTTGTAAGTCTTCGGTTTTGTGTGACATCAAGCATAAATCATCCACGCGCGAAATCCAGGTCTTCTATGTTCTTCATGTCGGTTCAGGATATTCCTGTCTTCTCGTTTCCCACTGTCTGACGCATAATCCAGTCAAAATGAGAGAATTACATTATTATAAGTCACTTTTGAAATGTAAGTTAGGTGGGAAACCAGAACTCCAAGTGATGACACATTTTAAAGACACTTAATTATTCTGGGCGAACTGTATCGTTTACCAGAAACTTGCAACCGAGCAAATTGCTCAGTTTAATTCGCTAATCACTTAAATAATAAATAATCTTATTGATAAGGACGTGTTGCGCCTTGTTTACTAACGTGTAGCAGGAGACTCAGTTTATACGATCAGAGTTATTTCAGAGAAAGATGTAGGCATCACAGAAGACAAATTAATTTATATTAAGGATATTCGATTTAGGAACTTACGTGCTATTAATCGACAGAAAAGGTGTTTAGAATGCAACGAAAATAATAATCTCAAGAAACCACTTATTATATTTCAACAATGCATTACAGAAGTAGCTTAATTAAAAGTTTTTCATTCTCATCAACACGTTCAGTCTCAAATAAGAGACTGAATGATGAGAATTTCAAATGATCAACACTTTTCCGAAGGGAATTCAGAGGAAGCATTGATTTTTGTGAATTTCCATTCAGCACTGATATGTATCCACATGATATGTGTCTTGTTTTTGACAGTCTGTTATATTTTGCTATGTGTATATGGATCGATATTTCATTATAACTGACAATATGCTTTTGTCTGTCCACTAACTAAATAAACAATGTATGACGTTATTATCACATGACATTACAACTAATCATGGTAAGACGTTATCATATTGGTTCATTTGTATTAGCCATTTTCATATATACTTTTGAATTGTACACTTTATTATTCTTGTTCTTTCTTGTTCCCACATTTCGTACATCTAAGTACCCTTTCATTAACACTCTTGTGTGACACTTATTTCCTTGTCTGGAAAATACAAGTATCATCGTAAACCTGGTGGTCTTCTGATTTCCTTCTTTCCGCGTGAGGACTATTAACTACTCGACGAGTACATAACATAATTGGCGATGGGAAAAACTCTAATAACTCACTCAGCAGCAGTACACAACAAGCACCTACTACTACAACCCAGAGAACAAATCGCGATTTTCACGCTTCAACTTTATATTAACAAAAGACGGTTACGTACTAATTTGCTCTGGATCTGCAGTGTATAATATAAGAGACAAATGAGGACTTGAAAATAATCATAATAATAATAATTTTTGCCGAATTGATAAAATATTAGGTTATCCATGAATGATAAAAGAGTGCAGGATTTCCTCATACCTGACCATGTCATTCAAGTGACCTTTAGTCCGATGAAAAGATGACTTTTGTAGGGATATTTCATAGGTACCCCAAGTCCTCTGAAATTATTAAAACATGATACTATCGAACAAGAGCAACAGTTGCAAATATACAACATGAGACACCTACAAACAATGAGAACCAAGAAAATCAGAAGAAAATGAACACGAATGCTGCAAGATATTTACATCAAAGCTCTAGTGGTTGGTATGAATGCAAACCAATCTGGTGGACAATCACATAGGACATGAGCCCATCAAGGGTCAAGATTTGATCGGTTAAGCATATTAGGATAGAGAAAAAAACATTTGCTCCTCTGTCGATTTGATGTTTATAAGCTGAATACAAATAAACAGGGCGATATGAGTTTCTCTAGTCAGACACATTGAGAATCAGACAGAGTTCATCCCAGTCTCAGTAAAATGAAGACTAAGGTGGGTTGAAAGAAGAGGCAAGGCAAGGACTCGCAGTCAATCGTCAAGTGTAGGTAATTAGATGAAATATGGATGGAATCTGATACCAACGACCAAAGCGGTGAATGAAGAAATGAAGAAGAACTCCAACAAAGAAAATTGACAGTTGTTACTGATGGTGAACACTGAATGAACGTTCAAAAAACCAGTTTATTCGAACCAGTTCTCCGTTCTTTGGAGGAAACAATCCCTAACGAGGCTTAGACAACTTCTCCGTGACAGAAACCTTAAGGAATACGAATAGGAGTGTTTCTGCACACTATATCCACGTTATTTGAAGACCTTTTTACAGTATTCATAGTAACCAGCTGCGAATTACATGGCCAACCCTCTGTGTAATAAATTTGCTTTGATTTAATTTATTTTTTTATTTTATTTTTTTGTTATTTTTGATTACAGCTTGATTCCATACTGTATGGCTTATACTTGGTTGATCGATGAATCTTCGACTCACCATCCTCCTTTCAATGCAGCTTGCGCTGAAATCGAGCGGGTTATCGTATGTGTAAAATAGTATTCTGTGTTCCGGAGAGTTGTCTTTTGGCCACAACAATTTTTTCTAACACCGGTATATTGACAACAGTCCTACGACATATAGTCAACTGTAACAGAACAGGCTAAAGGTGAAAGTGACTTCAGATCACTTAACTGGATAATCAGATCACGTGAAAGAGAATAATACGAATGAAACAAGCGAAAGACATTGAAGGGAAACTAATTACTTAAAAATAGAAACAGAGGAAACAATAGTCCGATCAATTCGAAGGACTTTGGAACCAATCACCATCAACAGCTTGTTCAACGCATCACCAAGAGCTACATAGCTGCTCGGAATATTAATCCTTTAACAAAAGCTAAATCTTAAACGTCATAAAGCAATTGAAAGCCAAGAATGACACATCAGTTGACGGAATTTCGATTATAACGTTTAAAATGGAATCAAACGCTACAATAGATACCCTCATGGTTCTATTTCATCAACGAGCAAAGCACAGAACGACAGTCAAATGTCTGATGCAAAACATTGACTTTCACAGGTTTTTGATATCGTCGTCCATCAATTAATTTGGAAACTAGGTTAACGTTACGCAGTGGATTATTGCATACTCTTATCCAACTTCTTATTCAATAGCCACATGACAACTCCACATGTCAAGTTGTTCAAAACGTAAAACTCAGAAGAGTGTTTGAAGTGAAGAAAGGAGTAAAACAAGGCTTACTAATATCACCGATATTACTCCTGATTCCGGTGGACTGAATCATGAGTCAGATTGAGAACAGCGATAAGATAGCAGTGCTTTAGACCAATGGAAAGACTCTAGAAGACTAGGACTTTGAAGACTATTTATCTCTGATATCTGACAAACTGAAAAACAAAAAGACAGAACTTCAAATATGTGTAGAGAAAGCAAAGGTGTTGAAGATAACAAGCCTTCAAAAACAATAGGCACCAATCACTATTAGCAGGAGAAATATGAAGTAGACTTCTTCTAACACTTATTTCGGTGGCATTGTTTTAACTACTGACTACAAATGATGAAGATACAAAATCCAGGATCAGAAAGCACGATAAATCTTCACTATTCCCAAATCAGTGACGAAATCCAACTGTTTTACTGGGAAATAATTCGGCTGACATTTTATCAAAGCTTAATGTAGATGTCTGAAGCCACCTACATATTTTTGATCAGTCACGTTTAATTCCTACTAATTCGAATAGATTGCTCAGGAACATTCAATTGTTTCAAGATGGCACATTAAAAATATATCTCATGGAATTTATGCAACAGAACGGATGAACTTACAAATTACTTCTAAAAGAATGCAAGAAATGAGCAAAATTAAATAAATAAACTACCATGTATCGATTGAATTCCTTGGAAAGAATGGAAAAGACGTTTTCATATGATTGAAAATAAATACAAAATGCGAATACTATGGTAAAAAAAACTTTCGAAAATATGACAATACAAGGAAATAATACTTCTGATACAATTGGTGGATGGTGACTAGCAGTGGAATCCAGGATGCGCATTTCGTCCTAATTGGGACTCGTCAGCTGGATATACCTGCATTTCTCAGTGAGTGATGATGTTCCCACCGAGGCTCGAACCCAGTGCCCATAGTTTCAAACGCCAAAGCGTTATCCACTAGACCACTTGGGCCAATAAATAATACTTCTTATTCTATTGTACGACTGACACAAAATGAAAGAGCATTCTGTTTTTTCTACAGCTGTATCAAATATTTGAAAATAATAATAATCTATTTTATTCCAAAAACAGTACTTATAATACAGAATGGAATTTTCAGCATTTGTCTTTAATATTGCATCTGATTTACTCAAAATATAAACAGAATTAAAAATTAAAACGAAATTAACCAGAGGAATTTGTCCACGTTTACGATATAAAGTCAAAAATATATTCGAAGCACGAATTGAGATTATTAAATATAATAATAATAACAGCGAGTTTGTTTCAAACATTATTATCGATTCAGTTGGGAAATTTTAGCATGTTATAGATTATTGGATCTAATGTTCTGCTGATATAGTATAATGAGGGAAATACAAAATTAACAGCTATTCATACAGCTTAAATTATGTTCACATTTATGAAAAAAAATAAACAAAAACAAAACATTGAGAGGATTATAAGAAATACAATAACAACAAAGTTTGATGGTGTCAGGGTAGAGGAAATGGTTTATTTAGTGGTGCAAAGAAGGTTAGTTAATTCATGCCTGACACTATTTGCATCACATAAAGTACGTGCTAAATATGGTATAGGGGAATTTTCGTACTTAGACGTCTTCTGAAAAGACTTCTTGTTTTACCTGAGGAGACAAAAGGTTAGAGCTACGGGTAGAGTGAGTGCTCAGAGTCCGACAAAATTTCTTTTAGCAAATTTGTTGCAAGACATCAAGCGCCTATCAGTGACAGTGTCAACGATATGGCCCAATGGGATACCACTCGTCCTACTGACAGTCTTCATAATTCTTCGAAGTACGATATGGTCTTTTTTAAGCATCCAGGTAAGAATAAGGGTGAATAGTAGAGAAGAATAGGTAAAGTACACGAGTTGACAAACTGTAAGAGAAGTGGTTGGGTTATGCCTGAGTGCCTCAACGTCTTAATGTAAAAAGTCAGACGAAATATTCTTTTAGAAATCACTAAGATATGGGAGGACCAGGATAGGACAGAAGAAAGAATCAATCCAAGATACTTAACTTTAGACTTGATTTCTATATCACTATCATCAATTTTGCATGGGTCACAGGAGCCAATGGCTTCATTTAACTTTCGTTTACTTCGGAAACTGAAATTAACAGTCTGACATTTGGTAGGATTTATTTTAAGGCCGTTAGACAAAGACCATTTGCTGACTCCTGATAGAAAGCTGTTCATCGTAGTACAGTCAAGCTAGGAGTTAACAGACATTGAAATAGTTAGATCGTTGGCATACTTAACAAAGTTCATTTCATCAGAGTGAGGCAAATGATGCAAGAAGAAAGAAAATAGAAAAGGAGAAAGGACAGCGCCTTGAGGGACACTAGCCTCAGTAAGCAATGACGTGGACGACTTTCCCTGGCATACAGTGTACTGCTTTAATTCTGAGAAATAAGAATGCAGTCATTTAACAACCCAGCAGTCAGTTTGAGTTTCAGCAAGCTTGTTAACAAGGTGTCACAAGGTACTGAGTCGAAAGCAGATGTGTAATCTAGGAAGGTGCAGTGAACAAATATAGTCCCCTTGTCTAAGCTGGAGACAATGTTATGATACAAGACTGCAACTGCAAATAAAGTACTTCTACTATGTTTATAGGCAAACTGTTTGGGATCGTTAAAGGCTTTAAGTGAAGGTTGAAGATTAAGTAAGAGTAACTTTTCCATAGCTTTTAAAAAAGGGGAGGTAAAAGCAATAAGTCTAAATTTAAAACATGTTCCAGTAGGCGACTTAGGTATAGGTACAATTTTACTGTCCTTCCAAACGACTGGCACGACATTTCTGGAAAAAGATTCGTTAAATATGTCCATGAGAGGATAACACAGGATGTTTGCACACTTTGTAAGAATAACACTATGCAAACCATCTGTTCCCAGACTACAAGAAGGGTTCAGAGACTGGAGACATTTTAGAACATCATTTGTACTGAAACCAGGAAAGCAGGTTTCATTGACACTTGTAACACTAGAAAGTTTGGCATTTGTGAGAGAATGCATGAAAGACTTGTTTAGTGTGCAAACATAAAGGGAATAAAGAATACTGTTCATTTGGTCACTACCAGTAAATTCTTTGAAAAGTTTCCATATATTAGACTCATTTTTATGGTGATGTGATTTGCACATTACATTTTCGATGGCTTTTAATTTTTGCTGTCCTCAATGAAGAAATGCTTATTTCACATGAGGTATAAGTGAGAATATCTTCTAAATGAATTGTGATTGACCACATTCTATGACCATCAGTGCAATACATGAAGATATTTGATTGGCCGTTGATTTATTTTTAGTGAGAATAGTGATGTATTTCCATCTTATTTATTCTATTTTATTCCCTTAAGTTCTGACCATTCTCGTAACTATGACGGACTTATATATGACACCGTCAGTCTGTGAACTTTATTTTCTATCTAGCCTTCTTCAAGTCAAACACAGTTTGAAGATGCAATAAATTTTATGTATAATAACAGCCTGAATGATGTCACATTCCTTTTTCGGTCGTAAAATAATCATCATTTATGTCAAAAAATTCACAAATTTATAGTGAAAATTTTAAACGAAATGTCTACCATACTTACTTCCATTAGGCACTATTTAAATTCAAATATCCAATTTAATTTTGAATCAGTGAAGACTATGTTTGTGCTAAAAACAGTTATAATAAAGTAGGCAAAACACGTTTTCAATAGCTAAATCCTCCTTTTTCAGATGATGTTTGTGCTTGATTTTTCGGGTAGGATGATTTGTTTATTTATATTGTATACAATGTGTTATGTGGAAAATTGAAACTTACCAGCTGACCATAAGAAATTAGATGTATTTGAAAGTTATCACTTTCATGTTGATTTCGTCCAGTGAAATGAAACAAAATTTACAAGAAGATATTTAAACATTTGACTGAAGTTTCAGTTGAGCTACATGCGATATCCATGACGCTCACTTAGCTAGTAATATAGAGGAAGTTAATGGTCACTTATACATACACCAATAACGTTCACCGCATTCATTCGAAGTAACTGCAGAGGATTTTCTTTTATTCCTTTACTTTCCCAGTGGAACATAGGACTTCAAGCTAGAGGCTTGAAATTTCGTTAGCGGTGGTGTTTTTTATTTTTACGAGACAGGGTTGCTAGCCTCATGTCCAACCTTCCCTCTTTGTTAGGCCTTTACTGGCTTGGTGAAGTGTAGGAGTGCACTGGCCGGAGATTAAGTTCTAAACATTTTACTATTCCATCATGATACTCATGAGATGTTTGATTAATTGTCAAAGGCAAAACCACGGTGTAATTGATGAAAACTAAACTGAAGTTTGTACGATAATGTATAGGCATAATTTTCTCTGTCATAAAATGATTTTCTGGGAAAAAATATTGCTATTCTTCAGGAGCACCAGTACTAGGTATTGTCAAACACTATTAGACACTGGTGAGAAAAATCGTTCGTACGAGGTTTACAGTAAATGGAATGATTTCTGTGATGCATGGTGCCTTACTTAATTCCCAGGAGAGACAATGAAAATATTCAAATGAACTCAACGCTACTGCTTTCCATCCACCTGAAGGGGTCGTGGAAATCAATACTGTAAACACAACTAAGGTCATAAAAACTGTCTTTATTTTGAAGTCAGACAAAGTGGCAAAAATAATGAACTGAAATCAGATATTTTAAAAGGTGTTGGTGAATAATTGATGATGAGGTTGTCAAGGAAGTAGCTCAATACCTGGAGTCATGATAAAATACCACTGGCCCAGTGCTAACTTAGAAAAGAAAAAATCCAAACCCTCTTGAGAAATTCAAAGGAAAATTAGCTTAGAATATTACATTCGAAATTCAAATACCTTTGGTGATAGAGAAGCACTCCTCAGAAAAAAACCATGAAAACAATCCATTTCTGGTAATATAACATTTGATTCTTTTGACACAGTTTTACTATGAGAAGATCCACCTGTGAAGGAAACAACCAAACCACTCTGCTTTATTATACACAGCTCATTGAGAGCTTAGGAAGTGTTTGCATTATTGATGATAACAGATAGGAGTGTCATTCAGTGGTACCTAATGTCTGTGTTTCAATTCAATTTATTTGATGTAATAGTCGATCTGATCCTGACATACTTGGCATTACATGGATTTAATTCTCACAAAGGAAGTCTATGCCAACAACACAGCCTTTTTAAAACCTTAATCAGAAGTCCCAGTATATTTGCTACGCCATTCGCTCGTGTCAAGTGTGAAAGTATATCACATCTCGTTTTGCAGTGTGACTTCTACTTTAAGGATAGAGACATTGACTGTGTTGACCAGTCAACTTATCTGTAAAGTTGATTCACCTAAATTGGACCGACTACAGATGAAATCTCATCTGCGATCCTAGTAGAAGTAAGAATCAATGGCTGCAGATAGTTGGTTATCTGTGAAAACTTCAATCCTAATAATAGATTCATCACTGTTTCGGAACTCTCTAATGCATACAATTCTAGTTATTCTCAATGGAACAATTATGTCTACCGCTTATTTTTGATTACTGTAGTTTATTTGCATTTACTAACCTTCTTTTCTTATATGTATGTTTAATGAATAGCAGTGACATAAACTGTCACATTCTTGTTCGAAGTTTTACTTAGAAAATTCACTTCACATGCACTAAGGCTCATGCTATTCATTGAATAACTTAATAGGAACACAACTAGATCAAAATCATCCATCCACCTGAGTAACAAACATTCTCTATTAATGTCAGATTTTTATCAGTGAGCGGTAAAATTGGGGAAAATTAGGAAGTTTCAATTTCTGTCTATAGTAAATATTATTTTTTAAAGTTGATCATGGATTAATATCAGTTGGAGGAACATTGAAAACCAGGGAGTACGGGATAGCTGTTTTATCCTAGTTTGGGAAGCATCGGCAGTATGCACCCACTGGAATTCGAACCCAAGACCTTTTGGTTTCAAAGCAAGCTCGTATACTTTTCAAAAGAACTCTTGAGAATTAATCTGATGCTCTCTAGAGACTTGCTATGGGTCGGAGTTCCTCGGGTTTATTGTGAGAAGTCGTGATCAGTGAGGTCCATCTAGTCAAGTGTGAGGATGGATGTCTCAACAACGACATTAACTGCTGTTCGCGTTAAATCACGAATCGGTAGAAGTTAGAATTCATGAACTGACCACTGAATTGGGTCCCAGTAGCTGAATAATACACGAACTTGCCTTGTAAGCAGAAGGTTCTGGGTTCAAACCCTGGCTATGGGTTCGTACTACTGATGAGTTAAAAACTAGGGATGAAGGAATTTCGTATTAGTTTGTTTATTAGATGTATCACACAATGAAACAGTATTATTTACATTAATAATACTGTTTCACGCTGTGATGCATCTAATAAACAAACTAATATCGAATTACTTACCACCACAGTGCCCAAGTTTTACACATATATTAGGGATGGAGAAAACAGCCGTCCACTACTCCCTGGGTTTTAATAGTTTTCTCACTGATATCAATCCGTGATCATCTCGTAAAGCAACAAAACTAATCCTTACAAACCAACTATTGAAAATGGTAATTTATTTTATAATTTTAATCTACCATCTTCAGTATCATCCATAGGGTTTCAGCATTCATATTTCGCTCGAGTACATGACCACTTTTTAATTTTTGAAAAATATTTCACTTCAATATTATTTTGAATTTGAAGTAGTCACAAAACACTATTTGCTATCAGATGATGTCAATAATTTTAAAATAACTTATTGAAAGTTTACGGAACCAAACAAAATGACAAACTTTTAAGAGTCTGTGTATATTTTTATTATTATATTAAATATATATATATATATATATATATATATATATATATATATATCAAATAACTGCGGTTCCTAAAAAACTCTTGTTTCTGTGGAATTTCATACCAAGAGTTTGTGGAAATTATTACAATTATTTACCTTTTGAACACTGAATCGGTAGATATAATCTTATTGACAGATAATACCTATAACTAACTGTTTGGATTTTGTAAATTTTTAACACTATCTCATATCTGTAACTGTATATATTGTTGGATTTACATGCTCAAGTGGATTCAAGTCAGTGAGTCTATGGTTTTCGTATCATTTTAGTTTGCTTTGCTTAACTGTATTGTATATGGTTTTATTGTATTGTTGTTGTCGCTTGTTGCCCTTTTTGCTGTGAATAATTTTCCTTTGCTGGTGTTGTTCTGATTGTTTTATTCCTTGTATTCCTTGTTTTCTGATTTTAAGGGGAGCAACCCACAAGGTCACTTCTCTCTAAACTTTATCTTAATGTAACAATTCCTTTCTCAGGTGTGAGGCTAGCAACCCCACCCTGTAAACAAAGTTGCTACAGAAACTTCAGCACGATGAATCTCTTTGCACCAAAAGAAAAAGTCCGTGTTGGGACATGGAACTTCCGCACCATGCACGAGATTGGAAAAGCTGCCCAGATCGCAAATGAGAGGAAAAGATACGGAATCCAAGTACTGGGAATATGTAAGAGCAGATGGAACGGGAATGGACTCACCAAATTGTCAACGGGTGAGTCAGTGATCTACTCCGGTCACCCAGAAGATAACCACACGCACACCGAGGGCGTGGCTATCATGATGTCACCAACGACAACAAAGGCCCTGATGCAATGGGAGGCGATCTCGTCCAGGATAATGACCGCCAGATTCAACTCCAAAGGAAGGAAAGTGTCAATTATACAATGTTATGCACCCACAAACAACGCAGACCTCGAAAAGAAAGAAGAATTCTACAGACAACTACAGGCAACAATGGACAATACTCCAGCTGGCGACATCAAAATACTAATGGGAGACATGAACGCCAAACTGGGACCAGACAACACAGGAAGGGAACTCATCATGGGTAGAGAAGCTCTTGGAGAAATGAATGAAAATGGAGAACTCTTCGCCGACTTCTGCGCCTTCAACGAACTAGTGATTGGTGGCAGTGTATACAAACACAAAGATATCCACAAGGCTACATGGGTGTCACCAGATGGGCAAACCAAAAACCAAATTGACTTCATCTCAATCTCAAGGAAGTGGAGGCGCAGCCTACTGGACACAAAAGCAAGAAGAGGAGCAGACGTTGGCTCAGACCACAATCCAAATCAAATTAAAAGCTTTCAGGGAAACAGGAGCTGCAGATAGACCACAAGCCAAGTTCAACACTCAAAAGCTGAAGGACCAGGCTACAAAGGACATCTTCATTGCAAGCATAAAGGACAAAGCCGAGACACAAATCAACACCAGCGAAAAGGTCAGCGTCGAAAAGCACTGGAACAACTTGAAAACGGTGTGGAGTCAAACCTGCATGGAAGTTCTAGGCAGAAAGAAGAGACAGGACAAACAGTGGCTCACTACGGACACTTGGAAACTAATAGAAGAGAGAAGGACAGTGAAACAAAAGATTATCCAGTGCACTGACGAGCAACAAAAACAGGAGCTGAATGCAAGCTACAATACACTGAACAAAAGAGTGAAGAAGAGTGCCAGGGAAGACAAAAGAAAATATTATGAAACCATGGCAAGTGAAGCAGAACAAGCTGCAGGCAAAGGAGACCTCGCCACACTCTACCAAACAACTAGGAACCTATCGGGCAAAAGTTCGACACAGATTAAGCCAGTAAAGGATGACAATGGAAAGTCAATCACCAAAGAGGTTGAGCAAAGAAAACACTGGGCTGAACACTTCAAAAGACTTCTAAATCGTCCGCCACCTACAACACGCCCAACAATACCAACAACGGAAGCAGAACTACCAGTGAACATCGACCCCCGACGAAATCAGAAGTCCTGAATGCAATCAAGATGCTGAAAGCTTAAAAAGCAGCAGGACCAGATGGAATCCCAGCAGAAGCATTGAAAATGGACCCAGAGACAACAGCGGACTTGATGACGCCATTACTGGAGAAGGTGTGGAAAGAGGGCAAAGTACCCGAGGATTGGAAGAAAGGATACTTATTCAAACTACCAAAGAAAGGAGACTTAAGTCAATGCAAGAACTGGCGCGGAATTATGCCCCTGTCCATCCCAAGCAAAATACTAAGCCGCATCATCCTGGAGAGAATCAAACAAGCCCTGGATGAAAAACTTCGTCCGGAACAGGCTGGATTCAGGAGAAACAAATCATGTATTGATCAAATCGCCACTCTACGGATCATCATTGAACAAAGCTTGGAATGGCAGTCACCTCTCTATCTCAACTTCATCGACTTTGAAAAGGCCTTCGAAGCGCAGCGTCGATCGAGAGGTCATTTGGAAACTACTTCGCTACTACGGGGTCCCATCGACAATTATACATCTCATCCAACAGTTATACGACAATGCTGCATGCCAAGTAATCCACAACGGGAAACTTACGGAAGCCTTCGAAGTGAGGACGGGAGTGAGGCAAGGCTGTCTACTATCACCAATGATCTTCCTGATTGCAGTAGATTGGATAATGCGACAGACAACGGCAACCAACGAGGGAACGGGCATAAAATGGACTCACACAAAAATCTTGGAGGATCTGAACTTCGCCAATGTGATGTATACGTCTGATTTCCCGCAAACTGGAAGATATGCAAGTGAAAAGCAACAAGCTGGCAGAAGAAGCATCAAAGATAGGACTTCAGGTGAACATAGATGAAATAGAGGTGATGAAGATTCCTGGCCAACAACAACAACAGACAACAATCAGCATAAGTGGGAGGAACCTGAAAGAAACTGCCTCCTTTACCTACCTGGGAAGCATCGTTTTAACTACAGGCGGAACTGACGAGGATATCAAAGCGAGGATCGGAAAAGCAAGACAAGCTTTCATTACTCTCAAGTCTGTGTGGAGGTCAACAGAACTCACCATCAAAAATAAGATCCGGATTTCTAACTCCAATGTGAAGTTAGTGCTACTATACGGATCAGAGACTTGGCCAGCGCGTCATAAAGAGCATCTCAAACAAACTTCAGACCTTCATTGACAATTTTCTTCGCTCAATACTCGAGATCAGATGGCTGGCCAGAAAAGATCAGCATCAGGGATCTTTGGCAGTGAGCAAACCAACCAGGAACCGATTGTGAAACAAATAGGCAGGAAGAAATGGAGATTGATTAGCCATACACTGAGGAAACAGGCCATCAAGTGACATCACTAGAGAAGCTATCGCTCGAGTGGAGCCAGAAAGGGAAGTGGCGAGTTGATCGTCAGTGCGAGGGTGACTTGGAGGAAATCATGTGGAGAGGAAATGAAAGCATGTGGACAGACTTGGAGCGGAGTGAAAAAGTTGGCAGAAAACCGAAGGCGATGGAGACGTGTGGCTGAAGCCCTATGTTCCTCTAGGAACTAAAGGATATAATAATAATAATAATCTAAGCTGTCGCGCAACGTCGTTTTATTCACTGTAGTCAAAGATTAAACATCCGCAGCCGAAATCCACAGACTTTTAACAAGTGTGGCTGAAATAAGAACCCACATTTCAAGGCGGTGGTTATAAAAGTACCAAACTGTACGCATTCGTTGTGCCGACATGTTACCTTCATCAGAGAGTTTTCATGCGTATAAAAGCAGTCAAGTTAAGCTGCTTCATAGATCAGCAGGTCTTAATTAAGACATATATCTAACTTGATTATACAGTGTATTTTTGCTCAATGAGGTTTCCCTGACAACCACAGACCAGTTTTTATCTTTTCATAGTTTTATGGATTAGGGAAGGAGTTAATGATTTCAACATAGATACAGGCACGCCATCATCAACTTTTGATATCAAACTCTTCACCATAACACACATAGAACACTGTGAGACACACAGTCTTCAATACATAATAATGAATTAGTTATCAAACATCATAAACTGAATATACTAGTATCAATGAACGTGGAAATCAAAGGTCAGGATTCTGCTTTCAAAGTGGATATTCGCAGAACTTAAGACTTTTCAGTTATACGGACGTTTATGAAGGCTGTTTGTGATCATGTTTCATCGAAATGCTAACTTTTCTGGACTTTATTGGACACGTAAAACCTTAATTTCAGTGATTTTTTGAAGCCTTACTTTTACATTGTTCATATCTCAGTAGTTTTTCCAAAACACCTGAACAGCCATCCACTAAAATGCCCTGGATAGCTAAAATTAATGTGTATTTGTCGACCTGATGAAGAATAAAAGGAGCGAAGTAGTAGGAACTAATAGGATTATTCAGTTCAGGGGAAAATCCAACTTCAGGTTAGTAAACATGATCCTCCCTAACATCCTTAACATCTACTGTTCCACAGTCAGATGTTCGGAATTCGCTTTGGAAGTTCATGAAAAAATACTGTAAGGCGCCAAATACATTTTGCTGACTGTAAAATTAGTTGTGTTCAATTTTAATTGGTAAGACCTTACAAATTTAGGCAATCAAATCGATACTATTCAGTGTGCACTCAATTTTATCACCAGTAGTGGAATTTTAACCCATAATTACCAACTTATTACTTAATCACAGTAATTCACAAAAAATTCCTACTTACTATAGTATGATGAAACTGTAAGGCAAATATTTGACATCGTATTAATCAGCCGTCAAAACAAAATTTAATAAAGCTTGTGGTAAGCGATTTTCTGCAAAATAATCCCAGAAATACTTTACTTACCTAACACAAAGTTTGTGGTATACCACGATTAAAAAACATATAATTTTATCTCTTTCGACCATTTAGGAATATCATTTGTAGTTCCGAACTGAGAAGATCCATAGATCTACCGTGAGCATTTGAAGTTACGCAAGCATGTCAAATGGTCAGTGCTAAGAAAGCTTCCTCAACAACGCAAACTTCGCTCAAGCTATATTTTTTGTATTTAGTTTTCTAAAAATATTATTATAGCTTGACTCCACACAGTATTTTTGATGCAAGTATGGAACTTTCAGCACGTGATATCAGTAGCCCAAATTTAACAGGCCGACAACTGATATCAGGTGTGAGTCGTCAGGGGATCGAACCCCGGACCATGTAAATGGTCGGAGAGCGTCCGAACCGTTATGCCACCGATTCACAATAAAAAGGCAGCCTATTACTTGGTAAGCCACAGGCAGGATAAATTTGATTTAATAACACCATCGTATAGAGCTGGGAACAACAGGCAAATCTTGACCTTTGTCTGATATAATATGAAACAGCTTCTAAGAGCAATGCCCTTTTTAGCAAACTAAAACCCCTCAACATCATGTGGTGCACTACTGCGAATACTGCTGGACCCTATTGAAGAGCTATATGGTGATGCCACCTTTCAAGCGATTTAATATGGAAAGATAAGCAGGGTGTTCTGAGTGAGAATGAAATTAGGACTAAGTTGCGCAGTGGTAACCTGAGTATGTCAGACTTACTCATTCAACAGGCTGCTGGACTTTAGAAGTTGAGCAGACGTTTTATTTATTAAATGACTTTAGAACACCTGGATTTCACGGATGATTAACTCTATTCTGTCTAATAAACTGAAAACACTTTCAGTCGGAAACTGAGAATCTAGTAGAAGAGGCAGTGATGACAGAATTTCAGATGTAGAACGGGGAGGTAGTGGCGACGAAGGTGCACAATCATGAGCGAAAACACCAACCCTTGCTTTAACCCAAATGAATTTCATATTATCTTCTTCTTCTTATTTCATCCTACAAATAGCCCATGCATAATTCCTTCCACTTTGGACTACTTTTGAATATATATATGTCTATATCAGCATAGGATATAAAATGCTGTGAAATTCGATTGTTCCTAATAGAGTTTAACTATGACAGTCTTCATACAAATTTTCAAAATATGACAATCGACTAAATAATATTAGACTCATAGGTAAGTCACACTATACATGAAAAATAAAATACGATACCACATTTTCAACTTACCTCTTTGCCCTCCTTGCGTTATGGAAGAAATGCAGATAAGTAGAAATACTTCTTTCAAGAAGTTCATTGTGAATATAGTACTATCCATCTCTTCCTCGATTTATATACTGAGGCTTATTTTTGTTTACAAATTTAACCACAACGTTGAAAGATATGGTTTTCTTTGAAATTTAAAGCTGTTGTGTCGGTTTCAATAATTTTCTATAATTATATATCAGTACATGCTTGAATTAATTCATTAATCATATCATCTGCTTTGAAATGATTCTAATTTTAAATTGAAGAAAAAACAATAAAACCTTAGCAGATATTGTAAACAGAAGGCCTTGTCTTTTAACTTTTGTTGATAACATCTATAACATGCATGCATTTGTGAATGTCACCAGTATGTTTATAAAATATTCAATCGACTTAAATGAATTCCATACTATTTTAATTGTTTCGTCTCTGAATGCACTATATATGGATGAAGTGAAGATGCAGCTTACCCTTTCTTTTTTTTAATCGGTGTCTCAGCGTCTGTATACAATCAGAATAGTAAAAGTTAAAAGTATCACAATTTCAACTCTCTTTGTTATGTTAGATATTAAATATGAAACAACTAAACGCTTCTTATGTGATCCGAGATAAAGCTTAACTTGTTAGACGACGTAAAAATTGAGGGAGCTTGGAGACTGTGATGTTACAAAATGTCACTCAGAAGGACAAGTAATTCTCTTCAACACAAATGAACAGATTCCTGCAATCCCTGAGTTTAACAGTGCGTTGATTAGTATAAAGTCAATAAGATTTTTACTCTCAATACAACCGAACAAGATAACCTATGAGAAGTGTGAATTTGTAAAATGCATGGTGCGCAGTGTATTCAGCCTACTTAGACTAGAAATATTGATGTCTTAGGAACTGTGAGTTCAATGGACGTTTACTTTATAATTTGATGTGCTTTTTGAAATGTTTCATAGAAAATCGGTTTGCGTTCAGTAGATAACGAATATTGCAGTGTTATTCGCTGAGTATTCAGTCTGATGAAATAACTCTATCACGGTAAATTAAACGTCCGTCGATTTTGTGGTAGGTGGTGTTAGTTTACAGTATGTATATTCTTCCATTTGATGGTCACAAGAACAACCATCAACCACAGACATTTTTGGTTAAATAACATCTGAATGATTTTTGGTGGATCCCTACAAGATCCGCATTGCCTCACTTTCTTCAATAAAAAAATAAAAGTGTATCATTAGCATTCTAGACGACAGGAATTTAGTAGATTTATGATAACATTCAGAGGGTCATTCTCGAGTTTCCGTGGGGCAAAATTAACTCGGGTTGTACTGAATGATTATTAGGATAATAAATCATACCTTGAATCTGATCAAGACAAGACAAAAAGCATCCATGTGGTAGCAGAGTGATCTGAATAAGAGTTCAAGTGCAAAGACATGTCTGAGAGCAATGAACTGTACTTTAAATGTACACTAATGAGTACTGTATTCTCAGAAATTCTCACCAATTTTGGTTGCAAGAAATACTGATATATTGTGTAAACACACCATGTCTTCAAAAATCTATCATGAATAGTGCGAATTCGACTTCTTTGCTGAATGAACAGTTTCTGTAGAGAAGTCGCATCTCATATGTTGGTTTATTTTCCCACAATTTGCAAATATCCTTTAAAAAACATAAAATACTGTGAATCGTGTATGGCTCTCGCTACAAAAAATTTAAGGTACTGAGCCTGTTAACGCTGAGATAATTTTTCAGGATATGATTCACATTATAGTTATCCTCTTCAAGCGTTACTATATAAGTCTTTTGTTTTATGCCGATAAAATTATGTACTATTCGAAAACGTCAGAGAAAACGTCCTACCCGTTGAATATAATCACACAACTGAGAATTGTGCCAAAATAAATAGAATAAAAACTGTGAGAACAAACCTGAAAATCGTATAAAAATGAAGTGTTCAGTGAAGAATTGCTTCGCTCAGAGATATTACTCTCAAGCTGAACAGTCGCATGTATATGTATATACAGTAAATTCTTTGTGAAACAAAACGGATACTTCCATAGATGTTGGTCATTAGAATTGCAGAATAAGATAATGATCGTTCAGTGAAGAAAGCATCAATCGGGTAGAAACTGGAATGAAATGAAATAAGTAAACTCATTCACGTATTCTACCTGAAGGGATTCTATAGAATTCGACGAAAAATTGAACGACGGATGAGTTAAGAATGGGTGATAATGACAGATGGAAAGCTGATGACTGAATCACTTGTCGATGGTGACATGTTTTGATTTTCAAGACCATCTG
Source organism: Trichobilharzia regenti (assembly GCA_944472135.2). Classification (NCBI taxonomy): domain Eukaryota; kingdom Metazoa; phylum Platyhelminthes; class Trematoda; order Strigeidida; family Schistosomatidae; genus Trichobilharzia; species Trichobilharzia regenti. Next base: position 53,373,572 of record OX235263.1, read on the forward strand.
GCTTAAATGTACGCTGATACTAAAGACTCCTGAGAAAGCGCAAGTAAGAAAGAGCACTTCGACCTACTCTGAAGGTGACGAATCCACCCAATGATTGAATTTACTCAGTGGTTAATAAACCTAGTAAAATAAATCATAAGGCTAGTATCTTATCACACACTCCGAGTTTCCTTTGAAGTTTTCGATTTCATCGAATGCGTCAATATATTTAAAGAAAACATGTCGTAACTAGATGTGGTATAGTTGTTTAAGAATGTCTCATTAACTGAAACAATATGCTACATATACGAGCATAACTATTCGAAGCGAATAAATATTATAATTTTAAGTAACACTCTGAAGTACTAATACTTATATAAATCTCTGTAATAAAAGGTTCACGTAAGCCATTTGAGTCGCGTAATCATGTCGTGTGGTCATTTCAGCCGCATCGCATGAATATTACTGTAGTAAATCATTATGCAATAATTCACATGATGTAAATGCTAATTATAGCCATCCTGAGATTTGAGATAATATCTAAAATAAGGCAATATTACGCACGATTGAAGTGTGTGTGAAAATGTAAAGATGGGCCATGTCGTATGGCAAAAGGTTTATTATTACTACCCAAAAACATAAATTGATAACACCACTTCACGCATAAAGGTAGAGAAACGTGAATAGAAATGTTTAACAAACGGAGAATACGAAGCTCATTTCTCAAGTGAATACACCGAATTCACACATCAGTTTATGGCTTCTTTTCAACTTTTAATGGGATCGTGAATATTTTTGTATATTTTTCAGTCACGTAAACAACTGAATATTATAAGGGTGAACAATATGTTTATGTAAATAAATGATCTTGTTTTCAATGCAACGACTGTCAGCTTTCTAGATTTGGTTTTGTAGGGATTTTTAATTAGTGGAATGGAGGATTTCATCATGAGATTACATTGGGTAGAGAACCAATGCAGGGTGAGTTGTGAAAACGAAAGCTGAGAAACAACAAAGGCACAACCCCTTTTTCTCTGGTAGTTTCTCTGATCGAAGACATCAGTTGACGACTTATTTATTCCTAATCTTATCGTAAAAACTGGTGTTTATTTCTCAGTCACCTAAACAAGTAAATATGATGGGCGTAAGCAATATGCACACACAAATAAATAGCTTGTTTCCACTGCAACCAGTTCCATTCTCTTAACTTATCTTCGTGTACAACTCAAAATCATCTGAATACCCTAAATACTGTGGATCAGTCAGCTATGGCGACGGTGGTAGTGGGAAATGGCCTAAAACCACGTAAACGTTTTTCACAAATAATCACCGCCCTTCTAGCTGAGATGGATATTTCTCACTCAAAGTCAATTTTACAATAATGAACGACTGTATTTTGACATTGCACCCAAATATCTCTCGAAAAAGCAATAATCGATATCCGTTCATGGTCGGTTGTATATCATTTTAGGATTTGGAATAAAAGCAGTGGTACAGACGACTCACTGGCTTATGCATCCAACTACGACCGCCGCAACTGTGGATAGTAATTTTGTCTACGCAGATCGCTGGACAACACAAACTGTGTTAGATCTTATACCTAACTCAGTTTAGAAATAATTTACCCTGCAACAGATGACCATAGTGGCTCCATTTGACCGAACATTTTGTGGTTGCATCATGAGTGGTTGCATCATGAGTGGTTGTATATTCCGCACATGAAACTAGATGGAATGAGTTTGAAACGTGGAACAAAGAGAACTATGAAAAACTTAATCCAAATGGAATATTAAGCTTACTTTCGTAAGATAAAGACAGTGAGACCTGAAAACAAAAAACGTACAATTCCCAATCATAATACACAATAAAAAGAATCGTAATTCCTATCAATATAGATGAATAGTATTTTCACACTCAAGGAAACTAATAAAATATATCTGAGCGGACACTATGCATATGCCACCTCCAAGGATTCTTTCAATTTGACAGTTATAAACCTGTAGAGTTTATGAATACACGAATGTCTTAGATTGTCACACTGAAGTTTTCCTCAGTGGTTCAGCTCCTTACCAACATCTCATTTTCAGAATTTCTAAGAATAAGCCAAATGGATGACATTACTCTTAGAGTTTCATGCGCATTCTGAGAAATCCAGCGTGTTTATAAATAGACATATGAAAAATTAGATACTTGATTCAGCATCGCAACATCCTTTCGCACTGCCTGAAAGCTTTCCAGAGTCCTTTTTTCTTTATCTACTCTACAATGCTTTCCGGTTCGTAAAAGCTAATAATGAGGTAATACTATCAGACAAGTGATGATCGTTGCTTCCCTTCTTCTGAATGAACAGTTTTGCAGCTGCTTTACAAATATTTGAGCAATAGATTTCGTTTTGTTATATAAATCAATGAAATATTTTCATATTGGGTCACAAGAAGACGTAAACACAGAATAAAGTTTTCTTTTGGAAAATTCGTTTACACAATTTGTAGTATCGTAATGATATTTAATAAAGAATTAAAGACCAACCCGATGCTGGTAAACACTTGTCCTCGAAAGCGTGTTACATAATGTAAGATGTAGTCTGGAAGGGGTGATTAGTTGGAAATTAGAAAAGGCTATAGAATGTCGCATGACCTAAGAAGTGTGGGAAAATCACTTATGAATATAACTGTGTAGAGTAGACCAGAACTATTGTAAAGACAATAAAGTGTTTTTGCACAATCTGTATCAACACGGAATAATATAAATAAACAGTAGTAGAGTGGTTATTAAGTAAGGATGATTAGTAGAATAATAATCATGATTAACTCACACAATCAAAGGAGGCAAAGTTATAGTAAGAACATTACTCTGGTCATGGCAAAGCTATCGCTAGTATGTGGTACTTTTAGATGCAGAGATCCTGAATGAACGGTTACCGTATGGATTAATGATGGATGAGTGATAAACGGTGTTCGATTGGAAAGTCTCACTTTCCGTTTCAAAGTTATTTTCTGGAGAAAAATGATGACCGCGGTTTTCTCACTTTCTGCTGCTGCTGATGATGATGATGGTGATTGAAAAGCTTTCCGATTGGTGGAAGACAAGTAGACGCAGACAATCTTTTCTTTGTTCAGCTGTATCGTTTCTATTCTCATTGAGGTATCTGCAAATACTAGAATATCTTCATAAAGATGTGTTGATAAAATGCTTTCATAATTTACTTACCAATAAAGCGATCCTGAACCTGGATCAATAAATAGGTTTTCCATAGTTCGTTTGTGAGAACCAGTTTTGTTTTTACGAGTTTATCACGGATTTATATCAGTCAGAAAACCATTGAAAACCAAGGAGTACTGGAGAGCTGTGTCATCCCAGGTTAAGAATCATCCGCAGTACGCAACCACTGGGGTTTGAACCCAAAACCTTCCGGTTAAAAGGCAAACTCGTATACAGTTCACCCACTGGGAACTGATTCAGTGGCCAGTCCATGAATTGTAACCTCCGCCGATTCTTGATTTAGCGCGACCACCAGCCAATGCCATCGGTGAAACATCCATCCTCAAACTTGACTGGATAGACCTCACTGGTCACGACGTCTCACAAATACTCCAGGAAATTGAGTCCTGCAGCGAGTTACTGGCGAGCATCAGGTCAATTTTTTATAGTTGGTTTCTGGGTGTGTGCTATTGATGATTCCTAAAACAGGACGAAACTGCTGCCCAGTACTCCTTATTTTATTTATTTTATTTTTTATTTTTTTTATTTTTGATTACAGCTTGATTCCGCACCGTATTTTCGGTACAAGTATGGAATTTTCAGCATGGATATCGGTAGCCCAAATTTTGCAGGCCGACCATAGATATCAGGTGTGGGTCGGCAGGGGATCGAACCTCGGACCATGTGCATGGTCGGCGACAGTCCTAACCGTGATCAACTCGTAAAAATATAAATAGGTGAAAATAATGGCGAAGTTTCGTAAAGAGTCACTCGTAATATTGATGGCTGAACGAACTTCTGCAGGCAGAATTAAGATTTCTGAAGTTTGACTGGTACTACACTTGCGTATGGCATATATATGTTTATATATACACATATATATACGTAAACATACACATATGCACATAGTTCTATAGCACGCGTGCAGCCTATCTGGTCGGTGATCTAGGTGACTACTTACAAGCATGTTAATGGTTTTCGACTTCCATGACTGTATTTTCTGTGTGAATTCTGGTTGTATAACTTTTCAGAAAGCAATCGCGGAGAAAATGACTTTTTCATTCCCTTTTGTCTTCAATTTTCTGTTTGCTATTTTCCATAACTTTGAATGGATATTTCTCATTGTTGAACTAACTGAACATCAATTCATTGATTTCTCAGAAGAATGAAGAGTTTTCATTCCTTAATGAAGAGCTTTTATAGACAGTTTTCACACCTAAAACGGATAAACAATGTAGACATAATTGCATGGCCATAAGATGCGGGAAAATAGGTTTTCAGTTCATCGAGAATATCTCAAATATCTCACAACTAACCTGAACTCTTGCGGCATATCGTAAAACATGAATGTATGTCTCCGTTACTTTGCTTCAAATTTCAATTGTTCACCAGGCCTTGGAATTAAATATTGATTCAGAAACTCCTTTGAACACATAATATATTACCATCTTTCAGACATGGAATAATAATAGCTTTATTTTGTACAGCGTTCAGATATTGTACAAAATATCTGGAATAGTTTGTTAAATAGTATTTTAAAGTATTGGTTTTGTAGGGATTTTGTTTGATTGCATGGAGGATTTAATCATGAGCTGACATCAGTTAGAGAACCACTGGAAAACCTGGGAGTACTGGACGGGAGTATTTTCTCTTCATCCAGGGTCTTCAAATAAAATATCATGTGACGGTACACCGAGTAAAACACCTCTGCCTGCCATGAAGCGCATACCAGAAAACTATGATGCCTCACCTTTGTCTTATTCGGTAGACGCATGCATTTGGTGGAATGACAATTAGGTATCCATTCTGTGAACCAAAGACACAACCCCTGAACACCTGTCTCTTGCATTTCAGTACGTCTCAACCTGCGATTATCTTTTTCTCACGATAAATAGAAACTTGCGAATCAGCTATTTGTAAGAAGATTCAATACTCGTCAGAGTATAAAGCGAAATTAAAAGTCATATTCTATCAGATTTAAACGGACTGAACAGGAGAAAAAATATCTGTGAAATATCGATTGGAATTTCTGGTAGCCTCAGTGTGAGCAAACTGCCAATATATAAATAAGTGCCAACTGTATCCTGTTAAAGTTTAGCAGACTAGAGAGTTAATTCGAGTGGATGACTTACTCCTCTATTTCTCATTTGAACGTCTGTCTAATAGTGTTTACTGCTGGTATATCCCAAAATCACTTTTTAACAGAATTCAACCAATGACAAATCATAGGAACTTCAGTCTGAACAAAGAAAGGAGAAACATTTGCACAGAATAATCTGGATCCATCTTATTTCGTTAATTCCCATCAGCTGCGTACAACCTGAATTTTTTAATCAAATAAAAATTGAAAGTGTACAGTTTTAACAAAACTTTGTCTATTAGCAAGCATATTGTCAGAGCGTCATAGTAAAATAAGGCGTTGCGATTTACAGGGTGATTGACGATTGACTCAGAACACCGAATAAATGTTCTGGAATCATTCAAAATAATTAACAGACAAAGTACCTCAAGTGTTCTTAGGCTTGCTGAAGCTATAGTAATAAATCGGCAGAAGCCTGACTTTTGTGTCCGAAACGAATACGCTGTTGGATTTCAATTACCCTGGTGACTCACTTCTTAGTAAGTCTTTGTTTTCTCATTTTGTTAATTTTGTTAACTTGTCTTTTCACTCTCCTCCCACCCCCCTGTACTTTTCGCTTGACTCTCTTATGAGATAATTTTTCTTGATCTTCTGAGTTCTCCTCACTCTACTATATCATCAACTTGTGCACCGAAATTTGAAAATTTTGTTCTTCTCGCATCTCATTGCGTAACTATTACTAATTGTCTTATGTGACCATCCCAACAACACAACTGTTAATTAATTATTTTTCAAGAAACTTTTCTCTAACAAAATATATATAAATATATATGTGGTAACACTTTAGACACACTGTAAATAGCTACGCCTTATCCTTGCTAATGGACAAAGGTTTTTTAAAAATTGTACAATTTTATTTTTATTTTATTGAAAATTCAGATTGTACGTAGCTGATGAGAATCAACGAAATAAAAGGGATCCAGCTTATTTTGCCCCAATGTTTATTCTTTCTTTGTTCAAATTTATAAAAGGGAATCACTGTACAAAATTTTTTGAAAATGACCTCAATTTGCTGAAGACTAAGAGAGATTTTGTATTTTAGAAAATCAAAACAAGTGATTCTGCGAAGAGACTCTTTTCAACGAATTTATCATCAAGCTGTACAGTCGTATATATATGGAGCTAGGTATATCGGTCGTTCGACTCGAGTCTTGTCCAAGAGGGTGTATGAACACTATTCTACATGTTTACGAAAAGGTGGAAGTGGAGCAATAAGAAGCGCGATCATAGAACATCTGGTCGAAAATGATCGCCCTGTATCTATAGCCTCCGTCTTTAAAGTCATCTACAAGGCAAAGAGTAATTTACCCAAATCCCTACGTACCCGACTCATCTGTATTGCTGAAGCTTTGGCTATCGAAACAGAGAAGCCAGATCTCTGTTTACAGAAAAAGTTCGTTCAACCCCTCCAACTCTCATGGTCTTAATCCCTCTATGCTAAAATATGATAATCCCCAATCATATTTTAGCTCTACCAATTTTTCATTTTGTCTATTCGATTTGTTTACTCTTCCTTATTAAGTCAATTGTTATTATTACTATTCTAACTTTGAACTGTCCCCGGTATTATTTCACTTGTTCCACTTGTCATTCTAAATCAATTCTTTTTTACAACGATAAATTCTATGCTATTAAATTTCACACAATATTACGTAACGTTTTTGGTTTTATTCGATTTGCCTACTAATCCTATAATTGCACATCCTTTTTCAAGTTCTATCCCTCCTAGAATTATTCTATATATGACATTAATCTGCTTTGCCACTTGACATTTAACTACGATTATAATCACAAACATTTTAGTTTTAATCGAACTTCATATGATTATTATTATTATTTTGTGCATTCACACCTAAGATTCAATTCCCTCACCGGATATAACTTCTGATAAACCATATATATACGACTGTACAGCTTGATGATAAATTCGTTGAAAAGAGTCTCTTCGTTGAATCACTTGTTTTGATTTTCTAAATGTTACAATGGGGATTTTCCATGAGATTTTGTATTGTCGAATGACAGAATAAATATAAAATTAGATAATAGAAGAACATCACTCTGATTACTTAGGAGATGAGATGAAATCAGAATCACAACCGAAAATGGTGGAAGTGGTAGTGAAATAATCTTGATAATCGTGACAAGATAAAGGAAATAATATTGTCCATAGAATAGAAATATCCAGCGTCTATTGATAGACGACTCTTCACACAATCAGATCACCATTATCTTCTATGAAAATCTTACTGTAATATGCAATAATTCTATCAGAAAGTTTATTGTCCATGAAGGCGCTATGTTTTTCACCTCACACACAACTTTCATTGGTCACCTTCACAGTGAGCAACACTAACATAATTTTTCATAATCTCTCGTATGTCCTAATATATATTCAGCCTTCAGATTATTCATTTTCTCTCTGTAATACACTGGTACACGAGATATCACGAAAAGATCTTCAATGAATCTGAATGATACGCGTACATTGTATTGAAGTGTGTTAATGATTTAAGCGATAATGAAATGTTTTAGTTGACAGTGATTTTTTGTTTACACGCGTAAATTGTTTTGTTTTCTTTATTGCTTCAATGAAATAGACAATTACACGTATCATATTTAGTTGTTTACTCAGCTGAAATAGAAACACCAATATTCTAGACAGAACTAAAAATACACATTAGTAGCAAACGAATGTTTACGATCGGGGTAAAATTGTTTTGACAATGGGCGTGGTAGTTTTTGTTTAGCCTTCATTCTGACATCTCACTGTACTTACATGTAGAAGACTACTTTTCTAATCACACTGAAGAAAAATTGACCATGAAAGAAATAAGTGAAGACATAAAACAAAATTTCAGTTTTACGCGAAGAGCAAAATAGAGAGTGAGTTTATTCTGCTAGATTGTGGTTACGAATGTGTAAAATTTGTTTTCGATTGTTATTATTAATTAATTTTGAATATTAGCTGATCGGGTAAGAGAACGAAGTTAAGTTAAAAGATCAAAAGTTATAGAATAGCTTACTTTTGTACAACTAAATGAAAGGCCTGAAAAGATGCTTAATATAGGTAATTACTCCATATTGGGGTGCCGTTTCTATTACTTCATTAACACATTGTGAATTAGTAACTCTACTGGGAACTCGGTATTACATAACTTGTCATATATATCACAAAACTCACCTAGGTAAATGCCTATTCTCTTTCCTTTCCGTGAATCAACTATATCACGGACAGATTTAAGGGGAATCTCAGAGACCGACGAACAATAGACAGAAGTGTGAAAATAACTGACTTGTAACTAATAGGTTGTACTAATTTCTTCTGAACACACAGCTCTGGCACCCGATGTATATTGCAAGGGATTATGCGGTACAGAGAAGTCGGAAACATACTGCTTTTGGTAGGTCTCTGTTGACTTTGTAAATCACTTTGAAAGAATCAGTTGAGATGCTGTGAGAGGTGTTGATCAGATGTTCAATAATGGCACTTCTGATTGAACCGGTGCCTCCTCTTTGCAGCCACGCTGGGTAATGTTCTCTGACACGTTTCGAAAGTAAGTGCATACAACACCCTTTGTACCTAGCTCCACACGATCAGGTGAACTGAAATATGCACATTGAATTGGTCATGTGTGAGAGTTTGTTCTTAGCGTTGTTTCGAAGCATTGAACGGATAGAGAATGTCATTCTTGGTGCTGCTGCCAGGAAGGCCTTCTTTAAAGAGCTAGATATTCCCCTCTTCAGGATATCGGCTGCCGAACCTCCCATGAAATTCAGATTCAGATACAGCGTTTTCTTTGGCTCTGAATCGCATTCTTCTCTTTTTGGTTTAGCTTTCATGTTCCTTTCGACAAAACGTGTTAGGTAGCCATTTTGAGCCAGGATATTTCTGAGAAATAGGAGCTCCTCTTCCATGCAATCAATGAGTCAGTTTTTTCTAATGTTTTGAGTAAGTGCAGTGATGAGAGCACATTTGGTGCTCAAAAGTATCCAACTATAGAAATGCGTTAGTTGGCCGTTCCATGTCGGTTTAATGTACATGGACTTCTACAGCTTCCTATCCAAGAGAAACTTCGTAAACTTTAGAGAACCCTCACAAAAATATTGAACATTCAAAGTGTGTTAGCCACTGAGCTCGATTCCAATGTTGGAACTGCAGGTTATATGTGAAATGGATATTGTGGGTATTTTGATTTGTCATTTCAAACTTCCTATATGATAACATGCAAAGGAAGAATTCTCTACATTGAAATAAGTAGTAGATGGTTCACAAATTCATATAAATACATCTTCAAGCACACTACTCACCGTCGTCTGAAATTTTAAACACATTACGAATTCCATTTTGGAATATTTGTATAAATAAATCCATGCATATATACATGTATATAATACATGAAATATTTTGTGTCATGAAGAAATAGTTGTAATGAGTGTAAATATTTCAGTCCCGTTTTTATTTATTTCGATTCAGTTGCAACCAGCCAAAGACAACATGATGACGTAACATTTTGACCTTGATTTCCATTGTTCCTCTTAGCCTATGTCTTTCTCGAAACATGGACATTAGTGTTCTTTATCTACGTGGCTTCTTCTTCCACTTGACTGCCTAGTTATCGAAACATTGATCCCCTTATGGTGGTATCCACGTGGAGAAAACTATGAAACTCTAACTGTCTATATACTCCAAATGACATTTTCCTTATTGATGTGAGGATTGCTTTTTCGTCTGTATATTCCATGGCACCAGACACGTGATTAATTTATTGCGAATTTATGCTACAAATAGTTGCTGTAACGTTATCCACTGAATACCACTTCACACATTCCTCCTCTGTCATCTGACACATCACTGATATGGTACAAAGTCAACAGTATCTTGACTGGATGGGTAGTTGTAATAAGAACTCGTATAACAATAATGTACATCATGTTGACATAAAGATGAGGTTGAATTGCACGATAATAAATTCTAAATAGGTCGACAGTGACGTACACAGTAGTAAGCCCTACATACGATTGTTTTCCGCCTCCTAATGATTGAAACTGTCAATACATTTTCATGTGATCTCAGGATACCGGTTTGTATTCAATAAGACTGTGGTGAGAGCTGGCTGTTAGTCGAAATTGGCGGAAAGTAATTTACGTCAGTGTTTATGTCCCCAATATTGGTCGTGAGAAAATGAGAACAAAGGCTTTGTTTAAGCGGTTACAGTTAAAATTTATTAGATGATCTGACATTCAAGAAACAGCCACTAAGAGAAGCAAGGTGAACCTTCTGTGAGAAAGAATCAATCAGAGGACTGTGGTTTCTGCTAACAATAATCTATGATATATACATGAAAATCTCTAAATATGTGTTGATTTCCTTAATAAACGATCTGTTCCCTAACCCTTGACTTCTGTTCCTACAAGACAACACAGATGGCTGATTCAAGGGTCCCAAATATTCTCATGTCATGAATTCAAGGTTGCTCTGAATGAAATATGTTCTTTTCAGTGCATCATCTTCAAACTGTTACAACTATTAACTGTAGGCATTGACAACCAATAATCTGATAGTCAGTTCTTCCTCAGATAAATTTTGATGTAGAGTGTGATAGCAGATTTAAAAACACAGTAATCTCAAATTGTAAATCGACATACACTATAATTTGTTTCAACGTCAGATTAAGATGCTGAAGGCTAGTGAAGTTGGCGTGAGATGTCTTTCTGATATAAATCTCCTGCCTGGTATCCATAATGAGTTTTGCATAAGATGACGCTGGTAGTCTACCACCGATGATGCAAGATTTCTTTACTGTACTCAGCACTGGCTTGGTAACTTCAAGTTTGCCCATTTTCAAAATGTGCATTAGCCAACATTTTACTGTAATCACCCAATCGATCAGCAGCATAAATACGCTGAATTCTCTTAAATGAGCATTTTATCAAGCTTTTCTTATATTTCAATCAGCAGGCACTCCGAAAATATAAACATCGTGCAGTATAAGTAGGCTTTTAGAAATCTATGCCTTGATTGAGCCATCCCATCTCTGAATAAAAAGAATGTATAACACTATGCAATTTGATTACATCCTGTCTGCACACATCTAAGTCTGAGGCAGTTTACGCACAGAGTTTTTGTATCCAGGAGGCAAATTGTAACTTCATGCTTAACACAAATTACAGTCATATCATCAACATGCTTCTCGTATAGGTAAACTTGTCGATCAAATCAGCAGTCAGATTTTTAACATCGAAAATTCGTTGTGTATTGTCATGACCATTTCATCCGTGGTCCACTATTCCCCGATGAAACTGTGATTATAAGAATATTTTATTTGTTTTTCTCTGATTATTTCTTCCACTTCCGTGATATACATTTACTGAAAAATGAGGACCATCACCCAGTCACCTATTTTGTCATACAATTTCCAGCCTCTTAGACCGAGTTAGCTTAGTCTGTCCAAGAAACCACATTGAACATATCACATTTTGTTATTGTATTACCCAGTTTAATACATGGTATTCACTAGGCGTGTACTCCGTTATCACAAGTAGGTTTAATCAGGGTCATTATGGTTTGGGAGTCATTCAGGATATGGTGATGCGTTCTGATTCGTATTTTGTCGGCCAGTTTTCAATAAAGCACTCCAATTAGTCTTTAGCTGGAAGAAAGTAAACCGGTTAACTCACATTAATTTCTCATTTTAAATTATGTTTCGATATTTCACAACACTCACTGACTACCTTTACATATATTCGTATGTGTCATATTGAGAGGTACCTGCTTTAACCTGCTCTTTGAATCATGTCTGTCTACTCATCAGAATGTCGAGAAAGTTTGATGATATATTCATTATGCCGAATGATTCTTCAAGTTCCGTTGAGATCAATTTTATCAAACAGTTGTAAATTCAGCAGTGATTTTGTTTATTATGCCTATCGTATCACAATGATAGCAAAACACCTGAAGCGGTTTATTTCTGTGTGGTTTGTAGAAACAACATCCACATACGTGATACAAAGAGACCAGGTCAGAAAATGCCATCCTAGATTTTCAAAATATTTGAAGTAAACTCAAGAGAACCATACTAAAACTATACGTTTGCAGATTCAGCAGGACCTCAAATATGGATTGATTATAAGATACTTCCCCAATGCATTCCTGACTTAATTCAGAAATAAACTCTGTGCCTTTTATGGAATAAGCGTGGTTCTCTCTTATCCTTATTTGGACTGAATGATAATAGTTTGGAACTGTTTACTTAAAAGGAGAATCTCCAATTCCCTGAGGAAGACTTTTCTGGCATCAACCCTAAGTGTGATATTCTCTAGCCGCCCACTACGTCGCAGTGACGCCTACGACAGACTTCCGCATATGACCACTTCAATGTGCATATATCAGTTCACCTGCTCTTTCGGAGGTAGGTACATAGGTCGTTCTATGCGGGTCCTGTCTAAACGTGTTAGACAACATCATCCAGCATGGCTGCAAGGAGGAGGCACTTGTTCAATCAGAAGCGCAATAACTGAACATTTCGTCAATACCTGTTACAGAATCTCAACTGATTCATCATTTAGAGTCACTTACAAAGTAAACAAAAATCTACCAAAGACAGTGTGTTTCCGACTTCATTGTTCTGCGGAAGCTCTCGCCATATGCATCGAAAAGCCGGAGCTGTGTGTTCAAAAGAAATTATTCCAGCCTTTACAACAACCATGGGCCTAGTTCGGTATGTTCCCTCATCCTCCAGTTTTTTTGTTTTGTTTTCTGTGTGTGTAATTTTCTCTCTTTGTCTTCATTCCATTCCACCTATTTTTTCAGTTATGAAATCAATTATTTCAAGTTTGTTTCCATGCTCCTTCTGATCACACTTGTAATCCGTATAGAATAACCATTTTACAGTTATATTGTAATCCAGTATAATTTTTGTTTCTATGCCTCTTGTAATCTATATTCACACCTCCTAACTGACATTTCAAGTTGAAAATTTTGATTTGAATTTGTTTCCACGCTCCTTTTGTTCACACCTGTAATTCGTTCTATCCCTGCGTTTCTATGCCTCTTGTATCATATCCCATATCAAGTTGAAAATAATTATCACCTTTTATTCGACTTTAAAATTACTTATCCAGTTATCAAATACTAATTTTGCATACATTGTAACTGTTTTCTAATCCTATGCCATCTTGTCTCTAAGTCCCTTGTAATCTCTATTCGTACCTTCAAACATTCATATTAAGCTATTGTTATTATTATTAAGCTAAATTATTATCACCTTCGTCACTATGTGGAATTAAACAAATCATATTTGAATCAATGTAAAGTAATCCATATAAATGCGACTGTACAGCTTTTGAGAATGAAATCGCCGAAAAGATATCTCTGTTGAACTTCTTCTTCTTTTCAATCGTTTTCATTTATTTCAGTCTCCTATTCGTGAGCAACTTCGAAAACTTTAGAGAGGCGTCCAAAAGTATTCATCATTCAAAGGGTGTTAACTACTGAGCTTCGTTTCAGTGTTGGAACTGCAGGTTATGTGTGAAATGGATATTGTGGGTATTTTGATTTGTCATTTCAAACTTCCTCTATGACAACATGTGAAGGAAGAATTCACTACATTGAAATAAGTAGTAGATGGTTCACAAAATTCATATAAATGCATCTTCAGGCACATTACTCACAATCGTCTGAAATTTTAAACACATTACGAATTCCATTTTGAAATGTTTCCGTAAATATATATATATATATATGTATATATTATACGTATTTATATATATATATGCAAAAGTTCCGAGATTCGAATCTCCGCCGACCCACACCTGATATCTATGATCGGCCTGCAAAATTTGGGCTACCGATATCCATGCTGAAAATTCCACACTTGTACCAAAAGTACTGTGTGGAATCAAGCTGTAAATCAAAATAAAATAAGATAAATACTAAGACTACACATTTGAAGATTTAGCAAGACCTCAAATATCCTACGATAATTAGATCCAGTTCCAATGCATTTCTGACTCATGTCAGAAATAAACCCTGTGCCTTATATGGAACAAGCGTTGTTCTCTATTATCCTTATTTGGACGGAATAATAACAGTTTGGAAGTGTTTACTTGATTTTGTTCCTAGCCGAAATTGTATTAGGCATTCAACTGTGTCACAATGACCAACTACGGTATCTACTTCGATCTGTTAGTTATTTTATTTGAAACTATCTTTGATTACGTGAAATCGAAGGTTGATTCTTCAAACAAATCAGTTATCAGCTTGCTTTAATTATTATTGTAAAAGATATTAGTTATATAACTAAGAACAAGCTTATAACATAGGAGGTGACTGTTTTCATTAGAAGCATTGGAAACTGTTAAATGATATTCACAGTGTATATTTTTTCAGCCGATGATATAATCTCATCAGCTGTGATGACATCATAATGCTACTAATCAACTTATAAAGCATTACATTTGCACCCGAATTCCTGGTTCATTTTGTCAGTTAGTTCTTGCCTTGGTCATAAGATATGGACATATGATGATCTGAAGGTTAACATTGACTAAACACATGCATGAGAATATCACCGACGAAGTTATTCATCGTTATTTTGGGCTCACTTAACGAAAACGCTATCCCACTTATCAGAAGAGTTTTATTCTCCACTAACAGTGACACTAATAATAATGTCCATAAAATTCTATAAACATTTCTTGATTTCGTCAATACACCATCTGTTTCCCAGCCCTTTTCTTCTGACGTTACACCCTTACCTTATACGCTATCGTCTTTTGTGTGGTTATGATCTTCACTTTGCTTGTAAAGCACACTTATTCAATCTTTATCCCTTATTTGATACTAGGAAAGCGTATTATCTGATGTTGTCGCGTTTCCTTATGGTAATTATTCTGCGTTTTCGCCTTCCAGGAACACATTTTACGGTGGAAATTATTCAGCATACCAAACAGGTTCCGTCTACAAAACAGTGAGAATTCTCTTCGGTTTTGTAAATCTTTCTGATTGAAACTGAAAATTCTTTCACTGTTGCTGAGCAACTTTAGTTCACTCCTACCAGATCCTTATTTTTTAGTGGTAAATAAGGTAAGGAGATAACACTGATTTACTGGCCAGTAATTTACCAGTTTTGTAACGTTGATGAAGCCACAAATTTCTCGTAGAAATTTATGCTACTTACCAGTAGTTGGACAGTTATCATCAACACACTGATTTAAGTATACAATTGGTGGATGGTGACTAGCAGTGGAATCCAGAATGCGCATTTCGTCCTATTTGGGACTCGTCAGCTGGATGTACCTGCATTTCTCAGTGAGTGATGATGTTCCCACCGAGGCTCGAACCCAGTACCCATAGTTTCAAATGCCAAAGCGTTATCCACTAGACCACTTGGGCCACGAGAGCCTAGTGGATAACGCTTTGGCGTTTGAAACTATGGGTAATGGGTTCGAGCCTCGGTGGGAACTTCATCACTCACTGAGAAATGCAGGTGCATCCAGCTGACGAGTCCCAAATAGGACGAAATGCACATCCTGGATTCCACTGCTAGCCACCATCCACCAATTGTATACTATTTAAATACCCAGACATCGTCGGAGCATCTGCACAAGAAGCCGACATGTCAACCTGAGACCGAGCACTTCGGTCCAATCAATCGACGGGGAAATCAAAAATTCAATTCAACACTGATATAAGGTTCACCAATTTTCGGCAATACTCTAAATGTTTTGGTAAAAAAACCCAGTTATCATAACACAAACATACACACACATAACGCTCTTACAACTTCAAAGCTTAGAATTAATCACACAAATTGATCTTATATACAACAAACCAGTTGGTTATTTAAGTACTTCAATTATTTTCTTTCAGACTGATTGTTATTCGCTATTTATAATAAAACAATAATAATTAAGTATTCAAAATGTGAAAGAATGATTATTATTTTGACCTTAAATATGTCCTTTAAACTTGACCTAAGTCTATTTTCACACCTCTTAACTCTTTAATGATTTCCTATTTATTCCTATGACAATCCCTGTGTGATCAGATTGCTCGAAAAGTATTGCCCTAATACATTACACTATTCAGTCAAATTCCGTCTTCTTATTGCTTTATCTAATAATAAAAGTGATAATAATAACAAAAATAATATTGACAATAATAATTTGCTTCATGCTAAAACAGTACTATTGTTAAAGTGTAGAATTTTCAGCATTTGGTACAACATTACGTCTAATTTTATCTAACAATATTAAAAACAATTATGAAGATAAATTATAGCATTTTTAATGACAGTGCTTATTTGGTATTAGTAATGATAGTAAGGTCATATAAATACAAAAAATGTAAATAATAGTAAGGTTAGTAGCCAAGATTGTCAGTCACTTGAAGAAGTGTCACTATGGATTACAAACAGAATAAAACAAAAGGGCCAATTATTTCGCTTGTACCACAGTAATTCGTAGGTTTCTCGTCTAACATTTCCTCTGTCGCATAAAGCACGGGCAGATATGGTATCTTAGAGTTGGTAATATGAGCACATAGTATTTGTACTGGCTTCCAGTTGAACCAAATGAGATAGAGGGGGGTGAGAGTTGAGAATAAAAAGGGTGTTGTGGGTCAGAAAATATGGATTAAGATCACTTCTCCCATCAGTTCGCATATCTGTCAACTAATGCAGTAACAAGCTGACTAAGTTGCACACCACTTACCCTATCGACAGTCTTGAATACCCGTCTCGAAATGACATGGTCCTTTTTCAGTTGCCGAAAAAGTAATAACGGGGAGCAGCAAAGTACAATGAATAAGATATATGGGGGAACGAATTACAAAAGTAGAAATTAAATGATTCCAAATTGTCTCAGCTTATCAATGTAGTAGCTAAAACGGAACATTTTCTCGCAGATCGACAAAATACGGGATGACTGATCAAGCAAGGTCAGAGAATGAAACTACTTCAAGGTATTCTGTGTTAGACCCACTTTCTATTACACTCTCCTCTATGCTACAAGCATCATGTGTATTGACCAGTCAGTGTAGATCACGTTCATGTCTGAAGGAGAAGTCAGTAGTCTGGCATTTTGAGGGATACAATGTGAGACCATTTAGCTTAGACTACTTACTGATATCCGACAAAAAGTCACTCAGTTTGCAGCTGTCTCATTGTGACTTGACAGGAAGCGAGACGATCAGATCATCACCGTATTTAACGAAGTTGATTTCATTAGAGAGAGGTAAGTCATATAAGAAGAAAGGAGTGAAAACAGAGGAGATAACAGCACTCTGAGGAACTCCAGTTTCAGTTAGCAAGGTAGAGGAAGATTCACCCCCATACACAGCACACTGCACTCTATTTGAGAAATAAGAATTCACCAGCTAACAGCCCAGGACTCAGTTTACGTAAGGGAGAGCTTATTTAGTAAAAGTCATCTAGGTAATGAGTTAAAAGCAGACGTGCATATTTGGCCTCTTTGTCTAGGGAGGAGACAATGTTATGATGAAATGCATTGGCAGCGTCTAAAGTACTTCTGCCTTGCTTACAAGCAAACTGTTTGGGATCATTAAGACTTTTTAGAGAGAGTAGAAGGTTTAGTGAGGGTAATTTTTCCATCAATTTCAAAAACGAGAGGTAATTTCAGTATGCTTAAATTTAACATTAACACCAGAAGCCGATTTGGGTACAGGGATGATTCTAATTTCTTTCCACTCAGCAAGTACAACATTACTGGAAAAGGAAGTATTGAAAATGTTTGTAGAAGGGTAACATGAAATATCAGCACAGCTCCTGAAGGAAACAGCTGGTATGCCACCAGGACTTAGGTTCTGGAAAGGTTTCAAACATTTAAGCTTGAATTGTAACCGGAAGTCCCTGGGTTCGGCCCCAATGAGTGTGTACTGTCGATGACCCCAAAATTAGGATGAAACAGCTGTCCAGTACTCACGTACGGGTTTCCAATAGTCCTCTAACTAATATACAGCCGTGGTGAAACCCGTAAAATCAAATGTAATCCTTACAAAGCAACTCTTGAAAACTCAAAAAATCAAAAGTGTTAGAACCATGAAGTTCACTGACCTTTTTGTTTTGTTGTATTTGGTACAAAACATTCTTGCAAGAACGTATGAAAGGTATGTTTAGAGTATTTACATCAAGAGAGGGGATATCATTACATTACATGCCACAATATATAGTTCCTTTGATTATAAATGGTGTCCAGCATTTGGATCACTGATCAAAAGATCTGAGGATTCATTTGGATCCATTTTCAATTGTAAGGATTCACGAGTCACGTAATTCCTGTCAGAGTGGCTGAATAGTCACTGACCTTCGTCTCTCGACCTTAAAGTCTCGGACTGGATGCCTGGCGGGGTAATGAGTGCGCACTGTGAAGAATCTCAAAATACGACAAAAAAGCTTTCCAGGGTCCTCTGACTTTCAGTTATTTCTCTAACTGATGTTGTTTTGTGAAAAAAATGTAACAGTCGAGTTTGACAAGATGTCTGACTTATTTTTGCTTATTTTTTTCGAACTGAAGGTTTTCTACATTTCACAATCTGAGATGAAAGTTTTCACTAGGAATTCATTTCATATAATATGGGAGTAGTTACTGTTTTTAAACTGCGAGTCAATTCTACAAAGAGAAAGAGATTCTACCATGATGATAAGTTAAACAGAAACTTTTGTCCTTCACAATTTTATTTGGTATAACTCAGTGATACAGAGTAGATTTTTACATCGGATGAAATAACAGTATTATTGATTTATAGTCTACCACAAAAACGTTATTCTATTCCTTTCGTAGAGCTTTCTATTCTCAATCGAAACCTGAAATTCTCGTCGATGAAAGAAGACGGGTTTTGCATTTGAAACATTTTGTGTTATGGTTTACTTGGTCAAATTGAATGTACATTTATCAAACGTGAAGTCTGTCCACATGGTGTGTTAGAATTTGCATCTTCATTCAAAACTGTTGGTGACTCTGACTGTTTGAATACGTCACAGTTCCAATCATAATATGTATTGTGTACACAGACGGTTATTGTTTGAATTTTTCTGCATTAGTTTTATCTTTTTCATCACCCAATAAAACATTTTTAGATTTAGCATATGTATATATATATCGTTTTAGAAATAATTCATGCTCATACTTTTCCATTTGGATTATACAGCGATAACAATGTCTTCTCAGCTTCTCTTCTGGTTCTTCACCTTAGTCATGTATACTAAAAGAATGTTGAGTAAGTGTTGAGAGTTTTCGAGTTAACTTCTGACTGAATGTGTATTCAAATTACCCAAAATAATCTTAAGTGCGAAAGCGATTTCAATAAGTGAGCCCAAAAATAACGATGAATAACTTCGTCGGTGATATTCTCATGCATGTGTTTAGTCAATGTTAACCTTCAGATCATCATATGTCCATATCTTATGACCAAGGCAAGAACTAACTGACAAAATGAACCAGGAATTCGGGTGCAAATGTAATGCTTTATAAGTTGATTAGTAGCATTATGATGTCATCACAGCTGATGAGATTATATCATCGGCTGAAAAAATATACACTGTGAATATCATTTAACAGTTTCCAATGCTTCTAATGAAAACAGTCACCTCCTATGTTATAAGCTTGTTCTTAGTTATATAACTAATATCTTTTACAATAATAATTAAAGCAAGCTGATAACTGATTTGTTTGAAGAATCAACCTTCGATTTCACGTAATCAAAGATAGTTTCAAATAAAATAACTAACAGATCGAAGTAGATACCGTAGTTGGTCGTTGTGACACAGTTGAATGCCTAATACAATTTCGGCTAGGAACAAAATCAAGTAAACACTTCCAAACTGTTATTATTCCGTCCAAATAAGGATAATAGAGAACAACGCTTGTTCCATATAAGGCACAGGGTTTATTTCTGACATGAGTCAGAAATGCATTGGAACTGGATCTAATTATCGTAGGATATTTGAGGTCTTGCTAAATCTTCAAATGTGTAGTCTTAGTATTTATCTTATTTTATTTTGATTTACAGCTTGATTCCACACAGTACTTTTGGTACAAGTGTGGAATTTTCAGCATGGATATCGGTAGCCCAAATTTTGCAGGCCGATCATAGATATCAGGTGTGGGTCGGCGGAGATTCGAATCTCGGAACTTTTGCATATATATATATAAATACGTATAATATATACATATATATATATATATATATTTACGGAAACATTTCAAAATGGAATTCGTAATGTGTTTAAAATTTCAGACGATTGTGAGTAATGTGCCTGAAGATGCATTTATATGAATTTTGTGAACCATCTACTACTTATTTCAATGTAGTGAATTCTTCCTTCACATGTTGTCATAGAGGAAGTTTGAAATGACAAATCAAAATACCCACAATATCCATTTCACACATAACCTGCAGTTCCAACACTGAAACGAAGCTCAGTAGTTAACACCCTTTGAATGATGAATACTTTTGGACGCCTCTCTAAAGTTTTCGAAGTTGCTCACGAATAGGAGACTGAAATAAATGAAAACGATTGAAAAGAAGAAGAAGTTCAACAGAGATATCTTTTCGGCGATTTCATTCTCAAAAGCTGTACAGTCGCATTTATATGGATTACTTTACATTGATTCAAATATGATTTGTTTAATTCCACATAGTGACGAAGGTGATAATAATTTAGCTTAATAATAATAACAATAGCTTAATATGAATGTTTGAAGGTGCGAATAGAGATTACAAGGGACTTAGAGACAAGATGGCATAGGATTAGAAAACAGTTACAATGTATGCAAAATTAGTATTTGATAACTGGATAAGTAATTTTAAAGTCGAATAAAAGGTGATAATTATTTTCAACTTGATATGGGATATGATACAAGAGGCATAGAAACGCAGGGATAGAACGAATTACAGGTGTGAACAAAAGGAGCATGGAAACAAACTTAAAATAACTGATTTCATAACTGGAAAAATAGGTGGAATGGAATGAAGACAAAGAGAGAAAATTACACACACAGAAAACAAAACAAAAAAACTGGAGGATGAGGGAACATACCGAACTAGGCCCATGGTTGTTGTAAAGGCTGGAATAATTTCTTTTGAACACACAGCTCCGGCTTTTCGATGCATATGGCGAGAGCTTCCGCAGAACAATGAAGTCGGAAACACATTGTCTTTGGTAGACTTTTGTTTACTTTGTAAGTGACTCTAAATGATGAATCAGTTGAGATTCTGTAACAGGTATTGATGAAATGTTCAGTTATTGCGCTTCTGATTGAACAAGTGCCTCCTCATTGCAGCCATGCTGGATGATGTTGTCTAACACGTTTAGACAGGACCCGCATAGAACGACCTGTGAACCTACCTCCGAAAGAGCAGGTGAACTGATATATGCTCATTGAAGTGGTCATATGCGAAAGTCTCTCGTAGGCGTTACTGAGATGTAGTGGGCGGCTAGAGAATATCACACTTAGGGTTGATGCCAGAAAAGTCTTCCTCAGGGAATTGGAGATTCTCCTTTTAAGTAAACAGTTCCAAACTATTATCATTCAGTCCAAATAAGGATAAGAGAGAACCACGCTTATTCCATAAAAGGCACAGAGTTTATTTCTGAATTAAGTCAGGAATGCATTGGGGAAGTATCTTATAATCAATCCATATTTGAGGTCCTGCTGAATCTGCAAACGTATAGTTTTAGTATGGTTCTCTTGAGTTTACTTCAAATATTTTGAAAATCTAGGATGGCATTTTCTGACCTGGTCTCTTTGTATCACGTATGTGGATGTTGTTTCTACAAACCACACAGAAATAAACCGCTTCAGGTGTTTTGCTATCATTGTGATACGATAGGCATAATAAACAAAATCACTGCTGAATTTACAACTGTTTGATAAAATTGATCTCAACGGAACTTGAAGAATCATTCGGCATAATGAATATATCATCAAACTTTCTCGACATTCTGATGAGTAGACAGACATGATTCAAAGAGCAGGTTAAAGCAGGTACCTCTCAATATGACACATACGAATATATGTAAAGGTAGTCAGTGAGTGTTGTGAAATATCGAAACATAATTTAAAATGAGAAATTAATGTGAGTTAACCGGTTTACTTTCTTCCAGCTAAAGACTAATTGGAGTGCTTTATTGAAAACTGGCCGACAAAATACGAATCAGAACGCATCACCATATCCTGAATGACTCCCAAACCATAATGACCCTGATTAAACCTACTTGTGATAACGGAGTACACGCCTAGTGAATACCATGTATTAAACTGGGTAATACAATAACAAAATGTGATATGTTCAATGTGGTTTCTTGGACAGACTAAGCTAACTCGGTCTAAGAGGCTGGAAATTGTATGACAAAATACGTGACTGGGTGATGGTCCTCATTTTTCAGTAAATGTATATCACGGAAGTGGAAGAAATAATCAGAGAAAAACAAATAAAATATTCTTATAATCACAGTTTCATCGGGGAATAGTGGACCACGGATGAAATGGTCATGACAATACACAACGAATTTTCGATGTTAAAAATCTGACTGCTGATTTGATCGACAAGTTTACCTATACGAGAAGCATGTTGATGATATGACTGTAATTTGTGTTAAGCATGAAGTTACAATTTGCCTCCTGGATACAAAAACTCTGTGCGTAAACTGCCTCAGACTTAGATGTGTGCAGACAGGATGTAATCAAATTGCATAGTGTTATACATTCTTTTTATTCAGAGATGGGATGGCTCAATCAAGGCATAGATTTCTAAAAGCCTACTTATACTGCACGATGTTTATATTTTCGGAGTGCCTGCTGATTGAAATATAAGAAAAGCTTGATAAAATGCTCATTTAAGAGAATTCAGCGTATTTATGCTGCTGATCGATTGGGTGATTACAGTAAAATGTTGGCTAATGCACATTTTGAAAATGGGCATGCTTGAAGTTACCAAGCCAGTGCTGAGTACAGTAAAGAAATCTTGCATCATCGGTGGTAGACTACCAGCGTCATCTTATGCAAAACTCATTATGGATACCAGGCAGGAGATTTATATCAGAAAGACATCTCACGCCAACTTCACTAGCCTTCAGCATCTTAATCTGACGTTGAAACAAATTATAGTGTATGTCGATTTACAATTTGAGATTACTGTGTTTTTAAATCTGCTATCACACTCTACATCAAAATTTATCTGAGGAAGAACTGACTATCAGATTATTGATTGTCAATGCCTACAGTTAATAGTTGTAACAGTTTGAAGATGATGCACTGAAAAGAACATATTTCATTCAGAGCAACCTTGAATTCATGACATGAGAATATTTGGGACCCTTGAATCAGCCATCTGTGTTGTCTTGTAGGAACAGAAGTCAAGGGTTAGGGAACAGATCGTTTATTAAGGAAATCAACACATATTTAGAGATTTTCATGTATATATCATAGATTATTGTTAGCAGAAACCACAGTCCTCTGATTGATTCTTTCTCACAGAAGGTTCACCTTGCTTCTCTTAGTGGCTGTTTCTTGAATGTCAGATCATCTAATAAATTTTAACTGTAACCGCTTAAACAAAGCCTTTGTTCTCATTTTCTCACGACCAATATTGGGGACATAAACACTGACGTAAATTACTTTCCGCCAATTTCGACTAACAGCCAGCTCTCACCACAGTCTTATTGAATACAAACCGATATCCTGAGATCACATGAAAATGTATTGACAGTTTCAATCATTAGGAGGCGGAAAACAATCGTATGTAGGGCTTACTACTGTGTACGTCACTGTCGACCTATTTAGAATTTATTATCGTGCAATTCAACCTCATCTTTATGTCAATATGATGTACATTATTGTTATACGAGTTCTTATTACAACTACCCATCCAGTCAAGATACTGTTGACTTTGTACCATATCAGTGATGTGTCAGATGACAGAGGAGGAATGTGTGAAGTGGTATTCAGTGGATAACGTTACAGCAACTATTTGTAGCATAAATTCGCAATAAATTAATCACGTGTCTGGTGCCATGGAATATACAGACGAGGAAACAATCCTCACATCAATAAGGAAAATGTCATTTGGAGTATATAGACAGTTAGAGTTTCATAGTTTTCTCCACGTGGATACCACCATAAGGGGAACAATGTTTCGATAACTAGGCAGTCAAGTGGAAGAAGAAGCCACGTAGATAAAGAACACTAATGTCCATGTTTCGAGAAAGACATAGGCTAAGAGGAACAATTGAAATCAAGGTCAAAATGTTACGTCATCATGTTGTCTTCGGTTGGTTGCAACTGAATCGAAATAAATACAAAAAAGGGACTGAAATATTTACACTCATTACAACTATTTCTTCATGACACAAAATATTTCATGTATTATATACATATATATATATATATACATGGATTTATTTATACAAATATTCCAAAATGGAATTTGTAATGTGTAGTGAATTTGTGAACCACCTACTACATATTTCAATGTAGAGAATTCTTCCTTTGCATGTTATCATAGAGGAAGTTTGAAATGACAAATCAAAATACCCACAATATCCATTTCACATATAACCTGCAGTTCCAACATTGGAATCGAGCTCAGTGGCTAACACACTTTGAATGTTCAATATTTTTGTGAGGGTTCTCTAAAGTTTACGAAGTTTCTCACGAATAGGAAGCTGAAGAAGTCCATGTACAGAAAACCGACATGGAACGGCCAACTAACGCATTTCTATAGTTGGATACTTTTGAGCACAAAATGAGCTCTCATCACTGCACTTACTCATAACATTAGAAAAAACTGACTCATTGATTGCATGGAAGAGGAGCTCCTATTTCTCAGAAATATCCAGGCTCAAAATGGCTACCTAACACGTTTTGTCGAAAGGAACATGAAAGCTAAACCAAAAAGAGAAGAATGCGATTCAGAGCCAAAGAAAACGCTGTATCTGAATCTGAATTTCATGGGAGGTTCGGCAGCCGATATCCTGAAGAGAGGAATATCTTGCTCTTTAAAGAAGGCCTTCCTGGCAGCAGCACCAAGAATGACATTCTCTAGGCATCCAATACTTCGAAACAATGCTAAGAACAAACTTTCACACATGACCAATTCACTGTGCATATTCCAGTTCACCTGATCGTGTGGAGCTAGGTACAAAGGGTGTTGTATGCACGTCCTTTCGAGACGTGTCAGAGAACATTACCCAGCGTGGCTGCAAAGAGGAGGCACCGGTTCAATCAGAAGTGCCGTCAGTGAACATCTGATCAACACCTCCCACAGCATCTCAACTGATTCTTTCAAAGTGATTTACAAAGTCAACAGAGACCTACCAAAAGCAGTATGTTTCCGACTTCTTTGTGTCGCAGATGCCCTCGCAATATACATCGGGTGCCAGAGCTGTGTGTTCAGACAAAATTAGTCCAACCTCTACAACTACCATGAACTTAGTTCTGTATGTTCCCTTATCTTCTGTATTTTTCTTCGTTTGTTCTCTTTGTTTCTTTTCGTTCCTTTTTTCGTTCGCTCTGTGTTTGATTCTCTTCCTCTCTGTCTTCATCGAATTCCTCCAATTTTTTCCGGTTATGAGAACAGTTATTTTAAGTTTGTCTGAATGCCTTTCCTGCTCACATTTATAATTCGTTTAAAATAACTATTTTACAATTGTATTTTAATCCTGTGCAATTTTCGTGTTTCTAAGGCTCTTGTAATTTATATTTACACCTCCTAAATTCCATTTCAAGTTAAAATCATTATTTCAATTTTGTGTCCAGGCTCATTTTTAAACACTTGTCATCCGTTTTAATCCTCCGTAATATTGTTTCTAAACCTCTCGTAAAACATATCTAGTTGAAAATTATTATAACCTTTTATTCGCCGTCGTAATTATTTGTAATCCAACTCGATTTTCATTTCTGTAATAAATTACCATGTGATTTCTTTCAACTCATTCTCTTGGAGATGTCTTCTGCTTAAATCCATTTCACTATTCACAAAATTGAAGTAACCATTGCGATACCTTATCAGTGTATTTGCGATCTTCAACTGATTTTAAATCTAAATATCCTATCCTTTTCAGAAATGAAATGTCTTTTTGAATAAATTGCATAGACACGCGCTGGCCACCAGGTATTTTGAATAATAACGTCCTCATATCAGATAATTTCACGTGTTTTATAGGACACTTAAATCATACTTCTATTATCTCTAATAAACAAGAGAATTTCAGAGATCATCGAGATCTTTTCAACAGCAGTCACATTCTAGCTCTAAACATATTAGCGAAAGAGTCTGATTTAAAAGAGACGACTTACAGTGAATTAAAAGACATGTAATACAAATATGAGAATATCCATTTATAAGAGGCAGAAATGAAAAGACTAGGTGATGAAACTCAGTTACAGAGTAACTCAGAAAAATTTCAATCCACAATTCAGAAAACAATTACTAACAAAAATTTGTTTCAATTTTGATACAAATCTACCCATCACTACCAACTGCTTTGCGTCAGCTCATCTATCAATCTAATTTTGATTCGATTTCCAACTGATTGATGCATATATATAGGGTTATTAAATACATCTTGATTGTCATCCAAAACTACACTTTTAACGACATCGACTGGAAAATATTCATGTTGCGCCATGCGGATGTAATAGACAAACGATTATACAGCCTGAGAATGAACTCACACTAATGGCTATATCCACCCTGAACACCTCTCGCGTATATGGATTGTCAGAGTTTTTAAACTCAGATTCAAAGCAAAACCAGAAACTAGAGTCCTGCATGTTAAACTGACTTCTGTCGAACATGAAAATAGTGGGCTTTCAAATATCCATTTACTATGGCTCCTTCATAACCACTTCGACGTTTGAGATTGTCATATCCCCTGTATGGTAGGGGTAAGATGTACGCATTTTGGGAAACGAAGAAGTCCATCTCATGTAGAAGAAGGTTCCCATAAGAAATTAGGGTTTTAGGATACTGTAAGTGACTTTTACGTGATATTTTACACCACTTCAAAGAATACTGCCAAATGTTGCTTATAAAACGGATGGCGCCTTCATCCATCACGATTAAAACACTTCTTCAACACTCATTAGCCAATCATTCTGGGACATTCCGACGTGAGATATCTCGGTTTCAACGGAGTCACTTGTGTGAAATAATGAAGAAATTGTGGGGAACGGTAAGTGAAGCATAACCAGGTCAATTAGAAAAGTACATTTTAACAAACTATTTCACTTTGCAAACAAAAGCGAAAACTACTTGCGGCTTGTGACATAATCATCCCATACAAGTTGTGGAAGGTAAGTCAGCCTATATAAATACTGATTGATATGTGTACGTGTGCTTAATTCCGCTTTGTTTATATCCGGAATGTTAGTCCCAGTGTTTCTTGGATCTATTCACTCCAAGTATGCAAACAGATTCGTCACCCCTATTCCCAACCAGATATTTCATTCCACAATTATGTTCAGACAGAGACATTTTCTGAGTTTGAGAAATAATTGCAGATACACTTGAATGCTGCACACATACGTGTGTTTCCGTTTATGAGGCCATGAATTTATCACAACTTATTCAATTTCGAAAATTGTGTAAACACTTTGTGTAGAATAAAGCTATCGACTTTAGTATCAAAGTTATCATAGGACCACAGATTAATATGAGATCAGAGGAGAGTGGTATATCATGACCTCGTACGTGTATCTATTCAGTTCAGGTTTATATTAGGAAATTATTCTATTTTTACTTCTGCTGTTGTACAATAAATCGTTTCTACAAAATATTCACTTTTACAGAAATTGAATAACAGTATTTCGATGTGCACAATTTTGTGTTCATAATCACCTCAATTCAGCGTGTAGACGTGAGTATAATAAATCGTTTTTCATTTGTGACAACCAGATACTGACAGTTTGAATATTGATCTTCTAAGACATCGCTGTCAGATGAAGACTAATCCACTATTAGAACATTCAGTTACAACTGTAAGGTATTAGACATAAATGACTGATCCATTCATGGAGACGTCTTCCAATTCATACAGTTTATATTAATGTTTTATTAGAAAACATCCGAACTACACTTCCAGGTGTATGATGAAGGTGTACTCAGGATTTATCCAGCGGTATTGTATGAGTAAGTCCTGTGTCTACAAAGTTGGACCAAATTACGCCTTCAACACTCATAATGTCTTATCCAAAATGAAAAGGAGAGGGCTCCAGGCATACAACTGACAGCTAACACATCCATGTGCAAAAGTCAAGGGAATCTCAAACCATACCTTCTAGAAATAATATTAAATTAATTCTGAATCAAATCATTCGAAATATGAGCCTCAGTGTACTGAATACATTTAATTTCGTTATGCCTTGAAACATAGTGTTTGCAAGCAAGTTATAATAATGATATTAATGATGGACCTTTATTTCAGACAATATGTGAAACTAAGTGACATCAACTTTTAGCGTATTTGGTTCCAAATATGTTGAGGAGCAAAGCGACAGCTTATCCTCCACATGCTGACACAACACATTCTTGTAAAACATCGTTAATACTAGTCTGGTAGCCGAGTGTGTTTCTCTGAGTGATTGCAAACATTCTGCCTCCATATCTCCTCTGATACCCAGGTTAAGCAGAGTGACATTTGAGAAGGCAACGTAGACCCATTCTCCTATGTCTAGCTGTTTCTGGTTCTTCTCAATAGTGATGAGTTTAACTAATCATAATTATTATGGAGATTTGTTTGAGTCGATATGTGAAAATATATAACATCAATTTTCAGCGTTTTTAGTTCGAAAATTTTGTGTGGAGCGATTGTCGAGATTCTGCTTTCATATCTCCTCTTGTGGCGAGATTAATCAGCATGACATTTGAAGAGGCGACCTAGACCAGTTTGACTGCACCTTTCTGTTCCTGGTTCTTCTCAACATATATGAGTGAGGAGTCAGTCTCCATTGGGATTCTTCTGTTACTGTCAAGTTCATGTACAACAGACACTTCGAACACTTGAGGAAAGTCTATCGACAAGACTCCGCTTGGTACTTTGAGGTAATGAATTGTTCTGGAGATCAATAGGCATTCACCCCTTGTTATTGATAAGATATTCTTTCCCGAGAACCCATTCTCAAACTATCTAGTCGCTTGTATACTTCGCTGCTGAGTCGAAAGCAGATAATCAGTTGACATCACAGAACGGGGTCTTCCGGATGGTGAGTCGGTATACAAATATCGGTCTGTGGATTGGATAGAATATAATATAAATCGTATGACCTTATTAGTGTAAAGGAGGAGGCTAGAGAAGCAATGTGTGATGAACCATTTCTCTATCCACTGAATTGATTATTAGTTTGTAGGGATTTGGTTGGTTTCAGGATTTCATTGATTTCAAGAACCATTGGATCGGGTCCCTACAAATTCCTACAAACCAACACTTGAATACCAATGAGATGCTCGCTGGCGACTGGCCCTATTCAGGTAGGTAGTTACTTTGGTTCCAGTGGGAAGTCGTGACCAGTAGGGTGCAGCGGGTCGGGCGCGAGGACAAGTACTCGCCGAAGACATTGGCTAGCGGTCACGCTATCTCGTGAATTGGCAGAAGTAAGAATTCAAGAACCATTGGATCGGGTCCCAGTGGCTTCATGGTATGCGAGCTCGCATTGTAACCAGAAGGTCCTGGGTTCGAATCCCGGTGGGTGCGTACTGTGAAGAGTCCCAAACTAGGACGAAACAGCTGTCCAGTACTCCTAGGTTTCCCAATGGTTCTCTAACTAATTTCAGCTCATGATGAAATCGAGAAGGGTTAAAAATTGTAGAGTCTGAAGAAGAATGTATTGAAAACAATTGTTCGCTCTAACTATTTTGTTCTGAATAAATTATGCGAATATTCAATTTACTGTAATACTTCTTCTTCGTTGGAGAAACTTTCTCTCATCAGTGAGTAGAAGAGTTGGACAATAAGTCAGTGAGTAGTAGTACTACAACATTGACACAACTCTCACATGAGTATAGAGACGGAATCGGAATACATTTCCACGCTGTCCCACAGTATGAACTGTGCACAGAAACTGTGCATTGGTTTATTGCATTTAATCATCACCCTCGGCTCACCAACTCGTAGTCTCCCGTTCGAGTTCCACTCGATTGCTTGTTAACAACATTTTGCCACAACGTTTGGTGAAAAGACATTGTAAAACCGAGACAATCAGCTTAAAATATGGCCGAAACATGTTTCACAATTCCAGATGAACAAGGTTTTGCATTTCATGTAGTAAGCTGAATATACACTCCTGATTACCGGAATGTTGTTCTTCTCCAGTCAAGCATATTGGTGAGCTGTCAACATTATTATTTCTCTAGGATCATCTCATGGAATTTATTCAGTATGATGATTAATAATTAATTGCGAAAGGAATCTGATCATTCTATACAGACGAACCATACACTATTCACTTCTTTCATACGCGCACACTATTTACATTACTTGGACTATTTAAGTTGGGTGGGGGACTTTATACACAAGTTTTGTCCTAGAAATGTCTACGAGAATATCATAGGAACACAAAGATTTTCATTGGAAGAGCACTAAAATAACAATAGGTTGATGCTTGATAGATAATTGTGTTGACCAACATCAACTCTTGCAATTATTGTCGTCCCTCCACGTGGAAGTATTCGTGAACATATATTCAAGAGAATAAAGAGAGAGACAGAGAGAGATAAAGAGAGAGGAAGTAAGACCAAAAATTACTTGACGTGTCTATCTCTCGCCTAGTGTGATTCTCACTTCTGCTGAATGTCAAGTTACACTTAACATATATATAAAGGAATCAACAGACATGGGCATCATGGAGGCCTTGGGCTTATTCGTGCTGCGCATCACCGACAGAACACATCCAGGATATATCTCGGGTTACCTCAGTCATTTAAAATTACCCAGGTTAGAGCATAGATCACTTTTATCTGTTACAGATTGCCATAAAGGATGAAGATTTCGTGAAACGGCGAAATCTTGTTTTCATGTGCTTTGTGATACATAGGTGCGAATCAGCTGTGATAATCACAAACAGTTTTCTGTGAAACGTCAGCAACGTTTGAATATTTATTACTGAATTATATCACTGATGCCGTGAGCAGTTACTTTTCCCCTCAGATTCGTGGGTGCATAAGATTATGCTTAAGAGAAACATTCCCTTATCATGTAAGAATTCAGTTCATTATAAGCGATGTCAATTCAAATCAATTCCAATATTCAGTGAAGAGGAACTTCATTTTTATTAATTGAATTAGGTGAAAAAAGTATGCAACTTCACTCAGAATTAAAATCAGAAGTTTATTTTTAGTGTTCCGTGCATATATATTTAATAAATATGAGTGCATTACAACCAGTCAAATGTTTAGCATACTGGAAGCAAACAACAACCAAAGATTTTCGCCTGGGAAACCGCCGTGACTATTGCATTATTCATGGTTATAATGCAAACTGCTGAATGCACTCAAAGAAGTAAAACCGAAGCAACTGATGTATATCAAAGTGATGAGCGCAGTAAAATGAACACGTAGATGAATATTTACATTACTGTGACTGTTCAGTTCATCATTTGCTTTCGAATCGCCGTTTTGGTTGCTTCACCTAAAATAAAAATTCTCATTTTTGTTTCGATATGTTTATAGCTAACTTCCAATAAGCCATTCGATTAATTCCGCTGAAAATCAAGGTATCTTAATCCAACCAAATCTGTCCGTCTGAAACTTTAAGATGTGCGTGTGTTGGGTCATATTTTAAGTCTACCATGTTCCTCACGAAGTGTATGCATCACAAAGAGAGACACCTTCAATCATTCAGCTATGTGTCGTGCAATCTCACTCGAATATTGCAAACGATAATACATGGAAATGCATCCAAGTAATTCTTGTAACTGTGTTTGAAATTCCATCTGTCCAGTGATGAGCATATCACTGTATGAAACTGTCATCAGTCACGAAACACTAAATGAGCATGCTGCTATATTGTTTCTCTGATGAATATCATGCGATTCTCAGGTCACCAGCATATGTACTCACCAAACACGACTTCGAAACACGTAAGCAATCGGGAATCCAGAATATTATGGAAGACATCCAAACATACGAAGATGATAGTGCATCACTCACACATGGGAACTGAATCAATATCTTGTTGAGTGGCATATACTGACGTTGTGGAGATCCCGTGTTTCGACTTTGAATTGGAGAAATGTGAGTGATGATGAAACTCAATAAGCTGTGACAGATTACTCATGTGTTAGCCAGATGATAAGCAGTACCTCCTATTTGAGTACTGTGTTTCGTAGGTTGAGACCAGTGGAATGAGACTCATACTTTGGAGATGTTAGCTGAAGTTTACTGCCCAAGCCAACGAGCCACATCTGATGATGATGTTGATGATGACGTAGCAGATGATGAATATAGGTAAACGCAGGTAGTGGTGGGATTTAGACGGAAATCCTCTCATTCCCCACTAGGTGATTGTCAATCCTCTCTCCTGATGACTGAGTAACTTCACTCCAGTCATCACGCAATTCTTGCTGCTGTAGTATGACTCGCTGTTGGCCATCAACGTGAATAATATCACTCCATAATTCGGAGAGGCAGATCATCTTCGACCAATCGTGATGAGGCATTTTGCAAGTCGTGAAGGCGTCTTGGAACTGTAGTGACAGCTTCGACGGTTCCTGGATTATATATGTAAGTGGCCGGACACAGTTTTGCTTTCCGTCGTTAATATTAGATATATTGTTTTATGTGGTTCTCTTATTAGATTTGAATATGTTAATGCGAGATACTTTTGCGTCTTTTCAGAACACTTTCGTACGTCTCTTTACGAAATCTGAAATTCGTCAGATATCTGAGAAACAATGGCTGATTGCTTATAATTTCTCCAAGTGTTCTATTCATATTACAATTTTGTGTTGATTCATTCAAATTATCATAATAATATTGACGATTTTGGCGGATAAATGTTTGAAGGTGTGAATTCAGACTACAAGATTCGTGTATGAGAAGAATATGCAGTGTTCAATGCTTAGAACATCTCTTACCTCCTAAAAATATCAAGAGAAGAAATTTTTAATCGGCATGTTTTGTAGAGAAGAAACTGAAGTCAAAGCTGGAAGGAGAGGAGTGCAGTTAAGTGCATAAGAAAATATTCGATATGAACCTGAACTTCAAGGGATGCTTATCTGCAGATATCCTAAAGAGAAGAACCTCTACGTCCCTAAAGGAGACCTTCTTGTATCAACACTAGGAGTGATATTCTTTAGGAACTTCTTGCTTCTAAGAAATAGGAAAAACAAACTAGCACATGTAGCAATTATGTTGTGCATATATCACTTCACCTGCTACAGAAGAGCTACGTTCATAGAGTGTTGTATGACGGAGAACTGGCTCAATCATATGTAACATAGCTGAAAACAAAGTCAGCATCTTTAACACTATCTCAACTGATATAATATACAGAGATATTCACAAAATGAACAAAAATCTATCAAAGCCAGTGTGCTTTTAACTTCTTTGTACTGCAGAAGCCCTGGTGCCGGCATCGAAAAGAAAACTAAGAAGTTAATCTGAACTGCTATGAAGTTTGTTTCTACACATTCTGTAATCTATATTCACATCTTCAAACATCCTACACCTTTAATCTCCTCCTTCGTTAATTATATTAAATCCCATAATAATTGCAGTTATGTGAACTTGTGTGTATGAATGGGTGGATGACATCTTCAAAAGGATATTTCGCTCAGCTTGTTGTTCCATTTTATAAACGATGTTTCAACTGTCTGTTTGTCTGTCTGTTAAAACAAATCAAGGATAATGTAACATTTTTTAATATTTCATATTCATCACTCTGGATCTGATCTGCAGTATATGCGACGTTCATTACATCTGACGATGCATCTACTGTAATTTGATTGTACACAATTTCTGTTTAACATTAACTGACTGTGTAGTCTAAAGTTAGATGAAATTTTTCACCATATAAAAATGAATTAAATGAAATGAATTAAAATATTCAGGTAATTCATATGCGATTTCATCAGCACACCACTGCTAAAGATAAGAGTTATTTTTCATTTCTTTTTGATATAACTGGTCTCATATTTTAGAAAATACGAGTAAGAGGGATAATGGTGTAAAAAATAATCATTTCAAGTCACATTTTTACAAACAGTAAAGTGTATAATGCGTGAAATACTGTTTCAACCTGATGTATACATTTTTATAGAGTAAGCGAGTAAAAATATGACTAACGAGATGTAATGGATGATGACGGAACGACTGGTACTGCTTCGCAGTTAGAAGACCCAAACGCTGACGAAAGATACGTGTATTATTCCAACAAGGGAAATTAACTATCACACAAGAGTGTGAAGGAAAAGCCAGTGTCAATCAATCAATCGTACAGCGCAATAGTATAAGGAAGTAACTAACATACATGAACCAACAAGATAGATAAGTAGTTTTTCTTACTACCAACTAGGTTCTGATTGCTTGCAATGTCATATAATTATAAATTAAACCCTTTGTGAAAACTATTTGTCAAAAGACAAATTAGAGTTACAAATCGTCACAAAAGTTGGCAAAAGTCTATTCAAATTAATATCACTGATTACGGAACTACACATACCTCCTAATTATTTCATCTCAACCACAGTAGAGAAGAAATCTTCCATAGAGGAAACACTGTTTCGAACGCTGAGAACAGTGTGAACTCAGTATGTAAATTCACCTTCAGTTAGCTTAACCGAGTCGTTTGGTTTAGAATGTTTGGTGGATTGGGGTGCAGAATGAAACTACAAACTGTGGTTTATTACATCGTTTGATATTCGAAAGATAAATTGTACTGACAGCTTATGATTGATCTGGAGATTTTCAGGGAGAACTTAATACAAAGTTGTAGAACAACGTGACTTCGGTCCTAATACAATAATGACTAGATTGAAGAACAATGTATAGCGAAAGAGTCAATAAACAGCTTTTAGACTTTTCACAGCTAAAATTATCTAATGCGTATACTGAATGCTCACTAAATAATAAATACCACCAATAACAAGAGAACTTCTAAAAGACTACTGTTTGCCTTCTGCAGTACTTTATTTTTCTTTAGAACAAATTCTAAACTTCTCGAATGTCGAATGTATTTACTACCAAACTTTCTGGTGACGATCGAAATGAAATAATCCCTTCAAGGAATACGCTATTAAATTTTGTTTGCCTGTGCTTTATATATTTCTTCTCGTTTCAGTAAAGGAGTGTGAGTCACACTTTCCTTTACTGTTTGTTTTCTCTTCAATGATTTAAAAATTTTCATTTTATGACAAGATAAGTTCAAGCCAATTAGGTTCTCGAGAAGAGAAACTTCCTCTTCTGCATCGATCTTTCCTACAGATGCTTTCTCAAAACTGCCTGCTCCCAGCTGCTATCAAAATCAATTTTGACTCCGTAAATTTGACTTCCTATTGCTACAGTGCACACTAAATGTCTTTATTCTCTAATTGATCTGCAGAAAGATTCGTGTACCCGGAAACGTTATTCAGGCCACATGTGAACTGCAGAGATCACGGGCTGACTAGATTTCCGCCTAGTATGATGAATTAGCTATCCTCCGTTGCTTACTGTTCTAATCATCCGGTTATGCTTTAGGATGACTTCTTGGGCTCAAGCACATTTTAAGTCTGCTATTAACTTGATGCAGACGACTTGTGGACAGAAGTGAGTGGAAGATATCGTTCAGGAAAGTTTGTTCACTTACTCCACTTCCTAATGGCATTCACCTCCCACCTAGAGTACTCTTTACAGATGTATAATTGGAGAAAATACTGTCATTATTTATACTGTCATCTTCATCTCTACCGTAATTGTAATACAGTCACATAACTGAGTATTTTTGTCAAAGTTTCAGAAAACTGAACGCTCATTTTTTCTAGTCGCTATGATGCGGTGGTTATTTTTCCACTCCTTGCCCAATAAATATCCTCACAGTGATTGACTAGCTAGATTGTACAGACACTTGAACAGAGCCATCTCCATTATTATCATCATCACGATCGTCATGACATGCACTAATTCGTCCATCAGGACTCTAATTCTATTAGTCAAGCCGATGTGCAATGTCTATGTTTAACGATTTTATTATGTAACACTGAAGCCTGTACGAATCTACTTGAATTGTGCTCTCTAATATTCAGGTTGCTGATTTCATTCTATTGTTCTTTTGATACTGTGTCTATTTACTCTGACTAATGTGTGAAATGCAGCTTATTGTCATTATTATTATTACTATAGTGTATTATTTTCCCATATTCCCTTGCTTAAAACAGCTGTTGACTATTTCATGAAAGTACTCATGTACTGCTTGCTGCCTGATAATACTAATTACAAATCAGATATTGTTATGAAATAACTACTGCCTAAAGTTTTCCACTTTAATTTTCAAATGACATTGAGTAACCCGTTTGAATATTTTTACTTGGAAGCACTTAACCAGTTAGTCTCAACACTCATTCTAAGTCTGGGTCTACTACAAAGAGTGATAAACGTTGAAGTTCTAGATATATATGTGGTGAAGCTTATAAATACCACTGAAAGTTGTCAGATGGATATTCGTTATTTATCAGGTGGTATTCGTTTTTCTATTGCATGTTGTACATAATCACTTACTCCCAATATTAAAAAGTGTGCACTGCAATAATATTCATGAACTTTGTATCTGTTGTGATGACATTCCATTCACTCAATATCTGAGGAAATATTTATGCATGGATCTTCAACTAAGAATACAAAGCTTTTCAAATCTTGCAACCAGAATGACACAACGAATAGAATAGTAAATCTCCTCATTCACCTTACAAAGAGTAGAGTGACATTCTTGTCACAATTCTTTGTTATTTTAGCTTACTGTTATTTCTGTTATGATTATTACTGGTTAATAGCACGTCATTTCTGATAGAGATTTGATGCAAACAGCTCACCTCACTTCCTGAGCTGTTTTTCATACTGTCAATTTACGGTGATGACATAATTCTCCAGACATAGTGCGTAATTTCTACTTTTCTTAATATCCACTCTGTCATCTTCTTTGAGAAAACACTAAACATTACGCAATATATTCCCGTGAACATACTTGTCAGTGTCTTAGTGTTTCAATGAATTCTTTGTTGATTATAAATACCTTTTTATAGCTCTTGAAAATAAGTCGCGAAAAGAAAATCTCCTTCGTTGTTCTGTGTTCCTGTGTTTATAAATCAATATGCAAACTATTTGTTCATTATAATAATTACTTCTCTGTTGTATGTATTCGGTGAATATCCCGTTTCTGACAGGTCCAGGTGGGTTGATAGTTTGTTTAGAAAAATTTCTTGACTTCATCAAAATACCAGCTTGAACATGGTTTGCAAACAGTGGACAAAGATTCTAAACTATGTATACTTTGTCGAGAGTCAAACTAACTCATCAGTAAAGACTGACCATACCACTGCAACTCAAAACATCAGCAGATAAAGTGAAGTGAGGGATAACAGCCTATGAATTTCAATCTGATCTGAAATATTTATTATGCCAGATTACATTGGAATTGTTCAAAGTTGGCACTAAAGAATTACTTAATCTGATCAGGAAATTAAATAAAGCTTGTTAACTAGTATTCTACTGATCCTCCTAAGATCTCGATTGTCGAACAATCGACTTGCATCACCTAAGTTTTACAAATCAGAATAACGACCATTACTGATGGAATTTAAAGTCGGTTTTCAATGGGTACGTCAGAATTGCGTCAATATTTCCTTGCAATGATGTGATAATAAAAAAGTGATAGACACTGCTACAGAAAATAAACACTCAGAGTCTTTCAACTTCTCAGTCGCTTACGAATGCCAGGAAAATTAACATATTTTGCGGTAATACTCGACAGGTTAATTTCATAAAGCAATGTCACATAGTTCATGTAATTAAAAAAACACATGGATTAGTGAAGAGATCCCTTATAGTGACTTCACTTCAGAGTGGTACACTTCTTAGGGTGTTTATACATACAATACAGATTGACAGCAGAGATCAAAGGTTATTGTCAGTGGGTAATAAACCGAATCAGTAAGGATGAGTAGTAACCTTATTTGAGAAATTGAGAGCAGTCTTACGCAATCAGAAAGTCAAAAGGTAAGCACCATGGACTCCTGACCAAACAACATATCAGTGAACTAAAACAATTATTCAGTATTAAAATAATAGAATAAAATTTTAACAAATAAAATAAAACGATCTGAACAATGATAACTTGTAATCAAAGATGAAGTAGTCAGGTAGAGCAGTAAAATAATTTGTACAAATGTAATCTTTAAAAGGCTTTTGTGGAGGGCGAAGTAGTCCGGTTTATACATTTATGTAACGATGGCCAGGGTAAGTAAAATGATTATACGAATTTCTTCTGAAAACATATGTCTGCCTTCTTCATATGGAATCCAATGGCTTCAGCTGTATGTAGAAAGCTAGCTCGTAAAGCCATGTGATATATTTTCTCACTTCTTTGACAACCTGATCAGCCCTTTCCCTTTCGTTTCATTGGCGGAAATTTCATGTCCCCTGCTTATTTCTGCGTTTATCAACTGAAGGCAAACCAGCTGGCTAACTTCTCGAAAACTTTCACCAGTCCGCGCCATTTCGTCTCTCAAATTGCAACGAAGGGTAATGTTCTTCCATAATTTTTTGATGTGATCTGGAGTTTCCGAAGAGATTGGTTTGATTTTCTGAGGTATGGTGGCTAGCTCAGCCCCAACGTTTCGTCTTTTCTCAGGCCTAAGACCAGCAAGACGAGATTCACAGGCTCTTCAAACCCAGCTGCTTACCCATATAGGCACAACGTTGCTTAAACTGATTGACGAGATGAGAACCAGGTTCTTCAACATGGTATAGTTGTCAACAAAATATGTACATATCTCTCGTGACCTAAGAAAGAAACAGATGACATTTAGATACACATATAAGGATGCAGCATTTTTCTCTTATTATTGTCTCGGTACGGTGGTAAAGTGTTTTTCTTTTCTATTGATATATGCTATTTTCTTCCCATCAAGAGATTTATATCTGTCGTTTCCCTTGCTGAATATTCTCTTATTTCGTACTCTTCACCCTATCATATGAATCGACATGTTGGAGACATACTTGTTTGTTGTTTCGTTTACTATTCTCATTAAAGTATCAGGGTAATTTTCGTCGACATTAATCACGGTGACAAAGCTAATATACACCACAACAGGTGATATGTTTAAGTTGTAATTGACTACTTTTAATTATTGCACACTTTTACATCTTAGATAGCATGTCGCCTTCAGCCCCCTCCAATTTTACGAAGAAATCAAAAAATGGCGACCCAGATGTTCGCAAACAAATCCACAATACTTCTTTTCTCCTTTTTAGTTTTACAGAAAACTAATCAGAGATTGAAAGATTTTCTCCTTGAACTGATTCTGGATGATGCTCATTGTAATTGTTATTAAATTCCGAGATATTTTTCGTTAGATGATGAATTCACTGCTTTTAGTCAATTTCACATTTGTACAGAAGAATTTAGTGAGTGTGAATTTTCAACTGTTATGAAAACTTTCTCAAACTTCGAAATCACTTAAAAATTAACAATAAACTTGAGTAAAAGAATTTCAGTTAATTTACAAAATAACGATGTCATAGTAGCTTAAATGTCCATTTAAGACTTCGCTGTATAGTGAAAAACTGAAATCATGCACTTACATTGACGTTCTTGTCGTTTTATTACTCAACTGTTTGAAAAGCCCGAGATTTCTTGAATGAAAGACAGCAGTCTAAGTGTATTCATAAAGATATTCTTGCAGTAATGGATGAACTGTGATTTGTCATTCTTTAGACAAGTCATATATTTTCATTCCTCATAGTAATACCTCCATGAACTACGTAATGTACATAATTCAACCATTTCTAGGTTACGTTTGTCACTCAGTGACAATAATGAGGTCTCATGAAGTCTGTGGAGACCCAATTTATTTGGTCTATGTTTTCAGCGCTCCAAATGTCATCTTCAACCGAGACACAACTGAAATACATATATCAACACCCAGCCATTCATTTGGAGTCCAGTGGATTCATGATTTCCAAATATTTAATATGTCATTTAGATACACTCTCATGAGATTCATATGTCAATATGTCTACATGGAAATTTAAATATTAGAAGTTCAGTGCATCAGACAATGACCATAAAGAACATCTTGATATCGATCTGAAGAAAATCACAATCAGAACAGTGATTCGGAAAAATATTTTGCACATTTTAAGCGCCATCAATCATCCAACCAACAGTAAATCCTCAACAACGAAAATTCTCTTCACTCGTTTTTATCTGAAACCATCGAATCCGTCTGTTTTCCTGTTCCAGATCTCGATCTCTCATTGCCAGATTTGTTTGAAAAATAAAGTCTGTTAGTGACCCTTATTGTATCCAATAAGAATTCATTTATTTCACCGTTACTAAACGTATGCACAACTCTGACTGTCGTCTCCACTGATATCATTTTTCATTTTAGCGAAAATGTGTAAGTTACTTTCAAGTCTGTTGCTTCATTTACTGAAAGCATTCCTTACGATCAACTGACAGTCATTTATTTGAAACTTTTCTGCTCAACGTTTCACTTGAAATGTACATTATCATGTCAAGTGAATATATCCTGATATACGATGGTTGTGAATACTATCCACTATACCAATTATAGAAAACCTACTGTGTCATTTAATAATTAGGTTAATTCCGAACTGAAAACTGCAAACATGAAGCAACTATGAAAGTCTGATTAGTTGTTTTAGTTTTAGGAGAACTCATTCATATTATTTACTCTAAATTAATTGTATTTTAGGAAAGATCCAAACGTCGGAGACTAAATGGCAAAAATTATTCAAAAGAGCTTTGGAGGTCACTTTTGAACATCAGCCAGCGGATAATTGTGTCAAGTAACAAGATCACGTCTCTCAGAGACAGTTCACGGTACTTTTCAGTTTGGAAGGAGCTTTTATGCGATTATTCCACCTCCAACAGTATACTTTCTTTCCATACAGTTTACATGATCTCCGACTTCTAAACTTACGTATTTCTTCTTTTGTCTCAGATCAAATTTCCTGGCTTTGATCTTCTGCTCTTTCTTCACAATTCTGGATGCTTCATTCCATTCCGTCTATCAATTATTTAATCAGATAACTTTAATATACCTTCACCTCGTATTACAACTGTTGTTCATTTTCATATCGATGCTTTTAGTACAGGCTCGTGAGTAGCAGTTCATAGTTTATAAGCTTATTTCTATGCCGAAAAGACATAGTGGTTAGAAGAATACCAGTTATTTACACTTATGTGAGGTAAACAGAGGAACACACAATCTAAATAATTTGGAGTTATATTCTACTAGAAGGAGTTAAATCAGAGATTTGACCATAGAGCTTTTCATACTGTGACTGAACTTCCATTCTGTTTATTTTCATAGGAATAGTTTTGTACTTTAATCCTTAAAATAATGCTTCCAACTGTAGTTGGGATAGAGTGCAGATAGATAAATTAATTATGTGCTTGTGGATATCTTGAAGAAATTCCAAAATATGATTCGTGTCTTTCAAAGATTTTGTTAATTTTTGATCAGTGGAACTTATGGTCTTTTTTAACATATCATTGCAAAATACAGTGAATTTGATTCGACATACTTAAGATAAATTATCCATAACGAGAATTAGTCTTTGGTGCGTTTCAATGAATTTCGAAAGTTTGCCAGTAATTTCATCAGTTTCAATGCATAGTAATTATCGGTTTGGAGCGTCTGCGTAAATCATAGGAACTTAGGGGTAAGTACCTTGACAATGACATTTAATGAACTGAAGCCGGAGAACGTCATTACCAAAACAGAGGTTGCATTGGATTCATTAGGTACGAGTAAAACAGAATTGGTCAGCTCACGACACGCATTAGCGTTAAAGTAGAGGAAGACATCACAGTCAAACTCACCTCATGATGTTGAAGAGACTAGCTCTGATGATCCTCAAACATGACAAATGCATAGTCATTGAAGATGTTGATGAGGTCAACTCGACTGTATTTATGGATGAATCCGACTGTATGTAGAATGTCATTTAGCACACCACAACAGCTCAATATGGGAAAACTTAGGAGCCTGTAGATGCAGTGATGAATAAGACAAAGAAATTAGCAGGAGGTTTTGGTGTTCAGGAAGTAGGCGCTGGTGGGCCAGTCTGAATAATTTAATTCAATGCCTCAAACTTATCATGACAGTAGGACATTTGGCAGTCACATTAGCCTACGAGCCCAACAACTGATTTTAGATTTTTCCCCAATTATGAAGTAGTCAAACATTTAGCATTAATGCTGTGTCCCATCAGAAATCGTCCCAACTCTAGGTGAACTAAAATTTCTACGAAATCCAAATGTAGTCAAATGACACTCTAGAGTGGAGGAATGCATGAATGGCTGGTTTTGATATAAATATTCTTATGAGTAAAGCCTCTGGTAATGTTGATATGTCTCATGAAAATGTCATTCGTGCATTGAAAAAAGGCCTGAACTTAATCCTTACGTTCGGACTTCTGTGGTGATCATTATCCGCTGACGAATTATTCTGATAAACAAACGAGGTAGATTACGATTTCGCTAAGAAAATCCAGATCGATAATTCCATCGATAAACTGAACCAAATATTGAGTGACGCGTTGAATCCATTATCACAGAAGTGGTCTAGAATACGATAGTACATTTTGCATAAAATAATGAAATTCAACATACAAACCTCGAATTTTGATGTGTCCATGGG
Source organism: Trichobilharzia regenti (assembly GCA_944472135.2). NCBI lineage: Eukaryota > Metazoa > Platyhelminthes > Trematoda > Strigeidida > Schistosomatidae > Trichobilharzia > Trichobilharzia regenti. Next base: position 53,416,773 of record OX235263.1, read on the forward strand.
CGAATGCCGTCAAATGCGCGACCGCTGTGCGTCAATAAGAAGAACAGCAAAGCCGTATGAACGGTGATCTACGATCAGATTTGAACAGCGCGCTAAGTGGAGACAACGGATAAAGAGGTTCGAATATACCATGTTCAGCAGTGAAGGGCTTATAAATCAAGCATATGCAGCAGACAACATTAAACTGTAGGAAACCAATTACTACACTTGAAATGAAGTTTTAATCCATTAAATGAGTTAGAAATCAATAGCGAACAAAAACTGTCCATATGAACTGACAAATATTGACTCATACTGCTTACTAGTGGTAAGTAGTACACTGTTGAACACAAGGGAAAAGATGGCTAAGGAGAAATGGAAACGAAGTTAATACCACCTCATCTTAACCCATCCGGTTCTCACTTGCCTATCTCGTAATTAAATAGAGACAAGGTGCAATTTTTACTCTTGTCACATCCACATCTACCATTTAGCTTAGCATTGCTTTTAGCCGCTTATCTTTCCTCAATGCCCTCTAATAACCAAGCTCACATGCATGGTTATAAAATCGTCAAATACTTCCCCTCCTATCAGCTCCATATCACATCGACTAGGAGTTTTCTGTGTTGAGTCTGTTAAAGATCATATGCTGATGAGGATGAAGTGAAATCGCGTTTAGTGCACACTGTGTCACCACGAGAAATGTTATTATTGCTGAAATTATGGAGAAGGCCTACAAACACGTGGAAATTTCGATTGTTTGGAGTCATAGCGAGTGGCTGAGGATTGACTGATGCTGGCGATTTCGGAGCTGTAGAATTGGTTCACTGATAGATGAATTAGGATCTCCAGCACCATGAAATCATTAGAGGTCAATTTCACTCCATTTAGTGAAGTCAGAGTTTCGCATAATGAAGGAAGTTGTTCAATCTCATGTCGATTCTTTCAAATTGTTACTAAGTTGAAATATCGACAACTAAGGCATCCAGTTCCTTTCACATGAGGAAGTACTTTGTTTCAGAGGTACAGCATGAGTCCATTTGGAGTGTGGTACTGAAGTGCATTCCCGTTTTCACAATCATTGCTTCGTTATGAGTTGTTTTCGTAGAGAAAGAGGATAATTTGAGGAAGGAATTCTCTTCAGTTAATACTGCATATGGCTGTATAGTCATTTTACCGTTAACTTATATATGCAACAGGTGTCGATAATAAAAATTTTTTAGTATTTCTTTTGCACTAAGGTTTGTGATTACCATGTTAGAATTAATAAGATGCATATGCAGTTGCAGTCTGGAGACCTTCATATACAGGCTGAAGGCTTGGTACCTTCATCATCCTTTAAAATTCATTAGGAAGATCAAGAAAAGCCAAACGAAAAATAAAAAATAATTGTGAAACTAGTAATAATAACATAAATAAGAGAGAATATAATTCATCTGCAGTTGTACCATATAAAGAGGGGACACCTGAGACACTACGTAGGATTCTGAATAAAGTAGGAATTAGGGTGGCATTTAAACCTACAAACTCATTCAGGAACAAGCTCTGTGGGTTAAAGGACCCAGTTGAACCAATTAGACAAAATAATATAATTTACAAAATACCCTGCAATGACTGTGAGGTCAACTATATAGGTCAAACTAGTAGGTCAGGGTTAGTCAGATTGTCAGAACATAGGAATTTAGCCAAGGTCAGAATGGTTGACCCCGAGAAGATAAGTAATTTAGAAAAAAGCTCAGCGATTGCAATGCATGCATTAACACACAACCACACAATAGGGTGGGAGAGGTTTAAAATTCTGAAAAGTAATCTAGATAGGTGGAGAGAGAGGTTGATTACTGAATACTTGTTCATCGAGTCTACACCAAACACATGCAATAAGAATGATTCATCACTCATACCCGAAATATGGAAAATATTACTACTAATCAAATCAAGTGGAAATTAATGGAACTATATAGATGAAGTTAGGAAGTCGTGTGAGTAGTGCCTTGATATGATTATGAGTGGCAGTAAATTGTGCTCGAAACGTCATCAGTAAACATTACTGTATACCACTGTAAGACTTTATCAAAACAAAAATTTACCGATAATGGAAGCATCAGCTGACGCAGTTGAAATTCTTAAATCAACAGTAGTCGACTGTTGTTAATCATATTCAAGGAGCTTATTAACCAAGAAACATAGGGAAGCACTGGATCAGCTGAGAAGGGATGAGAATATAATAGTTATTAAGCATGAGAATGGCGCTCGATTAGTAATCATGAATATGACAGAATACCTGGATTAGATGAATAGATTAATAATGATCACCGAAAATCTCACAGAATTTCATCTTCCATTTATCCAACTGAGAAAGTTGACAAACAACTAATTGAATCACTAAAAGACCTAAACAACAAGGTAGCAACACAGAAGGTTTATATGGATCTCTAAAGCCAACTGGTAGGGTGGCACCAAAATTATATTGGCTACCGAATGTGCATTGGAATGGTTCGCCGCTAGACCAGTGCTGCATATATGTAATCCCCCATATCCAGCAAAAGAGAAATGGTTGGTGAAGCTCCTGAAACCGCTTCGTGACGAGCTAGTAAAACATAGTGCGTAAGATAGTTTTGAATTTGTCAAAAATATGAGATCTTAATGTGAATGACAAGTTCGTGATATCTTTTGATATATCATCCTTGTTCACTCCTGTACTGTTAGTGGAGACATTGGATTTTATATGTGATGAGATTACTAAGCGTAGCATAGACACCGGCATTTCTGTATCCTCCGTGAAGCAACTTATCTTAACATGTACATTGAACGTTCAGATTTTATTCAATAAGGAATAATACAGACAAAGTGATGGTGTGACTATGGGTTCCCTATTAATTTCAATCCCAACTGATTGTTTCCTCGCTAAGTTAGACGACAGACCGCTGAAGAGAGCAATTAGGGGGTTAGATATATTGATGACTTACTACTGGTTGCTCTATGTTCCTCCAGGAATGAAAGGAAATAATAATAATTGCTGGTTGTGAAAAACGAGAAAGAAGCGATGAATATCCCGACAATTTCAATGACGCTCATTCAGCAATGAACTTCCTGGCTAGGAAAGAAGGTGGCATACTAAGAAGGAATGTGCACAGGAAATCTACAACTACAGGTCAGTACACTCATTTTTCGAGTTTCGTACGTTTGAAATTGAAATGTAACTTAGTAAAGTGTCTGATCCATCGAGCTAGGATAATCTGTCCAAATGACTCCCTCAATGAGGAGCTTAAGATTATTAGAGAATTACTTGGGAAAAATGGTTATCCAGAAACGTTCATTGAGAAAAGTATGAATTCAGCAGTCAGCAAAGTCAGTATGGCGACAGCTCCAGAAACAAGATGATTGTTTATAAAACTGCATTTCGCCGGTGACAGCATCAGCGAAATAGTAACACAGAGCTTGAAAAATGCAGTTGAAAGGGCTTTAAATGCAGCAGAGTTACGTTGTCTCTTCACTACCACTCGAGAAATAAGGACAGACTACCTAATTTCACCTCCACCTCTGTGTGTATGTACCAATTTGACTGCAGCTGCAGAGTCAGCTACACTGCTACACTGTACAATTAGGCAGGTTTATCACCGAATTTCCGAACATCATCCAGCATGTTAAAGCAAGGGACAAACAAGATTTATTCGTAGCTCTGTCTTATCACACCTTGCTCATAGTGAGGATGACATTGATGTTAATACTGCATTCAAATCTATTTACTGCATTCCTACTAATCTTAATTTAGCTTTACACGTACGTCTTCGACACACAGCTGAAGTCATAGTAATCCCCTTGAAGAAGTCGAATCTGTGTGTTCAGGAGAAATTTGTTCAGACACTTTCCTTACCTCGGTCATCATTAAATGAATGTGTAGATGAGACAACTTCGCCCTTTCTTTCGAAAGATTTTAAAAATTATTATTGCCCGAACTATTACTCTGAACGCTTCATCTTTATTCCCATGTCATCATTATCCATATTGTTTTATTTTTCTTCAATAATCTGCTACGTGTTCAAATTGAGCACTCGCATATTCCTTAATCACTCTCCATTCTTCCCAAACAATTATGCATTGCGCAATCCACTTGTTGTAACTATATCCACCTTTCGATTGTGTGTGTCAGCCGACTCTCATAAACTGTTAATATCCAGCTCTTACTACGCTGGACCTCACGCTGTCCCTGGAAGACATTCAGAAACAGTTGGTAATAATCAAGGCGAAAAAACCAGAACACAGATTGGCGACTCGAGAATCCTTTATTCTTACGCCAGTATGTAACCAACGATAGGGTCATTATAAACAAGTTCTGATAGTTTTTTATCTACAACTGAACAGCGAACGATGATACGATGACTGCTAGCCTGAATACTTCCGCGAAAAATATGGAGGGGTTGGGTTTGAGCAAACAACCATGAATCGATCGTTCAATCTTCAACTACACTGACAGTGTGTATTAATTTTCTTCGTTAATTATCACCTCCGTTTGACAGGTTGATACTGACTAATTATTGTTAACAAACATATCAGTGCCATTTGGTTGGTAAACTGTTGTGTATTGTAATAAAAAGGCTTTTATACAAGAGTAGAGCGAGAGATGAGGATCTAATTGAAAAGTCAATATTTTTCCTGTCAACTCTTTTGCTTTCTCAAAGTCTAAATGGGGATTTCTTCCTTATTGAAATTAACGGATTCCTAACAGACCGTAGAACTCAGGTGATTAATTATTCTAATGATTGCCATTTCGTGTCATACATCGGAGTTATACAAGAAGGATGCATGAATTACTGGTTGATGCAGTTGGACTGGCGTCATGAGATCCTTGAGTGCCTGATACTATTTCAAAGCCTAGTACATCAATAGACAATGTCAAATGTAACTAATGCCCTCCATGTGTCACAAGAATAATTTGTTTCGATCGACTTACACATATTTGAATAGATTCTGTCCATCCAGAAAAAAGCAATAAGTATCTCAGTGTAAATATTGAATGCATCCTCTGCAATTGCACGTTCATTGATAAGGAATTCGGGGATAGGAGGAAATTCACTATCACCCATTACAAGATGATAAAAGTACACATTTCGACAAACCGGAATTCATGCACCACACCGAAGCATATTGCAAGGCCAAGAATCTAATCTGTATGTATAATTCTGCAGTCACAGTACACCTGTACATTGTTTATGCATAGATAACATACTAATAGAGAGAGCAAGATATTCTTCAAGAAATAAATAGAATCCCGTAAGTAGAGTGATCGTTGTGCACTCCATTCAGATTTGGAAGTTTGGTAATTCGTGATGGAAGAATGTAAGTCCTTGATGACATTTCCTTGGATCCCATTCGAAAGGAGTAATTAATAATTTACTCAGTCTCGGATATCTGTATATTCAGAACAATAAACGGTCACTATTGGTAAAGGTAAAAAAAAACTTGGGCACTGTGGTAGAGTATAACTCCATTATGGATAAAATTCTATTTTGATAAATCACACAGTGTTGTACAGTTACATTAACTGATGACCACGTTTCGAGCACATCTTCTTGCTCCTCTTATTTTATTTTGTTGATAACACTAATATTATTTCTGAGTGTACTTTATCTTAAATAGATTTTCTTCAAACGTCTAATCAGTTTCATTCATGTATATAAATGAAGCGAAAATGTTGTGGGTGTACCTTGATATGATTATGAGTAGCAATAATTTGTGCTCGAAACGTCATCAGTAAATATTATTGTACAATACTGTGTGATTTTATCAAAATAAAATCTTATACATACTGGATTAAACGGTCACATTGCCCTTGTGATATGAATCAGATCAGTGGATAAGTGTTGATCATTTTGGCTACGTGAAACCTGCATAAGCTTCATCGCATTCACATGTTACTGAAGAATGAAGATATAGTTCTGCATTTTGTCAACTTGAGTGAGTTTGGCATGAAGTCATCAGAGTGTCACATGTATAACGATTCCTATTGACACTTAGTCATTTCGATGTATCGATCAATTAGTTGTAAGTTGTGTTTTGAATTCTCCATCAAAAAGTGACGAGCACTATGAGTAGGCAAATATGTGTCCCGAATAATCCTTCATTGCAAGATGATTCATCATTTCACTTTATTCTACAATTTCGAAAAATCTTGGAAGAGACTCTGATGACAAATCAAACGAAGAGAAATAACTCCTTCCACCCAAGTTGTTATTTTCTGTGAATGCGTAAGTGGGTATTGTCAAACTGATCTCTCACATATCTGAGAGCCATGTTGTATCATTTGTGTTCCGTGTACTGTATGATGACTCCATTATCAAAGATTTAGTGAATAATGTCTCTCTTCACATAAGTATGTTACTTTTTAATAGCCTCACTGCATGACAAATTAGGGTGACTACGCATTAGTCAAGAAAGAAGCCTAATTTTATGATTTTACCATTCTAGTCACAAGATTGATGAGCTCAAATGTGTTGGAGGAGAATCTCTCTCCATTTCCAAGAAGCCCTTGACTGGAATTGTCTGTTATACAATGCTTCACAAACAAAAACCTTATTACATAAACCTGACTCAGAGATCCTCACTGAGTAATGGAAAACGATGAGGCATACGAAATTGAAATTCAAGAATGACTGATTCACTGACATCTTGAGGAGGAGTATGCTTCCTTTCTCTAGTCGTTCAATGCACTCTAACGAAGGTAAACAAAAGTCTTGCATACGAGCGATTCCATGTAAATCTGCAGTTTCATCTCCACCTGGTAGGGAATGTTTATATTATCTTTCGACATGACGATTATGAAATTGGGTTAGAGTACACAATCCTGTGTCGTTTCAGATAAGAAGCAATAAACTGGTTAGAAGTGAGATAGCCTAATAGACATTGCATTCACGGTCACATTTGAAATAACCAGGCGTCTTTCGATAATCGTGTGAGCCCTCATTTTTGTGTTGCTTACATAAGACATATACACGAGGAGAAGCTTCTCCCATGAGTGCAGCCGATTTCTCCTTTTTATTTGTAACTAGCCTATAATTGATATCGGTTTTTGAATAAATTTAACTTGGATTTCTAGCAAACCTAACAGCTTGATGTAATGATGTTTACATTTTATTACTGCATACTACTCATATGGATTTCAGTGGTATGTTGGTTCGAGAAATTAATTTTGTTCAGAACACTTGCTCACCTGTTTTATGCGAACTACCATCAAAATATTAAATAAAAATGATTTAATAAATCATAGTGTTGGGTTCTAATTGAAAGGTGAGGCTTCAACAGCACAGCTCCACGTTGTTCAATTCTTTGCAGTCCACTTTATCTGGTTGACGTGACAACTGACCATGAGCTTTCATTTTCTACTAACTCAATCCCTTCTATATCAACCTCGGACCAACGCCAGTCTCGTCGTTTCCCACTCGCGTTGCATTATAGGTTGTGCTTGGCTTCCTATGTCATTCGAATATCTACTGAGTGTGTGTGTGTGTCCATCTGCATCTTTCCTGCACGTTTTCTGAGCAATTGGTTCTTGGTTATTCTGTTCCCATAATTTCTCGTCACTAATTATTTTTGGACATGTTGTCTCCAGAATGGACCTAGCGAAGTTAGTTGATGATAAAAGTTTGTTGTAGTCTTTTCTGAATGCTTTTTAGGAAAAGTGTGCCGGGTTTCTGTCCTAAATAGAAAAACTGAATGACTTACCTTTAGTGTTGAGTATCCAAAATATTTTAGCAATAATAATAATAATAAAGCTTTATTTCAGACAATATACCAGCATATTGTACAAACATTTTCAGGGTATTTGGTTCCAGGATACGTTTTTCTTTATACACGATTTACATGTAAAAGAATTTAGTTGATGAATCGCACAGTGTTTCTTTATGTAACAAAATAAAACTCTTATATATGGAGTAACATCCAGGGGGCCATTTTTGTACAGCGAGAAAAGCACGATTTCATTTTGGATGCTTGGCCCGCGTACTCTAGTTTCTGGCACTGTACAAAATAGATGGAGTTCGAGTTCCGCTTTTCTTCCTTGCCTGACTCTTGCTCATCGTGTTATACCAGGAAGCGGTTAAATTATCGCGCGAGTTCATGCATACGTCATTTGATATAACTGGACGATAAAAAGCATTATAAATCCAAATGAAATTAGGCATTTAGTTTGAAGCCATTTCTGTAGCCCAGTGATTTAAGGAGGCCGCCCAGTGTTGATTTTGTTCTATATTTTGGGTGTAGCAGATATCCAAACTGATTTCAAGTTAATGAAAGTGTGTGTTCTACCTTCCTGGTTCTGACTTTGACACGGTCATCTGTGCCATCCACCAACAGTTGAAACGATGCTTCCCAGATATAGGCGAAGAAAGTGACCTGTATCAAATCTCTCCCTTTGATGGTGATGAGTGCTGGTTGGTGTTGTTGGCTGTTTGGATGTCTTCATCACCTCCGTCTTCTCTGTGTTTACCTAGAGTCCTAAATTGGCTGCTCCTTCTACCATTTTGTCGGATTTCGCCTGTAAGTCTTTGAGTTTGTGTGACGAGAAACATGTACCATCTGCGGAATCCAGATCTTCTACAGTTGTCTCTTTGCTCCAACATATTTCTGTCTCCTCACTCCCTGAGGTGTTCTACATAGTCCAGCCCACCACAAATGGGAACATTATTGGTGATAATAGGCAGGAAGCTTTGTCGTACTCTCGTATTCAGTTCAACGGCTTCAATGAGTTTTCAATTGTGGATCACTTGATATGGCTGCTGTCATATGACTATTGAATGAGGCTGACAAGAATTTTGAGCGATCTGTAGTGTCAAAGTATTTTTGAGTTCTAACTTCTACTGATTCGTGATCTTAGCGCGACTACTATTAAATGTCATCAACGCGTATCTGTTCCCACTCCCGTTCTCATTCATTTTGCCAGGAAAGAGACTCTCGATCCATTGGATTTTCGTACTATCCGCTCCCAGTTCGACTGACATTCATATCACTCGTTATGGTTTTGTGTCTCCATTCGGATGTTAAACAATACTGATTTTAGTTGCTGTAGAAATCTTCCTTCTTCTCCACTGGACCTGAGTTGTTTGTAGGTGTGCAGCATTGGATCTTGCTGTCAATATCCTGCAGGAGGAGATTAATTTTCACTACAGGAGAGATTAGGCTGTCACTAGTTACACCATGATAGCCCCTCACTGCTTTAGTGTGCTAGTGGTTGTTTTGTGGTTGATCAGACTACAGTAGATTCCTGACTCCCAGTTGACAATTTCGATAGTCAACGTCCATTCCACCTGCTCTTGAAGATTCTCAGCACTTCTACACCATATCTTCTCATTTCTTTAGCTACCCGGGTAGCGTTCCTATTTTCGTGCATTGTACGAACATCCCACGTTCCCATACTTATTTTCGGTTTCATCGGAGAAATTCACACCTACTGACTGGCTTCCTGAAGGCTGGCTTTTACCAGCCCACTGTGTCATTGCGTCTACCAGATTCCTGCAAAGAATTACTTTGGTTTCGTGTGGTTTTTTGTGTCTTCAACTTTCTTCAGCGGTTGACTGATTTTACATGCTATGGATGATATCCACATACCAAACCCTTGCTCTTGCCCTGGGATTGATATTGGCTATTACGCCAACAACCTAGTAAGGTTGAAGGGATTTTCGCTCATCACCCAGGGTGGAGAATCGAATAACTTGTGACTACGTGGCTAGCTTGTGGAACATTCAGCCATTGGGACCCAATATTTATGACCATTCATTGTAAATTTGTACATAAGTGGGAGAAATTTTAGACACGCGTATGATGACCAATGTGCGACATCCAAACGAATCTACCTCAGTGTAATGAATTCTTCCACATTATGGGCAGGAGAACATCATGAATGCATAAATTATCCTTTATCTCTTCTTTATACGTAGAGAAACTCATCTTCGGATTGCAATGAACTTTTCATAGAGGCCTCAAGATTTATAATATTTTCATGTATGATAGAATTCTCATCTAATTGTCAACAATACGAATACAGTTTCCTGATTATAGTTTTCAGTGTCAGAAATTTCTGGTTATATCATAACATAGAAGTTAAGGGACAGATAGATTTCTGAGTCATCGTCTTTACCAATATGGCGGTTACGTAACCACTGCCTACTGAGCAAAATCTCTCATCAATGAATTGTATGGTTTCCTCTGAATATGACCTACACTAAGGACATCCGTTGCAATAAGTGTAGATGACTTTCGCTGATATTTGATAAATAATATTTGTAAATTTAAAAGCCTCCTTAATTCGAATTGTTATCAGTCTTATCAACGTATTCACATAGAATACTAGACCGTGAAATAATTTTACTGGAATCGTTATATATTTTGTTTCAGGTTAACGATACTTTGATGGGTAGGCTTGAGCTATTCACGAAGAGGAAGAAGGAGATACTCCTCTCTTGCTATTCATTCACTCATGATGAAAATTCATAAATCCGGCTCCTTCTATTGCTTGCACCGATAACACGTCCATGGAACGCCTTCACTTTCATTCATACATGGTCATTCTGATTACAGTTCACGCATGTGAACCAAAAGATAAATGAAATATTCATGCTACTGATAAGTGTGTCAGTCATGCTGACAATGCCAACAGTATTATCATACGCGTAGAAAGTAATCTCGAAATTTCAGCAGGTGGAACTGTTCACAATTTACTCATATCACATCAAATCCTCTCCAGATATTCAAGTGACACAATGTCTGCATTCATCGTCGTATTCATTCATCATTCCTTCCACGTAAACAATATGTGGTCAGTAGAAAAAACCATTGGGTTCTTTGGGTCAGCTGAGTGGATTCTCAATGCTTGAATATTGAATTAATTGATATCCTGGAAATGGACGTTCATCCAGAGGTAAGGCGAGACTGCGTAATTCGAGGTTACCTCTTTATAACATCAAACTTCAGTTAAGAAAGAAATTCAAACCGCACTGTTCTACTAGAAATATCCGACATTCCAGGAGTTTACGTAATTGTCTGCACTCTATTTGGCTATAAAGATATACTTGTTGCCTAATTCGACGTTGTTGAATGCGGTTATTTTGTCAAACACTAATTACGTCATTCTGAGAATTCTGTGTATAGAAGACGATTTCCAGCTAATGTTGTCTGTCTCTGTCTCACTGTACTACTGTGCAAAGGTGATCCTACCCTCGAAAATTACACCGAAACGTTTGTTTTAAGATTACTAAGTTTTCAGACACAGAACGTATTGAATAGTATAAATGAAAGATGAGAATTCAAACAACACGATAACATGTGGTGTACACATGCTCAATCCAAACTCTTTCATTTTACTTCCTTTAGTGCTTTAACTTGCACAACTGAATGAATATTTCTTACGCATTACAGTCGTAATTTTCTTATAATAGCGACACCAATCTAGAGTTCTTCGATCTGCATTTTCACACCATACATCTAGTTAACACTATACAATACCTGTTATCGCCTAATTGTGATTGACATTGAACACAGCACCAGTCTTATCATGATTGCAATATTTTGAAAACATCTCTAAGTATTGTTAACTAGGCGGCATAGTCTCAACTACAGGCAGCGCGAAAGACAATGTGAAATGCAGGATCGGGTGGGTACAGCAGACACTAATTCAACATAAGGAGAAATATCCATTCTTTTTCAGCAGAAATGTCAACTGTGTACTTCACTATGATCCAGAGAATTGTCGTCATTGAAAGCGTTTCAAAAAGGCGTGAGGCTATAATCAACATCTGATTTCGCTCCACACTGGAGATGAGATGGCCATAAAGGGTCAATGACAAGGAATTCTCGTAAACAACCAATTTCCAAACAAAACTCAGTGTTGTGGAATATGTAGCAAGGTAGAGCCAAAAATGTATAGTATTACTGTCAATACTATCAATGTACTTGATACTACTTCAAGCAACACGATAGTTTTCAGAAAAGAGGTATGCACGGATGCTACGACCTCGGATATTAGGCAGTTTCTGACAGACAGCACTTCAAACGGAGTCACACGAGAGAGTTGTTCAGTAGGGACTTCAGAAAGAAATATGAGCCCCACTGTATTTTCCAAGTTATCCACCAGAACTCCACAAAATAATCAGTTAGGTAGAATGATAACCACGTCAACATTGAAAAGGATAACACATTACTAACAGTCTAACCAAGTGATTCAGATGGAATGCAGGTAGTGACCAGAAGCTCACTTAGCCGAGTGAAAAACTCGGATCACAATAGCAGCCAACTTAGTTGAGATGGACTATGCTGAACTCCTCCATCAAAAGACAGTGATAAGTGCAAACACAGTCACATGAGACCACAAGATAACAGATCCGGTTGTGTGCTAGAAATGAAGAAATGGAATAAAAAGCTGTATGATCTCTCAAAAAATGCAGGCCACACTATATCAATAAATGTGCTAAACCTTGTAGAGGTAAACTCACATCGTCAGCCTAATACTAGTTCTGAAAACGCTCACCTACACGCACGATATGAATCTACTTATGGGTAATTCTGAGCGAACAAGTCGAAGAAATCCATAAAATCATCTCAAAACATGGCAACAAATGCCATTCATCGTTAAGCAGATATGCTGTTTCTTTTCTTCTGTCGAAATCTTGAGCAGTATCAAATTCTCACTCGTTCCTCTCAACATCCTGATTACAAGACTTCCATCAAACTATTTATCAGACCGCACGGCTCAATCACTCTTAGTTAACCTCTGTTATGTTTCGATTAACCTTACCAAATGTGAATATGGAAATCACCTCCTTAGTTGATATCCTCTTTTCTGTACAGAAATGCAGAGGTCGGACACTTGCAGCCGGATGTCTTATACATGCTTATAGGTCCACTGGAATCAATACTATCACAAATCCTACTATCAACAGACATTCAGAATTCAAGTTCACAGGCATGCACGCGAACGCAACTATACTCTTCCGGAGGTGTGCAACTGGTCCTCGTTTGACAGATTAAGCTGTAATTCGGCGAAACACTGGAACATGTGGCTGGTTACTGTAGGCTTCAATTGCATATTGGCTTCCTGTGACACGCATTGTCGTGAAGTGTAGTAAGAATTTGACATGGAACCGAAAAACCATAATGAGCTTTCCGATTTCCCAGATATCGATTCACTTTGCAAACCACGAAAACCAACTGATTCCAAGCCAAATGAAGAAACTGAAATTCTAGGTAGTGAAGGAATTGAATGTTTAAAGAGAGACACGAAGTGATTGAATCACACAAGAAAGATGAGTTGTTTAGAAATACCACCAAAAATCTTCAGCTTCGTCTGATCTTGCGATACGATAAGCCTCTTACAACGAGAATTCACCACTGATCATGATCTACTGATTTCATGTGAACTTCTCAGTGGTGGTTACTCAATAACCACAATGCACCTACTCTTCCGAATTCCCCGTACTCATAATATGGAGAAATCAATACAAGTTAGTCACCATTTGCTTCATTATCAAAGTATTTCTAAACATTGGATACAAAAGGACCTAATAGTGGTTGTGGAACAAAATTCATATGCAACGAAAGCGATATGGTGATAACTGTAATGTTGATGTGAACATACATCGTGTCAAAAGAAACTCTACTCCATCTTGAAATGTCAACAAACGCAGCTGGAACTAGAGTTTACAAGCGGAGGCCGACTGAAATAACACTGTGAGCGCGAAAGGCGCAAGTTTCCAATGAATAGAATGTTCAATAGCTCACGAGATGTCATTAACCAACCGCTTGCATGAAATATACTGCCTAAGAGCAACAGTATCAGTCAGTTGAGTAAGTAGCCCACTATTTTCCCTGTCTATAGCTATCACATTTATACGTGATGCCATAATAATAATAATGATAATGGTAATGGTAATAATAATTTGTGAGGACTACAGACAATTAAAGTGGTGGATGGCGAAGAAAGGACAGAGTATATGAAGTAGGAAATTGTAAACGAAGTGGCTGAGTTCGAAGTTGGTGAAGTTGAGTTACTGGTGTGGCTGTCATTCTATGCTTTGTTCTGTGATGACGATGCGAAGAGTTGGAACTTTATCAACACATGATTTGCCTTTCCTGGATTCAGCCAGTTTATTCTGAGCGGACTTCAGCATCCAGTGCATCCTTCATTCTCTCCAGTATGATGCTGTCCTTCTTTTAATTCGTAATTGTAATTTTATTAATTTGACCCTTGGCCAGAAATTATTGTGGAACTTTCTCACCCATTTATTGTAAATACACGAATGTACAGCCTAGTTGAAGACTTCGTCAAAAAGAAAATTTTCTTCTCTGCAGCTGTCTTTTTATTACAAGAATCATGAAAGTCAAGCACTTAACGAAAGTATTGTGCATGCCTGAAAATAAAACTAGCAGTCAGATATCCCTAGAGGTTGCACTCGACGCCATTTTAATAACACCACGAGTCAACCGCATACAGGAAATTATTCATGTTAGAAGCAACTAGTGCGGAGGCTAGTGGATCAGATTGTCGGATCATCAGTATGCTTAGTGAAATTATTCACACGAACTGTGATCAAAATAACTGGGCACTGAGTGAAAAGTAGATATTTGTAAAAATTAAATTTGTAAAATCTCAGCGAAAGTGAAATGAGTAATTTCAACGTTTCGTTCGGCAAACTGGTCCAAACTTCTTTAGGGAAATTTACCGAATTTAAAATAACTGAGGTTTATTTATAAAAAGGGCATTCCCTGTTTTTAAAACTTTTGTGCAGTCATATCAGTCATGAAACAGTCATCAAAATAAAATATAGAACATTGTATGAGCTGCAATCAAAATTTGACCTCAAACTCAGAAATATTAGTCTATTTTGTTAAACAGACTGCGATCTTGTTTCAGTGAGTCAAGGTCTTAGGACTGGCTTAGGACTGTATGCAAAAACTTCACGGTGTACAACTTTGTTGTCAGAGTAATGATCACACCTTTTCCGGAATATCTACTTTATTGCAAGGCACTTCTTATGGTTGATATTCTGTCAACTTATGTGTATTTGAGAAGGAATTTTAACTGTTAAGCTGCCTAACGCCAGTGTTGTGGCAACTTTGTGTTTTGATTTGTTGCGAACGTTGAATAGCACCTCGGATTTTATCGGCACTAACCATCTCATTACTATCGTTGACACATTTATTTACTACGTAAAGCTCAAGGAACCTCGCCTAGATTATTAGCTCGCGAGTCTTCTAGCCGGTCCCAAGCCCGGATAAAGAGGGGGAGTTGGGGCGTGGTGCTAGCAACTCCATCCCCAAAACTCAACCAAACCGCTACAGAAACTTCAATGCACCAACATATTAAAAATTCTAAAAATATAAACAGTAACCTTGTTCTTCGATGGAATCGGGGAAGTGAAATGGCGCAGGCTGGTGAAAGCCTTCGGGAGGCCAGTCAGCTGATGTGCCTTCTTTCGATGAAAGCAAAAGTAAGGATGAGTACATGGAATATTCGTACAATGTACGGAACTGGAAAGGCTGCCTAGGTAGCCGCTGAAATGAAAAGGTAGAGAATAGAAGTGTTGGGAATCTGCGAAAGCAGATGGAACGGGTGTGGAAGGTGCCAACTGCCAACTGGGGAGACAATAATCTTCTCCGGCCACCCAGAGGACAATCACGATCACACCGAGGGACTGGCCACCATGATGTCACCAACAGGAGCCAAAGGCCTCATGCAATGGGAACCAATCTCCTCCAGGATAACGACAGCCAGGTTCAACTCATAGAGAAGGAAGATTTCAATCATTCAATGATATGCACCTATAAACGTCTCAGAACAAGAGAAGAAGGAGGCATTCTACAGACAACTACAAACAGTAATGGACAACGTCCCAAATGGCGATATCAGAATCCTGATGGGTGATATGAATTCGAAGCTGGGAGGAGACAATACAGGAAGAGAAATCACCATGCGTTGCGAGGCCCTCGGTGAAATGAACGACAATGGTGAACTCTTCTCAGACTTCTGCGCCTTCAATCATTTGGTGATTGGTGTCAGTGTGTTCAGACACAAGGATATGCACAAGGCGACATGAATATCAGCA
This sequence comes from Trichobilharzia regenti, assembly GCA_944472135.2. Classification (NCBI taxonomy): domain Eukaryota; kingdom Metazoa; phylum Platyhelminthes; class Trematoda; order Strigeidida; family Schistosomatidae; genus Trichobilharzia; species Trichobilharzia regenti. The sequence continues at coordinate 53,432,840 of OX235263.1, forward strand.
GATCGACACACCGCAAACCAGATAGACTTCATTTCAATCTCAAGGAGATGGAGACGGAGCCTACTGGACACAAGGTCGAGGAGAGGAGCAGATGTGGGTTAAGACCACCATCTAGTACATGGGATTTTCAAGGTGAAGCTAAAAGCCTCGAGGATAGCTGGAGATAGGACACAATGCAAGTTCAACACTCAAAAACTGAAGGACACAAACACAAAGGACACTTTCACTGCAACTGTCAGAACGAAGCAGGAAACACTACGTGACATCATGGAAGAATCATGCGTGGATGACCACTGGGACTCTCTGAAGGCGATTCTCAACGAAACGTGTTCAACGGTTCTAGGAAGAAAGAAGAGACAAGACAAGGAATGGCTCTCAATGGACACTTGGAAGCTAATAGAGGAGAGGAGAATGGTGAAAGAGAGGATGATTCAATGCAACGACGGACAAGAGAAGGAGACGCTGAGCTCAACTTACACAGCACTGGACAAAGAAGTGAAGAAGAGTGCTAGGAAGGACAAAAGACGATTCTACGACAACCTCGCCACTGAAGCTGAGAAGGCAGCAGGCAAAAGGGACCTGAGGACACTATATCAGATAACCAAATCTCTATCCGGTAAGAGATCAACACAAGTGAAACCTATAAAAGACAGCCAAGGGAACTGAATTACCAAGGAAGAAAAACAGATTTGACATTAAGGGGATCACTTCAAAGGACACTTGAACCGACCACCACCTGCGACCCGTCGAGAATTACCAACAACAGCACGTACACTACTGCAAGTTGATACCAATCCTCAAACGAAATCTGAAGTCTTGAATGCAATCAAGCTTCTGAAAGCTGGAAAAGCAGCTGGACCAGATGGAATATCCCCTGAAGCACTGAAAGCGGACGCAGAGACGACAGCAGATATGCTGACTCCATTATTGCAAAAGGTCTGGAAGGAGGGAAAGGTGCCTACTGACTGGAGGAAAGGTTACCTCGTGAAACTACCAAAGAAGGGCGACTTACACATCACTCTGCATGGGCTGGCGAGGAATCATGCTCCTGTCGACGCCAAGTAAAATCCTGAGTCGCATCATCCGGGAGACAATAAAAGACGCACTGGATACACAATTCCGACCAGAACAATCTGGATTGAGGAAAGGCAAATCATGTTCTGACCAAATTGCAACTCTACGCACCATCATCATCATCGAACAAAGCATGGAATGGCAATCAAACCTCCACCTCAACTTTATAGACTTTGAAAAGGCCTTCGACAGACAGCGTTGACCGCGAAGTGATTTGAAAACTACTCGAGTACTACGGCGTACATCAAATATTCATCAAACTTATTCAACAGCTGTACGACAACGACGGCACATGCCAAGTGATCCACAACGGAAAGCTCAGCGAGACGTTTGGAATAAACACAGGAGTCAGACAAGGGTGCTGGCTTATTATCACCAATGATATTCCTAATTGTGGTGGACTGGATTATGCGTCAGACAGTGGGAAACGAGAAGACAGGGATATCCTGGACCGACCGACGTGAAGAACCTAGAAGACCTGGATTTCGCGCGTGGATGATTTATGTTTGATGTCACACACAATCGAAGACTTACAAGCGAAAACCGACGAACTGGTCGAAGAAGCAGCTGGCGAAGACAGGAGTCCAAGTGAACATAGACAAGACGGAGGTTATGAAAATAACCAGCCAACAACAACAACAACAGCAGCAGAACATCCAACGCAAACCACCATCAATGAGAGGGATTTAAAAGAGGTTACTTTGTTCATTCACTTATCTAGAGAGCATTGTCTCAACTACAGGCAGTCGGAATGGACGAGGATGTCACATCGAGCGAGAATCAGGAAGGCAGGCGAGAAACACATTCATCAACCTGAAACCAATCTGGAAATCTTCGTCACTCAGCCAGCATCAACAACAAAATTCAGTCGGATTTTCAATACAAACAACGTCAAGTCAGTCAGTTCTTCTATACGGATCAAACAGAAACTTGTCGGGCGGGTCACAAAGAATATTTCCAACAGGCTATTGCAGAACAGACCTTTATCAACAACTGTCTTCGCTGGCTCTATACTGAAGATCAGATGGATGGACTGGAAAGAATCACCAACAAGAAATTACTTGAACAAATAAAACAACAAATATACAGGGAAGGTGGAGATGGACGGATTGGGCACTCGATGAAGAGACCGCTGGGTGACATCGCGCGAGCGTCAGGCCATTGCTCGAGTGGAACCAGGCCGAAAGGGAAGCAGCGGCGAGTGGGACGTCACTGCAAGGGTGACATGGAGGAGATGGTGTGAAGAGGAGTTGAAACTGTATGGACTAACATGGATGCAAGTTAGAAGTACTGCAGAAGGAAGACAGAAGCAAGTGGGGACGTGCATTTGAACCACTAGGAACACAAAAGGAAGTATATTAAAACAATAAAAATATTTTCTGATGTATATTTCACAACTCACAGTGGTCTGGAATTTGTAAAATATCTGTGCATGTCCCTTAGAGATTCAAATATATTGTTTCAAATACCTGGTACTGCCCTTAAAACACAATTACTCTGTTATCTTATTCATCTCCCTATTCACATACGTATGTTTATATATATGCATATATATATATATATTTCCCTTAGTTAATTTGCCTTCCATCTCACGTCATTGTGTGTCACAGCTTAATTATCGGGCTGGGTAATCAAGTAGCCGTGGTATAACGTTGTTGACGATATTCGTGATCATTACATCTGAACAAGTTCGTGCGTCTCTGCTCCAAGTGATTGAAAAAATGCTGTCTGGAAACGTAAACGTGATGTTCCTATATTTTAAAACGACTTTAAGACTTCATTTCCATAAAGTCCTTGTTCAAAATATTTCAGAACGCTTCAGCGTAGCATTAGAATCCTCACTCCATGGAGAAAAGGGAATGACAGCTTATGGGTGGACGTGGGACACTAACGTGCTGCTGAATTCCTATCTTCGGATCACTATCCACCAGACAGATAACAGTATAAATAACAACAGCAGTAATGTGAAGTAGACCATATTCACGTGTAAGTGTATGCACATAGATATTTAAAGTCTAGGACTGTGATCGTTATGAGTTCATAATAAACGGCCAGTATACATATATACAGACAGTTTGTGCTTCGGTGGATCAGTGTAGAATGTTAACCAACCGCACACGTCCTCCATGGCTGAATTCTTGAAAAACGTACTCCTAAACCTCACCCAGTTTATTGTTCAATGCTATGCATGGGAAAGCGGGAGGGTTTGAAGTGTGGATACCAACTTCACACCCTGAAAATAAAACTATGGCTACTGAAACTTCAAGGCTAAAAGTCTAAGAAGACAGAAGCAAGTGGAGACGTGCAGTTGAAGCCCTATGTTCCACTAGGAACCCAAGGGAACAGTAATAATAAATATTGGTCAAGGAGGTTCTGGTGGAACGAGTTCAGAAAAGGACACGTGGGTTTTGCCTATTACAATTATCTCCTATCTCTGGATTCCAATTTTCGTACTATTTTACATATCTTTGATATTGGGATAGCTTCAATCACAAAGCACTTTCTAGTTGAAGATTGCAAGGCATGAGAACAATGGTGAACTTGCCCCTCCACCTAAATGAATAAGTTTATAGGATTGCAATCGTGTCTCAGGATATTATGTGACTGTGTGTTATAGCATGCATTACGGTTACTGATGTTTTATTAAAGTTAGTCATCTTTATGGTGTCAATCATTCTGCACTCAGCTGATTTCCCATGTTTGACTTACATCACAAATCCCGATTACCGGCCTGAACATTTTGGCTGACTTGACAGCAATGGCTAGTTATTGTGCAGATTACAATCAGACATGTTATGCTCGTCCACTTGAAAAGGCTTCAAGAAATCTATCACGCTATCTTTTCCAACAGCCAGACATAGATAAGTAAAAGTCGCAACAGTTGTGCACATCCATGATGTGATCCGTTCACATCGAAGCTCACGGAAAAACATAATCAGAAAAGGCGTCGTTCAACAACTAAATATTTTATTTCACTTGAGAAGAAATCCAATTCGAAATAAACATAGTTTACATGGGGTTGATCATGAGGACTTTACTGACATTTGAAGATGAAATAATAAGTCGTTCTTATAACCAAATCATAGTACAGCGTTAATGACAACTGCACAAAATTTGAATCCTGAAGGAAGATTTTATTAAGTAAGAAAGAAGCGACATTCACAAACACAACTGGGATTGCATCAGGCAGGAACTCAAACGCTCATCAGTTTTCGACACGAGACCACTGATTCTGTGTAACCGATATGTGAACGTCAGTTCACTGGTCATGGAAAACAGCGTCGAGATTTACTTCTAGTTGTCACATCCGAAGAATTCTGAACGAGGTGACATACAGACCATCGTTACAGAAAAAATATGCAGGTGGTGTGTAATAGAATCTTGACGAATTAGCTGATGATCAAGTGTGGTAATCATAAGCCGTAACTTACAACATGTGAAGGCGTTTTATCAACAGCTGCCACCCTCCCTGACACCATACAGAAAATCAAACGCCCCACCGGCCTGACAACCAGCTAGCCGGCCAAAAAGAGATGGCACCCAGAAAATCCAGCTGAGAACAAACCAACAAGCAAGATGCGATTGCTCGAAAAATATGTGGGGGAAAATGAGGACTGATAGGGTAGACGTTGAGGAGGACGTCGAATGATATTTCGCCCGATACAGGCAATCGCCCGAAAGGAATTCTCCTGGGAAGCGACGAGTGGGTCGTCAGTGTCAGAGTGACATGGATCAGATGGCGTGGTGGGGGAGGAGATGAGGTGTTATGATCGGCTGTGAAGCTAACCAGCTAAAGAGGACAGCGGAGAATTGAAGAAAGTAGAGATGTGTAGTTGAAGCCATATGTTCCACTCGAAACGAAAGGGCATAATAATAATAATTATAATATTAATAAACATCGAGTCTTGGTCCGAATCAGTTTTGAAGTCATGCACCCATTTGCATTGACATACAACGTGTGCGTCTGTCCGACTGCACGTCTTTAAATCACACCTAAATACTAATCCCGCCCGAAGACTTCACGGTCCACTTGTAAATGGCTTGTTTACGACTTCTAAGCAAAGCAAGAAACAGTGGTTGGAAAACGACGACTCAAACAAACAGACGATTCCGTCCTCGAATTCCTCTCATGTCATGTTCACAGAAACCTGAGAAAGCCTAGTCAAATTTCGGAAGGTCTATATCGCTGTTTATAGGTGGTCATAATTTCGAAATCCCACTGAAATCGATTACTCATCATTGTCACTGGTGAATGATATTTTCATTTGATCCCTGATGAAATCGAATTGTGTGAGCAGTGACTTCAATCTGAGGCGTTGAGAGTTTCTCACTGAGTTATCGGTTATGCCCTAACCAGAAGTGACTTAGGATGAGAACTGAGTATCACACCTAGTGAACCGCATCATTTACATGATATTCAGAGGAGTGTTTATGCAGAATGTTGGACACTCGGTGAAAGACTGCTGTGTGTCTTTTCGTATTATCCTGTAATTCTTCCGTGTGCATGACTGTTAAGACATACACTCAATTCTGTATTTCGCTTCAATTTTGATAAGCAACTGTGGAATTCCGGTGGAAACTCGTAATCACGTTTCGAGTTTATCATCTCACTGACTGTTCAATATCTTTCCTCGACGTCGTCAGATGATATGCTTTCTCAATTCTGAAAATGATTCCAGAATATTGGATGATATTGTATGCATAGATTCTTCAAGCTCAATCGATTTCTATCACTACACAGAAGAAAGCCAATTACTGTGGATAGCTAGAATAATCTGAATCACATCACACAGGTGCATAGGATAGCCGACCATGACCTTATATCTTTCTGTATGCACTGAATTCCAAACCTACGCTAATTGATATCGTATCAATTTGGCTCATTTCTACTGATTTTCAATACACCCTCGTCAAGTGTTTGCCTGCATCCTAACAGTATAAGCTAATCTCGACATTTTGACACTTGGATGTGCATACGTGTACACAATTCTCTGATCAATTATGGAATCTGATGAGTTTCTGAGAAAACGTTGTTGTTTTGAGTTTGTGAGTTTTCAGGTGTATACTTATAGTTTAGAAATGAGGATGTGACACTCACCAATCCATTTCGCCCTCTGAGAACATTCATTGTGTTGGTTGGCGTGATTTTCTGTGAACAATTCCAGTGCACTAAGTCTTCCTTCTTATGCAGTCTACAGTTGAATGGAAGTGAAATTCACGTAAACACAAAATTTCTGTTCTGAAATTGAGTATTTCAACTAAGGAGTTGATCTTCGGTATTCAATGTTGGTAAGGTCTTACGAAACAGAACAGAGGTTAAATAAGTGTGATATTCCAGCCGTCATATCCTCTTTCAGATAACGAAATTATCATCCACACATCCTGGATACAACTGCCTCTGCCTTTTCAGTTCATCAGCGTATTTGAAGTAGTTGATTTCATTATAAAGAGGTAAGTCATGTAAGAAGTAAGAAGTAAAGAAGAGGAGATAACAGAACTTTGAGGTACTCCAGTTTCAGTTTGCAGTCTAGAGGAAGATTCGCTTCTATACACAACATACTGCATTCTATTTGAGAAATAAGAATGCAACAGTTAACAGCCCAGGACTTATTTAATGTAAGGGAGTTCTTATTTAGTAAAAGTCATTCACCATTGTCTGCAAACAAAGAAACAAGAAGATGCTTGCAATTGCAGAGGCTTGTGCAATTCGAATTTATAAACCAGCTCTCTGTATACAAAAGGAGATGGTAGTGACTCTGAATCTACCATGGTAATACGTTTTACTTATTATTCTCTACTTGTTATTACTATTATTCTACCTCTTCTTCTTATTGTTATTATCATTATTATTATTCTCGATTCATTTAAAACTATGTTTCATCAGCAAGATTATCTTAACTCACTTCAACACTATTATCATTATAACTATTACAATTGATATTAGTCTGTTTGCAATTCTCGTTATATTCCCTAATGACTAACTGTTTATCTTAGTGATGTAATTGAAGCGAAGTGCAATTTACCTTAATTTTGATCTCTCATACTCTCTCTCCCTTATCTACTTGAACATGACCTGTAAATTATTCGTACGTGTCTTTCTTCATGCCTAATTCAATGCAGTTTGTTTACTTATCAGTCTTACATCTCCCAATGCAATTTCAAAAGTGTATATATCCGTGTATGTAGAGTATTCAGCTGACGAGTTCTACCGAAATTTGATGAATTCATTAAATCCTGGTTTATTAACCTTTACTGCTTGTTTGAAAAGTGATCTAGGTAAGGAGTTCATTCCTGTTCCATCTGCATTGACATATCCCCAGTACTTGAATTCTGTATCGTTTCATTTGGTTTGCGATCTCGGGAGCTTCGCCAATCTCGTAAATTGTGTGGACGTTCCATGTCCCAACACAGACTTTTTCCTTTGGCGCAAGGAGTTTCATCAAACTAAAGTTTCTGTAGCAACTTTGTTTACCGGGTGGGGTTGCTAGCCTCACACCTGAGAAAGGAATTGTTACGTTAAGATATAGCTTAGAGAGAAGCGACCTTGTAAGTTGCTCCCCCTAAAACCGGAAAACAAGGAATACAAGGAATAAAACAATCAGAACAACACCATCAAAGGAAAATTATTCACAGCAAAAAGGGCAACAAGCGACAACAACAATACAATAAAACCACATACAATACAGTTAAGCAAAGTTAACTAAAATGATACGAAAACCATAGACTCACTGACTTGAATCCACTTGAACATGTAAATCCAAAACATATACAATTGCAGATATGCGTTAGTGTTATAAGGTCACAAAATGTCAAGAAACACAGCTGGAACTAGAGTTTACAAGCGGAGGCCGACTGAAATAACACTGTGAGCGCGAAAGGCGCAAGTTTCCAATGAATAGAATGTTCAATAGCTCACGAGATGTCATTAACCAACCGCTTGCATGAAATATACTGCCTAAGAGCAACAGTATCAGTCAGTTGAGTAAGTAGCCCACTATTTTCCCTGTCTATAGCTATCACATTTACACGTGATGCCATAATAATAATGATAATGGTAATGGTAATAATAATTTGTGAGGACTACAGACAATTAAAGTGGTGGATGGCGAAGAAAGGACAGAGTATATGAAGTAGAAAACTGTAAACGAAGTGGCTGAGTTCGAAGTTGGTGAAGTTAAGTTACTGGTGTGGCTGTCATTCTATGCTTTGTTCTGTGATGACGATGCATAGAGTTGCAACTTCATCAACACATGATTTGCCTTTCCTGAATTCAGCCAGTTTATTCTGAGCGGACTTCAGTATCCAGTGCATCTTTCATTCTCTCCAGTATGACGCTGTCCTTCTTTGACAGCTTCACAAGGTAGCCTTTCTTCTAGTCAGTAGGCTCCATCCATTATTTCCAAACATTTTGTAATAATGGCGTGAGAATATCTTCGGCAGTTTCTGGGTCCGTTTTCGGTAGTGCTTCGAGGTGAAGGAATTCCGTCTCGTCGTGCTGCCTTCCTGGTTGGAGTTCAATAACTTGATCGCATTCAGAGTTTCTGCTTTCGCTGGAGGATTGGTGTCCACTGGGAGTTATGTGAGTGATAGTTGTGGGTAGTAGTGTGTTTCTGTGAGAGTTGCAGGTGATGGTCGATTGAGGAGCCTTCCAAAGTGATCAGCCCGTTGATTAATTTGTTTCTCTTCCTTGATGATCAGGTTCACTTGAGCATCTTTCATTGGTCTCATCATCTGGGTTGACCTCTTCTCGAATAGAGACCTGGTTATCTGGTTACCTGGTGTCCTGATGTCTCTTTTTCCTGAGGCATTTTCTGCTTCAGTTTCCAATCGGTGTGTCGTAGAACCGTCTTCTTCTCTTCTTTATTCAGTGCAGTGTACATTGAAATCAGCCTCTCCTTTTATCTTGGATATCTTTGCATTGAATCATCTTCTCTTTCACCAACTTCTTCTCCTCGACTGGATTCCAGGAATCTGTTCAGAGCCATTGCTTCTCGTGTCTCTTCTTTCTCATCATAACATTTGTAAAAACGTTTCCTGTAACATCACCTACAGAGAGTTCCAGTGTTCTTCCACGCAGACTACATTAGTATAACTATAATAAGTATACAAGTATAAGTATACACCTGGAAACTCACAAACTCAAAACAACAACGTTTTCTCAGAAACTCATCAGATTCCATAATTGATCAGAGAATTGTGTACACGTATGCACATCCAAGTGTCAAAATGTCGAGATTAGCTTATACTGTTAGGATGCAGGCAAACACTTGACGAGGGTGTATTGAAAATCAGTAGAAATGAGCCAAATTGATACGATATCAATTAGCGTAGGTTTGGAATTCAGTGCATACAGAAAGATATAAGGTCATGGTCGGCTATCCTATGCACCTGTGTGATGTGATTCAGATTATTCTAGCTATCCACAGTAATTGGCTTTCTTCTGTGTAGTGATAGAAATCGATTGAGCTTGAAGAATCTATGCATACAATATCATCCAATATTCTGGAATCATTTTCAGAATTGAGAAAGCATATCATCTGACGACGTCGAGGAAAGATATTGAACAGTCAGTGAGATGAGAGACTGCAAACGCGATCACGAGTCTCCACCGGAATTCCACAGTTGCTTATCAAAATTGAAGCGAAATACAGAATTGAGTGTATGTCTTAACAGTCATGCACACGGAAGAATTACAGGATAATACGAAAAGACACACAGCAGTCTTTCACCGAGTGTCCAACATTCTGCATAAACACTCCTCTGAATATCATGTAAATGATGCGGTTCACTAGGTGTGATACTCAGTTCTCATCCTAAGTCACTTCTGGTTAGGGCATAACCGATAACTCAGTGAGAAACTCTCAACGCCTCAGATTGAAGTCACTGCTCACACAATTCGATTTCATCAGGGATCAAATGAAAATATCATTCACCAGTGACAATGATGAGTAATCGATTTCAGTGGGATTTCGAAATTATGACCACCTATAAACAGCGATATAGACCTTCCGAAATTTGACTAGGCTTTCTCAGGTTTCTGTGAACATGACATGAGAGGAATTCGAAGACGGAATCGTCTGTTTGTTTGAGTCGTCGTTTTCCAACCACTGTTTCTTGCTTTGCTTAGAAGTCGTAAACAAGCCATTTACAAGTGCACTGTGAAGTCTTCGAGCGGGATTAGTATTTAGGTGTGATTTAAAGACGTGCAGTCGGACAGACGCACACATTGTATGTCAATGCATATGGATGCATTATTTCTGAAAGCCCGAAATGCAATTGCATACTTTCTTGACTGAGGCATTTTTCATGGGATGTTTAAAACAGTCGAATTCAATATTTCGAATTGTTCAATAATAAAACATCTTGTGAACTACGGAATCTGACAAGTCATTCACTGTTTTCAGCGAGCAGACAAGGAAACAGGAATATGCTTACAATTGTAGAGGCTTGAGTAATAAGCTTTTATAACCCAAAGGAAACGGTGATCACTCTGAATCTACCGTGGTAATGTGTTTTACTTATTGACTGTTATTGTTAATAACAGCAACAATTTACTCTACTTTTTATTACTGCAATTTTGATGAATTTGAAGCCATCTACTCTTAGTAGCTTTATATATACTAACTACAGTATTATTAGTATAACTCTTATTACTAATATTATAACATCTTTTTGTCTTTTAATGATTAAGAAATAATAAACTCCTTTAATATGATGAATATCACATACCTAATGCCCAAATTATTTCAAACTGTCAAAAGTGAACTTTGTCTGGACATCTTTACATTGATATTACTCACTTCGGAATTCTTGGTATATTCTCTAATGACTAATTGTTTATCTAAGTGATGTAATTTTGGTTTCTAATATTCCCTCTCCCCTTATCCATTTGAACATGAACTGGAAAACATTCCTACGTGTCATTCTGCATGATTAAATTCAATGTAGTTTATTAGCTTGTCAGTCATTCAATCAATCACCGAATGTAATTTCACAAGTATATATATCCATGTATGTACAGTATTCAGTTGAGGAGTTCTATCGAAATTCGGTGAATTCATTAAATCCTGCTTTACTTAGCTTTGTTACTTGTTTTAAATTCTCCTAATATGCTAACCACTGTTGTATTGTGATGAATAGTCTCACTTGAGATACACATGGCTATTTTAAGAGAATTCTGTATAAATTTCCAGCTGTTTTGTGGGAAACCTATTCGAATTTTATAACTTCTGTTGCATAGTCCAATGGTCGTATACTGAACGACAAATTGTACAAAAACATATGCATTTTGTGAACCGATTTGTTAGACATCGTTTGTATGCGGCTAAATCAAACACACTTTTCTATGAACCAATACATTTAAATATGGCGTTCATATAAGTGACAATATCAGATGGTAGTCACTCCTCCCACTCACATTTTCTTCAAACAACTGTAGAAATACCATTATCGATCGTCGCTACAATAATTCTTACATCTCATTGGTTATGAGCAGCAGAATTGTCATATATAAATGGAGGCCTAGTGAGTGAGTTTCATTGACAAGATGTATTTCGCCGACGTACGAAGAAGTTTGTCTGTCAAACTCACTCGAGTTCTCATTGTGGTCTGTGTCGCATGGCTGACAACAGTTAACGTTGCTGACGCATTTGGTGAAAAGCAAAGTAGGTTACCTTCACAAATGATCACAGTTCAACCAAATACCTGTAACACACACTAATGATGAATGGTTTTCCTTTATAGCTCCTACGTATTTCCACATGAATGGTGGTCTATATCCCGGATAGAAAGATGAAGGTCTCCATTCTCACCAAAGAATAAAAGTGGAAGAACAATGGGACATGCTCTGTATGCACTTTGTTTTTTCTGTCTTTTATTAAATTTATATAAAATCTCTGTTTAATTACAGTTTGTTTTCATTATTGACGTTTTGCGCCTACCAGTTGGTATGTTGGTATGTTGAAGGATAGATCGTTGAATGATAAAGGAACTTTGCATTAGCTCCGTCAGAGTTTGCATATTCACATCGAACAAAAGTCACTAGTCAGGTTGCAGGCAATAAAGGATACTCACGTGATGTGGTCAGACTGTATGGATCGCCTACAGGCGTACTGCTTCAGAATCACGCACACCCTGGTGTCATACCAGTAGCGGTAAAATAAAATATCACGTTTATCATCAGGAGTACAAACAGTAGTATTTATGGGTGCAATGTTATTATTATTATTATTATGAAGTGAGTACTGCTTACAGTACAGTGTGTGTTTGTTGTAATCCAGTATTAAGAGTGTGCTTTGAGAATGTGACAAATAAAAATGGTCAGACTCTGAGAAATAGGTAAGTGAGGAGTCGCTCGTTCTAGTGGTAACTGCGACGTGTACTACTGGCAGGACTCATCAGAAGTATGTGGACGTGGATTGGTGTAAAGCAGCCAAAATTGAAAACAACATTCGCCTATAACGCTAACCACTTATGTATTATAGGGAACAGTCTCATTTAAGATATATATACATGGTCATTTTAAGAGAATTCTGTATAAATTTGCAGCTGTTTTGTGGACAATCTATGAGTGAGAGTGTCGCGAATGAATCGGTGCAGTGAAATTTGTTCTAATATGATGTTTATCACTGAATCAATATGACAATTCAGGATTTAATGGACAGTATTCTTTGTGTGCATGAGTGTGCATGATAAAACAACACACACACATAACTGGTTCATGTTTAGTGGAATTCGATGATGTGTATTGTAAACAGACTACGGCCAAACATGCAGGCAATAAAAATAGGCTGTGACAAATGAACTGGTTACAAAAATTGATACAGTTAGCCCAGGACGAGAGTTCCAACAGATAAGGCCAACAAATCAGACCGAATGAGCGATGCACGCATGTGTGACCTATTCTCACCTGGGAAAGGCACATTATCATCTGTTAACTGCAAATTATCTAAATCTCATATACCTTCGTGTCGTGAAGCTGATATACGCGGTGTAGGTTTGAACATGGTCAAATAACAAACAACTGAACTAGGACTAAAATGATTAGCAAATAATAATGTCCAATCAAAACTAACCAAATGATTCCAGCTAAACTCTGTATCCGAAAAGAGATATTCTTCTGTCACTTTACACCAATGTGTAAATGATTTGGAATACTTAAAATATTTATTCGAGATTTAATACCACTCAAGAATAGGTGGCGTAGAGCGTCAATGAAGAAGATGTTGATGATTGCGGTCTTGCTGATATGCAGAATTATCAGAATAATAACATCCTGATTCTTCAGAGTGCATACGCGTTGTAGATAGACAGCTAAACATTGTCATCAGCTAATAATCTTTCGTGTAATGCCTTTTGGGTGGATGAACTGATTACAAGTTAAGAAAAAATAAACGCAGAAAAAGATGATAAAGCAGAATTTAATGAACTCATCAAATTTCATCAGCGCTCTTCAACTGAATACTCTGTATACAGGCATATATACATATATATTCTATAAGAAATACACTGGAGGATACAAGACTGACAGGTGAATGAACTACATTGAAATAATCATACAAACCAAGTAGTGGAATGTTTACCAGTTCATATTCACAAAGTTGACGAGAAGGGAAATTGATAGAATAAAATTAAGATGAAATACATTAACCCTCAATTACATCACTTAGATAAACAATCAGTTATCAGAGAAAACATAAATGTTACCAAGTACTTCAAACAGAGTATTAATAATAATAATGATAATTATAATGAAAATTCTCAATTAATAAATATAATGTTAGTGATAAAGTATAGTTCTAAATGAATCACGAATGAAATTACCAACCGTTAGAATAAAGTTTAGATAACATTAATAATAACACTAAATAAGTAAAACACACTACTATGGTAGATTCCGAGTGATGACCGTTTCCTTCGGTTTATAAACGCTAGTCGCACAAGATTCCAAAGTCGCAAGCATCTTACTGTTTCCTTGTCTACTTGCTGACAAGGGTAACTGACTTGTCAGCTTCTGCAGTCCGCGAGATATTTTATTAGTGAACGTTTCGACACATTGTATCCAACTTTGATAAGTGCTCCGTCATGCGAGTAGACAATCGCCTTTCTGTAAGTTTCACCTATGTATTTGCTTCCACAAGAACACTGAAATTGATACACGCAGTTTGAAGTGTCGAGTATTGACAACTGCTCATTACTAGATTGTTGAAGCACTCACCCATTGGTGTTCAGCAATGTGAGTATTTGTAGAATTATTAATTCTTTTTTACTGGACTAGAATAACATTTTCAAAATGTATGTGCGCAGAAGCTCATGAAGTTATCCATAATTAAATTACATATATACAGTGGAAGGATGTCATCCGATGGATTGAACAATCGCCTAAATATATCGAAATCGCGGGTAACTGAAACAGAGACAATACCATCAGGGTGAGACACAACACCTGAAAAATGCACAAAAACTTCATTATCCAGAAAGTGGAGAGGCTCACTAACACGACTGGGATTGGATAACACACGAACTCTACCTCGCATCAGTTTTCAACACGAGACCACTGATACTGTGTAACTGATATGTGAACGTGAGTCCACTGGTCATGGAAAACAGCGTCGAGATTTACTTCTAGTTGTCACATCAGAAGAATTGTGAACGAGGTGACATACAGACCATCGTTACAGAAAAAAATATGCAGGTGGTGTGTAATAGAATCTTGACGAATTAGCTGATGATCAAGTGTGGTAATCATAAGCCGTAACTTACAACATGTGAAGGCGTTTTATCAACAGCTGCCACCCTCCCTGACACCATACAGAAAATCAAACGCCCCACCGGCCTGACAACCAGCTAGCCGGCCAAAAAGAGATGGCACCCAGAAAATCCAGCTGAGAACAAACCAACAAGCAAGATGCGATTGCTCGAAAAATATGTGGGGGAAACGAGGACTGATAGGGTAGACGTTGAGGAGGACGTCCAATGATATTTCGCCCGATTTAAGCAATCGCCCGAAAGGAATTCTCCTGGGAAGCGACGAGTGGGTCATCAGTGTCAGAGTGACATGGATGAGATGGCGTGGTGGGGGAGGAGATGAGGTGTTATGATCGGCTGTGAAGCTAACCAGCTAAAGAGGACAGCGGAGAATTGAAGAAAGTAGAGATGTGTAGTTGAAGCCATATGTTCCACCCGAAACCAACGGGCATAATAATAATAATTATAATATTAATAAACATCGAGTCTTGGTCCGAATCAGTTTTGAAGTCATGCACCCATTTGCATTGACATACAACGTGTGCGTCTGTCCGACTACACGTCTTTAAATCACACCTAAATACTAATCCCGCTTGAAGACTTCACGGTGCACTTGTAAATGGCTTGTTTACGACTTCTAAGCAAAGCAAGAAACAGTGGTTGGAAAACGACGACTCAAACAAACAGACGATTCCATCCTCGAATTCCTCTCATGTCATGTTCACAGAAACCTGAGAAAGCCTAGTCAAATTTCGGAAGGTCTATATCGCTGTTTATAGGTGGTCATAATTTCGAAATCCCACTGAAATCGATTACTCATCATTGTCACTGGTGAATGATATTTTCATTTGATCCCTGATGAAATCGAATTGTGTGAGCAGTGACTTCAATCTGAGGCGTTGAGAGTTTCTCACTGAGTTATCGGTTATGCCCTAACCAGAAGTGACTTAGGATGAGAACTGAGTATCACACCTAGTGAACCGCATCATTTACATGATATTCAGAGGAGTGTTTATGCAGAATGTTGGACACTCGGTGAAAGACTGCTGTGTGTCTTTTCGTATTATCCTGTAATTCTTCCGTGTGCATGACTGTTAAGACATACACTCAATTCTGTATTTCGCTTCAATTTTGATAAGCAACTGGGGAATTCCGGTGGAGACTCGTGATCGCGTTTCGAGTCTCTCATCTCACTGACTGTTCAATATCTTTCCTCGACGTCGTCAGATGATATGCTTTCTCAATTCTGAAAATGATTCCAGAATATTGGATGATATTGTATGCATAGATTCTTCAAGCTCAATCGATTTCTATCACTACACAGAAGAAAGCCAATTACTGTGGATAGCTAGAATAATCTGAATCACATCACACAGGTGCATAGGATAGCCGACCATGACCTTATATCTTTCTGTATACACTGAATTCCAAACCTACGCTAATTGATATCGTATCAATTTGGCTCATTTCTACTGATTTTCAATACACCCTCGTCAAGTGTTTGCCTGCATCCTAACAGTATAAGCTAATCTCGACATTTTGACACTTGGATGTGCATACGTGTACACAATTCTCTGATCAATTATGGAATCTGATGAGTTTCTGAGAAAACGTTGTTGTTTTCAGTTTGTGAGTTTTCAGGCATATACTTATAGTTTAGAAATGAGGATGTGACACTCACCAATCCATTTCGCCCTCTGAGAACATTCATTGTGTTGGTTGGCGTGATTTTCTGTGAACAATTCCAGTGCACTAAGTCTTCCTTCTTATGCAGTCTACAGTTGAATGGAAGTGAAATTCACGTAAACACAAAATTTCTGTTCTGAAATTGAGTATTTCAACTAATGAGTTGATCTTCGGTATTCAATGTTGGTAAGGTCTTACGAAACAGAACAGAGGTTAAATAAGTGTGATATTCCAGCCGTCATATCCTCTTTCAGGAAATGAAATTATCATCCACACATCCTGGATACAACTGCCTCTGCCTTTTCAGTTCATCAGCGTATTTGAAGTAGTTGATTTCATTATAAAGAGGTAAGTCATGTAAGAAGTAAGAAGTAAAAAAGAGGAGATAACAGAACTTTGAGGTACTCCAGTTTCAGTTTGCAGTCTAGAGGAAGATTCGCTTCTATACACAACATACTGCATTCTATTTGAGAAATAAGAATGCAACAGTTAACAGCCCAGTACTCAGTTCATGTAAGGGAGTTCTTATTTAGTAAAAGTCATTCACCATTGTCTGCAAACAAAGAAACAAGAAGATGCTTGCAATTTCAGAGGCTTGTGCAATTCGAATTTATAAACCAGCTCTCTGTATACAAAAGGAGATGGTCGTGACTCTTAATCTACCATGGTAATACTTTTAACTTATTATTCTCTACTTGTTATTACTATTATTCTACCTCTTCTTCTTATTATTATTGTTATCATTATCATTATTATTATTCTCGATTCATTTAAAACTATGTTTCATCAGCAAGATTATCTTAACTCACTTCAACACTATTATCATTATAACTATTACAATTGATATTAGTCTGTTTGCAATTCTCGTTATATTCCCTAATGACTAACTGTTTATCTTAGTGATGTAATTGAAGCGAAGTGCAATTTACCTTAATTTTGATCTCTCATACTCTCTCTCCCTTATCTACTTGAACATGACCTGTAAATTATTCGTACGTGTCTTTCTTCATGCCTAATTCAATGCAGTTTGTTTACTTATCAGTCTTACATCTCCCAATGCAATTTCAAAAGTGTATATATCCGTGTATGTAGAGTATTCAGCTGACGAGTTCTACCGAAATTTGATGAATTCATTAAATCCTGGTTTATTAACCTTTACTGCTTGTTTGAAAAGTGATCTAGGTAAGGAGTTCATTCCTGTTCCATCTGCATTGACATATCCCCAGTACTTGAATTCTGTATCGTTACATTTGGTTTGCGATCTGGGCAGCTTCGCCAATCTCGTACATTGTGTGGACCTTCCATGTCCCAACACAGACTTTTTCCTTTGGCGCAAGGAGTTTCATCAAACTAAAGTTTCTGTAGCAACTTTGTTTACCGGGTGGGGTTGCTAGCCTCACACCAGGGAAAGGAATTGTTACGTTAAGATATAGCTTAGAGAGAAGCGACCTTGTAAGTTGCTCCCCCTAAAACCGGAAAACAAGGAATACAAGGAATAAAACAATCAGAACAACACCATCAAAGGAAAATTATTCACAGCACAAAGGGGGACAAGCGACAACAACAATACAATAAAACCACATACAATACAGTTAAGCAAAGCAAACTAAAATGATACGAAAACCATAGACTCACTGACTTGAATCCACTTGAACATGTAAATCCAAAACATATACAAATGCAGATATGCGTTAGTGATATAAGGTCACAAAATGTCGAGAAACGCAGGTGGAACTAGTGTATAGAAGTGTAGACCGACTGAAATGACACTGTGAGCGCGAAAGGCGCAAGTTTCCAATGAATAGAATGTTCAATAGCTCACGAGATGTCATTAACCAACCGCTTGCATGAAATATACTGCCTAAGAGCAACAGTATCAGTCAGTTGAGTAAGTAGCCCACTATTTTCCCTGTCTATAGCTATCACATTTACACGTGATGCCATAATAATAATGATAATGGTAATAAAAAAAATAATTTGTGAGGACTACAGACAATTAAAGTGGTGGATGGCGAAGAAAGGACAGAGTATATGAAGTAGAAAACTGTAAACGAAGTGGCTGAGTTCGAAGTTGGTGAAGTTAAGTTACTGGTGTGGCTGTCATTCTATGCTTTGTTCTGTGATGACGATGCATAGAGTTGCAACTTCATCAACACATGATTTGCCTTTCCTGAATTCAGCCAGTTTATTCTGAGCGGACTTCAGTATCCAGTGCATCTTTCATTCTCTCCAGTATGACGCTGTCCTTCTTTGACAGCTTCACAAGGTAGCCTTTCTTCTAGTCAGTAGGCTCCATCCATTATTTCCAAACATTTTGTAATAATGGCGTGAGAATATCTTCGGCAGTTTCTGGGTCCGTTTTCGGTAGTGCTTCGAGGTGAAGGAATTCCGTCTCGTCGTGCTGCCTTCCTGGTTGGAGTTCAATAACTTGATCGCATTCAGAGTTTCTGCTTTCGCTGGAGGATTGGTGTCCACTGGGAGTTATGTGAGTGATAGTTGTGGGTAGTAGTGTGTTTCTGTGAGAGTTGCAGGTGATGGTCGATTGAGGAGTCTTCCAAAGTGATCAGCCCGTTGATTAATTTGTTTCTCTTCCTTGATGATCAGGTTCACTTGAGCATCTTTCATTGGTCTCATCATCTGGGTTGACCTCTTCTCGAATAGAGACCTGGTTATCTGGTTACCTGGTGTCCTGATGTCTCTTTTTCCTGAGACATTTTCTGCTTCAGTTTCCAATCGGTGTGTCGTAGAACCGTCTTCTTCTCTTCTTTATTCAGTGCAGTGTACATTGAAATCAGCCTCTCCTTTTATCTTGGATATCTTTGCATTGAATCATCTTCTCTTCCACCAACTTCTTCTACTCGATTGGATTCCAGGAATCTGTTCAGAGCCATTGCTTCTTGTGTCTCTTCTTTCTCATCATAACATTCGTAAAAACGTTTCCTGTAACATCACCTACAGAGAGTTCCAGTGTTCTTCCACGCAGACTACATTAGTATAACTATAATAAGTATACAAGTATAAGTATACACCTGAAAACTCACAAACTGAAAACAACAACGTTTTCTCAGAAACTCATCAGATTCCATAATTGATCAGAGAATTGTGTACACGTATGCACATCCAAGTGTCAAAATATCAAGATTAGGTTATACTGTTAGGATGCAGGCAAACACTTGACGAGGGTGTATTGAAAATCAGTAGAAATGAGCCAAATTGATACGATATCAATTAGCGTAGGTTTGGAATTCAGTGCATACAGAATGGTATGAGGTCAAGGTTGGGTATCCTATGCACCTGTGTGATGTGATTCAGATTATTCTAGCTATCCACAGTAATTGGCTTTCTTCTGTGTAGTGATAGAAATCGATTGAGCTTGAAGAATCTATGCATACAATATCATCCAATATTCTGGAATCATTTTCAGAATTGAGAAAGCATATCATCTGACGACGTCGAGGAAAGATATTGAACAGTCATTGAGATGATAGACTGCAAACGCGATCACGAGTCTCCACCGGAATTACACAGTTGCAAAAAAAAAAAAAAAAAAAAAAAAAAAAAAAAAAAAAAAAAAAAAAAAAAAAAAAAAAAAAAAAAAAAAAAAAAAAAAAAAAAAAAAAAAAAAGTCTTTCACCGAGTGTCCAACATTCTGCATAAACACTCCTCTGAATATCATGTAAATGATGCGGTTCACTAGGTGTGATACTCAGTTCTCATCCTAAGTCACTTCTGGTTAGGGCATAACCGATAACTCAGTGAGAAACTCTCAACGCCTCAGATTGAAGTCACTGCTCACACAATTCGATTTCATCAGGGATCAAATGAAAATATCATTCACCAGTGACAATGATGAGTAATCGATTTCAGTGGGGTTTTGAAATTATGACCACCTATAAACAGCGATATAGACCTTCCGAAATTTGACTAGGCTTTCCCAGGCTTCTGTGAACATGACATGAGAGGAATTCGAGGATGGAATCGTCTGTTTGTTTGAGTCGTCGTTTTCCAACCACTGTTTCTTGCTTTGCTTAGAAGTCGTAAACAAGCCATTTACAAGTGCACCGTGAAGTCTTCGAGCGGGATTAGTATTTAGGTGTGATTTAAAGACGTGCAATCGGACAGACGCACACATTGTATGTCAATGCATATGGATGCATTATTTCTGAGAGCCCGAAATGCAATTGCATACTTTCTTGACAGAGGCATTTTTCATGGGATGTTGAAAACAGTCGAATTCAATATTTCGAATTGTTCAATAATAAAACATCTTGTGAACTACGGAATCTGACAAGTCATTCACTGTTGTCAGCGAGCAGACAAGGAAGCAGGAATATGCTTACAATTGTAGAGGCTTGAGTAATAAGCTTTTATAACTCAAAGGAAACGGTGATCACTCTGAATCTACCGTGGTTATGTGTTTTACTTATTGACTGTTATTGTTAATAACAGCAACAATTTACTCTAATTTTTATTACTGCAATTTTGATGAATTTGTAGCCATCTACTCTCAGTAGCTTTTTATATACTAACTACAGTATTATTAGTATAACTCTTATTACTAATATTATAACATCTTTTTGTCTTTTAATGATTAAGAAATAATAAACTCCTTTAATATGATGAATATCACATACCTAATGCCCAAATTATTTCAAACTGTCAAAAGTGAACTTTGTCTGGACATCTTTACATTGATATTACTCACTTCGGAATTCTTGGTATATTCTCTAATGACTAATTGTTTATCTAAGTGATGTATTTTTGGTTTCTAATATTCCCTCTCCCCTTATCCATTTGAACATGAACTGGAAAACATTCCTACGTGTCATTCTGCATGATTAAATTCAATGTAGTTTATTAGCTTGTCAGTCATTCAATCAATCACCGAATGTAATTTCACAAGTATATATATCCATGTATGTACAGTATTCAGTTGAGGAGTTCTATCGAAATTCGGTGAATTCATTAAATCCTGCTTTACTTAGCTTTGTTACTTGTTTTAAATTCTCCTAATATGCTAACCACTGTTGTATTGTGATGAATAGTCTCACTTGAGATACACATGGCTATTTTAAGAGAATTCTGTATAAATTTCCAGCTGTTTTGTGGGAAACCTATTCGAATTTTATAACTTCTGTTGCATAGTCCAATGGTCGTATACTGAACGACAAATTGTACAAAAACATATGCATTTTGTGAACCGATTTGTTAGACATCGTTTGTATGCGGCTAAATCAAACACACTTTTCTATGAACCAATACATTTAAATATGGCGTTCATATAAGTGACAATATCAGATGGTAGTCACTCCTCCCACTCACATTTTCTTCAAACAACTGTAGAAATACCATTATCGATCGTCGCTACAATAATTCTTACATCTCATTGGTTATGAGCAGCAGAATTGTCATATATAAATGGAGGCCTAGTGAGTGAGTTTCATTGACAAGATGTATTTCGCCGACGTACGAAGAAGTTTGTCTGTCAAACTCACTCGAGTTCTCATTGTGGTCTGTGTCGCATGGCTGACAACAGTTAACGTTGCTGACGCATTTGGTGAAAAGCAAAGTAGGTTACCTTCACAAATGATCACAGTTCAACCAAATACCTGTAACACACACTAATGATGAATGGTTTTCCTTTATAGCTCCTACGTATTTCCACATGAATGGTGGTCTATATCCCGGATAGAAAGATGAAGGTCTCCATTCTCACCAAAGAATAAAAGTGGAAGAACAATGGGACATGCTCTGTATGCACTTTGTTTTTTCTGTCTTTTATTAAATTTATATAAAATCTCTGTTTAATTACAGTTTGTTTTCATTATTGACGTTTTGCGCCTACCAGTTGGTATGTTGGTATGTTGAAGGATAGATCGTTGAATGATAAAGGAACTTTGCATTAGCTCCGTCAGAGTTTGCATATTCACATCGAACAAAAGTCACTAGTCAGGTTGCAGGCAATAAAGGATACTCACGTGATGTGGTCAGACTGTATGGATCGCCTACAGGCGTACTGCTTCAGAATCACGCACACCCTGGTGTCATACCAGTAGCGGTAAAATAAAATATCACGTTTATCATCAGGAGTACAAACAGTAGTATTTATGGGTGCAATGTTATTATTATTATTATTATGAAGTGAGTACTGCTTACAGTACAGTGTGTGTTTGTTGTAATCCAGTATTAAGAGTGTGCTTTGAGAATGTGACAAATAAAAATGGTCAGACTCTGAGAAATAGGTAAGTGAGGAGTCGCTCGTTCTAGTGGTAACTGCGACGTGTACTACTGGCAGGACTCATCAGAAGTATGTGGACGTGGATTGGTGTAAAGCAGCCAAAATTGAAAACAACATTCGCCCATAACGCTAACCACTTATGTATTATAGGGAACAGTCTCATTTAAGATATATATACATGGTCATTTTAAGAGAATTCTGTATAAATTTGCAGCTGTTTTGTGGACAATCTATGAGTGAGAGTGTCGCGAATGAATCGGTGCAGTGAAATTTGTTCTAATATGATGTTTATCACTGAATCAATATGACAATTCAGGATTTAATGGACAGTATTCTTTGTGTGCATGAGTGTGCATGATAAAACAACACACACACATAACTGGTTCATGTTTAGTGGAATTCGATGATGTGTATTGTAAACAGACTACGGCCAAACATGCAGGCAATAAAAATAGGCTGTGACAAATGAACTGGTTACAAAAATTGATACAGTTAGCCCAGGACGAGAGTTCCAACAGATAAGGCCAACAGATCAGACCGAATGAGCGATGCACGCATGTGTGACCTATTCTCACCTGGGAAAGGCACATTATCATCTGTTAACTGCAAATTATCTAAATCTCATATACCTTCGTGTCGTGAAGCTGATATACGCGGTGTAGGTTTGAACATGGTCAAATAACAAACAACTGAACTAGGACTAAAATGATTAGCAAATAATAATGTCCAATCAAAACTAACCAAATGATTCCAGCTAAACTCTGTATCCGAAAAGAGATATTCTTCTGTCACTTTACACCAATGTGTAAATGATTTGGAATACTTAAAATATTTATTCGAGATTTAATACCACTCAAGAATAGGTGGCGTAGAGCGTCAATGAAGAAGATGTTGATGATTGCGGTCTTGCTGATATGCAGAATTATCAGAATAATAACATCCTGATTCTTCAGAGTGCATACGCGTTGTAGATAGACAGCTAAACATTGT
Organism: Trichobilharzia regenti; assembly: GCA_944472135.2. Taxonomy (NCBI): domain Eukaryota; kingdom Metazoa; phylum Platyhelminthes; class Trematoda; order Strigeidida; family Schistosomatidae; genus Trichobilharzia; species Trichobilharzia regenti. The sequence goes on from OX235263.1 coordinate 53,456,574, forward strand.
CATCAGCTAATAATCTTTCGTGTAATGCCTTTTGGGTGGATGAACTGATTACAAGTTAAGAAAAAATAAACGCAGAAAAAGATGATAAAGCAGAATTTAATGAACTCATCAAATTTCATCAGCGCTCTTCAACTGAATACTCTGTATACAGGCATATATACATATATATTCTATAAGAAATACACTGGAGGATACAGGACTGACAGGTGAATGAACTACATTGAAATAATCATACAAACCAAGTAGTGGAATGTTTACCAGTTCATGTTCACAAAGTTGACGAGAAGGGAAATTGATAGAATAAAATTAAGATGAAATACATTAACCCTCAATTACATCACTTAGATAAACAATCAGTTATCAGAGAAAACATAAATGTTACCAAGTACTTCAAACAGAGTATTAATAATAATAATGATAATTATAATGAAAATTCTCAATTAATAAATATAATGTTAGTGATAAAGTATAGTTCTAAATGAATCACGAATGAAATTACCAACCGTTAGAATAAAGTTTAGATAACATTAATAATAACACTAAATAAGTAAAACACACTACTATGGTAGATTCCGAGTGATGACCGTTTCCTTCGGTTTATAAACGCTAGTCGCACAAGATTCCAAAGTCGCAAGCATCTTACTGTTTCCTTGTCTACTTGCTGACAAGGGTAACTGACTTGTCAGCTTCTGCAGTCCGCGAGATATTTTATTAGTGAACGTTTCGACACATTGTATCCAACTTTGATAAGTGCTCCGTCATGCGAGTAGACAATCGCCTTTCTGTAAGTTTCACCTATGTATTTGCTTCCACAAGAACACTGAAATTGATACACGCAGTTTGAAGTGTCGAGTATTGACAACTGCTCATTACTAGATTGTTGAAGCACTCACCCATTGGTGTTCAGCAATGTGAGTATTTGTAGAATTATTAATTCTTTTTTACTGGACTAGAATAACATTTTCAAAATGTATGTGCGCAGAAGCTCATGAAGTTATCCATAATTAAATTACATATATACAGTGGAAGGATGTCATCCGATGGATTGAACAATCGCCTAAATATATCGAAATCGCGGGTAACTGAAACAGAGACAATACCATCAGGGTGAGACACAACACCTGAAAAATGCACAAAAACTTCATTATCCAGAAAGTGGAGAGGCTCACTAACACGACTGGGATTGGATAACACACGAACTCTACCTCGCATCAGTTTTCAACACGAGACCACTGATACTGTGTAACTGATATGTGAACGTGAGTCCACTGGTCATGGAAAACAGCGTCGAGATTTACTTCTAGTTGTCACATCAGAAGAATTGTGAACGAGGTGACATACAGACCATCGTTACAGAAAAAAATATGCAGGTGGTGTGTAATAGAATCTTGACGAATTAGCTGATGATCAAGTGTGGTAATCATAAGCCGTAACTTACAACATGTGAAGGCGTTTTATCAACAGCTGCCACCCTCCCTGACACCATACAGAAAATCAAACGCCCCACCGGCCTGACAACCAGCTAGCCGGCCAAAAAGAGATGGCACCCAGAAAATCCAGCTGAGAACAAACCAACAAGCAAGATGCGATTGCTCGAAAAATATGTGGGGGAAACGAGGACTGATAGGGTAGACGTTGAGGAGGACGTCCAATGATATTTCGCCCGATATAGGCAATCGCCCGAAAGGAATTCTCCTGGGAAGCGACGAGTGGGTCATCAGTGTCAGAGTGACATGGATGAGATGGCGTGGTGGGGGAGGAGATGAGGTGTTATGATCGGCTGTGAAGCTAACCAGCTAAAGAGGACAGCGTAGAATTGAAGAAAGTAGAGATGTGTAGTTGAAGCCATATGTTCCACCCGAAACCAACGGGCATAATAATAATAATTATAATATTAATAAACATCGAGTCTTGGTCCGAATCAGTTTTGAAGTCATGCACCCATTTGCATTGACATACAACGTGTGCGTCTGTCCGACTACACGTCTTTAAATCACACCTAAATACTAATCCCGCTTGAAGACTTCACGGTGCACTTGTAAATGGCTTGTTTACGACTTCTAAGCAAAGCAAGAAACAGTGGTTGGAAAACGACGACTCAAACAAACAGACGATTCCATCCTCGAATTCCTCTCATGTCATGTTCACAGAAACCTGAGAAAGCCTAGTCAAATTTCGGAAGGTCTATATCGCTGTTTATAGGTGGTCATAATTTCGAAATCCCACTGAAATCGATTACTCATCATTGTCACTGGTGAATGATATTTTCATTTGATCCCTGATGAAATCGAATTGTGTGAGCAGTGACTTCAATCTGAGGCGTTGAGAGTTTCTCACTGAGTTATCGGTTATGCCCTAACCAGAAGTGACTTAGGATGAGAACTGAGTATCACACCTAGTGAACCGCATCATTTACATGATATTCAGAGGAGTGTTTATGCAGAATGTTGGACACTCGGTGAAAGACTGCTGTGTGTCTTTTTTTATTATCCTGTAATTCTTCCGTGTGCATGACTGTTAAGACATACACTCAATTCTGTATTTCGCTTCAATTTTGATAAGCAACTGGGGAATTCCGGTGGAAACTCGTAATCACCTTTCGAGTTTATCATCTCACTGACTGTTCAATATCTTTCCTCGACGTCGTCAGATGATATGCTTTCTCAATTCTGAAAATGATTCCAGAATATTGGATGATATTGTATGCATAGATTCTTCAAGCTCAATCGATTTCTATCACTACACAGAAGAAAGCCAATTACTGTGGATAGCTAGAATAATCTGAATCACATCACACAGGTGCATAGGATAGCCGACCATGACCTTATATCTTTCTGTATACACTGAATTCCAAACCTACGCTAATTGATATCGTATCAATTTGGCTCATTTCTACTGATTTTCAATACACCCTCGTCAAGTGTTTGCCTGCATCCTAACAATATAAGCTAATCTCGACATTTTGACACTTGGATGTGCATACGTGTACACAATTCTCTGATCAATTATGGAATCTGATGAGTTTCTGAGAAAACGTTGTTGTTTTCAGTTTGTGAGTTTTCAGGCATATACTTATAGTTTAGAAATGAGGATGTGACACTCACCAATCCATTTCGCCCTCTGAGAACATTCATTGTGTTGGTTGGCGTGATTTTCTGTGAACAATTCCAGTGCACTAAGTCTTCCTTCTTATGCAGTCTACAGTTGAATGGAAGTGAAATTCACGTAAACACAAAATTTCTGTTCTGAAATTGAGTATTTCAACTAATGAGTTGATCTTCGGTATTCAATGTTGGTAAGGTCTTACGAAACAGAACAGAGGTTAAATAAGTGTGATATTCCAGCCGTCATATCCTCTTTCAGGAAATGAAATTATCATCCACACATCCTGGATACAACTGCCTCTGCCTTTTCAGTTCATCAGCGTATTTGAAGTAGTTGATTTCATTATAAAGAGGTAAGTCATGTAAGAAGTAAGAAGTAAAAAAGAGGAGATAACAGAACTTTGAGGTACTCCAGTTTCAGTTTGCAGTTCATAGGAAGATTCGCTTCTATACACAACATACTGCATTCTATTTGAGAAATAAGAATGCAACAGATAACCAGCCAGGACTTAGTTCATGTAAGGGAGTTCTTGTTTAGTAAAAGTCATTCACCTTTGTCTGCAAACAAAGAAACAAGAAGATGCTTGCAATTTCAGAGGCTTGTGCAATTCGAATTTATAAACCAGCTCTCTGTATACAAAAGGAGATGGTCGTGACTCTTAATCTACCATGGTAATACTTTTAACTTATTATTCTCTACTTGTTATTACTATTATTCTACCTCTTCTTCTTCTTCTTATTGTTATCATTATCATTATTATTATTCTCGATTCACTTAAAACTATGTTTCATCAGCAAGAATATCTTAACTCACTTCAACACTATTATCATTATAACTATTACTATTGATATTAGTCTGTTTGCAATTCTCATTATATACCCTAATGACTAACTGTTTATCTTAGTGATGTAATTGAAGCGAAGTGCAATTTACCTTAATTTTGATCTCTCATACTCTCTCTCCCTTATCTACTTGAACATGACCTGTAAATTATTCGTACGTGTCTTTCTTCATGCCTAATACAATGCAGTTTGTTTACTTATCAGTCTTAACTCTCCCAATGCAATTTCAAAAGTGTATATATCCGTGTATGTAGAGTATTCAGCTGACGAGTTCTACCGAAATTTGATGAATTCATTAAATCCTGGTTTATTAACCTTTACTGCTTGTTTGAAAAGTGATCTAGGTAAGGAGTTCATTCCTGTTCCATCTGCATTGACATATCCCCAGTACTTGAATTCTGTATCGTTACATTTGGTTTGCGATCTGGGCAGCTTTGCCGATCTCGTACATAGTGTGGACGTTCCATGTCCCAACACAGACTTTTTCCTTTGGCGCAAGGAGTTTCATCAAACAAAAGTTTCTGTAGCAACTTTGTTTACCGGGTGGGGTTGCTAGCCTCACACCTGAGAAAGGAATTGTTACGTTAAGATATAGCTTAGAGAGAAGCGACCTTGTAAGTTGCTCCCCCTAAAACCGGAAAACAAGGAATACAAGGAATAAAACAATCAGAACAACACCATCAAAGGAAAATTATACACAGCAAAAGGGGACAAGCGACAACAACAATACAATAAAACCACATACAATACAGTTAAGCAAATCAAACTAAAATGATACGAAAACCATAGACTCACTGACTTGAATCAACTTGAACAAGTAAATCCAAAACATATACAAATGCAGATATGCGTTAGTGAGAAAAGGTCACAAAATGTCTAGAAACGCAGGTGAAACTAGTGTATAGAACTGTAGACCGACTGAAATAACACTGTGAGCGCGAAAGGCGCAAGTTTCCAATGAATAGAATGTTCAATAGCTCACGAGATGTCATTAACCAACCGCTTGCATGAAATATACTGCCTAAGAGCAACAGTATCAGTCAGTTGAGTAAGTAGCCCACTATTTTCCCTGTCTATAGCTATCACATTTACACGTGATGCCATAATAATAATGATAATGGTAATGGTAATAATAAATTGTGAGGACTACAGACAATTAAAGTGGTGGATGGCGAAGAAAGGACAGAGTATATGAAGTAGAAAACTGTAAACGAAGTGGCTGAGTTCGAAGTTGGGGAAGTTAAGTTACTGGTGTGGCTGTCAAAAAAAACTTTGTTCTGTGATGACGATGCATAGAGTTGCAACTTCATCAACACATGATTTGCCTTTCCTGAATTCAGCCAGTTTATACAGAGCGGACTTCAGTATCCAGTGCATCTTTCATTCTCTCCAGTATGACGCTGTCCTTCTTTGACAGCTTCACAAGGTAGCCTTTCTTCTAGTCAGTAGGCTCCATCCATTATTACCAAACATTTTGTAATAATGGCGTGAGAATATCTTCGGCAGTTTCTGGGTCCGTTTTCGGTAGTGCTTCGAGGTGAAGGAATTCCGTCTCGTCGTGCTGCCTTCCTGGTTGGAGTTCAATAACTTGATCGCATTCAGAGTTTCTGCTTTCGCTGGAGGATTGGTGTCCACTGGGAGTTATGTGAGTGATAGTTGTGGGTAGTAGTGTGTTTCTGTGAGAGTTGCAGGTGATGATCGATTGAGGAGTCTTCAAAAGTGATCAGCCCGTTGGTTAATTTGTTTCTCTTCCTTGATGATCAGGTTCACTTTAGCATCTTTCATTGGTCTCATCATCTGGGTTGACCTCTTCTCGAATAGAGACCTGGTTATCTGGTTACCTGGTGTCCTGATGTCTCTTTTTCCTGAGACATTTTCTGCTTCAGTTTCCAATCGGTGTGTCGTAGAACCGTCTTCTTCTCTTCTTTATTCAGTGCAGTGTACATTGAAATCAGCCTCTCCTTTTATCTTGGATATCTTTGCATTGAATCATCTTCTCTTCCACCAACTTCTTCTACTCGATTGGATTCCAGGAATCTGTTCAGAGCCATTGCTTCTCGTGTCTCTTCTTTCTCATCATAACATTCGTAAAAACGTTTCCTGTAACATCACCTACAGAGAGTTCCAGTGTTCTTCCACGCAGACTACATTAGTATAAATATAATAAGTATACAAGTACAAGTATACACCTCAAAACTCACAAACTGAAAACAACAACGTTTTCTCAGAAACTCATCAGATTCCATAATTGATCAGAGAATTGTGTACACGTATGCACATCCAAGTGTCAAAATATCAAGATTAGCTTATACTGTTAGGATGCAGGCAAACACTTGACGAGGGTGTATTGAAAAACAGTAGAAATGAGCCAAATTGATACGATATAAATTAGCGTAGGTTTGGAATTCAGTGCATACAGAATGTTATGAGGTCAAGGTTGGGTATCCTATGCACCTGTGTGATGTGATTCAGATTATTCTAGCTATCCACAGTAATTGGCTTTCTTCTGTGTAGAGATAGAAATCGATTGAGCTTGAAGAATCTATGCATACAAAATCAACCAATATTCTGGAATCATTTTCAGAATTGAGAGAGCATATCATCTGACGACGTCGAGGAAAGATATAGAACAGTCAGTGAGATGATAAACTCGAAGGTGAGTACGAGTTTCCACCGGAATTCCCCAGTTGCTTATCAAAATTGAAGCGAAATACAGAATTGAGTGTATGTCTTAACAGTCATGCACACGGAAGAATTACAGAATAATAAAAAAAGACACACAGCAGTCTTTCACCGAGTGTCCAACATTCTGCATAAACACTCCTCTGAATATCATGTAAATGATGCGGTTCACTTGGTGTGATACTCAGTTCTCATCCTAAGTCACTTCTGGTTAGGGCATAACCGATAACTCAGTGAGAAACTCTCAACGCCTCAGATTGAAGTCACTGCTCACACAATTCGATTTCATCAGGGATCAAATGAAAATATCATTCACCAGTGACAATGATGAATAGTCGATTTCAGTGGGATTTCGAAATTATGACCACCTATAAACAGCGATATAGACCTTCTGAAATTTGACTAGGCTTTCCCAGACTTCTGTGAACATGACATGAGAGGAATTCGAGGACGGAATCGTCTGTTTGTTTGAGTCATCGTTTTCCAACCACTGTTTCTTGCTTTGCTTAGAAGTCGTAAACAAGCCATTTACAAGTGCACTGTGAAGTCTTCGAGCGGGATTAGTATTTAGGTGTGATTTAAAGACGTGCAGTCGGACAGACGCACACATTGTATGTCAATGCATATGGATGCATTATTTCTGAGAGCCCGAAATGCAATTGCAGACTTTCATGACAGAGGCATTTTTCATGATATGTTGAAAACAGTCGAATTCAATATTTCGAATTGTTCAATAATAAAACATCTTGTGAACTACGGAATCTGACAAGTCATTCACTGTTGTCAGCGAGCAGACAAGGAAACAGGAATATGCTTACAATTGTAGAGGCTTGAGTAATAAGCTTTTATAACCCAAAGGAAACGGTGATCACTCTGAATCTACCGTGTTAATGTGTTTTACTTATTGACTGTTATTGTTAATAACAGCAACAATTTACTCTACATTTTATTACTGCAATTTTGATGAATTTGTAGCCATCTACTCTCAGTAGCTTTATATATACTAACTACAGTATTATTAGTATAACTCTTATTACTAATATTATAACATCTTTTTGTCTTTTAATGATTAAGAAATAATAAACTCCTTTAATATGATGAATATCACATACCCAATGCCCAAATTATTTCAAACTGTCAAAAGTGAACTTTGTCTGGACATCTTTACATTGATATTACTCACTTCGGAATTCTTGGTATATTCTCTAATGACTAATTGTTTATCTAAGTGATGTAATTTTGGTTTCCAATATTCCCTCTCCCCTTATCCATTTGAACATGAACTGGAAAACATTCCTACGTGTAATTCTGCATGATTAAATTCAATGTAGTTTATTAGCTTGTCAGTCATTCAATCAATCACCGAATGTAATTTCACAAGTATATATATCCATGTATGTACAGTATTCAGTTGAGGAGTTCTATCGAAATTCGGTGAATTCATTAAATCCTGCTTTACTTAGCTTTGTTACTTGTTTTAAATTCTCCTAATATGCTAACCACTGTTGTATTGTGATGAATAGTCTCACTTGAGATACACATGGCTATTTTAAGAGAATTCTGTATAAATTTCCAGCTGTTTTGTGGGAAACCTATTCGAATTTTATAACTTCTGTTGCATAGTCCAATGGTCGTATACTGAACGACAAATTGTACAAAAACATATGCATTTTGTGAACCGATTTGTTAGACATCGTTTGTATGCGGCTAAATCAAACACACTTTTCTATGAACCAATACATTTAAATATGGCGTTCATATAAGTGACAATATCAGATGGTAGTCACTCCTCCCACTCACATTTTCTTCAAACAACTGTAGAAATACCATTATCGATCGTCGCTACAATAATTCTTACATCTCATTGGTTATGAGCAGCAGAATTGTCATATATAAATGGAGGCCTAGTGAGTGAGTTTCATTGACAAGATGTATTTCGCCGACGTACGAAGAAGTTTGTCTGTCAAACTCACTCGAGTTCTCATTGTGGTCTGTGTCGCATGGCTGACAACAGTTAACGTTGCTGACGCATTTGGTGAAAAGCAAAGTAGGTTACCTTCACAAATGATCACAGTTCAACCAAATACCTGTAACACACACTAATGATGAATGGTTTTCCTTTATAGCTCCTACGTATTTCCACATGAATGGTGGTCTATATCCCGGATAGAAAGATGAAGGTCTCCATTCTCACCAAAGAATAAAAGTGGAAGAACAATGGGACATGCTCTGTATGCACTTTGTTTTTTCTGTCTTTTATTAAATTTATATAAAATCTCTGTTTAATTACAGTTTGTTTTCATTATTGACGTTTTGCGCCTACCAGTTGGTATGTTGGTATGTTGAAGGATAGATCGTTGAATGATAAAGGAACTTTGCATTAGCTCCGTCAGAGTTTGCATATTCACATCGAACAAAAGTCACTAGTCAGGTTGCAGGCAATAAAGGATACTCACGTGATGTGGTCAGACTGTATGGATCACCTACAGGCGTACTGCTTCAGAATCACGCACACCCTGGTGTCATACCAGTAGCGGTAAAATAAAATATCACGTTTATCATCAGGAGTACAAACAGTAGTATTTATGGGTGCAATGTTATTATTATTATTATTATGAAGTGAGTACTGCTTACAGTACAGTGTGTGTTTGTTGTAATCCAGTATTAAGAGTGTGCTTTGAGAATGTGACAAATAAAAATGGTCAGACTCAGAGAAATAGGTAAGTGAGGAGTCGCTCGTTCTAGTGGTAACTGCGACGTGTACTACTGGCAGGACTCATCAGAAGTATGTGGACGTGGATTGGTGTAAAGCAGCCAAAATTGAAAACAACATTCGCCCATAACGCTAACCACTTATGTATTATAGGGAACAGTCTCATTTAAGATATATATACATGGTCATTTTAAGAGAATTCTGTATAAATTTGCAGCTGTTTTGTGGACAATCTATGAGTGAGAGTGTCGCGAATGAATCGGTGCAGTGAAATTTGTTCTAATATGTTGTTTATCACTGAATCAATATGACTATTCAGGATTTAATGGACAGTATTCTTTGTGTGCATGAGTGTGCATGATAAAACAACACACACACATAACTGGTTCATGTTTAGTGGAATTCGATGATGTGTATTGTAAACAGACTACGGCCAAACATGCAGGCAATAAAAATAGGCTGTGACAAATGAACTGGTTACAAAAATTGATACAGTTAGCCCAGGACGAGAGTTCCAACAGATAAGGCCAACGGATCAGACCGAATGAGCGATGCACGCATGTGTGACCTATTCTCACCTGGGAAAGGCACATTATCATCTGTTAACTGCAAATTATCTAAATCTCATATACCTTCGTGTCGTGAAGCTGATATACGCGGTGTAGGTTTGAACATGGTCAAATAACAAACAACTGAACTAGGACTAAAATGATTAGCAAATAATAATGTCCAATCAAAACTAACCAAATGATTCCAGCTAAACTCTGTATCCGAAAAGAGATATTCTTCTGTCACTTTACACCAATGTGTAAATGATTTGGAATACTTAAAATATTTATTCGAGATTTAATACCACTCAAGAATAGGTGGCGTAGAGCGTCAATGAAGAAGATGTTGATGATTGCGGTCTTGCTGATATGCAGAATTATCAGAATAATAACATCCTGATTCTTCAGAGTGCATACGCGTTGTAGATAGACAGCTAAACATTGTCATCAGCTAATAATCTTTCGTGTAATGCCTTTTGGGTGGATGAACTGATTACAAGTTAAGAAAAAATAAACGCAGAAAAAGATGATAAAGAAGAATTTAATGAACTCATCAAATTTCATCAGCGCTCTTCAACTGAATACTCTGTATACAGGCATATATACATATAAATTCTATAAGAAATACACTGGAGGATACAAGACTGACAGATGAATGAACTACATTGAAATAATCATACAAACCAAGTAGTGGAATGTTTACCAGTTCATATTCACAAAGTTGACGAGAAGGGAAATTGATAGAATAAAATTAAGATGAAATACATTAACCCTCAATTGCATCACTTAGATAAACAATCAGTTATCAGAGAAAACATAAATGTTACCAAGTACTTCAAACAGAGTATTAATAATAATAATGATAATTATAATGAAAATTCTCAATTAGTAAATATAATATTAGTGATAAAGTATAGTTCTAAATGAATCACGAATGAAATTACCAACCGTTAGAATAAAGTTTAGATAACATTAATAATAACACTAAAAAAGTAAAACACACTACTATGGTAGATTCCGAGTGATGACCGTTTCCTTCGGTTTATAAACGCTAGTCGCACAAGATTCCAAAGTCGCAAGCATCTTACTGTTTCCTTGTCTACTTGCTGACAAGGGTAACTGACTTGTCAGCTTCTGCAGTCCGCGAGATATTTTATTAGTGAACGTTTCGACACATTGTATCCAACTTTGATAAGTGCTCCGTCATGCGAGTAGACAATCGCCTTTCTGTAAGTTTCACCTATGTATTTGCTTCCACAAGAACACTGAAATTGATACACGCAGTTTGAAGTGTCGAGTATTGACAACTGCTCATTACTAGATTGTAGAAGCACTCACCCATTGGTGTTCAGCAATGTGAGTATTTGTAGAATTATTAATTCTTTTTTACTGGACTAGAATAACATTTTCAAAATGTATGTGCGCAGAAGCTCATGAAGTTATCCATAATTAAATTACATATATACAGTGGAAGGATGTCATCCGATGGATTGAACAATCGCCTAAATATATCGAAATCGCGGGTAACTGAAACAGAGACAATACCATCAGGGTGAGACACAACACCTGAAAAATGCACAAAAACTTCATTATCCAGAAAGTGGAGAGGCTCACTAACACGACTGGGATTGGATAACACACGAACTCTACCTCGCATCAGTTTTCAACACGAGACCACTGATACTGTGTAACTGATATGTGAACGTGAGTCCACTGGTCATGGAAAACAGCGTCGAGATTTACTTCTAGTTGTCACATCAGAAGAATTGTGAACGAGGTGACATACAGACCATCGTTACAGAAAAAAATATGCAGGTGGTGTGTAATAGAATCTTGACGAATTAGCTGATGATCAAGTGTGGTAATCATAAGCCGTAACTTACAACATGTGAAGGCGTTTTATCAACAGCTGCCACCCTCCCTGACACCAAACAGAAAATCAAACGCCCCACCGGCCTGACAACCAGCTAGCCGGCTAAAAAGAGATGGCACCCAGAAAATCCAGCTGAGAACAAACCAACAAGCAAGAAGCGATTGCTCGAAAAATATGTGGGGGAAACGAGGACTGATAGGGTAGACGTTGAGGAGGACGTCCAATGATATTTCGCCCGATTTAAGCAATCGCCCGAAAGGAATTCTCCTGGGAAGCGACGAGTGGGTCATCAGTGTCAGAGTGACATGGATGAGATGGCGTGGTGGGGGAGGAGATGAGGTGTTATGATCGGCTGTGAAGCTAACCAGCTAAAGAGGACAGCGGAGAATTGAAGAAAGTAGAGATGTGTAGTTGAAGCCATATGTTCCACCCGAAACCAACGGGCATAATAATAATAATTATAATATTAATAAACATCGAGTCTTGGTCCGAATCAGTTTTGAAGTCATGCACCCATTTGCATTGACATACAACGTGTGCGTCTGTCCGACTACACGTCTTTAAATCACACCTAAATACTAATCCCGCTAGAAGACTTCACGGTGCACTTGTAAATGGCTAGTTTACGACTTCTAAGCAAAGCAAGAAACAGTGGTTGGAAAACGACGACTCAAACAAACAGACGATTCCATCCTCGAATTCCTCTCATGTCATGTTCACAGAAACCTGAGAAAGCCTAGTCAAATTTCGGAAGGTCTATATCGCTGTTTATAGGTGGTCATAATTTCGAAATCCCACTGAAATCGATTACTCATCATTGTCACTGGTGAATGATATTTTCATTTGATCCCTGATGAAATCGAATTGTGTGAGCAGTGACTTCAATCTGAGGCGTTGAGAGTTTCTCACTGAGTTATCGGTTATGCCCTAACCAGAAGTGACTTAGGATGAGAACTGAGTATCACACCTAGTGAACCGCATCATTTACATGATATTCAGAGGAGTGTTTATGCAGAATGTTGGACACTCGGTGAAAGACTGCTGTGTGTCTTTTCGTATTATCCTGTAATTCTTCCGTGTGCATGACTGTTAAGACATACACTCAATTCTGTATTTCGCTTCAATTTTGATAAGCAACTGGGGAATTCCGGTGGAGACTCGTAATCGCCTTTCGAGTTTATCATCTCACTGACTGTTCAATATCTTTCCTCGACGTCGTCAGATGATATGCTTTCTCAATTCTGAAAATGATTCCAGAATATTGGATGATATTGTATGCATAGATTCTTCAAGCTCAATCGATTTCTATCACTACACAGAAGAAAGCCAATTACTGTGGATAGCTAGAATAATCTGAATCACATCACACAGGTGCATAGGATAGCCGACCATGACCTTATATCTTTCTGTATACACTGAATTCCAAACCTACGCTAATTTGAATCGTATCAATTTGGCTCATTTCTACTGATTTTCAATACACCCTCGTCAAGTGTTTGCCTGCATCCTAACAGTATAAGCTAATCTCGACATTTTGACACTTGGATGTGCATACGTGTACACAATTCTCTGATCAATTATGGAATCTGATGAGTTTCTGAGAAAACGTTGTTGTTTTCAGTTTGTGAGTTTTCAGGAATATACTTATAGTTTAGAAATGAGGATGTGACACTCACCAATCCATTTCGCCCTCTGAGAACATTCATAGTGTTGGTTGGCGTGATTTTCTGTGAACAATTCCAGTGCACTAAGTCTTCCTTCTTATGCAGTCTACAGTTGAATGGAAGTGAAATTCACGTAAACACAAAATTTCTGTTCTGAAATTGAGTATTTCAACTAATGAGTTGATCTTCGGTATTCAATGTTGGTAAGGTCTTACGAAACAGAACAGAGGTTAAATAAGTGTGATATTCCAGCCGTCATATCCTCTTTCAGGAAATGAAATTATCATCCACACATCCTGGATACAACTGCCTCTGCCTTTTCAGTTCATCAGCGTATTTGAAGTAGTTGATTTCATTATAAAGAGGTAAGTCATGTAAGAAGTAAGAAGTAAAAAAGAGGAGATAACAGAACTTTGAGGTACTCCAGTTTCAGTTTGCAGTCTAGAGGAAGATTCGCTTCTATACACAACATACTGCATTCTATTTGAGAAATAAAAATGCAACAGTTAACAGCCCAGGACTTAGTTCATGTAAGGGAGTTCTTGTTTAGTAAAAGTCATTCACCATTGTCTGCAAACAAAGAAACAAGAAGATGCTTGCAATTTCAGAGGCTTGTGCAATTCGAATTTATAAACCAGCTCTCTGTATACAAAAGGAGATGGTCGTGACTCTTAATCTACCATGGTAATACTTTTAACTTATTATTCTCTACTTGTTATTACTATTATTCTACCTCTTCTTCTTCTTCTTATTGTTATCATTATCATTATTATTATTCTCGATTCACTTAAAACTATGTTTCATCAGCAAGATTATCTTAACTCACTTCAACACTATTATCGTTATAACTATTACAATTGATATTAGTCTGTTTGCAATTCTCGTTATATTCCCTAATGACTAACTGTTTATCTTAGTGATGTAATTGAAGCGAAGTGCAATTTACCTTAATTTTGATCTCTCATACTCTCTCTCCCTTATCTACTTGAACATGACCTGTAAATTATTCGTACGTGTCTTTCTTCATGCCTAATTCAATGCAGTTTGTTTACTTATCAGTCTTACATCTCCCAATGCAATTTCAAAAGTGTATATATCCGTGTATGTAGGGTATTCAGCTGACGAGTTCTACCGAAATTTGATGAATTCATTAAATCCTGGTTTATTAACCTTTACTGCTTGTTTGAAAAGTGATCTAGGTAAGGAGTTCATTCCTGTTCCATCTGCATTGACATATCCCAAGTACTTGAATTCTGTATCGTTTCATTTTGTTTGCGATCTGCGCAGCTTTGCCGATCTCGTACAGAGTGTGGACCTTCCATGTCCCAACACAGACTTTTTCCTTTGTCGCAAGTAGTTTCATCAAACTAAAGTTTCTGTAGCAACTTTGTTTACCGGGTGGGGTTGCTAGCCTCACACCTGAGAAAGGAATTGTTACATTACGATATAGCTTAGAGAGAAGCGACCTTGTAAGTTGCTCCCCCTAAAACCGGAAAACAAGGAATACAAGGAATAAAACAATCAGAACAACACCATCAAAGGAAAATTATTCACAGCACAAAGGGCAACAAGCGACAACAACAATACAATAAAACCACATACAACACAGTTAAGCAAAGCAAACTAAAATGATACGAAAACCATAGACTCACTGACTTGAATCCACTTGAACATGTAAATCCAAAACATATACAAATGCAGATATGCGTTAGTGTTATAAGGTCACAAAATGTCGAGAAACGCAGGTGGAACTAGTGTATAGAAGTGTAGACCGACTGAAATAACACTGTGAGCGCGAAAGGCGCAAGTTTCCAATGAATAGAATGTTCAATAGCTCACGAGATGTCATTAACCAACCGCTTGCATGAAATATACTGCCTAAGAGCAACAGTATCAGTCAGTTGAGTAAGTAGCCCACTATTTTCCCTGTCTATAGCTATCACATTTACACGTGATGCCATAATAATAATGATAATGGTAATGGTAATAATAATTTGTGAGGACTACAGACAATTAAAGTGGTGGATGGCGAAGAAAGGACAGAGTATATGAAGTAGGAAATTGTAAACGAAGTGGCTGAGTTCGAAGTTGGTGAAGTTAAGTTACTGGTGTGGCTGTCATTCTATGCTTTGTTCTGTGATGACGATGCATAGAGTTGCAACTTCATCAACACATGATTTGCCTTTCCTGAATTCAGCCAGTTTATTCTGAGCGGACTTCAGTATCCAGTGCATCTTTCATTCTCTCCAGTATGACGCTGTCCTTCTTTGACAGCTTCACAAGGTAGCCTTTCTTCTAGTCAGTAGGCTCCATCCATTATTTCCAAACATTTTGTAATAATGGCGTGAGAATATCTTCGGCAGTTTCTGGGTCCGTTTTCGGTAGTGCTTCGAGGTGAAGGAATTCCGTCTCGTCGTGCTGCCTTCCTGGTTGGAGTTCAATAACTTGATCGCATTCAGAGTTTCTGCTTTCGCTGGAGGATTGGTGTCCACTGGGAGTTATGTGAGTGATAGTTGTGGGTAGTAGTGTGTTTCTGTGAGAGTTGCAGGTGATGGTCGATTGAGGAGTCTTCCAAAGTGATCAGCCCGTTGGTTAATTTGTTTCTCTTCCTTGATGATCAGGTTCACTTGAGCATCTTTCATTGGTCTCATCATCTGGGTTGATCTCTTCTCGAATAGAGACCTGGTTATCTGGTTACCTGGTGTCCTGATGTCTCTTTTTCCTGAGACATTTTCTGCTTCAGTTTCCAATCGGTGTGTCGTAGAACCGTCTTCTTCTCTTCTTTATTCAGTGCAGTGTACATTGAAATCAGCCTCTCCTTTTATCTTGGATATCTTTGCATTGAATCATCTTCTCTTCCACCAACTTCTTCTACTCGATTGGATTCCAGGAATCTGTTCAGAGCCATTGCTTCTTGTGTCTCTTCTTTCTCATCATAACATTCGTAAAAACGTTTCCTGTAACATCACCTACAGAGAGTTCCAGTGTTCTTCCACGCAGACTACATTAGTATAACTATAATAAGTATACAAGTATAAGTATACACCTGAAAACTCACAAACTCAAAACAACAACGTTTTCTCAGAAACTCATCAGATTCCATAATTGATCAGAGAATTGTGTACACGTATGCACATCCAAGTGTCAAAATATCAAGATTAGGTTATACTGTTAGGATGCAGGCAAACACTTGACGAGGGTGTATTGAAAATCAGTAGAAATGAGCCAAATTGATACGATATTAATTAGCGTAGGTTTGGAATTCAGTGCATACAGAATGGTATGAGGTCAAGGTTGGGTATCCTATGCACCTGTGTGATGTGATTCAGATTATTCTAGCTATCCACAGTAATTGGCTTTCTTCTGTGTAGTGATAGAAATCGATTGAGCTTGAAGAATCTATGCATACAATATCATCCAATATTCTGGAATCATTTTCAGAATTGAGAAAGCATATCATCTGACGACGTCGAGGAAAGATATTGAACAGTCAGTGAGATGATAAACTGCAAACGCGATCACGAGTCTCCACCGGAATTCCCCAGTTGCTTATCAAAATTGAAGCGAAATACAGAATTGAGTGTATGTCTTAACAGTCATGCACACGGAAGAATTACAGGATAATACGAAAAGACACACAGCAGTCTTTCACCGAGTGTCCAACATTCTGCATAAACACTCCTCTGAATATCATGTAAATGATGCGGTTCACTAGGTGTGATACTCAGTTCTCATCCTAAGTCACTTCTGGTTAGGGCATAACCGATAACTCAGTGAGAAACTCTCAACGCCTCAGATTGAAGTCACTGCTCACACAATTCGATTTCATCAGGGATCAAATGAAAATATCATTCACCAGTGACAATGATGAGTAATCGATTTCAGTGGGATTTTGAAATTATGACCACCTATAAACAGCGATATAGACCTTCCGAAATTTGACTAGGCTTTCCCAGGCTTCTGTGAACATGACATGAGAGGAATTCGAGGACGGAATCGTCTGTTTGTTTGAGTCGTCGTTTTCCAACCACTGTTTCTTGCTTTGCTTAGAAGTCGTAAACAAGCCATTTACAAGTGCACCGTGAAGTCTTCGAGCGGGATTAGTATTTAGGTGTGATTTAAAGACGTGCAGTCGGACAGACGCACACATTGTATGTCAATGCATATGGATGCATTATTTCTGAGAGCCCGAAATGCAATTGCATACTTTCTTGACAGAGGCATTTTTCATGGGATGTTGAAAACAGTCGAATTCAATATTTCGAATTGTTCAATAATAAAACATCTTGTGAACTACGGAATCTGACAAGTCATTCACTGTTGTCAGCGAGCAGACAAGGAAACAGGAATATGCTTACAATTGTAGAGGCTTGAGTAATTAGCTTTTATAACCCAAAGGAAACGGTGATCACTCTGAATCTACCGTGGTAATGTGTTTTACTTATTGACTGTTATTGTTAATAACAGCAACAATTTACTCTACATTTTATTACTGCAATTTTGATGAATTTGTAGCCATCTACTCTCAGTAGCTTTATATATACTAACTACAGTATTATTAGTATAACTCTTATTACTAATATTATAACATCTTTTTGTCTTTTAATGATTAAGAAATAATAAACTCCTTTAATATGATGAATATCACATACCTAATGCCCAAATTATTTCAAACTGTCAAAAGTGAACTTTGTCTGGACATCTTTACATTGATATTACTCACTTCGGAATTCTTGGTATATTCTCTAATGACTAATTGTTTATCTAAGTGATGTAATTTTGGTTTCCAATATTCCCTCTCCCCTTATCCATTTGAACATGAACTGGAAAACATTCCTACGTGTCATTCTGCATGATTAAATTCAATGTAGTTTATTAGCTTGTCAGTCATTCAATCAATCACCGAATGTAATTTCACAAGTATATATATCCATGTATGTACAGTATTCAGTTGAGGAGTTCTATCGAAATTCGGTGAATTCATTAAATCCTGCTTTACTTAGCTTTGTTACTTGTTTTAAATTCTCCTAATATGCTAACCACTGTTGTATTGTGATGAATAGTCTCACTTGAGATACACATGGCTATTTTAAGAGAATTCTGTATAAATTTCCAGCTGTTTTGTGGGAAACCTATTCGAATTTTATAACTTCTGTTGCATAGTCCAATGGTCGTATACTGAACGACAAATTGTACAAAAACATATGCATTTTGTGAACCGATTTGTTAGACATCGTTTGTATGCGGCTAAATCAAACACACTTTTCTATGAACCAATACATTTAAATATGGCGTTCATATAAGTGACAATATCAGATGGTAGTCACTCCTCCCACTCACATTTTCTTCAAACAACTGTAGAAATACCATTATCGATCGTCGCCACAATAATTCTTACATCTCATTGGTTATGAACAGCAGAATTGTCATATATAAATGGAGGCCTAGTGAGTGAGTTTCATTGACAAGATGTATTTCGCCGACGTACGAAGAAGTTTGTCTGTCAAACTCACTCGAGTTCTCATTGTGGTCTGTGTCGCATGGCTGACAACAGTTAACGTTGCTGACGCATTTGGTGAAAAGCAAAGTAGGTTACCTTCACAAATGATCACAGTTCAACCAAATACCTGTAACACACACTAATGATGAATGGTTTTCCTTTATAGCTCCTACGTATTTCCACATGAATGGTGGTCTATATCCCGGATAGAAAGATGAAGGTCTCCATTCTCACCAAAGAATAAAAGTGGAAGAACAATGGGACATGCTCTGTATGCACTTTGTTTTTTCTGTCTTTTATTAAATTTATATAAAATCTCTGTTTAATTACAGTTTGTTTTCATTATTGACGTTTTGCGCCTACCAGTTGGTATGTTGGTATGTTGAAGGATAGATCGTTGAATGATAAAGGAACTTTGCATTAGCTCCGTCAGAGTTTGCATATTCACATCGAACAAAAGTCACTAGTCAGGTTGCAGGCAATAAAGGATACTCACGTGATGTGGTCAGACTGTATGGATCACCTACAGGCGTACTGCTTCAGAATCACGCACACCCTGGTGTCATACCAGTAGCGGTAAAATAAAATATCACGTTTATCATCAGGAGTACAAACAGTAGTATTTATGGGTGCAATGTTATTATTATTATTATTATGAAGTGAGTACTGCTTACAGTACAGTGTGTGTTTGTTGTAATCCAGTATTAAGAGTGTGCTTTGAGAATGTGACAAATAAAAATGGTCAGACTCTGAGAAATAGGTAAGTGAGGAGTCGCTCGTTCTAGTGGTAACTGCGACGTGTACTACTGGCAGGACTCATCAGAAGTATGTGGACGTGGATTGGTGTAAAGCAGCCAAAATTGAAAACAACATTCGCCCATAACGCTAACCACTTATGTATTATAGGGAACAGTCTCATTTAAGATATATATACATGGTCATTTTAAGAGAATTCTGTATAAATTTGCAGCTGTTTTGTGGACAATCTATGAGTGAGAGTGTCGCGAATGAATCGGTGCAGTGAAATTTGTTCTAATATGATGTTTATCACTGAATCAATATGACAATTCAGGATTTAATGGACAGTATTCTTTGTGTGCATGAGTGTGCATGATAAAACAACACACATAAATAACTGGTTCATGTTTAGTGGAATTCGATGATGTGTATTGTAAACAGACTACGGCCAAACATGCAGGCAATAAAAATAGGCTGTGACAAATGAACTGGTTACAAAAATTGATACAGTTAGCCCAGGACGAGAGTTCCAACAGATAAGGCCAACAAATCAGACCGAATGAGCGATGCACGCATGTGTGACCTATTCTCACCTGGGAAAGGCACATTATCATCTGTTAACTGCAAATTATCTAAATCTCATATACCTTCGTGTCGTGAAGCTGATATACGCGGTGTAGGTTTGAACATGGTCAAATAACAAACAACTGAACTAGGACTAAAATGATTAGCAAATAATAATGTCCAATCAAAACTAACCAAATGATTCCAGCTAAACTCTGTATCCGAAAAGAGATATTCTTCTGTCACTTTACACCAATGTGTAAATGATTTGGAATACTTAAAATATTTATTCGAGATTTAATACCACTCAAGAATAGGTGGCGTAGAGCGTCAATGAAGAAGATGTTGATGATTGCGGTCTTGCTGATATGCAGAATTATCAGAATAATAACATCCTGATTCTTCAGAGTGCATACGCGTTGTAGATAGACAGCTAAACATTGTCATCAGCTAATAATCTTTCGTGTAATGCCTTTTGGGTGGATGAACTGATTACAAGTTAAGAAAAAAGAAACGCAGAAAAAGATGATAAAGCAGAATTTAATGAACTCATCAAATTTCATCAGCGCTCTTCAACTGAATACTCTGTATACAGGCATATATACATATATATTCTATAAGAAATACACTGGAGGATACAGGACTGACAGGTGAATGAACTACATTGAAATAATCATACAAACCAAGTAGTGGAATGTTTACCAGTTCATATTCACAAAGTTGACGAGAAGGGAAATTGATAGAATAAAATTAAGATGAAATACATTAACCCTCAATTACATCACTTAGATAAACAATCAGTTATCAGAGAAAACATAAATGTTACCAAGTACTTCAAACAGAGTATTAATAATAATAATGATAATTATAATGAAAATTCTCAATTAATAAATATAATGTTAGTGATAAAGTATAGTTCTAAATGAATCACGAATGAAATTACCAACCGTTAGAATAAAGTTTAGATAACATTAATAATAACACTAAATAAGTAAAACACACTACTATGGTAGATTCCGAGTGATGACCGTTTCCTTCGGTTTATAAACGCTAGTCGCACAAGATTCCAAAGTCGCAAGCATCTTACTGTTTCCTTGTCTACTTGCTGACAAGGATAACTGACTTGTCAGCTTCTGCAGTCCGCGAGATATTTTATTAGTGAACGTTTCGACACATTGTATCCAACTTTGATAAGTGCTCCGTCATGCGAGTAGACAATCGCCTTTCTGTAAGTTTCACCTATGTATTTGCTTCCACAAGAACACTGAAATTGATACACGCAGTTTGAAGTGTCGAGTATTGACAACTGCTCATTACTAGATTGTTGAAGCACTCACCCATTGGTGTTCAGCAATGTGAGTATTTGTAGAATTATTAATTCTTTTTTACTGGACTAGAATAACATTTTCAAAATGTATGTGCGCAGAAGCTCATGAAGTTATCCATAATTAAATTACATACATACAGTGGAAGGATGTCATCCGATGGATTGAACAATCGCCTAAATATATCGAAATCGCGGGTAACTGAAACAGAGACAATACCATCAGGGTGAGACACAACACCTGAAAAATGCACAAAAACTTCATTATCCAGAAAGTGGAGAGGCTCACTAACACGACTGGGATTGGATAACACACGAACTCTACCTCGCATCAGTTTTCAACACGAGACCACTGATACTGTGTAACTGATATGTGAACGTGAGTCCACTGGTCATGGAAAACAGCGTCGAGATTTACTTCTAGTTGTCACATCAGAAGAATTGTGAACGAGGTGACATACAGACCATCGTTACAGAAAAAAATATGCAGGTGGTGTGTAATAGAATCTTGACGAATTAGCTGATGATCAAGTGTGGTAATCATAAGCCGTAACTTACAACATGTGAAGGCGTTTTATCAACAGCTGCCACCCTCCCTGACACCATACAGAAAATCAAACGCCCCACCGGCCTGACAACCAGCTAGCCGGCCAAAAAGAGATGGCACCCAGAAAATCCAGCTGAGAACAAACCAACAAGCAAGATGCGATTGCTCGAAAAATATGTGGGGGAAACGAGGACTGATAGGGTAGACGTTGAGGAGGACGTCCAATGATATTTCGCCCGATATAAGCAATCGCCCGAAAGGAATTCTCCTGGGAAGCGACGAGTGGGTCATCAGTGTCAGAGTGACATGGATGAGATGGCGTGGTGGGGGAGGAGATGAGGTGTTATGATCGGCTGTGAAGCTAACCAGCTAAAGAGGACAGCGGAGAATTGAAGAAAGTAGAGATGTGTAGTTGAAGCCATATGTTCCACCCGAAACCAACGGGCATAATAATAATAATTATAATATTAATAAACATCGAGTCTTGGTCCGAATCAGTTTTGAAGTCATGCACCGATATGCATTGACATACAACGTGTGCGTCTGTCCGACTGCACGTCTTTAAATCACACCTAAATACTAATCCCGCTCGAAGACTTCACGGTGCACTTGTAAATGGCTTGTTTACGACTTCTAAGCAAAGCAAGAAACAGTGGTTGGAAAACGACGACTCAAACAAACAGACGATTCCATCCTCGAATTCCTCTCATGTCATGTTCACAGAAACCTGAGAAAGCCTAGTCAAATTTCGGAAGGTCTATATCGCTGTTTATAGGTGGTCATAATTTCGAAATCCCACTGAAATCGATTACTCATCATTGTCACTGGTGAATGATATTTTCATTTGATCCCTGATGAAATCGAATTGTGTGAGCAGTGACTTCAATCTGAGGCGTTGAGAGTTTCTCACTGAGTTATCGGTTAAGCCCTAACCAGAAGTGACTTAGGATGAGAACTGAGTATCACACCTAGTGAACCGCATCATTTACATGATATTCAGAGGAGTGTTTATGCAGAATGTTGGACACTCGGTGAAAGGCTGCTGTGTGTCTTTTTTTATTATCCTGTAATTCTTCCGTGTGCATGACTGTTAAGACATACACTCAATTCTGTATTTCGCTTCAATTTTGATAAGCAACTGGGGAATTCCGGTGGAAACTCGTAATCACCTTTCGAGTTTATCATCAAACTGACTGTTCAATATCTTTCCTCGACGTCGTCAGATGATATGCTTTCTCAATTCTGAAAATGATTCCAGAATATTGGATGATATTGTATGCATAGATTCTTCAAGCTCAATCAATTTCTATCACTACACAGAAGAAAGCCAATTACTGTGGATAGCTAGAATAATCTGAATCACATCACACAGGTGCATAGGATACCCAACCTTGACCTCATACCATTCAGTATGCACTGAATTCCAAACCTACGCTAATTAATATCGTATCAATTTGGCTCATTTCTACTGTTTTTCAATACACCCTCGTCAAGTGTTTGCCTGCATCCTAACAGTATAAGCTAATCTCGACATTTTGACACTTGGATGTGCATACGTGTACACAATTCTCTGATCAATTATGGAATCTGATGAGTTTCTGGAGAAACGTTGTTGTTTTCAGTTTGTGAGTTTCCAGGCATATCTTTATAGTTTAGAAATGAGGATGTGACACTCACCAATCCATTTCGCCCTCTGAGAACATTCATTGTGTTGGTTGGCGTGATTTTCTGTGAACAATTCCAGGGCACTAAGTCTTCCTTCTTATGCAGTCTACAGTTGAATGGAAGTGAAATTCACGTAAACACAAAATTTCTGTTCTGAAATTGAGTATTTCAACTAAGGAGTTGATCTTCGGTATTCAATGTTGGTAAGGTCTTACGAAACAGAACAGAGGTTAAATAAGTGTGATATTCCAGCCGTCATATCCTCTTTCAGGAAATGAAATTATCATCCACACATCCTGGATACAACTGCCTCTGCCTTTTCAGTTCATCAGCGTATTTGAAGTAGTTGATTTCATTATAAAGAGGTAAGTCATGTAAGAAGTAAGAAGTAAAAAAGAGGAGATAACAGAACTTTGAGGTACTCCAGTTTCAGTTTGCAGTCTGGAGGAAGATTCGCTTCTATACACAACATACTGCATTCTATTTGAGAAATAAGAATGCAACAGATAACAGCCCAGGACTTAGTTCATGTAAGGGAGTTCTTGTTTAGTAAAAGTCATTCACCATTGTCAGCAAACAAAGAAACAAGAAGATGCTTGCAATTTCAGAGGCTTGTGCAATTCGAATTTATAAACCAGCTCTCTGTATACAAAAGGAGATGGTCGTGACTCTTAATCTACCATGGTAATACTTTTAACTTATTATTCTCTACTTGTTATTACTATTATTCTACATCTTCTTCTTCTTCTTATTGTTATCATTATCATTATTATTATTCTCGATTCACTTAAAACTATGTTTCATCAGCAAGATTATCTTAACTCACTTCAACACTATTATCATTATAACTATTACTATTGATATTAGTCTGTTTGCAATTCTCGTTATATTCCCTAATGACTAACTGTTTATCTAAGTGATGTAATTGAAGCGAAGTGCAATTTACCTTAATTTTGATCTCTCATACTCTCTCTCCCTTATCTACTTGAACATGACCTGTAAATTATTCGTACGTGTCTTTCTTCATGCCTAATTCAATGCAGTTTGTTTACTTATCAGTCTTACATCTCCCAATGCAATTTCAAAAGTGTATATATCCTTGTATGTAGAGTATTCAGCTGACGAGTTCTACCGAAATTTGAAGAATTCATTAAATCCTGGTTTATTAACCTATACTGCTTGTTTGAAAAGTGATCTAGGTAAGGAGTTCATTCCTGTTCCATCTGCATTGACATATCCCCAGTACTTGAATTCTGTATCGTTTCATTTGGTTTGCGATCTGCGCAGCTTTGCCGATCTCGTACAGAGTATGGACGTTCCATGTCCCAACACAGACTTTTTCCTTTGTCGCAAGTAGTTTCATCAAACTAAAGTTTCTGTAGCAACTTTGTTTACCGGGTGGGGTTGCTAGCCTCACACCTGAGAAAGGAATTGTTACGATAAGCTATAGCTTAGAGAGAAGCGACCTTGTAAGTTGCTCCCCCTAAAACCGGAAAACAAGGAATACAAGGAATAAAACAATCAGAACAACACCATCAAAGGAAAATTATTCACAGCACAAAGGGAACAAGCGACAACAACAATACAATAAAACCACATACAATACAGTTAAGCAAAGCAAACTAAAATGATACGAAAACCATAGACTCACTGACTTGAATCCACTTGAACATGTAAATCCAAAACATATACAATTGCAGATATGCGTTAGTGTTAAAAGGTCACAAAATGCCAAAAATTACAGCTGGAACTAGAGTTTACAAGCGGAGGCCGACTGAAATAACACTGTGAGCGCGAAAGGCGCAAGTTTCCAATGAATAGAATGTTCAATAGCTCACGAGATGTCATTAACCAACCGCTTGCATGAAATATACTGCCTAAGAGCAACAGTATCAGTCAGTTGAGTAAGTAGCCCACTATTTTCCCTGTCTATAGCTATCACATTTACACGTGATGCCATAATAATAATGATAATGGTAATGGTAATAATAATTTGTGAGGACTACAGACAATTAAAGTGGTGGATGGCGAAGAAAGGACAGAGTATATGAAGTAGAAAACTGTAAACGAAGTGGCTGAGTTCGAAGTTGGTGAAGTTAAGTTACTGGTGTGGCTGTCATTCTATGCTTTGTTCTGTGATGACGATGCATAGAGTTGCAACTTCATCAACACATGATTTGCCTTTCCTGAATTCAGCCAGTTTATTCTGAGCGGACTTCAGTATCCAGTGCATCTTTCATTCTCTCCAGTATGACGCTGTCCTTCTTTGACAGCTTCACAAGGTAGCCTTTCTTCTAGTCAGTAGGCTCCATCCATTATTTCCAAACATTTTGTAATAATGGCGTGAGAATATCTTCGGCAGTTTCTGGGTCCGTTTTCGGTAGTGCTTCGAGGTGAAGGAATTCCGTCTCGTCGTGCTGCCTTCCTGGTTGGAATTCAATAACTTGATCGCATTCAGAGTTTCTGCTTTCGCTGGAGGATTGGTGTCCACTGGGAGTTATGTGAGTGATAGTTGTGGGTAGTAGTGTGTTTCTGTGAGAGTTGCAGGTGATGGTCGATTGAGGAGTCTTCCAAAGTGATCAGCCCGTTGGTTAATTTGTTTCTCTTCCTTGATGATCAGGTTCACTTGAGCATCTTTCATTGGTCTCATCATCTGGGTTGACCTCTTCTCGAATAGAGACCTGGTTATCTGGTTACCTGGTGTCCTGATGTCTCTTTTTCCTGAGACATTTTCTGCTTCAGTTTCCAATCGGTGTGTCGTAGAACCGTCTTCTTCTCTTCTTTATTCAGTGCAGTGTACATTGAAATCAGCCTCTCCTTTTATCTTGGATATCTTTGCATTGAATCATCTTCTCTTCCACCAACTTCTTCTACTCGATTGGATTCCAGGAATCTGTTCAGAGCCATTGCTTCTCGTGTCTCTTCTTTCTCATCATAACATTCGTAAAAACGTTTCCTGTAACATCACCTACAGAGAGTTCCAGTGTTCTTCCACGCAGACTACATTAGTATAAATATAATAAGTATACAAGTATAAGTATACACCTGAAAACTCACAAACTCAAAACAACAACGTTTTCTCAGAAACTCATCAGATTCCATAATTGATCAGAGAATTGTGTACACGTATGCACATCCAAGTGTCAAAATATCAAGATTAGGTTATACTGTTAGGATGCAGGCAAACACTTGACGAGGGTGTATTGAAAATCAGTAGAAATGAGCCAAATTGATACGATATTAATTAGCGTAGGTTTGGAATTCAGTGCATACAGAATGGTATGAGGTCAAGGTTGGGTATCCTATGCACCTGTGTGATGTGATTCAGATTATTCTAGCTATCCACAGTAATTGGCTTTCTTCTGTGTAGTGATAGAAATCGATTGAGCTTGAAGAATCTATGCATACAATATCATCCAATATTCTGGAATCATTTTCAGAATTGAGAAAGCATATCATCTGACGACGTCGAGGAAAGATATTGAACAGTCAGTGAGATGATAAACTCGAACGCGATTACGAGTTTCCACCGGAATTCCCCAGTTGCTTATCAAAATTGAAGCGAAATACAGAATTGAGTGTATGTCTTAACAGTCATGCACACGGAAGAATTACAGGATAATACGAAAAGACACACAGCAGTCTTTCACCGAGTGTCCAACATTCTGCATAAACACTCCTCTGAATATCATGTAAATGATGCGGTTCACTAGGTGTGATACTCAGTTCTCATCCTAAGTCACTTCTGGTTAGGGCATAACCGATAACTCAGTGAGAAACTCTCAACGCCTCAGATTGAAGTCACTGCTCACACAATTCGATTTCATCAGGGATCAAATGAAAATATCATTCACCAGTGACAATGATGAGTAATCGATTTCAGTGGGATTTCGAAATTATGACCACCTATAAACAGCGATATAGACCTTCCGAAATTTGACTAGGCTTTCCCAGGCTTCTGTGAACATGACATGAGAGGAATTCGAGGACGGAATCGTCTGTTTGTTTGAGTCGTCGTTTTCCAACCACTGTTTCTTGCTTTGCTTAGAAGTCGTAAACAAGCCATTTACAAGTGCACTGTGAAGTCTTCGAGCGGGATTAGTATTTAGGTGTGATTTAAAGACGTGCAGTCGGACAGACGCACACATTGTATGTCAATGCATATGGATGCATTATTTCTGAGCCCGAAATGCAATTGCATACTTTCTTGACAGAGGCATTTTTCATGGGATGTTGAAAACAGTCGAATTCAATATTTCGAATTGTTCAATAATAAAACATCTTGTGAACTACGGAATCTGACAAGTCATTCACTGTTGTCAGCGAGCAGACAAGGAAACAGGAATATGCTTACAATTGTAGAGGCTTGAGTAATAAGCTTTTATAACCCAAAGGAAACGGTGATCACTCTGAATCTACCGTGGTAATGTGTTTTACTTATTGACTGTTATTGTTAATAACAGCAACAATTTACTCTACATTTTATTACTGCAATTTTGATGAATTTGTAGCCATCTACTCTCAGTAGCTTTATATATACTAACTACAGTATTATTAGTATAACTCTTATTACTAATATTATAACATCTTTTTGTCTTTTAATGATTAAGAAATAATAAACTCCTTTAATATGATGAATATCACATACCTAATGCCCAAATTATTTCAAACTGTCAAAAGTGAACTTTGTCTGGACATCTTTACATTGATATTACTCACTTCGGAATTCTTGGTATATTCTCTAATGACTAATTGTTTATCTAAGTGATGTAATTTTGGTTTCCAATATTCCCTCTCCCCTTATCCATTTGAACATGAACTGGAAAACATTCCTACGTGTCATTCTGCATGATTAAATTCAATGTAGTTTATTAGCTTGTCAGTCATTCAATCAATCACCGAATGTAATTTCACAAGTATATATATCCATGTATGTACAGTATTCAGTTGAGGAGTTCTATCGAAATTCGGTGAATTCATTAAATCCTGCTTTACTTAGCTTTGTTACTTGTTTTAAATTCTCCTAATATGCTAACCACTGTTGTATTGTGATGAATAGTCTCACTTGAGATACACATGGCTATTTTAAGAGAATTCTGTATAAATTTCCAGCTGTTTTGTGGGAAACCTATTCGAATTTTATAACTTCTGTTGCATAGTCCAATGGTCGTATACTGAACGACAAATTGTACAAAAACATATGCATTTTGTGAACCGATTTGTTAGACATCGTTTGTATGCGGCTAAATCAAACACACTTTTCTATGAACCAATACATTTAAATATGGCGTTCATATAAGTGACAATATCAGATGGTAGTCACTCCTCCCACTCACATTTTCTTCAAACAACTGTAGAAATACCATTATCGATCGTCGCTACAATAATTCTTACATCTCATTGGTTATGAGCAGCAGAATTGTCATATATAAATGGAGGCCTAGTGAGTGAGTTTCATTGACAAGATGTATTTCGCCGACGTACGAAGAAGTTTGTCTGTCAAACTCACTCGAGTTCTCATTGTGGTCTGTGTCGCATGGCTGACAACAGTTAACGTTGCTGACGCATTTGGTGAAAAGCAAAGTAGGTTACCTTCACAAATGATCACAGTTCAACCAAATACCTGTAACACACACTAATGATGAATGGTTTTCCTTTATAGCTCCTACGTATTTCCACATGAATGGTGGTCTATATCCCGGATAGAAAGATGAAGGTCTCCATTCTCACCAAAGAATAAAAGTGGAAGAACAATGGGACATGCTCTGTATGCACTTTGTTTTTTCTGTCTTTTATTAAATTTATATAAAATCTCTGTTTAATTACAGTTTGTTTTCATTATTGACGTTTTGCGCCTACCAGTTGGTATGTTGGTATGTTGAAGGATAGATCGTTGAATGATAAAGGAACTTTGCATTAGCTCCGTCAGAGTTTGCATATTCACATCGAACAAAAGTCACTAGTCAGGTTGCAGGCAATAAAGGATACTCACGTGATGTGGTCAGACTGTATGGATCACCTACAGGCGTACTGCTTCAGAATCACGCACACCCTGGTGTCATACCAGTAGCGGTAAAATAAAATATCACGTTTATCATCAGGAGTACAAACAGTAGTATTTATGGGTGCAATGTTATTATTATTATTATTATGAAGTGAGTACTGCTTACAGTACAGTGTGTGTTTGTTGTAATCCAGTATTAAGAGTGTGCTTTGAGAATGTGACAAATAAAAATGGTCAGACTCTGAGAAATAGGTAAGTGAGGAGTCGCTCGTTCTAGTGGTAACTGCGACGTGTACTACTGGCAGGACTCATCAGAAGTATGTGGACGTGGATTGGTGTAAAGCAGCCAAAATTGAAAACAACATTCGCCCATAACGCTAACCACTTATGTATTATAGGGAACAGTCTCATTTAAGATATATATACATGGTCATTTTAAGAGAATTCTGTATAAATTTGCAGCTGTTTTGTGGACAATCTATGAGTGAGAGTGTCGCGAATGAATCGGTGCAGTGAAATTTGTTCTAATATGATGTTTATCACTGAATCAATATGACAATTCAGGATTTAATGGACAGTATTCTTTGTGTGCATGAGTGTGCATGATAAAACAACACACACACATAACTGGTTCATGTTTAGTGGAATTCGATGATGTGTATTGTAAACAGACTACGGCCAAACATGCAGGCAATAAAAATAGGCTGTGACAAATGAACTGGTTACAAAAATTGATACAGTTAGCCCAGGACGAGAGTTCCAACAGATAAGGCCAACAAATCAGACCGAATGAGCGATGCACGCATGTGTGACCTATTCTCACCTGGGAAAGGCACATTATCATCTGTTAACTGCAAATTATCTAAATCTCATATACCTTCGTGTCGTGAAGCTGATATACGCGGTGTAGGTTTGAACATGGTCAAATAACAAACAACTGAACTAGGACTAAAATGATTAGCAAATAATAATGTCCAATCAAAACTAACCAAATGATTCCAGCTAAACTCTGTATCCGAAAAGAGATATTCTTCTGTCACTTTACACCAATGTGTAAATGATTTGGAATACTTAAAATATTTATTCGAGATTTAATACCACTCAAGAATAGGTGGCGTAGAGCGTCAATGAAGAAGATGTTGATGATTGCGGTCTTGCTGATATGCAGAATTATCAGAATAATAACATCCTGATTCTTCAGAGTGCATACGCGTTGTAGATAGACAGCTAAACATTGTCATCAGCTAATAATCTTTCGTGTAATGCCTTTTGGGTGGATGAACTGATTACAAGTTAAGAAAAAATAAACGCAGAAAAAGATGATAAAGCAGAATTTAATGAACTCATCAAATTTCATCAGCGCTCTTCAACTGAATACTCTGTATACAGGCATATATACATATATATTCTATAAGAAATACACTGGAGGATACAGGACTGACAGGTGAATGAACTACATTGAAATAATCATACAAACCAAGTAGTGGAATGTTTACCAGTTCATATTCACAAAGTTGACGAGAAGGGAAATTGATAGAATAAAATTAAGATGAAATACATTAACCCTCAATTACATCACTTAGATAAACAATCAGTTATCAGAGAAAACATAAATGTTACCAAGTACTTCAAACAGAGTATTAATAATAATAATGATAATTATAATGAAAATTCTCAATTAATAAATATAATGTTAGTGATAAAGTATAGTTCTAAATGAATCACGAATGAAATTACCAACCGTTAGAATAAAGTTTAGATAACATTAATAATAACACTAAATAAGTAAAACACACTACTATGGTAGATTCCGAGTGATGACCGTTTCCTTCGGTTTATAAACGCTAGTCGCACAAGATTCCAAAGTCGCAAGCATCTTACTGTTTCCTTGTCTACTTGCTGACAAGGGTAACTGACTTGTCAGCTTCTGCAGTCCGCGAGATATTTTATTAGTGAACGTTTCGACACATTGTATCCAACTTTGATAAGTGCTCCGTCATGCGAGTAGACAATCGCCTTTCTGTAAGTTTCACCTATGTATTTGCTTCCACAAGAACACTGAAATTGATACACGCAGTTTGAAGTGTCGAGTATTGACAACTGCTCATTACTAGATTGTTGAAGCACTCACCCATTGGTGTTCAGCAATGTGAGTATTTGTAGAATTATTAATTCTTTTTTACTGGACTAGAATAACATTTTCAAAATGTATGTGCGCAGAAGCTCATGAAGTTATCCATAATTAAATTACATATATACAGTGGAAGGATGTCATCCGATGGATTGAACAATCGCCTAAATATATCGAAATCGCGGGTAACTGAAACAGAGACAATACCATCAGGGTGAGACACAACACCTGAAAAATGCACAAAAACTTCATTATCCAGAAAGTGGAGAGGCTCACTAACACGACTGGGATTGGATAACACACGAACTCTACCTCGCATCAGTTTTCAACACGAGACCACTGATACTGTGTAACTGATATGTGAACGTGAGTCCACTGGTCATGGAAAACAGCGTCGAGATTTACTTCTAGTTGTCACATCAGAAGAATTGTGAACGAGGTGACATACAGACCATCGTTACAGAAAAAAATATGCAGGTGGTGTGTAATAGAATCTTGACGAATTAGCTGATGATCAAGTGTGGTAATCATAAGCCGTAACTTACAACATGTGAAGGCGTTTTATCAACAGCTGCCACCCTCCCTGACACCATACAGAAAATCAAACGCCCCACCGGCCTGACAACCAGCTAGCCGGCCAAAAAGAGATGGCACCCAGAAAATCCAGCTGAGAACAAACCAACAAGCAAGGTGCGATTGCTCGAAAAATATGTGGGGGAAACGAGGACTGATAGGGTAGACGTTGAGGAGGACGTCCAATGATATTTCGCCCGATTTAAGCAATCGCCCGAAAGGAGTTCTCCTGGGAAGCGACGAGTGGGTCATCAGTGTCAGAGTGACATGGATGAGATGGCGTGGTGGGGGAGGAGATGAGGTGTTATGATCGGCTGTGAAGCTAACCAGCTAAAGAGGACAGCGGAGAATTGAAGAAAGTAGAGATGTGTAGTTGAAGCCATATGTTCCACCCGAAACCAACGGGCATAATAATAATAATTATAATATTAATAAACATCGAGTCTTGGTCCGAATCAGTTTTGAAGTCATGCACCCATTTGCATTGACATACAACGTGTGCGTCTGTCCGACTACACGTCTTTAAATCACACCTAAATACTAATCCCGCTTGAAGACTTCACGGTGCACTTGTAAATGGCTTGTTTACGACTTCTAAGCAAAGCAAGAAACAGTGGTTGGAAAACGACGACTCAAACAAACAGACGATTCCATCCTCGAATTCCTCTCATGTCATGTTCACAGAAACCTGAGAAAGCCTAGTCAAATTTCGGAAGGTCTATATCGCTGTTTATAGGTGGTCATAATTTCGAAATCCCACTGAAATCGATTACTCATCATTGTCACTGGTGAATGATATTTTCATTTGATCCCTGATGAAATCGAATTGTGTGAGCAGTGACTTCAATCTGAGGCGTTGAGAGTTTCTCACTGAGTTATCGGTTATGCCCTAACCAGAAGTGACTTAGGATGAGAACTGAGTATCACACCTAGTGAACCGCATCATTTACATGATATTCAGAGGAGTGTTTATGCAGAATGTTGGACACTCGGTGAAAGACTGCTGTGTGTCTTTTCGTATTATCCTGTAATTCTTCCGTGTGCATGACTGTTAAGACATACACTCAATTCTGTATTTCGCTTCAATTTTGATAAGCAACTGGGGAATTCCGGTGGAGACTCGTGATCGCGTTTCGAGTCTCTCATCTCACTGACTGTTCAATATCTTTCCTCGACGTCGTCAGATGATATGCTTTCTCAATTCTGAAAATGATTCCAGAATATTGGATGATATTGTATGCATAGATTCTTCAAGCTCAATCGATTTCTATCACTACACAGAAGAAAGCCAATTACTGTGGATAGCTAGAATAATCTGAATCACATCACACAGGTGCATAGGATAGCCGACCATGACCTTATATCTTTCTGTATACACTGAATTCCAAACCTACGCTAATTGATATCGTATCAATTTGGCTCATTTCTACTGATTTTCAATACACCCTCGTCAAGTGTTTGCCTGCATCCTAACAGTATAAGCTAATCTCGACATTTTGACACTTGGATGTGCATACGTGTACACAATTCTCTGATCAATTATGGAATCTGATGAGTTTCTGAGAAAACGTTGTTGTTTTCAGTTTGTGAGTTTTCAGGCATATACTTATAGTTTAGAAATGAGGATGTGACACTCACCAATCCATTTCGCCCTCTGAGAACATTCATTGTGTTGGTTGGCGTGATTTTCTGTGAACAATTCCAGTGCACTAAGTCTTCCTTCTTATGCAGTCTACAGTTGAATGGAAGTGAAATTCACGTAAACACAAAATTTCTGTTCTGAAATTGAGTATTTCAACTAATGAGTTGATCTTCGGTATTCAATGTTGGTAAGGTCTTACGAAACAGAACAGAGGTTAAATAAGTGTGATATTCCAGCCGTCATATCCTCTTTCAGGAAATGAAATTATCATCCACACATCCTGGATACAACTGCCTCTGCCTTTTCAGTTCATCAGCGTATTTGAAGTAGTTGATTTCATTATAAAGAGGTAAGTCATGTAAGAAGTAAGAAGTAAAAAAGAGGAGATAACAGAACTTTGAGGTACTCCAGTTTCAGTTTGCAGTCTAGAGGAAGATTCGCTTCTATACACAACATACTGCATTCTATTTGAGAAATAAGAATGCAACAGTTAACAGCCCAGTACTCAGTTCATGTAAGGGAGTTCTTATTTAGTAAAAGTCATTCACCATTGTCTGCAAACAAAGAAACAAGAAGATGCTTGCAATTTCAGAGGCTTGTGCAATTCGAATTTATAAACCAGCTCTCTGTATACAAAAGGAGATGGTCGTGACTCTTAATCTACCATGGTAATACTTTTAACTTATTATTCTCTACTTGTTATTACTATTATTCTACCTCTTCTTCTTATTATTATTGTTATCATTATCATTATTATTATTCTCGATTCATTTAAAACTATGTTTCATCAGCAAGATTATCTTAACTCACTTCAACACTATTATCATTATAACTATTACAATTGATATTAGTCTGTTTGCAATTCTCGTTATATTCCCTAATGACTAACTGTTTATCTTAGTGATGTAATTGAAGCGAAGTGCAATTTACCTTAATTTTGATCTCTCATACTCTCTCTCCCTTATCTACTTGAACATGACCTGTAAATTATTCGTACGTGTCTTTCTTCATGCCTAATTCAATGCAGTTTGTTTACTTATCAGTCTTACATCTCCCAATGCAATTTCAAAAGTGTATATATCCGTGTATGTAGAGTATTCAGCTGACGAGTTCTACCGAAATTTGATGAATTCATTAAATCCTGGTTTATTAACCTTTACTGCTTGTTTGAAAAGTGATCTAGGTAAGGAGTTCATTCCTGTTCCATCTGCATTGACATATCCCCAGTACTTGAATTCTGTATCGTTACATTTGGTTTGCGATCTGGGCAGCTTCGCCAATCTCGTACATTGTGTGGACCTTCCATGTCCCAACACAGACTTTTTCCTTTGGCGCAAGGAGTTTCATCAAACTAAAGTTTCTGTAGCAACTTTGTTTACCGGGTGGGGTTGCTAGCCTCACACCAGGGAAAGGAATTGTTACGTTAAGATATAGCTTAGAGAGAAGCGACCTTGTAAGTTGCTCCCCCTAAAACCGGAAAACAAGGAATACAAGGAATAAAACAATCAGAACAACACCATCAAAGGAAAATTATTCACAGCACAAAGGGGGACAAGCGACAACAACAATACAATAAAACCACATACAATACAGTTAAGCAAAGCAAACTAAAATGATACGAAAACCATAGACTCACTGACTTGAATCCACTTGAACATGTAAATCCAAAACATATACAAATGCAGATATGCGTTAGTGATATAAGGTCACAAAATGTCGAGAAACGCAGGTGGAACTAGTGTATAGAAGTGTAGACCGACTGAAATGACACTGTGAGCGCGAAAGGCGCAAGTTTCCAATGAATAGAATGTTCAATAGCTCACGAGATGTCATTAACCAACCGCTTGCATGAAATATACTGCCTAAGAGCAACAGTATCAGTCAGTTGAGTAAGTAGCCCACTATTTTCCCTGTCTATAGCTATCACATTTACACGTGATGCCATAATAATAATGATAATGGTAATAAAGTAAATAATTTATGAGGACTACAGACAATTAAAGTGGTGGATGGCGAAGAAAGGACAGAGTATATGAAGTAGAAAACTGTAAACGAAGTGGCTGAGTTCGAAGTTGGTGAAGTTAAGTTACTGGTGTGGCTGTCATTCTATGCTTTGTTCTGTGATGACGATGCATAGAGTTGCAACTTCATCAACACATGATTTGCCTTTCCTGAATTCAGCCAGTTTATTCTGAGCGGACTTCAGTATCCAGTGCATCTTTCATTCTCTCCAGTATGACGCTGTCCTTCTTTGACAGCTTCACAAGGTAGCCTTTCTTCTAGTCAGTAGGCTCCATCCATTATTTCCAAACATTTTGTAATAATGGCGTGAGAATATCTTCGGCAGTTTCTGGGTCCGTTTTCGGTAGTGCTTCGAGGTGAAGGAATTCCGTCTCGTCGTGCTGCCTTCCTGGTTGGAGTTCAATAACTTGATCGCATTCAGAGTTTCTGCTTTCGCTGGAGGATTGGTGTCCACTGGGAGTTATGTGAGTGATAGTTGTGGGTAGTAGTGTGTTTCTGTGAGAGTTGCAGGTGATGGTCGATTGAGGAGTCTTCCAAAGTGATCAGCCCGTTGATTAATTTGTTTCTCTTCCTTGATGATCAGGTTCACTTGAGCATCTTTCATTGGTCTCATCATCTGGGTTGACCTCTTCTCGAATAGAGACCTGGTTATCTGGTTACCTGGTGTCCTGATGTCTCTTTTTCCTGAGACATTTTCTGCTTCAGTTTCCAATCGGTGTGTCGTAGAACCGTCTTCTTCTCTTCTTTATTCAGTGCAGTGTACATTGAAATCAGCCTCTCCTTTTATCTTGGATATCTTTGCATTGAATCATCTTCTCTTCCACCAACTTCTTCTACTCGATTGGATTCCAGGAATCTGTTCAGAGCCATTGCTTCTTGTGACTCTTCTTTCTCATCATAACATTCGTAAAAACGTTTCCTGTAACATCACCTACAGAGAGTTCCAGTGTTCTTCCACGCAGACTACATTAGTATAACTATAATAAGTATACAAGTATAAGTATATACCTGAAAACTCACAAACTGAAAACAACAACGTTTTCTCAGAAACTCATCAGATTCCATAATTGATCAGAGAATTGTGTACACGTATGCACATCCAAGTGTCAAAATATCAAGATTAGGTTATACTGTTAGGATGCAGGCAAACACTTGACGAGGGTGTATTGAAAATCAGTAGAAATGAGCCAAATTGATACGATATTAAAAAGCGTAGGTTTGGAATTCAGTGCATACAGAATGGTATGAGGTCAAGGTTGGGTATCCTATGCACCTGTGTGATGTGATTCAGATTATTCTAGCTATCCACAGTAATTGGCTTTCTTCTGTGTAGTGATAGAAATCGATTGAGCTTGAAGAATCTATGCATACAATATCATCCAATATTCTGGAATCATTTTCAGAATTGAGAAAGCATATCATCTGACGACGTCGAGGAAAGATATTGAACAGTCATTGAGATGATAGACTGCAAACGCGATCACGAGTCTCCACCGGAATTACACAGTTGCATTATCAAAATTGAAGCGAAATACAGAATTGAGTGTATGTCTTAACAGTCATGCACACGGAAGAATTACAGGATAATACGAAAAACAACAGCAGTCTTTCACCGAGTGTCCAACATTCTGCATAAACACTCCTCTGAATATCATGTAAATGATGCGGTTCACTAGGTGTGATACTCAGTTCTCATCCTAAGTCACTTCTGGTTAGGGCATAACCGATAACTCAGTGAGAAACTCTCAACGCCTCAGATTGAAGTCACTGCTCACACAATTCGATTTCATCAGGGATCAAATGAAAATATCATTCACCAGTGACAATGATGAGTAATCGATTTCAGTGGGATTTCGAAATTATGACCACCTATAAACAGCGATATAGACCTTCCGAAATTTGACTAGGCTTTCCCAGGCTTCTGTGAACATGACATGAGAGGAATTCGAGGATGGAATCGTCTGTTTGTTTGAGTCGTCGTTTTCCAACCACTGTTTCTTGCTTTGCTTAGAAGTCGTAAACAAGCCATTTACAAGTGCACCGTGAAGTCTTCGAGCGGGATTAGTATTTAGGTGTGATTTAAAGACGTGCAATCGGACAGACGCACACATTGTATGTCAATGCATATGGATGCATTATTTCTGAGAGCCCGAAATGCAATTGCATACTTTCTTGACAGAGGCATTTTTCATGGGATGTTGAAAACAGTCGAATTCAATATTTCGAATTGTTCAATAATAAAACATCTTGTGAACTACGGAATCTGACAAGTCATTCACTGTTGTCAGCGAGCAGACAAGGAAACAGGAATATGCTTACAATTGTAGAGGCTTGAGTAATAAGCTTTTATAACTCAAAGGAAACGGTGATCACTCTGAATCTACCGTGGTAATGTGTTTTACTTATTGACTGTTATTGTTAATAACAGCAACAATTTACTCTAATTTTTATTACTGCAATTTTGATGAATTTGTAGCCATCTACTCTCAGTAGCTTTTTATATACTAACTACAGTATTATTAGTATAACTCTTATTACTAATATTAT
Organism: Trichobilharzia regenti; assembly: GCA_944472135.2. NCBI lineage: Eukaryota > Metazoa > Platyhelminthes > Trematoda > Strigeidida > Schistosomatidae > Trichobilharzia > Trichobilharzia regenti. The sequence goes on from OX235263.1 coordinate 53,495,258, forward strand.
AACATCTTTTTGTCTTTTAATGATTAAGAAATAATAAACTCCTTTAATATGATGAATATCACATACCTAATGCCCAAATTATTTCAAACTGTCAAAAGTGAACTTTGTCTGGACATCTTTACATTGATATTACTCACTTCGGAATTCTTGGTATATTCTCTAATGACTAATTGTTTATCTAAGTGATGTAATTTTGGTTTCTAATATTCCCTCTCCCCTTATCCATTTGAACATGAACTGGAAAACATTCCTACGTGTCATTCTGCATGATTAAATTCAATGTAGTTTATTAGCTTGTCAGTCATTCAATCAATCACCGAATGTAATTTCACAAGTATATATATCCATGTATGTACAGTATTCAGTTGAGGAGTTCTATCGAAATTCGGTGAATTCATTAAATCCTGCTTTACTTAGCTTTGTTACTTGTTTTAAATTCTCCTAATATGCTAACCACTGTTGTATTGTGATGAATAGTCTCACTTGAGATACACATGGCTATTTTAAGAGAATTCTGTATAAATTTCCAGCTGTTTTGTGGGAAACCTATTCGAATTTTATAACTTCTGTTGCATAGTCCAATGGTCGTATACTGAACGACAAATTGTACAAAAACATATGCATTTTGTGAACCGATTTGTTAGACATCGTTTGTATGCGGCTAAATCAAACACACTTTTCTATGAACCAATACATTTAAATATGGCGTTCATATAAGTGACAATATCAGATGGTAGTCACTCCTCCCACTCACATTTTCTTCAAACAACTGTAGAAATACCATTATCGATCGTCGCTACAATAATTCTTACATCTCATTGGTTATGAGCAGCAGAATTGTCATATATAAATGGAGGCCTAGTGAGTGAGTTTCATTGACAAGATGTATTTCGCCGACGTACGAAGAAGTTTGTCTGTCAAACTCACTCGAGTTCTCATTGTGGTCTGTGTCGCATGGCTGACAACAGTTAACGTTGCTGACGCATTTGGTGAAAAGCAAAGTAGGTTACCTTCACAAATGATCACAGTTCAACCAAATACCTGTAACACACACTAATGATGAATGGTTTTCCTTTATAGCTCCTACGTATTTCCACATGAATGGTGGTCTATATCCCGGATAGAAAGATGAAGGTCTCCATTCTCACCAAAGAATAAAAGTGGAAGAACAATGGGACATGCTCTGTATGCACTTTGTTTTTTCTGTCTTTTATTAAATTTATATAAAATCTCTGTTTAATTACAGTTTGTTTTCATTATTGACGTTTTGCGCCTACCCGTTGGTATGTTGGTATGTTGAAGGATAGATCGTTGAATGATAAAGGAACTTTGCATTAGCTCCGTCAGAGTTTGCATATTCACATCGAACAAAAGTCACTAGTCAGGTTGCAGGCAATAAAGGATACTCACGTGATGTGGTCAGACTGTATGGATCGCCTACAGGCGTACTGCTTCAGAATCACGCACACCCTGGTGTCATACCAGTAGCGGTAAAATAAAATATCACGTTTATCATCAGGAGTACAAACAGTAGTATTTATGGGTGCAATGTTATTATTATTATTATTATGAAGTGAGTACTGCTTACAGTACAGTGTGTGTTTGTTGTAATCCAGTATTAAGAGTGTGCTTTGAGAATGTGACAAATAAAAATGGTCAGACTCTGAGAAATAGGTAAGTGAGGAGTCGCTCGTTCTAGTGGTAACTGCGACGTGTACTACTGGCAGGACTCATCAGAAGTATGTGGACGTGGATTGGTGTAAAGCAGCCAAAATTGAAAACAACATTCGCCCATAACGCTAACCACTTATGTATTATAGGGAACAGTCTCATTTAAGATATATATACATGGTCATTTTAAGAGAATTCTGTATAAATTTGCAGCTGTTTTGTGGACAATCTATGAGTGAGAGTGTCGCGAATGAATCGGTGCAGTGAAATTTGTTCTAATATGATGTTTATCACTGAATCAATATGACAATTCAGGATTTAATGGACAGTATTCTTTGTGTGCATGAGTGTGCATGATAAAACAACACACACACATAACTGGTTCATGTTTAGTGGAATTCGATGATGTGTATTGTAAACAGACTACGGCCAAACATGCAGGCAATAAAAATAGGCTGTGACAAATGAACTGGTTACAAAAATTGATACAGTTAGCCCAGGACGAGAGTTCCAACAGATAAGGCCAACAAATCAGACCGAATGAGCGATGCACGCATGTGTGACCTATTCTCACCTGGGAAAGGCACATTATCATCTGTTAACTGCAAATTATCTAAATCTCATATACCTTCGTGTCGTGAAGCTGATATACGCGGTGTAGGTTTGAACATGGTCAAATAACAAACAACTGAACTAGGACTAAAATGATTAGCAAATAATAATGTCCAATCAAAACTAACCAAATGATTCCAGCTAAACTCTGTATCCGAAAAGAGATATTCTTCTGTCACTTTACACCAATGTGTAAATGATTTGGAATACTTAAAATATTTATTCGAGATTTAATACCACTCAAGAATAGGTGGCGTAGAGCGTCAATGAAGAAGATGTTGATGATTGCGGTCTTGCTGATATGCAGAATTATCAGAATAATAACATCCTGATTCTTCAGAGTGCATACGCGTTGTAGATAGACAGCTAAACATTGTCATCAGCTAATAATCTTTCGTGTAATGCCTTTTGGGTGGATGAACTGATTACAAGTTAAGAAAAAATAAACGCAGAAAAAGATGATAAAGCAGAATTTAATGAACTCATCAAATTTCATCAGCGCTCTTCAACTGAATACTCTGTATACAGGCATATATACATATATATTCTATAAGAAATACACTGGAGGATACAGGACTGACAGGTGAATGAACTACATTGAAATAATCATACAAACCAAGTAGTGGAATGTTTACCAGTTCATGTTCACAAAGTTGACGAGAAGGGAAATTGATAGAATAAAATTAAGATGAAATACATTAACCCTCAATTACATCACTTAGATAAACAATCAGTTATCAGAGAAAACATAAATGTTACCAAGTACTTCAAACAGAGTATTAATAATAATAATGATAATTATAATGAAAATTCTCAATTAATAAATATAATGTTAGTGATAAAGTATAGTTCTAAATGAATCACGAATGAAATTACCAACCGTTAGAATAAAGTTTAGATAACATTAATAATAACACTAAATAAGTAAAACACACTACTATGGTAGATTCCGAGTGATGACCGTTTCCTTCGGTTTATAAACGCTAGTCGCACAAGATTCCAAAGTCGCAAGCATCTTACTGTTTCCTTGTCTACTTGCTGACAAGGGTAACTGACTTGTCAGCTTCTGCAGTCCGCGAGATATTTTATTAGTGAACGTTTCGACACATTGTATCCAACTTTGATAAGTGCTCCGTCATGCGAGTAGACAATCGCCTTTCTGTAAGTTTCACCTATGTATTTGCTTCCACAAGAACACTGAAATTGATACACGCAGTTTGAAGTGTCGAGTATTGACAACTGCTCATTACTAGATTGTTGAAGCACTCACCCATTGGTGTTCAGCAATGTGAGTATTTGTAGAATTATTAATTCTTTTTTACTGGACTAGAATAACATTTTCAAAATGTATGTGCGCAGAAGCTCATGAAGTTATCCATAATTAAATTACATATATACAGTGGAAGGATGTCATCCGATGGATTGAACAATCGCCTAAATATATCGAAATCGCGGGTAACTGAAACAGAGACAATACCATCAGGGTGAGACACAACACCTGAAAAATGCACAAAAACTTCATTATCCAGAAAGTGGAGAGGCTCACTAACACGACTGGGATTGGATAACACACGAACTCTACCTCGCATCAGTTTTCAACACGAGACCACTGATACTGTGTAACTGATATGTGAACGTGAGTCCACTGGTCATGGAAAACAGCGTCGAGATTTACTTCTAGTTGTCACATCAGAAGAATTGTGAACGAGGTGACATACAGACCATCGTTACAGAAAAAAATATGCAGGTGGTGTGTAATAGAATCTTGACGAATTAGCTGATGATCAAGTGTGGTAATCATAAGCCGTAACTTACAACATGTGAAGGCGTTTTATCAACAGCTGCCACCCTCCCTGACACCATACAGAAAATCAAACGCCCCACCGGCCTGACAACCAGCTAGCCGGCCAAAAAGAGATGGCACCCAGAAAATCCAGCTGAGAACAAACCAACAAGCAAGATGCGATTGCTCGAAAAATATGTGGGGGAAACGAGGACTGATAGGGTAGACGTTGAGGAGGACGTCCAATGATATTTCGCCCGATATAAGCAATCGCCCGAAAGGAATTCTCCTGGGAAGCGACGAGTGGGTCATCAGTGTCAGAGTGACATGGATGAGATGGCGTGGTGGGGGAGGAGATGAGGTGTTATGATCGGCTGTGAAGCTAACCAGCTAAAGAGGACAGCGGAGAATTGAAGAAAGTAGAGATGTGTAGTTGAAGCCATATGTTCCACCCGAAACCAACGGGCATAATAATAATAATTATAATATTAATAAACATCGAGTCTTGGTCCGAATCAGTTTTGAAGTCATGCACCCATTTGCATTGACATACAACGTGTGCGTCTGTCCGACTACACGTCTTTAAATCACACCTAAATACTAATCCCGCTTGAAGACTTCACGGTGCACTTGTAAATGGCTTGTTTACGACTTCTAAGCAAAGCAAGAAACAGTGGTTGGAAAACGACGACTCAAACAAACAGACGATTCCATCCTCGAATTCCTCTCATGTCATGTTCACAGAAACCTGAGAAAGCCTAGTCAAATTTCGGAAGGTCTATATCGCTGTTTATAGGTGGTCATAATTTCGAAATCCCACTGAAATCGATTACTCATCATTGTCACTGGTGAATGATATTTTCATTTGATCCCTGATGAAATCGAATTGTGTGAGCAGTGACTTCAATCTGAGGCGTTGAGAGTTTCTCACTGAGTTATCGGTTATGCCCTAACCAGAAGTGACTTAGGATGAGAACTGAGTATCACACCTAGTGAACCGCATCATTTACATGATATTCAGAGGAGTGTTTATGCAGAATGTTGGACACTCGGTGAAAGACTGCTGTGTGTCTTTTTGATTATCCTGTAATTCTTCCGTGTGCATGACTGTTAAGACATACACTCAATTCTGTATTTCGCTTCAATTTTGATAAGCAACTGGGGAATTCCGGTGGAAACTCGTAATCACCTTTCGAGTTTATCATCTCACTGACTGTTCAATATCTTTCCTCGACGTCGTCAGATGATATGCTTTCTCAATTCTGAAAATGATTCCAGAATATTGGATGATATTGTATGCATAGATTCTTCAAGCTCAATCGATTTCTATCACTACACAGAAGAAAGCCAATTACTGTGGATAGCTAGAATAATCTGAATCACATCACACAGGTGCATAGGATAGCCGACCATGACCTTATATCTTTCTGTATACACTGAATTCCAAACCTACGCTAATTGATATCGTATCAATTTGGCTCATTTCTACTGATTTTCAATACACCCTCGTCAAGTGTTTGCCTGCATCCTAACAGTATAAGCTAATCTCGACATTTTGACACTTGGATGTGCATACGTGTACACAATTCTCTGATCAATTATGGAATCTGATGAGTTTCTGAGAAAACGTTGTTGTTTTCAGTTTGTGAGTTTTCAGGCATATACTTATAGTTTAGAAATGAGGATGTGACACTCACCAATCCATTTCGCCCTCTGAGAACATTCATTGTGTTGGTTGGCGTGATTTTCTGTGAACAATTCCAGTGCACTAAGTCTTCCTTCTTATGCAGTCTACAGTTGAATGGAAGTGAAATTCACGTAAACACAAAATTTCTGTTCTGAAATTGAGTATTTCAACTAATGAGTTGATCTTCGGTATTCAATGTTGGTAAGGTCTTACGAAACAGAACAGAGGTTAAATAAGTGTGATATTCCAGCCGTCATATCCTCTTTCAGGAAATGAAATTATCATCCACACATCCTGGATACAACTGCCTCTGCCTTTTCAGTTCATCAGCGTATTTGAAGTAGTTGATTTCATTATAAAGAGGTAAGTCATGTAAGAAGTAAGAAGTAAAAAAGAGGAGATAACAGAACTTTGAGGTACTCCAGTTTCAGTTTGCAGTTCAGAGGAAGATTCGCTTCTATACACAACATACTGCATTCTATTTGAGAAATAAGAATGCAACAGTTAACAGCCCAGGACTTAGTTCATGTAAGGGAGTTCTTGTTTAGTAAAAGTCATTCACCATTGTCTGCAAACAAAGAAACAAGAAGATGCTTGCAATTTCAGAGGCTTGTGCAATTCGAATTTATAAACCAGCTCTCTGTATACAAAAGGAGATGGTCGTGACTCTTAATCTACCATGGTAATACTTTTAACTTATTATTCTCTACTTGTTATTACTATTATTCTACCTCTTCTTCTTATTATTATTGTTATCATTATCATTATTATTATTCTCGATTCATTTAAAACTATGTTTCATCAGCAAGATTATCTTAACTCACTTCAACACTATTATCATTATAACTATTACTATTGATATTAGTATGTTTGCAGTTCTCGTTATATTCCCTAATGACTAACTGTTTATCTTAGTGATGTAATTGAAGCGAAGTGCAATTTACCTTAATTTTGATCTCTCATACTCTCTCTCCCTTATCTACTTGAACATGACCTGTAAATTATTCGTACGTGTCTTTCTTCATGCCTAATTCAATGCAGTTTGTTTACTTATCAGTCTTACATCTCCCAATGCAATTTCAAAAGTGTATATATCCGTGTATGTAGAGTATTCAGCTGACGAGTTCTACCGAAATTTGATGAATTCATTAAATCCTGGTTTATTAACCTTTACTGCTTGTTTGAAAAGTGATCTAGGTAAGGAGTTCATTCCTGTTCCATCTGCATTGACATATCCCCAGTACTTGAATTCTGTATCGTTTCATTTGGTTTGCGATCTGGGCAGCTTCGCCAATCTCGTACATTGTGTGGACCTTCCATGTCCCAACACAGACTTTTTCCTTTGGCGCAAGGAGTTTCATCAAACTAAAGTTTCTGTAGCAACTTTGTTTACCGGGTGGGGTTGCTAGCCTCACACCAGGGAAAGGAATTGTTACGTTAAGATATAGCTTAGAGAGAAGCGACCTTGTAAGTTGCTCCCCCTAAAACCGGAAAACAAGGAATACAAGGAATAAAACAATCAGAACAACACCATCAAAGGAAAATTATTCACAGCACAAAGGGGAACAAGCGACAACAACAATACAATAAAACCACATACAATACAGTTAAGCAAAGCAAACTAAAATGATACGAAAACCATAGACTCACTGACTTGAATCCACTTGAACATGTAAATCCAAAACATATACAAATGCAGATATGCGTTAGTGATATAAGGTCACAAAATGTCGAGAAACGCAGGTGGAACTAGTGTATAGAAGTGTAGACCGACTGAAATAACACTGTGAGCGCGAAAGGCGCAAGTTTCCAATGAATAGAATGTTCAATAGCTCACGAGATGTCATTAACCAACCGCTTGCATGAAATATACTGCCTAAGAGCAACAGTATCAGTCAGTTGAGTAAGTAGCCCACTATTTTCCCTGTCTATAGCTATCACATTTACACGTGATGCCATAATAATAATGATAATGGTAATGGTAATAATAATTTGTGAGGACTACAGACAATTAAAGTGGTGGATGGCGAAGAAAGGACAGAGTATATGAAGTAGAAAACTGTAAACGAAGTGGCTGAGTTCGAAGTTGGTGAAGTTAAGTTACTGGTGTGGCTGTCATTCTATGCTTTGTTCTGTGATGACGATGCATAGAGTTGCAACTTCATCAACACATGATTTGCCTTTCCTGAATTCAGCCAGTTTATTCTGAGCGGACTTCAGTATCCAGTGCATCTTTCATTCTCTCCAGTATGACGCTGTCCTTCTTTGACAGCTTCACAAGGTAGCCTTTCTTCTAGTCAGTAGGCTCCATCCATTATTTCCAAACATTTTGTAATAATGGCGTGAGAATATCTTCGGCAGTTTCTGGGTCCGTTTTCGGTAGTGCTTCGAGGTGAAGGAATTCCGTCTCGTCGTGCTGCCTTCCTGGTTGGAGTTCAATAACTTGATCGCATTCAGAGTTTCTGCTTTCGCTGGAGGATTGGTGTCCACTGGGAGTTATGTGAGTGATAGTTGTGGGTAGTAGTGTGTTTCTGTGAGAGTTGCAGGTGATGGTCGATTGAGGAGTCTTCCAAAGTGATCAGCCCGTTGGTTAATTTGTTTCTCTTCCTTGATGATCAGGTTCACTTCAGCATCTTTCATTGGTCTCATCATCTGGGTTGACCTCTTCTCGAATAGAGACCTGGTTATCTGGTTACCTGGTGTCCTGATGTCTCTTTTTCCTGAGACATTTTCTGCTTCAGTTTCCAATCGGTGTGTCGTAGAACCGTCTTCTTCTCTTCTTTATTCAGTGCAGTGTACATTGAAATCAGCCTCTCCTTTTATCTTGGATATCTTTGCATTGAATCATCTTCTCTTCCACCAACTTCTTCTACTCGATTGGATTCCAGGAATCTGTTCAGAGCCATTGCTTCTCGTGTCTCTTCTTTCTCATCATAACATTCGTAAAAACGTTTCCTGTAACATCACCTACAGAGAGTTCCAGTGTTCTTCCACGCAGACTACATTAGTATAAATATAATAAGTATACAAGTACAAGTATACACCTCAAAACTCACAAACTGAAAACAACAACGTTTTCTCAGAAACTCATCAGATTCCATAATTGATCAGAGAATTGTGTACACGTATGCACATCCAAGTGTCAAAATATCAAGATTAGGTTATACTGTTAGGATGCAGGCAAACACTTGACGAGGGTGTATTGAAAATCAGTAGAAATGAGCCAAATTGATACGATATTAATTAGCGTAGGTTTGGAATTCAGTGCATACAGAATGGTATGAGGTCAAGGTTGGGTATCCTATGCACCTGTGTGATGTGATTCAGATTATTCTAGCTATCCACAGTAATTGGCTTTCTTCTGTGTAGTGATAGAAATCGATTGAGCTTGAAGAATCTATGCATACAATATCATCCAATATTCTGGAATCATTTTCAGAATTGAGAAAGCATATCATCTGACGACGTCGAGGAAAGATATTGAACAGTCAGTGAGATGATAAACTCGAAAGGTGATTACGAGTTTCCACCGGAATTCCCCAGTTGCTTATCAAAATTGAAGCGAAATACAGAATTGAGTGTATGTCTTAACAGTCATGCACACGGAAGAATTACAGGATAATAAAAAAAGACACACAGCAGTCTTTCACCGAGTGTCCAACATTCTGCATAAACACTCCTCTGAATATCATGTAAATGATGCGGTTCACTAGGTGTGATACTCAGTTCTCATCCTAAGTCACTTCTGATTAGGGCATAACCGATAACTCAGTGAGAAACTCTCAACGCCTCAGATTGAAGTCACTGCTCACACAATTCGATTTCATCAGGGATCAAATGAAAATATCATTCACCAGTGACAATGATGAATAGTCGATTTCAGTGGGATTTCGAAATTATGACCACCTATAAACAGCGATATAGACCTTCTGAAATTTGACTAGGCTTTCCCAGGCTTCTGTGAACATGACATGAGAGGAATTCGAGGACGGAATCGTCTGTTTGTTTGAGTCATCGTTTTCCAACCACTGTTTCTTGCTTTGCTTAGAAGTCGTAAACAAGCCATTTACAAGTGCACTGTGAAGTCTTCGAGCGGGATTAGTATTTAGGTGTGATTTAAAGACGTGCAGTCGGACAGACGCACACGTTGTATGTCAATGCATTTGGTTGCATTATTTTTGATATACCGAAATGCATTTGCATATTTTCATGACAGTGTCATTTTTCAAATGTTTTTGTAAACAGTGCAATTCAATATTTCGAATTGTTCAATAATAAAACATCTTGTGAACTACGGAATCTGACAAGTCATTCACTGTTGTCAGCGAGCAGACAAGGAAACAGGAATATGCTTACAATTGTAGAGGCTTGAGTAATAAGCTTTTATAACTCAAAGGAAACGGTGATCACTCTGAATCTACCGTGGTAATGTGTTTTACTTATTGACTGTTATTGTTAATAACAGCAACAATTTACTCTACATTTTATTACTGCAATTTTGATGAATTTGTAGCCATCTACTCTCAGTAGCTTTATATATACTAACTACAGTATTATTAGTATAACTCTTATTACTAATATTATAACATCTTTTTGTCTTTTAATGATTAAGAAATAATAAACTCCTTTAATATGATGAATATCACATACCTAATGCCCAAATTATTTCAAACTGTCAAAAGTGAACTTTGTCTGGACATCTTTACATTGATATTACTCACTTCGGAATTCTTGGTATATTCTCTAATGACTAATTGTTTATCTAAGTGATGTAATTTTGGTTTCCAATATTCCCTCTCCCCTTATCCATTTGAACATGAACTGGAAAACATTCCTACGTGTCATTCTGCATGATTAAATTCAATGTAGTTTATTAGCTTGTCAGTCATTCAATCAATCACCGAATGTAATTTCACAAGTATATATATCCATGTATGTACAGTATTCAGTTGAGGAGTTCTATCGAAATTCGGTGAATTCATTAAATCCTGCTTTACTTAGCTTTGTTACTTGTTTTAAATTCTCCTAATATGCTAACCACTGTTGTATTGTGATGAATAGTCTCACTTGAGATACACATGGCTATTTTAAGAGAATTCTGTATAAATTTCCAGCTGTTTTGTGGGAAACCTATTCGAATTTTATAACTTCTGTTGCATAGTCCAATGGTCGTATACTGAACGACAAATTGTACAAAAACATATGCATTTTGTGAACCGATTTGTTAGACATCGTTTGTATGCGGCTAAATCAAACACACTTTTCTATGAACCAATACATTTAAATATGGCGTTCATATAAGTGACAATATCAGATGGTAGTCACTCCTCCCACTCACATTTTCTTCAAACAACTGTAGAAATACCATTATCGATCGTCGCTACAATAATTCTTACATCTCATTGGTTATGAGCAGCAGAATTGTCATATATAAATGGAGGCCTAGTGAGTGAGTTTCATTGACAAGATGTATTTCGCCGACGTACGAAGAAGTTTGTCTGTCAAACTCACTCGAGTTCTCATTGTGGTCTGTGTCGCATGGCTGACAACAGTTAACGTTGCTGACGCATTTGGTGAAAAGCAAAGTAGGTTACCTTCACAAATGATCACAGTTCAACCAAATACCTGTAACACACACTAATGATGAATGGTTTTCCTTTATAGCTCCTACGTATTTCCACATGAATGGTGGTCTATATCCCGGATAGAAAGATGAAGGTCTCCATTCTCACCAAAGAATAAAAGTGGAAGAACAATGGGACATGCTCTGTATGCACTTTGTTTTTTCTGTCTTTTATTAAATTTATATAAAATCTCTGTTTAATTACAGTTTGTTTTCATTATTGACGTTTTGCGCCTACCAGTTGGTATGTTGGTATGTTGAAGGATAGATCGTTGAATGATAAAGGAACTTTGCATTAGCTCCGTCAGAGTTTGCATATTCACATCGAACAAAAGTCACTAGTCAGGTTGCAGGCAATAAAGGATACTCACGTGATGTGGTCAGACTGTATGGATCACCTACAGGCGTACTGCTTCAGAATCACGCACACCCTGGTGTCATACCAGTAGCGGTAAAATAAAATATCACGTTTATCATCAGGAGTACAAACAGTAGTATTTATGGGTGCAATGTTATTATTATTATTATTATGAAGTGAGTACTGCTTACAGTACAGTGTGTGTTTGTTGTAATCCAGTATTAAGAGTGTGCTTTGAGAATGTGACAAATAAAAATGGTCAGACTCAGAGAAATAGGTAAGTGAGGAGTCGCTCGTTCTAGTGGTAACTGCGACGTGTACTACTGGCAGGACTCATCAGAAGTATGTGGACGTGGATTGGTGTAAAGCAGCCAAAATTGAAAACAACATTCGCCCATAACGCTAACCACTTATGTATTATAGGGAACAGTCTCATTTAAGATATATATACATGGTCATTTTAAGAGAATTCTGTATAAATTTGCAGCTGTTTTGTGGACAATCTATGAGTGAGTGTCGCGAATGAATCGGTGCAGTGAAATTTGTTCTAATATGTTGTTTATCACTGAATCAATATGACTATTCAGGATTTAATGGACAGTATTCTTTGTGTGCATGAGTGTGCATGATAAAACAACACACACACATAACTGGTTCATGTTTAGTGGAATTCGATGATGTGTATTGTAAACAGACTACGGCCAAACATGCAGGCAATAAAAATAGGCTGTGACAAATGAACTGGTTACAAAAATTGATACAGTTAGCCCAGGACGAGAGTTCCAACAGATAAGGCCAACGGATCAGACCGAATGAGCGATGCACGCATGTGTGACCTATTCTCACCTGGGAAAGGCACATTATCATCTGTTAACTGCAAATTATCTAAATCTCATATACCTTCGTGTCGTGAAGCTGATATACGCGGTGTAGGTTTGAACATGGTCAAATAACAAACAACTGAACTAGGACTAAAATGATTAGCAAATAATAATGTCCAATCAAAACTAACCAAATGATTCCAGCTAAACTCTGTATCCGAAAAGAGATATTCTTCTGTCACTTTACACCAATGTGTAAATGATTTGGAATACTTAAAATATTTATTCGAGATTTAATACCACTCAAGAATAGGTGGCGTAGAGCGTCAATGAAGAAGATGTTGATGATTGCGGTCTTGCTGATATGCAGAATTATCAGAATAATAACATCCTGATTCTTCAGAGTGCATACGCGTTGTAGATAGACAGCTAAACATTGTCATCAGCTAATAATCTTTCGTGTAATGCCTTTTGGGTGGATGAACTGATTACAAGTTAAGAAAAAATAAACGCAGAAAAAGATGATAAAGCAGAATTTAATGAACTCATCAAATTTCATCAGCGCTCTTCAACTGAATACTCTGTATACAGGCATATATACATATATATTCTATAAGAAATACACTGGAGGATACAGGACTGACAGGTGAATGAACTACATTGAAATAATCATACAAACCAAGTAGTGGAATGTTTACCAGTTCATGTTCACAAAGTTGACGAGAAGGGAAATTGATAGAATAAAATTAAGATGAAATACATTAACCCTCAATTACATCACTTAGATAAACAATCAGTTATCAGAGAAAACATAAATGTTACCAAGTACTTCAAACAGAGTATTAATAATAATAATGATAATTATAATGAAAATTCTCAATTAATAAATATAATGTTAGTGATAAAGTATAGTTCTAAATGAATCACGAATGAAATTACCAACCGTTAGAATAAAGTTTAGATAACATTAATAATAACACTAAATAAGTAAAACACACTACTATGGTAGATTCCGAGTGATGACCGTTTCCTTCGGTTTATAAACGCTAGTCGGACAAGATTCCAAAATCGCAAGCATCTTACTGTTTCCTTGTCTACTTGCTGACAAGAGTAACTGACTTGTCAGCTTCTGCAGTCCGCGAGATATTTTATTAGTGAACGTTTCGACACATTGTATCCAACTTTGATAAATGCTCCGTCATGCGAGTGGACAATCGCCTTTCTGTGAGTTTCACCTATGTATTTGCTTCCACAAGAACACTGAAATTGATACACGCAGTTTGAAGTGTCGAGTATTGACAACTGCTCATTACTAGATTGTTGAAGCACTCACCCATTGGTGTTCAGGAATGTGAGTATTTGTAGAATTATTAATTCTTTTTTACTGGACTAGAATAACATTTTCAAAATTTATGTGCGCAGAAGCTCATGAAGTTATCCATAATTATATTAAATATACAGTGGAAGGATGCCATTCGATGGATTGAGTAATCCCCTAAATATTTCGAAATCGCGGCTATCTAAAACAGAGACAATACTATCAATATGAGACACAACACTTGAATAATGCAGAGAAACTTCATTATCTAGAAAGTGTAGAGGCTCACTGAAACGATTGGGATTGAACCATGCACGAACTCCACCTATCATCAGTTTTCAACACGAGACCACTGATACTGTGTAACTGATATGTGAACGTGAGTCCACTGGTCATGAAAAACAGCGTCGAGGTTTACCTCTAGTTGTCACATCAGAAGAATTGTGAACGAGGTGACATACAGACCATCGTTACAGAAAACAAAATGCAAGTGGTGTGTAATAGAATCTTGACGAATTAGCTGATGATCAAGTGTGGTAATCATAAGCCGTAACTTACAACATGTGAAGGCGTTTTATCAACAGCTGCCACCCTCCCTGACACCATACAGAAAATCAAACGCCCCACCGGCCTGACAGCCAGCTAGCCGGCCAAAAAGAGATAGCACCCAGAAAATCCAGCTGAGAACAAACCAACAAGCAAGATGCGATTGCTCGAAAAATATGTGGGGGAAACGAGGACTGATAGGGTAGACGTTGAGGAGGACGTCCAATGATATTTCGCCCGATTTAAGCAATCGCTCGAAAGGAATTCTCCTGGGAAGCGACGAGTGGGTCGTCAGTGTCAGAGTGACATGGATGAGATGGCGTGGTGGGGGAGGAGATGAGGTGTTATGATCGGCTGTGAAGCTAACCAGCTAAAGAGGACAGCGGAGAATTGAAGAAAGTAGAGATGTGTAGTTGAAGCCATATGTTCCACTCGAAACCAACGGGCATAATAATAATAATTATAATATTAATAAACATCGAGTCTTGGTCCGAATCAGTTTTGAAGTCATGCACCGATATGCATTGACATACAACGTGTACGTCTGTCCGACTGCACGTCTTTAAATCACACCTAAATACTAATCCCGCTCGAAGACTTCACAGTGCACTTGTAAATGGCTTGTTTACGACTTCTAAGCAAAGCAAGAAACAGTGGTTGGAAAACGATGACTCAAACAAACAGACGATTCCGTCCTCGAATTCCTCTCATGTCATGTTCACAGTAACCTGAGAAAGCCTAGCCAAATTTCGGAAGCTTTCCTAATTTCGAAATCCCACTGAAATCGACTATTCATCATTGTCACTGGTGAATGATATTTTCATTTGATCCCTGATGAAATCGAATTGTGTGAGCAGTGACTTCAATCTGAGGCGTTGAGAGTTTCTCACTGAGTTATCGGTTATGCCCTAACCAGAAGTGACTTAGGATGAGAACTGAGTATCACACCTAGTGAACCGCATCATTTACATGATATTCAGAGGAGTGTTTATGCAGAATGTTGGACACTCGGTGAAAGACTGCAACTGTGCAATTCCGGTGGAGACTCGTGATCGCGTTTGCAGTCTATCATCTCGCTGACTGTTCAATATCTTTCCTCGACGTCGTCAGATGATATGCTTTCTCAATTCTGAAAATGATTCCAGAATATTGGATGATATTGTATGCATAGATTCTTCAAGCTCAATCGATTTCTATCACTGCACAGAAGAAAGCCAATTACTGTGGATAGCTAGAATAATCTGAATCACATCACACAGGTGCATAGGATACCCAACCTTGACCTCATACCATTCTGTATGCACTGAATTCCAAACCTACGCTAATTAATATCGTATCAATTTGGCTCATTTCTACTGATTTTCAATACACCCTCGTCAAGTGTTTGCCTGCATCCTAACAGTATAACCTAATCTTGATATTTTGACACTTGGATGTGCATACGTGTACACAATTCTCTGATCAATTATGGAATCTGATGAGTTTCTGAGAAAACGTTGTTGTTTTCAGTTTGTGAGTTTTCAGGCATATACTTATAGTTTAGAAATGAGGATGTGACACTCACCAATCCATTTCGCCCTCTGAGAACATTCATTGTGTTGGTTGGCGTGATTTTCTGTGAACAATTCCAGTGCACTAAGTCTTCCTTCTTATGCAGTCTACAGTTGAATGGAAGTGAAATTCACGTAAACACAAAATTTCTGTCCTGAAATTGAGTATTTCAACTAAGGAGTTGATCTTCGGTATTCAATGTTGGTAAGGTCTTACGAAACAGAACAGAGGTTAAATAAGTGTGATATTCCAGCCGTCATATCCTCTTTCAGGAAATGAAATTATCATCCACACATCCTGGATACAACTGCCTCTGCCTTTTCAGTTCATCAGCGTATTTGAAGTAGTTGATTTCATTATAAAGAGGTAAGTCATGTAAGAAGTAAGAAGTAAAAAAGAGGAGATAACAGAACTTTGAGGTACTCCAGTTTCAGTTTGCAGTTCAGAGGAAGATTCGCTTCTATACACAACATACTGCATTCTATTTGAGAAATAAGAATGCAACAGTTAACAGCCCAGTACTCAGTTCATGTAAGGGAGTTCTTATTTAGTAAAAGTCATTCACCATTGTCTGCAAACAAAGAAACAAGAAGATGCTTGCAATTTCAGAGGCTTGTGCAATTCGAATTTATAAACCAGCTCTCTGTATACAAAAGGAGATGGTCGTGACCCTGAATCTACCATGGTAATAGGTTTTACTTATTATTCTCTACTTGTTATTACTATTATTCTACCTCTTCTTCTTCTTCTTATTGTTATCATTATCATTATTATTATTCTCGATTCATTTAAAACTATGTTTCATCAGCAAGATTATCTTAACTCACTTCAACACTATTATCATTATAACTATTACTATTGATATTAGTATGTTTGCAGTTCTCATTATATACCCTAATGACTAACTGTTTATCTAAGTGATGTAATTGAAGCGAAGTGCAATTTACCTTAATTTTGATCTCTCATACTCTCTCTCCCTTATCTACTTGAACATGACCTGTAAATTATTCGTACGTGTCTTTCTTCATGCCTAATTCAATGCAGTTTGTTTACTTATCAGTCTTACATCTCCCAATGTAATTTCAAAAGTATATATATCCGTGTATGTAGAGTATTCAGCTGACGAGTTCTACCGAAATTTGATGAATTCATTAAATCCTGCTTTATTAACCTTTACTGCTTGTTTGAAAAGTGATCTAGGTAAGGAGTTCATTCCTGTTCCATCTGCATTGACATATCCCCAGTACTTGAATTCTGTATCGTTTCATTTGGTTTGCGATCTGCGCAGCTTTGCCGATCTCGTACAGAGTGTGGACCTTCCATGTCCCAACACAGACTTTTTCCTTTGTCGCAAGGAGTTTCATCAGACTAAAGTTTCTGTAGCAACTTTGTTTACCGGGTGGGGTTGCTAGCCTCACACCTGAGAAAGGAATTGTTACGTTAAGATATAGCTTAGAGAGAAGCGACCTTGTAAGTTGCTCCCCCTAAAACCGGAAAACAAGGAATACAAGGAATAAAACAATCAGAACAACACCATCAAAGGAAAATTATTCACAGCAAAAAGGGCAACAAGCGACAACAACAATACAATAAAACCACATACAATACAGTTAAGCAAAGTTAACTAAAATGATACGAAAACCATAGACTCACTGACTTGAATCCACTTGAACATGTAAATCCAAAACATATACAATTGCAGATATGCGTTAGTGTTAAAAGGTCACAAAATGCCAAAAAATACAGCTGGAACTAGAGTTTACAAGCGGAGGCCGACTGAAATAACACTGTGAGCGCGAAAGGCGCAAGTTTCCAATGAATAGAATGTTCAATAGCTCACGAGATGTCATTAACCAACCGCTTGCATGAAATATACTGCCTAAGAGCAACAGTATCAGTCAGTTGAGTAAGTAGCCCACTATTTTCCCTGTCTATAGCTATCACATTTACACGTGATGCCATAATAATAATGATAATGGTAATGGTAATAATAATTTGTGAGGACTACAGACAATTAAAGTGGTGGATGGCGAAGAAAGGACAGAGTATATGAAGTAGAAAACTGTAAACGAAGTGGCTGAGTTCGAAGTTGGTGAAGTTAAGTTACTGGTGTGGCTGTCATTCTATGCTTTGTTCTGTGATGACGATGCATAGAGTTGCAACTTCATCAACACATGATTTGCCTTTCCTGAATTCAGCCAGTTTATTCTGAGCGGACTTCAGTATCCAGTGCATCTTTCATTCTCTCCAGTATGACGCTGTCCTTCTTTGACAGCTTCACAAGGTAGCCTTTCTTCTAGTCAGTAGGCTCCATCCATTATTTCCAAACATTTTGTAATAATGGCGTGAGAATATCTTCGGCAGTTTCTGGGTCCGTTTTCGGTAGTGCTTCGAGGTGAAGGAATTCCGTCTCGTCGTGCTGCCTTCCTGGTTGGAATTCAATAACTTGATCGCATTCAGAGTTTCTGCTTTCGCTGGAGGATTGGTGTCCACTGGGAGTTATGTGAGTGATAGTTGTGGGTAGTAGTGTGTTTCTGTGAGAGTTGCAGGTGATGGTCGATTGAGGAGTCTTCCAAAGTGATCAGCCCGTCGGTTAATTTGTTTCTCTTCCTTGATGATCAGGTTCACTTGAGCATCTTTCATTGGTCTCATCATCTGGGTTGACCTCTTCTCGAATAGAGACCTGGTTATCTGGTTACCTGGTGTCCTGATGTCTCTTTTTCCTGAGACATTTTCTGCTTCAGTTTCCAATCGGTGTGTCGTAGAACCGTCTTCTTCTCTTCTTTATTCAGTGCAGTGTACATTGAAATCAGCCTCTCCTTTTATCTTGGATATCTTTGCATTGAATCATCTTCTCTTCCACCAACTTCTTCTACTCGATTGGATTCCAGGAATCTGTTCAGAGCCATTGCTTCTCGTGTCTCTTCTTTCTCATCATAACATTCGTAAAAACGTTTCCTGTAACATCACCTACAGAGAGTTCCAGTGTTCTTCCACGCAGACTACATTAGTATAAATATAATAAGTATACAAGTACAAGTATACACCTCAAAACTCACAAACTGAAAACAACAACGTTTTCTCAGAAACTCATCAGATTCCATAATTGATCAGAGAATTGTGTACACGTATGCACATCCAAGTGTCAAAATATCAAGATTAGGTTATACTGTTAGGATGCAGGCAAACACTTGACGAGGGTGTATTGAAAATCAGTAGAAATGAGCCAAATTGATACGATATTAATTAGCGTAGGTTTGGAATTCAGTGCATACAGAATGGTATGAGGTCAAGGTTGGGTATCCTATGCACCTGTGTGATGTGATTCAGATTATTCTAGCTATCCACAGTAATTGGCTTTCTTCTGTGCAGTGATAGAAATCGATTGAGCTTGAAGAATCTATGCATACAATATCATCCAATATTCTGGAATCATTTTCAGAATTGAGAAAGCATATCATCTGACGACGTCGAGGAAAGATATTGAACAGTCAGTGAGATGATAAACTCGAAACGCGATCACGAGTTTCCACCGGAATTCCCCAGTTGCTTATCAAAATTGAAGCGAAATACAGAATTGAGTGTATGTCTTAACAGTCATGCACACGGAAGAATTACAGGATAATACGAAAAGACACACAGCAGTCTTTCACCGAGTGTCCAACATTCTGCATAAACACTCCTCTGAATATCATGTAAATGATGCGGTTCACTAGGTGTGATACTCAGTTCTCATCCTAAGTCACTTCTGGTTAGGGCATAACCGATAACTCAGTGAGAAACTCTCAACGCCTCAGATTGAAGTCACTGCTCACACAATTCGATTTCATCAGGGATCAAATGAAAATATCATTCACCAGTGACAATGATGAGTAATCGATTTCAGTGGGATTTCGAAATTATGACCACCTATAAACAGCGATATAGACCTTCTGAAATTTGACTAGGCTTTCCCAGGCTTCTGTGAACATGACATGAGAGGAATTCGAGGACGGAATCGTCTGTTTGTTTGAGTCATCGTTTTCCAACCACTGTTTCTTGCTTTGCTTAGAAGTCGTAAACAAGCCATTTACAAGTGCACCGTGAAGTCTTCGAGCGGGATTAGTATTTAGGTGTGATTTAAAGACGTGTAGTCGGACAGACGCACACGTTGTATGTCAATGCATATCGGTGCATGACTTCAAAACTGATTCGGACCAAGGCTCGATGTTTATTAATATTATAATTATTATTATTATGCCCGTTGGTTTCGAGTGGAACATATGGCTTCAACTACACATCTCTACTTTCTTCAATTCTCCGCTGTCCTCTTTAGCTGGTTAGCTTCACAGCCGATCATAACACCTCATCTCCTCCCCCACCACGCCATCTCATCCATGTCACTCTGACACTGACGACCCACTCGTCGCTTCCCAGGAGAATTCCTTTCGAGCGATTGCTTAAATCGGGCGAAATATCATTGGACGTCCTCCTCAACGTCTACCCTATCAGTCCTCGTTTCCCCCCACATATTTTTCGAGCAATCGCATCTTGCTTGTTGGTTTGTTCTCAGCTGGATTTTCTGGGTGCTATCTCTTTTTGGCCGGCTAGCTGGCTGTCAGGCCGGTGGGGGCGTTTGATTTTCTGTATGGTGTCAGGGAGGGTGGCAGCTGTTGATAAAACGCCTTCACATGTTGTAAGTTACGGCTTATGATTACCACACTTGATCATCAGCTAATTCGTCAAGATTCTATACACACCACTTGCATTTTGTTTTCTGTAACGATGGTCTGTATGTCACCTCGTTCACAATTCTTCTGATGTGACAACTAGAGGTAAACCTCGACGCTGTTTTTCATGACCAGTGGACTCACGTTCACATATCAGTTACACAGTATCAGTGGTCTCGTGTTGAAAACTGATGATAGGTGGAGTTCGTGCGTGACGCAATCTTAGTTGTGTTCAAATTTTGTGCACTTTTCAATAACGCTGTACTATGATTTGGTTACAAGAACGACTAAATATTTCATCTTCAAATGTCGGTAAAGTCCTCATGATAAATCACATGTATACTATGTTTATTTAAAATTGCATTTCTTCTCAAATGAAATAAATTTTTAGTTGTTGAACGACACCTTTTCTGATTATGGTTCTGCCTGAGCTTCGATGTGAACGGATCACATCATGGATGTATGCAACTGTTGCGACTTTTACTTATGTTTATCTGGCTGTTGGAAATGATTGCGTGATAGATTTCTTGAAGCCTTTTCAAGTGGACGAGCATAACATGTCTGATTGTAATCTTCACAATAACTAGCCATTACTGTCAAGTCAGCCAAAATGTTTAGGTCGGTAATCGGGATTTGTGATGTAAGTCAAACATGGGAAATCAGCTGAGTGCAGAATGATTGACACCATAAAGATGACTAACTTTAATAAAACATCAGTAACCGTAATGCATGCTATAACACACAGTCACATAATATCCTGAGACACGATTGCAATCCTATAGACTTATTCATTTAGGTGGAGGGGCAAGTTCACCATTGTTCTCATGCCTTGCAATCTTCAACTAGAAAGTGCTTTGCGATTGAAGCTATCCCAATATCAAAGATATGTAAAATAGTACGAAAATTGGAATCCAGAGATAGTAGATAATTGTAATAGCCAAAACCCAAGTGTTCTTTTCTGAACTCGTTCCACCAGAACCTCCTTGACCAATATTTATTATTATTGTTCCCTTGGGTTCCTAGTGGAACATAGGGCTTCAACTGCACGTCTCTTGTTGCTTCTGTCTTCTTAGACATTTAGCCTTGAAGTTTCAGTAGCCATAGTTTTATTTTCAGGGTGTGACGTTGGTATCCACACTTCAAATTATTATATTATTATTATTGTATCCTTTAGTTCCTAGAGGAACATAGGGCTTCAGCTGCGCACCTCCATTGACTTCGGTTTTCTGACAACTTTTTCACCCTGCTCCAGGTCTGTCCACATGCTTTCATCTCCTCTTCACATGACCTCCTCCAAGTCACCCTTGGACGACCAACTCGCCGCCTCCCTTTCGGGTTCCACTCGAGGGCTTGTCTAGTGATGTCACTTGATGGTTTCCTCAGCGTATGGCCAATCCATCTCCATTTCTTTCTGCCTATTTGTTTCACAATCGGTTCCTGATTGGTTCGCTCCCAGAGATCCCTGTTGCTGATCTTTTCTGGCCATCTGATCTTGAGTATTGAGCGGAGACAGTTGTTAATGAAGGTTTGAAGTTTGTTTGAGATGCTCTTTATGACTCGCCAAGTCTCTGATCCGTATAGTAGCACTGACTTCACATTGGAGTTGAAAATCCGGATCTTATTTTTGATGCTGATTGCTGTTGACCTCCACACAGATTTGAGAGTAATGAAAGCTTGTCTTGCTTTTCCGATTCTGGCTTTGATGTCCTCGTCAGTTCCGCCTGTAGTTGAGACGATGCTTCCCAGGTAGGTGAAGGAGGTTGTTTCTTTCAGGTTCTTCCCATTTATGCTTATTGTGGTCTGTTGTTGCTGTTGATGTTGGCAAGGAATCTTCATCATCTCTGTTTTATCTATGTTCACGTGAAGTCCTATCTTTGATGCTTCTTCTGCCAACTTGTTACTTTTCATTTGCATATCTTCCAGTTTATGGGAAATCAGACATATATCATCGGCGAAATCCAGATCCTCCAAGTCTTTTGTGTCAGTCCATTTTATGCCTGTTCCCTCGTTGGTTGCCGTTGTCTGTCGCATTATCCAATCAATTGCAATCAGGAAGATCATTGGTGATAGTAGACAGCCTTGCCTCACTCCCGTCCTCACTTCGAAGGCTTCCGTAAGTTTCCCGTTGTGGATTACTTGGCATGCAGCATTGTCGTATAACTGTTGGATGAGGTGTATAATTGTCGATGGGACCCCGTAGTAGCGAAGTAGTTTCCAAATGACCTCTCGATCGACGCTGTCGAAGGCCTTTTCAAAGTCGATGAAGTTGAGATAGAGAGGTGACTGCCATTCCAAGCTTTGTTCAATGATGATCCGTAGAGTGGCGATTTGATCAATACATGATTTGTTTCTCCTGAATCCAGCCTGTTCCGGACGAAGTTTTTCATCTAGGGCTTGTTTGATTCTCTCCAGGATGATGCGACTTAGTATCTTGCTTGGAATGGACAGAAGCATAATTCCACGCCAGTTTTTACATTGACTTAAGTCTCCTTTCTTTGGAAGTTTGAATAAGTAACTGTTCTTCCAATCCTCGGGTACTTTGCCCTCTTTCCACACCTTCTCCAGTAGTGGTGTCATCAAGTCCGCTGTTGTCTCTGGGTCTATTTTCAAAGCCTCTGCTGGGATTCCATCTGGTCCCGGTGTTTTCCCAGTTTTAAGCATCTTGATTGCATTCAGGACTTCTGATTTCGTCGGGGGGTCAGTGTTCACTGGTAGTTCTGCTTCCGTTGTTGGTATTGCTGGACGTGTTGTAGGTGGCGGACGATTTAGAAGTCTTTTGAAGTGTTCAACCCAGTGCTTTCTCTGTTCCACCTCTTTGGTGATTGACTTTCCATTGTCGTCCTTTATTGGCTTAATCTGTGTCGAACGTTTGCCCGAAAGGTTCCTAGTTGTTTGGTAGAGTGTGGCGAGGTCTCCTTTGCCTGCAGCTTGTTCTGCTTCGTTTGCCATGGTTTCATAATATTTTCTTTTGTCTTCCCTGGCACTTTTCTTCACTCTTTTGTTCAGTGTATTGTAGCTTGCATTCAGCTCCTGTTTTTGTTGCTCGTCCGTGCACTGGATAATCTTTTGCTTCACTGTCCTTCTCTCTTCTATTAGTTTCCAAGTGTCCGTAGTGAGCCACTGTTTGTCCTGTCTCTTTTTTCTGCCTAGAATTTCTATGCAGGTTTGGCTCCACACCGTTTTCAAGTTGTTCCAGTGCTTTTCAACGCCGACCTCTTCGCTAGTGTTGATTTGTGTCTCGGCTTTGTCCTTTATGCTTGCAATGAAGATGTCCTTTGTAGCCTGGTCCTTCAGCTTTTGAGTGTTGAACTTGGCTTGTGGTCTATCTGCAGCTCCTCCTTCTTTGAAAGCTTTTAATTTGATTTGGATTGTCCCTTGTACGAGATAGTGGTCTGAGCCAACGTCTGCTCCTCTTCTTGCTTTTGTGTCCAGTAGGCTGCGCCTCCACTTCCTTGAGATTGAGATGAAGTCGATTTGGTTTTTGGTTTGCCCGTCTGGTGACACCCATGTAGCCTTGTGGATATCTTTGTGCTTGTATACACTGCCACCAATCACCAGTTCGTTGAAGGCGCAGAAGTCGGCGAAGAGTTCAAACCCTCCCGCTTTTCCATGCATAGCATTGAACAATAGACTGGGTGAGGTTTAGGAGTACGTTTTTCAAGAATTCAGCCATGGAGGACGTGTGCGGTGGGTTAACATTCTACACTGATCCACCGAAGCACAAACTGTCTGTATATGTGTATACTGGCCGTTTATTATGAACTCATAACGATCACAGTCCTAGACTTTAAATATCTATGTGCATGTACTTACACGTGAATATGGTCTACTTTACATTGCTGCTGTTATTATTTATACTGTTATCTGTCTGGTGGATAGTGATCCGAAGATAGGCATTCAGAAGCACGTTAGTGTCTCACGTCCACCCATAAGCTGTCATTCCCTTTTCTCCACGGAGTGAGGATGCTAATGCCACGCTGAAGCGTTCTGAAATATTTTGAACAAGGACTTTATGGAAATGAAGTCTTAAAGTCGTTTTAAAATATAGGAACATCACGTTTACGTTTCCAGACAGCATTTTTTTCAATCACTTAGAGCAGAGACGCACGAACTTGTTCAGATGTAACGATCACGAATATCGTCAACAACGTTATACCATGGCTACTTGATTACCCAGCCCGATAATCAAGCTGTGACACACAATGACGTGAGATGGAAGGCAAATTAACGAAAGGAAACATATATATATATATATATATATATATATATATATATGCATATATATAAACATACGTATGTGAATAGGGAGATGAATAAGACAACAGAGTAATTGTGTTTTAAGAGCAGTACCAGGGATTTGAAACAATATATTTGAATCTCTAAGGGATATGCAGAGATATTTTTCAAATTCCAGACCACGATGAGTTGTGAAATATAAATCAGAAAATATTTTTATTGTTTTAATATTTTTGCCTTGTGTTGCTAGTGGAACATAAGGCATCAAGTGCACGTCTCCACTTGCTTCTGTCTTCGTTCTGCTGTACTTTCAACCTGCATCCATGTTATTCCACACTGTTTCAACTCCTCTTCACACCATCTCCTCCATGTCACACTTGCAGTGACGTCCCACTCGCCGCGTGCTTCCCTTTTGACCTGGTTCCACTCGAGCAATGGCCTGACGCTCGCGCGATGTCACCCAGCGGTCTCTTCATCGAGTGTCCAATCCATCCATCTCCACCTTCTCCTGCATATTTTTTGGGCGATTGGTTCTTACTTTGCTTGTTCCCATAGTTAGTTTCTTGTTGGTGATTCTTTCCGGCTCGGCCATCTGATCTTCAGTATAGAGCCAGCGAAGACAGTTGTTGATAAAGGTCTGATCTGCAATAGCCTGTTGGAAATATTCTTTGTGACCCGCCCGCCAAGTTTCTGTTTGATCCGTATAGAAGAACTGACTGACTTGACGTTGTTTGTATTGAAAATCCGACTGAATTTTTTTGTTGATGCTGGCTGAGTGAGGAAGATTTCCAGATTGGTTTCAGGTTGATGAATGTGTTTCTCGCCTGCCTTCCCGATTCTCGCTTGATTTGACATCCTCGTCCGTTTCGACTACTTGTAGTTGAGACAATGCTCCCTAGATAAGTGAATGAAGTAGCTTTTTTCAAATCCCTCCCGTTGATGGTGGTTGGCGCTGGATGTTGCTGCTGTTGTTGTTGGTTGTTTGGTTATTTTCATAACCTCCGTCCTGTCTATGTTCACTTGGACTCCTGTCTTCGCCAGCTGCTTCTTCGACCAGTTCGTCGGTTTTCGCTTGTAAGTCTTCGATTTTTTGTGACATCAAGCACAAATCATCCACGCGCGAAATCCAGGTCTTCTAGGTTCTTCACGTCGGTCCAGAGTATCCCTGTCTTCTCGTTTCCTACTCACTGTCTGACGCATAATCCAGTCCACCACAATTAGGAATATCATTGGTGATAATAGGCAGACAGCCTTGTCTGACTCCTGTGTTTACTCTAAACGTCTCGCTGAGCTTTCCGTTGTGGATCACTTGACATGTGCCGTTGTCATACAGCTGTTGAATAAGGTTGATGAATATTTGGGGTACGCCGTAGTACTCGAGTAATTTCCAAATTACTTCGCGGTCAACGCTTTCGAAGGCCTTCTCAAAGTCTATGAAGTTGAGGTAGAGGTTTGATTGCCATTCCATGCTTTGTTCAGTGATGATGATGCGTAGAGCTGCAATTTGGTCAGTACATGATTTGCTTCTCCTCAATCCAGCTTGTTCTGGTCGGGGTTCTGTATCCAGTGCGTCCTTTATTCTCTCCAGGATGATGCGGCTCAGGATTTTACTTGGCGTCGACAGAAGCATGATTCCTCGCCAGCCCATGCAGAGGGATGCGTAAGTCTCCCTTCTTTGGTAGTTTCACGAGGTAACCTTTCCTCCAGTCGGTAGGCACCTTTCCCTCCTTCCAGACCTTTTGCAATAATGGAGTCGGCATATCTGCTGTCATCTCTGGGCCGCTTTAAGTGCTTCGGGAGGTATTCCATCTGGTCCAGCTGCTTTTCCAGCTTTCAGAAGCTTGATTGCATTCAAGACTTCAGCTCTCGTTGGAGGGTTGGTGTCAACTTGCAGTAGTGTACATTCTGTTGTTGGTAATTCTCAACGGGTCGCAGGTGGTGGTCGGTTCAAGAGTCCTTTGAAGTGATCCGCTCATTGTTTAATCTGTTTTTCTTCCTTGGTAATGGGCTTCCCTTGGCTGTCTTTTATAGGTTTGGCTTGTGTTGATCTCTTCCCGGATAGAGATTTGGTTATCTGATACAATGTCCTCAAGTCCCTTTTGTCTGCTGCTTTCTCAGCTTCAGTGGCCAGGTTGTCGTAGAATTGTCTTTTGTCCTTCCTGGCACTCTTCTTCACTTCTTTGTCCAGTGCTGTGTAAGTTGAGCTCAGCGTCTCCTTCTCTTGTCCGTCGTTGCATTGAATCATCCTCTCTTTCACCATTCTCCTCTCCTCTATTAGCTTCCAAGTGTCCATTGAGAGCCATTCCTTGTCTTGTCTCTTCTTTCTTCCCAGAACCGTTGAACACGTTTCGTTGAAAATCGCCTTCAGAGAGTCCCAGTGGTCATCCACGCATGATTCTTCCGTGACGTCACGCAGTGTTTCCTGCTTCGTTCTGACAGTTGCAGTGAAAGTGTCCTTTGTGTTTGTGTCCTTCAGTTTTTGAGT
Organism: Trichobilharzia regenti; assembly: GCA_944472135.2. Classification (NCBI taxonomy): domain Eukaryota; kingdom Metazoa; phylum Platyhelminthes; class Trematoda; order Strigeidida; family Schistosomatidae; genus Trichobilharzia; species Trichobilharzia regenti. The sequence continues at coordinate 53,522,658 of OX235263.1, forward strand.
GTTGAACTTGCATTGTGTCCTATCTCCAGCTATCCTCGTGGCTTTTAGCTTCACCTTGAAAATCCCATGTACTAGATAGTTGGTCTGAACCCACATCTGCTGTTCTCATCGACCTTGTGTCCAGTAAGCTCCGTCTCCATCTCCTTGAGATTGAAATGAAGTCTATCTGGATTTTGGTGTGTCCATCTGGTGAAATCCATGTCGCCTTCTGCATATCCTTGTGTGTGAACACACTGACACCAATCACCAAATCATTGAAGGCTCAGAAGTCTGAGAAGAGTTCACCATTGTCGTTCATTTCACCGAGGGCCTCGCGACCCATGGTGATTTCTCTTCCTGTATTGTCTCCTCCCAGCCTCTCATTCATATCATCCATCAGGATTGTGACATCGCCATTGGGACGTTGTCCATTACTGTTTGTAGTTGTCTGTAGAATGCCTCCTTCTTCTCTTGTTCTGAGACGTTTATAGGTGCATATCATTGAATGATTGAAACTTTCCTTCTTTATGAGTTGAAACTGGCTGTCGTTATCCTGTTGGAGATTGGTTCCCACTACATGAGAGCTTTGGCTGCTGTTGGTGACATCATGGCGGCCACTCCCTCGATGTGGTTGTCCTCTGAGTGACCGGAAGAGATTATTGTCTCTCCAGTTGGTAGTTGGCACCTACCACATCTGTTCCATCTGCTCCCGCATATTCCCAGCACTTCTATTCTATATCTCCCCATTTCTGCTGCTATCTACGCAGCCTTTCCAGTTCCGTACATTGTACGAACATTCCACTTACCCATCCTTATTTTTGCTTTCTTGGAAAGAAGGCACATTGGCTAGCTGGCTTCTCGAAGGATTTCACCAGCCTGCGTCATTTCACTTCCCCGATTCCTGTAAAAAATAAGGTTACTGTTTATACTTTTAGAATTTTTAATATGTTGGTGCATTGAAGTTTCTGTAGCGGTTTGGTTGAGTTTTGGGGATGGAGTTGCTAGCACCACGCCCCAACCCTCCCTCTTTATCCGGGCTTGGGACCGGCTAGAAGACTAGCGAGCTAATAATCTAGGCGAGGTTCCTTGAGCTTTACGTAGCAAATAAATGTGTCAACGATAGTAATGAGATGGTTAGTGCCGATAAAATCCGAGGTGCTATTCAACGTTCGTAACAAATCAAAACACAAAGTTGCCACAACACTGGCGTTAGGCAGCTTTACAGCTAAAATTCCTTCTCAAATACACATAAGTTGACAGAATATCAACCTTAAGAAGTGCCTTGCAATAAAGTGGATATTCCGGACAAGGTGTGATCATTACTCTGACAACAAAGTTGTGCACCGTGAAATTTTTGCATAGAGTCCTAAGCCAGTCCTGAGACCTTGACTCACTGAAACAAGATCGCAGTCTGTTTAACAAAATAGACTAATATTTCTGAGTTTGAGGTCAAATTTTGATTGCAGCTCATACAATGTTCTATATTTTATTTTGATGACTGTTTCATGACTGATATGACTGCACAAAAGTTTTAAAAACAGGGGATGCCCTTTTTATAAATAAACCTCAGTTATTTTAAATTCGGTAAATTTCCCTAAAGACGTTTGGACCAGTTTGCCGAACGAAACGTTGAAATTACTCATTTCACTTTCTCTGAGATTTTACAAATTTAATTTTTACAAATATCTACTTTTTACTCAGTGCCCAATTATTTTGATCACAGTTCGTGTGAACAATTTCACTAAGCATACTGATGATCCGACAATCTGATCCACTAGCCTCCGCACTAGTTGCTTCTAACATGAATAATTTCCTGTATGCGGTTGACTCGTGGTGTTATTAAAATGGCGTCGAGTGCAACCTCTAGGGATATCTGACTGCTAGTTTTATTTTCAGGCATGCACAATACTTTCGTTAGGTGCTTGACTTTCATGATTCTTGTAATAAAAAGACAGCTGCAGAAAAGAAAATTTTCTTTTTGACGAAGTCTTCAACTAGGCTGTACATTCGTGTATTTACAATAAATGGGTGAGAAAGTTCCACAACAATTTCTGGTCAAGGGTCAGATTAATAAAATTATAATTACGAATTAAAATGCCTTAATTAACAGGGGAACCGATAGAACTCAAATAAAGTAGCATCATAATTACTCAGAAGACTGACATGTTATGCAATCTCGAGGGTTTGAAATGTGAAAATAAAAAAATATACAGGATGTTTGGATAATATCGAGGTGACTGTTGTAGGACAATACTCAAGTTTTATCAATCTTTGTAGAAGTTTCTCTTCATCTCTTTGTCGGACCTACTTCATATACTCTGCCTATCCTTCTCTATGCAACACTCTTATTCATCTGTAATCTTCACAAATTATTATTATTAATGCATCACATATAAATTCGATAGCTATAGACAGGGAAACTAGTGGGCTACTTACTCAACTGACTGATACTGTTGCTCTTAGGCAGTATAATTCATGCAGGCGGTTGGTTAATGACATCTCGTGAGCTACTGAACATTCTATTCACTGGAAACTTGCGCCTTTCGCGCTCACAGTGTTATTTCAGTCGGTCTACACTTCTATACACTAGTTCCACCTGCGTTTCTCGACATTTCAAGATGGAGTAGAGTTTCTTGTGACACGATGTATGTTCACATCAACATTACAGTTATCACCATATCGCTTTCGTTATATATGATTTTTGTTCCACAACTTCTATTAGGTCCTTTTGTATCCAATGTTTGGAAATACTTCGATAATGAAGCAAATGGTGTCTAACTTGTATTGATTTCTCCATATTACCTAGATGGGGCATCTGAAAGGAGTAGGTGCGTTGTGGTTATTAAGAAACCACCCACTGAGAAGTTCACATGAAATCAGTAGATCATGATCAGTGGTGAATTCTCGTTGTAAGAGGCTTATCGTATCGCAAGATCAGACGAAGCTGAAGATTTTTGGTGGTATTTCTAAACAACTCATCTTTCTTGTGTGATTCAATCACTTCGTGTCTCTCTTCAAACATTCAATTCCTCCACTACCTAGAATTTCAGTTTCTTCATTTGGCTTGGAATCAGTTGGTTTTCGTGGTTTGCAAAGTGAATCGATATCTGGGAAATCGGATAGCTCATTATGGTTTTTCGGTTCTATGTCAAATTCTTACTACACTTCACGACAATGCGTGTCACAGGAAGCCAATATACAATTGAAGCCTACAGTAACCAGCCACATGTTCCAGTGTTTCGCCGAATTACAGCTTAATCTGTCAAACGAGGACCAGTTGCACACCTCCGGAAGAGTATAGTTGCGTTCGCGTGCATGCCTGTGAACTTGAATTCTGAATGTCTGTTGATAGTAGGATTTGTGATAGTATTGATTCCAGTGGACCTATAAGCATGTATAAGACATCCGGCTGCAAGTGTCCGACCTCTGCATTTCTGTACAGAAAAGAGGATATCAACTAAGGAGGTGATTTCCATATTCACATTTGGTAAGGTTAATCGAAACATAACAGAGGTTAACTAAGAGTGATTGAGCCGTGCGGTCTGATAAATAGTTTGATGGAAGTCTTGTAATCAGGATGTTGAGAGGAACGAGTGAGAATTTGATACTGCTCAAGATTTCGACAGAAGAAAAGAAACAGCATATCGGCTTAATGATGAATGGCATTTGTTGCCATGTTTTGAGATGATTTTATGGATTTCTTCGACTTGTTCGCTCAGAATTACGCATAAGTAGATTCATATCGTGCGTGTAGGTGAGCGTTTTCAGAACTAGTATTAGGCTGACGATGTGAGTTTACCTCTACAAGGTTTAGCACATTTATTGATATAGTGTGGCCTGCATTTTTTGAGAGATCATACAGCTTTTTATTCCATTTCTTCATTTCTAGCACACAACCGGATCTGTTATCTTGTGGTCTCATGTGACTGTGTTTACACTTATCACTGTCTTTTGATGGAGGAGTTCAGCATAGACCATCTCAACTAAGTTGGCTGCTATTGTGATCCGAGTTTTTCACTTGGCTAAGTGAGCTTCTGGTCACTACCTGCATTCCATCTGAATCACTTGGTTAGACTGTTAGTAATGTGTTATCCTTTTCAATGTTGACGTGGTTATCATTCTACCTAACTGATTATTTTGTGGAGTTCTGGTGGATAACTTGGAAAATACAGTGGGGCTCATATTTCTTTCTGAAGTCCCTACTGAACAACTCTCTCGTGTGACTCCGTTTGAAGTGCTGTCTGTCAGAAACTGCCTAATATCCGAGGTCGTAGCATCCGTGCATACCTCTTTTCTGAAAACTATCGTGTTGCTTGAAGTAGTATCAAGTACATTGATAGTATTGACAGTAATACTATACATTTTTGGCTCTACCTTGCTACATATTCCACAACACTGAGTTTTGTTTGGAAATTGGTTGTTTACGAGAATTCCTTGTCATTGACCCTTTATGGCCATCTCATCTCCAGTGTGGAGCGAAATCAGATGTTGATTATAGCCTCACGCCTTTTTGAAACGCTTTCAATGACGACAATTCTCTGGATCATAGTGAAGTACACAGTTGACATTTCTGCTGAAAAAGAATGGATATTTCTCCTTATGTTGAATTAGTGTCTGCTGTACCCACCCGATCCTGCATTTCACATTGTCTTCCGCGCTGCCTGTAGTTGAGACTATGCCGCCTAGTTAACAATACTTAGAGATGTTTTCAAAATATTGCAATCATGATAAGACTGGTGCTGTGTTCAATGTCAATCACAATTAGGCGATAACAGGTATTGTATAGTGTTAACTAGATGTATGGTGTGAAAATGCAGATCGAAGAACTCTAGATTGGTGTCGCTATTATAAGAAAATTACGACTGTAATGCGTAAGAAATATTCATTCAGTTGTGCAAGTTAAAGCACTAAAGGAAGTAAAATGAAAGAGTTTGGATTGAGCATGTGTACACCACATGTTATCGTGTTGTTTGAATTCTCATCTTTCATTTATACTATTCAATACGTTCTGTGTCTGAAAACTTAGTAATCTTAAAACAAACGTTTCGGTGTAATTTTCGAGGGTAGGATCACCTTTGCACAGTAGTACAGTGAGACAGAGACAGACAACATTAGCTGGAAATCGTCTTCTATACACAGAATTCTCAGAATGACGTAATTAGTGTTTGACAAAATAACCGCATTCAACAACGTCGAATTAGGCAACAAGTATATCTTTATAGCCAAATAGAGTGCAGACAATTACGTAAACTCCTGGAATGTCGGATATTTCTAGTAGAACAGTACGGTTTGAATTTCTTTCTTAACTGAAGTTTGATGTTATAAAGAGGTAACCTCGAATTACGCAGTCTCGCCTTACCTCTGGATGAACGTCCATTTCCAGGATATCAATTAATTCAATATTCAAGCATTGAGAATCCACTCAGCTGACCCAAAGAACCCAATGGTTTTTTCTACTGACCACATATTGTTTACGTGGGAAGGAATGATGAATGAATACGACGATGAATGCAGACATTGTGTCACTTGAATATCTGGAGAGGATTTGATGTGATGTGAGTAAATTGTGAACAGTTCCACCTGCTGAAATTTCGAGGTTACTTTCTACGCGTATGATAATACTGTTGGCATTGTCAGCATGACTGACACACTTATCAGTAGCATGAATATTTCATTTATCTTTTGGTTCACATGCGTGAACTGTAATCAGAATGACCATGTATGAATGAAAGTGAAGGCGTTCCATGGACGTGTTATCGGTGCAAGCAATAGAAGGAGCCGGATTTATGAATTTTCATCATGAGTGAATGAATAGCAAGAGAGGAGTATCTCCTTCTTCCTCTTCGTGAATAGCTCAGGCCTACCCATCAAAGTATCGTTAACCTGAAACAAAATATATAACGATTCCAGTAAAATTATTTCACAGTCTAGTATTCTATGTGAATACGTTGATAAGACTGATAACAATTCGAATTAAGGAGGCTTTTAAATTCACAAATATTATTTATCAAATATCAGCGAAAGTCATCTACACTTATTGCAACGGATGTCCTTAGTGTAGGTCATATTCAGAGAAAACCATACAATTCATTGATGAGAGATTTTGCTCAGTAGGCAGTGGTTACGTAACCGCCATCTTGGTAAAGACGATGACTCAGAAATCTATCTGTCCCTTAACTTCTATGTTATGATATAACCAGAAATTTCTGACACTGAAAACTATAATCAGGAAACTGTATTCGTATTGTTGACAATTAGATGAGAATTCTATCATACATGAAAATATTATAAATCTTGAGGCCTCTATGAAAAGTTCATTGCAATCCGAAGATGAGTTTCTCTACGTATAAAGAAGAGATAAAGGATAATTTATGCATTCATGATGTTCTCCTGCCCATAATGTGGAAGAATTCATTACACTGAGGTAGATTCGTTTGGATGTCGCACATTGGTCATCATACGCGTGTCTAAAATTTCTCCCACTTATGTACAAATTTACAATGAATGGTCATAAATATTGGGTCCCAATGGCTGAATGTTCCACAAGCTAGCCACGTAGTCACAAGTTATTCGATTCTCCACCCTGGGTGATGAGCGAAAATCCCTTCAACCTTACTAGGTTGTTGGCGTAATAGCCAATATCAATCCCAGGGCAAGAGCAAGGGTTTGGTATGTGGATATCATCTATACCATGTAAAATCAGTCAACCGCTGAAGAAAGTCGAAGACACAAAAAACCACACAAAATCAAAGTAATTCTTTGCAGGAATCTGGTAGACGCAATGACACAGTGGGCTGGTAAAAGCCAACCTTCAGGAAGCCACTCAGTAGGTGTGAATTTCTCCGATGAAACCGAAAATAATTATGGGAACGTGGGATGTTCGTACAATGCACGAAAATAGGAACGCTACCCGGGTAGCTAAAGAAATGAGAAGATATGGTGTAGAAGTGCTGAGAATCTTCGAGAGTAGGTGGAATGGACGTTGACTATCAAAATTGTCAACTGGAGAGTCAGGAATCTACTCTAGTCTGATCAACCACAAAACAACCACTAGCACACTAAAGCAGTGAGGGGCTATCATGGTGTAACTAGTGACAGCCTAATCTCTCCTGTAGTGAAAACTAATCTCCTCCTGCAGGATATTGACAGCAAGATCCAATGCTGCACACCTACAAACAACTCAGGTCCAGTGGAGAAGAAGGAAGATTTCTATAGCAACTAAAATCAGTATTATTTAACATCCCGAATGGAGACACAAGAACCATAACGAGTGATATGAATGTCAGTCGAACTGGGAGCGGATAATACAGAAATCCAATGGATCGAGAGTCTCTTTCCTGGCGAAATGAATGAGAACGGGAGTGGGAACAGATACGCGTTGATGACATTTAATAGTAGTCGCGCTAAGATCACGAATCAGTAGAAGTTAGAATTCATGGACTACTCACTGAGTCTAGTGCCACCCAGTGGCTGAATGGTCTACCAGCTTGCCTTGTAACCGGTAGGTCCGGGGTTTGAAATCAACTGGGTGCGTAGTATCGACGAGTCAAAAACTGGGCTGACGAATCAACCGTCCAGTGCTCCTTGGTCTTCAATGCTTCACGGACTGATATCAATCCTTGGTTAAACTCGAGAAACAAATGAAATCCCTACAAACCAACTGTCGAAGAGCAGCGACTCCACTGACGGATAAAACAGAAAGTAGATACACTTCGTCTCGGTGGTGCTCAAGAAACAGTAGACGCAGCCTGCTGAAAAAAATAATGTCCAGAAAGGAAGCAAATGTGGTCTCAGATCACTATCTTAATCGAGAAAACTTCAAGATCTGGTGGAAAGCCATCAAATCAACTGTAGACAGACCACCATTCAAGTTTAACACTCAGAAAATGAAGGATGAATCTGGGAAAGACTGATCCGGATATCGGAGCAGATTTGTTGACACCATCTGTGCAAAACATTCGGAAGGAGGGAACGGTACTCACTGGTTGGAAGAAAGGCTACCGTATGAAAATACCAAAGAATGGCCTCTAGAAGCACTGACATGGAACCATGCTATATCCCGCATCACGAAGAATGTTAGGTCACATCGTTCTGGAGAGACTGAAGAGGATGCACTGGATGCAGTACTCCCACCACAACAAGTTGGATTCAGGAAAGACAAATCGTGTGGGGTTTGAATTGCTTTTCTACACATCACCACCGAACACAGCATCGGATGATTGTTAATTCTCTAACTTAATTTCACATACTTTGGAAGAACCTTCGATAGCATTCACTTTGAAGTAATTTGTGAAAAATACTTTGACACTACAGACCGCTCAAAATTCTTGTCAGCCTCATTCAATAGTCATATGACAGCAGCCATATCAAGTGATCCACAATTGAAAACTCATTGAAGCCGTTGAACTGAATACAAGAGTATGACAAAGCTACCTGCCTATTATCACCAATAATGTTCCCATTTGTGGTGGGCTGGACTATGTAGAACACCTCAGGGAGTGAGGAGACAGAAATATGTTGGAGCAAAGAGACAACTGTAGAAGATCTGGATTCCGCAGATGGTGCATGTTTCTCGTCACACAAACTCAAAGACTTACAGGCGAAATCCGACAAAATGGTAGAAGGAGCAGCCAATTTAGGACTCTAGGTAAACACAGAGAAGACGGAGGTGATGAAGACATCCAAACAGCCAACAACACCAACCAGCACTTATCAACATCAAAGGGAGAGATTTGATACAGGTCACTTTCTTCGCCTATATCTGGGAAGCATCGTTTCAACTGTTGGTGGATGGCACAGATGACCGTGTCAAAGTCAGAACCAGGAAGGTAAAACACACACTTTCCTTAACTTGAAATCAGTTTGGATATCTGCTACACCCAAAATATAGAACGAAATCAACACTGGGCGGCCTGCTTAAATCACTGGGTTACAGAAATGGTTTCAACCTAAATGCCTAATTTCATTTGGATTTATAATGCTTTTTATCGTCCAGTTATATCAAATGACGTATGCATGAACTCGAGCGATAATTTAACTCGCTTCCTAGTATAACACGATGAGCAAGAGTCAGGCAAGGAAGAAAAGCGGAACTCGAACTCCATCTATTTTGTACAGTGCCAGAAACTAGATTACGCGGGCCAAGCATCCACAAATGAAATCGTGCTTCTCGCTGTACAAAAATGGCCCCCTGGATGTTACTCCATATATAAGAGTTTTATTTTGTTACATAAAGAAACACTGTGCGATTCATCAACTAAATTCTTTTACATGTAAATCCTGTATAGAGAAAAACGTATCCTGGAACCAAATACCCTGAAAATGTTTGTACAATATGCTGGTATATTGTCTGAAATAAAGCTTTATTATTATTATTATTATTATTGCTAAAATATTTTGGATACTCAACACTAAAGGTAAGTCATTCAGTTTTTTTATTTAGGACAGAAATCCGGCACACTTTTCCTAAAAAGCATTCAGAAAAGACTACAACAAACTTTTATCATCAACTAACTTCACTAGGTCCATTCTGGAGACAACATGTCCAAAAATAATTAGTGACGAAAAATTATGGGAACAGAATAACCAATTGCTCAGAAAACCTGCAGGAAAGATGCAGATGGACACACACACTCAGTAGATATTTGAATGACATAGGAAGCCAAGCACAACCTATAATGCAACGCGAGTGGGAAACGACGAGACTGGCGTTGGTTCGAGGTTGATATAGAAGGGATTGAGTTAGTAGAAAATGAAAGCTCATGGTCAGTTGTCACGTCAACCAGATAAAGTGGACTGCAAAGAATTGAACAACGTGGTGCTGTGCTGTTGAAGCCTCACCTTTCAATTAGAACCCAACACTATGATTTATTAAATCATTTTTATTTAATATTTTGATGGTAGTTCGCATAAAACAGCTGAGCAAGTGTTCTGAACAAAATTAATTTCTCGAACCAACATACCACTGAAATCCATATGAGTAGTATGCAGTAATAAAATGTAAACATCATTACATCAAGCTGTTAGGTTTGCTAGAAATCCAAGTTAAATTTATTCAACAAACGATATCGATTATAGGCTAGTTACAAATAAAAAGGAGAAATCGGCTGCATTCATGGGAGAAGCTTCTCCTCGTGTATATGTCTTATGTAAGCAACACAAAAATGAGGGCTCACACGATTATCGAAAGACGCCTGGTTATTTCAAATGTGACCGTGAATGCAATGTCTATTAGGCTATCTCACTTCTAACCAGTTTATTGTTTCTTATCTGAAACGACAGAGGATTGTGTACGCTAACTCAATTTCAAACGTGCGAAAGTCGAAAAATGAGTGTACTGACCTGTAGTTGTAGATTTCCTGTACACATTCCTTCTTAGTATGCCATCTTCTTTCCTGGCCAGTAAGTTCATTGCTGAATGAGCATCATTCTCGTTTTTCACAACCAGCAATTATTATTATTTCCTTTCATTCCTGGAGGAACATAGAGCAACCAGTAGTAAATCATCAATATATCTAACCCCCTAATTGCTCTCTTCAGCGGTCTGTCGTCTAACTTAGCGAGGAAACAATCAGCTGGGATTGAAATTAATAGGGATCCCATAGTCACACCATCACTTTGTCTGTATTATTTCTTATTGAATAAAACCTGAACGTTCATTGTACGTGTTAAGATAAGTTGCTTCACGGAGGGTACAGAAATGCCGGTGTCTATGCTACGCTTAGTATTCTCATCACATATAAAATCCAATGTCTCCATTACCGGTACAGGGGTGAACAAGGATGACATATCAAAAGATATCACGAACTTGTTATTCACATTAAGATCTCATAGTTTTGAATTTGTCAAAAAATATCTTATACACTATGTTTTATCAGCTCGTCATGCAGCGGTTTCAGGAGCCTCACCAACCATTTCTCTTTTGCTGGAAATGGGGGATTACACATATGCAGCACTGGTCTAGCGGCGAACCATTCCAATGCACATTCGGTAGCCAATATAATTTTGGTGCCACCCTACCAGTTGGCTTTAGAGATCCATATAAACCTTCTGTGTTGCTACCTTGTTGTTTAGGTCTTTTAGTGATTCAATTAGTTGTTTGTCAACTTTCTCAGTCGGATCAACGGAAGATGAAATTCTTTGAGATTTTCGGTGATCAAGAGCGTTCCATTCATCTTATCTAGGTATTCTGTGATATTCATGATTACTGATCGAGGACCATTATCCTGCTCAATGACTATTATATTCTCATCCCTTCTCCGCTTATCCAGTGCTTCCCTATGTTTCTTGGTTAATAAGCTCCTTAAATATGATTAACAACAGTCGACTACTGTTGACTTAAGAATTTCAACTGCCTCAGCTGATGCTTCCATTATGGGTAAATTTTTGTTTTGATAAAGTCTCAGTGGTATACAGTAATGCTTTCTGATGACGTTTCGAGCACAATTTATTGCCACTCATAATCATATCAAGGCACTACTCACACGACTTCCTAACTTCATCTATATAGTTCCATTATTTTTCACTTGATTTGATTAGTAGTAATATTTTCCATATTTCGGGTATGAGTGATAAATCATTCCCATTGCGTGTGTTGGGTGTAGACTCGATGAACAAGGATTCAGTAATCAGTCTCTCTCTCCATCTACCTAGATTACTTTTTAGAATTTTAACCCTCTCCCATCCTATTGTGTAGTTGTGTGTTAATGCATGCATTGCAATCGCTGAGCTTTTTTCTAAATTACTTATCTTCTCGGGGTCAACCATTCTTACCATAGCTAAATTCCTATGTCCTGACAATCTGGCTACCCTGACCTACTAGTTTGACCTATATAGTTGACCTCACAGTCATTGCAGGGTATTTTGTAAATTGTATTATTTTGTCTAACTGGGAAAACTGGGTCTTTTAATCTACAGAGCTTGTCCCTGAATGAGTTTGTAGGTTTAAATGCCACCCTAATTCCTGCTTTATTTAGAATCCTACGTAGGGTCTCAGGTGTCCCCTCTTTATATGGTACAACTGCAGATGACTTATATTCTCTCTTATTTATGTTATTATTACTAGTTTCACAATTATTTTTTATTTTTCGTTTGGCTTTTTTTGATCTTCCTGATGAGTTTTAAAGGATGATGAAGGTACCAAGACTTCAGCCTGCATATGAAGGTTTCCAGACTGGAACTGCATATGCATCTTATTAATTCTTACATGGTGATCACAAAACTTAGTGCAAAAGAATGATACTAACAAATTTTCATAATCGAAACCTGTTGCACACATAAGTTAACGGGAAAATGAATATACAGCCATATGCAGTATTAACTGAAAGAAAATTCCTTCCTCCAATTATTCTGTTCCTCTACGAAAACAACTCATAACGAAGCAGTGATTGTGAAAACGGGAATGCACTTCAGTACAACACTCCAAATGGACTCATGCTGTACCTCTGAAACAAAGTACTTCCTCATGTGAAAGGAACTGGATGCCTTAGTTGTCGATATTTCAACTTAATAACAATTTGAAAGAATCGACATGAGATTGAGCAACTTCCTTCATTATGCGAAACTCTGACTTCACTAAATGGAGTGAAATTGACCTCTAATGATTTCGTGGTGCTGGAGATCCTAATTCATCCACCAGTGAACCAGTTCTACAGCTCCGAAATCGCCATCATCAGTCAATCCTCAGCCACTCGCTATGACTCCAAACAATCGAAATTCCCACGTGTTTGTAGGCCTACTCAATAATTTCAGCAATAATGACATTTCTCGTGGTGACACAGTGTGCACTAAACGCGATTTCACTTCATCCTCGTCAGCATATGATCTTTAACAGACTCAACAAAGAAAACTCCTAGTCGATGTGATATGGAGCCGATAGGAGGGGAAGTATTTAACGATTTTATAATCATGCACGTGAGCTTGGTTATTAGAGGGCATTGAGGAAAGATAAGCGGCTAAAAGCAATGCTAAGTTAAATGGTAGATGTGGATGTGACAAGAGTAAAAATTGCATCTTGTCTCCACCTATTTATGAGATTTATTTATTTTATTTAAACGCATAAAAACTTGGTACAATATGGCACCAAGAAGGATACGCCACACAATAGTAATAAAACAACATAGATCAAAAGAAAAAAATATAAGTAGAGAACGGATAAAGAACTTCATCTGGAAGGAAGACATTCATGCTTAACAGTTCAAACAGTATTCATGAACTATCATCGGGAAGGAAAGAAAGAAGAAAATTGCAACACGTTCGCCATTCATTACGATTCTTGGCCATATCCAATAACGTTTCGAGCCATCGATTTGAGCTATCTCTCGGACCCCATCCAGGGAGTCGTGACGCACCAACCAATGCTTATCTAGCACAGAAATCACTCATCCCACGATGCCATGTCATGGACTGACCACCTCTCCGAATTTCCCATCCCGTCCCAGGGCTAGCGAACAGAGACCTGTACGAAAGCCTCTGGGATGACATCCAAGACACCGGAGCCGATGTTTCCAGATGACGACACTCATTGAATGATGATCTCCACTGTGTTCGAACACACACCGCCGAACCTCAGAATTACTCATCCAGGAGTGGCAAGGAACTCACAGAAACCAAGTTGCTTTTAGCGGAGCATTCTTTCAAGCCGCAATCGGCTACACTTACCCTTTGCGTGGCACCTTCCAGATGAAGCCAATGTTCATTTATACTACTTCGGGGGTTTCTGGCAAGCATTGATTGTAACCCATTCTGATATTTCAAAGAAGTATCAGGTGCTACTAGTTTGCTCACATCAACGTCTAGACGACAGGTTTTATGAAGCCCACCAAATTGCAAGACGAACTTGGCACACACTGAAGCGTGATCGGAGTCTAGGCATGTGCTCCAGAAGGAGCGACAGTCTTGTATGCATCCTCGCCACCGGAAACTGACAGCAATATGATGAATCTGAGTCCAAGCTTGCTTCGCAGAGGCAGGACGCCAGGTAGCGCTATGGCGATGGCTGTGCGGAGAGTTGGTGCTGGCTAGAAATAGATTGTGATCCGCGCGAAGCTGCAGAAGATGTTCCCCATTATCTGACCTGGGACCATATAGTCCCCATTGATCACCTAGACGATTCTCCTCTTAGCTTAGACGCCCGACATGTGCATTCAAATCCACAGCCAGCACTACGATATCCTTCCAACCCGCCTGTTTCAAGACATCACTCAGTTGGTAGTAGAACTCATCCTTCATTGCATCCGGGCTGCAATCCGTCAGTGCATAGGGAGAGACAAGCAATAGACACCGCCTATCCGGCCTACTACTCCTTACTTTCTTATAACCTTCCAGCCTCACAGCACATAAACTACTGTTAATGGGAATCCAGTCGAGCAATGCAGCTTCGGCTCTAGAGCTCAGTGCGACACTGACACCATGGCTATCATGATGTCACCAAGGGGAACAAAGGCCCTGATGCAATGGGAGGCGACCTCGCACAGGATAATGGCCGCCAGATTCAACTCCAATAGAAGGAAACTGTCAATTATACAATGTTGTGCACCCACAAACAACGCAGACCTCGAAAAGAAAGAAGAATTCTACAGACAACTGCAGGCAACAATGGACAATACTCCAGTTGGTGACATTAAAATACTAATGGGAGACATGAACGCCAAATTGAGACCAGACAACACGGGAAGGGAAATCATCATGGGTAGAGAAATTCTCGGAGAAATGAATGAAAATGGAGAACTCTTCGCCGACTTCTTCGCCTTCAACGAACTAGTGATTGAAGGCAGTGTATACAAGCAAAAGGATATCCACAAGGCTACATGGGTGTCACCAGATGGGCAAACCAAAAACCAAATTGACTTCATCTCAATGGGGCTCAAGGAAGTGGAGGCACAGCATACTGGACACAAAAGTAAGAAGAGGAGCAGACGTTGGCTCAGACCACAATCCAAATCAAATTAAAAGCTTTCAGGGAATCAGGAGCTGCAGATAGACCACAAGTCAAGTTCAACACTCAAAAACTGAATGACCAGGCTACAAAGGATATCTTCATTGCAAACATAAGGGAAAAAGCCGAGACACAAATCAACACTAGCGAAGAGTTTGGCGTCGAAAAGCACTGGGACAACTTGAAAACGGTGTGGAGTCAAACCTGCATGGAGGTTTCAGACAGAAAGAAGAGGCAGGACAAACAATGGCTCACTATGGACACTTGGAAACTAATAGAAGAGAGGAGGATGGTGAAACAAAAGATTATCCAGTGCACTGACGAGCAACAAAAACAGGAGTTGAATTCAAGCTACAGTACACTGAACAAAAGAGTGAAGAAGAGTGAAAACGAAGAAAAAAGAAGATATTATGAAACCATGGCTAGTGTAGCAGAACAAGCTGCAGGCAAAGTAGACCTCGCCACACTCTATCAAACAACTAGGCACCTATAGGGCAAAAGTTCGTCACAGATTAAGCCACTAAAGGATGATAATGGTAAGTCAATCACCAAAGAAGTTGAGCAAAGAAAACACTACGCTGAACACTTCAAAAGACTTCTAAATCGACGGCCATCTACAACGCGCCCAACAACACCAACAACAGAAGCAGAACTACCAGTGAACATCGACTCCCCGACAAAATCAGAAGTCCTGAATGCAATCAAGATGCTAAAAGCTGGAAAGGCAGCAGGACCAGATGGAATCACAGCAGAAGCATTGAAAATGGAGCCAGAGACAACAGCGGACTTGATGACGCCATTGCTGGAGAAGGTGTGGAAAGAGGGCAAAGTACCTGAGGATTGAAAGAAAGGATATTTATTCAAACTACCAAAGAAAGGAGACTTAAGTCAATGTAAAAACTGGCGCGGAATTATGCCCCTATCCATCCCAACCAAAATACTAAGCCGCATCATCCTGGAGAGAATCAAACAAGCCCTAGATGAAAAACTTCGACCGGAACAGGCCAGATTCAGGAGAAACAAATCATGTATTGATCAAATCGCCACTCTACGGATCATCATTGAACAAAACTTGGAAAGGCAGTCACCTCTCTATCTCAACTTCATCGACTTTGAAAAGGCCTTCGATAGCGCAGCGTCGATCGAGAGGTCATTTGGAAACTACTTCCCTACTACGGGGTCCCATCGACAATTATACATCTCATCCAACAGTTGTACGACAATGCTGCATCCCAAGTAATCCACAACGGGAAACTTACGGAAGCCTTCGAAGTGAGGACGGGAGTGAGACAAGGCTGTCTACTATCACCGATGATCTTTCTGATTGCAGTAGATTGGATAATGCGACAGAAATCGGGCAATGTGGAAACAGGCATAAAATTGACTGACACAAAAATCTTGGAGGATCTGGACTTCGTCGATGATATATGTGTGATTTCCCACAAACTGGAAGATATGCAAGTGAAAAGCAACAAGTTGACAGAGGGAGAAGCATCAAAGATAGGACTTCAAGTGAACATAGATAAAACAGAGGTGGTGAAGATTTCTGGCCAACACCAACAGCAACACCAACAACAGAGGCAGAACTACCAGTGAACATCGACTCCCCGACAAAATCAGAAGTACTGAATGCAATCAAGATGCTAAAAGCTGGATGACTTCGTGGTGCTGGAGATCCTAATTCATCCACCAGTGAACCAGTTCTACAGCTCCGAAATCGCCAGCCTCAGTCAATCCTCAGCCACTCGCTATGACTCCAAACAATCGAAATTCCCACGTGTTTGTAGGCCTACTCAATAATTTCAGCAATAATGACATTTCTCGTGGTGACACAGTGTGCACTAAACGCGATTTCACTTCATCCTCGTCAGCATATGATCTTTAACAGACTCAACAAAGAAAACTCCTAGTCGATGTGATATGGAGCCGATAGGAGGGGAAGTATTTAACGATTTTATAATCATGCACGTGAGCTTGGTTATTAGAGGGCATTGAGGAAAGATAAGCGGCTAAAAGCAATGCTAAGTTAAATGGTAGATGTGGATGTGACAAGAGTAAAAATTGCACCTTGTCTCTATCTAATTACTAGATAGGCAAGTGAGAACCGGATGGGTTAAGATGAGGTGGTATTAACTTCGTTCCAATCTCTTCTTTGCCATCTTTTCCTTTATGTTCAACCGTGTACTACTTACCACTAGTAAGTAGTATGAATCAATATTTGTCACTTCATATGGACAGTTTTTGTTCGCTATTGATTTCTAACTCATTTAATGGATTAAAACTCCATTTCAAGTGTAGTAATTGGTTTCCTACAGTTTAATGTTGTCTGCTGCATATGCTTGATTTTTAAGCACGGTATATTCGAACCTCTTTATTCCTCGTCTTAAATTACCGCGCTGTTCAAATCTGACCGTGGATCACAGTTCATACAGCTTTGCTGTTCTTCTTATTGACGCACAGCAGTCGCGCATTTGACGGCATTCGCCCATAGACACATCAAAATTCGAGGTTTGTATGTTGTATATCATTATTTTATGCAAAATGTACTACCATATTCTATACCACTTCTGTGACATTGGGTTCAACGCGTCACTCAAAATTTGGTTCAGTTTATCGATGGGAATTATCGGTCTGAATATTCTTAGCGAAATCCTAATCTACCTCGTTTGTTTATCAGAATGATTCGTCAGCGGATAATGATCACCACAGCAGTCCGAACGTAAGCCTTAAGTCCAGCCATAATTAAAATGCACGGATGACATTTTCATGGGAAATATCAAAATTAACCTAGACGACTGATAAGAATATTTATATCAGAACTAGCCATTCCTGCATTACTCCATTGTAGAGTGTCATTTGACTACATTTGGATTTCGTAGAAATTTTAGTTCACCTAGAGTTGGGACGATTTCTGATAGGACACAGCATTAATGCGAAATATTTGACTAATTCATATTTTTACGAGTTCGTCACGGATTGATATCAATTAGAGAACCATTAAAAAGCCAGGAAGTACTGGACAGCTGCTGTTTTATCCTAGTTTGGGAATCATCATCAGTACTCACCCACTGGGATTCGAACCCAGGACCTTCCGGTTACAAGGCAAGCTCGTATACCATTCATCCACTTTGGCCCGATTCAATGGCTCATGAGGTCCAATTAGATGTCACATGTGTGGATGGATGTCCCACCAACGACAATGCTTGGGATCGCGCTAAATCACGACTTGGTGGAAGTTAGAATTCATGAGCCATTGGATTGGGTCCCGTTGGTGGCTGAATGATATAGGAGCTTGCCTTGTAACCGGAATGTCCTGGATTCGAATCCCAGTAAGTGCGTACTTAAAATGATTCTTAAACTAGGATGAAACAGATGTCCAGTACTCCCTGGTTTTCAATGGTTCTCTAACTGATAGCAATCCGTGATCATCTCGTAAAAACATAACTAACCCTTACAAACTAAAATGATAAATAATTCATATTTGGGGGAATTTCTAAAATCAATTGTTTGACCCGTAGGCTAATGTGGTTGCCACATATCTGGATGTAATTATAAGTTTGAGGCATCGAATTAAATTATTCAGACTGGCCCACCAACGCTTTCTTCCTGAACACCAAAATCTGCTGCTGATTTCTTTGTCTTATTCATCACTGCATCTACAGGCTCCTTAATTTACCAATATTAGGCCGTTGTGGTGTGCAAAATGACATTCGGCATGCAGTCGGATTTATCTACAAAAACAGTCGAGTTGACCTCATCAACATCTTCAATGACTATGCATTTGTCATGTTTGAGGATCATCAGAGCTAGTCTCTTCAACATCATGAGGTGAGTTTGACTGTGATGTCTTCCACTACTTTAATGCTAATGCATGTCGTGAGCTGACCAATTCTGTTTTACTCGCATCTATTGAATCCAATGCAACCTCTGTTTTGTCAGTGACGTTCTCCGGCTTCAGTTCATTAAATGTCATTGTCAAGGAACTTACCCCTAAGTTCCTATGATTTACGAAGACGTTCCCAACAGATAATTACTATGTACTTTTCTCGAACTTAAATCCAAAACAACAGTGCTTGTGGGAAAGTTACATTTTTTGGCAATTAAAGTAAAGATAGTTACACGTCTATAAACAGGTGTTTATATATAAATACAGTGTACTTATATTCGGATTCATTCGTCTTCTTCCAACTTGTACACGATTGAAATATTCGCGCCTTCGAGTTGCCCGCCAATGGCTACCTAGGTCAATAAAACAAACGCTCAATAATCACGTCCATCGACAGTCATGTTGAGAAGAATATACCTGTCATCGGTTCATCCATCTGACTGGGGCTGAGTTCTATTGACGAGAGCTTGATCAGCCAATTGTCGACAGGTCTTCCATTTTCTGTGTTATCCCTTTCATTCGTTAATTTGTTCAACGTCCCAATTCGCAAGAATCTTCACATGTTCAAGGCGATTTCTCTATTTCTCGTGGCGTTTCAGCTGGGAATTCACAATCTTCATCAGTTATCACACCGAAGCAAATCATTTTGGAGAGAGAGAGAGAGAGAGACGGTGATGATATGGAGTGGTGATATTTTCCAGAAGGACAATAAAGTCATCACGATTAACCCAGCCAGTGTAGAGAACATATTCACGTCGAATTCCTCTGATTGAGATACAAATATTATCCAGGAGAGATGCATATGTCCTAGTCAGTATTTCCCGTTGTCTGACCATCACCACTGTTTGTTTCTATTTATCGAAATAACCCAATGCAAATAATAGATGTTCTTTGGTTTACTGGAATTCAGCCACTGAGAATTACAATTACAAGTAACTAATCCAACAATGCACTGAATCGTTCACTCTCCGAATCACATAGACACATGCAATAAATGAATATCTTCGATCAAAAATCAACGACAATGAATGGTAGTTGAATGAGAAAGAAATACTAGATTATGGAATAAAACAATTCCAACAGTGGTGTGAAAACGGGAGGTAACTTTGCAAGAAATATTACAAATAACAAAACTTATCATTGTGTGTAAACTATTGAAATATAATCACACTTCATTTAGATTATCGCTCTCCATCCAATTATTTCAAATGTTCTCATGATGAAAATACATGAAATCAACTCCTCTCACGCCTCCACCCAAATTCATGCCTACCGAGTAATTTCACTTCTCTGCATCCATCGCCATTTTGACAGCAATTCAGACAAGACAGAATTTACAATTATGCACGAGAAGAATTCTGTTAATCAGAGGAGAGAATACGTGATATGCTAATACACCAGATAAATGTATCGGTCATGATGACAATCTCAGGAATAGTATTATTTGTGTAGAAAGTGAGTTCGATATTTCGGAAGGTGGAACTGTTCCAAATATTCCCACTTCAATTAAATTCCTGTCAAGATATTCAAGCGACACATTCTCTGCATTTCTATTCGCATTAAGTCATCACTCCTTCACACATATACAACACCGAAATGGTGGACTGAATCACCGGCCTCCTCCAGTAACGAAATCACCGTCAACAATTTTCGGTGTTACAATATTTAGAGATTGGATTTTGAGAGAAAGTCTCTTCAAGGAATACCACCTCATCTTCAAATAACAGAGAATTTCAAACAACACCGTTCTCTTTGAGATTTCCAACATTCCATAAGTGAAGAGAACTGTGTGCATTCTATTCAGACACAGGAAGAAATACACTTATCGTCTAAACAGACGTAAATGGATGGAAATCATAATTGACAGGAGTTGATTTCATCGTTATTTGAAATTAGGCTTTGCATCGGAGAGAATTGAATGAGGTGACTGTTATATCTTGCTCTGTCTGCGCCTGAACTTATATGTTATATCTTCTCGTCGTACCTTCCGACTTAGCAAAGCACGCAAATATCAAAAGACAAAGGCTGGACTGTGACTGTGTATTGAAGTGCAACAACGATAAAGAAAGCCATGGTATTTATACATTTTACAACAATATGGACAGCTACAGCATTTGAAATAATTGACCTTAATAGCCAATAACAAAGTGTGTGAGAAATCATAATATGCCATATGTGCGACATTGACAGTCAGTAACAAAATGTGTGGGAAGGATATACCATATATACAAAATTAGCAGTCACTACCAAAATGCGTGAGAATGATAATATACAAAACTAGCAGTCACTACCAAAATGCGTGAGAATTATAACATACCATAAATGCAAGTTTAAACAGTCAATACCAAAATATGTGGGATCCTATCAGTGACTCTGAGAATTCTGTGCCTACACAACAATTTGCACTCAATCAGCGTTTGTTTCTGTGTCTTTGTTGTATGAATTGAATGAGTTCAGCGTTGGAGTATCTCTTTTGTCGGTGCGATTGTAGTTCAACATCAAAGAATTCCGGTATTATGTTCAATGTAATTGGAAATGAAACTATGAAAGCAAGAATGAATTCTATCTCCTCTGAAGAGAGAATTTCAGATCAGACGGTCGATTACATTTAGCTGAATACTGAGCATTTTCAGAGATTTCCTAATTGTTCAGAGGGGTGGTCCAATTAGTGCAATGTTACAGACCTCAGCCTTACTGTTTGAGAACTGTGTGTGATAGATTTCTTGAAAGTTGTCCAACATTACAAGCATGAAACAAACGATAAATCTGGCAACACAGAAACAGGTACCTCACAATATCTTCAGCTTTCTAATATTAATCCGTGCAATGTATGTTTGGCGTTCGACATCTGAAGAGTATGTCTTTTCTTATTCAGCTCCAAATCGGAGTGTATCTTTTTCACTGTTTCATTTCGAGTGCCTCTACCCATGATGAATTCTTTTCCCTTATTGTCTGCTCCTAGTTTGACTGGCATTCACATCGCTGATGAGGGTTTTGATGACACCATCTGTGATCTTATGGATACGTGTATGCATTTTTCTATATAAATCTTGCTTTTTTGCACTGCGTCTGAGCTGCTTCCAGGTGCTTCGCACTGGATGATTTTAACACTGCTTGCTTTCTTCTTCCTGAGTTGAATATTGATGTCAAAGTCCTACAGGAGCAGATTAGTCTCCACTGCATTAGTTCTTCGGCTGCTGCTACTGTCATCATAATAGCTAGAGACTGCCTCAGTGAGCTCACTGTGGCCGTCTCGGTGGGTGGATTAAGTTATCAATTCTGGACCATATCTACTCCATCTACTCTCACAAATTCTGAGCACTTCTATACCATATCTTCTTATTTTTTTGGCAGCTTTCCCAGCCTCTCACATTGTGCAAACATTCCACTTCCCCATTCTTATTTTTGCTTTCACTGAAAGTAGAAGACAAATCAGCTGACTGGCTTCCCGAATTCTTTCACCAGCTCGCGTGATATCTCTTCTCCAATTCTAACGATAAATAAGTTTGTGTTTTATACCTTTATCTTGTGCATCGAAGTATCTGTAGCTGTTTGATTGTTTTCCACAGGAGGGTTGCCAGCCCTACATCCAATCTCTCTCTATTCACAGGCTTGGGATAGGCTAAAAAATGGGCAAGCCGGTAAACTAGGTGAGGTGCATCCTTAGCGTTAGACCGGGTGAGTTGTCTCTTGTAGAATGTGATGCGTGAAATGTCTTCTTAAGACAATTGGTGATGTAGTTTCTGAGAGATTCTGATTCGATATGATGCATAAATTCCAGGTCCATGAAGAGAGTTTTATTAGGGACAAATGTGACTTTCGGCAATAGAGGCTTTTCCTTCACATTTTATAGATAAATCTCAGTTGACACCGGTTCGCCAGTATGGTTGTACATAATCATTTTAATCCATCTTCTATTGTTTCTTCCGGAAAGGATTTTGCTAATCCTTGAGCATAAAGTACTTACTAAGGTTTGTCTTCAGATGAGTGTGACGATGCTGTAGAAGTTGACAAACTGACCAGTCCATGTTGTTTTGCGGAATATCGATCTTAAGATCAAACACTGTTGTTCTCTAGCAAGTAGAAGAAAAGAAAATTTCCTTCGATGGTTATGTGGTTTACTTATAAATCAGATACCACAGTCAGTATTTCTTGCGGGCTTCAGGAAGAAGGAATGATGATATTTGGAACAGGAGGGTGATTTGCGAGGGTCAGAATTGTAAGGCTGACACATCAACCTGTTGTTCAGTCTACTAGATGTACTTCTGTTGTTATTGTGTTGAGGAGAATTTGTTAGACAATTTTGTTACGGTGATAAGACTGTACAATTTTAGTAGGATATGTATCCGGACAAAGAATAATACTGGGAGGCACCACGTCTGCGCTTATTGCAGAAGGGTTTCTTCACATCTTGTGTGACTTCGCTGACACACCCACTTTTCGTGTGCTTATTAAATGCAAAGTACTATGCCCCACTAATAGATACAAGTCGAAGTGTATATATATCATAATGTAATTGCTCCCTCTACATATAGCCACCTTAAGACCACTTACCATACAGCTTGCTATTTCAGTAGCATTTTGTGCCGGTTTCACTACACGGACACTAATCTCAAATCAGTATTTGTTCGCTTCAGGAAGCATTCAGGTTGTGCACTTTGCTCAATATTACTGTCATTACTAGTTGGCGATTCAGGTGCTCAACACAATTTCGGCTTATAAAACACAAAATAATCGAGCAAAGAACATCCTTTTGGATAATTTACTCTTCTGACTCTACAATTATATGCCGAAAGTGTGTTGAGCACCTGAATCGCCAACTAGTAATGACAGTAATATTGAGCAAAGTGCACAACCTGAATGCTTCCTGAAGCGAACAAATACTGATTTGAGATTAGTGTCCGTGTAGTGAAACCGGCACAAAATGCTACTGAAATAGCAAGCTGTATGGTAAGTGGTCTTAAGGTGGCTATATGTAGAGGGAGCAATTACATTATGATATATATACACTTCGACTTGTATCTATTAGTGGGGCATAGTACTTTGCATTTAATAAGCACACGAAAAGTGGGTGTGTCAGCGAAGTCACACAAGATGTGAAGAAACCCTTCTGCAATAAGCGCAGACGTGGTGCCTCCCAGTATTATTCTTTGTCCGGATACATATCCTACTAAAATTGTACAGTCTTATCACCGTAACAAAATTGTCTAACAAATTCTCCTCAACACAATAACAACAGAAGTACATCTAGTAGACTGAACAACAGGTTGATGTGTCAGCCTTACAATTCTGACCCTCGCAAATCACCCTCCTGTTCCAAATATCATCATTCCTTCTTCCTGAAGCCCGCAAGAAATACTGACTGTGGTATCTGATTTATAAGTAAACCACATAACCATCGAAGGAAATTTTCTTTTCTTCTACTTGCTAGAGAACAACAGTGTTTGATCTTAAGATCGATATTCCGCAAAACAACATGGACTGGTCAGTTTGTCAACTTCTACAGCATCGTCACACTCATCTGAAGACAAACCTTAGTAAGTACTTTATGCTCAAGGATTAGCAAAATCCTTTCCGGAAGAAACAATAGAAGATGGATTAAAATGATTATGTACAACCATACTGGCGAACCGGTGTCAACTGAGATTTATCTATAAAATGTGAAGGAAAAGCCTCTATTGCCGAAAGTCACATTTGTCCCTAATAAAACTCTCTTCATGGACCTGGAATTTATGCATCATATCGAATCAGAATCTCTCAGAAACTACATCACCAATTGTCTTAAGAAGACATTTCACGCATCACATTCTACAAGAGACAACTCACCCGGTCTAACGCTAAGGATGCACCTCACCTAGTTTACCGGCTTGCCCATTTTTTAGCCTATCCCAAGCCTGTGAATAGAGAGAGATTGGATGTAGGGCTGGCAACCCTCCTGTGGAAAACAATCAAACAGCTACAGATACTTCGATGCACAAGATAAAGGTATAAAACACAAACTTATTTATCGTTAGAATTGGAGAAGAGATATCACGCGAGCTGGTGAAAGAATTCGGGAAGCCAGTCAGCTGATTTGTCTTCTACTTTCAGTGAAAGCAAAAATAAGAATGGGGAAGTGGAATGTTTGCACAATGTGAGAGGCTGGGAAAGCTGCCAAAAAAATAAGAAGATATGGTATAGAAGTGCTCAGAATTTGTGAGAGTAGATGGAGTAGATATGGTCCAGAATTGATAACTTAATCCACCCACCGAGACGGCCACAGTGAGCTCACTGAGGCAGTCTCTAGCTATTATGATGACAGTAGCAGCAGCCGAAGAACTAATGCAGTGGAGACTAATCTGCTCCTGTAGGACTTTGACATCAATATTCAACTCAGGAAGAAGAAAGCAAGCAGTGTTAAAATCATCCAGTGCGAAGCACCTGGAAGCAGCTCAGACGCAGTGCAAAAAAGCAAGATTTATATAGAAAAATGCATACACGTATCCATAAGATCACAGATGGTGTCATCAAAACCCTCATCAGCGATGTGAATGCCAGTCAAACTAGGAGCAGACAATAAGGGAAAAGAATTCATCATGGGTAGAGGCACTCGAAATGAAACAGTGAAAAAGATACACTCCGATTTGGAGCTGAATAAGAAAAGACATACTCTTCAGATGTCGAACGCCAAACATACATTGCACGGATTAATATTAGAAAGCTGAAGGTATTGTGAGGTACCTGTTTCTGTGTTGCCAGATTTATCGTTTGTTTCATGCTTGTAATGTTGGACAACTTTCAAGAAATCTATCACACACAGTTCTCAAACAGTAAGGCTGAGGTCTGTAACATTGCACTAATTGGACCACCCCTCTGAACAATTAGGAAATCTCTGAAAATGCTCAGTATTCAGCTAAATGTAATCGACCGTCTGATCTGAAATTCTCTCTTCAGAGGAGATAGAATTCATTCTTGCTTTCATAGTTTCATTTCCAATTACATTGAACATAATACCGGAATTCTTTGATGTTGAACTACAATCGCACCGACAAAAGAGATACTCCAACGCTGAACTCATTCAATTCATACAACAAAGACACAGAAACAAACGCTGATTGAGTGCAAATTGTTGTGTAGGCACAGAATTCTCAGAGTCACTGATAGGATCCCACATATTTTGGTATTGACTGTTTAAACTTGCATTTATGGTATGTTATAATTCTCACGCATTTTGGTAGTGACTGCTAGTTTTGTATATTATCATTCTCACGCATTTTGGTAGTGACTGCTAATTTTGTATATATGGTATATCCTTCCCACACATTTTGTTACTGACTGTCAATGTCGCACATATGGCATATTATGATTTCTCACACACTTTGTTATTGGCTATTAAGGTCAATTATTTCAAATGCTGTAGCTGTCCATATTGTTGTAAAATGTATAAATACCATGGCTTTCTTTATCGTTGTTGCACTTCAATACACAGTCACAGTCCAGCCTTTGTCTTTTGATATTTGCGTGCTTTGCTAAGTCGGAAGGTACGACGAGAAGATATAACATATAAGTTCAGGCGCAGACAGAGCAAGATATAACAGTCACCTCATTCAATTCTCTCCGATGCAAAGCCTAATTTCAAATAACGATGAAATCAACTCCTGTCAATTATGATTTCCATCCATTTACGTCTGTTTAGACGATAAGTGTATTTCTTCCTGTGTCTGAATAGAATGCACACAGTTCTCTTCACTTATGGAATGTTGGAAATCTCAAAGAGAACGGTGTTGTTTGAAATTCTCTGTTATTTGAAGATGAGGTGGTATTCCTTGAAGAGACTTTCTCTCAAAATCCAATCTCTAAATATTGTAACACCGAAAATTGTTGACGGTGATTTCGTTACTGGAGGAGGCCGGTGATTCAGTCCACCATTTCGGTGTTGTATATGTGTGAAGGAGTGATGACTTAATGCGAATAGAAATGCAGAGAATGTGTCGCTTGAATATCTTGACAGGAATTTAATTGAAGTGGGAATATTTGGAACAGTTCCACCTTCCGAAATATCGAACTCACTTTCTACACAAATAATACTATTCCTGAGATTGTCATCATGACCGATACATTTATCTGGTGTATTAGCATATCACGTATTCTCTCCTCTGATTAACAGAATTCTTCTCGTGCATAATTGTAAATTCTGTCTTGTCTGAATTGCTGTCAAAATGGCGATGGATGCAGAGAAGTGAAATTACTCGGTAGGCATGAATTTGGGTGGAGGCGTGAGAGGAGTTGATTTCATGTATTTTCATCATGAGAACATTTGAAATAATTGGATGGAGAGCGATAATCTAAATGAAGTGTGATTATATTTCAATAGTTTACACACAATGATAAGTTTTGTTATTTGTAATATTTCTTGCAAAGTTACCTCCCGTTTTCACACCACTGTTGGAATTGTTTTATTCCATAATCTAGTATTTCTTTCTCATTCAACTACCATTCATTGTCGTTGATTTTTGATCGAAGATATTCATTTATTGCATGTGTCTATGTGATTCGGAGAGTGAACGATTCAGTGCATTGTTGGATTAGTTACTTGTAATTGTAATTCTCAGTGGCTGAATTCCAGTAAACCAAAGAACATCTATTATTTGCATTGGGTTATTTCGATAAATAGAAACAAACAGTGGTGATGGTCAGACAACGGGAAATACTGACTAGGACATATGCATCTCTCCTGGATAATATTTGTATCTCAATCAGAGGAATTCGACGTGAATATGTTCTCTACACTGGCTGGGTTAATCGTGATGACTTTATTGTCCTTCTGGAAAATATCACCACTCCATATCATCACCGTCTCTCTCTCTCTCTCTCTCCAAAATGATTTGCTTCGGTGTGATAACTGATGAAGATTGTGAATTCCCAGCTGAAACGCCACGAGAAATAGAGAAATCGCCTTGAACATGTGAAGATTCTTGCGAATTGGGACGTTGAACAAATTAACGAATGAAAGGGATAACACAGAAAATGGAAGACCTGTCGACAATTGGCTGATCAAGCTCTCGTCAATAGAACTCAGCCCCAGTCAGATGGATGAACCGATGACAGGTATATTCTTCTCAACATGACTGTCGATGGACGTGATTATTGAGCGTTTGTTTTATTGACCTAGGTAGCCATTGGCGGGCAACTCGAAGGCGCGAATATTTCAATCGTGTACAAGTTGGAAGAAGACGAATGAATCCGAATATAAGTACACTGTATTTATATATAAACACCTGTTTATAGACGTGTAACTATCTTTACTTTAATTGCCAAAAAATGTAACTTTCCCACAAGCACTGTTGTTTTGGATTTAAGTTCGAGAAAAGTACATAGTAATTATCTGTTGGGAACGTCTTCGTAAATCATAGGAACTTAGGGGTAAGTTCCTTGACAATGACATTTAATGAACTGAAGCCGGAGAACGTCACTGACAAAACAGAGGTTGCATTGGATTCAATAGATGCGAGTAAAACAGAATTGGTCAGCTCACGACATGCATTAGCATTAAAGTAGTGGAAGACATCACAGTCAAACTCACCTCATGATGTTGAAGAGACTAGCTCTGATGATCCTCAAACATGACAAATGCATAGTCATTGAAGATGTTGATGAGGTCAACTCGACTGTTTTTGTAGATAAATCCGACTGCATGCCGAATGTCATTTTGCACACCACAACGGCCTAATATTGGTAAATTAAGGAGCCTGTAGATGCAGTGATGAATAAGACAAAGAAATCAGCAGCAGATTTTGGTGTTCAGGAAGAAAGCGTTGGTGGGCCAGTCTGAATAATTTAATTCGATGCCTCAAACTTATAATTACATCCAGATATGTGGCAACCACATTAGCCTACGGGTCAAACAATTGATTTTAGAAATTCCCCCAAATATGAATTATTTATCATTTTAGTTTGTAAGGGTTAGTTATGTTTTTACGAGATGATCACGGATTGCTATCAGTTAGAGAACCATTGAAAACCAGGGAGTACTGGACATCTGTTTCATCCTAGTTTAAGAATCATTTTAAGTACGCACTTACTGGGATTCGAATCCAGGACATTCCGGTTACAAGGCAAGCTCCTATATCATTCAGCCACCAACGGGACCCAATCCAATGGCTCATGAATTCTAACTTCCACCAAGTCGTGATTTAGCGCGATCCCAAGCATTGTCGTTGGTGGGACATCCATCCACACATGTGACATCTAATTGGACCTCATGAGCCATTGAATCGGGCCAAAGTGGATGAATGGTATACGAGCTTGCCTTGTAACCGGAAGGTCCTGGGTTCGAATCCCAGTGGGTGAGTACTGATGATGATTCCCAAACTAGGATAAAACAGCAGCTGTCCAGTACTTCCTGGCTTTTTAATGGTTCTCTAATTGATATCAATCCGTGACGAACTCGTAAAAATATGAATTAGTCAAATATTTCGCATTAATGCTGTGTCCTATCAGAAATCGTCCCAACTCTAGGTGAACTAAAATTTCTACGAAATCCAAATGTAGTCAAATGACACTCTACAATGGAGTAATGCAGGAATGGCTAGTTCTGATATAAATATTCTTATCAGTCGTCTAGGTTAATTTTGATATTTCCCATGAAAATGTCATCCGTGCATTTTAATTATGGCTGGACTTAAGGCTTACGTTCGGACTGCTGTGGTGATCATTATCCGCTGACGAATCATTCTGATAAACAAACGAGGTAGATTAGGATTTCGCTAAGAATATTCAGACCGATAATTCCCATCGATAAACTGAACCAAATTTTGAGTGACGCGTTGAACCCAATGTCACAGAAGTGGTATAGAATATGGTAGTACATTTTGCATAAAATAATGATATACAACATACAAACCTCGAATTTTGATGTGTCTATGGGCGAATGCCGTCAAATGCGCGACTGCTGTGCGTCAATAAGAAGAACAGCAAAGCTGTATGAACTGTGATCCACGGTCAGATTTGAACAGCGCGGTAATTTAAGACGAGGAATAAAGAGGTTCGAATATACCGTGCTTAAAAATCAAGCATATGCAGCAGACAACATTAAACTGTAGGAAACCAATTACTACACTTGAAATGGAGTTTTAATCCATTAAATGAGTTAGAAATCAATAGCGAACAAAAACTGTCCATATGAAGTGACAAATATTGATTCATACTACTTACTAGTGGTAAGTAGTACACGGTTGAACATAAAGGAAAAGATGGCAAAGAAGAGATTGGAACGAAGTTAATACCACCTCATCTTAACCCATCCGGTTCTCACTTGCCTATCTAGTAATTAGATAGAGACAAGGTGCAATTTTTACTCTTGTCACATCCACATCTACCATTTAACTTAGCATTGCTTTTAGCCGCTTATCTTTCCTCAATGCCCTCTAATAACCAAGCTCACGTGCATGATTATAAAATCGTTAAATACTTCCCCTCCTATCGGCTCCATATCACATCGACTAGGAGTTTTCTTTGTTGAGTCTGTTAAAGATCATATGCTGACGAGGATGAAGTGAAATCGCGTTTAGTGCACACTGTGTCACCACGAGAAATGTCATTATTGCTGAAATTATTGAGTAGGCCTACAAACACGTGGGAATTTCGATTGTTTGGAGTCATAGCGAGTGGCTGAGGATTGACTGAGGCTGGCGATTTCGGAGCTGTAGAACTGGTTCACTGGTGGATGAATTAGGATCTCCAGCACCACGAAGTCATCCAGCTTTTAGCATCTTGATTGCATTCAGTACTTCTGATTTTGTCGGGGAGTCGATGTTCACTGGTAGTTCTGCCTCTGTTGTTGGTGTTGCTGTTGGTGTTGGCCAGAAATCTTCACCACCTCTGTTTTATCTATGTTCACTTGAAGTCCTATCTTTGATGCTTCTCCCTCTGTCAACTTGTTGCTTTTCACTTGCATATCTTCCAGTTTGTGGGAAATCACACATATATCATCGACGAAGTCCAGATCCTCCAAGATTTTTGTGTCAGTCAATTTTATGCCTGTTTCCACATTGCCCGATTTCTGTCGCATTATCCAATCTACTGCAATCAGAAAGATCATCGGTGATAGTAGACAGCCTTGTCTCACTCCCGTCCTCACTTCGAAGGCTTCCGTAAGTTTCCCGTTGTGGATTACTTGGGATGCAGCATTGTCGTACAACTGTTGGATGAGATGTATAATTGTCGATGGGACCCCGTAGTAGGGAAGTAGTTTCCAAATGACCTCTCGATCGACGCTGCGCTATCGAAGGCCTTTTCAAAGTCGATGAAGTTGAGATAGAGAGGTGACTGCCTTTCCAAGTTTTGTTCAATGATGATCCGTAGAGTGGCGATTTGATCAATACATGATTTGTTTCTCCTGAATCTGGCCTGTTCCGGTCGAAGTTTTTCATCTAGGGCTTGTTTGATTCTCTCCAGGATGATGCGGCTTAGTATTTTGGTTGGGATGGATAGGGGCATAATTCCGCGCCAGTTTTTACATTGACTTAAGTCTCCTTTCTTTGGTAGTTTGAATAAATATCCTTTCTTTCAATCCTCAGGTACTTTGCCCTCTTTCCACACCTTCTCCAGCAATGGCGTCATCAAGTCCGCTGTTGTCTCTGGCTCCATTTTCAATGCTTCTGCTGTGATTCCATCTGGTCCTGCTGCCTTTCCAGCTTTTAGCATCTTGATTGCATTCAGGACTTCTGATTTTGTCGGGGAGTCGATGTTCACTGGTAGTTCTGCTTCTGTTGTTGGTGTTGTTGGGCGCGTTGTAGATGGCCGTCGATTTAGAAGTCTTTTGAAGTGTTCAGCGTAGTGTTTTCTTTGCTCAACTTCTTTGGTGATTGACTTACCATTATCATCCTTTAGTGGCTTAATCTGTGACGAACTTTTGCCCTATAGGTGCCTAGTTGTTTGATAGAGTGTGGCGAGGTCTACTTTGCCTGCAGCTTGTTCTGCTACACTAGCCATGGTTTCATAATATCTTCTTTTTTCTTCGTTTTCACTCTTCTTCACTCTTTTGTTCAGTGTACTGTAGCTTGAATTCAACTCCTGTTTTTGTTGCTCGTCAGTGCACTGGATAATCTTTTGTTTCACCATCCTCCTCTCTTCTATTAGTTTCCAAGTGTCCATAGTGAGCCATTGTTTGTCCTGCCTCTTCTTTCTGTCTGAAACCTCCATGCAGGTTTGACTCCACACCGTTTTCAAGTTGTCCCAGTGCTTTTCGACGCCAAACTCTTCGCTAGTGTTGATTTGTGTCTCGGCTTTTTCCCTTATGTTTGCAATGAAGATATCCTTTGTAGCCTGGTCATTCAGTTTTTGAGTGTTGAACTTGACTTGTGGTCTATCTGCAGCTCCTGATTCCCTGAAAGCTTTTAATTTGATTTGGATTGTGGTCTGAGCCAACGTCTGCTCCTCTTCTTACTTTTGTGTCCAGTATGCTGTGCCTCCACTTCCTTGAGCCCCATTGAGATGAAGTCAATTTGGTTTTTGGTTTGCCCATCTGGTGACACCCATGTAGCCTTGTGGATATCCTTTTGCTTGTATACACTGCCTTCAATCACTAGTTCGTTGAAGGCGAAGAAGTCGGCGAAGAGTTCTCCATTTTCATTCATTTCTCCGAGAATTTCTCTACCCATGATGATTTCCCTTCCCGTGTTGTCTGGTCTCAATTTGGCGTTCATGTCTCCCATTAGTATTTTAATGTCACCAACTGGAGTATTGTCCATTGTTGCCTGCAGTTGTCTGTAGAATTCTTCTTTCTTTTCGAGGTCTGCGTTGTTTGTGGGTGCACAACATTGTATAATTGACAGTTTCCTTCTATTGGAGTTGAATCTGGCGGCCATTATCCTGTGCGAGGTCGCCTCCCATTGCATCAGGGCCTTTGTTCCCCTTGGTGACATCATGATAGCCATGGTGTCAGTGTCGCACTGAGCTCTAGAGCCGAAGCTGCATTGCTCGACTGGATTCCCATTAACAGTAGTTTATGTGCTGTGAGGCTGGAAGGTTATAAGAAAGTAAGGAGTAGTAGGCCGGATAGGCGGTGTCTATTGCTTGTCTCTCCCTATGCACTGACGGATTGCAGCCCGGATGCAATGAAGGATGAGTTCTACTACCAACTGAGTGATGTCTTGAAACAGGCGGGTTGGAAGGATATCGTAGTGCTGGCTGTGGATTTGAATGCACATGTCGGGCGTCTAAGCTAAGAGGAGAATCGTCTAGGTGATCAATGGGGACTATATGGTCCCAGGTCAGATAATGGGGAACATCTTCTGCAGCTTCGCGCGGATCACAATCTATTTCTAGCCAGCACCAACTCTCCGCACAGCCATCGCCATAGCGCTACCTGGCGTCCTGCCTCTGCGAAGCAAGCTTGGACTCAGATTCATCATATTGCTGTCAGTTTCCGGTGGCGAGGATGCATACAAGACTGTCGCTCCTTCTGGAGCACATGCCTAGACTCCGATCACGCTTCAGTGTGTGCCAAGTTCGTCTTGCAATTTGGTGGGCTTCATAAAACCTGTCGTCTAGACGTTGATGTGAGCAAACTAGTAGCACCTGATACTTCTTTGAAATATCAGAATGGGTTACAATCAATGCTTGCCAGAAACCCCCGAAGTAGTATAAATGAACATTGGCTTCATCTGGAAGGTGCCACGCAAAGGGTAAGTGTAGCCGATTGCGGCTTGAAAGAATGCTCCGCTAAAAGCAACTTGGTTTCTGTGAGTTCCTTGCCACTCCTGGATGAGTAATTCTGAGGTTCGGCGGTGTGTGTTCGAACACAGTGGAGATCATCATTCAATGAGTGTCGTCATCTGGAAACATCGGCTCCGGTGTCTTGGATGTCATCCCAGAGGCTTTCGTACAGGTCTCTGTTCGCTAGCCCTGGGACGGGATGGGAAATTCGGAGAGGTGGTCAGTCCATGACATGGCATCGTGGGATGAGTGATTTCTGTGCTAGATAAGCATTGGTTGGTGCGTCACGACTCCCTGGATGGGGTCCGAGAGATAGCTCAAATCGATGGCTCGAAACGTTATTGGATATGGCCAAGAATCGTAATGAATGGCGAACGTGTTGCAATTTTCTTCTTTCTTTCCTTCCCGATGATAGTTCATGAATACTGTTTGAACTGTTAAGCATGAATGTCTTCCTTCCAGATGAAGTTCTTTATCCGTTCTCTACTTATATTTTTTTCTTTTGATCTATGTTGTTTTATTACTATTGTGTGGCGTATCCTTCTTGGTGCCATATTGTACCAAGTTTTTATGCGTTTAAATAAAATAAATAAATCTCATAAATAGGTGGAGACAAGATGCAATTTTTACTCTTGTCACATCCACATCTACCATTTAACTTAGCATTGCTTTTAGCCGCTTATCTTTCCTCAATGCCCTCTAATAACCAAGCTCACGTGCATGATTATAAAATCGTTAAATACTTCCCCTCCTATCGGCTCCATATCACATCGACTAGGAGTTTTCTTTGTTGAGTCTGTTAAAGATCATATGCTGACGAGGATGAAGTGAAATCGCGTTTAGTGCACACTGTGTCACCACGAGAAATGTCATTATTGCTGAAATTATTGAGTAGGCCTACAAACACGTGGGAATTTCGATTGTTTGGAGTCATAGCGAGTGGCTGAGGATTGACTGATGCTGGCGATTTCGGAGCTGTAGAACTGGTTCACTGATGGATGAATTAGGATCTCCAGCACCACGAAATCATTAGAGGTCAATTTCACTCCATTTAGTGAAGTCAGAGTTTCGCATAATGAAGGAAGTTGCTCAATCTCATGTCGATTCTTTCAAATTGTTATTAAGTTGAAATATCGACAACTAAGGCATCCAGTTCCTTTCACATGAGGAAGTACTTTGTTTCAGAGGTACAGCATGAGTTCATTTTCAGTGTGTTTCTCAGCTGCCTACGCATTTTCAAAATCATTCTCCTGTTATGATTTTTGTTTAGTGTACAAGGAGAATAATTGGAGGGAACAATTCCCTTCAATTATTACTGCATCAAGCTGCATAGTAATTTTTCTGTTAACTAATGTATACAGTAGGCATTGATTATGTAGATTTGCTGATATTATGCCTTTACACTATGTTTTGTGATCACCATGTTAGAATTAATAAGATAGATGTGCCATTCTAGTCTGAAAACCCTTATACGCAAACTGAAGACATGATACATTCATCAGCTGAGGCTGATAAAATTCTTGAATCAACTCTCGTCGACTGTTGTTAATCATATTTAGGTAGCAAGCAGAAATTAAAGAGCTTACTAACCAAGAAACATAGGGAGGCACTGGATAAGCTGAGAAAGAATGAAGTTATAATAGTCATTGAGCAGGATAATGCTCCTCGATCAGTAATCATGAATATCACAGAATACCTAGATAAGATGCATGGAACACTCTTGATCACCGAAAATCTCAAAGAGATTCATCTTCCGTTGATCCGACTGAGAAAGTTGACAAATAACTAATTGAATCACTAAAAGACCTAAACAACAAGGTAGCAACACAGAAGGTTTATATGGATCTCTAAAGCCAACTGGTAGGGTGGAACCAAAATTATATTGGCTACCGAATGTGCATTGGAATGGTTCGCCACTAGACCAGTGCTGGACATGCGTAATCCCCCATATCTCGCAGCAGCCAAATGGTTGGTGAGGCTCCTGAAATCGCTGCATGACGAGCTGATAAAACATAGTGTATAAGATATTTTTTGACAAATTCAAAACTATGAGATCTTAATGTGAATGACAAGTTCGTGATATCTTTTGATATGCCATCCTTGTTCACCCCTGTACCGGTAATGGAGACATTGGATTTTATATGTGATGAGATTACTAAGCGTAGCATAGACACCGGCATTTCTGTATCCCCCGTGAAGCAACTTATCTTAACACGTACAATGAACGCTCAGGTTTTATTCAATAAGGAATAATAATACAGACAAAGTGATGGTGTGACTATGGGTTCCCTATTAATTTCAATCCCAGCTGATTGTTTCCTCGCTAAGTTAGACGACAGACCGCTGAAGACAGCAATTAGGGGGTTAGATATATTGATGACTTACTACTGGTTGCTCTATGTTCCTCTAGGAATGAAAGGAAATAATAAAAATTGCTGGTTGTGAAAAACGAGAAAGAAGAGATGAATATCCCGACAATTTCAATGATGCTCATTCAGCAATGAACTTTCTGGCAAGGAAAGAAGATGGAATACTAAGAACAAATGTGTAAAGGGAATCTACAACTACAGGTCAGTACACTCATTTTTCGACTTTCGCACGTTTGAAATTGAAATGTAACTTAGTAAAGTGTCTGGTCCATCGATCTAGGATAATCTATCCAAATGACTCCCTCAATGAGGAGCTTAAGATTATTAGAGAATTACTTGGGAAAAATGGTTATCCAGAAACGTTCATTGAGAAAAGTATGAATTCAGCAGTCAGCAAAGTCAGTATAGTGACAGCTCCAGAAACAAGACGATTGTTTATAAAACTGCATTTCTTTGGTGACAGCATCAGCGAAATAGTAACACAGCGCTTGAAAAATGCAGTTGAAAGGGCTTTCAATGCAGCAGAGTTACGTTGTCTCTTCACTACCACTCGAGAAATAAGGACAGACTACCTAATTTCACCTCCGCCTCTGTGTGTATGTACCAGTTTGACTGCAGCTGCAGAGTCAGCTACACTGCTACACTGTACAATTAGGCAGGTTTATCACCGAATTTCCGAACATCATCCAGCATGTTAAAGCAAGGGACAAACAAGATTTATTCGTAGCTCTGTCTTATCACACCTTGCGCATAGTGAGGATGACACTGATGTTAATACTGCATTCAAAGTAATTTACTGCATTCCTACTAATATTAGATATGCTTTACGCGTTTGTCCTCTACATACAACTGAAGTCATAGTAATCTCCTTGAAGAAGCCAAACCTGTATGTTCAGGAGGAATTCGTTCAGACACTTTCCTTATCTTGGCCACGTCACATAAATGTGCAAATGGGACTACTTCGCCCCCATTACCCTAACCCTTTTAAAAATGTTTTATGTTCGAACTATTTTGGCTGACTTCTTCATCTTTATTCCCATATTATCATTATCCAAATCTTTTTATTTTTCTTTAATTATTTGCTACGCGTTCAAATTGAGCACTCACTTATTCTTTAATCACTCTGCATTTTTTCAAAAAATTATTCATTATTCAATCTACTTGTCGCAAACATTTCTACCTTTCAAGAGTGTGTATTAATTTGCTTCGTTGATTATCACCCCTGTTTGGCAAGTTGATGTTGACTAATTATTGTTCACAAATATATCAGTGCCATTTGGATGGTAAATTGTTGTGTATTGTAATAAAAATGCTTTATATAATAGAGTATAGCCAGAGCGCACACACATATTCCTGTGAATAAAAAAGATCCCACTTTGACACCGTGGGTGCTGTATGTGTTGACTTAGAAGGGAATATTGCTTCTGCGGTGTCTAGTGGTGGCATTGCAATGAAATATGAAGGCCGTGTCGGCCAGGCATGCATATACGGATGTGGTTGCTGGGCCGAAGAACTCAGCCCGTCCTCTGGAGTTGGTGTTGTCACTTCTGGTACCGGTGAGCAGTTAGTAAGAACCCAGCTTGCTCAGCGTTCTGCCGAACGATTCACTGGTTCGTCAATCTGTGTTCCAGATGCAGTTCAGTCATCTCTCATTGATGGGTTTCTAAACTCGAAATTTCTTTCATCGGATGCTGAGAAGTCTGCTGGGATAGCTGGAGTGTATTCCAATTTTGAATGTGGGAATCGTCCGGTTATGGAGGTATTTTTTGCACATTCAACAAAGTCGATGAGCGTTGGCCATTACTTACCCAGTATTATGACAAAACCATCTGTTCGAGTTACTCGGAAACAACCTGATAAACCCATATACTTGGAGGTTTCATCATATTGCTTAGAAGAGATTGGGTGATGATTCTGTTTTTTCGGGTGTCCTACCTTCAGCGGTTGGCATGCACTGATCCGAAGTGTTTTGGGGTTGTTGTTTCGATGTTAGTTAACTCCTGATTTCCAATCTCAGGTAAGAAGATTGGTGCCCCACATTCTATTTACAGTTTATTTTCTCATGTTAATTAAATTTACATGCAATTGTCAGTTTGCTAAGTTGTTCTGTTGTTTTCGTTATTTTCAGTTATAACTTGAATTTACGATTATCTTCAGGAGGTCTTTTTACATTCTAATTTTTGGTGTACGTTATCACAGACAGAACACGACACAGTAGAACGTTCCCATTAGTTATTATTTCTCCAAGTATAGAAGAATAAGAGTTGTGTAATGCTGGATGCAGAATTCTTGTTTGTGACTGGATTTTGGTGTAATGTACGTTGTGTATGGGAAATATTCGCGGTGAATACTGTATCCCGAAGTGTGTTGTTTCAAAGTGTCGATTGAGTCAATTCATGCTACTTTACGTACTTTTCTCTGGTGCATAATAATTGAATTTTACAAGTAAATTGAGATATAGAATTTAATGTTGTGACGGTCGTCTTCCACCTCACGGAAGGTATTTTGTAAATGTCTTTGCAGTTGTGTGGACTTATTTTGTATAGTAGTTCTATGTCATCTTTATTATCACTATCATCTTTCAATAACGTATCTGTTTGGATTTTTGGAAACTGCTTTGTAAGTGCATGTGTAGTGTGACCATTGAGCTAAATGACATTACCTCAGGGTAAACTCCGTTCAATGCTAGAAATTAAAGGTGATTTGTAGGGAGGTTCTGGTCACACTTTTTCGCTTGTTACCACTCAATATATCTAGGTTTATTATCCGAGATTTTGAGGAGTGTCGGATGTGTGTCGAGTTCCGAGGATGTAACATCAAACCACTCATCCAACAGTAAAGGAGTTGAGAGTGTTGTGCGTGTTATAACAACGAGTTAGTAACCAACTAACATAATCGTCAGACTGTAGGTACTGATCGATTTTGTTTGGTTGGATATGCGTATTAGCATACTTCTTCTAAATCAATTTCCCTATTGTTGAGATGTCATTAGACACACTGAGTAATATAACTGAATGCATAACCTTTTTTCTCTCATATATGCATTGGTGATCTTCCAGGTGTTATTTAATACAAACTTTTCTCTTTTCATTATAATAGCATACAATTAACAGCACCTAAGGAAGACAGCGTAGCGTCTATTGAAGAAAACTAAATCCTATCCCGGTTTTCAAAGATCTCAACTTGAACGTCGTGTAACATTTGTGTATAAACTATTCGGACATTCTCATTATTTGTGATGTTGTAAATTGACTTTTCGAACCCTTTTTGTGTCGTTGTTTTTGTATATAATTTTCTCACACATAAAGCTTTGGTGTATTCACTCGCATTGTTGTCAATTAACCTGGGCATTCAAATTTTCGTGCATGTTTCCAGTGTCACTGTTTTCGTGTGTTTCCACTTCACTTCTACCGTGATGAATGAGGAATGAAATTCCATTATCTTTCCGCACCTAACCGTAGCACTCTTCGTGGCCACTAGTTTTTAACTCTTGTTTGTGTAATTATTTACAAATGGTTGTTGGATATTAAGCCTTTCTGAAGATTATTTAGCACGTTTAACATATATTTAGGCTTCCTTACTGACTGAGAATATCTGCACAAACTTCAAATTTCCTAAGGTAACTGTTATATAGAACTGCTTTTGACATTTTCGCGTTTTTAATAATATTTTGCAGGGTAAGTTATTGTCTGACACGCAGTTTTTAATGTTATCTTAACACAAAAGCTTTTAGATACGCAGCACTGGATAATCTTTATCCTTAGCCAATATTTCAGGAAGGTTTGATTGTCACAGTAGCAGAATTGTGCCCATTGCTTGACTTGAATTTCCAGCCACTTGCCCACTTACAGAAGTGCTTAATGTGATACTATTGTGAAGGTGGAATACATTCGACGAATTTTCATACTCATACCCTGCGTTGCTTCATGGAGTTAATTGCGTAAATCAAGTATGAATAGTACAAGCTTCGTTTTTATAAAGAGATGTGTGTTAACGGCAAGACTCGCCGTTCACTACTGTTTCATGACATTGACTCAATTGAAATCTTGTTTAATGTGTAGCGGTGGGTAATTCTCCAGAATTATTGGCCACAGCATTCATCACTGGACATTGGATGCTGACGCTCACTGTTTATAGTCAACTTGTTTAGCTGAAGGCTTTCAGTCAAGCATGCACGCCGTTTGGTACGTTGTCGTGTTACGTTCGTTCGTTCGTGTACGATCCCTAGCTAGTTAACCAGTCATCTCGCACTCCGATTTGGTCTCGAAATACAACTCGTAATTTGAACGATCAATTCTTGTGTTTTATTTTGCTTCATGCGGAACGAATACTGTAGAAGTTGTGGGTGTTAGATCCGTTCCGTTTTCTATTTGTTCTTGTACTGTTTTTAAACTATATATATTCCGCTCTGAGTAATCATACTTCTAAGGTCAACTGTAATTGATCAACTACCAAATCTATTCAGCTCGTGCCATTTAGGCCTAATGCAGAAGCATGGTTTCAGATAGCTGAGTCTGATATCAGTGAACATGGGCTAATTGACCAACGTTCACAGTTCCTTGCAGTTGTCCACGCCTTACCTCGAGAATTAAGCAAATGCGTAACTGTGCATATATCGAGCCCAGAGGTAAGTAACTCGAATGAGTTGCTTAAAACAACTCTTCTAAAGAGAAAGGTTCTCATGGATCGACAGCGTCCTGACGAACGCTTTCGCAAAGTGGAGTTAGGTGATCAGTTGGCTGTGAGCATTCTAACGTGAATAGGGGAAGTTATTGGCCAACGTCAGTGCAATGAGGGACTTTTCAGAGAACTGTTCTTATCCAAACTGCCTCATTCGATACAGGCTGTGCTGGTGACACTTCAGGGTGTTATTATAGACGACTTAGTTGCTCCTGCAGATAAAATTCTAGAAATAACAAAAAGGCCAGTCACCGAAATACGGTCGATTGCTGAACAGACTTCGATTAGGGACACTGCAGCGATAGAGTTATGCAACTCCGTCCAAATATACCTTTTTCGAGGGATTAACAAGTTTATAGGACTTGACGGGTCTGCTCGAAATGCTTTCACTCAGGTTTAAAAACCTATCACGGATGCCACACTTCATATATATCGGGATCCAACGGCACCGGTAAGTATCTCGTTTGATGCATCAGACACTGCAATCGGCACAGTTCTGCAACAGCTAGTCAACAGAGAGT
Source organism: Trichobilharzia regenti (assembly GCA_944472135.2). Classification (NCBI taxonomy): domain Eukaryota; kingdom Metazoa; phylum Platyhelminthes; class Trematoda; order Strigeidida; family Schistosomatidae; genus Trichobilharzia; species Trichobilharzia regenti. The sequence continues at coordinate 53,563,725 of OX235263.1, forward strand.
GGCAACCACTCACCTTTTTCGAGAGGTGCCTACAATTAGCAGAAACAAAGTACAGCACATTCGGCAGAGAAATTCTGACTATGTACTATGCTACACATCATTTTTGACATTCATTGTAGGGTCGTGCATTTATAATTTTCACTGACCACAAACCTCTGACGTACTATCTGAACTCAACTTCAGATAAGTTTTCACCTAGAGAATCATGACAACTGGATTACGTTTCACAGTTTACATCGAATATTCGCCACATATCCGGAGTGAGCAACACTGCGGCAGATACCTTGTCGCGCATTTGTTCTCTCACCCAAATAGATGGCATAGACCTTTTAAAACTGGCTCGTCTTCAAAAAGAGGATACTGAGCTCCAACATAAGTTGTCGAAAACAACACTGCAATTATCCGAAAAACCCTTAGGTGTGGGAAGAGGCACTATTCTATGTGACACTTCCACTAATACTCCTCACCCCATCGTGCCTAAAAGTTATCGCCGTAACGTCTTCAATACGTTGCATGGCCTATACCACCCAGTTATTCGAACTGCCGTCAAGTTCGTCACTAGTCGGTTTTGTTGGCCCGGTATTAATAACGAAGTAGGGGAATGGTCACACACGTGCATAGCTTTCCAAAAGTGCTAGGTAGTAAGACACACCAAAAGCCCTCCTGGCACCTTTTTTATCTCTGATGCTCGGTTTGAACACGTTCATGTAGATATGATTGGACCCCTTCCTGAATCCCACGGATATACTTATATTTTAACCTGCATCGATCGTTTCACACGATGGCCGGAAGCAGTACCCATCAAGGATGTATCTGCTGAGACAGTCGCACGCGTCTTTGTGGAAAGATGGATCGCAAACTTTGGATGCCCATCCTCCATAACAGCTAATCGCGGGTGGCAATTCGAAAGCGGCTTATTCTTCGCCTTGACTAAAATCATAGGTTGTATGCGTTTTAGAACAACAGCCTACCATCCTCAAGCTGATGGTATGGTAGAACGTCTACACAAACAGTTAAAGGCTCGGTTATCAGCTGCATACAATGCACATTGGACTGAATCACTGCCCTCAGTTCCCCCAGGGATACGAAATGCCCTGAAAACTGATGCTGGTTGTACAGCTGCCGAGTTAGTATATGGTACAACACTACAACTGCCAAGTGAGTTTGTTTCTACTTCTAGCTTCCCACCGGCGATGGATCACGCCTCATACGTCAACAGGCTTACAAACGCAATGTGTTCAGTTAAACCTGCACCCCTTCGACCACAGTCTATAGACATCTTTGTTCATCTGTGTTTGAAAACGTCTTCACATGTATTCGTTTGACGTGACTCTGTGCGTCGCCCTGTGGAACCCCATACGACGGACCATATAAAGTCATTAAAGGTATGGATAAATTCTTTGTGTTAAACAAAAAAGGCCACGAAGACACCGCCTGAAACCGGCCTACTTAGAAGGGAATCCCATGAGCCTGGAACTGAGCATTCCTAATAATACACAAGTAACACAATATCCGTTAATCCTCGAGGTCACTAGCATGGCGAAAGCCAACGAACCTTATGTCGAGCCCTCAAAGAAAACGCGTTCTGGACGAAACGTGAGATTTCCAGAACATCTTCACACTTATGTCACATAACTAAGTGATGCATTTCACCCAGTTCTTATTCGCTTCTGGTATTTATTGATTTTTTTCTTTCAGGCACATCAATTTTTATACTGTCCCGCAGCAAAAGTAAAAACCTTTTTATAACCGTACATATTACATCCACTAAAAACTAGATATATGCTTTCTACGGTGTTCTGTTTTTCGCATTATTTTACAGTATGCTAGATGCACATCGTTTTTCAAAAGTTATTTTTGGTACATTTTCTCCAACAAGGTTCTTAGTATTCTTTTCCAGGTGCGGCGGGCACTCGATAAGAAGCAAACGAAGCACGAAATCCAACGGACAAACATAAAAACAAAGCGATGTACAGGCACCCTATTAGCATAGGTAGACTACCAGTAGGCACTACATCAAGCCGATCGGATGCGTTTTTATCAATGGGAAAACCATTGAGTTTCTCACTTCCGGCTGGTATGTTCTTAGGGTCCTCACAACCCCGATAAGGGGGAGTTAGGTGTAGTGGCAGGTAATTCCCCAGAATTATTGGCCACAGCATTCATCACTGGACATTGGATGCTGACGCTCACTGTTTATAGTCAACTTGTTTAGCTGAAGGCTTTCAGTCAAGCATGCACGCCGTTTGGTACGTTGTCGTGTTACGTTCGTTCGTTCGTGTACGATCCCTAGCTAGTTAACCAGTCATCTCGCACTCCGATTTGGTCTCGAAATACAACTCGTAATTTGAACGATCAATTCTTGTGTTTTATTTTGCTTCATGCGGAACGAATACTGTAGAAGTTGTGGGTGTTAGATCTTGCCTTAGTATACTTCGTACTATCCGTGTACGTCAATACCTTTAGCCTCTGAAATGTATTTTAACACCTTATTTTTACACTAATCAGTGGATAGTTACGATGAGAGAATCTCACATATTATTTGTACAGAATTGAATACACAGGTATGGAAGCATATCTCGATTTCGACAACAGTGCATAGCATTTTAAACAGACTTTTGATAATAGCCCATACCGGAACAAAAGTTATTCACTTCAAGACCATTGTAGGATTAATTTTGCCTACAGATTTAGTCCTTCCTCAGTACTGACGATACAGAGTCCTGGCTTAACTATAGTTAAAAAACCGAGTGACTTGACTTAAACTTTATCTGTTTCTAAAACATAAAACAAAGCATACAATTACACCAAGAAAAGTATAAAACTCGCTGTCACTCAAGAAAAGACAAAAACGCACCGAACAGTATTGAAGAAACGAACAAAATGAACAGTGACTGGCACACTAGTAACACTAGTGACTGGCCCTATTCAGGCAGTTAACCTGGGGTTCTAGTGGGAAGCCGTGACCAGTAGCGTACAGCAGGTCGAAGATGAGGCAGTAACTCATCGAAGAAGACATTGCGAAGTGGTCGCGCTATGTCGTGAACTGGCAGAAGTTAGAATTCAAGGACCATTGGATCGGGTCCCAGTGGCTCAATGGTCTACGAGCTCGCCTTGTAACCAGAAGGTCCTGGGTTCGAATCCCGGTGGGTGCGTACTGCTGAGGAGTCCCAAACTAGAACGAAACAGCTGTCCAATACTCCCAGGTTTTCCAGTGGTTCTCGAACTGATGTCAGCTCATGATTAAATCCTCCATGCAATCAAAATGAACAGTTAATTAATTACATATACACACAAATAGAGTGACAGGAAATAAAGAACACTCAAGGTCACATCACGTGGTGTGAGTTACATTAAATTAACCAATAATCCCGACAAAAAGGGTCACATAATATCGATTAGCTGTCTATCAAACTATCTATCTATATACCGTGATTAACAACCATTTCATCAAAATTTGCAGTTGTATAAATGCGAAAGCCTGTGATTTTAGGGTAAACAGTCAGTTTGAAACAATTAAGAGATCTAATGAATGTAAACTTTTCTGTCCGACGATATCACATTAAAGCTGTACTGATTTGGCAGTTCGAAAACAATCTTTATTGTCATACAATACATAATTCAGAAATAACAATTAATTATTATTATCATAGTTACTCTAGTATATTTCCTGTGGTGAAAATCACCTATATCGGTTTTGTGAGGTTTGAGCAGTTAATTAGAGATGCATAAATCAGTTTACAGTTATTTATCTGTACTACTCCTGAATAGTTTGTATTTGGATGACAATGCTACTTCAATATGTAGTAGGTAAAATATTATTTGATAACGTAATGAATTTCGTAGGAAGAAGTGAAATGATAGGTACACTATAGTATAACGAGGCATAAAACGGATCACTTTTAGATCGTCTTACTAATGTAATAAACCTTTACAACATGAATAGCTTTTCATCGAACTATTAGTTCCTATTGAGATCACGTAGAATAACTAATCCTCCTCACACATAAACGGTCAGGTGTATTCTAGTAAGCTGTCTAAGCATCCCTGTTTACTTTCATGCGTTTTCGCTGAGAATGAACATATCGCTCACATGTCAACACTAAGCATTTTGATAAACAGTTAAAGGTTGTCTTTCACTCGCTAGTTGGAAATACTCCTACATCTTGATATACACAAGAAGACTACTAAATGATCACCAAGCAGAGACAGCGCATAATAAAAAGAATTCCTAAAATGTACCTAATTTATGAGAGATAAGTGAGATGGGGTTTGACAATTTGAGTGGTTTGGAGGTATTTTGATTTTAACCCCTTCATAACAATGAGATATGTTTCTTCCTGTCTAGCATATTTATTAAATGAATAGAACTCGGTACACGCTGAACAATATATTTACAATAAAATTACCTTATCTCTTATTTTCAAGAGCTGGTTTGTAAGGATTAAATTTGTTTTTACAAGTTTGACCAGGGATATCAGTTAGAGAACCATTGAAAAATATCAGGGAGTACTGGACAGCAGAACGCACTCACAATCTTATCATTTTCAGTGATAAAACCTGCCTAAAACCCGATTAGTGAATGAATAAATAATAACCTACCATCGTGTGCTATATCATAAAAAATTGTTCCATTGTGTAAAAATCTAGCCAACTGAAGGAAATTCAGTTAATCTAAGCAATGCCTTCTTTCGATGAAAGCAAAATTAAGGAAGGGGACGTGGAATGTTTGTACAATGTACAGAGCTGGAAAGGCTGCCCAGGTAGCTGCAGAAATGAAAAGATATTGAATAGAAGTGTTGGGAATCTGCGGGAGCAGATGGAACGGAACTGGAAGGTGCCAACTATCGACTGGAGAGACAGTAATCTATTCCGGTTACCCAGAGGACAACCATGAGCCCACCGAGGGAGTGGCCATCATGATGTCACCAACAGGAGCCAAAGCTCTCATGCAGTGGGAACCAATCTCCTCCAGGATAATGACAGCCAGGTTCAACTAAAAGGGAAGGAAGGTTACAACCATCCAATGCTATGCGCCTACAAACGTCTCAGAACAAGAGAAGAAGGAAGCGATCTACAGACAACTACAAACAGTAATGGACAACGTCCCAAATGGCGATATCAGAATCCTGATCGGTGATATGAATGCGAAACTGGGAGGAGACAACAGAGGAAGAGAACTCACCATGGGTCGAGAGGCCCTTGGCGAAATGAACAACAACGGTGAACTCTTCTCAGACTTCTGCGGCTTCAATGATTTGGTGATTGGTGGCAGTGTGTTCAAACACAAGGATATGCACAAGGCGACATGGATTTCACCAGATGGACACACCGAAAACCAGATGGACTTCATTTCAATTTCAAGAAAGTGGAGATGGAGCCTACTGGACACAAGGTCGAGGAGAGGAGCAGATGTGGGTTCAGACCACCATCTAGTACAAGGGATTTTCAAGGTAAAGCTAAAAGCCTCGAGGATAGCTAGGGATAAGTCACAATGCAAGTTCAACACTCAAAAAGCGACGGACACAACCACAAAGGACACTTTCACTGCAAGAAACACTACGTGACATCACTGAGGAATCATGCATGGAAGACCATTGGAACTCTCTGAAGGTGATTTTCAACGAAACGTGTTCAACGGTTCTAGGAAGAAAGAAGAGACAAAACAAGGAATGGCTCTCAATGGACACTTGGAAGCTAATAGAGGAGGTGAGAATGGTGAAAGAAAAGATGATTCAATGCAAGGACGGGCAAGAGAAAGAGACGCCAAGCTCAAGTTACACAGCACTGGACAAAGAAGTGAAAAAGAATGCTAGGAAGGACAAAAGACAATTCTACGACAATCTGGCCACTGAAGCTGAGAAGGCAGCAGGCAAAAGGGACCTGAGGACATTATATCAGATAACCAAATCTCTATCCTGGAAGAGGTCAACATAATCGAAACCTATAAAAGAAAGCCAAGGGAACCCAATCACCAAGGAAGAAAAACAGATTAAACAATGAGCGGATCACTTCAAAGGACTATTGATCCGACCACCACCTGAAACCCGTCCAGAAATACCAACAACAGCACGTACACAACCGCAAGTTGAAACCCATCCTCAAACTAAATCTGAAGTCTTGAATGCTATCAGGCTTCTGAAAGCTGGAAAAGCAGCCGAACCAGATGGAATAACCCCTGAAGCACTGAAAGCGGACCCAGAGACGACAGTGGATATGCTGAATCCATTATTGCGAAAAGTCTGGAAGGAGGAAAGGTTACCTCGTGAAACTACCAAAAAGGGCGACTTAAGAATCTGCAAGGGAGGAACTGGCGAGGGATCATGCTCCTGTCAACGCCAAGGAAAATCCTAAGTCACATCATCCTGGAGAGAATAAAGGACGCACTGGATGCAGAACTCCGACCAGAACAAGCTGGATTCAGGAAAGGCAAATCATGTCCTGACCAAATTGCAACTCTACGTATCATCATCACTGAACAAAGCATGGAATGTCAATCAAACCTCTACCTCAACTTTATAGACTTTGAGAAGGCCTTCGAAAGCGTTGACCGCGAAGTAATTTGGAAACTACTCGAGTATTACGGCGTACATCAAATATTCATCAAACTTATTCAACAGCTGTACGACAACGGCACATGTCAAGTCATCCACAACGGAAAGCTCAGCGAGACGTTTGGAGTAAACACACGAGTCAGACAAGGGTGCTGGCTTATTATCACCAATGATATTCCTAATTGTGGTGGACTGGATTATGTGTCAGACAGTGGGAAACGAGAAGACAGGGATACCCTAGACCGACGTGAAGTACTTAGAAGACTTGGATTTCGCGCGCGGATGATTTATGCTTGATGTCACACAAAATCGAAGACTTACAAGCGAAAACCAACAAACTGGTCGAAGAAGCAGCCGGCGAAGACAGGACTCCAGGTGAACATAGACAAGACGGAGGTGATGAAAATAACCAACCAACCAACAACAACAACAGGAACATCCAGCGCCAATCACCATCAACGGGAGGGATTTGAAAGAGGGTACTTCGTTCATTCACTTATCTAGGGGGCATTGTCTCGACTACAGCCAGTCGAAACGGACGAGGATGTCAAATCGAGAATTGGGAAGGCAAGAAACACATTCATCAACCTGAAACTAACCCTGAAATATTAATCACTCAGCATTAACAACAAAATTTAGTCGGATTTTCAATACAAACGTCAAGTAGGTCAGTTCTTCTATACGGATCAAACAGAAACTTGGCGGGCAGGTCACGAAGAATATTTCCAACAGGCTGTTTCAGACCTTTATCAGCCAACAACTGTCTTCGCTGGCTCTGTACTGAAGATCAGATGGCCGGGCCGGAAAGAATCACCAACAAACAAAATAAGAATCAATCGCCCAACAAATATGCAACAGAAAGTGGATTGAGACTGATTTGACACTCGCTGAGGAGGCCGCTTGGTGACACCGCGCGCGCGTCAGGCCATTTCTCGAATGGAACCAGGCCGAAAGGGAAGCACGCGGCGAGTGGGACGTCAGTGCAAGGGTGACATGGAGGACATCGTGTGACGAGGAGTTGAAAGAGTATGGACTAACATGGATGCAGGTGAAAAGTACAGCAGAAGGAAGACAGAAGCAAGTGGAGACGTGCAGATGAAGCCCTATGTTCCACTAGGAACCCAAGGGAACAATAAAAAAAGCAATATGAGGACGATAATGACACCACGCTATTGGGTTTACTGAGAAACTCCTAAAACATTGAAACAACACACAGGAACGAATCGACGAACGGAATTTCGCCTAACACTTTGTTACACACCCACTTAACATTTGGCAATGATTATCATCTGGATATTGACATTTTACAATGCGGTTACAAAGAAAACGCCTCACAAAGCTAAAAATTAGGTGAGAAATAGGAAATGCGGAAGTAATCGGGTTTCAGGTGGTTTTTCAATAAATACGATTGTGAACACTTTCCTATCTAGACGATTACAATATAATACACATAACTACACAGCACATAACCGTAGAGCCTATGGTAACTAGGGGTAGGCAGGAAAAAGCATAAAGCCATATAGATCTTGGCATAACACTGGTCTGTGAAGCTTACGATCACAACAGAGACTTCGTAATGCGTAATTTTCCAACAGCCAGAACATGTAGTTTAGGACTACCAGTGACAACACATAGGTTCAATGTCAGAAACACTGATAAACGTAGTTTGTCAAAACTTATCGTTTCGCACTTTGTTTATTTAGTGATTGCCTCTTCCTCCAGCCTTAAATATTTCAAATTGAAGAGCATATATTTGAATATCCTACGAGAGACATGAGGGAGACAGAATAGCAAGATGAAAAGACAACGGAATTATGATTGATACAACGGATCATAAGAAGCGAATGCATCCGAGCCATTGTGGACGATTTCGAGCCATAACACTAACTTTCTCTAGCTATTGGCTCTTGGGATCCTGGGGACCTAAAACAGGTACTCTACACCTCTATACATGTCGCAAACTAACTACTGGAGATTTCTTGGACTGGTGAAATCATGTTTCGCTTTGACCACCACTAACTCCTTTCCAATCTTACCCTATGTTAACATTGCCCGTAGAGGAAAGTGATGCCTAAGCATGCATAACACACGTCGTATCCATCTCAATCGACCTAGCTTCACAACCTCATCGACTGTCTGTCTGGATTCAACATAGAACTTGGCACCGAAGTGCAGCAGTTCGAGTTCCCACGTTCCAAATAGCACACAGAGGTAGACAAGAAGATGAGTGAAGAGAATCAATACAGTCTGACAAGTATAAGAGTGAAACAGAATGGGTAACGGTAGAAAGGAATATGAAAGATTACAGAGACTGAATACATCTGCACCATTGACAACGATTTTGAGCCATGTCACCTATTGTCTTCAGCCATTGATTCCTAGAGTCCCGAGGGCCCCAACCCGGAAGTCTGCATCTCCCTACCTGACTCAGTTTAACTGTCAAGGATTTCATGGGTTGATGACATCCATGTTTTTGCTTGGCCACCACTTACTCTTTTCCAACCTGCACCTAAATCAGCTAGTAATGCCCGTCGAGGGAGGCGATGGTTAGGCATGCGCAGCACGTGACCTAGCCATCTTAGTCTATGTAACTTTATAGCCTCGTCGATTGATTTTCCCTCTTTGCCCAACACTCTACGCCTAACGTCAACATTACTTACCTTATTAAACCACCTAACGTGAGACAGAGATCGCAGATATCTATGATCGAAAGCAGTCAACCTTTTCATGTCTTCAACTCGCATCGGCCATGTTTCAGAGCCATAGAGAAGGATGGAGCGAACTGCTGAGCAGTACACACGTCCCTTGGTTGATAACCGGGTGTCACGCCTACGCCAGAGATGGTGCAAGTCAGCAAAAGCAGCTCGAGCTTTTTGGATCCGTGCTGAGATTTCGTCGCCAATCAGTCCGTTGGTGCTGACACAACTTCCCAAATAGGTGAAGTGGTCAACATGTTCTATCACTTCACTCCCTGTCACTAAGCTAGGAGTTGACGTAGTCCAGTCCTGTCCTCATCGACTGACTTTCCCTCCTCAATGAACACTTGATGCATAACCTCAATATTGCTCACCATATTATACCCCCGGGGTTATAAAACGCAGACAGGTATGATTGAAGACAGCTAGCCTTTTCATGACCTCCACTCCCAATGTCCATGTCTCACAACCATACAGGAGATAAGAGCAAACTGCTGGGCAGTACGCAAGAACTCTGATCGATAGCCAGGTATAGCGTCTACGCTAGAGATGATGCAGGTTGGCAAAGCCACACGAGTCCTTCGCGCTGAGATTTCGTCAGAAATCACTCCACTGAGCCTGATGCAACTCCCCAAAGAAGTGGATTGGTCAACCGCTTCTCTCCCTATCTCTAAGCTACGAGTTAATGTAGTCCAGGAGCGAATCGCATGCCAAACATTCGAAGATTGCTGCTCAATAAGTCCAGAAGGCTCTGCATTCTGTCAGAGTTTTCACCTAGGAGGACTATATTATCTGCATATTCCCAGTCAACGAGATTACTTCCGGGTAACAAGTCGATCCCTGATTCGCTGAAGTTAGTTGGAGTCAAGTTTATTATTACATCTATGATGAAGTTAGTCAGAAATTGGAGCAGTGGGCATCCCTGATGGACACCACTGGCTGTCACCACTTCATATGACAGATCTCCATATGCTACTTAATTTGTTGCATGAAATTTTTAGAGTGACTTGATCGGTGCAATGCATTTTTCTCGGCACACCCTTCAAAGAGAAAAGCTGTCATTGTACTTGTCGGTCGATGGAATCGAATGCCGCTTTTAGGATAAGAAGTATGACGATTGTTGGACGCCAGTAATTATGTCTACGTTCGAGTATCTTTTGAAGGGTGGTTATATGATCAATACACCCTCTTCCTGGTTTTCTCAGGAATAAGATATACACACAGGTCCTTCGTCCCTAATTGAGGTTATTAAGACTGTCACTAGTCTGAGACGAGGCGAACCAGCAGGACCTGATGGAATGACTCCAGAGGTATTTAATTACGGTGGAGACAGTTTACTGTCTGCGTTAACTAAGTTACTAGGCAGTATCTGGGGATCAGAGTAAGTCCTATCAGACTGGTGTAAATCACTGATTATCCCCATATACACGAAGGGAGACAAGTCTCCCTGTGATAATCACAGGGGGATTAGCTTGACTGATATGGTAACTAAAGTTCTAGGCTCAATAATAATGCGTAGACTAAGTGGTGCTCGGGAGAAACAAACATGAGAGAACCAGGGAGGCTTTAGACCAGGAGGAAGGTGTATGATCATACCTTCACCCTTCGACAGATTCTGGAACCTAGGCATACTTATCGACGTCCCACAATAGTTATATTTCTTGACCTAAAGGCGACATCCGATTCTGTAGACCTAGAAGTACTATGGCAATGCTTGGCTGTAAAGGGAATACCGAGTAAATACATGGCACTAAACAATGAATTGTACTAAATTCATGCAGTCAGTCAGCCAGGTGAGATGTTAGGCAGAGTTGTCATCTAAAGTGGTGACAGCCACTGGTGTCCGTCACGGATGGCCACCATTTCTATTCAATTTCACCATACATGTACTAATGGAAGAAACCCTAACTTACTTCAGAGACTCAGGGATTGACTTGTTACCAGGGATTAATCACGTTGACGTAGAATATGCAGGTGATATTGGCCTCCCTGCTAGGTGAGGAAGGCGCTGACAAACTGCAAAGTCTTCTGAACACCTTGAGCTGCAATCTGCGAATGTTTGGCATGCAATTCACTGCTGCCAAACGTAAGATGATGTCACAGGACTGGACTACATTGACTACTGGCTTAGAAACAGGGAGTGAAGTGGTGGATGAGCGCGTTGGCCACTTCACTTATTTGAGAAGTTGCATCAGTCAGTGACAACGCGTTGATTACTGACGAAATCCCAGCTAAGATACAGAAGACCTGGTTCGCATAAGCCAGTTTACGCCGTCTCTGGCGCAGGTTGTCGAACAAAGAGCGTAAGTACTGCTCAACAGTCCACTCCATCCTCCTTCATGACTGTGAGCGAGACCTGGCCATTGAGAGTGGAAGACATGAAAAGGCCGGCTGGCTAGCTGTCGTTGATCACAGTTGTCTGCGTTCTATCTCTATCTCTCTCTCGCGTGTGTGTGTGTGTGTGTGGAGTGGTATAATAGGGTGAGCAATATTGAGGTTAGGCTTCGGTCGAGTGCTAGGTAGATAAGGAGGGGAAATCAAAAGACGAGGCTGTGAAGTCACATCGACTGAGATGGTTAGGGCATGTGTTACGTATGCCTGTCTAGCCATCACCTTCCTCGACGAGCAATGTTAACTGACTGACATAGGGTCAGGTTGCAGAAGAGTTAGCCAGTGGTGGTCAAACCAAAACATGGTTTCATCAGTCAGTTAAACCCACAACAGTTAGTTTAAGCCGGCAGGCCAGCCAGCCACATAGGAAGGTATAGACTTCCTGATCGGTTGGGGTCTTCAGGATGGTAAAAGTCAATGAAGGCTGGAGAAAATTGGTGATATGGCTCAGGAGCGTTCACAGTGATGGCGCATATGCATCCACTCCTTGTGACTTATACTGCCCAATAAAACTATATTGTTCTTCCATATTACTCTTCTCTTTGCCTTATATCTCTGTTTACTGTCTGTATTTTGCATTTTCATTCTCCTCTTGCTTTGTACTCTACATTGAGCATGTCGATTCGAACTGCTGCACATTTGTGCAGAGTTTTATGTTGAAAGCAGACAGTCAGTGTTTTGTAACTCCCGAGCACCAATTGGTCTACGCATGACTGTTGGGAATAGGACTTTAGACAAGCTGATGCCGCTATGATTACCACAGGGAGACTTGTACCTATTCTTGTAAGCCTAAGTGACTAACCTCTGTCTCCATCTAATTGTATTACTTTTTCATACTCTCACCCTGTCCCAATCTATATTGTGATTACATGCAACGCAATGGCAACGAACGAACATATTTACGGGATAATATGATCTCAGTTTATTTCGCGGATTCTTTTCAGCTGCACACATACTGCGAATCCAAGCAAGCTCATATTATCATAAAAAGATGTTCGTTCTTTCCTTATTTAAACTATCTGTATGAAATATACTCTTTTTCTCGATTGGATCCCTGACTCTACTAATGAAGTGAATCATAACCGACTTCAGCGACTCACAGAATAACATGTTACCAGGTTGACTTGGGGTATGTGGATAATGCAACCTTCCAAGTTAAAGACGCTGACAAAAAGTAGAGTCTTCTGAACACCTTGAACAAAATTTGATTTCACATTCATCACGGTAGAGGTGGAAACACACGAAAACAGTGACACTGGAAACATGCACGAAAATTTGAATGCCCAGGTTAATTGACAACAATGCGAGTGAATACACCAAAGCTTTATGTGTGAGAAAATTATATACAAAAACAACGACACAAAAAGGGTTCGAAAAGTCAATTTACAACATCACAAATAATGAGAATGTCCGAATAGTTTATACACAAATGTTACACGACGTTCAAGTTGAGATCTTTGAAAACCGGGATAGGATTTAGTTTTCTTCAATAGACGCTACGCTGTCTTCCTTAGGTGCTGTTAATTGTATGCTATTATAATGAAAAGAGAAAAGTTTGTATTAAATAACACCTGGAAGATCACCAATGCATATATGAGAGAAAAAAGGTTATGCATTCAGTTATATTACTCAGTGTGTCTAATGACATCTCAACAATAGGGAAATTGGTCTAAAAGAAGTATGCTAATACGCATATCCAACCAAACAAAATCGATCAGTACCTACAGTCTGACGATTATGTTAGTTGGTTACTAACTCGTTGTTATAACACGCACATCACTCTCAACTCCTTTACTGTTGGATGAGTGGTTTGATGTTACATCCTCGGAACTCGACATACATCCGACACTCCTCAAAATCTCGGATAATAAACCTAGATATATTGAGTGGTAACAAGCGAAAAAGTGTGACCAGAACCTCCCTACAAATCACCTTTAATTTCTAGCATTGAACGGAGTTTACCCTGAGGTAATGTCATTTAGCTCAATGGTCACACTACACATGCACTTACAAAGCAGTTTCCAAAAATCCAAACAGATACGTTATTGAAAGATGATAGTGATAATAAAGATGACATAGAACTACTATACAAAATAAGTCCACACAACTGCAAAGACATTTACAAAATACCTTCCGTGAGGTGGAAGACGACCGTCACAACATTAAATTCTATATCTCAATTTACTTGTAAAATTCAATTATTATGCACCAGAGAAAAGTACGTAAAGTAGCATGAATTGACTCAATCGACACTTTGAAACAACACACTGCGGGATACAGTATTCACCGCGAATATTTCCCATACACAACGTACATTACACCAAAATCCAGTCACAAACAAGAATTCTGCATCCAGCATTACACAACTCTTATTCTTCTATACTTGGAGAAATAATAACTAATGGGAACGTTCTACTGTGTCGTGTTCTGTCTGTGATAACGTACACCAAAAATTAGAATGTAAAAAGACCTCCTGAAGATAATCGTAAATTCAAGTTATAACTGAAAATAACGAAAACAACAGAACAACTTAGCAAACTGACAATTGCATGTAAATTTAATTAACATGAGAAAATAAACTGTAAATAGAATGTGGGGCACCAATCTTCTTACCTGAGATTGCAAATCAGGAGTTAACTAACATCAAAACAACAACCCCAAAACACTTCGGATCAGTGCATGCCAACCGCTGAAGGTAGGACACCCGAAAAAACAGAATCATCACCCAATCTCTTCTAAGCAATATGATGAAACCTCCAAGTATATGGGTTTATCAGGTTGTTTCCGCGTAACTCGAACAGATGGTTTTGTCATAATACTGGGTAAGTAATGGCCAACGCTCATCGACTTTGTTGAATGTGCAAAAAATACCTCCATAACCGGACGATTCCCACATTCAAAATTGGAATACACTCCAGCTATCCCAGCAGACTTCTCAGCATCCGATGAAAGAAATTTCGAGTTTAGAAACCCATCAATGAGAGATGACTGAACTGCATCTGGAACACAGATTGACGAACCAGTGAATCGTTCGGCAGAACGCTGAGCAAGCTGGGTTCTTACTAACTGCTCACCGGTACCAGAAGTGACAACACCAACTCCAGAGGACGGGCTGAGTTCTTCGGCCCAGCAACCACATCCGTATATGCATGCCTGGCCGACACGGCCTTCATATTTCATTGCAATGCCACCACTAGACACCGCAGAAGCAATATTCCCTTCTAAGTCAACACATACAGCACCCACGGTGTCAAAGCGAGATCTCTTGGATTCACACAAATAGCTATATTCCGACATAGAATGAGTGGATTCCGCATTCTCATCTGTCGGTTCATCGATGCCTAGCCAACTTCTGTACTTCTCCCACGATAATTTTGAAGCCTTTGTGGTGAGATTACAGTTATCAATAGAATATCCTTTTGAAGCTGCCCAGAGGTGAGCCCCATCACCAACAAGTACAGATGGCGGGACACGTCCAAGTTCACCCAAAGGGCAATCGATCTGTGATTGCAGAAGAAGTCGTGCCACTTTCACAGGATTTCGTATATCTCGAACGGCTCCAACTCCAGCAAACCGACGCGCAGAAGCACTCATTATTCCTGCATCACATTCAACAAACCCGTTTATAGTTAGATTACTGCCGATTCCTGCATTGGTCAGTGGGCAGTCTTCTAAGTAGGCAACAGCAGCCTCTACAGCATCCACAGCATGCTTACGTTCAACAGTCAGAAGCTCAGAGGCAATTAAACAAGCTTCAGAACATAATCTATTATACTTCTTCTCATTAGATTTTGAATGGTATCCTGCACCCGCATGGACAACAACACACGCCATGAAATGATGCTACAAGATTATTCCGTTGAAGTCCTTGAAATGAAACAAAACAGAAATAGTAATCATAATAATAGTAATAGACAGTTAAGGGAAGACGATGTGAAGCAATTATTCAAGTCTGCATACAAATCGCAGTGATTTCTCCAGCGACAACAGTTCAGCGGAACTACTTTCAATCGCCTAGAGTCAAAGTGAATTGAATTGTTGAAAGAGTCGTTTATTTCAATACACACCTTATGTGTACATGACCAGTTACAATACACCACTGCATTAATAAGTTTCTGTCTGTTTTCAACATAGAACTTTGCACCGATGTGCGGCAGTTCAAACCGCCACACTCCGTGTAGCACAAAAAGCAAAAGATTGCAAAATAGAGACAATAAACAGGGAATTAATCAGTTTACACAACTGTTAAGATAAACCTAGAAAGCAATGATATGTAACTGTATCCGGGAGCTCAGACAGTTGCCAAACACACGAATATCAAAATTTGTACAGAAAAAGTGTACATATCCACATTTATGTATTGGAGAATTGGGATTTAATCACAAGAACAACCTAAAGATGGAATTCATAGCATTGCATAGGCATCGACCCTTGAGAATGTTGGTTCTCAATTACACCCTAAACACAGGAAACCACTTTATTGTCTTTTGTGTTTCAAAAAGAATATTTTCACAGTGAACCTTATTCGACAGGCTCAATGCTGAAATTGGAAGATGAACTTTAATATTTTATTTCTATTTTTGATTTACAGCTTGATTCCACACTGTATTTTCGGTACAAGTATGGAATTTTCAGCATGGATATCGGTAGCCCAAATTTTCCAGGCCGACCATAGATATCAGGTGTACGTCGGCAGGGGATCGAACCTCAGACCATGTGCATGGTCGGCGAGAGTCCTAACCACTGTGCTACCGACGCACACTATCCAGAAAAGGGAAGATTTAGCACGAAAATTCTTTCCCTTTGTATCCATTTATTGTAGCGAAAGAGATGAAAATGACGAATAAACAGGTTCATCAATGTGTAACACTACACATGAGTACATTCACTTAAACTGTTTCACCCACACAGACAAGGGAAGGGAAAAGAAACTGAATTATACGAGGTGTGCAAGAGAGCATCAAAATAAGATTAGTAGAGATACTCAGAATTTCGAAGGTTATGCGAAGGAAATTCACCTACACATCCGGGGTTGATTTCCAAACATGTCATCATAAGTCTGCAGTCTGAAGGCCCTAGAGAGGCGACACTTAACTTCTCAGGCTCTAAAACTAAGTGGATCGGTGTTAGGTTCGGTTTCACCATCCGTGAATCTTTCCAACACAACCGCACGTCAGCTGACATTTCCCATTAAAGATCGCAATAATTCGGTATGTCTAACATGTGTCCTGGCCATATTGACGGATATGTGTTCATTATTTCACCCGATTGATTTTCTTCCCCTACCTAACACTCTATGTCTAATCCCAACACTACCTACTGTGTCGCGTCACTTTGAACAACCAACGAGGCGAAGAAACCTATAGACACAAACCTGCAATTTCTCAACAGGTGCTCCCAGTGGTAATAACTCAAGCGTTGAGTAGAACAAAGAGAACTGCTGCCTAATACATACGCCTGATAACTCACTGCCACCAAACATGACATCAGTTGGCGACTACCAAACTAGTCCGTTGTATTGTAGTCCACATTGCGTCAGCACCCAGTCCATTAAGGCTAGTACCACTTCCCAACGAAACCATACATCCATGAAAACTTGTAGCACAACACTTCCTCTCGTAATGAATCTATTGTATGACTCAACTCAGTCGCTCTTGAACTCTTTAAACTGGAACACATTTTCATATGCAAGATCGTGAATCACAATTGTGGAGAAGTTGATGACAGCGCAGGTCAGAACAGGTGGGGATGGTACGGAGTAAGTGGTCCACAAGCTCAGAATCGAGTGCATCCAGTCAATGAATTGAATTTAAATAGTCACTAAGTTTGACTAGATAAGAGGTTCAAATCACTTCATAGAGAACCACGGATAAGGCCCTAAACTTAATATCAAACACTATGAAAGGAGGAAGTACACAGATTCTGGGAGCATTTGACCTAATGCAAATTCACTACTGACAGTTGACTGTAAGCAAATTGTCAAAGAACTGCTTAGTAATACTCGAACCACATTATATTATCCACCTATGGAATAATTTAGGTTAAAAATCCACATACTTGTAGACATCCAAGTAATTATACTCCCTAAAACCATTGACAACAGATGTTCAGCATTTGTTTCTCTTTCGTTTACACGACAGAGGAACATATCTGGTCAGTATATGATTTCAACCTATATTCTCAAAACTGACGAATTTCCTTTAAACTGCCTTAACATAATTCTCTGCACAACCAGCATTAATAAGAGCTCACTCTGACAAGCAGCACGACGAATCCACATCAAAATAAGCCAGGTGAAAATTAACTTCCCAAAACCATCCATTTGATACTACCTGAATTGACTGACGTAAATGGTAGTATACAACCCAATATCATATGCATACAGTCATGATGAAAAGACGCACTAATGACAACACCTCAAATGAAGAAGCATAGCATCAAGTAAATTATCAACTCACAATTCTGTTTAGGTACTCTTACGCATTTACATAAATCCACATTTTCTCATTTTAGATATCAAGCATTTGAATATTCGTGTCTCCGACAGGGAATTGAATTAATTGAAGTACTTTCCATCTCATTTGGAGTGAATCAGAGCCTAACTTAAAAATCCCACCATCATTTTTATTTCCTTGGTGTGATGATAACATTTTCGAAGGAATACGATGTGTATGTCGTGTTTCTGCACTTCTCGATTCAACTCTGCCGTCTCACAATCACTCCAAATTTCACTACATTGTATTTAACATTCTTACTCAACTAAGGAAATTCTGATTTTAAAGGAAACGGGTCATATTGTTCCACATCGATAATATGCTTTGGGAAAGGAGCAGTGCGGTTGTTGTTGGCATAAGTTTTAAAGAAAACAACATCATATAACTATTATACGTACATCTAATGTGGGAAGTGACGCCACTTCTAAATGCGTGATTTTTATTCAATAACTCTACACAAAAATTCGGGTGGGCAGTAAGATAACTTCTTCAGGAAATTTATGCACTAGCAAGTTATATCTAACTTTTCGATAGAATTGCGAACATTTCCCAATGCGCATTTAAAACAAGCGACAAAGGTTAATAAGGCAGGATTTAATGGATTCAACAAGTCTCGGTAGAAATCTTCCTCAGCTGAACACTCGACATTCAGGGATAAATATACTATTGGAAATACATTGGGAGATATAAGACTGAGGAGGAAATAAACTACATTGAACTAATCATACAAATTAACAATTGTCTATCCACGTTGACCCCTAACGTGATTGGTAAGTGCTCTTTCACTACTACCAATACCGATGAGTTACACGGATTTTCTTTATACAATAAAAACTAGTTACATTTACTGGAGACATTCGTTAGTTCTTATCTAATCTAGTTTTGAACTCCCCAAGTGAGTAAAAATCTCCAGAATACTATCTAGTCCCCACTGGAGATCAAGATGCACAGTATTTAACAAAGAAACGATATATGCAATTTTTTATTCCAAGCACCTCACCTCGAGAGTCAAGAATGGCATGCCGTTTCTCCTACAAAATAGCAGCTGCAAGACTTGTCAAACAAGTCATCATTTCTTTGGTCGTCTTCATAGCAATATTTTTCTGGACGATGCTGTCAAATACAAAGATGGAGGCGACATTCAGTCCACAGATCTTCACATGCACAAAGTGAAACACACTGTTTCGCATCGCATCGTTAGATCCCCGCTGTGAAACAGAAACACCATGTTCACTGAAGTTGCAGTCAACTCTCAATTAACAATAGTGTCACAGATCCGAAATGACCCGGTGTTTTGAAAAGTGAACACCAAGCTATTACCAGGAGCTATCATAACAGCATACGTTGGTGAAAATGCTTTCATCAAAAGAATGTGTGTAGGGTGCCAACTTATAGCACACATAGTCTGAGTTCTGGGTTTAGGCGACTGGAATTTGACAAACTTTATCAAGCGAACCCAGAACAAGAGAGCGTTCGCCCTACTCTTGTTTCGACCAGGTAACACCATTCTTACTAGAGAATGAGAGATACACAACGTACTGTTTCCTGTGTCAATACAATGTGTCTGTTTTTAAAGGTTAGCCGATTAGGTTTTGACCACGGGGATATTCGCCACTTCAAGTATATGATATATGGTCATACGACTTCGGCGGCCTGCTTGAAAATAATAATAATAACAGCTTTATTCCAAACAGTACTTGTGATACAGAATGGAATTCTCAGCATCCAGTTAGTACATTATCAATAAATAAAATTCTACATAGATTAAGGAAATCTCAGTTCATTATGACAACAACATATTTGCATGTCGGTAGCAAAGCCAAAATTGAACAGAATGTTTGAAGGTGTTAGAAAAGTAGATGCTAGCATATTTACTGGCGTAAGCGGTAACAAAAGGTTGAGATATACAGAGTGTCACAGAACGAAGAGTGTTTTAAATAGAGTTAGCAAGGAAGAAAGAAACAAAGCAGCACATAACAGAGAAAAAAGAGAGAGAGAATGAAAAGAAAGAAAGAAAACGTTGTACCTATAAATGATATGAGTTGGAAAGACGAGATCCAGTTGTTCTACTGACTATTTAATAAGTTATAGGTTTCACGCCTAATGCTTTCTTTATCGCACAGAACACGAGCTAAGTAGGGTATGGTTGAGTTTTTGTACTTACTAGTGCGGGCATATAGTTTCCTATATAGGCTTCTGGTTTTGCCTGATGAGATACAAGGGGAGAGTTGTGAATGAAGAGGGTGGTGTGAGTTAGATAAAATGGATTTAGCCCATTTTTCACATGAGTCCAAGTGCCTGTAAACCAGAATATTAACAAGCTGGTTAAGTGGCACGTGGCTTACCCTGCTGACAACCTTTAACATCCTGCGTAATAAGGTATAGTCTTTCTTCAGTAGCCAGCCCAGGAAAAACTAAGGGGGAACAATAGAGAATAATAGGTAGAATGCGAGAGTTAACGAATTGTAGGAGTAAGGGTTGGGTTATACCAGAATGTCTTAACTTCTTGATGTAGAAGGTAAGACGGAATATTTTCTTAGAAATCATCAAGAATGAGACGACCAGGAAAGATCAGCAGATAGAATGACGCCTAGGTATTTAATTTCCAACTTGGTTTCTATTTCAGTGCCATCTATGTTGCACACCTCGTGAGTGCTAACCAGTTTGTTCAGGTCAGATTTATGCCTAAAGGTGAAATTGACTGTTTGGCATTTGGAGGGGTTTAAGGTAAGACCGTTTTCCTTGGACCACTGGCTGATTTCTGATAAAAAGCCATTTAGTTTAGAGCAGTCACTTTGACATTTGACAGGCAAAGATACAGTCAGGTCGTCAGCATATTTGACAAAATTAATGTCATTTGAAGATGGTAAGTCTGTAGAAAGAAAGAAAAGAGAAGTGGGGAGAGTACAGCACCTTGGGGGACACCAGCTTCAGTGAGCACAGCAGAGGAGGATTTGCCTTTGTATACAGTGTACTGCATTCTGTTTGAGAAGTAGGAATGCAACCAGTTAGTGACCCAGGACTCAGTTTGTGTCATGGAGAGCTTATTTAGCAAGAGACATCTAGGTACAGAGTCGAAAGCAGAAGTGAAGTCGAGAAACGTGCAGCGGACGTATTTGGCACCTTTATCTAATGATGAGACGATACTGTTGTGTAAGACGGCTGCAGCGTCTAAAGTGCTCCTACCCTGTCTATAGGCAAATTGTTTGGGGTTTTCAAAGCTTTTAAGGGAGGGTTCAAGTTTAAGAAGTACTAGTTTTTCCATAAGCTTTAGAAACGGGGAAGTGATGGCAATGGGTCTGAACTTTACGTTCTTGCTATTGCCAGGTTTAGGGACAGGGACTATTTTAATGTCTTTCCATGCAACAGGTACAACGTTTTTGAAGAAAGAAGCATTTAGGATGTTAGTTAGTGGAGAACATAAAGCATCTGCACATTGTTTTAGAACATATGCAGGTATACCATCAGGGCCAAGGCTACGTGAGGGCTTAAGCGTTTTAAGACATTTTAAAACATCGAGAGTATTAAAGTCATGGAAGTTATCAGCTACATGATTAGTAACGTTAGAAGTAGATATAGTAGAAGGAGAGCGTATAAAAGACTGATTAAGAGCGTTAACATCATAAGAGGGAAAAACATTACATCGCTTACTATTGCCAGTAATTTCATTGAAAAGTTTCCACATGCTGATAGGAGATTTGCATGATAAAAGTGTACATAGCATTAAGATTTTTGATTTCAGATTTGATTAGAGCATTAATCTTTTTAAGTCCTAACTTATCTTTGGATTTATATAATGTTTCTTTTTGCCTGCGTAGTTGTTTGAGACGAGGAGACGAGAAGCGGTCGAAGCGTTTGAATAGTGTTTGTTTGGGACAGCATATATCAAGGCAGAACTTAAGATAATCCGTTATATTGGCGATTGTGTCATCTAATGTACTTTCATAGAATAAATCCCAGTTAGTATTTTTTAACATGCACCTTAGATTGAGTAAGTTGTCAGATGTGTAGCATCTTTGTTGTGCTTTCATAGACAGGTGTGAGAAGACTTTAATATGTGTTTTGCTGTATATTTTTGGTAAAACACGAACAATACAGTGATCAGAGTTAAGTATCGGTGCACGTTTACGTGTTTCATATACTCCTTCATCATTTGTAAAAACTAAATCGAGTGTTTTGTCAAGTCGAGTGGGAAATTTGACTATGTTTGTATGACCAAGTGCTTCAAGGAAGGAGCAATCTGAGGAGTTGAAATCCCCAGTAATTACAGATAGAGAGTTGTCGAAGTTGGCAGCGGCAAACATGGTGAATTCGTCAGCAAAATTAGATAGATCAGATGGTGAGCAACTAGGAGAAATGTACATGTTTGTAACAAAGATATGTTTATATTTGGGGAGATGTTTGGGACGACATTTGACAGTAATACAGTCTATGAAGTCATTTGAGAATGAGAAGCAAACATTATTTGAAATAGACCATTTGGAGTGAATAAAATTTGCACTGCCATAACCACTTTTCTTATTACAACAATGGGGGTCTTGTCGCCGCCAACTTCGACAACTCTGTATCTGTAATTACTGGGGATTTCAACTCCTCAGATTGCTCCTACCTTGAAACATCTGGTCATACAAACAGCCAAATTTCCCACTCGACTTGACAAAATACTCGATTCAGTTTTTACAAATGATGAAAGAGTATATGAAACACGTAAACGTGCACCGATACTTAACTCTGATCACTGTATTGTTTGTGTTTTACCAAAAATATACAGCAAAACACGTATTAAAGTCTTCTCACACCTGTCTATGAAAGCACAACAAAGATGCTACACATCTGACAGCTTACTCAATCTAAGGTGCATGTTAAAAAATACTAACTGGGATTTATTCTATGAAAGTACATTAGATGACACAATCGCCAATATAACGGATTATCTTAAGTTCTGCCTTGATATATGCTGTCCCAAACAAACACTATTCAAACGCTTCGACCGCTTCTCGTCTCCTCATCTCAAACAACTACGCAGGCAAAAAGAAACATTATATAAATCCAAAGATAAGTTAGGACTTAAAAAGATTAATTCCAGAATCAAATCTGAATTCAAAAATCGTAATGCTATGTACACTTATCATGAAAATCTCCTATCAGCATGTGGAAACTTTTCAATGAAATTACTGGCAATAGTAAGCGATGTAATGTTTTTCCCTCTTATGATGTTGATGCTCTTAATCAGTCTTTTATACGCTCTCCTTCTACTATATCTACTTCTAACATTACTAATCATGTAGCTGATAACTTCCATGACTTTAATACTCTCAATGTTTTAAAATGTCTTGAAACGCTTAAGCCCTTACGTAGCCTTGGCCCTGATGGTATACCTGCATTTGTTCTAAAACAATGTGCAGATGCTTTATGTTCTCCACTAACTAACATCCTAAATGCTTCTTTCTTCAAAAACGTTGTACCTGTTGCATGGAAAGACATTAAAATAGTCCCTGTCCCTAAACCTGGCAATAGCAAGAACGTAAAGTTCAGGCCCATTGCCATCACTTCCCCGTTTCTAAAGCTTATGGAAAAACTAGTACTTCTTAAACTTGGGCTCTCCCTTAAAAGCTTTGAAAACCCCAAACAATTTGCCCATAGACAGGGTAGGAGCACTTTAAACGCTGCAGCCGTCTTACACAACAGTATCGTCTCATCATTAGATAAAGGTGCCAAATACGTCCGCTGCACGTTTTTCGACTTCACTTCTGCTTTCGACTCTGTACCTAGATGTCTCTTGCTAGAAAAGCTCTCTATGACACAAACTGAGTCCTAGGTCACTAACTGGTTGCATTCCTACTTCTCTAACAGAATGCAGTACACTGTATACAAAGCCAAATCCTCCTCTGCTGTGCTCACTGAAGCTGGTGTCCCCCAAGGTGCTGTACTCTCCCCACTTCTCTTTTCTTTCTTTCTACACGACTTACCATCTTCAAATGACATTAATTTTGTCAAATATTCTGACGACCTGACTGTATCTTTGCCTGTCAAATATCAAAGTGACTGCTCTAAACTAAATGGCTTTTAATCAGAAATCAGCCAGTGGTCCAAGGAAAACGGTCTTACCTTAAACCACTCCAAATGCCAAACAGTCAATTTCACCTTTAGGCATAAATCTGACCTGAACAAACTGGTTAGCACTCACGAGGTGTGCAACAGATGGCACTGAAATAGAAACCAAGTAGGAAATTAAATACCCAGGCGTCATTCTATCTGCTGATCTTTCCTGGTCGTCTTGATGATTTCTAAGAAAATATTCCGTCTTACCTTCTACATCAAGAAGTTAAGACATTCTGGTATAACCCAACCCTTACTCCTACAATTCGTTAACCCTCGCATTCTACCTATTATTCTCTATTGTTCCCCCTTAGTTTTTCCTGGGCTGGGCTACTGAAGAAAGACTATACCTTATTACGCAGAATGTTAAAGGTTGTCAGCAGGGTAAGCCACAGGTGCCACTTAACCAGCTTGTTAATATTCTGGTTTACAGGCACTTGGACTCATGTGAAAAATGGGCTAAATCCATTTGATCTAACTCACACTACCCTCTTCATTCACAACTCTCCCCTTGTATCTCATCAGGCAAAACCAGAAGCCTATATAGGAAACTATATGCCCGCACTAGTAAGTACAAAAACTCAACCATACCCTACTTAGCTCGTGGTCTGTGCGATAAAGAAAGCATTAGGCGTGAAACCTATAACTTATTAAATAGTCAGTAGAACAACTGGACCTCGTCTTTCCAACTCATATCATTTATAGGTACAACGTTTTCTTTCTTTCTTTTCATTCTCTCTCTCTTTTTTCTCTGTTATGTGCTGCTTTGTTTCTTTCTTCCTTGCTAACTCTATTTAAAACACTCTTCGTTCTGTGACACTCTGTATATCTCAACCTTTTGTTACCGCTTACGCCAGTAAATATGCTAGCATCTACTTTTCTAACACCTTCAAACATTCTGTTCAATTTTGGCTTTGCTACCGACATGCAAATATGTTGTTGTCATAATGAACTGAGATTTCCTTAATCTATGTAGAATTTTATTTATTGATAATGTACTAACTGGATGCTGAGAATTCCATTCTGTATCACAAGTACTGTTTTGCAACAAAGCAAATTATTATTAGTGGTCCTCTTCAAACGGTCTTGAGCTGAATCCCTCTAAATGCCAGGTAGTCAATTTCACTCTCAGACGAAAACATGACCTACAACAAGTAGCTAGCTCACATGGCTCCACTATCAGACGGCATACAGGTTGAAATTACATCTGATGTCAAGTACCTTGGACTGAGTATTTTCCCCGATCTTTCCTGGTTCTCCTACATCTTGCTAGTTACTAGAAAGATGTTTCGACTAACGCTCGACGTTAGGAAGTTAGGGCAGTCTGGTATAAAGCAGTCTTTGCTTTCTTAGTTTGTCAATTCTTTACTGCTCCCCATTAATCTTTCCTGGACTACCTAAGATTTTGCCTTGCTGAGAAGGGCACTAAAAGCCGTTAGTAGTTCAAGTGTGATATCGTTAAACCAACTGGTTAACACTATTGTGGATAGACATATAATGTCATGTAAGAAACTAGCGAATACTATATTGTCAGACCCTCGGTCAAAACCTTATGGACTAACCTTAAATAGAGACAGTTTGTCCACAGTGACACGGCAGTCATGCGAAGTGGTGAAAGGTGAACCAGGAACTTCCTAGTTTAAGTTCCCGCGTACAAAGATATAAATATACCACTTAACAAATTTGAAAATATGTATATCTGCTGTGCTTGTAGACCAGATGTAGGTAGTTCACTGTTTGGCACAGTTAAACGCAGCTGGTATATATCTTTGTGGAATATAATAAAAGGTAACTCCCCCACCCACCCAAATTCATGCAGTTTCCCTGCTCACATATCGAAACATCATAATCTCCTTCTTCGTGAATTGACGGTACTATGGAAAATGTCAATAACAACACACATGATCGTTTTGACTTAGCAAGATCCATGCACGTTGCGAATCAATGATTTCAGTCTTTCCAATTTCGATGCATTCAGGAGCAAGATTTACAAAATACTATCCATCCCAATGGATCAGAATGGACATGTGTTTACACACAGACATTATCAAACCATTAAGAGTGCCTCACATGGGAGAATATTCAATGTTGGAGAGAAAAAAATAAGGAATGCCAGCACAAAAAAAATTCCCCAAAATTATTAACCATCAGTGAACATTGGGTGCTGACCCTTAGAGTTTGAGTCGGCTTGTTTAGCTGAAGGCTTCCGGTCAAGCATTCTCGCCACTTGGTACTCCGCTGTGTCACTTTCGTGCACAATCACTAGCCAGCTTAGCTTCCGCTTCAGTCCACGACTTGGTCCCGAAATATATCTCGTAATTTGGGCAACCAATCCCGTTCTTTTGCTTTGCCTTTGGTACACGAGAAACGAATACTATAGAAGTTGTTGGCATAAAATCTTGCGTTGATATACTCTGTACAATTCGCAAACCTCAATACCGTTAGACTCTATATTTTCCTTGTGAAGCATTGAAATTAAGTTTGTGTCCCTAAAATCAGCTCACCCCTCTTCATCGTGCCCCAACTATACGGGATGAAGAGGTTCTTCTACTAAATTGTACCCTGGTCGTTTGACAGCCCAAGGTTTCTCTGTTTCTCCGTGTGTACTGATACATATGGTGGCTAATATATTTTTCAAGGAATAAAAGCTTGACAACTTCGTTGTGGTGTGGTTACCTACTTCTGCACTCCCTTATAATCATCGCCAATTAATACATCTTTCAGTAGCCGTAGGTGTTGTATTCTCTTTTCGCTGGTTGGGACGGTGTTAAGAGCGGTCTAGACAATAGGTTAGTTGTTCCAGGTTAAAGGATCGGCAGATAGCGCGGTTGGTGCTCATATCTAGCTGGACAAGTGGTCACACGGCAGTCGTGAGAGTTGTCTGTAACAATAAAAACATCGATTAGCATACTACCATATTCCCTGCTGTATGAAGTGGGCCGGTACACACAACCCACAAATATAGGTTTACTTCTGACAACTTTTATTTCGACCCAGATCGAGTCATTGAGTTGTGACAGAATTGGGTAACTAAACTGGGTGGCACGCATGGATCGATGACAGTAAATTAGTGTTCCACCATCACGACCTGTCTGTCTCTCCCCTCGAAAAAGGTTGTATTTATCAATCCTTAGGCTGTCATTGGAGATTTCACTTGTGCACCAGGCTTCAGTGATCATAATCAATGACGGCCCGCATATAGAAGCTAATGTACTTAGTGTTAAGTGTTTGCTTAGAACTGATCTCGTATTTACTAGGATAATAGATAAACACTGGCTATGTGGTTTCAGTGAGCGGACAACATCTTGATAAAATAATCCGTGAGTGTCCTCTGTATACATGTTGTTAGACTAATTTACCAATATCTTTGGATCATAGGAAGACCTCAGGTAGGTTTCTGAGGTAGTAGTCAGGGATGCTCTTTCGTTTGGATAGGGTATGCAGTGAGAGACACCTGCTTGATAATCAGATAGTAATATTTTAGAGATATTGGTATCCGTGTTCGGTGTCGACACTGTGTCAGCTATCTCCCGGGAAATATGCCTTGCCCTAGCCGTAGGCTGCTCCCTATGCCAGCAAGCAATCGATCTGATATCATGCGTGCTGTATGCATGATTCCAGGTGTTTCTGTTAACTGACGCTGGTGAAAATCCTGCCCGAAGGTATAACCGATATGGGTACTTGGTAATTTGTTGCCAGTATAAGAATGAAGTGTTGGTATCTGTTTCGGGTAGTCGTCAGGCACGTGCTCTCTACTAGATACATAAGATGTATGAATGGGTTCTGTTGGCTTGTTTGGCTTGCTAAATGTAGTTTGTGTCCGATGTTTGGGGGATTTTCTTTAACTTTCAGTTGATAGAACATTAGAAGGGGGCTGGCTAACAAGGGGTTTACGTAGTGGATGAGCAGAATAATACCTACTACCTCGCTGTGCTGTTTGTCTAAAATTAGTGGCTGGATATAATTGGCTTTCCACTTGACACCAATTAGGCCTAACCCTAGGAGCTTGGTCTACCATATTTGACTTTCTCTTAGAAAGATGGCTTAGGGGTGCTTTCGTCTCCATCATATCAAAGGGCTTTCTTGCTCTGGGTTAAGTATTTAATTCATTTACTTCTTTTTCCCCTTCCTTATGATTAACTGGTTGATGATGGCTAACAGGGCAGCCAACACATGTTATGTAGGGTTTCTCTTGCTTGGATACCTCATGCGCTTTAGTTTTCTTAATGGATATGGAAAGTTCGCTATAATGCCTAGAAAACTTGCCAACTTGTGTAGCTACATTCGACTGGTACTACACAGGGGATGGATTTTCAGACTGAGGAGTAACTGACTTATAAGGGGATGAGTGGAACACCAGTGTGATGGGTTTGGATGTTTTCGGGCTCTTGACGTTTGTGTCAGTGTGAAAACGATATATTTCAACATTATGTTCTGTTGATCCATCTATGTCCACTTGTGAAAATCCCGATGGGTTCAACAAACTCCAAAACAGCCTATCCTAAAATAATATACTTGGTCGTCATTTCCTCCTGGAATGCCGAGGTGGAATTCGGACTGTCTAGCGAGCAGTTCGCCGGACTATATACCTTGGAGAACGATCAGGTCGTGGATTTACCACGTAAAACAGAGGAATATCTAAGTGACGTACTTTTCACCACACTAGAGATGGATGAGGCTTTCAAAAATTTTAAGTTTAATAACACTACGTGTCAAAATGGTATATGTTACATCCTGCTGAAAAATGGTGGTATTGGGGTGAATTTAATCCTACTCAAGTTATAATCAGTTTCACCGAGCGATAGGACAAAACCTACTTCCTGGAAGAAGTCTTGCATTGTACCCGCTCATAAATACGAGCCTTTGGTTGGTGCCAACAACTACCGCCCCATCAACATCACGTCTGTAGTTTCACGTGTAATGCAATAAATGGTAAAGACTCAAATCATTCAGTGCTCGCTCTCCAATGACCTACTATCCCCACCCTGATACGGTTTCTTAATTAAGAGGTCGTGCATTGCCTGACGATTAGATTATTTTGACTACTTTACACAATGCATTGATAATGGGCGTTCAGTAGAAACATTATTTTTCGACGTTAGCAAGCCTTTGATAAAGTCCCACATATCAAACAGAATAAGTGATAAACTTCTATAGTTTTGTCAGCTTTTCATCGTAACATCACGAGTGAATTCTACTCAATGTAGAATAATTTTAATGATAGTATGTATTTTCTTACACATGGGTGTTTCCAATAAAAGAAAGCTATATTTACAGACACGATCAGTTCTGTTATAAGTTACGATCGTGACTTTGTATTATAAATTAATACTTTTCCATTGGTATAAGAGTATATTCCACAACTGTAATCCAGGTTGCGTCCTGGGGGAGGCAATACGTAATTCACGAAGGAATTGTAAGATATGGGACCAATAATGTTTGCAGATCATCTGTCATTGTAAATGGTCAAATATCCACATATTTTATTCTCATTCAAAAAGTAAAATGGAAGCTAAAATGGTGAGACAGAAAAGAAGAAAAACAACAGCAACGCAAAAGAAAGCAAGAGGAGTCCCTAAGGAGTGATTAGTAAATATATGCACATACATTCTGTTTAGTAACTATGGTTATTTTTGTGCAGTAACTAACTGGTCCCGTTATGCTAACTTTTATATTATGTGTAGAAATGTTTATCATCTAGTTCCAATAATATTAAAATTTATATTTGTAGTTTGTTGTAACTACACGTTTAATGAACTTAGAATATCTATGTAGGGTGAAAAAGAGGGTGTAAGAGTCTAATGTAGAAGTGCATTGTCATCTTTGAGCAGTCTGGCGACTGAGGAGATGAACACTTGAAGTGTGTTTGCATCATGCACATTAGCTGATAGTTTATTCCAAACGACTGAAAACTTATTTAAGAAGAGGTTGTACCGCACGTAAGTCTGACAATGCTCTATAGCAGCTAGGTTGTGATGATTTCTAAGATTGTAACTGATGACAGTGGTAGGTTTAGTTATTGGCTCGGAGGAATGCAAGAGAAGATTAGTTAGCTTATAGTAAAAGATAAGGTTTAGCTTAAGATGTCCTTTTCAGAGTGATTCTAATCGCAGTCTGTCGCATCGCTGATAGTATTCCAGACCACTTTCTAAACCAAGAGTTCTTGAGGTAAACTGCCGTTGCACTCCCTCTAATTTAGGCTTGTCATTCTGTCTGAGTCCGCTAAGAATAAACGGGCAGTATTCTAAGATAGGTCGGATACATGCTTTGTATAATAAAACCCTAGTTTTCATTTTCTCTTCATAGAGAAAATGAAAACTATGCCGTCCTGTAAACCCTCACATTATCCGAACGATAGTTTCACATCCCACTGTGTTTATCAATTTACATGTATGTGTGGAGACACGTACATAGGGAGGACCCATCGGTCTCTGCGTGTTAGGGCTACAGAACACATTCCAAAGTGGCTGCAACAACAAATGAAATCGCCAGATACAATTGACCCGGGAAATAGATGTCCAACATCATCTATAGCGAAGCATATTATAGAGACGGGTCATAAGGTTGATTTTAACAATGCCTTTAAGCCGATATACAAGACAAGGTTGGGTCACATACTTAAATTCATTGAAGCCTTATCCATTAAAAGACTTAAACCTGTCTTATGCGTCCAAAAGTTATTTGTTATCACCTTAAACCTGCCTTGGTAATCCAACTTAGAACCAAGGACCAATTTTACTTCATAATATTTTCAAACCCTTTCTTTGCCATTTTTTCCTCCCTTTATCTTTCTTACCCACACCTTTTGCGTTTCCCTACCCATTATTTTGTGACCTTGACCTGTACACAATCTGACCTGTATTGTAATTATTCATGCTTTCTTGCCTTATATAAAAACTGTATATGACAAGTACGTGTGTGATCAGAATGTCCGAAATGTGTTGCGCCAATACATTACACGTTTCAGATAAACTACGTCTTCTTATTGTTCAGAGAACGTTAGGTTACTAGAGTATCTAATACCGAGATCTAAGACTGAGTTGAGCTTGGTTAGGTTTCGCCCATTGATTTCAAGAGTTAGATCAAGGTTACTGTTGCCGATACCAATCCAGCCGCGTTTGTCAATGTTAAGATTTAGACAGGATTCAGCATACCATGTTGCGAGACTACTTAGTTCAAGATGTATTTTATTTACCATATCGCTTAATTCATGAGTGTAGCAGGAGTAGACGACTTTGAGGTCATCTGCATATAAGAAGGGTTTACCTGAGGTGAAGCACTTGCAAATGCTGTTAATGTAGACTGTAAATATAAGTGGCCATAGGACACTACCTTGCACAACCCCACTTGAGATCTGCATAGGATGCGACAATACAGATCCAGCTTTGGTTATCTGTACCCTGTTGCTTAGAAACGATTTTGACCAGTTCAGTAATGGGCTGCGAATTCCACGTGAGTACAGCTTCTCAAAGAGAATACCGTGAGATACCATGTCAAATGCCCTAGATATATCGAAGTAGAGAACAACCACTAGCTTACGTGCTTCGCGACTACTAGTGATGCAGTTGAAAAAGTCAAAGTGGCAAGTAACGCAGGATCTATTTTTGAGAAATCCGTGTTGACACCTTGTAACAAGATCTTCTCTAAGTAGGTAGTCTGACAATTGATCTTTTACAACTTTCTCCATGATTCGTGAGATAACTGGAGCTATATTTATGGGTCTGTAATTTTGAACGTTTGCCTTATCACCAGATTTGTAGTGTGGAATTATGAAGCTAGTTTTCCACTCATTAGGGTAAGTGCCAGTGTCCATAGATATTGAGAAGAATTTAAGAAGTAACAGGAGTATATCACACCCACTGTTTCTGAAAATTATTGAAGCAAGGCCATCTGGCCCCGTACTAGTGGAAGGTTTAAGGTTTTAAATTGCTTGTTCTATTAACTGATTAGCGAACACAATGATTTCGAGGGAAGAGATAGTAAGGGGGGTGGTTTCACCAGGCACACGTGTTTCTAAACTAAAGTTTGCAAACCAATTTTTACCTCGTCAGCTGCATTCGTTTTTATGGAAAGTGCTGTTAAGTTGTAAACTTTGGAGGTACTTTCAAGTGCCGTTAACCCTTCGTCGAGGTCCTTTTGCGAGCTTAGGCGCTTAATATGTTCAAGAGACTCGTGGATTGAGAGAAGTAGTGATACATCTTAAGCGGAAAAGTACTGTTTCTTCAACTTCCTTAACATACTGCGGTGTGCCCTTGGAATATATTCAGCTGGATGTCTACTCAATTTCACTATTTTCTTTGAAGCAATAGTATCTAGCCAAAGGATAACATTCCTGTAAAATAGGGACTGTCAGCCACGTCTCGTAAACCGTTATTGCCCAGCTCTTGCTACGCTCGGGTTCACGCTGTTCCTTGAAGTTTCTCAGAAACGCTTAGTAATAACGGACGAAAAAACCAAAACACCAATTGGTGACTCGAGGATTCTTTATTGTTACACCAACATATAAACAATGTTACAACTAAGGTCTGTGAACAAATATTGCAATAATGAATCACAATATTACTTCTGACGGTTTTCTGCTGACTTCTGAACAGCGACCGATGAGACGATGACTGGCTGATTGATGCCACCGTGAAAAATATGGAGGAGTTGGGTTTGAAGAAACAACCATGAATTGATCGTTCAATCTTCAACTACATTGACAGGGACACTACAGCCTGCAGGGAGTCAGTGGTAAAATAGTCATCCCATTATTATTATATCCTTTAATTCCTAGAGTAACATAGGGCTTCATCTGCGCGTCTCCACTGCCTTCGGTTTTCTGCCAACTTTTTCACCCCGCTCCAAGTCTGTGCACATGCTTTCGTTTCCTCCTCACATGACCTCCTCCAAGTCACCCTCGCATTGGCGACCAACTCACCGCTTTCCTTTCAGGTTCCACTCAAGTGATGGCCTGGCGTGTGATTTCACTTGATGGTTTCCTCAGTGTATGGCCAATCCATCTCCATCTTGTTTCACAATCGGTTCCTGGTTGGTTCGCTCATTGCCAGAGGTTCCCGTTGGTGGTATTTTCTGGCCATCTGATCTTGATTATTGAGCGAAAACAACTGTTAATGAAGGTCTGAAGTTTGTTTGAGATGCTCTTTATGACGCGCCAAGTCTCTGATCCGTACCGTGAGTAGCACTGACTTCCCATTGGAGTTGAAAATCCGGATCTTATTTTTGACGCTGAGTGCTGTTGACCTCCACACAAACTTAAGAGTTATGAAAGCTTGTCTTGCTTTTCCGATCCTCGCTTCTTTGATATCCTCGTCAGTTCCGCCTGTAGTTGAAACGATGCTTCCCAGGTAGGTTGGTAGGTGAAGGAGGTTGTTTCTTTCAGGTTCCTCCCATTTATGCTGGCTGATTGTTGTCTGTTGTTGTTGTTGCTGTTGGTGTTGGCCAGAAATCTTCACCATCTCTGTTTTATCTATGTTCACGTGAAGTCCTATCTTTGATGCTTCTTCCTCTGTCAACTTGTTGCTTTTCACTTGCATATCTTCCAATTTGTGGGAAATCACACATATATCATCGGCGAAGTCCAGATCCTCCAAGATTTTTGTGTCAGTCCATTTTATGCCTGTTTCCTCATTGCCCGATTTCTGTAGCATTATCCAATCTACTGCAATCAGGAAAATCACTGGCGATAGTAGACAACCTTGCCTCACTCCCGTCCTCACTTCGAAGGCTTCCGTAAGTTTCCCGTTGTGGATTACTTGGTACGCAGCATTGTCGTACAACTGTTGAATGAGATGTATAATTGTCGATGGGACCCCGTAGTAGCGAAGTAGTTTCCAAATGACCTCTTGATCGACGGTGTGCTTTCGAAGGCCTTTTCAAAGT
Organism: Trichobilharzia regenti; assembly: GCA_944472135.2. NCBI lineage: Eukaryota > Metazoa > Platyhelminthes > Trematoda > Strigeidida > Schistosomatidae > Trichobilharzia > Trichobilharzia regenti. The sequence continues at coordinate 53,597,841 of OX235263.1, forward strand.
CGATGAAGTTGAGATAGAGAGGTGACCGTCATTCCAAGCTTTGTTCAATGATGATCCGTAGAGTGGCGATTTGATCAATACATGATTTGTTTCTCCTGAATCCAGCCTGTTCCGGTCGAAGCTTATCATCCAGGTTGCCTTGTTTGATTATCTCCAGGATGATGCGGCTTAGTATTTTGCTTGGGATGGACAGGAGCATAAAAGTGCAACAGATTTTGCATTGACTTAAGTCTCCTTTCTTTGGTAGTTTGAATAAGTATCCTTTCTTCCAATCCTCAGGTACTTTGCCCTCTTTCCACACCTTCTCCAGCAATGGCGTCATCAAGTCCGCTGTTGTCTCTGGGTCCATTTTCAATGCTTCTGCTGGGATTCCATCTGGTCCTGCTGCATTTACAGCTTTTAGCATCTTGATTGCATTCAGGACTTCTGATTTCTTCGAGGGGTCAATGTTCACTGGTAGTTCTGCTTCCGTTGTTGACATTGTTGGGCACGTTGTAGGTGGCGGTCGATTTGGAAGTCTTTTGAAGTGTTCAGCCCAGTGCTTTCTCTGTTCCACCTCTTTGGTGATTGACTTTCCATTGTCGTCTCTTATTGGCTTAATCTGTGTCGAACGTTTGCCCAATAGGTGCCTAGTTGTTTGGTAGAGTGTGGCGAGGTCTCTTTTGCCTGCAGCTTGTTCTGTTTCACTTATCATGGCTTCATAATATTTTCTTTTATCTTCCCTGGCACTTGCCTTTACTCTTTTGTTCAGCCTATTGTAGCTTGCACTCAACTCCTGTTTCCGCTGCTCGTCAGTGCACCGGATAATATTTTTCACTATCCTTCTCTCTTCTATTAGACTCCAAGTGTCCATAGTGAGCCACTGTTTGTCCTGCCTCTTCTTTCTGCCTGCCTTGAATCCACACAGTTTTCAAGTTGTCCAAGTGCTTTTCGACACCGACATCTTTGCTAGTGATGATTAGTGTCTCGGCTTTGTCCCTTATGTTTGCGATGAAGATGTCCTTTGTATCGTGGTCCTTCAGGTTTGAGTGTTGAAATTGGCTTGTGGACTATCTGCAGATGCTGTTTCTCTGGAAGCTTATAATTAAATTTGGATTATACCGTGTGCGAGATAGTGGTCGGAGCCAACGTCTGCTCCTCTTTTCACTACTGCCTCCAGTAGGTTGGGCCTACATTTCTGTCAGTCAAGACACGTAAAAAGTAAATACCCAGCTCCTGCCACGCTCGGGTTCACGCTGTTCCTTGAAGTTTCTCAGAAACGCTTAGTAATAACGGACGAAAAAACCAAAACACCAATTGGTGACTCGAGGATTCTTTATTGTTACACCAACATATAAACAATGTTACAACTAAGGTCTGTGAACAAATATTGCAATAATGAATCACAATATTACTTCTGACGGTTTTCTGCTGACTTCTGAACAGCGACCGATGAGACGATGACTGGCTGATTGATGCCACCGTGAAAAATATGGAGGAGTTGGGTTTGAAGAAACAACCATGAATTGATCGTTCAATCTTCAACTACATCGACACTCCCCGGCAAAAAACAGATCCAACCCATTTTTCCTTCACGACCAATGCACGTTGACTTGGATGCCATTGCGAGAACCTGGGTCACACGGACAGAGCTGAAATGGAAAACAAACAAAAAAGCCAACACACCACAAGCATACCCACAGCACAATCTCACACATCAATGACGACCTACACCTTCCAGTTAAAGGCATCCTCTTGACATCTTGCAACACAATCACCACTTGCTAGAATGACTATTGCAAAATGCAACGTGACCATAGCACCAACACATGATACTCTTCGCACATCCTCTTATCTACTCACTACCAATTACCACTGAAATCGCTTGTCACTCATTCTGCCTCAGTTCTAGTAGCGGTGACGTATGCGAGCCTCAGTCGTCCACACTCTTGCTCCCCGGCGTGTAGGGACCGCAGCTAACAATTATCTCCGTGTGCATTTCATTCTCAGCAATAGCCTCCCCGGCGTATACGACCCATCTGCTGTCTTTAACATCAATCAATTCATTCACGGATGTAGAAGACTCGAAACAACTTCAGAAGTAAGCACGACGAAAATTTTAACAAAATTATCCAATAACATCAAGATACGAAAACAACGAGTAAACACAATGAATCCAAAATACACCCATTGATATGACACACCACACATATATACAAACAGTACACGAAACTCGCAGATCGTGTCTCGATGGAATTCCTTTGAAGAATCACAGGGCTTACACCAGTACGCCTGCAAACCTTCTCACGTTGACGATTGTAAGTTGTGGAATGTCCGGACACAATCAAGACTAACCAACAATTACAATAATTGGAACTCACACAATTATTTAACACAAACATAAGTACAATCAACACATCAAATGTTGTGGATTCTGGCATGACAAACTACCCTTGAAGAACTGTAGGACTTACAGCAGTACGCCTACATTCCTTCTCAGGTTGATGATACAAGTCGAAGTCCTCCGGACACAAACAGAATTACCAACAGCGAGATCACAGATGATATCAATTCAGTATATGCAATATGAACATATGTACAAAATCACACACCGAGCACATTGGGCTGCTCATTGATGCGCTACCCTTTGAAGAATTGTAGGACTTACAGCAGTACGCCTACAACCCTTCTCAGGTTGACGCTCTAAGTTGGAAAATCGTCGCAGAGTTCATTTGCTGACCTCCTTCTATCATCTATATCCTCAAATCTGAACGGTGACACGCCCATGTCATTGTATCGTAGAACATAGATGACTAACAAACACACGACATATCTGATCAACCAAGAGTAGAAACAGAATAATTTGCTCCTAAGATAATAACATTCAAATAGTAACTTGGAACTTGAAAAACCTTTATTCATTCAAGTCAATTTAACAATTCCCCACTCGTACACACTTGACTTATCCTCACTAAACTGAGCATTGAATTTCGTCCTTTCAAACAGACTGATACTAGGATAGTCATAGAATAAGACACGTGAGTACATGGACGTCCCTTTCATTGTGGATGACAACACCAACGACAACTGATTGATACCAGTCGATGAACCTAGCGGTGTATCAGAAGCAGTTGTTGTTCGACCTTTAGAAGATTGTTCGGGTTGAGAAGTTTGTCTAACTGCAAGATTACCACCACTACTGTCTTTTATTAATAGCTTCAGCTTAGCATTAACTTTTGTTGATATGTAGGCTACACGATGATCATTTATACTTACGGTCTCATGAGTATCCATAGCTTCTACCACCGCATCTCCGCTTAATTCTACTTCACGTTCAAGTTGTACAGAACTTTACTTCAACTCAGTAGTAATGACAGTGGCACGCCTTCCCTTCATCTCATCGCAAAAGTGCACTATCATGACCATGATAACAAATATTCACTTTACTGTCATCTGTCTGGTCAACTTCATCATTTTCAAACTCTTTAATAACAGCAGTGGATGGATTGGGTTCTTCCTCACAAATCCCTAAAGCTTTTATACCTTCACTCTGACTAGTAATACCTTGTAAACTTGTGGAGTCAGAACTGGACTCTGAAACTGTAAATCTCTTCTCAGGTACAAACTGAATTGTCGTCTGTGACACTCTATTCAACAATGGCTTACCAATTGCAACTACAGGCTTCTTCACCGCACCATTATCGTCACACAGTTTGGAGTCAGAACTTGATTCCACATTTCGCTCACCGCTGAACTTGCTCACTGATTCACAGTTCACCTTTGTATGCACCTCTTGCAAACGTGAAAAAAATCACAACCGTGTTTGCCTCGCAACTTGTAACCTATCAGCTGGCGATGTTCCACGTAAGCTGTTAATAATAATATATTTCTTCCTGTTTATGCAGGAACATACCAATTGTACAGGCATGGATAAGTTATTATATAAATTACACAAAATTTGATGTATAATGGATTTACAGTTTGGTTGTTCTTTCTGACATCAAAGTCAGTCGGAACCGTCTGCTACAAAGTCTGTTTGTGAAGCACATAAAGAGATATAGAAATATTGTCTTCGCATTAACAAAAAACCCAGACATCAGATGAATGTAATACAAATATCTGGGAAAAATAAAGCTTGAAGTCAATTCTCTTATATAACTTTGTTGTGAACAGCACCCTTGGCTTAAAGATTGTTGATGTATTATGTTGAGATCAGTGATATATTTATTCCATTTTTTCAGTAGTCTTGTCGTAGTTTTATAACAGGAAAGAAATTTGATCGTGGATACGAAAACTAGATAAGGTCATGTTGGGTTGTTTTACTGCATCAAGTGGTGCCGAGGTCGATTCCAGAATTCTCCATTTGTATCTGCATGGCGGACTGTATTCGTAAGTTGAGTAAAATGTTGAAAACTATTTGAAGACCAGTTGCTTCTTCATTTCAGATCATGAATACTCATTTACAGCATGTTCGCCAGCGTCTTCAAATGGTAGAATTAGATCGTTCATGGAATTTGAGTGGTTATGAGATAGACGGTTTGGAATTAATCCTCATTTCAGTTTAGATGCAGGGTTATTCGACCTCGACCAGAAGATGAATAGGAGCAGCAAAATACCAGAAAGAGAAAGTATGTGAACATGAAAAGGACATTTATATATTATGCATTTATAAATGTTTATCTTAATTGTAAATTATACTTAAGTAAACATTTTTCTATATTGTATTTGTTTTCACGTATTTATGCGAAGTCTTAGAGTTTATATAATGTCATAATGTGTATTAATGAGTCTGAGCGTTTTAGTGTTCTAATGACTGATGCGTTTTAGAAATAATTAATGGTTTCTGGTAGGGATAGTCATTGGAATAAAACAGTTTATATAGCAAGCGTTTGAAGGTTACGATAAAGTGACACGTCCTATATCTAAGGGTAAACTAATCCTCTTTGTTCCGTACTAAGCCTTTACGCATCCATGCTGCTAGTTTATTTATAGTTTTTAGATTGCTAAGAGTGTTGAAGTGCGTCTTTTAGGTGCTGTATTAGATTAGTGCTTGATTCGTTCTAGGAGTAAATAGTTTATTAATATAATCAGTAGAGTGAAACAGTCTGTATAGACAGCGTTTGAAGCTTGTAACCGAAGAGCAAGTTCTGATATCTAGGGGTAGGCTATTCCATATTTTAGAATACATGACTGTGAAGACGTTTTCACGGAGTGTTGACCTAAAGGAATGAGTTGTCACTAAGCAAGTTTGTTTACGCAGATCGTAAGAACCTTCCTGTGCGAATTGTATGTCCCCTAACATCAGACACATCGTCACAATTAACAGACAAGTCACTATGACTTACTTTCCTGTTTGCATCCAAGACGCTCTGTCCCTTCTTTGACCCAGGCATTGTTGAACTTGACCCAATTCCAAAAGAGTACCAGATATTGCTTGTTCAAAGAGGACTTGGCCGGCACCAAGAAAGATGAACGGTGACTATCTAAACTGTCACCAACTGTCCGAATCCGTCAAAAGCTGACTCCAAGTCGTCAGAATCTGGCAGCCACGTCTCGTAAACCCTTAATACCCAGCTCCTGCTACGATGGGCCTCACGGTGTCCCTCGAAAACATACAGAAACTCTTTGTATTGACCAATGCGAAAACCAGAACACTGATCGGCGACTCGAGAATTCTTTATTCTAACACCAAAATTTAGCCAACTTTACAATTAAGGTCTATGAACAAATATTAAAATAATAAATCACAATATTACTTCTGACGGTTTTCTACTGACTTCTTTCTGAACAGCGACCGATGAGACGATGACTGGCTGATTGATGCCTCCGCGAAAAATATGGAGGAGTTGGGTTTGAAGAAACAACCATGAATTGATCGTTCAATCTTCGACTACATTGACAACTTCTTTGAGCACCATTGAGATGAAGTCAATTTGGTTTTTGATTTGCCCATCCGGTTACACCCCTATAGCCTTGTGGATATCTTTGTGCTTGGATACACTGCCACCAATCACTAGTTCATTGAAGGCGAAGAAGTCGGCGAAGGGTTCTCCATTTTCATTCATTTCTCCGAGAATTTCTCTACCCATGATGATTTCCCTTCCCGTGTTGTCTGGTCTCAATTTGGCGTTCATGTCTCCCATTAGTATTTTAATGTCACCAACTGGATTATTGTCCATTGTTGCCTGCAGTTGTCTGTAGAATTCTTGTTTCTTTTCGAGATCTGCGTTGTTTGTGGGTGCATAACATTGTATAATTGACAGTTTCCTTCTATTGGAGTTGAATCTGGCGGTCATCATCCTGGACGAAATCGCCTCCCATTGCATCAGGGCCTTTGTTGCCGTTGGTGACATCATGATAGCCATGCCCTCGGTGTGAGTGTGGTTATCTTCTGGGTGACCGGAGTAGATCACTGGCTCACCCGTTGACAATTTGGTGAGTCCATTCCCGTTCCATCTGCTTTCACATATTCCCAGTACTTGGATTCCGTATCTTTTCATCTCGTTTGCGATCTGGGCAGCTTTTCCAATCTCGTACATAGTTCGGACGTTCCATGTCCCCACACAGACTTTTCCCTTTGTCACAAAGAGTTTCATCGGGCTGAATCTTCTGTAGCAACTTTGTCTACAGGGTGGGGTTGCTAGCCTCACACCTGGGAAAGGAATTGTTACATTAAGGTAAAGTTTAGAGAGAAGCGACCTTTTGGGTTGCCTCTCTTAAAATTGGAAAACAACGGACAAAACAATCAGAACAACACTAGCAAAGGAAAATAATTCACAGCAAAATGGGCGACAAGCGACAACAACGATACAATAAAACAACATGCAATATAGTTCAGCACAGTTAACTAAAATGATACCAAAACCATATACTCACTGACTTGGGCCAACTTGAAAATATAAATCCAACAGTATATACAATTATAGATATGTTGGTGTTAAAAGGTCATAAAATATCAAAAAATTCTTTGTTATAGGTACAAGTAGCCAGTGATATTATATCAACAGGTTCGGTGTTTGAAAGCAGATAGATTGTAATAAATTGCAGATCTTCGTAGTGAGATACAGCAAAGAAATGAGAGTTTTATATATATCAGCGAAAACGCAATGCACTAGTCGATAAGCGCGTTTTAAGCGCTCCAGTCATCCCATTGACAGAGTCGAATAAGTTCTTGTACTAATTCCCAGTCTGTATATTTGTAACTACGACATATCATGCTTCCTGAATCGTGTTTGTTTCCTGTTTTTAGTGGTGAGAAAGGCAGAGAGCAGAGTACCATTCTATGGTCACTACTGGAAAATCTATTACCAGCATAAGTGGAGACTGGAATTGTGTCATGGCAAAAAACAAGGTCCAACATGTTGTCACCACGAGTAGGTGTCTGGACGCGTTGTTGCCATCCATAACAGTCGATAGTGGCAAGTGATTCGTTGAGGCGTTGGGGGGCAGAACTACTTAACCAATTGACTTCTGGAAGATTGAAGTCCCCTGCAATTATTTTGTAATTAGCACTTAACAAGGAGGCGTGTGCAAACGATTTAGCTAATAACGCATCAGTTTCTTTTGTTGCGCTTGGTGCTCGATAAACACAGCCTATGAGAAGTTTGTACTCATCTCCATGTAAGACAACCCAAAATGAGTCAGGTACCTTATTCAGTATTTCATTTTCCACCTTACTGACTACAAATGAGTTATGTACGAACACGGTTTTTAGAGAATTGGACCATAATTTCAAGGATTATATGACAATAAGTAGTAAACAAATTTCAAAGCAAACACGTGCAAAAATGTCACCAATTTCCAACGTACCGCCGTAGTCAGATTTTAAAATTTAGCTACATATAAGATATGCATTCACCTCAAACTTGAATATTGTGCCCTCCCATGTTGTAACCTTAAGGTCAGAAGACAAAAGAAAAGTCAAACGTATCAGAAGATTTCTCACGAAACGAATAGCAGCGTTTGACCGAAGAGCAGAATATGTCGATAGGTGTATACGACTGAATTTAGAAGGCCTTTGATTAAGGAGAGTGAAGTGCAACTTACTCCTACTCATCACGAAGTACACACATTGGGTCATAGGAGTTATTAATAAGACAATTGCAGTGAAGAAAATTTTCTTTTCGAGGAAGTCATCATCTAGGCTGTTTATGATGGCCATGGCCAGGACAGGGGTTGGACGTTTTTCTTTTGAATACAGAGCGTGGGTTTGAGATTTTGCATAGCTAGCGCCTCGGCTATGCCCAAATGTCTTCATTTCACTCCCTCTGATAGGTTTGATTTGATCTTGTATATTACCTTGAAGGATTTTTCGAATGGCACTGAATGTCCTGAAATAACCAGAAGTTCTGTCACTAAACTGTATACACGCTTTTGGTCTCCTGTTTTTAACCAGGCTGTGTAGTGTTCACGAGCGTGTTTTTCAAGTCAGCGCATGGTACGGCCAACATACTCAGCTCCACAAGAGCAAGTAAACTGGTATATGCACGTTGAGGTGGCCCAATGCGACAGTTTATCTTTCGCGTTCTGGCTGAGCAGTTTTTTTGCAGGAAAATGTCAGTCGTAGGCTAGCGGCAAAGTATGTTTTCCCCAGCGATTTGGAGAGGCGTTCGCGAGGGGTTTCTGCTTCAATATCACCTTTGAATTCTAGATTAAGCAGAAGTATTTTCTTTGGAGCGGGTTAGACTTGTTCGGAAGTCTTCTTAGATTTGAGATTTTTGTCCATGAATCTAGGTGGGAAACCATTTTCCATCAGGGTTTTTCGGAGATCACTTCTTCGCTGCATATCTTCCGAATCCTCGAGGAAAGAGCGTATATCAGGTTCCTCTTTCTGCTCAGGGGCGCGAAGTTTTGAAAGTTGGTGAACTGTCCATTCCATGTAGGCTTTTTGTATATGGACCTTTTCAGAGAGTTGTCGGTGTTTCTTGTCAGATGGACGTCGAGGAAGTGGAATATTCCGTCGGATTCAATCTCAAGTGTAAAGTCGATATTTGGGTGGGCCTTATTGAAGATTTGAAGTAGGTTTTTTAAATCACAGTTCTCATCACAAATAATAAAAGTGTCATCGATGTATCTCTTGTAGAGATGGAGGTCGTTGATAGTTGGTGATAAGGGGTTGTTCCCTAAGCTAGCCATAAAGCAGTCGGTTAGGAGGGGTCCTAAGGGAGAACCCGTCGCTACTCCATCTACTTGCCTGTATATTTCCTTGTTGAAACTAAAGTGTACGTTGAAGATGCATCGAAGTAACAGTTCTTTCAGGTAATGGATCGGTAAACCTACTATTCAAAGTCATTAGGGAACATTGTTACAGTAACTCATCCATAACATGGGCAAATATCAAATCATATCAGCTGCGAAGCCACAACTACCGTCTCAAGGTGGCTACCCACAGAAAAGCCGTTAGGGTAAGCTCTTTCACCACTGAACACTGCACTCTTCGGACCCAACTACCATCCGAAATAAGATACTGTGAAAACACCAATGAGTTCAAGTGGAGCTTAGGCGACATAATAACATGTCGACTATAGATCGCCTAAGAGACCACATCTCTTGGTGGAAGCGTAAATGAAATCCAGTCCAGTCTTCATTGTTGTCAGTTACATGTAACTCGACTCTACTACTTACACACCGAACGTTTAACTAATTTACTGATTTTCTGTTTTCTATAATGTTCACGGTGTTGTGTTTATATAAGTAACTCTAGAAACAATTATATTAACAATCACACCTTTTAATATTCTACATATACATATATATAATTAACAATACACTGCTATTTATTGTGTCGAAATGACTTTACAAAGTCAATTACTACATTTTCTCATACACTTTTCTAAAATGTACAGCTATGTGCGTAATTGGTAGAGTGGTCAGGACCCTTGTCAATGTATTGGAAGATTGAGCGATCGGTTCATGGTTGTTTGCTCAAACCTAACTTCCCCATGATTTTCGCGGGTCATCAATCAGACAGTCATCGTTTCATCGCTCGCTTTTCGTTGGAAGAGAGAAAACTATCAGAAGTAATATCGTGATTTACTGTTATAACATTTATTATTAGACCCTGTGTGTGATAACATTATTGTTGGTTATATGTTGGCGTGAATCGGTTGTACAGCGGTTAGGACGCTCGACGACCATGCACATGGTCCGGGGTTCAATCTTCGGCCGTGCACTCTTTTACCTTGCTAAGCCAGTAGTGACACTGATAAAGAGGGAAAGTTGGGCATGAAGCTAGCAAACCAATCTTCTAATAATTAACAATGCTACAGAAATTTCAAACCTCAAGCTTGAAGACATATATTCCACTGGAAACGTGAAGGAAATAAAAAGTATATTAGGGTAAGAATAAAAGATTCTCCAGTCGTCGATCAGTGTTCTGGTTTTCGCATTGGTCAATACAAAGAGTTTCTGTATGTTTTCGAGGGACACCGTGAGGTCCATCGTAGCAGGAGCTGGGTATTAAGGGTTTACGAGACGTGGCTGCCAGATTCTGACGACTTGGAGTCAGCTTTTGACGGATTCGGACAGTTGGTGACAGTTTAGATAGTCACCGTTCATCTTTCTTGGTGCCGGCCAAGTCCTCTTTGAACAAGCAATATCTGGTACTCTTTTGGAATTGGGTCAAGTTCAACAATGCCTGGGTCAAAGAAGGGAAAGAGCGTCTTGGATGCAAACAGGAAAGTAAGTCATAGTGACTTGTCTGTTAATTGTGACGATGTGTCTGATGTTAAGCCTGACATGGTTGATGTCACTGTTCCGCCATCTAGGAATAATAGGAACATGAAACTCACTAAATTTGAACCACGGTGTTTCGACGGAAACCCAGCTGATTATTTGCAGTTTGTAAAGGAGTTTGAAATCATATTGAGTAGTTTTTTATTAAATGATGAAATGAAGTTGATGTATTTGTTGAGGTACTGCACTGGAGTTGCTTCAAGAGCTATACAGTGATGTAACTTTATGAAGCCAAAAGAGGGGTACTATGAGGCTAAGAGCATACTGCGTCAAAGGTTTGGAAGACCTTTGATGATTGTAGGGAAGTTACTCGAGGCTGTTAAAGGTTATGGTAGTCAATTACAAGATGACTCCAAGGCACTCTCTGAGTTTCTGGATAATCTGTTGACTTACAAGAATACGTTGATTTCGATGAATTGCATGAGTGACCTCAACTCGAGTTCAGTCCTAGAGGTAACGGCGAGACGCCTACCTACTCGACTGCAAAGGAAGTGGGTGAAGATTATAAGCTCCCGTATAGAGAATGAAGGTATCGAGCCAAAGTTTGATGATATTCTGAAACTGGTAAACGATAGTGTCAATCAAGCTATGAGCAAGTTTGACCGTATATTGCATCTCACCCCTAGAATAGAGCGGTCTGAGGGCAAAACGCGATCACTGATGACGAATGGGTCTCAGAGAGGTGGATATGGATAAAGCTCTATGGTGTCTAGTAATCCATATAAACTTAGTGAGTGTAACAGCTTACGTGGAACATCGCCAGCTGATAGGTTACAAGTTGCGAGGCAAACACGATTGTGATTTTTTTCACGTTTGCAAGAGGTGCATACAAAGGTGAACTGTGAATCAGTGAGCAAGTTCAGCGGTGAGCGAAATGTGGAATCAAGTTCTGACTCCAAACTGTGTGACGATAATGGTGCGGTGAAGAAGCCTGTAGTTGCAATTGGTAAGCCATTGTTGAATAGAGTGTCACAGACGACAATTCAGTTTGTACCTGAGAAGAGATTTACAGTTTCAGAGTCCAGTTCTGACTCCACAAGTTTACAAGGTATTACTAGTCAGAGTGAAGGTATAAAAGCTTTAGGGATTTGTGAGGAAGAACCCAATCCATCCACTGCTGTTATTAAAGAGTTTGAAAATGATGAAGTTGACCAGACAGATGACAGTAAAGTGAATATTTGTTATCATGGTCATGATAGTGCACTTTTGCGATGAGATGAAGGGAAGGCGTGCCACTGTCATTACTACTGAGTTGAAGTAAAGTTCTGTACAACTTGAACGTGAAGTAGAATTAAGCGGAGATGCGGTGGTAGAAGCTATGGATACTCATGAGACCGTAAGTATAAATGATCATCGTGTAGCCTACATATCAACAAAAGTTAATGCTAAGCTGAAGCTATTAATAAAAGACAGTAGTGGTGGTAATCTTGCAGTTAGACAAACTTCTCAACCCGAACAATCTTCTAAAGGTCGAACAACAACTGCTTCTGATACACCGCTAGGTTCATCGACTGGTATCAATCAGTTGTCGTTGGTGTTGTCATCCACAATGAAAGGGACGTCCATGTACTCACGTGTCTTATTCTATGACTATCCTAGTATCAGTCTGTTTGAAAGGACGAAATTCAATGCTCAGTTTAGTGAGGATAAGTCAAGTGTGTACGAGTGGGGAATTGTTAAATTGACTTGAATGAATAAAGGTTTTTCAAGTTCCAAGTTACTATTTGAATGTTATTATCTTAGGAGCAAATTATTCTGTTTCTACTCTTGGTTGATCAGATATGTCGTGTGTTTGTTAGTCATCTATGTTCTACGATACAATGACATGGGCGTGTCACCGTTCAGATTTGAGGATATAGATGATAGAAGGAGGTCAGCAAATGAACTCTGCGACGATTTTCCAACTTAGAGCGTCAACCTGAGAAGGGTTGTAGGCGTACTGCTGTAAGTCCTACAATTCTTCAAAGGGTAGCGCATCAATGAGCAGCCCAATGTGCTCGGTGTGTGATTTTGTACATATGTTCATATTGCATATACTGAATTGATATCATCTGTGATCTCGCTGTTGGTAATTCTGTTTGTGTCCGGAGGACTTCGACTTGTATCATCAACCTGAGAAGGAATGTAGGCGTACTGCTGTAAGTCCTACAGTTCTTCAAGGGTAGTTTGTCATGCCAGAATCCACAACATTTGATGTGTTGATTGTACTTATGTTTGTGTTAAATAATTGTGTGAGTTCCAATTATTGTAATTGTTGGTTAGTCTTGATTGTGTCCGGACATTCCACAACTTACAATCGTCAACGTGAGAAGGTTTGCAGGCGTACTGGTGTAAGCCCTGTGATTCTTCAAAGGAATTCCATCGAGACACGATCTGCGAGTTTTGTGTACTGTTTGTATATATGTGTGGTGTGTCATATCAATGGGTGTATTTTGGATTCATTGTGTTTACTCGTTGTTTTCGTATCTTGATGTTATTGGATAATTTTGTTAAAATTTTCGTCGTGCTTACTTCTGAAGTTGTTTCGAGTCTTCTACATCCGTGAATGAATTGATTGATGTTAAAGACAGCAGATGGGTCGTATACGCCGGGGAGGCTATTGCTGAGAATGAAATGCACACGGAGATAATTGTTAGCTGCGGTCCCTACACGCCGGGGAGCAAGAGTGTGGACGACTGAGGCTCGCATACGTCACCGCTACTAGAACTGAGGCAGAATGAGTGACAAGCGATTTCAGTGGTAATTGGTAGTGAGTAGATAAGAGGATGTGCGAAGAGTATCATGTGTTGGTGCTATGGTCACGTTGCATTTTGCAATAGTCATTCTAGCAAGTGGTGATTGTGTTGCAAGATGTCAAGAGGATGCCTTTAACTGGAAGGTGTAGGTCGTCATTGATGTGTGAGATTGTGCTGTGGGTATGCTTGTGGTGTGTTGGCTTTTTTGTTTGTTTTCCATTTCAGCTCTGTCCGTGTGACCCAGGTTCTCGCAATGGCATCCAAGTCAACGTGCATTGGTCGTGAAGGAAAAATGGGTTGGATCTGTTTTTTGCCGGGGAGTGTCGATGTAGTTGAAGATTGAACGATCAATTCATGGTTGTTTCTTCAAACCCAACTCCTCCATATTTTTCACGGTGGCATCAATCAGCCAGTCATCGTCTCATCGGTCACTGTTCAGAAGTCAGCAGAAAACCGTCAGAAGTAATATTGTGATTCATTATTGCAATATTTGTTCGTAGACCATATATGTAATGTTGGCTAAATTTTGGTGTTAGAATAAAGAATTCTCGAGTCGCCGATCAGTGTTCTGGTTTTCGCATTGGTCAATACAAAGCGTTTCTGTATGTTTTCGAGGGACACCATGAGGCCCAGCGTACCAAGAGCTGGATATTTACAGTTTCTGAGAGTTGGGTGACACCGTTGTTTCCTATGACTCTTGCAGAACTGATGATACTTATTTAGAAATCAAGTCTGAATTTAAGTATGTTGGATTAATTCTTTTTTCAGGCCAATACTGGTCTTTCTATGTCTTAGCGATTTCTAAATGAATATTCCGTCTGACTTTTTTAAATTAAGAATTTTGGGCACTCAGGCATAACCAAACCACTCCTTCTACAGTTTGTCAACTCGTGAATTTTACTTACTCTTCTTTACTGTTCACCCTTATTCTCTCCTGGATTGCCTAAGAAAGACTGTCACACTTCGTAGAACTCTAGAGACTGTCAGTAGGACGAGTGGTATCCCATTGGGCCACCCCGTTGACATTGTAATTGATGTCATGTAACAAATTTGCTAACGGAATTTTGTCAGACTCTGAGCACCCACTCTACCCGCAGCTCCAACCTTGTGTCTCCTCAGGTAAAACAAGAAGTCTTTTCAGAAGAATTTATGCACGTACGTCTAAGTACAAAAATTCCACTATACCATATTTAGCATGTACTTTATCCGATGAAAATGGTGTCAGGCATGAACTAAACTTCTTTGCCCTACTAAATAAACCATTTCTTCCCCCTACAGTACCAAACTTTATTGTCAGTGTATTTCTTGTAATTATAATCCTCCCAATTTTTGGTTTTCATTTATTTTTCATAAGTGTAAACGTCGTTTAATCTGTTTTACCACTGTTAATCTTGTATTTCCCCTCACTATACTATATCAACAGAACACTAGGTTCAATACTCTAATAATAATAATAATAATATATTCTCATTTTGTACATGAGGGACGCCAGTTTACAGGTATCAGCAATATGATAAATTACATATACGATTAGTAAGCAAATTTAATGATAATAATTTAATAGAATACACATTTTTCCTACCTGTGTAGGACACACCAAATGTACAGGCATGGATTAGTGTTATTTAAATTACATAAATTTGGTTTATGGTTAAATTACATGGTTGCTGACGCTTTTGTCTTTGGTTTATGCTATGATTTCCAAACTGAATCTATGATACTATTTGAAACAAACTCACTGTTGTTATTATTATTATATTTAATTATCTCAATTCGTTCTCCCAACATTTTTGACTTTATATCGTAAACGTGGACAAATTCCTCTGGTTACTTTTGTTTTAATTTTATTTATATTTTAAGTAAATCAGATGCAATATTGTGACAAATGCTGAGAATTCCATTCTGCATTATAAGTACCGTTTTTGGGATAAAGTAAATTATTATTATTTATACGTTCTTTCCTCAGCGTGTTAATTTCTATACGGCTGTTTTGTTTGACTTAGGTGCGGGTGTTACAGAATTGGGTGTCGCTGAACCAACCCGTTAATACTGTTGCGGACAGACGATTGGACACATTTTTCAGACTCTGAGCAACCTCCCTAAAGAATACTCTTTCCTTGCTTCCTATCAGGTAGGTCTACAGGCAGTCATGAAAGGCTGTGTTTGAACGACTAAGCATTAAAACTCCAGTGATGTATCATTCAGTAAGCCCTTTATTTTCTGGATGGCGTTAGTTATGAAGCTACTAACTTGCTGCGAAACACTGATTAAACGGCATTTTAATTCATTCTGTAATTCATACGTTTTTGTTAATATGCCTATTAATTTTTAATCCTAGTACTTCCTTTGTACCTTTGCTGAGCATATCGTGAACGTGAATGCTGTGTTCACTGATTTCTTTCATGATATGTAGTGCTGGGGAAATCCAATGTATTACTGTATTTCACTCTGAGAACCCCTCAGTGTATCACGAGTAACATTTGGAGTGATGAAAATATTGAGATAATAAGAATGAAAAGAAGACGATCTCGGGCTCATCCTGTAGATCATGAAATCATGTGGGGATGACGAAACAAATCTATGGATGAAATAACATGCATCTGACCCAAGAAGACGCAGTGTTACCCATAACGTCTTAAATGACTGGTTGAGGGGCTTATGTGGATCTCGTCCAGGTTGACTATACTTGTTTTGGTCTGGACTTAATAAGAATGACTTCATTAAGTAGAACCACGTGGTGGTGTAATTATTCCTGTTTTTCTACCCATTCCTTGTTTTAAGTAAACTCGAATTCCGTCGACTTACCCATCATCCCTTCAGTGCCATTGCAGCAAGCGTTTAGAAGTTCATGCGAATTTTGCATTATATGCGATCAATATCGAGAATTTATCCATATCATGTAGGTGTTATTCAGCCTTCCATCGTATGCTAAGTTGCACGGCCGACTAAAAAATTTACTACATTTGCCTCACAGTTGATGGAATTCCATTCTATGAAACGTTCTCAATAAAGACCGGTAAATAAGGAAGGAAATAACAATATGAGGGGCCAGTTTGATCCCTAAATCATCCTTAAATCAGAGGCATGCTGCTGTTTCAAACTGTCAATGTAGTTGAAGATTGAACGATCAATTCATGGTTGTTTCTTCAAACCCAACTCCTCCATATTTTTCGCGGAGGCATCAATCAGCCAGTCATCGTCTCATCGGTCGCTGTTCAGAAAGAAGTCAGTAGAAAACCGTCAGAAGTAATATTGTGATTTATTATTTTAATATTTGTTCATAGACCTTAATTGTAAAGTTGGCTAAATTTTGGTGTTAGAATAAAGAATTCTCGAGTCGCCGATCAGTGTTCTGGTTTTCGCATTGGTCAATACAAAGAGTTTCTGTATGTTTTCGAGGGACACCGTGAGGCCCATCGTAGCAGGAGCTGGGTATTGAGGGTTTACGAGACGTGGCTGCCAGATTCTGACGACTTGGAGTCAGCTTTTGACGGATTCGGACAGTTGGTGACAGTTTAGATAGTCACCGTTCATCTTTCTTGGTGCCGGCCAAGTCCTCTTTGAACAAGCAATATCTGGTACTCTTTTGGAATTGGGTCAAGTTCAACAATGCCTGGGTCAAAGAAGGGACAGAGCGTCTTGGATGCAAACAGGAAAGTAAGTCATAGTGACTTGTCTGTTAATTGTGACGATGTGTCTGATGTTAGGGGACATACAATTCGCACAGGAAGGTTCTTACGATCTGCGTAAACAAACTTGCTTAGTGACAACTCATTCCTTTAGGTCAACACTCCGTGAAAACGTCTTCACAGTCATGTATTCTAAAATATGGAATAGCCTACCCCTAGATATCAGAACTTGCTCTTCGGTTACAAGCTTCAAACGCTGTCTATACAGACTGTTTCACTCTACTGATTATATTAATAAACTATTTACTCCTAGAAGGAATCAAGCACTAATCTAATACAGCACCTAAAAGACGCATTTCAACACTCTTAGCAATCTAAAAACTATAAATAAACTAGCAGCATGGATGCGTAAAGGCATAGTACGGAACAAAGAGGATTAGTTTACCCTTAGAAATAGGACCTATCCCTCATTGTAACCTTCAAACGCTTGCTATATAAACTGTTTTATTCCAATGACTACCCCTACCAGAACCCATCACTTATTTCTAAAACGCATCAGTCATTAGAACACTAAAACGCTCAGACTCATTAATACACATTATGACATTATATAAACTCTAAGACTTCGCATAAATACGTGAAAACAAATACAATATGGAAAAATGTTTACTTAAGTATAATTTACAATTAAGATAAACATTTATAAATGCATAATATATAAATGTCCTTTTCATGTTCACATACTTTCTCTTTCTGGTATTTTGCTGCTCCTATTCATCTTCTGGTCGAGGTCGAATAACCCTGCATCTAAACTGAAATGAGGATTAATTCCAAACCGTCTATCTCATAACCACTCAAATTCCATGAACGATCTAATTCTACCATTTGAAGACGCTGGCGAACATGCTGTAAATGAGTATTCATGATCTGAAATGAAGAAGCAACTGGTCTTCAAATAGTTTTCAACATTTTACTCAACATACGAATACAGTCCGCCATGCAGATACAAATGGAGAATTCTGGAATCGACCTCGGCACCACTTGATGCAGTAAAACAACCCAACATGACCTTATCTAGTTTTCGTATCCACGATCAAATTTCTTTCCTGTTATAAAACTACGACAAGACTACTGAAAAAATGGAATAAATATATCACTGATCTCAACATAATACATCAACAATCTTTAAGCCAAGGGTGCTGTTCACAACAAAGTTATATAAGAGAATTGACTTCAAGCTTTATTTTTCCCAGATATTTGTATTACATTCATCTGATGTCTGGATTTTTTGTTAATGCGAAGACAATATTTCTATATCTCTTTATGTGCTTCACAAACAGACTTTGTAGCAGACGGTTCCGACTGACTTTGATGTCAGAAAGAACAACCAAACTGTAAATCCATTATACATCAAATTTTGTGTAATTTATATAATAACTTATCCATGCCTGTACAATTGGTATGTTCCTGCATAAACAGGAAGAAATATATATTATTATCAAGCCTGGCATGGTTGATGTCACTGTTCCGCCATCTAGGAATAATAGGAACATGAAACTCACTAAATTTGAACCACGGTGTTTCGACGGAAACCCAGCTGATTATTTGCAGTTTGTAAAGGAGTTTGAAATCATATTGAGTAGTTTTTTATTAAATGATGAAATGAAGTTGATGTATTTGTTGAGGTACTGCACTGGAGTTGCTTCAAGAGCTATACAGTGATGTAACTTTATGAAGCCAAAAGAGGGGTACTATGAGGCTAAGAGCATACTGCGTCAAAGGTTTGGAAGACCTTTGATGATTGTAGGGAAGTTACTCGAGGCTGTTAAAGGTTATGGTAGTCAATTACAAGATGACTCCAAGGCACTCTCTGAGTTTCTGGATAATCTGTTGACTTACAAGAATACGTTGATTTCGATGAATTGCATGAGTGACCTCAACTCGAGTTCAGTCCTAGAGGTAACGGCGAGACGCCTACCTACTCGACTGCAAAGGAAGTGGGTGAAGATTATAAGCTCCCGTATAGAGAATGAAGGTATCGAGCCAAAGTTTGATGATATTCTGAAACTGGTAAACGATAGTGTCAATCAAGCTATGAGCAAGTTTGACCGTATATTGCATCTCACCCCTAGAATAGAGCGGTCTGAGGGCAAAACGCGATCACTGATGACGAATGGGTCTCAGAGAGGTGGATATGGATAAAGCTCTATGGTGTCTAGTAATCCATATAAACTTAGTGAGTGTAACACTCCGTGAAACCTTCTTCACAGTCATGTATTCTAAAATATGGAATAGCCTGCCCCTAGATGTCAGAACTTGCTCTTCGGTTACAAGCTTCAAACGCTCTCTGTACAGACTGTTTCACTCTACTGATTATATTAATAAACTATTTACTCCTAAAACGAATCAACTACTAATCCACTACAGCACCTAAAAGACGCATTTCAACACTCTTAGCAATC
The DNA here is from genome assembly GCA_944472135.2 of Trichobilharzia regenti. Lineage (NCBI taxonomy): Eukaryota > Metazoa > Platyhelminthes > Trematoda > Strigeidida > Schistosomatidae > Trichobilharzia > Trichobilharzia regenti. The sequence continues at coordinate 53,617,380 of OX235263.1, forward strand.
TAAAAACTATAAATAAACTAGCAGCATGGATGCGTAAAGGCTTAGTACGGAACAAAGAGGATTAGTTTACCCTTAGATATAGGACGTGTCACTTTATCGTAACCTTCAAACGCTTGCTATATAAACTGTTTTATTCCAATGACTACCCCTACCAGAAACCATTAATTACTTCTAAAACGCATCAGTCATTAGAACACTAAAACGCTCAGACTCATTAATACACATTATGACATTATATAAACTCTAAGACTTCGCATAAATACGTGAAAACAAATACAATATGGAAAAATGTTTACTTAAGTATAATTTACAATTAAGATAAACATTTATAAATGCATAATATATAAATGTCCTTTTCATGTTCACATACTTTCTCTTTCTGGTATTTTGCTGCTCCTATTCATCTTCTGGTCGAGGTCGAATAACCCTGCATCTAAACTGAAATGAGGATTAATTCCAAACCGTCTATCTCATAACCACTCAAATTCCATGAACGATCTAATTCTACCATTTGAAGACGCTGGCGAACATGCTGTAAATGAGTATTCATGATCTGAAATGAAGAAGCAACTGGTCTTCAAATAGTTTTCAACATTTTACTCAACATACGAATACAGTCCGCCATGCAGATACAAATGGAGAATTCTGGAATCGACCTCGGCACCACTTGATGCAGTAAAACAACCCAACATGACCTTATCTAGTTTTCGTATCCACGATCAAATTTCTTTCCTGTTATAAAACTACGACAAGACTACTGAAAAAATGGAATAAATATATCACTGATCTCAACATAATACATCAACAATCTTTAAGCCAAGGGTGCTGTTCACAACAAAGTTATATAAGAGAATTGACTTCAAGCTTTATTTTTCCCAGATATTTGTATTACATTCATCTGATGTCTGGATTTTTTGTTAATGCGAAGACAATATTTCTATATCTCTTTATGTGCTTCACAAACAGACTTTGTAGCAGACGGTTCCGACTGACTTTGATGTCAGAAAGAACAACCAAACTGTAAATCCATTATACATCAAATTTTGTGTAATTTATATAATAACTTATCCATGCCTGTACAATTGGTATGTTCCTGCATAAACAGGAAGAAATATATATTATTATCAAGCCTGGCATGGTTGATGTCACTGTTCCGCCATCTAGGAATAATAGGAACATGAAACTCACTAAATTTGAACCACGGTGTTTCGACGGAAACCCAGCTGATTATTTGCAGTTTGTAAAGGAGTTTGAAATCATATTGAGTAGTTTTTTATTAAATGATGAAATGAAGTTGATGTATTTGTTGAGGTACTGCACTGGAGTTGCTTCAAGAGCTATACAGTGATGTAACTTTATGAAGCCAAAAGAGGGGTACTATGAGGCTAAGAGCATACTGCGTCAAAGGTTTGGAAGACCTTTGATGATTGTAGGGAAGTTACTCGAGGCTGTTAAAGGTTATGGTAGTCAATTACAAGATGACTCCAAGGCACTCTCTGAGTTTCTGGATAATCTGTTGACTTACAAGAATACGTTGATTTCGATGAATTGCATGAGTGACCTCAACTCGAGTTCAGTCCTAGAGGTAACGGCGAGACGCCTACCTACTCGACTGCAAAGGAAGTGGGTGAAGATTATAAGCTCCCGTATAGAGAATGAAGGTATCGAGCCAAAGTTTGATGATATTCTGAAACTGGTAAACGATAGTGTCAATCAAGCTATGAGCAAGTTTGACCGTATATTGCATCTCACCCCTAGAATAGAGCGGTCTGAGGGCAAAACGCGATCACTGATGACGAATGGGTCTCAGAGAGGTGGATATGGATAAAGCTCTATGGTGTCTAGTAATCCATATAAACTTAGTGAGTGTAACACTCCGTGAAACCTTCTTCACAGTCATGTATTCTAAAATATGGAATAGCCTGCCCCTAGATGTCAGAACTTGCTCTTCGGTTACAAGCTTCAAACGCTCTCTGTACAGACTGTTTCACTCTACTGATTATATTAATAAACTATTTACTCCTAAAACGAATCAACTACTAATCCACTACAGCACCTAAAAGACGCATTTCAACACTCTTAGCAATCTAAAAACTATAAATAAACTAGCAGCATGGATGCGTAAAGGCTTAGTACGGAACAAAGAGGATTAGTTTACCCTTAGATATAGGACGTGTCACTTTATCGTAACCTTCAAACGCTTGCTATATAAACTGTTTTATTCCAATGACTACCCCTACCAGAAACCATTAATTACTTCTAAAACGCATCAGTCATTAGAACACTAAAACGCTCAGACTCATTAATACACATTATGACATTATATAAACTCTAAGACTTCGCATAAATACGTGAAAACAAATACAATATGGAAAAATGTTTACTTAAGTATAATTTACAATTAAGATAAACATTTATAAATGCATAATATATAAATGTCCTTTTCATGTTCACATACTTTCTCTTTCTGGTATTTTGCTGCTCCTATTCATCTTCTGGTCGAGGTCGAATAACCCTGCATCTAAACTGAAATGAGGATTAATTCCAAACCGTCTATCTCATAACCACTCAAATTCCATGAACGATCTAATTCTACCATTTGAAGACGCTGGCGAACATGCTGTAAATGAGTATTCATGATCTGAAATGAAGAAGCAACTGGTCTTCAAATAGTTTTCAACATTTTACTCAACATACGAATACAGTCCGCCATGCAGATACAAATGGAGAATTCTGGAATCGACCTCGGCACCACTTGATGCAGTAAAACAACCCAACATGACCTTATCTAGTTTTCGTATCCACGATCAAATTTCTTTCCTGTTATAAAACTACGACAAGACTACTGAAAAAATGGAATAAATATATCACTGATCTCAACATAATACATCAACAATCTTTAAGCCAAGGGTGCTGTTCACAACAAAGTTATATAAGAGAATTGACTTCAAGCTTTATTTTTCCCAGATATTTGTATTACATTCATCTGATGTCTGGATTTTTTGTTAATGCGAAGACAATATTTCTATATCTCTTTATGTGCTTCACAAACAGACTTTGTAGCAGACGGTTCCGACTGACTTTGATGTCAGAAAGAACAACCAAACTGTAAATCCATTATACATCAAATTTTGTGTAATTTATATAATAACTTATCCATGCCTGTACAATTGGTATGTTCCTGCATAAACAGGAAGAAATATATATTATTATCAAGCCTGGCATGGTTGATGTCACTGTTCCGCCATCTAGGAATAATAGGAACATGAAACTCACTAAATTTGAACCACGGTGTTTCGACGGAAACCCAGCTGATTATTTGCAGTTTGTAAAGGAGTTTGAAATCATATTGAGTAGTTTTTTATTAAATGATGAAATGAAGTTGATGTATTTGTTGAGGTACTGCACTGGAGTTGCTTCAAGAGCTATACAGTGATGTAACTTTATGAAGCCAAAAGAGGGGTACTATGAGGCTAAGAGCATACTGCGTCAAAGGTTTGGAAGACCTTTGATGATTGTAGGGAAGTTACTCGAGGCTGTTAAAGGTTATGGTAGTCAATTACAAGATGACTCCAAGGCACTCTCTGAGTTTCTGGATAATCTGTTGACTTACAAGAATACGTTGATTTCGATGAATTGCATGAGTGACCTCAACTCGAGTTCAGTCCTAGAGGTAACGGCGAGACGCCTACCTACTCGACTGCAAAGGAAGTGGGTGAAGATTATAAGCTCCCGTATAGAGAATGAAGGTATCGAGCCAAAGTTTGATGATATTCTGAAACTGGTAAACGATAGTGTCAATCAAGCTATGAGCAAGTTTGACCGTATATTGCATCTCACCCCTAGAATAGAGCGGTCTGAGGGCAAAACGCGATCACTGATGACGAATGGGTCTCAGAGAGGTGGATATGGATAAAGCTCTATGGTGTCTAGTAATCCATATAAACTTAGTGAGTGTAACACTCCGTGAAACCTTCTTCACAGTCATGTATTCTAAAATATGGAATAGCCTGCCCCTAGATGTCAGAACTTGCTCTTCGGTTACAAGCTTCAAACGCTCTCTGTACAGACTGTTTCACTCTACTGATTATATTAATAAACTATTTACTCCTAAAACGAATCAACTACTAATCCACTACAGCACCTAAAAGACGCATTTCAACACTCTTAGCAATCTAAAAACTATAAATAAACTAGCAGCATGGATGCGTAAAGGCTTAGTACGGAACAAAGAGGATTAGTTTACCCTTAGATATAGGACGTGTCACTTTATCGTAACCTTCAAACGCTTGCTATATAAACTGTTTTATTCCAATGACTACCCCTACCAGAAACCATTAATTACTTCTAAAACGCATCAGTCATTAGAACACTAAAACGCTCAGACTCATTAATACACATTATGACATTATATAAACTCTAAGACTTCGCATAAATACGTGAAAACAAATACAATATGGAAAAATGTTTACTTAAGTATAATTTACAATTAAGATAAACATTTATAAATGCATAATATATAAATGTCCTTTTCATGTTCACATACTTTCTCTTTCTGGTATTTTGCTGCTCCTATTCATCTTCTGGTCGAGGTCGAATAACCCTGCATCTAAACTGAAATGAGGATTAATTCCAAACCGTCTATCTCATAACCACTCAAATTCCATGAACGATCTAATTCTACCATTTGAAGACGCTGGCGAACATGCTGTAAATGAGTATTCATGATCTGAAATGAAGAAGCAACTGGTCTTCAAATAGTTTTCAACATTTTACTCAACATACGAATACAGTCCGCCATGCAGATACAAATGGAGAATTCTGGAATCGACCTCGGCACCACTTGATGCAGTAAAACAACCCAACATGACCTTATCTAGTTTTCGTATCCACGATCAAATTTCTTTCCTGTTATAAAACTACGACAAGACTACTGAAAAAATGGAATAAATATATCACTGATCTCAACATAATACATCAACAATCTTTAAGCCAAGGGTGCTGTTCACAACAAAGTTATATAAGAGAATTGACTTCAAGCTTTATTTTTCCCAGATATTTGTATTACATTCATCTGATGTCTGGATTTTTTGTTAATGCGAAGACAATATTTCTATATCTCTTTATGTGCTTCACAAACAGACTTTGTAGCAGACGGTTCCGACTGACTTTGATGTCAGAAAGAACAACCAAACTGTAAATCCATTATACATCAAATTTTGTGTAATTTATATAATAACTTATCCATGCCTGTACAATTGGTATGTTCCTGCATAAACAGGAAGAAATATATATTATTATCAAGCCTGGCATGGTTGATGTCACTGTTCCGCCATCTAGGAATAATAGGAACATGAAACTCACTAAATTTGAACCACGGTGTTTCGACGGAAACCCAGCTGATTATTTGCAGTTTGTAAAGGAGTTTGAAATCATATTGAGTAGTTTTTTATTAAATGATGAAATGAAGTTGATGTATTTGTTGAGGTACTGCACTGGAGTTGCTTCAAGAGCTATACAGTGATGTAACTTTATGAAGCCAAAAGAGGGGTACTATGAGGCTAAGAGCATACTGCGTCAAAGGTTTGGAAGACCTTTGATGATTGTAGGGAAGTTACTCGAGGCTGTTAAAGGTTATGGTAGTCAATTACAAGATGACTCCAAGGCACTCTCTGAGTTTCTGGATAATCTGTTGACTTACAAGAATACGTTGATTTCGATGAATTGCATGAGTGACCTCAACTCGAGTTCAGTCCTAGAGGTAACGGCGAGACGCCTACCTACTCGACTGCAAAGGAAGTGGGTGAAGATTATAAGCTCCCGTATAGAGAATGAAGGTATCGAGCCAAAGTTTGATGATATTCTGAAACTGGTAAACGATAGTGTCAATCAAGCTATGAGCAAGTTTGACCGTATATTGCATCTCACCCCTAGAATAGAGCGGTCTGAGGGCAAAACGCGATCACTGATGACGAATGGGTCTCAGAGAGGTGGATATGGATAAAGCTCTATGGTGTCTAGTAATCCATATAAACTTAGTGAGTGTAACACTCCGTGAAACCTTCTTCACAGTCATGTATTCTAAAATATGGAATAGCCTGCCCCTAGATGTCAGAACTTGCTCTTCGGTTACAAGCTTCAAACGCTCTCTGTACAGACTGTTTCACTCTACTGATTATATTAATAAACTATTTACTCCTAAAACGAATCAACTACTAATCCACTACAGCACCTAAAAGACGCATTTCAACACTCTTAGCAATCTAAAAACTATAAATAAACTAGCAGCATGGATGCGTAAAGGCTTAGTACGGAACAAAGAGGATTAGTTTACCCTTAGATATAGGACGTGTCACTTTATCGTAACCTTCAAACGCTTGCTATATAAACTGTTTTATTCCAATGACTACCCCTACCAGAAACCATCACTTATTTCTAAAACGCATCAGTCATTAGAACACTAAAACGCTCAGACTCATTAATACACATTATGACATTATATAAACTCTAAGACTTCGCATAAATACGTGAAAACAAATACAATATGGAAAAATGTTTACTTAAGTATAATTTACAATTAAGATAAACATTTATAAATGCATAATATATAAATGTCCTTTTCATGTTCACATACTTTCTCTTTCTGGTATTTTGCTGCTCCTATTCATCTTCTGGTCGAGGTCGAATAACCCTGCATCTAAACTGAAATGAGGATTAATTCCAAACCGTCTATCTCATAACCACTCAAATTCCATGAACGATCTAATTCTACCACATTATGACACTAAATAAACTCCAAGTGTCTCCTCTGACGTCGAATTACCTTGGCGGCCTGTTTGAATATTTTTGGGCTACCACATTCCATGTACATTTTGCATCTATTTACTCGTATTTTATTGGTATTTACATATCACATTATGCATTCTAATCGTATTATCTACCCTCGGGATTTTATAAAACGTTTTAAACCCAAAAACTTTCATATTTGCAATAAACTCAAGAAAAAGCACCATGGAGGTTGGCAGCGTGCCTTAAAATCTACACCCATACATCACACCACTGTTCCAGTTATCATTAGTACCAACTGCCGGTCCCTGCCTAACAAAATTCTGGATTTTCAGTCTCTGTTGTCTTCTAGTACCTACCACAATACTGGTAGAGTCACTCTGCAAGAAACCTGGCTCCATGACTCATACGATGACAATATTGTGTCTCTAAACAATTTCAATGTTTTTCGACAAGACCGTATTTGTTCCAAGAAAAAGTGTGGTGGAGGTGTTGCAACTTTTATTCACTCAAAATGGTCCATTTCAAACAAAGTTTGTTTCAAATTCTCGAATGACTTCATTGATTGCATCACTGTGAGATGTCGCCCGAAACACATTTCAAAATACAAATTCATTTATATTTCTAATGTTTATGTCTCTCCTGGCTGTACCATATTGGATTTATCTATGTTCGCCGATGAATTCACCGCTTTTGCTGCAGCTTGCTTCGAGAACTCTTTATCAATAGTAACAGGTGATTTTAATTCATGCGATCACTCCTTCCTTATATCACTTGGTCATGACAATATTGTCAACTTTGCCACCCGTCTTGGTAAAAAATTGGACCTGGTATTTATCAATGATGTTGGTATATATGAAGCTCGCAAACGTGCTCCTCTACTTAATTCTGACCACTGCATCATACGTGTGCTGCCTAAAATATATTCCAAATCACACAAAGGTGTCCTCTCTCACCTCTGCAGTAAAGTTCAACGGAGATGCTACTCAAAAGACAACCTAGACAAGCTCAGATGCATGTTGAAAGACACTAACTGGGACTTATTTACAGAACAAACATTAGATGAAACAATCACAAACACTACTGATTATCTTAAATTCTGTTTCGAAATATGTTGTCCTAAAGAAACATTATTCATCCGATTTGATCGCTTATCTTCGCCATATCTCAAAAAGCTACGTAGAAATAAAGAACTGTTGTTCAAAACTAATGATAAGCCTGGTGTAAAAAAGTTAAACATGCTGATAAAACTGGAAATAAAAAGACTAAGTGTTTTATATAATCAAAGATTTTTGTCATGTAAAACCCCTTCTAATTTATGGAAACTTTTCAAAGAAATTACTAACGGTAAGCGATGTATTTCTGTTCCATCTCTTAATGTTGACACTCTTAATAAATCTTTCATACGCTCTTCTGTTGATACCCTTCCAAATGATACAAATCATATTGACAATAACTTTAGTGGTTTTAATACCCTTGATGTGCTTAAATGTCTCCGGTCTCTTAAGCCTTCTCAAAGCCTTGGTCCTGACGGCATACCTGCCATTGTCCTCAGGAATTGTGCTGATATTTTGTGTTATCCTCTTACTAACATTTTTAATGCCTCTTTTTCCGGTAACGTTCTACCTTTTGCATGGAAAAACATTAAAATTATCCCTATACCAAAACCATCTTCTGGTTCTGATATTAAATTTCGGCCTATTGCAATTACTTCCCCCTTTTTAAAATTGATGGAAAAATTACTTTTACTTCGTCTTGAACCCGCTTTGAAACCTTTTAATGATCCTAAACAATTTGCATACAAACATGGTAGAAGTACCTTGGATGCTGCGGTTGTCTTATATCACAATGTTGTCTCTTGTTTAGACAAAGGTGCTAAATATGTTCGTAGTGCTTTCTTAGACTACACATCTGCTTTTGACTCTGTACCTAGGGGCCTTTTATTAAATAAGCTATCATTGACACAAACAGGATCCTGGGCTAAGAGTTGGTTGCATTCCTATTTTTCTGATAGAATGCAGTATACTGTATATAACGGCAAATCTTCTTCTACCTCGCTTACAAAATCCGGTGTTCCACAAGGTGCTGTCCTCTCTCCTTTTCTTTTTTCTTTCTTCCTACATGACCTACCTCATTCAAACGAAACTAACTTTGTCAAATATGCAGATGATCTGACTGTATCACTGCCTATCACTTCCGAGTCTGACAGCTCCAAACTTAATAGCTTTCTGTTGGACATCAACAACTGGTCCAAGTCAAATGGTCTTATATTAAATCCTTCCAAATGTCAGGTGCTTGACTTTACTTTCAAGCATCGACGTGACTTACTTGAACTAGTTAACTCTCATGATCCCTGTAGCATAGATGGCACGGAAATTGAAACCAAATCAAGTATTAAATACCTTGGACTAGTTTTTTCCTCTGACCTTTCATGGTCATCCCATATCTTATCTATCTCTAAGAAAATGTTTCGTCTTACCTTCTACATTAAAAAGTTAAGACAATCAGGTATCAACCAACCTTTAGTTTTGCAATTTTTAAACTCCTGTATTTTACCTATTGTACTCTACTGCTCTCCATTAATCTTTCCTGGGCTTCTCAAAAAAGATTATATCATATTACGAAGAGTATTAAATGCTGTGAGTAGAGCTTGTGGTCTGCCACTGCATGAGCTCGCTAATACTATAGTCGAGAGGCATATAAATTCCTGTACGAAATGGGCAAAGGCTATAATGTCAGACCCTCTGCACCCCCTTTATTCACACCTGTCCCCTTGTATCTCATCAGGTAGGACGAGAAGTCAATATAAAAAGATATATGCTCGTACTACTAAGTATAGAAATTCTACAATACCCTATTTAGCGCGTACTTTATGTGACGAAGACTCTGTTAGACGTGAAACTTACAAGTTACTATGTAATTAGCACAGTGAATCGACCCTTTTATCGTTCATCTTTCTGTATTTTATGGTGTTACACTTTCTATCGTTTAAATCGTTACTCTGCTATTTTATATTAGTTGGTATTACTATTATTACTACAATTTTGTACTTTATACATATTTTTCTCCGTATGGCACACAGTATTTTGCTACGTAGCTGCTACAACAATCGTTTTATTACTATTATGTATTGTGTATTTTTAATTTTTTTTGTCGTTTTTGGGTAAATTAGATGCAATATTGTACTGAATGCTGAAAATTCCTTGCTGTATCATGAGTACTGTTTTTGGAATAAAGCAATTATTATTATTATTATTATTATTAGAAAACCGTCAGAAGTAATATTGTGATTTATTATTGTAATATTTCTTCACAGACCTTAGTTCAATTGTTATTTTTATTTGTTTGTGTAACAATAAAGAATTCTCAAGCGGCCAATCGGTGTTTTGGTTTTTTCGTCCGTTATTACTAAGCCTTTCTGAAAACTTCAAGGAACAGCGTGGGCCCGAGCGTAGCGAGAGCTGGCCAATAACGGTTCGCGAGACGTGGCTGCCAGATTCTGACGACTTGGAGTCAGTTTTTGACGGATTCGGACAGTTGGTGACAGTTTAGATAGTCACCGTTCATCTTTCTTGGTGCCGGCCAAGTCCTCTTTGAACAAGCAATATCTGGTACTCTTTTGGAATTGGGTCAAGTTCAACAATGCCTGGGTCAAAGAAGGGACAGAGCGTCTTGGATGCAAACAGGAAAGTAAGTCATAGTGACTTGTCTGTTAATTGTGACGATGTGTCTGATGTTAAGCCTGACATGGTTGATGTCACTGTTCCGCCATCTAGGAATAATAGGAACATGAAACTCCCTAAATTAGAACCCCGTTGTTTCAATGGAAACCCGGCTGATTATTTGCAATTTGTAAAGGAGTTTGAGATCATGTTGAGTAGTTTTTTATTAAATGATGAATTGAAGTTAATGTATTTGATTAGGTATTGCACTGGAGACGCTTCAAGAGCTATACAGTGATGTAACTTTATGAAGCCAAAAGAGGGTTACTAGGAGGCTATGAGCATACTGCGTCAAAGGTTTGGAAGACCTTTGATGATTGTAGGGAAATTATTCGAGGCTGTTAAGGGCAATGGTGGTCAATTACAGGATGACTCCCAGGCACTCACTGAGTTTTTAGATAATTTGCTAATTTACAAGAATGCAATGATTTCGATGAATCGCATGAGTGATCTCAACTCGAGTTTTATACTAGAAGTAATAGCAAGACGCCTACCTACTCGACTGCAAAGGAAGTGGGTGAAGATAAGCTCCCGTATGGAGGATGAGGGTATCGAGCCAAGGTTTGATGATATCCTGAAACTGGTAAAAGATAGCGTCAATCAATCTATGAGCAAGTTTGCCCGTATATTGCATCTCTTCCCTAGAATAGAGCAGTCTGAGAGCAAAACGCAATCATTGATGACGAATAGGCTTCAGATAGGTGGATATCGAGATGGCTCCATGAATGCTTTAGTATAGGTAAACCAAAACTATATGCAGATGACTTAAAAGTGACCTATAAATGCAAGAACACAGATCTCGGAATAACAGTAAACGCCATACAGCAAGAATTAGAAAAAATGGACAGATGGCGTGACACCTGGCAACTCCAGGTTAATGTCGACAAATGTGGCTGGCTCTACATAGGTTGCAACAATTTAGAACTTGACCTGACAATTTAAGGCCATGCAATCTTACAACTGGAATCTGTATTGAACCTAGGACTGAAATACTCACATGACTTATCATTTTCTGAACATATCTCCAAACAAGTGTCAAAGTCACGCAGACTTATCGGCTTTCGACTGAGGAACTTTTACAGAAATGAGTCCAGAATACTCTTGTACAAGGTTTGTGTGCGTCCTTTATTTGATTACTGTTCATTTATGTATAGTAGTATACGCATAGAGGACAAATTGAAAGTCGAGGGAGTGCAGAGGTACTTCACCTCAAAATTACTCAGAACCGAAAATGGTGCGAACTACTCCCCTAGATGTGACACTCTAGGATTAGAAACACTATGGCTAAGACGCATGAGACTAAACTTAACACTTTACTATAAGCTTCTAAACCACTTAGTTTCCGCTTCTACTAATGGTATTCGAATTTAAGATGGCAGTGGCTACAAACAAAAAAAAACGAAGTGTTAGCAACGTCTCATAAACTGTTAATGCCCAGCTCTCGCTACGCTCGGGCTCACGCTGTTCCTTGAAGTTTTCAGAAACGCTTAGTTATAACGGACGAAAAAACCAAAAAAACCAATTGGTGACTAGAGGATTCTTTATTGTTACACCAACATATAAAAAATGTTACAACTAAGGTCTGTGAACAAATATTACAATAATAAATCACAATATTACTTCTGACGGTTTTCTACTGACTTCTTTCTGAACAGCGACCGATGAGACGATGACTGGCTGATTGATGCCTCCGCGAAAATTGGGGAAGTAGGTTTTGAGCAAACAACCATGAACTGATCGTTCAATCTTCAACTACATCGACACTCCCCGGCAAAAAACAGATCCAACCCATTTTTCCTTCACGACCAATGCACGTTGACTTGGATGCCATTGCGAGAACCTGGGTCACACGGACAGAGCTGAAATGGAAAACAAACAAAAAAGCCAACACACCACAAGCATACCCACAGCACAATCTCACACATCAATGACGACCTACACCTTCCAGTTAAAGGCATCCTCTTGACATCTTGCAACACAATCACCACTTGCTAGAATGACTATTGCAAAATGCAACGTGACCATAGCACCAACACATGATACTCTTCGCACATCCTCTTATCTACTCACTACCAATTACCACTGAAATCGCTTGTCACTCATTCTGCCTCAGTTCTAGTAGCGGTGACGTATGCGAGCCTCAGTCGTCCACACTCTTGCTCCCCGGCGTGTAGGGACCGCAGCTAACAATTATCTCCGTGTGCATTTCATTCTCAGCAATAGCCTCCCCGGCGTATACGACCCATCTGCTGTCTTTAACATCAATCAATTCATTCACGGATGTAGAAGACTCGAAACAACTTCAGAAGTAAGCACGACGAAAATTTTAACAAAATTATCCAATAACATCAAGATACGAAAACAACGAGTAAACACAATGAATCCAAAATACACCCATTGATATGACACACCACACATATATGCAAACAGTACACAAAACTCGCAGATCGTGTCTCGATGGAATTCCTTTGAAGAATCGCAGGGCTTACACCAGTACGCCTGCAACCCTTCTCACGTTGACGATTGTAAGTTGTGGAATGTCCGGACACAATCAAGACTAACCAACAATTACAATAATTGGAACTCACACAATTATTTAACACAAACATAAGTACAATCAACACATCAAATGTTGTGGATTCTGGCATGACAAACCACCCTTGAAGAACTGTAGGACTTACAGCAGTACGCCTACATTCCTTCTCAGGTTGATGATACAAGTCGAAGTCCTCCGGACACAAACAGAATTACCAACAGCGAGATCACAGATGATATCAATTCAGTATATACAACATGAACATATGTACAAAATCACACACCAAGCACGTTGGGCTGTTCATTGATGCGCTACCCTTTGAAGAATTGTAGGAATTACAGCAGTACGCCTACAACCCTTCTCAGGTTGACGCTCTAAGTTGGAAAATCGTCGCAGAGTTCATTTGCTGACCTCCTTCTATCATCTATATCCTCAAATCTGAACGGTGACACGCCCATGTCATTGTATCGTAGAACATAGATGACTAACAAACACACGACATATCTGATCAACCAAGAGTAGAAACAGAATAATTTGCTCCTAAGATAATAACATTCAAATAGTAACTTGGAACTTGAAAAACCTTTATTCATTCAAGTCAATTTAACAATTCCCCTCTCGTACACACTTGACTTATCCTCACTAAACTGAGCAATATCTTTCGTCCTTTCAAATGCACCAATACTACCATAGTCATTGCACAAGGCACTTGAGTTGATGGGCGTCTGTTTCATTGTGGATGACAACACCAACGATGACCGATTGATACCAGTTGATGAAGTTAGCGGTGGATCAAAAGCTGCTGTTTCTCGACTTTCAGAAAATTTTCTAACTGCAAGATTACTACCACTGCTGTCTTTTACTATTAGCTCAGGTTTAGCACCAGCATCTGATGATAGGTGGGCTACATGCTGATCAATTACACTGATGGCCTGACAAGTATGCATGCCTGCTGCAACTGCATTTATTTCTACTTCACCTTTGAGCTGTACAGAACCCTTATTTAACTTAGCAGTAGTAGGCACTCCCCTCATTTCATCATGATCAACCAAAGACAACTGTGAAGTATCACGATCATTATCACGAATATTCACTTTACCGTCAACTTCATCATTTTCAAACTCTTTAATAACAGAAGTAGACGATTTTGATTCCTCCTCGCAAATCCTAAAAGGTTTTATAACTACACTGTGAGTAGTAATACCTTGTAAACTTGTAGGGTCAGAACTGCACTCTGAAGCAGCAACTCTATTCTGTGACACTCTATTCAACAATGGCTTACCAGTTGCAACTACAGACTTCTTGACCGCACTGTAATCGTCACACAATTCTAAGTCAGGCCTGGAGTTTACATTTAGCTTATCACTGAACTTGCTCACTGGTGCACAGTTCACCTATGTATGCACTTCTTGCAAACGTGTAACACACAACCGTGTTTGTCTTGCATCTTGCAACTTATCTGTTGAGGATGTACTACGAAACCCGTTACACTCACTAGGTCTATATGCATTAATAAATAAATAAATTTATTCTCATGACACAGTACATGAGGGACGCCAGTTTACAGGCATCATCAAATTGTTACAGAAATAGGACCATATTATTCAGTCACAATTTACAGTTGATAGCAATATATGTTTAACATGTACACTGGAGATTATACATACACTTGATAAATGTTAATCCTAATAGTATAAAACATCCTTTTCACTTATGTACAATCATTTCTGTGCATAGTTGGAAAAATCCGCTAGATTGTCAGTGAGTGGAACACATCAGGAAATACAGAAGTATTGTCTTCGCATTAACAAAAAACCCAGGTCTTTGGTGGACGGGTTATAAGTGCCTGGGAAAAAAAATAAAGCTTGAAGTCAGTTTTCATAACTAATTTTGTTGTGTACAGAATCCTTGATTTATAGTTCATTGATGCGTTATTTTGAAATTAGTGATTTGTTTGTATCTTATTTGATCTGCAATGTCATTGTTGGGAGTAAAATACATAAGCTTTAGACTCATTAATTAATGGATTTCTACTGCTTGTGGGTATTTACTTCTCGTGAGGAAGGTTTTTGAATTTCTGTTGTTCCGACAGGAGTTGTGGATATTGACTGCTCAGCAACATTACAGATATAAGTTCATCACATTATCTCAGGAATGTTGGGTTGTAGTTGGTGAGGCATATATGATGTCCGACGAGCGTACATCTGTCCATGTGATGTTGTGGTGAGTTATAGCCATTTTCATGTTGTCGGTTTATGTCCATTTTATTCCACTTGTTGTGTTGGGTAGAAGTTTTACAAACGAAACTTCTTGTCTGTTTGAGGGTAAGTATCTTAATAGTTAATGTTTTATCTAAAATTATAAATACAGGCAAAAACAACAGGTGTAGTATTTGAGCTTATACATTAAATGGACCTATAATTTCGGAGGCTCTCAGATAGGAACTAGGACTACTGTCGCTTGCAAACTCGTGTAGATTGTCGTTAAGCACTTATTTGAATGAGGCCAATGTAACTGCTTGACGCATTTCCATTGATAGTATATTCCATATCTGTGCATACCTAATCAAATAAAACCTTGCCCGGTAGCTGTTTTACATAGTTCGATAGCTACTGTAACATTAGTGTCAATGGAGTTGAAGATTGAACGATCAGTTCATGGTTGTTTGCTCAAAACCTACTTCCCCAATTTTCGCGTAGGCATCAATCAGCCAGTCATCGTCTCATCGGTCGCTGTTCAGAAAGAAGTCAGTAGAAAACCGTCAGAAGTAATATTGTGATTTATTATTGTAATATTTGTTCACAGACCTTAGTTCAATTGTTATTTTTATTTGTTTGTGTAACAATAAAGAATTCTCAAGCGGCCAATCGGTGTTTTGGTTTTTTCGTCCGTTATTACTAAGCCTTTCTGAAAACTTCAAGGAACAGCGTGGGCCCGAGCGTAGCGAGAGCTGGCCAATAACGGTTCGCGAGACGTGGCTGCCAGATTCTGACGACTTGGAGTCAGTTTTTGACGGATTCGGACAGTTGGTGACAGTTTAGATAGTCACCGTTCATCTTTCTTGGTGCCGGCCAAGTCCTCTTTGAACAAGCAATATCTGGTACTCTTTTGGAATTGGGTCAAGTTCAACAATGCCTGGGTCAAAGAAGGGACAGAGCGTCTTGGATGCAAACAGGAAAGTAAGTCATAGTGACTTGTCTGTTAATTGTGACGATGTGTCTGATGTTAAGCCTGACATGGTTGATGTCACTGTTCCGCCATCTAGGAATAATAGGAACATGAAACTCCCTAAATTAGAACCCCGTTGTTTCAATGGAAACCCGGCTGATTATTTGCAATTTGTAAAGGAGTTTGAGATCATGTTGAGTAGTTTTTTATTAAATGATGAATTGAAGTTAATGTATTTGATTAGGTATTGCACTGGAGACGCTTCAAGAGCTATACAGTGATGTAACTTTATGAAGCCAAAAGAGGGTTACTAGGAGGCTATGAGCATACTGCGTCAAAGGTTTGGAAGACCTTTGATGATTGTAGGGAAATTATTCGAGGCTGTTAAGGGCAATGGTGGTCAATTACAGGATGACTCCCAGGCACTCACTGAGTTTTTAGATAATTTGCTAATTTACAAGAATGCAATGATTTCGATGAATCGCATGAGTGATCTCAACTCGAGTTTTATACTAGAAGTAATAGCAAGACGCCTACCTACTCGACTGCAAAGGAAGTGGGTGAAGATAAGCTCCCGTATGGAGGATGAGGGTATCGAGCCAAGGTTTGATGATATCCTGAAACTGGTAAAAGATAGCGTCAATCAATCTATGAGCAAGTTTGCCCGTATATTGCATCTCTTCCCTAGAATAGAGCAGTCTGAGAGCAAAACGCAATCATTGATGACGAATAGGCTTCAGATAGGTGGATATCGAGAAGGCTCCATGATGTATAGTAATGCATATAGACCTAGTGAGTGTAACGGGTTTCGTAGTACATCCTCAACAGATAAGTTGCAAGATGCAAGACAAACACGGTTGTGTGTTACACGTTTGCAAGAAGTGCATACATAGGTGAACTGTGCACCAGTGAGCAAGTTCAGTGATAAGCTAAATGTAAACTCCAGGCCTGACTTAGAATTGTGTGACGATTACAGTGCGGTCAAGAAGTCTGTAGTTGCAACTGGTAAGCCATTGTTGAATAGAGTGTCACAGAATAGAGTTGCTGCTTCAGAGTGCAGTTCTGACCCTACAAGTTTACAAGGTATTACTACTCACAGTGTAGTTATAAAACCTTTTAGGATTTGCGAGGAGGAATCAAAATCGTCTACTTCTGTTATTAAAGAGTTTGAAAATGATGAAGTTGACGGTAAAGTGAATATTCGTGATAATGATCGTGATACTTCACAGTTGTCTTTGGTTGATCATGATGAAATGAGGGGAGTGCCTACTACTGCTAAGTTAAATAAGGGTTCTGTACAGCTCAAAGGTGAAGTAGAAATAAATGCAGTTGCAGCAGGCATGCATACTTGTCAGGCCATCAGTGTAATTGATCAGCATGTAGCCCACCTATCATCAGATGCTGGTGCTAAACCTGAGCTAATAGTAAAAGACAGCAGTGGTAGTAATCTTGCAGTTAGAAAATTTTCTGAAAGTCGAGAAACAGCAGCTTTTGATCCACCGCTAACTTCATCAACTGGTATCAATCGGTCATCGTTGGTGTTGTCATCCACAATGAAACAGACGCCCATCAACTCAAGTGCCTTGTGCAATGACTATGGTAGTATTGGTGCATTTGAAAGGACGAAAGATATTGCTCAGTTTAGTGAGGATAAGTCAAGTGTGTACGAGAGGGGAATTGTTAAATTGACTTGAATGAATAAAGGTTTTTCAAGTTCCAAGTTACTATTTGAATGTTATTATCTTAGGAGCAAATTATTCTGTTTCTACTCTTGGTTGATCAGATATGTCGTGTGTTTGTTAGTCATCTATGTTCTACGATACAATGACATGGGCGTGTCACCGTTCAGATTTGAGGATATAGATGATAGAAGGAGGTCAGCAAATGAACTCTGCGACGATTTTCCAACTTAGAGCGTCAACCTGAGAAGGGTTGTAGGCGTACTGCTGTAATTCCTACAATTCTTCAAAGGGTAGCGCATCAATGAACAGCCCAACGTGCTTGGTGTGTGATTTTGTACATATGTTCATGTTGTATATACTGAATTGATATCATCTGTGATCTCGCTGTTGGTAATTCTGTTTGTGTCCGGAGGACTTCGACTTGTATCATCAACCTGAGAAGGAATGTAGGCGTACTGCTGTAAGTCCTACAGTTCTTCAAGGGTGGTTTGTCATGCCAGAATCCACAACATTTGATGTGTTGATTGTACTTATGTTTGTGTTAAATAATTGTGTGAGTTCCAATTATTGTAATTGTTGGTTAGTCTTGATTGTGTCCGGACATTCCACAACTTACAATCGTCAACGTGAGAAGGGTTGCAGGCGTACTGGTGTAAGCCCTGCGATTCTTCAAAGGAATTCCATCGAGACACGATCTGCGAGTTTTGTGTACTGTTTGCATATATGTGTGGTGTGTCATATCAATGGGTGTATTTTGGATTCATTGTGTTTACTCGTTGTTTTCGTATCTTGATGTTATTGGATAATTTTGTTAAAATTTTCGTCGTGCTTACTTCTGAAGTTGTTTCGAGTCTTCTACATCCGTGAATGAATTGATTGATGTTAAAGACAGCAGATGGGTCGTATACGCCGGGGAGGCTATTGCTGAGAATGAAATGCACACGGAGATAATTGTTAGCTGCGGTCCCTACACGCCGGGGAGCAAGAGTGTGGACGACTGAGGCTCGCATACGTCACCGCTACTAGAACTGAGGCAGAATGAGTGGCAAGCGATTTCAGTGGTAATTGGTAGTGAGTAGATAAGAGGATGTGCGAAGAGTATCATGTGTTGGTGCTATGGTCACGTTGCATTTTGCAATAGTCATTCTAGCAAGTGGTGATTGTGTTGCAAGATGTCAAGAGGATGCCTTTAACTGGAAGGTGTAGGTCGTCATTGATGTGTGAGATTGTGCTGTGGGTATGCTTGTGGTGTGTTGGCTTTTTTGTTTGTTTTCCATTTCAGCTCTGTCCGTGTGACCCAGGTTCTCGCAATGGCATCCAAGTCAACGTGCATTGGTCGTGAAGGAAAAATGGGTTGGATCTGTTTTTTGCCGGGGAGTGTCGATGTAGTTGAAGATTGAACGATCAGTTCATGGTTGTTTGCTCAAAACCTACTTCCCCAATTTTCGCGGAGGCATCAATCAGCCAGTCATCGTCTCATCGGTCGCTGTTCAGAAAGAAGTCAGTAGAAAACCGTCAGAAGTAATATTGTGATTTATTATTGTAATATTTGTTCACAGACCTTAGTTGTAACATTTTTTATATGTTGGTGTAACAATAAAGAATCCTCTAGTCACCAATTGGTTTTTTGGTTTTTTCGTCCGTTATAACTAAGCGTTTCTGAAAACTTCAAGGAACAGCGTGAGCCCGAGCGTAGCGAGAGCTGGGCATTAACAGTTTACGAGACGTGGCTGATACAAACCTTTAGAATTATGACCACTTAGTGGATGGATTCTTCGACTCGGACTATGGAGATTAGAGGCTTATGGTGCTTCATCTTATTTCGGTGAAACCTTTAGGAAACAAAGGGTTATAAATAGAAGTACATAGACTTTTATGATGCACCAGATAACTTCAGCATATGCCACAGTTACATTTTGTAATTATAGTGAACTTATATGCCCACGAAATTTACCAGTAGATGGAATTAGACTGCTCATAAAAAGCTTGAAAAATGAAAAGATAAGCAGCTGGTGACTCATAAACAAACCTTGTCTGATTACCTTTCATTAAGCTTACTGGCCGTCTGTTACCTTTGAAATCACTCAAAGAGACTTGCTGTCGTATGATTGTTTTTCATCTCACATTTGTGGGGAAGTTTACTGTCATTTGTGCCTTTTTCTATGCTAACACTCTCCACCCCTTGTAGTTAACACAAGTGAATTATTAAGTAGATCAACCATACCTGAGGTGAGCGGAAAGTCAAAGGTATAACATCTTCCTGAAATTATTGGATAGGACACAGAAGTTATCGAAAAATCCTGATAAGTTCTGCAGATATGTGTAATGTCTTCGATTACTTAGCACACTGAGAGGCGTAAGTATGCACCATCATGTTGATCATTGCACTGATTTTATTATGCTTTATATGGCGTCACCTAAAACTAAATAAGCAAGTGTTCCTTATTCCTATCCTCACTATTAGGTGCGACAACAAGGAAATATATGTGTCAAAATGATTCAGTTTAAAATAACTTAATTCCAAATATAATAATGTGCAGTATCTATAAACTAAATTAGACTGATGTACAGGCTTCGGTGATGTGCGAAATTTCAGTAGAGGCACAGCCATGAAAAATATGATATTTTGAATATCGCGTATTTTCCATTGACATTCGAAGTAGATACCAATGTAGGAGAGCTTTGTTCATATTTGAGTGGTACTCCGACGCAGTTTGGTACAATGTAAGTTTTTCGTGTAGATTCTTTATCTTCTTCATGGTTTAACCGCGATAATTTATTAGCATTATTATTCAGATAATTATCCCATACTACTGCTATACAATGAATGAATTCGTTGTTGCGGCGATTTGGATATGTAGCGGTAGATGCCATTCCAGCCCAGTAGTAACCAAACATACCATGGTTTCGGCCTACTTTATCCGAGAAACAGACTTACCAATTTATACTTTCATCTATTTGAAGATTTATGGGTCATAAAAACGCGAATTTTGACTTAGTGTATGCATTGTTGAACGCTTCCAAGGGGAATTATCTCTGCAGGCTACATATATTGCAACGATTAACACGGGTTACAAAAATATGTTATCCTTATTTTCTAAGTCCGAATATGTACCAGTAGCCATACGACAAGTTACCAGTGACGGCTACGAGACATGTTTGTGAAATCATTATCTATTCCTTTCCAGTTTCCATTGTTTCTTTTAAGCAATCTCCTACGCTGTGGAACCAGTTTTTTATGCGAGTAGTGGTCTTGTCAGAGTAACTTGCTCACAAATAAAGTAGCTGCAGATGTCGAAAATCAATTCCTAAATAATATTTTGTATGGGCATGTTAGGAAGCACTGGTGAACGTTTCCAGAACGACCTATGTGGATTCTAAAGGTAGCCAATAAATTTTAGTATAAGAGGATAAGGAGGTGCTTATTGTTCAGGGCATTATCGTGCAAATTTTCAAGGTGTCAAGTATTAGCTCTTGGCAGCGGGCTTGTAAAACGTATGTTTTTCGACCCGGTTAACAAATGACTGCTTAGACTCCGTGTATTTCCTGGCAGCATATAAATTCACTGTCAGTACTGTGTTTGTGGTAGTAACTGCTTTTAATACCCACTGCCTTGTTGGATACATGTTCCAAGGTACATGAAAAGACTGATGGTACACTAGAATTTTAGCTTCAATCAATATAGAATCCGCAAATACCAGTAGTACTAAACTTCTTAGAGGCTCAGAAGAACAAGTGTGGAGAAACTGTAGTAAATGTTGATATGTGAAAGGGAGAGTAATTACATGGATTATCAGAATTTAATGAATCTGGGAAATCTCAGTGAATTCATCTGCACTATTGCAAGCATCTTCGAGTCTCGTCATCAACATTTTCTAATTATTTGTTCTTGGTATATTGATGGTTTCGATCGGGCAGTTTAAAGCCTTCATACTTCGTCCATATTAGTGGTCGCAGATCCCGTAGATTAGTCACTTTTCTTGGTCTGACCACTTCTAATTATTTTCCTTAATTTTTTCTTTATAACAACTCGCCAAGAGAGACAATGACTGGAAATGCGTAAACATTTCCGAACCATCTCAAGTGATACTGTTTCACAACCCTATCAACTGATTTTCTCCTTATAAAATACTACTAACTTCACTACAGCTATTTGGCTTCTCACTATTAAATGAGCTTAATTTTTTTCATGGGAAGAATAATAGTTGTGTTTAGTGTCTGTTTGTGCATCACGACTACTTCACTGTTGGGGTCAGAGAGGTCATGTGACTGAGTAGCATAGTATTTCATTGGATATAACAGCGAGACGAAATCGGTGGGAAACATACTGCTGTTTATTCTCTTTCAATCCCAGAAAGTTACAAACGTCCTTGTAAACCTACTCGATGAGTATGCTGACATGTTTCATTTCTTGCTTATCTGTTTCCTTTTTTACCTCTAACTGCCTCTGGGTTATTTTGTATGGCGCGTCTCTTGGTGCTCATATTGTAACAAATTGTTTGAAATGCAGTGAATTACGTAATAGGATTACTGTTTCTCGCCCTTGTAAAGAAGATGGTTGCTCACTCTGCGTACTACTTTTTGTCGTCGATGGTGATTCACAATCTCATCGGTTGATTTGATCATCTTAATCAAAGTCATATGCAATATCAACAGTAATTATTGCAGTACTACCACAAAAGTCATTTTTTCAGAAGTGCGAGTGTACAAGATGCGTTTTGGTTGATTTTCAGCGATATTAAAAAATTTGTTTTTAACCCGACAGTTGTATATGGTAGGGTAGCTTTAAGCGAATTCATTGTGTGAATGCTTTAACACCTATTGATGCTTTCAGAATTTAGCTGATTGACTAATAAACATGTGCATGTGTGCAACTGCGACATCGTGTGATTTACACAAATATAAAGCAAAACATTATCGGACCTTAGAAAACGGATCTCAAATCTCTTGACGTGTGCCAAACTTATTTCTGTGGAATAAAGATAAAAAACATCTTTGATCCTTTGATGGTGCCTTACACCTAAGCATCATCAATGATAGGGTTTGTGGGATTCTTGTACTCTAAAAGAATTCAGTACTTATTTGAACTTACAGACTGTGTTATGAAAACTAGGACTTGCCAGTGTGTCAATAATACAAATGCGCCTAGGTGCTAGACTTCCACTTATTCAGCTCTTAAGTCTTACAGATTTAAGTAGATACTTATCACTACATAACTGTTGTGTGGACTCACTTTTGTTTCTTAAGTTTCGACGCCGGACTTAAGTTGTCTTACTACCCACATTCAGAATAAATTCCATTTAGAGGGTACCATGATTTCTTTTTGTTCTTTGAGACACATCGAGGCTTTTAGGAAAGCTCCTGTAGAAGGCTACTTTATACCTAACTGATGTTTCCTATTTGTATGTACGTTCACAGATGCCAAAGCGCAACAATCCAGAATCGCCTGCTGATTCTGTAACTGGATTGTCAGGAGATGAATCTCAGTCTAGTAGTTTAACTACCCGTAAACGACGTCGTCTAGCCAATGCTTCCCAGGTAAGAATGAATTACTAGATGTAAAACAATTTCATGTGCCAGTTATCATCAATCATTAGTTTACTCAAATTACCCATTTTACACACTTCTTGAGTAGTTAGCTGAATGATTCATCCCGTGTGTATACTAGGGTGTGGTTAACGATAATATTCAGTTGTCTGTGCCGTAGCAAATAAAGTATAAATAAAATTCTCAGCTGTTTAGGATTGTGCGTGATGACGGGAAAATTTTAGTAGATTTGACTGACGTTTCGGTGTGAATTTGTGCTCGGAAATTTCTGCCTGATATAACTTTTATTTATCTGATCTTCTGAAGTGCAGCACTCCTTGACGGTTTTTTTATTAACTGAAGTATCATCAACTAATATACATTAGAAATTGCATTTAAGATCTAAAGAATCAGTCACATTTCATGTCAAATCTCACAAGGATTTATAATACTGCTACTTTACAAATTTTCTTAAGCTAAAAGATCGGTACTATTTTCGCAGATGATAATTTACTGATCTAGAAAGTTAACGTTTGACCAGTAGGATGTCAGTTTCAGAACCACTTTAGTTTGTGTCTAAATAGTCAGGTAGTATTGCTAGCTTGTCTCACTCATTACGCTTTCCAACACTTCTCTTCCTTTGCGTCTCATTCTAACAAATACATTATATATATATATATATATATATATCGATTCAGTAAAAGTAGTAAACTCTCTTAATGGGGAAATCTAACGGACGTCTAGGTCTTACTATTCCTGAATAGTTACGGGAAGAGTGATTATAGAATTTATTTCAGTCACTGTAAATAGTCAAAGACTTACATATGCAGGTGTATATAATCCACATTCTGGTATTAGAATATGCCAATATTATTTTAAGCCTAATCGGCTTATGAAGGAACAATAACATACGACGTTAAACAAAATACCAGAATTTTCTAACTGATGACGAAGCACTTTCAGCTTTTTTAAGGATAAGCAATAAGTTTAGTTGGATCACAAAACCTACCCCCACTACATCCGAATTTCTTTTTATTTTGATTACAGCTTGATTCCACACCGTACTTTGTGGTACAGGTATGGAATTTTCAGCATGTGATATCGGTAGCCCAAATTTTGCAGGCCGACCATAGATATCAGGTGTGCGTCGGCAGGGGATCGAATCCCGGACCGTGTGCATAGTCGGCGATATTCCTAACCGTTGTGCCACCGACGCACAATTTTTCAGTTTTATTTTACAATCTTATATAGTTTGCGTGAAAGTGCATATTGTGGTTTTTTTTTTACTTAACTAGCTGGACTTATGCCAAGAACTGTTTGATAAAATTCGGGCATATCGTGGAGAAGATGGTTCACTCTCTGAAGCATTTATGCGTTTACCAACAAGAAGGTAAGTTCTTTTGCATGTTAAAGTTAATCATGTGTATGATATAAAGTTTTCTAGTGATAGGGACTAGGCTCAAAGTTTTTTCTATTGATTAAATCCGTTTTCACTGTGTGGTGAACCCGTTGAATGACAGTTTTATCTGGGAGCTGTGGTAGTCCGAATTGTAGCAATGTTCAATTAACATGGGTTTTTAGTTATTCCAAATGAATTCAAGTAAAAACTTTTCCTGACTTTTGAAAATTGTTTATCTTACTTCTATCTGTTTACAGGTCACATGCAGACTACTATGAAGCAGTTAGAGAGCCAATGGATTTGGCTCGTATTCAGGCGAAAATTAAAGCATCGGATTATGAAAGTGTAGATCAGATGGCCACAGATATTAATTTAATAGTAGCAAATACTAAGGCCTTCTATCCAGCCTCAACCACAGAGTTTGCCAAGGCTGTTGAGTTGCAAGATGTCTTTGATCGAGAGCGTCAACTGCTTCAGGCGATAACCACTAAAAGTACCGATTCAACTACAAGCTCAACAACCAGCAGTGGTAAATTTCAAGTTCGCAGTTTTATTTTATGTTTGTGCGTTGCATGTGGTCAGCCTTTCTTAAACACCAATTTAAATGTGTGTATTAGATTTGTACTAGAATCTAAATCAAGTCTTTCGCTTTATTTGATTTATAAAATTTTCTTCAGTTGTCGACAGACGTACGACGCGCAAGCGTACATTTGTTAGCGAAGAACGCGATGAAGAAGAAGTAAGTTCTTTTCATTTTTGTTGATTATTTTAAGACAATTATCCCCTATTTTAAACCATAAAGTTGCTGTACTTTTGCAGTTATCATAATTTTGTTTGTGTAATCCATTGCAATCCAAAAACTAGCAAGATTAATGAAGCAAGCAAAGGTTGAACTGTTCACACTCCTCATTTTTGAGCAGTACAAACATATTAATTATCTGCTCAATGTGGTTACTCAACTGAGTGATACGACATGACTTTGTACAATTGTATCCTTTAATTTCATATTAGGTGTTAGTACTCAAATGGTCAGAAATCCTGAATCTAGACTTAATAATCTGAATATGCTACTGTATTCTTAAATCAGATGGAACCACCGGCACTTCGAATAACTACTTAGACAATCTGATAAGAGTACAACTAGTTCAAAGTGAGATTTCATCGCAGTTTCCTGTGGAAGTTTTAGGTTGACGAAGGTTATTCAAAATTATTGATTTATTATCAGTCGAAAAGCATATACAATGCTTTATTTTGCATTTGATGTGCAGAAAAAGAGAGGCTATTATTTATTACATAACTGTTGCTTTATTAATCAGTTGTTTTATCAGTTCTGGTCTAAATGAATTATTGTGAGAAACCAGTAGGGATAAAAAAGGAAGTGAGTTACGTGATTGGTGGACTAGGAAAAAAATGTTGTAATTGGCGCATCGCTATGAAATTATAAACACGAGGTTGTTGCAATCTTTCAATAATCGATCCGTTGAGAATTTGGCGACACCTATGTATTCTGGGTTTCGAATACTGAAGGGACTACTGTTATTTGCTCAAATTCGTGTTCTGTGATTCGAGACTTGTACAAACTCAATAAAGCCGGATTTTAAAAAATGTGAACTTTATTGTAAGTAGTAGTGGTAGTGGCATTTGGTGTGAATGGATATTTAAAAAAAATGCGTAGATGAATGCTTGTGAAGTGGTAGTCATCATCATTCGGACTATAGCCTAAATGAAACCCCCAGAATAATAAGTTGCCATATTGTGTATATCCATCGCATACTACCGCATAAAAATAGTTAGCTTAATTCGTCACTCACTATATTATGCAGTAAATAGAATATCATCCCATAAAACTTGAAAATCTCACAATTACACGGCGAAATGCGCTCAATCAAGAGAAGTGAATGTTTCAGTCATATGAGAGAGAGAGCATAACTGTGAATTTATGCGCCACTGTCTTCCTTTTTAGTCTGCTGGAAACAAGGTGTATACTAATATCTGAAGCTTGTTTTATAATGATTTAAAGGTGTGTACTCTTGAAAATCTACTTCCTAAAAAGCAATACAATTACACATAGATAAATGCCTACCTCTAATTGTAACAACAGAAGACAAGGGCCGCCAACAGATCGTTTTATTACGGAAATCAGCATGTACATTATTACAGCTTATTCAAGCAGACAAACGCAGTCTTCTGATTGGTTGTTTCTGGTTTCTCGGAAAGTTAAGCCATACATCTGCGAATCTTATTTACTCACGTTAAGTCTGCTGTGATTGGTTGTTGAATCAGCCTTGTTCATATTTTCTCACGGCCAATATTAGTGACCCAGACATTGACGTAAATTAATGTCTACCAATTGGCTAGCAGCCTGCCCTCACCACATAATCACCATTCAGGAACTTTTTATTTTAACCTATATTTTCTTTTTGTCATGAATCCGTAAAAATAAATATTCTTTTTCTTAAACTTATTAATATTTCTGTTTACCAATTTGAAGACTGAGACCTTATCAATTGCAGCGTCAGATGACTCACGTATAGCAGCATCAGAAACGAGTACCACAAATCTAACTTCTTCTAGTCAGCCTAGTTCAACACAACTTGACAATCCCTTTGAATTGTTATTTGCTTCTATCGCAAAGTATGTTAGCGAAAGTGGTCGACCATTAGCTCCAACATTTACTCATCTACCATCAAGAGAGGTGAGTTGCTCATTTTTTTCTCTCGGTTGGGTCAGCTTTTGGAGATTTTGATCAATTCTGCCATTATGCGAAAAGTTTTAGTGTGTAATTTGTTGATTTCATGCTGAAGGTTATATTTATGCTATTGAAATAAGTGTGTACCAAAGTTGAATGCAATTCAGAGATCATCTTGTTTTCTCCTGATCTTCATGTCGTTTCTATATTTGGTATGAATTGCTCTTAATAGTATGTCTATATTCAATACGAAATAAATACAGCTGAGACATAGAAGATTGGCATGTTTCTGTGTCTAGCGACTATATCAGCCAGCAGACTGGGAATATTTTCCTAGTAATTTGATGTGAGATGTATGGAAAACGATTGTGTTCATAGTATTACCTCCCGGTTTGTAGAACAGTTGGGTGAATTCTGCGTAATATTATTACTCGAAATTTACGACCTATTAAGGTACGCTTGTTGCGATGTGTCTTGGTGTTTACATAAGATATATATATATATATATATCCATATTCTGTTGGTTTGTCTTCATTCACAATGAATTTGGTTACGATAGCGTGTATGGTAAACTCATATCTTTGCGGTTGGTTCGTAAATACATTAATCACTTAAATCCAATTGGAGGTGTAGCACATTAGCTTTGGTTCTGAACTGTCAGCCAATGTGTTAAAAATTCGAATTCCACTTTACCTATTTCAGTTTAACCAACTAGATGGTGCTAACTTACACGATAAGTGTAGATGACAGCCTGATGCATGAAAAAATCTGTTCCGGGTGATTAAGTTCTAAAACACAATAATTTAAATCTTCTTTATTCTAATTTCCGTCACGATTACTTTTTCAACAAAATGATTTAATTTTCATTTCAGCTTTATCCGGTGTATTATGTTGTTATCAAAGAACCAATCGATTTGAGAATGATTGCCAGACGAATCGTGTCTGGCAAATACAACTCTATGGATGAATTAGAAAAAGATTTTACACTTTTAGCTCGAAATGCCAAGACTTTCAATGAACCGAAATCAGTTATCTACCAGGTTTGTTATCTGTATTGAGTTAAAAATCTCAGGTTTTGGATGTATGCGTTTGTTGATCATTAGTTAGTATTTAAAACAGACTATTGAAACCTCATGTACAGTGAATGGTTATGATTTCTTGTTTAATGTTTAACTAATTTAACCGTTACCTTTATTCTTCTTTAGGATGCCGCAACACTGGCGAGAATACTGAAAGGCAAACGTAGTGAAGCCGAACATCCACCTGTTCGAACTAATAGGGAGAGAGGAAGGTGAGTATGACAGTGGCTTCCACTGAGAACTTTTGTGTAATTTTGAAAGGTATTTACTTATCTTCTCAGTAGATTGAAAACATTTATTTCCCGATACGAATTTAAAACAAGCAATAAAGGTTAATAAAGCAGGATTTAATGAATTCATCAAATTTCGGTAGAACTCGTCAGCTGAATACTCTACATACACGAATATATATATACTTTTGAAATTACATTGGGAGATATAAGACTGATAAGTTGAATACTCTACATACACGAAGATATATACTTTTGAAATTACATAGGGAGATCTTTGTTAGGTGGAGCCAAACCATTTGGTCTTTTTTAGCACATGTAGCCTTTCATGCATATCCTGTGAATCATTAGTTTAGTGGGTAATATTCTGTATTTTGAATGCCTGTTACCGAATTCGTATTTTGTCAAGAATGTCAACAATCACTGGGGTGTAGGTAAATCCGAATCGTAAATAAAGTAAACAGTGCCTTCTCGATTCTGCTGCTATTGATTGGCAAATATATAGCTTCATCCATCTTTACTGATTTATTTCTATTTTGTTTCGTCATATTTGTCAGCATATTGAACCTTTTTTGCATAAGCCATTTTGATACGGGACTTTATATTCTTAAGATTAACTTAAAAAAGCACGCTATTTCCTCATCCAGTTGAACCTTGGTCTATCAGTTTACTAATGTACTTGTATCTCATGTAGCTGAATGGGTAATCCCCATCGAGATATTATTATACTTCCATTCTCATAGTTATGCAAGTATATTTGCAGTTGAGTAAGAGTAAGTATCAGCAAACATTGTTGTATGTGGTCTGTAATTGTTTATTTGAGAGTTGACTTATGTTCTCATCTAGTCTTGTATAGCTAATTATGTAGGAATTTCAATTATTATTATTATTGCGTCGGTGGCACAGCAGGGTTCGATCCCCGGCTGACGCACTTCTTTACCTTGCTAAGCTAGTAATAAGACTGGTAAAGAGGGAAGGTTGGGCATGAGACTAGCAACTCCATCGCGTAAAAATAAACACCACTGCTACCCAAACTTCGAAACTCTAACTTGAAGCCCTACGTTCCACTGGGAAAGCAAAGGAATTAAAAAAGGGATTATTATTCCCTTGGGTTCTGAGCGGAAAATGGGGCTCCACTTTGTCCTATTTTCGGTGATCCTCTTAAGCTGTCCCCACGATTTCCCATAGTCTCTGATTTCCTCGATGTCACCCTCAGATGCCTCACTCGTCATTTCCTATTGGGGTTGCACTCGAGAGCCTGGCGCTCCGAAGTTTCGATGCGAAACATTTACACTGAGTTCAAGAGTACCTTTCTCACCCTAATTGAGAGAGGGGGGAAACATCGGACCTTAAATTTATACAGCATCCGATTGACTATGACCAACTAATTTGTTACTTGTCTTTCAGTATCATTTACAAAGCCAATTCAAGCCCACCGGTTAGCTCGTGTTTCTATTCTCTTTGTTTCGCATATGCTCTCACAGTACACAGTATGCAGTCAAAATTTTGTGTTTAGTAGTACTTTTCACAATATCTATCTTGATAAGCCGGTGACTAGCAAAAGTTTGAAACTTTTTCACAATTTTATCTTATTTCGCTCATATCACCGTGTGATATTTGAATGTTAAATGACAATGATTCGTTTATGTTGTTTTTCATCGTACTACATTTAATCTGACTTCATATTAACATTTTTCATTTTAAAAGTGTACCACATTTAATTCTTGTGGTTATATTTTTATTCTAGTTTACTTTAATCTTTAATCTACAATATTTATCTAGTGAGATTATAATTCACTTATTGTCTTGAACAAAATTATTTCACCTGAACATTTTAACTCAGAATTATAACAAACATGAGCAAAGTTGTTAGTCGATCTCATAAGGTTGAATCAGAATCTTACGTTATTCATTACAAACTAGTCATTCCTGTTTGATCTTCTTAATTGTTATCCATATTCATATGATTAGAGTTAATAATTTGTTTTTAAATAAAGTATGTTGTGTTAAAATGTGAGACGTGGTCACATATCAGAACTAACTACAACCAGCTGTTTTTGCTTTTTATAAATCTTCTTATGTGACCATGTGTTCATAGCTTGTTGTTCTTTAGGATCTCTTAGGGCAAACAAACACGAGAGAGCCAGGCAGGCTTTAGACCAGGAAGAGGGTGTATTGATCATATCTTCACCCTCCGACAGATTCTAGAACATAGGCATTCCTACCGGCGTCCAACAGTCATTATATTTCTTGACCTAAAGGCAGCATTCGACTCTGTCGATCGGGAAGTTCTCTGGAGATGCTTGGCTGTAAAGGGAATTCCAAGAAAATATATTGCACTGATTAAGGCACTCTATTCGTGCTCATACAGCCAGGTGAGGGCTTACGGCGAGCTGTTATCTGAACTGATGACGACCAGTGGTGTCCGTCAAGGATGCCCATTATCTCCTTTTCTATTCAACTTCATCATAGATGTGTTAATGGACTTAACCCTAAGTGACTTCAGCGACTCAGGGATTGACTTGCTACCTGGGAATAATCTCGTTGACTTGGAATATGCAGACGATATAGTCCTTCTAGGCGAAGACGCTGACAAAATGCAGAGTCTTCTAAACACCTTGAACAGCAATCTACGAATGTTTGGCATGCGATTCGCTCCCGCCAAATGCAAGATGATGTTACAGGACTGGACTACATCGACGCCTAGTTTAAAACTAGGAAGTGAAGTGGTAGAGCACGTTGACCGCTTCACTTATTTGGGAAGTACCATCAGCCAGTGCCAACGGGCTGATCTCTGACGAAATCTCAGCACGAATACAAGGGGCTCGTTTCGCATTTGTTAGTTTACGCCGACTCTGGCGTAGACGAGATGTTCGACTATCGACCAAAGGGCGGGTGTACTGCTCATCAGTCCGCTCCGTCCTCCTTTATGGTTGTGAGACCTGGCCACTGAGAGTGGAAGACATGAAGAGACTAGCTGTCTTTGATCATAGGTGCCTGCGTTCTATTTCCCGTGTAAAGTGGCATAATAAGGTGAGCAACATGGAGGTTAGGCGTAGAGTTCTAGGTAAACAGGGAAATCAATCGACGAAGTCGTGAAGCTACATCGACTGAGATGGTTAGGACATGTGTTACGTATGCCAAGTCATCGCCTCCCTCGACGAGCTATGTTAGCGGATATAGGGTCAGGCTGGAAAAAAGCTAGCGGCGGTCAAACAAAAACTTGGCATCAGTCAATGAAATCCACAACAGTTGGTCTTAGCCACGTAGGAAGGTGTAGACTTCCAGGCTAGGGTCCTCGGGACGGCAAAAATCTATGGTTGGAAACAATTGGTGACATGGCTCAAAATCGTTCTCAGTGGCGCAGATGCATCCACTCCCTGTGACTTATGATCTTCAATGAAACTGTTTTGTTCTTCGTTATTACTCCTTTGTCTCACACCTCTGCTCACTGTTTCTATTATGTT
This sequence comes from Trichobilharzia regenti, assembly GCA_944472135.2. NCBI lineage: Eukaryota > Metazoa > Platyhelminthes > Trematoda > Strigeidida > Schistosomatidae > Trichobilharzia > Trichobilharzia regenti. Next base: position 53,649,664 of record OX235263.1, read on the forward strand.
TTTCTTGTACTTTCTTCTCTTGCTTCTCGTGCTACACGGAATGTGGCGACTTGAACTTCCGCACATTTGTGCAAAGTTCTATGTCGAAAACAGACAGACAGATCTCTTAGGGCAATCAGGTGAAAGGGTGTATATGAATGTTTGGCGCTTATCACTGGTTAACGTAAGGGAATAGAGTTGAAGTATACTGATTTTAAGTATATGGTGTGTATTATTTGGTCATAGCTGTCAGACAAATCTTATGACTATGATCCAGCTGCATGTAAACGCCTCAAAAGGCGAGACTTTTAAATTTTAATTGCTCTTTGTAACTACTTCTGGTTATTTATTGTCTGTATCAAATTGTAGATTCTGGAATTCATCTTTCAATAACCCTACCTTTCTTTATCTCTGTATAGACGTACATCTCGTTTGAATTATGTGCCTCATGAAGTAGTAGAAGAATTCGCCTCAATGCCTGACTTGTCTGGTCCTCCGGAGAGTTCGAACCATATAGACGAATCTACAGAAGGAGCTTTTGAGCTTTCTGGCGATGATGAAGATACTCGAGCAACTGGTACTTCTCAAAGTTGTTCATCGATAGCTTCTGCTTCTGTTAAAAAGAAACGCGGACGACCACGTCTTTATCCACTACCTGAAGATACCATAAAAGGAAGTCCATCAAGAGAACCTCTTTCTCCGGCAAGTGTGGCTTCTCAACATGGTCCATCAGCACTTGGTGATACGAGTAACTATCCACCTTCCTGTTCACGAGGTCATCGACGTTTACAGGAAAAGCTTTTACAAGTTGTATTGGATGCTACCAACTCAGAAGGTCAACTGATATCAACACCATTTTTCCGGCTTCCATCTAGAAGGTCTGTATTATATTTTCTTGCTTTATTTTTGTTGTATATTCATTGTCTGTTGTGATTTTTTAATCCAGTTAGGGATTTACCATTGTTTATTCATTTGTCCTTGTTTCATTTTTCAGGCTATACCCGGACTATTATGACGAAATCACCAACCCTTTATGTTTATCTACAATAAAGAAGAAAATTAAGGTAATTTTTTTACTTTATATCTCAAATTTTATGACTTCACAAGTTGTTTATTTCCATGATAATTGAGTTAGTTTATGATATTTGCAATCGAACTTGTTGAGAGAGGTGGGTGCATAATTCAAATACATTGTAATACAACTTAGTAACATCATTCAGAATCTTACACTAGACAAATGATGTACATTGATTGCGGGGGGTGGCGAGGAATAACTATCCAACTACCTAGACTTCAGTAAGCCTTACTGGACTCGAACAGATGACTGTCTGAACACATTTCGACAATAATTTTGTAAAACCATTAGGCTTTTTGAGGCAATACATTGTCGATTTTTCTTTAGAAAGCTTCAGGTAATTTAAGATTAAGGGAGCATCCATTTTTAGTTGTGCCTAAGGGTTTTAGCAGTACCTTCTTGGTTTCATCTGGTTGACGTCTTTCTGCATTCATCTTACATTTCTAACTGCATTTGCGAATAAGCAAATAATAAATTTTATATTCGGTTGTAATCCGTTTACCTCATGTTTAGCGTTTTTACACAATACAGATGAATATGTTGTATATTCTTATACGAAATCTTATTATTGACAATTCACAATTTCTGTTAATAACATTTATATGAATTAATTCCTTTTCGCAAATATGTTTCTTTATTTTTTTAAAAAAATTAGCGGTATGAATATGCTTCATTAGATGCTCTCCTCACGGATTTAGATGTTGTATTCAACAATGCTCAACAATATAATGTTGAACAGAGTGCAATACATCAAGATTCTATTCTCTTACAACAGTTAGCTCACAAAAAATGTGAAGAGCTAAGAAATTCTGAAATAGTTGTAAGTTGTGCATTCTTAATCATCTGTCCACTTTTTTTCCACTAATACTTTATGAAAAGTGATACCTTCTTCTACTTTTATTTTATTCGTATATTGTTCATATATGTATCAAAAAATTACTATGTTTGCATCAAACTAGAAAATTTAACATCTAATTACTGTAAATTCAGAAAAAGAATAGCTCATTTAAATCACCGGTTCATATCACTAGACATGATATCTGACTGTCCATCAAAAGAAGTGTGTACTACTCAGCATTTCTCTCTGTTCTCCTCTATGGCTGTGAGACATTGCCATTGAATGTGGGAGAAATGAAAAAACTGCCTGTCTTTGATCATTGGTGCCTGCGTTCTATCTCCCGTATTAGATGGTGGTACAATAGGGTGAGTGATATTGAGGTTAGGCCGTAGAATGTTAGGTAAGGAGTGACAGTCAATCGATGAGGTTATGAAACTACATCTATTAAGATGGCTACAACGTGTCTTACGCTTCCCCAGCTAGTTAGTTTTCCAAAGGTAGGAGATGATTCCATGCATATTTACTGCTCATCAGTCCGCTCCGTCCTCCTTTATGACTGTAAGCGAGAACTGGCCATTGAGAGTGGAAGACATGAAAAGGCTGGTTAGTTGTCTTTGATCATAGGTGCCTGCGTTCTATTTCCCGTGTGAAGTGGTATGATAAGGTGAGCAATATTGAGGTTAGGCGTCGAGTTCTAAGTAAACAGGGGAAATCAATCGACGAGGCTATGAAATTACATTGACTGAGATGGTTAGAACATGTATTACCTATACCTAGTCCATAGCCTTCCTCAACGGGCAATCTTAGCTGACATAGGGTCAGGGTGGAGAAGAGCTAGCGGAGGTCAAATCAAAACATGGCATCAGTCAATGAAATCCACAACAGTTAGTTTAAGCTAGCCACGTAGGAAGGTGTAGACTTCCTGACCTGTTGGGGTCCTCGGGACGGTAAAAACCAATGGTTGGAAACAATTGGTGATATGACTGAAAATCGTTCTCAGTAACTCAGATGCATCCACTCCTTGTGACATATGATTTCCAATGAAACTTTATTGTTCTTCGTTATTACTATTCCTTTGTCTCACTCCTCTGTTTACTGTCTCTAGTATGCATTTCTTCTACTTTCTTCTCTTTCTTTGTGTGCTACAAGGAGGGAGTGTGGCGACTTGAACTTCCGCACATATGTGCAAAGTTCTATGTCGAAAACAGACAGACAGACAGACAGTATATTTATGAAATAACTGTTTATTTACTACTGAAAAACTTGAAGAGCTATATTATACATTATCGTGGATTTAATTATCTCGTTTTGCTTTAATCGCTACCCGTAGCCACTGGTGTATTTAACATTGTGTTTAATTTGGAAAAAGGAGACGTATGTGCATATATTTAACTATACTGATTATCGTATCTTTGACCTACAATTCAGATTGGGTGTGAGGACAAATACCTGCCGATGATGTTAGCCAGCGAATTAACAGAAGTCAGAATTCATGGGCCATTGTGTCCATTCCCAGTGACTGGATAGTCAACGCGCCGGCCTCCTAAACCAAAGGTCATAGGAGTGTACCGTAGAAGAGTCCCAAACAAGAACGAAACAACTGTGCAGTGTTATCTGGTTTTCAGTTATTCTCTTACTTATATAAATCCGTGATCTATCTTGAAACTAATCGTGTCCTTTAAAATCACTTAAAAACTTCATCATGGTTTTGCAGGTGTATATGTACTTGGAGTCTATTAGTGGGTGGGAAGTTAAGGGTTCATACTTGTTAATATCACACTGATAACCCGTGGCTGTAGATTTCAATATACATCATTGAATGTCAAAATCAATAATATCACAAATATATTCCCCAGTTACGATTAATTATCCGTAAAACTGAATCATGTTCGTAAGTCGCTTATAGGTCAGTCATTCAGTCAGAAATTGAAATTAATTGATCAGCTGTTTTTCGGTTATTCATCAAGTCACTTCACTCCACTCAGTGTTCTAATAATAGCAAAGTAATCGTAATTTCATCTACTTGTAATCTGTTTATTCTCAGTACCGTTTAGAGTTTCCTGTATTATTTGTTTTATAAAACACAAACTTGATACATTTATGCGGCACCAACAGAAGCACCTGACAAAATCGCATAGCTTGTGAGGGGAATGGGATGCTTCTGAGAAACCTAAACCGAAGTAGATGGTTGTCATAAGCCTTTGACTCGATGTCTGATCCACAGAGCAGTGGAACAGCACCACGAGTTACGTTCCCATGACTGCCAATGACTAAAGTACCTTCACACGTCATTTAATCCTTTCGGACTCTGGAATCCATGTATACCATAGGTTTGGAATCAGGATTTTCTAGCTGCCCTAAGTAGACCCGTATGTCTACAGGTCTGATTGTAAGCGCCAGACGTTCGAATTCACCCTTTTACTTTTTGTAAGGAATGCCTCTACCCACCGCGTAAAGGAGGTGAATAGGACTTACGTAGTAGAGACCATGAATGCGTGGCCACATAAGAACATTGCGAGAGGAAGACGGAAGTCCACCCGCCCTTGGCAGTACGATGTCGTTTGTGGAGGCAAAGTTTTCCTGTAACACTTTCATTCATCAACAGTGGTGGATAATCCCTTGAATCTTAAGTGAATATATTGCTGCTCTCTGCTCAGAACAATCAGTTTACAGTGTAAATTCTGAAATCGCTGACTTGACTTTTCAATTTGTTCTGTTTACAAAATTAGACAACAAAACTGACATAGTTATGACAAGTAGATTTATTAATGGGAAAGCAAATTTTAAGTTTCTTTTTCTTGAGAAGAAACTGACTTTTTCCCCGTAAAAATCATTTTTAATTTTCATCCTTTATAGTTGAGCATTAAACCTGATAGTACAGAAGCAGCTCCATTCAGTCCAAATGGAAGTGTCTCATCGACTGCAGTATCAGAAAGCACGAATTTGGCACAATACGATCAAACTCCACTTAAACGTATTGGGCGTCGATTGTTCTCAGCAGAAGAGGCTACTGCAAAACGATTACAGAGTTTATACAAAGCTGTTTACTATTTTCGTGCTGTAAGTTTTATTCTAACTGCTTTGTAATACTTTTAGCTAAGACGATTACGTAATCTTATCTAAAGAAAACGACTATCCATACTTATTTTTTCTCCTTTTAGGATGATGGACATTTTCCTCGGGATACATTTGTCAGTCTACCGTCAAAAGATGAGTATCCAGACTACTATCAAGTAATATCTAATCCTATTGATCTAACAATGATCAAACATAAGATGGATGAAGGGAAAGTAAGCCTATTTTAGAAGAGATGATGTCACTTTTAAAATTCTATTTTTTCTGCTCATTCTTGTTGGTTATTCAGTCATTGACATTTCACAGTTCACTAATGGCTAATTATTAAAAATACCCAACAAATACAAAGATTGAAGAACTGTGTGTATCACTGAAATTGATCGACTGACCAGTTGTCACTAGACCACACCTTGTATCCTACCCAAGCCAGTTAAAATAATTCGAATCAACATGAGAACAGTAACCCACTCAACAAATTGGTATACCATATTCTAGCCTTACCTGCTTCTTGTGGTCCAGTTGATAGAAATTGGTATTATGTGAGTGTGTGTGTGTTATGAGTTTTCGGATCAAACATTCTCATATAAAAAATCTAATATCTATCTATTGTTATTGTTGTTGTTTGATATGCGACTGTCCTATATCCTACTCTGTTCAAGTCTTTTTGAATGTATGGCGCTAACTACTTAACACTTCTCTAACCTACTGATTTCAAGTCAGATATCGTCATGAATCAACGCCGTTTAGAGAACTGCTGGAAACTAAACAGCACTTAACCACAGTTTCATTTTAATTTAAAACATTTAGTGCCCTTAATAAATTTAGATAGCCCTATTAGAAGATGAAAGAGTTTGTCTGAAAAGTGCGATGTGTTTATTTACGCAATACATCTCGAACAGTCTGATCACGTATTTACTTGTTAAATCAATTCAATTCATATGAAGAATGAAAAGTGGAAGGTTAATTAAAATGAAGAAAATGATAAGGGATTTAGCAATAAGAAGTAAAATAGATTGGCGTTTGAAACTATGGGCACTGGGTTCGAGCCTCAGGGGGAACATCATCACTCACTGAGAAATGCAGGTACATACAGTTGGCTGTCGAGTCCCGAATAGGACGAAATGCGCATTCTGGATTCCATTGCTAGTCACCATCCACAAATTAAATTCTAGACAACAATACCGTTGGTAATATAATCAGATAAGGTTAAAGGTAACAATAAATTGTTTTTGTAGATACACGCGAGGTTTAATTTTACGAATAGCTGTCGCCTTTGCTTATTTCATTATGTGCCCCTGACGGTTTGTATAGATAATCTGGAAAGCTGTTTTTGATGTTAATCTTGTGATTCATATGGACGGAAGTGGCAGTCAGTCACCTGAGTTTATTGAAGTTTCACAGTTCATTTGTTTTTCAAGCCATTTGAGTATATGTACTCCCACCTTTACGTGCAAAGCACGATTACTCCTCTTTATGTACCATATTTGTTACCACACACACACACACACACACACACACACACACACACACACACGTTTAAGTTGGATACACTATGAGATGTGACATTAAGGTCGTTAATGGACTGACTCCCCACCTGTCAAGATTACTAACCATCAAAAATGCAATGGCTATTGTCAGTTCAGATAAACTTCATCTTGTAATACTGCTATCCAAAGTTTCACCCTATTTTTGGAATTAAGGCTGAAAATATGAATAGACGTTTTACTGTTTCTATATTTAAAGATATTCAAACCTCAGAGATTTGTTAATTGTTTATTTACTCATATTTACTGGTCGTTTTGTATACATTAAAAAAGATTTTTAGCACTCATCATGTTGTAGTATTTAAAAAATATCATTTTTCTCCTCTAGTACTCTACATATGAAGAAATGGCTAGTGATCTACAACTAATGTTTACTAATGCTAAAACTTATAATAAAGAAGGTTCATCAATGTATAGTGATGCAGAGCTTTTAGACTCGATTGTTAAAAAACGCATCAGAAGTTTTGTTCAATATATTGCAACTCCAACTCGACCAATCACGTAAGTCATTTTAGTGTCCTTATTCTCTCTCTCTCTCTCTTTTTTCTAAACAGCAAGTTAGCCACTTTTATTCTTCAATTATTATTTTCTCATTAGCTCATACAGGACCGATGTGAAGAACCTAGAAGACCTGGATTTCGCGCGCGGATGATTTATGCTTGATGTCACACAAAATCGAAGACTTACAAGCGAAAACCAACAAACTGGTCGAAGAAGCAGCCGGCGAAGACAGGACTCCAGGTGAACATAGACAAGACGGAGGTGATGAAAATAACCAACCAACCAACAACAACAACAGGAACATCCGGCGCCAATCACCATCAACCGGAGGGATTTGAAAGAGGGTACTTCGTTCATCCACTTATCTAGGGAGCATTGTCTCAACTACAACCAGTCGGAACGGACGAGGATGTCAAATCGAGCGGGAATCGGGAAGGCGAGAAACATATTCATCAACCTGAAACCAATCTGGAAATCTTCGTCACTCAGCGAGCATCAACAACAAAGTTCGGTCGGATTTTCAATACAAACGTCAAGTCAGTTGGTTCTTCTATACGGATCAGAAACTTGGAGGGCGGGTCACAAAGAATATTTCCAACAGCTAGTGGCAGACCTTTATCAACCGACAACTGTCTTCGCTGGCTCTATACTGAAGGTGAGATGGCAGGGCCGGAAACAATCACCAACAAGGAACAAACAAAACAAGAACCAATCGCCAACCAACAAATATGCAAGAGAAAGTGGATTGAGATGGATTGGACACTCTCTGATGAAGCCACTGGGTGACATCGCGCGCGCGTCAGGCCATTGCTCGAGTGAAACCCGAGAGGGAAGCGGCGAGTGGGACTTCGGTACAAGGGTGACATGGGGGAGATCGTGTGAAGAGAGAGGAGTTGAAACAGTATGGACTAACATGAATGCAGGTGAAAAGTACAGCAAAAGGAAGACAGAAGCAAGTGGAGACGTGCAGTTGAAGCCCTATGTTCCACTAGGAACCCAAAGGAACAATAAAATTAAAATAGTTCATAATGGATTTCTACAACAAGGAGGTCAACACGAATCCTTTTCCCCGTGTTAAACAATTTACTGAAAATGTAAATAGGGAAAGTAGAAAAAAAATGATTTTATGCAATATACATATTATCTCGCATCGATTTAGACGATGACTCCAGTCAACTTAATTCTTGAACCTCTTTTTTCGATGATCACTATACTAGGTCTTTCTTTACTGTAGCTATGGCACCAGTGAACTGATCTAAATAATGTAATAATGTAGTGATGCAGAATTTACTGCACTGACATTTTTGTCATCATTGTTAATTTACATGGAGCTAATATAATGGTTAATTGGATTCTGTTTCTTCTAACATTATCACTCCAGGTCGCTCAATCAATTTTATGTTATGTGGTTTGACTATGATTCATTCAACTTATTTTGTCTGGTCAACCCTTAAAATTATTCCGGTTGCAATGACTAACACTTCTCGAGCTTATTACTTTCATTCTACAAATGATTTATTCCTATTGTTTCCAAATTGTAGGATGTCTCAACCGTACGACGCTGCAAACGTGCAACCACAAACCAACTCAATAAACAATACTCCTGCTGTTGTTCATCCTCAACAGTCAGGACAACCAACAGTACCACTTTTGCAACGTGTTATGCTGGAACTTTTTCAAGCTGTTCGTGATTATCAAATCAATGGGAGAATTTTGTCTACTCCATTCATGCGTCTACCAACTCGCAGTGAACTTCCAACGTACTATGAATTTATTAAGAAACCTATAGAATTACAAGCAGTTGCTAAACAGTTAGTACAAGGAAAGTACAATGACTTTGAAGAATTTGCTGGTGAACTTTTCTTGATGTTTGATAATGCATGTAGATTCAATGAACCAGATTCACAGATTTATGCTGTAAGTGCCATATACACTGATAATGATTCGATTTTTCTTCTCTTCGCCTACTACAGCGTATTAATACATCTTTTCTAACTACTTTCTCATTTTAGGATGCATTAATACTTCATAGAGTGTGCTTAGCCAAACGATCTATACTACTATCTCTTCACCAGCAATCTCTTTCTATACCTCCATGTGTTGCACCTGATGTTCCTACTGGCATCCGTCGTTTGTTAACCAATCTTCACAATGCAATGCTGACTGCATGCGATCAAGACGGTCGGGGATTAGTAGATTCATTAATTGCAGGTGATGGTACGGAATCAACACTAACTTCAGTAACAGCAGCTCGCTTGGCTGCACTTCATCGTGCAGTAGCCGAGGGTTCATATCGTCGTTTAGATAGTCTTCAATCAGATTGGCTTGGAATATTAGTTAGAGCACGAATAGGAGAAGGATCGGATCAACCTGCAGAAGTGAAAAATCCTTGTCCCACTAAACAACAACGTTTAGACGCGGCAGAATTAGCTCGTCGATGGGTTCGACTTCGAGATGAATTATGCCATCGACAACAAAGAAGACTAACAACTCAGACAGCTACAGGTAACACCGACTCTGGATCTGTGTTACCTACCCATGTTGTTTTGTATAGTCCTGCTATGTCCTATACGGAAGCTGCACTAGAACGTGATATCAATGACGAAGATGCTAAGCATAAGCTTCCAACTTATGATGATGAAAATGGTGAAGAAAATCTCAAACCACTCGCAGAAGGCGAATGTGAATTGAAAGTAAGTTCTAAGCGTTGATTACAATTAGGTTTATGTTAGAGCGATTGTTCTTATTTGGATTTGATCATGCTGTTCAAACTTTCATAGCTGGTAGCATACGCAACTTCCGTTTTGATCCAATGCCTACAGGAAGATTTGCATTGAGTATTCCCTTCGTAAACTGCAATCCAATTGGGAACTTTTGAATAACTAATTGAGCATATATTTCTTCTCAGATATCATTACACCAATTTATATACAAAGAAATTAAAGTCCGTAAATATGTTACTAAGATGTGACAAATTAAATGGGCATCATTTTTACTCGTAAGACTATAAGTTGAAGTTGTACTGCCAAGATAGGTTGTAATTATAAATTAAGTACTCTATCTTACTTCGTTTACTTTTGTGATTCCTTATGTGTTTTTCATCCCGTTGTTAGATAGATCTGTACTCCTTCCTAGGTGGTTTGTTTCACACATGAGCACAATAGGATATAAAAAATTTGTCTGTTTAAACCTGTATTAGTTATATTTTATAGTTGTATGAATTGTCTGTACATGCTGTTTCTCTCTATCAGCTTAATTTTTTCTAAAGTTTACAATTTGACTGAAAGTGTATACAGTTGCCTGCAGAGACGCCGTCTGTGGCTTAGACGTGATATCCGGCTGGCTGTCAACCAAAGGGCGTGTCTACCGCTCAGCAGTCCGTTCCATCCTCCTTTATGACTGTAAGCGAGAACTGGCCATTGAGAGTGGAAGACATGAAAAGGCTGGTTAGTTGTTTTTGATCATAGGTGCCTGCGTTCTATTTCCCGTGTGAAGTGGTATGATAAGGTGAGCAATATTGAGGTTAGGCGTCGAGTTCTAAGTAAACAGGGGAAATCAATCGACGAGGCTGTGAAATTACATTGACTGAGATGGTTAGAACATGTATTACCTATACCTAGTCCATAGCCTTCCTCAACGGGCAATCTTAGCTGACATAGGGTCAGGGTGGAGAAGAGCTAGCGGAGGTCAAATCAAAACATGGCATCAGTCAATGAAATCCACAACAGTTAGTTTAAGCTAGCCACGTAGGAAGGTGTAGACTTCCTGACCTGTTGGGGTCCTCGGGACGGTAAAAACCAATGGTTGGAAACAATTGGTGATATGACTGAAAATCGTTCTCAGTAACTCAGATGCATCCACTCCTTGTGACATATGATTTCCAATGAAACTTTATTGTTCTTCGTTATTACTATTCCTTTGTCTCACTCCTCTGTTTACTGTCTCTAGTATGCATTTCTTCTACTTTCTTCTCTTTCTTTGTGTGCTACAAGGAGGGAGTGTGGCGACTTGAACTTCCGCACATATGTGCAAAGTTCTGTGTCGAAAACAGACAGACAGAGACTGTAGTATTCAAGTGAGCATTATAGTTTGTTTAATTTATCAGTCTGCGTCTATAAACTAATTTCACATCAAGTGGAGATATTTACTTTATTTTGTTGCTTCCATATTCATGTTCAAACAAAATTTTTTCTCTCATTACACAATATTTGTTGTAAAGCATTTCGAAGCACGTGGTCAAATCTATCATGTGGGAGATTATGTGTATGTGGAACCGATGAGAGCAAATGTAACTCAATGTCATATAGGCCGTATAACACGTATCAGTAGACGAGAACATTTATCATCAAATGATAATGAGGAGAAAACGTCCACAAATGAAGACCAGGCAAAGTCAGAAAATCAAAATGAAAACCCTGATTCATCATCATCGAAAGTCGATCATTCTGGTACAATCAATGTTCGCTTATCTATGTATTTACGACCGGCTGAAGCCCATCCTTCGCGTAGACGACGTCTTTTAGCTACTGAAGTTTTTCGGACAGCTCTTGGAGAAACAGTTCAAATAAGTCAAATTGTTGGTCGTTGTCTTGTAATGCATATTTCTCAATTTATTCAGTTTAAACCAAAGGTAAGTACCAATGAGGATGTTTTAGGAATTTTATACATGTTAGATTTCATGAGTGATTTTTATTGGGTAAGAATTAATGGCGATTTCTTACTTAATTGTTTTTTAACAACACGAAGTGACACGGTAGAAAAGGCAAGTATACTTCACCCTTGGGTAGGGTAGGAATAGAAAACCAAAGAGACAGTTTCTAAACCGAAGTTATTTCTTACTGCCTGTCTATAATAGCACTTTTGACCATAACAATATTCAATACTGCCACATGAGATAAGTTTATTTGATATAATATAAAGTGATACAGCATAAATAGGTGTATGACAATCCAGGCACAATTTGTTGTCATAATTATATCAAAGTGTGACTATGTGTGTTGTATGAAATAAACTCATCTAATATGGATTGATACTGTACTACAGTGACCAAATTCTACTCTTACACCAATATTCAGTACTGTCTTCATTATAAAATGTTTAAAGGTGATTCCCTCTAACACACGGGAGCGATTAAACCCGTCTAAATGTATTTTCATCTATGCATCTAAGAAATACCGTGCAGCATAAACGCCATAAACCAACCATGAGAACTGATTGCCGGAGGATATCTGTAGTTATACAGAAAAGTGTGTTACAACAAGAACTAATGCATTCGTTTATGCACTACTAATTCTATGTCCAACTGGGTGCATCTGACAGCGGTGATTATTAAATGAATGCCTTGAAAGTCAACCTGGAGATCCAGGGTGCTGTTCATCATTACAAGGACCTAATTACCCAATGAATGTATCATATAGGTATATAATATCTTGTCTGTCCGTAAGGTCAATCTTCCAATAGTAGACATGTTGGATTCGTACTTGGATATTTTTCGCCCAGAAATACGATGTTGTGGAGATAAGCTGAAAGGGATCTGTCTATAGGTGATTTTTTTCACCAGCAAACTTTGAAAAACAGAAATTCACTACAAACGTTGATCATATTCAGATATGAATAGTTCTTATTTTTTCTCCACTAAGCGAACACTGTAATGAGGCCTGGATACATAAGGCAAATACTGAAAACATATTTGTTACATAGTGTGTTTAACAACAAGTTTTACATACTTATTCATTACTACATCATAGTCCGCCTACATTTTCGTTTATTATTTAGAATCTTGAAGAACGTGATATATTTATTTGTGAATCTCAGTTTTCGATTTCATCACAGCTATTTACCAAAATTCGAGTAAGTTGTTAACTTGAAAATGTTAATTTTTACTGTCTTGAAATTGTCATTTTTTCCCTTTGAATAGTGATATACAATTTTGTTTGTTTGTTTTTGTTACTTTACGTTCGCAGTGGAACATAGGGCTTCAAGCTAGAGGCTTGAAGTTTCGGTAGCATTGGTGTCTATTTTTATGGGATGGGGTCGCAAGTCTCATGTCTAACCTTCCGTCTTTACCTGTCTTATTACCGGCCTAGCGAGGTAAAGGACTTCGTCGGTTGGGGATCGAACTCCGAACCACATGTGTGGTTGGCAAGCGTCATACCACTGTGCCATTGATGCGCAAAAATCTGGGAGTATTCAGCAGCTGTTTCGTCGTAGTTTGGGATTCTTCGGCAATACATATCCGCTGAAGTTCGAACTCAGGACCTTTTGGTTATAAGGCAACTTTGTAGACCATTAAGCCACTGGGACCCTCAGAATCACTAGATCATAATTTATACTTTGATCACAGATGGAAATGCCAATATGTAGTCTTCTGCCTTGCTATCCTGTTTGATTTCCTTACATTTATGTGATTTGGAAATAGTTTGGATAACATTGATCTACTCAGTAATCCCAAAAAGAAATGGTTGTTCAACTTGTCAAAAGATAAAAGAAATCTTTCAAAATACTTGTTTATCATCACTTAGCGTAAATTCTCTACTGGGCTGTTGAAAAGTCATCTGCGTATGTTCCTCATAAGAAAAAACACAGTTATCCGGTATAACTATTACAATTCCTGAAGTTTTTTCATTTCGTCTTACTTATCTGGTTGTTCATTTTCATAGTCAAGCTTTCATAGAAACCCTATTACTATATGGAAAAGTTCATTAGAACTTAACTTTTCTGCTATTTTTAAAAAACCATATACTCTGGTCAATGAAATTGTCCTTATCTTTCTGATAAACGTGACTAAACTTACTAAGTTGACTTTACATCAAATAATATCATTCATCTTTTCACTTACTGTAAATTGTACAGTTTGTAATCATTTAGCTTATATTTGAGTTTCATTAATGCTACTCATTGTCTTTCAAAACCGTAGAATCTCGACGGCTATTGGAGATTCGTAAAATTTAATTCGTGCATATCATGTAATTCTTGATTTTTTTTCTTATGTAACTATTTTCCAATGTAAATCATACATGTACAGACTTTGTTTATTTTGTACATTACTTGCGAATATCTTCTAAACAAGTGGAACATGCGACTTCAAGCTATGTAATTTCAGTATTGATGGTGGGTTTGCTAACCTGACGCCGCCCACCCTTCCCTCCTTTCCGGGCTTACTGTCTGCTGGAAAACCAGGTAAAGCTTAGAAGTGCGTCAAGCAGGAGTCGAACCCAAACTATGCGCTTAGTAGGCTAGTCTTTTACCAATAAGAAACAATATTCTTTGCTTCAGTAATCTCTGTTTTATTTATTATCGGAACTTTTATCAGTCTTTTTTTATACTGTAATCCTACATAATCTTTTTTCTTCTTCTTCTTCTAGTATTGGGATGTTCCTGTTCCTTCGGGTATTGAATTAGAGGCTAGACCAACTCCATTTGTGCCAACTCGTTTACCGCCAAATGAACCTTTAGGAAATGCTCTAGAACAGGTGGATAACAGTCTATTTGTTCAAATGAATTATCCTTTACCAAGAACCTTCCAAGTAAGTTCTTCCTTTTTCTACTGTTCATTTTTCTTGAAGTCATTTATAAAAAAAATTTGTATTGTCCATAAAACAATACACAACTGATATAGAAGATCGACAGAATTCATTTCATTGATGCGTCGGTATGGTTTATTCAAAAACCCTACCGAAATTTGGGCGTTTATTACCTATTCTGTAAACTTTCTTCGTTGATTATTCCTGTTATCCACTTTTATCATAGGGTGTCTTATTTTTCAAAGATGTGAGACATGCGCTGTGTTGCATAGTACCGACTGAATTTAGAGGAATTTAGTCGCATAAAATTCATTGAAAACTTTGGATAATGAATAAAATTTCGAATTGTTACTTGACGTCACTTAATTGTATTGTCTTTCAGATTGTTTGTGATAATATCGATGCATTTACAATATTTCTAGATTTAATACAGTAAAAGTAACATGATAATTTCAATTGTAGTGTATTTTATTCAGTAATAATGTTTGACTTCACTGATCTCTAATAAGTTCAGTGGATAGAACGTCTTATGAAATGCACCTAGACATTCATGTTACTCCTCTATTCACTGTTTTTGCTGTGTTTTACTCACTACAGTCACTTGTGCTTGAATATCTATCAGATACAGAAGGAACTATAACCTATGAACAATACGTTCATGACAATGGATTTTTGGTGAAATTAGGTAAGTTTTTTTTAGGTGAGATCATTGAAATTCGTTTCTTTTTTGTGTAATTTTTCATGGATGTTTCTTAATTTCACGTCAGTTGAATAATTCTGCTCAGCGCATACAATTGAGTCAACAATAGGTGCACATTTGTCCGGTTGTGGTAATAAATTCAGTCAAAAGTGTCAATTTTCTGTAGGTGGTTTGTAAGGATAGGTTTTGTTTTTACGATATATGTGTAAAACTTGGGCACTGTGGTATTAATAATCAAACTAATATGGAATTTGTTTTTACGAGTTGATCACGGATTGATACCAGTTAGAGGACTATTGAAAACCAGGGAGTACTGGACAGCTGTTTCATCCTAGTTTGGGAATCATCGGCAGTACGTACCCAGGAAACTTCATCCTGTAGCAAGTCATTAGCGAGCATCAGATTAATTTTCAATCCTTAAAAACCAACTCTTGAAAATTAATCTGATGCTCGCTAGTGACTTGCTACAGGTTGGAGTTTCCTGGAGTTCTAGTGAGAAGTCGTGACCAGTGAGGTCCATCCAGTCACGTGTGAGGATGGGTGTTCCACCGACGGCATTGGTTGGGATCTCGCTAAATCACGAATTGGTAGAAGTTAGAATTCATGTGGAAGCCATTGAATCGGGTCCCAGTGGCTGAGTGGTATACGAGCTTGCCTTGTCCTGGGTTCGAACTCCAGTGGGTGAATACTGTCGATGGTTCCAAACTAGGATGAAACAGCTGTCCAGTACTCCAGTGCTGGTTTTCGATGGTTCTCTAACTGACATCAATCCGTGATCAACTCGTAAAAGTGTCAGTAGTTTTATTATCTTCTATATTGAGTTTGAAGTATTAGAATCGAAATTGTTTGCTACTTCGATATACTTCTTTAATGACCGTTTAGATATTTTCTCTATGTATATTTGCACGATCGAAGCAAAATCCAGTACGCCGCAGTTTATTTATTAAAATATGCCCCAATTAGTTAACTTCTAGCCTTTTGCTTTTTGCGCATTTCTAACTACGACTTGAACTGAGCTAGGGCAGTGCACTTGTATCCTACATATAATTGATTATAAATATCACTTCCTATACCAAAGTACTTGTACAATTATTTTCAAGTTAATTGGCATTTTTTTTAAGGAAAGGCGATCGTAATCCGGGAACTTACATGATATTATTGGAAAAAACCTGATTGTATCGCTCAAAATTATTACCATTTCACCAATATCCATGACTTCATCTTTGATTAGCTTTGTGTCAGAGTGAAAAAGGGCTGACTGTATTGCCGCTTAACAATATTTAATGCAAACTGAAAGACGTTATGCTATGTATAACTAGGATGTGAAGCACGTGTGAAGCTCACTTACTGTCATGATCTCCAAACTGCTTAGATGTTTGCGTTTTATCTCGTTTGTTAAGTAGTATAATATATTAAGCACTATTCAGGTTAGGCGTGGAGTGCTTGGAAGAAAAAGTTAGTCGATAAAGTTGTGGGGTCACATCTATTGAGATGGCCAGGACGTGTGTCGTACATGCCGAGCCATTGCTTTCCTCGCCGAGTAATGTTAGCTGACACAGGTATAGTTGGGTGGGAAAAGAGTCGGTGGTCATCAAACCAAAACCTACCATCAATCCATGAGGCGTTTGACAGTTGGTTTGAGTCACGTAGGGATGTGCAGACTGCCTGAGTGGGGAACTTGGGTTACCTAGGTCTAATGGCTGGAGGCTCAACATCGTTCTCAGTGCGGTCTCTTATATCCATTAAACAGTCATATTTTTGCATTTTACTTTTCTTTCCCCCTCACATTTGCGCTAATGATAGTTTGTTTTGAGTCTTTTTTCTCTACTTTGGTGCAAATTTCTTTGTTGAAAATCAGTCTGTTTACAACTTAATGTGATATGTGGATCGTGTTTTATTTGAACTTGTATCTTGATGTTATTTTCAAATGCTTAGGACGTTTATTTGACTTTAAAACAGAATATAGAGATCTTTTTACTCCACTTTGTTAACACGGATATACAGTAGTATTTTCTATTCCTTGGTGGCATTTATATATTTTTGTTTATTCCTTAGTGAATTGCTTAGTAATAGTTACGACGACTATAGTCACAACATTTATTTTTCTGTGTATTTTCTCCTCTAATTCCCCTCTCCCCCAAAAGGTGATTTTCTCTACGTTCCACCAACTGAGGGTTCTTCGGAACGTCGTATTGTACGAGTCGACAAATTGTGGAAGTCCTGCGCGTAAGTTAAAGATAAAAGCATCATGTTTCAGTGTCCCCGTTGGAACCATTTACTGTATTTCATAGTAATTTCCACAGTCTGTCTGTCTGTTTGGATTCAACATAGAACATGGCACGGAAGTGCACCAGTTCGAGTTGACACCTTCCAAATAGCATACAAAGGTAGACAAGAAGTTGAGTAGAGAGAATTAATAGATTTTGATAAGTGTAAGAGTGAAATAGAATGTGTAATGGTAGAAAGGAATATGAAAGATTACGGAGACTGAATAAGGATTGGCGACCAAATTTATGCATTTGGATTTGTAAACTAATATTCGTGACCCCCCCCCCTTCTGAGGACTGTCGTGTGTTTGTACGTAAATTCGATTGTATGATGTATGTGTTAAAAGAGGTGTTAATCACTTCCACCTGTCTTGTGAATAAGTCGATGTAATGGGTTTGTTTCGATTCCGTACAATAGTTATGATGATTGTGAAATGTTCAGGAGATATAAGTATCAGAATAATCGGAATCCGATACATTTATTTTTACCCTGGTTGCTGTTAAATGATCCAAAAACTCTTGTTTTTGATAACTTGTTCTGATTTTCATTATACATATGTGATAAACTGTATTTTAATGAACTAATGAATACCATACAATAAATCGCTCACAATAAATCAACACGACTGGAATTCTGTGTTTTACCTTGCAATCGAATTTATTCTAATATCGTATTCCTCGTATAGACTGATGAAAAGCACAGATTTGTAGTCTTGCGACAATAAATCACTACTCTCCTCGCTCATTTGTCTGTAGAGCAATACAACACTAGAATGGCGGCCGAAACTAAAATTTAAATAGCATGCACAATCTGTGTGACAGATATCATAATAATACTTAGCAAATTTCTTTTACTGGTTGTCAGATAGACAGTATTAACACACGATCTGGCAACAGTCGCATAATGGCCCGAGTTGTCACAAATCGTCTGTGTGCATCAAAATGAGGTAGAGACGCAAATAATATGATAAAACGTAGTCATCAATTGTTATAAGACAGCAAAAGAAAACAAACGAGAAAAATAATTAAGCGAAACGTAGACTATGTATACATGTGAAGCGTTGCAGTTGATTCTAAGCTGTACTAATGATATGTCCTAATGGTTACATAAACTATAGTCAAGTAATGTATGTATGTATACTTTTTCTGATCTTCTCCCAAGCCAATTTTATTTCCCCTATCATATCATGTTGACGTAGACGTCGAGTAGGCGTGTACAATATGTGTCCTAGCTATGTCTCCGAATGGAGAATTGCATTTTACTCGAACAATGGCTTATTCATCTTAACCGAAACTCTACGCTTAACTTCTGCATTTCTTGACTCATGTTCCCACTGAATTGTTGGGATATTACGAAGATAAGGATGATTAGATACCTTGAGTCTTTGTAAGTCCTTTATCCCCAGTGTTCATGTTTTGTATATCCATTGTATGACAATAAAACATTGTTGCTTAATATGTTCGATCCTGAGTGGGCTATCTGACATCTGTCTTGAAATATAAGTGCCGCAGTAAAACTAAAGTCAAAGGATCATTCATTATTCTTTCCGAAAATTTGTCATTCATCAAACCATCAGAATCGATATAACTGTTTTAAGATAGCTGAAATGGTTAACTCACTCTATCAACTCACTGTTGCAAACCTGTCCGAAAGTAGCGATTTACATTTTAGAGATGGGAGATATATTCTAAACATTATTGGAATCAATAATAAAAGTGTTCAGATAGGGAATCAGCATCTTGTCAGCGTTTTCATTCAACTATATCGTCTGTATAATCTCTATATCGCTTAAAGTATCTCTTCTTAATCCATAGAAAGTCATTTGTGGATATAGCGACCTCTATACATAAGGTTGATTAGAAATAGAAAATGTGCCTCCTGTGCCGTAGCATTATTCGATGTATGCACCTCAAGCCATACTTGACCATAGGCTGCAGTAGCGTGAACATAGAATTTACATGTGTTGAAAAAATACAAGTTATTAAACTTCTAAATACATTTCTGCATAAAATATTAAATGTTCATTTTTTGTTTCCTTATTACCTAATTCAGTCAAAATGCTATTTTATTTACTGGACCATGGTTTGTTACTTCATCGTCTGTGGAGCATCTACCAACACGTTTATTTTATCCCAAAGAAGTATTTCTTACAAGTACTGAGCATGCTGTTCATGCACTTGCTTCAGCTACAGGAAAATGTTACGTTATGCGTCCGTGTGATTATGCTCAAGGTAACTGTGTAAATGTTTAGAAAATAATTTACCTCTAAGT
This sequence comes from Trichobilharzia regenti, assembly GCA_944472135.2. Taxonomy (NCBI): domain Eukaryota; kingdom Metazoa; phylum Platyhelminthes; class Trematoda; order Strigeidida; family Schistosomatidae; genus Trichobilharzia; species Trichobilharzia regenti. The sequence goes on from OX235263.1 coordinate 53,669,438, forward strand.
TATTGTCTTAGATAAAATCATTGTGAATTTCAGATAGCGTATGTCACTGTTTTTTTTTTTTTGTTTTACCGGCAAGACTATTACCACTAACTGTTACTATTGTAGACGTATATCCTACATTCATCAGTGCACGAATTTCCTTACAGATGTCAGTATAGCAAAGTCCGACTTTAGACACCCAAGAGTCACGAAGGCACTTATGACCTTGAAAAGAACATTTGAGCTAAAAAAAAATTAGATTTGGTCCCCTGACTCAACCATAACCCCCTTATCTCTGTCCAACTCTAATACCTCCTTAATTAAGTTAATCTAACTCTGTTCCCTGTCCTTAACCCAAACTTAACTTTAATCTTTCCCTTACATATTAAAGTGTTGGTTTGAAGGGATCTGATTGGTTACAGGATTTCATCATAAGCTGGCATTAGTTAGAGAACCATTGGAAAACCTGGGAGTACTGGACAACTGTTTCGTCCTTGTTTGGGACCCTTCATCAGGACGCACCAACCGGGATTCGAGCCCAGGACCTTCTGGATACAAGGCGAGCTCGTATACCATTAAGCCACTGGGACCCGATCCAATAGCCAGCCCATGAATTCCAACTTCTGCTAATTCACGACATAGTGCGACCCCTAGCCAATGTCTTTGGCGAGTATTTGTCCTCAGCCTAACCTAAAACTACCCAAATGTTCTGTTTAACATAATAATCATCACACTTAATTCAACGCCTTTTCATGCATATAGTGTTGTCTACCAGGTTTCAGTGCTTTCCTCTAACTTAGCGTTCCGAGGCGACTGATGCTTTCGCGTGCATCGGGTGTCCAAAGTTTATTTCTCTGTCATTATTTCTATTATCAGTAATTTTCAACAACATGAATATGGAAATCCTATACAGTCCCCCTGACTAGACATACACACTGCCAAATTGATAGGAAATGACCATAGAAATAAAGGTGCTTCGTAAATTCGAATAGTATTTATTTTTCTTTGACTGTATGTATATATATATATATATATTTTTTCGGTGTCTTTGTTTTCAGCTCGGCCTTCTGAAATTCCAGAACAAGATATTTACATGTGTGATTCTAAATATTTTGAAGGTGAAAAAGTTATTCGTAAACTCAAGAAAGGATTGAAGGTACGTTAGCATTTGTAAAGTTACTTGCCATTTTATTTTATGAATTAGTTTATTTTTACACTAGTTGTTATTGATGTTTCTCTCATTTAGAAGGATGATGCGATACGTTAGTAAAAAATGAGAATACAACCCAACCCATTGCAAGTTTGTATCATAAACAATGACCTACAATGTTTAAATGTTTGTGATGTTCTATAGTTGCGAAAGTTGAAGTAATTAAACTTGGATTTGATGTGCATATGAGTCACAAAGAATGATCACAAGGCATATCATCTCGAGCATCTAATCATAATTTCCGGTTGTTCGACGGCAGCCATACAACTTACATTTTCCGACATAACTGAACTCTACAGTTAGTGACTTTATTGATTATTCTAGACATGCCTCGATCGATCTCTGTCAGTCGAATCGTGCTCTGACTAACGTAGCACTTTAAGGTAGATAGTGAATTAGTATATGTATCGCATCTCAGATATTTCAGGTGCTAAAGGCGTACAGTTTTACTAACTGACTCATCTGTCTTATCTATAACTCTTCGTTTAATGCTTGGACTGTTAGCCATGATAATCAATATCTTATGAAGTTCCTTTTTATGCGCTTACATTGTATATGTTCACTATTGGTAAAGTCGATCGTTAATCTTAGTAAAGTATATCGTATTTCATACATTTTCTCTTGGGTTATAGTTTAAACGAATATAAAGCAGTGCTGTGTAAAAATGATGTATGCTGTATTTTGAAAAGTTCTTATACTTACCGACTTCCATAAGTAATCACTACTATTTTGGTACCAATCTGCAGGTTTTGTCTTTTCTTATCTTTTTATAATAAGTTGAAATGAGTTCTTATCAATTCTTACAAATCAGAATTGATCACTAACTGACTTTGGAGACATTGAAAACCAGGGAGTACTCGTCTAGTCCGTGGTCCATCTTAAAATTCAGTGAAATCCCTGTAAACCGAAACTTTAAAGTTAATTAGGTATCACTGGTGGAATGTTAAACGAACTCACCTTGTTGCCTAATGACCCTGGGTTCGAACCCCGTCTGGGTTATGGGCGTGTATCGCCGAAGAGTTCTGGACTAGGACGAAATAGCTGTCCAGTACTCCCTAGTTTTCAATGGTACTTAATTCACAGTTCGTGATCATTCTTGAAATCAATCGAATCCATGCACACCAATACTTGAAAATCTTACAAGTCAATTCAGTTAAGTTGGTTATTAGTCATGTGCTGTGAATTTTTAACAGAAATAGGGGGGTGTTTACATGGTGGGATTTCTCGCTTCACTTCTAGTCTAACCTGTTTTCAAGTCTGTCTGTCTGTCTGTCTGTTTTCAACATAGAAATTTGCACCGATGTGCGCCAGTTCAAGTCACCACATTCAACGTAGCACACAAAGCGAGAGAAGAAAGTAGAAGAAATGCATACTAGAGACAGTAAACAGAGGAGTGAGACAAAGGAATAGTAATAATGAAGAACAATATAGTTTCATTGGAAATCATATGTCACAAGGAGTGGATGCATCTGAGTTACTGAGAACGATTTTCAGTCATATCACCAATTGTTTCCAACCATTGGTTTTTACCGTCCCGAGGACCCCAACAGGTCAGGAAGTCTACACCTTCCTACGTGGCTAGCTTAAACTAACTATTGTAGATTTCATTGATTTTGATTTGACCGCCGCTAGCTTTTTTCCAGTCTGACCCTATGTGAGCTAAAATTGCCTGTCGTTGAGGAAGGCAATGACTAGGCATGCGTAACACATGTCCTAACCATTTCAGTCGATGTAATTTCACAGCCTAGTCGATGGATTTCCCCTCGTTATCTACCTAGAACTCGACCGAGGCCTAACCTCAATATTCCTCACCGTATTATACCACTTCACACGGGAGATAGAGCGGAGGCACCTATGATCAAAGACAACTAACCAGCCTTTTCATGTCTTCCACTCTCAATGGCCAGTTCTCGCTTACAGTCATAAAGGAGGATGGAGCGGACTGCTGAGCGGTAGACACGCCCTTTGGTTGACAGCCAGCCGGATATCACGTCTGCGCCAGAGACGGCGTCTCTGCAGGCAACTGTATACACTTTCAGTCAAATTGTAAACTTTAGAAAAAATTAAGCTGATAGAGAGAAACAGCATGTACAGACAATTCATACAACTATAAAATATAACTAATACAGGTTTAAACAAACAAATTTTTTATATCCTATTGTGCTCATGTGTGAAACATAAACCACCTAGGAAGGAGTACAGATCTGTCTAACAACGGGATGAAAAACACATAAGGAATCACAAAAGTATTTGCGAAACTAGCCCTCTCTATCCGTGCTGAGATTTCGTCAGAGATCAACCAGTTGGGGTTGATGGTACTCCCCTATTGAGTGAAGCGGTCAACATGCTCTACGACTTCACTCCCTATTTCTATACTAGGAGTCAGTGTAATCCACTCTTGTAATATCATCTGTTTTCAAGGCTTAGGATTGGCTAGTAAACTGGGTGAAGTGGAAAATATGGTTTCATTATGTAGACAGGTAAACGTAGCATAATCATAATAGCTTTATTCTAAAGAGTATTTTAGTACGAATATGGAATTTCCTGCAATGTTATACAATCTTGCTTCTAATTTTCTCTTTACATAATACGGTGGGGTTGTGCATATATCTCCATCTTGTTTGTGATCATCTGCCATTAGAAAACAGTTACTTCAGCATTATAGAATTATGTAAAGGATAGGTTCAAACATCAGTAATAACCAAATAGTATTAGGCGGACTAGTATTGAATGATTCATTTAAAGGGTGTCGATTTGAGAGTTCACTTACAATCAACCGATGTCTATGTTATTCACTCAGGTTATACCAGTTATCCTTTACAATTTATTGCTTCTTGTCTGTATTTTCTAGAAGTTTCAGTTTTCTTCGGATGATGTACACGAAGATGAATTTTTCTTCTTCTCTCAACAAATTGTGCCTAGAAAAGTAAGTAGTATCATTTTCATTTTCAAAATTCGTTTTTTTGTTTGTTCGTTTTGCCAATTCACATTTCTTCGCATAATTATTTTGAAGGAACTTCCAATTTTAATTTTAATTTTTAGAATATACTGAAGTGAAATTTTATTCTTACAAGGTTTTGTCTCCTTGGGTTATGATCTGTTGCATATGTTACTGGTTTCATAAATTGGTCAGGATTGTTTAAGATTTCTAACTCCATTTTCTCTGTGTAGGTACTTTTTCACCTGTTTATCTCTTGTATTTATCTTTTTATAGGATGCTTCGCCTCTTTTGGCTCAAGCTTCTACAGAACCACTTCAAAATGAACAACTCAATCGGCCAGTTTCACTTGCACTTACTTGTGCACTTGCTGCTGCAGCTGGAACGACTACCAGTATGGTGACCTCACCAATTATATCAATTCCTACAGATACAACAAAACAAACTGAACGTTTATCGACTGGACAAGTGAATGAAAATACTGGTTCGAGTTCATTAACAAGCCATAATACAACTCCTGTAATTGGTCGTCCACCGTCTAATACACCACCTGTTAACAATACTCCTGTTCATGGCATTTCACAATCACCACAAATTGATGCCTTAACTCGTGCTTTTATCGAAAATAATGTGGATCGGACTGGTAAAAAGGTGTGTTTGTAGTTTGTAGTCTGTGGAGCTTGGACAATAAGTTATGCCTTTTGTATTCTGTATACACAAGATTATTTAGTGTGAAATGTATTCTCATATAGATACTGGTTAGGGAAGCTTTGTGTGCTTATTGAAGTATATGGACAGTTATTACTTCTCATCTGTCCACACCATGGAAGTTGATTTCTTCTCCAGTCATAGAGCCAAGGAAACTGAGTGAGAGACTGGGTGCACACTTCCTGTTTGGGGGTGGTTATTGTAGTTGTGTGTGCGTATTAAGACCCTACCACTGGCTATGGACTGCTGTGTGGTAAGTTGAAGTATAAATTTTCGGAGTTGAGCTTACCTAACTCTCCTCCCCAGAGCGAAGAGGCTGCAGCATGGCAGGCACACTGGTCATCTGCTGTTACATCTGTACAGCAGTACGACTTCGCCCATGGGATGCCAACATAGTGTCAACATCTAACACTATGATTGTAACTGTTTTTAGAGTAACCGCTATCCAAATTAGCTTTTTGTCATGGTTGGATATGCAGGAACGTTAGTTTAAGCCAATGTAGCTCATTGGGTCACTGCAGTATGCCCACCCACCACATCAAGGTGGCAGCTATCTGTCGGGACCAAATGTTCATCTGGAATTTTGAGGGAATTTGTTTTTCCATTTGGAATTATTCTCTTCAAATTTGGTAATTGGACTTTCGAATTTCATGCTAGACTTTGTTCTCTGCACAAACTCTTTATTAACCGGTTAATACTACACCTTGATGTTTACCAGCATATCCTTGGATTGAAAGCTAAATCAGTTAGAACCTGATTATCCTCAGCTATAAGTATACTTCAGCTGCAACTTGTATTCTATGTTTTAAAATGTTAATAGCTTCCTTTCATTTTATACTTTTTTAGCGCAAAATTCGCAAACCACCGTCAGGTTATGTTTTATACGCTGGAGAAATTAGAAAGAAATTACTACAAGAACGTCCGGATGCTCCGTTTGGTGAAATATCCCGCGAAGTAGGATTATTGGTAAGGCATATTTATTCCAACTTTATTTAACTTGTCTTAATTAGTCGTATTTTCTTGTGATCTATTGTTTCAATGTGTTCGTTGTTTGTCCTTCTATACACGAATACGTAGAGGTGGTTCCTGTTGGGAATCATTACTTATCAGTTCCAGTTAGTAACGCCTCCACTAAGTTTCATAGGAGAAACTACAGTAGGCAATATTTCCTGTTTTTTATGATTTGTTTTGTCTCATTTTATAACTGCAGTCATAACTACTTACAAGATATGTTATGGTACGTTTAGTATCACATCAGTAGTTATCGTGTTCAGAATTTCAAGTAAAATTTGTACTCATTTGTTAATTTTGCAAGGAATGAAATCAATTCCAGAACTATTAAAAACTGAACAGCTATTTTTCACTGTTATTCGACTCTTCAGCTGTGCTCACTCAACAGATTAGTTTTTGAACTAAAACGGATTATTCACCTGATACTCTAGTTTTCTAGTTGATCTGAACTGATCATGAAATCTGCCGTTAAAATGGTCATTCTCCTAACTGTAACACTTTATATGTATACGAGTTGTGGTTTTTCTCATTATTGTTTTTGATATTTTTTGTTTCTTCATGTACAGTGGCGTCAAATGCCTACTTCGCAACGAGATATGTATGAACAAAAGGCTCATCTAATTAGACAACATATGGCTGAAGAAGAAATGCAAATGAAGGCAAGAGAACAAGAACAAGTACAACTTCATCTTCAGCAACAATTAACAGCTGCATCGGTTTCATCGTTAAACATTGGAGGAACAATGCCTCTTCAAACTGCTGCAGGAGTTAACCCGCCCAGTTCACCTAGAATGCCTGTCACTGCACCACCTGCTACAATGCAGTTTTATCAGACACCATCTGGTCAAGTTATTCAAATTGTTCATGCCTCATCAACGCCTAGTGTTGTTGGGCATAGTTCAGTTCCAGCTCAGACTGTAACGGCCCCACTTGGTATTGTTCAGACGACATATGCAACAATGCCTGCAATTGCTTCTGCTTGTCCTGTTGGCAATGCGACTCATCAAGTTAGCTTATTTACAATGATTTATTTAATAATAATGTTTTTATATACATATCAGGCCGCATACTTTAATAAACTGTTTTTTTTTGTATGATTCACATTAAACTACTGCTTGAAAAACGGATAATTAGGATTGGTTGGTAGAATATACTACTTAAAGTAATATCTGACTAGATTTTTGTACGTTGTCCAACTTTCTTTAGTCACTAGACGAAATCACTAGGGTGGTCATGTGGTGTAATACAAAACCTTTTTGAAGGCTTTAAAATTCGAACCGTATTCTCATTCTTGATAGTAGTTTTAAAATGTTAACGGCTTATGAAGAGAATTGTTTGAATCCGGTAGTCAATCTACTGAACTGATGGTCTATCCTGTTTATTAAATTTCTTAGTTTTCCAAACAAGTACAGATTTGCTTATTTTAATTTCTAAATCTCGAATTTACGCAAAATATAGTAGATAGTGTATTCTATGACTGTTTTAGATAACTTATTATTGCTCACGAAAGCTTATTTACACCTTTCTCATATTTTGTCTTCATAGGTTGTCTACCAGCTGGCTAATCAACAGCCTGGTATTCTTCCGACTGGGACTGTTGGTTCAGGAGCACCACCACAACAATTCTATCAACCACAACTTCATCCTCAACAGCAGCAGCAACCACAGCAACAGAGACTTTTAGTTGCATCTAGTGTTTGCACGACGCCTACTATAATGGGTGCTGTAATTGGATCAACAGCTGCTGTACCACCACCTGGTCTACCTGTAGGCACGAATACAGGTCCTTCAATGTCCAATGTTCCACAAGCACAAATATTGTTAGGCTCAACAGGTACTATACCTACAACTGGGTTACCATCATTAGCACAAGGTGGTGGTTTTGTCGCGACTACAGCTCCTACACTAACTCAACCTCAGGTGCATCCTAGTCTTGCTGTCGGTGCCCAACAACATATTGTACCTGCAGTAGGCCCAAGTGTTGGTGCTACTTGTTCTCAGGATTATACATCACAAGTCCAACCGCAGTATCAGTTAGTGCAACAAGGTAAATTAATCGTATGTTATTCTTTTTTTTGTGTGTGTTCAGGTTACTATTGCAGCAGCTGTGGGTTCCATTGGGTGATTTGTAAAAAACAACAACAAATTGTTCTGTAGACTAATTCTAAAATTTCAATTTTTTTGCCTAGTCCCTCAAACTCAGCCGATTCCTCCAAATGTTATGGCTTCTGTTTCTGTTGTTCCCGGGACGCAATTTATTCACTCACAACCACAAGCTATACAAACTCATCCACCAGCTCCTCGATCATCTTCTCCAATATTTGTATCGGTTCCGCCACGAACATCTCGTGTTCTTCATTCTGAAATATACCAACGGTAAGTGGGGCACTACTTATAACTATAAAAGTGAATCCAGTTTCCTAATACTAAAGGGAAATATTCACATTTAGAAGCAGCAGCAGACACTTGGATTTGTTGCTCATGGATATATATTAAACATGACATTTTTAACATTAATATCAACATAAAACTAATGCTGTATTTTTTTCCTTTCACGTTCCCCAGTGGAACATAGGGCTTCAAGCTAGTGGCTTGAAGTTTCTGTAGCAGTGTTTATTTTACAGGATGGAGTTACTAGCCTCATGCCCAACCTCCCCTCTTTACGAGCATTATTTCTGGCTTAGCGAGGTAAAGGAGTGCGTCGGTCGGGGATCGAACCCCGGACCGTGTGCATGGTCGGTGAGCGTCCTAACCACTATGCCACCGACACACTAAAAAATATGGAACGCTTCACGATTTTGCATGTCATCCTTGCGCAGGGGCCATGCTAATCTTCTCTGTATCGTTCCAATTTTAGTATATGTACCACCGAAGCGAGTAATGCTGTATAACTATCGTAAATTAGAAGAATAGATTGACAATGTCACACTGTTGGATAATTTGTTTTTGAAACCTTGATCGAGCGCTTTTTATAGTAGTCACTAAGCACTTGCGGTATATACCTTAAAATTTTTTACCGTCCTTACAACGAGAGATAAGGAAACCAGTGGGTTTCTGGAAAAACATGTTCTAAAGTTGTTGAATGGCTTTAGTATATTAGATGGCTGGAGGCATTCGGCCGCAGGAAAAGCCTTAAACATAGGTTTCGTGCAAGCTGGCAATCACAAGTCAGCAAGGCATATCTGCAAAATTGAAAGAACTCATTTCTCTTCTTAGATTCGATCCTGCGTCACCTAGTGCTGCAGTCTGAGACATTACTACTGAGCCATTCAGGCCCATGATTGACCTCATGTAAGACTGTGTTGGATACTTTGATTGGAGACTAGTCAGTGACTAGTGTAGTGTGTCTAGTCCTATGTTTGGTGCAAACTGAATTCTGTCGGTCAAGGTTGCAATGTGGGTTTGAATCTCAGAAGGGACATAACTTCCTAGCTGACTGGTGAGTGCCAAGTAGCACGAAACCAAGGTCAGACGGGGCTTCCTGTGGCTGATTGCCTCCAACCATCTATTACCGACAATACAAAGTACACCATTATGGCGAGCCATCTAGAATGGTAGCCACATTGAAAACTTGACTGATAGAATTCAGTCTGCACCAAACAAAGGACTGAACACAGTACACTAGTTACTCACTAGTGTCCAATCAAAGTATTTCAATATAACTACGAGCAGAAAACAGTGTCCATTTTGTTATTCACTCATGAGTACTAATCGACTTCAGCAACTCCTTGAATATCCTAGGATACTAGATAACGAGCATTTGAAACTACTGGTTACCCAGACCGAAGTAGGGATTCTCATTGCACAAGAGTCAAGAATTTCCCGTTTTTTTCTAAATAGATTATAAGTGTTTCATTTTTGAATTGTAAAACTTGAACCAGCAAGCTTTCCCTTACCTATTTAAAGAGTTAATTGAAGATCCATACTTTAGAATGTGAGCTGAGCTAGGCGTTATATATGGTGGATGGGAATGATTACTGACTTTCTCCTACCATTATTGGTAGGAGGACCATTTTTGAGCACTTATAATCACTTTGTTGCAATTAATCTTTTGTTTTTATAACCTGATTATTTTGATTTAAAATCAGTATCAATCACAATCTCTTGACTAAGTTTCATTACTCTTCCTTTTTTTTCAGTTACATAAATCGTTTACGGAAAAATACTTCTGGTGGATTAGGTGATTGGCATAATCAACTGTCGGCATCAATAGATACTGCACCTCCAATCCAAGCAAATACTGCAAGTCAATTAGTTGGCAATTTCTTCGCTGATCCTAAGAAAGTAGAAGGTTGTTCAGTGGTTGATGCATTGTGGAATTTAAGGGATCATCTATTAGAAGATGCTTTGAAAATTCGTCTACGCTGTTTGAGTGCTACAGAATGTTAGGTGGTAGCAGTTTTTCTTGTTTATAATATTTAATTGCATTTTCTCTTAATTGTCCGGTTTCATCTTTACGTATTCATCATATATATGTAGGTTCTGTGTTGTTGTACCTGACAGTTGATTATATGTGAAGTCTGGCTTTATTTCGTTTCTCATTGTTCGGTGTATTTTTCACACTTTCATATGTTTTCAGTCATCTTTTATAGTAATTTTTGGAGGTTTTTTTCGATAAATAAAATGTTCATCAGTAGATCATAAGTGTGTTTTAATGTTTTCTACTTGGAACAGCAAAACACTTATTTTCTTTGCCTATGTAGACGTTGTTATCTACTGTGTGATTTGAATCTTACTGTTTGTGATTAATATTATAATTATTCTAACTCCCTTAGGTGGTCCCAGTAGGGCCTAGGACTTTAACAACACATCTCCATTTCATCTTGTTTTCTTCAGTCGGTTTTTGTTGACCCTACAATTACCCGTAAGCTCTCATCTCCTCCTTACACGATCTCAATATCACCGTCGGAAGCCCAGCTCATTGTTTCTTATTCGGGTTCCATTGGAATGGCGTGCAGTGTCACTCTATGGTCTCTTCGGATTGTGTTCAACCACTCTCCATTTTCTGACTGACTGGCTTCAACGTAGAACTTTGCGAACATGTGCAGCAGTTCTAGTTGCCACTCTCCGTGTAGCATACAGGGCAAGAGAAGCAAGTAAACAGAGATTCAAAAGAGAGATTATAAACAGAAATGTGAGGGAAAAATATTAGTAATATGGGAGAACAATAGAACTTAATTTGATATTATAAATCACAAAGAGTGAATGCATCTGCGCCAGCCATCAACAGGAACGATTTTGAGTCATTTCACCATTCATCTCCAGTTACTGATTTTTACCATCCTGAGGACACCATCCAGGAAGTCTACACCTTCCTACGTGACTTAAACTAACTGTTGTGGATTTCATTGACTGATGAAGCCATGTTTTGGTTTGACCACCACAGGCTAACTCTTTTCCAACCTGGTCCATCCTATGTCAGTCAGCTAACATTGCTCATTGTCGAGGAAGGTGATGGCTAGACAGGCATACGTAACACATGTCCAAACCATCTCCTCAATCAATGTGACTTAACAACCTCGTCATTTGATTTCCTAGCACTCGACCGAAGCCTCAATATTGCTCACCCTATTATACCACTTAACATGGGAGACAGAATGCAGACACCCATGATCAAAGACAGCTGGCCGGCCTTTTCATGTCTTCCACTCTCAATGGTCATGTCTCCCTCACAGTCATAAAGATGGACGGAGTGGACTACTGAGCAGTACACACGCCCTTTGGTCGACAGCCAGCCGGGTATCACGTCAACTAAGCCAGGGATGGCGCAAGTTGGCTAGCAAGTGCCAAACGATCCTTCTGTATCCGAGCTGAGATTTCGCCACTGAGCAAACCGTTGGCACTGGCTGATGCAACTTCTCAAAGAAGTGAATTGGTCAACACACTCAGCCACCACTTCACTCCTGCCCACCGCTTAGCTAGGAGTCAATATAGTCCAATCCAACAGCATCAGCTAAGATTTAACAGGAGCAAACCGCACGTCAAAAATTCAAAGATTGCTGCTCCTTGATGTGTTCAGAAGACTGCTGAATTTTGTCAGCGTCTTCAACTTGGAGGACTACTATTTCATCTATATATTCCAAGTCAACAAGATTAATACCTGACGATAAAAAGTCACTCCGTGAGTCGCTGTAGTCAGGGTAAAACCCATTAGTGTGTACATCTTTGATGAAATTGAATAGAAATGGGGACATTGGTGTCCATCCGTAGCAGTGACCACTTCATATGACAACTCTCCGTAGGCTCTCACCTGACTGACAGACTGCATGAGTTTAGTAGAGTGCCTTGATCAGTGCAATGTATTCTATCGGCATTCCCTTCACCACCACCTCCATTTTCTAAGCCGTATTGTTGGTTAATAGGTTCTTGATTGCTCTGTTCCCAGAATTGCTTTTTGCTAATTTCTTCCGGTCGTCTGATCTTCAATATGGAGTCAGCGTAAACAAGTGTTAACGGAAGTCTTCAGCAGCCTGTAGGAAGCGCTTTTGGTGACACACACGCGAAGTCTGTGAACCATGTAAAAACTGTTTGTCATTATCGAGAACAAATTGTTATATCTGTTTGTAATACTGGTATTTGGGTTGTCCTTACTATTGCTTCAACAGACGACATTATGCGACTGACTGCATTAATGCTATTCCTCAACTTTTGGAAGATGCAGAAGATTGGTTGAGAAGATAAAGATTTATTGTCGCATGAAAAAGGCAGTGTGACCAAAACTTACAAGTAACTATATAGTTATTACTCATAACCACTATCTCATTAGTTTAAGGTATAGAAATTTATGTTTTGTCTTGTTAGGGAGGATGCACCAATTAAGGTCTAACGACGCGACTCTTAATCTACTTTAGAGTCAGATGTCCAGTTTATAGATCACGCAAGAAATACTGAGTCGTAATATGTTTTTTCCTGTCCTAACATAAAATTCATGTGGAGTTCAGTGGACAGTATTTAACTGAAACTTGTCATTGTGGATAATAAATCAATTAGTTGTAAAAGAAATTCAGAAACAAATAGTCGGTGCTTGTCTCAACAAGTTTGGTTGACATCTAATCGGTATTATGTGTTTATGGGACTCAAGGTGTATTTGGTTAACTCATAAAATATTATTTTAATTTGGAAGGAATGAAAGAAGCGTTTGTAGCTTAGCTGCTGAAATTAACAATGCGACTATTCTCTTCAGTTTATTTTCGAGTCACATATCTGTCAATTGAAAAAATCACCGAATGAAATGGACTTGAAGTTCAAAGCTTCCTGCCGATCGATCCCAACCATCTAATAACAGCGATCCTGAGTGGACCGTGATGGCGAGTCACCTAGCATGATGGCCGCATTGCAAACTTGACAGATAGAATTCAGTCTTTAGTAAACAAAGGACTAGACACATGACACTAATTATTAGTGTTCAATAAAGAGTTTTATTCATTGTTCGGGAAGATATGGCTTGCTGAGTAATACTAGCTAGCAGGTATTGATCAGATATGGTTTCTAATGCTGAATAGGGTTGTGTCACTTAACGTGATAAATCTAAGCAACATACTTCAGTTAATGTAAACGTAGAATTTGAGCTCTGTGATAGGGTTTAAGTTGAATACAATATATGTTTATTGTCCTCTATAACACGTTGACAGTAATAATAATTACTTGCTTTATTCCAAAACAGTAACAACTATGCAGTGTAGAATTATCAGTATTTGGTGTAATGTTGCATCTAATTTACTCAAGAACAACAAAATAACATAACAAGGTATAGGTAATATTAGATAGTTGGAGGCAATGAGCAGGAAGCCTTGGACATAGGTTTCGTGTTAGTTGGCACTCAGCAGTCAGTCAGCAAGGCGTATCTGCAACCTTGAAGGAACTCATGTCCCTTCTGAGATTCGAACCCGCGTCACCCAGTGAGTGCTGCAGTTAGAGACGTTATCACTGAGCTATTCGGACTGGCGATTGACCTTCTGTAGGACTGGAGTGGGTATTTTGATTGGACACTAGTAACTAGTGTGACGTGTGTAGTCCTTTCTTTGGTGCAGACTGAATTCTATCAGTCAGGTTTTGCAATATGGCCACCGTTGTAGATAACTCGTCATTACAGTGCACATTAACTTGATGATATTAGATAGTAACCAAATTTGATGATAGCAACTTTTTCGCATTAGGAGCAACAATGAAGTCAGCATGTGCTAAAAGTGTAAATTGACAATAATGTTAATAACTAGAATAATAAGATAATTGAAACAAAATTACAAATAGGAGAATATAAAAATGTTATTTGCTTTGCTAATTGTACAGTAAGTTGTAAGTTTCACGCTTAACACTATATCATATAAAATGTGGGAAAAATGGGGTACCGTTGAGGTTTTGTACATGAATGAGCGAGGATATAATCTTTCATAGTGACTTATAGTCCTACCTGATTAAACGCAAGGGGAGAAAAGTTGTGAATAGAGAGGCTGTTGAGAGCCAGGCAGTACGGATTTATACCATTTCTTACATGAGTTCAGGTGTCTGTCGACTACAACAGGAACAATTCCATTATAGGTAAAATTTTGTTTTGATAAAATCTCACAGTGTTATACAGTATTATTTACTCATGACGTTATAATTATGAGCCATAAATTGTGCTCGAAACGTCATCAGTAAATATAACTATATAACACTGAGACTTTCTGATTGTAGTAGGTTAGACGGAATATTTTCTTAGAAATCGACAAGATATGGGATGACGAAGAAAGGTCAGAGGATAGAAATATTCCAGGGTATTTTATGCTTCGCTGAGTTTCTATTTCACTACCCTATATGCTACAAGCAGCATATTGTAAACGAACCAGTTCGTGTAGGTTATATAGTTTATGCCTAAAGGTGAGGTTAACAGCTTGACATTTAGAGGGATTTAAGGTAAAACCATTTAGGATTTCATCATGAGCTGACATCGGTTAGAAAACCAGCAAGGAGTACTGGATAGCTGTTTCATCCTATTTTCGGATTCCTCATCAGTATGCATCCACCGGGGCTCGAGCCCAGGACCTTCCGGTTACAAAGCGAGCAAGTAGACCAGTGGAGTACAGCAGGTTGGATGTGTTATGTACTGGTCGAGAATTTAATAGTCCTGACGCAAGAAAGACGGAAATCAGAAGACCACTAGGTTTACGATGATACTTCTATTTTCCAAAACACCAGGAGAATCAATGTCACACAAGAGTGTGAGAGCAAAATATAAGAATGTCCGAACAAGTGTGTGAGCGAATATTCAAAATGAACAAATCAATAGACAGTCTTAACATGATTGGCTAATTATAATGGAATGCCGATCCATATATACATAGCAAATATACAGACTGTCAAACAAACACACATTTATATGGATATATATATATATATATATATCAGTGTGTGAGGAAAAATACTCGCTGATTGTAATCGCTGGTGGTCGCGCTATATCGTGAAATGGCAGAAGTTGGAATTCATGGGCCATTGGATGGGCTCCCAGTGGCTGAATGGTCTATGAACCTGACTTATAACCGGAAGGTCCTGGGTTCGAACCTCTGTTGTGGTTGCGTCGTATCGATAAAGCGTCCTAAACTAGGACGAAACATCTGGCTGTCCAGTACTTCTTACCGGTTTTCCAATGGTTCTTTAACCAATATCAGCTGATGATGAAATCCTGTAACCAATCGATCAAATCCTTGCAAACCAACACTTGAAGACCATTTAGTTTAGACCACTGACTTATGCCCGACAAAAAGTTATTGATTTTAGAATAGTGAACTCGGGGCGTAACTGGTAACGGGACAGTCAGATCATCCTTGTATTTAACTGATTTTATTTCTTCCTAAAGAGGCAATTCATGTAAGAAGGAAGGAAATAGAAGAGGAGAGTGAACGGCACCCTGAAGGACATCGGATGCAATATTAAACGAGGCTCAAGAAGATTTGCCCTCATATAGAGTTACTGAATTCTGTTCGAGAAATAAGAATGTAACCAATTAACAGCTCAGGACCCGGTTTATGTCAAGAAGAGCTTATTTAACAAAAGACATCTGGGCACAGTCAATAGTAAATGTGTAGTCAAGGAGGGTACATCGAGCATATTTGTCTGCTTTGTTCAGACAGGAAACAATATTATGAAGTAAGAGAGTAGCAGCATGTGAAGTATTTCTACCCTGTTTTATATGCCAACTGTTTAGGGTCATTAAAACTTTTCAAGATTGAGTAAAAGTAATTTTTTTTTAAAAAGGAGAAGTAACTGCAATATGTCTGAATTCCACATTCGCACCAGTATATGATTTAGGTACCGAGATAATTATAATGTACTTCCACGCAACGGGTACAACACTGCTTGAAAAAGAAGTATTGCGAATTCGTAAGAGGATAACCTGAAATATCTGCACATCTTCTGAGGACAACAGCAGGTACACCACCAGGACCAGGGCTTTACAGTATTATAACAAAGCAATGACAAACGATGGAGCAGGACCCATGTTATTTCATAGTTATCTTTCGAAATGCTTATAACTTAGTGAAAATTAGTAGTTCTTTAGAATTTTAACATTAGAGAAACAAATGTGCAGCAAAGATTTTAAGTGGTTTTGGTACATAGATAAATTGGAATGTTAAGTTAGTATAACGTTATGATGTAATGTAATGCAATTTAAGTTTCTTGGAAAACTGGACAGTGGTAGAAACAAGAAACGAAGGGGCAATAAATTATATGAAACGTAAGTTATTAGACAAAGGTTAGTAGGCAAATGAAATACGCATAGTAATTGCGAGTTTAGTTAGATTTCAAACATATGCAACATAGAGTTTAACAAATGCTGAAGTTGAATACAACCAGAACAACAGTTTTTGCAGAGTAAGATGGTACCGTCATTTATTTCGTTGACTTCCCATCAGCTGCTTACAACCCAAAGGCACTATTAAGTATATATGTGGTGAGAGCAGCCTGCTAGCCAATTGGTTGACATTAATCTACATCAATGTCTAGGTCACTAATATGGGCCGTGAGAAAATATGAACAACGCTGTTTCAACAACCAATCACAACAAACTTAAACGTGGGCAAATATGATTCGCAGATAGATGGCTCCACTTTCCGAGAGACTCGAAAACAACCAATCAGAAGACTGTGTTTGTCTACTTGACTAGGCTATAATAATGTATGTGAAATTTATATAAATACGTGTTGATTTCCGTAATAAAACGATCTGTTGCCTGGCCCTTGTCTTCTGTTATTACATATATATATATATATATATATATATATATATATATATATAATATACATATATATATACATATATATATATATATACTTTCTTTGGCACTATAGCCTTCACATCTTCCGTACTTGTTGATGAACTTTTGAGGGTATCCGTTGCTTTTCAACATATTTTCGAGAAACATAAATTCTTCCTTTAATTTCTCTGTAGAGTGTATTCTCTTAGCTCTATGGCATAGAGTCTTGACTAGTGCTCGTTTAAAGCTATCTGGACAAAAACTTTTAAAATGTAGGTATTATCCTTTCCATGTGGGCTTTCGGTAAATTGACCTCTAGAGACTACCATCTTCGAGGCATTGAATGGCAATGTCGAGGAAATGAAACTATCCATCATTTTCATGTTTCACGGTATAAATATGTGTGTAAAACTTGGGCGGGTGAGGATATAGGCTATGACAAGGTGTTCTGGCGCAATTATATTGGTTACCGCGCTCACGGCGACAGGCGTTATAATCGCCTATTTTTTTGGAAATAGATCATATTTGACTAGTTTTAGACTTCTGTAGCCAGAGGGCAGTATTTTGTTCGTAGTAAAGCGTAAAATTGTATATAATAGCTCGGACGGATTATCAATAAAGAAGTCATCCTTTTTAAGAAAGTTCGCATAGAAAGACTATTATTTGCATTATAGTGCTTTTGTAGCTTCTTACACATGTGCTGCTTGCGCTCGCACTGATTACCTGCGATGAAATTCTGGAAAAAGGGCTCGTTAACGAAGCAAATTATTGCAACATCTTGTGACAGCTAAGTCGCAAGAAACACAGGATACCAGACTATGTGAGTGAGAAATCACGAAGTAGGAAATACTGTACCTATAACCACAACTCAAGAAATGCATTGGCACCCACGGGATGGTGGTCACTGATGGAAACCATAATGCCTGACCAGTTTCCAGGGAGTTTATAGCGAAAAGAGAAGTGTATCTGTGTAAAAAACAGTGAAACAATGTTAAAATAGTCAAATATTACATCTATCTTCGTCAAATTCGCTTGCAAACGACGCATAACACAACCACACAAAACCTCACATGATACGACCTACCAAGGACAAATCAAATATCCAATTGACCGCCACCATTCTAGCCAATGGAAGACGAAAAAACCTGAGTCGCGGAAAATATAACACGTCGCAACGTATATCCTCACCCATAGTTTTCTTTGTTCTCTCCTATTTGTCCTCGTAGGGGTAGTAGAATTTTCCAGTGACATACAACCATAAAATAGGATGGGATAGGATGACAGTTTTAAAATCTAATGTCACAGGGTGGAGGCAGAGATTGATAACAGAAGCTTTGTTGATCTAATCAACTGCAAATACATGTAATAGAAATGATTCAACACCTGTCCCAGATATATGGAAAATTCTACTACCATTACGACAAATAGGGAAGACAAAGACAACTATAAAACTCAAGTTTCAAATTCGTGTGATTACAATTGATAGGATTATGAACACTAAATTTTGTTCGAAACGTCATCCAGTAAACAATACTGTTTCACTGTGTGATACATCTAATAAACAAACCAATATGTTTCACGGTAAATTCACTATTTGCATGCGCGTCGTTGAATAATCCAAGTAGGTAGGTGGCAGGACGTTCATAGTTGCCGAAGTAACTAAGAATGAAGAGAAATCAACATTTACATTCAATAAAATATAATACTATTGTTACTATTTTGTTTAAATTTATCAAGGAGAACTCATTCAGGTATGAAGTTTCTTGTGATGTGTTATTCATTGGACTGAAGTTTCAGCGTAGGAATATATACAAAAGTGAAGCAGTTCATGTTGCCAGTCTTGATGAAAATACACAATAAGTCACAGAAAAGAAATACAAAGAAACTATACTAAACCGAAACTTACGGTGGAAATAATTTATTATGTGAAGGATTTAATTGGTCTAGAAGATCATAAAGTACGATTGTGAGTCATGTCATCACCATCTCCTAGCCATTGGTTTTGTAGAGTTTCGAGGACCCTAACAAGTCAGGTATACTACCCCCAACCTCCCTACGTGACATCAGCTACTGAGTGATATTTCAAGCACAAGTTATTTCTGCCAATCACAACAATGTATTCATTCATACAACTCCCTAATGTAATTTAGAGTTTTACTTCCTCCCAGCATTTTTGGCAACATTCCTTTTACACTTAACTTAGCTGTTGATTTGATCGATAGAATTACAATAGTTAGCATTTTGTTCCATATAACTATAACACTTTTACATGTTTCTACCCTTGCATACACTAATAAACGCATTTAATATGACATACTTCAGTCAGGTTTAATGATTTGTAAAGTATAACAGTTCATAATTAACGATTCGTTATCATCCATTA
The DNA here is from genome assembly GCA_944472135.2 of Trichobilharzia regenti. Classification (NCBI taxonomy): domain Eukaryota; kingdom Metazoa; phylum Platyhelminthes; class Trematoda; order Strigeidida; family Schistosomatidae; genus Trichobilharzia; species Trichobilharzia regenti. Next base: position 53,688,900 of record OX235263.1, read on the forward strand.
TTTCTAACCATTCTGTTATAAAAGATATTCACCTTTACATTGACTATTCACTATAATGCAACTAGTGTCATATGTCTATTTTCTTAGTATTTGTGTTGTCTAGATTCTATCTGTCAAGTTTATTATGTGACAGTGAAGCGGTGTGCTGTGAATTGATGTTAGAAGGTAGAAAGCCATAACTGAAACATTGCATGACGAGGTTTTGAATCTCTAAATGGACATTAGTTCCTTTGAGGGTACATATATTCCTTGTTGAAGAGTGCAAATGATCACAAGGTCTTGGTGCACGGTTGCCCGATAATTACCTCCAATATGTTAAAATGCTCACCCTTATCATTAAAAATTTTGTGGTAATTAAGATTTTGGTGTATATTCAGTTATCGTCAAACAAATGTTTCACAAGTGGGAATTCTAATCACGACAGTACTAGAGGCTATAAGGCTAAGGATGTACATCACAGGATAAATCAATAAGTAATTAAATCAGGTATACAATTTCTAATTCAGATGTTTTACTAATCTTTTACCTTTAGGAAAATATGCGCGCCTTCTATTTAAGCAAGTACTAGCTAACTTTTATCACACTTAGACAATTTATTTCAATCCTTAAACAAGAAGACTGATGCAAACAGTTAACACATATGGGTTTGTCAGAATCATTTGGATTATCAACTGTTTATTAGAATGATTCATTAAAATGTCAAGAGATTAGTGAAAGCAAACAATTTTTTTTAAGATAAGATAAGATAATAGCTTTATTCCAAAACAGTACCTTGTGAATACAGAATGGAATTCTCAGCATTTTTACTACAATATTGCATCCAGTTAGTACATTATTAATAAACAAAGTTCTACATAGATTAAAGTTATCTCAACAACATATTAGCATGTCGGTAGCAAAGCCAAAATTTAAACAGAGTGTTTGAAGGTGTTTGAAAAGTAGATACTACTAGCATATTTACTGGCGTAAGCGATAGCAAAATGGTCGAGATATACAGAGTGTGAAAGAACGAACAAGAATTTTTTAAGTAGAGTTTGCAAGGAAGAGAGAAACAAAACAGCACATAACAAAAATAAATACAGAATGAAAAAAAGGTAGAGAGAAAACGTTGTACCTGTAAATGATGTGAGTTGGAAAGACGAGATCCATTTGTTCTACTGACTATTTAATAAGTTAAAGGTTTCACGCCTAATGCTTTCTTTATCACACAGAACACGAGCTAGGTAGGGTATGGATGAGTTTTTGTACTTACTAGTGCGGGCATATAGTTTCCTATATAGGCTTCTGGTTTTCCCTGAAGAGATACATGGGGAGAGTTGTGAATGTAGAGGGTGTTGTGAGTCAGATAAAATGGATTTCGCCCATTTTTCACATGAGTCCATGTGCCTGTCCACCAGAATATTAACAAGCTGGCTAAGTGGCACCCTGCTTACCCTGCTGACAACCTTTAACATCCTACGTAATAAGGTATAGTCTTTCTTCAATAGCCCAGGAAAGACTAAGGGGGAACAATAGAGAATAATAGGCAGAATACGGGAGTTAACAAATTGTAGGAGTAAGGGTTGGGTTACACCAGAATGTCTTAACTTCTTGATGTAGAAGGTAAGACGGAATATTTTCTTAGAAATCGTCAAGATATGAGACGACCAGGAAAGATCAGAAGATAGAGTGACGCCTAGGTATTTAATTTCCGACTTGGTTTCTATTTCAGTGCCATCTATGTTGCACACCTCGTGAGTGCTAACCAGTTTGTTTAGGTCAGATTTGTGCCTAAAGGTGAAATTAACTGTTTGGCATTTGGAGGGGTTTAAGGTTAGACCGTTTTCCTTGGACCATTGGCTAATTTCTGATAAGAAGCCATTTAGTTTAGAGCAGTCACTTTGACATTTGACAGGTAAAGATACAGTTAGGTCATCAGCATATTTGACAAAGTTAATGTCATTTGAAGATGGTAGGTCATGTAGGAAGAATGAAAAGAGAAGTGGGGAGAGTACAGCACCTTGGGGGACACCAGCTTCAGTGAGCACAGCAGAGGAGGATTCGCCTTTGTATACGGTGTACTGCATTCTGTTTGAAAAGTAGGAATGCAACCAGTTAGTGACCCAGGACTCGGTTTGTGTCATGGAGAGCTTATTTAGCAAGAGACATCTAGGTACAGAGTCGAAAGCAGAAGTGAAGTCAAGAAACGTGCAGCGGACATATTTGGCACCTTTGTCTAATGATGAGACAATACTGTTGTGTAAGACGGCTGCAGCGTCTAAAGTACTCCTACCCTGTCTGTAGGCAAATTGTTTGGGGTCTTCGAAGCTTTTAAGGGAGGGTTCGAGTTTAAGAAGTACTAGTTTTTCCATGAGCTTTAGAAACGGGGAAGTGATGGCAATGGGTCTGAACTTTACGTTCTTGCTATTGCCAGGTTTAGGGACAGGGACTATTTTAATGTCTTTCCATGGAACAGGTACAACGTTTTCGGAGAAAGAAGCATTTAGGATATTAGTTAGAGGAGAACATAAAGCATCTGCACATTGTTTTAGAACATATGCAGGTATGCCATCAGGGCCAAGACTATGTGAGGGCTTAAGAGTTTTAAGACATTTTAAAACATCGAGAGTATTAAAGTCCTGGAAGTTATCAGCTACAAGATTAGTAACGTTAGAAGTGGTTATAGTAGAAGGAGAGCGTATAAAAGACAGATTAAGAGCATTAACATCACAAGAGGGAAAAACATTACATCGCTTACTATTGCCAGTAATTTCATTGAAAAGTTTCCACATGCTGATAGGAGATTTGCATGATAAAAGTGTTTGGTTATAGATAGCATTAAGATTTTTGATTTCAGATTTGATTTGAGCATTAATCTTTTTAAGTCCTAACTTGTCTTTGCATTTATATAACATTTCTTTTTGCCTGCGAAGTTGTTTGAGATGAGGAGACGAGAAGCGGTCGAGGCGTTTGAACAGTGTTTGTTTGGGACAGCATATGTCGAGGCAGAACTTAAGATAATCCGTTATATTGGTGATTGAGTCATCTAATGTACTTTCATAGAATAAATCCCAGTTAGTATTTTTTAACATGCATCTTAGATTGAGTAAGTTGTCAGATGTGTAGCATCTTTGTTGTGCTTTCGTAGACAGGTGTGAGAAGATTTTAATATGTGTTTTGCTGTATATTTTTGGTAAAACACAGACAATGCAGTGATCGGAGTTAAGTATCGGTGAACGTCTACGTGTTTCATATACTCCTTCGTCATTAGTAAAAACTAGATCGAGTGTTTTGTCAAGTCGAGTGGGAAATTTGACTATGTTTGTGTGACCAAGAGCTTCAAGAAAGGAGCAATCTGAGGAGTTGAAGTCCCCAGTAATAACGGATAGAGAGTTGTCGAAGTTGGCAGCAGCAAACATGGTGAATTCATCAGCAAAATTAGATAGATCAGATGGAGAGCAACTAGGAGAAATGTACATGTTTGTAATATAGATTGTTTATATTTGGGGAGATGTTTGGGGCGACATTTGACAGTAATACAGTCAATGAAGTCATTTGAGAAGGTGAAGCAGACGTTATTAGAGACAGACCATTTGGAGTGAATAAAAGTTGCAACGCCACCACCATTTTTCTTATTACAACATTGACGGTCTTGACGAAATAAAATAAAGTCCTTTAGTGAGATAAGATTATCATCATACAGTTCATGCAACCACGTTTCTTGTAATGTGGTTATGGCTGTATTATGATAAGTATCAGTGGACATCAGAGATTGTAGGTACATTATCTTGTTTGGCAGAGAGCGACAGTTTGTGTTCATTATGACGGGGACCGTAGTTAAGTGTATTGGTGTACGTTTGAGAGCTCTCTGCCAACCACTACGATGTTTCCTCCTTCATTTCTTTGGAATATGAAAGTCATTTGTTCGTAGATGATTGATAAAGTTACGAGAGTAAATGATTCTGTTAGAATTCATATTTAGGTGATAAATAAATGTTGGTAAACAGTAGACTGGATGCAAAATGTAGATATTATAGTAGCTGGCCCAAAAATTCGAACAGGCCGCCAAGGTCAAGCGAAAAATTACTACAGCCCAGCGACAATTTACTACAAAGGAACTTATATAATAAGTCGTGAAGCTGCAAACTTTTCCTTAACATAAGAAGCTCCAAGCGTTGGAAGTGTCATGTTCAAATAAAAATAAGTTTCGGAAAAGAACGAAGGACGTAATGATGTAATAAAACTTTTAATATACTTCGTTGTAAACTGAAACTGTCAGAGGATTATGTGTGTTTATCTTTTTGACCAAAGTATGCTGTCAGTGCTTATTATCAGTCTACAGGGTATACACAGAAATGGCAAAATGTTGAAATATGTCCACCCTTAGTTGCTTTCATGAACAGTTTTTTTGGGTATAAAACAAATTACATTTGTAGAAAATTAAGTTATCTTAAGTTTGTACCAGTTCCAAACAACAATTTCTTCATCTTTCAAGTCAAGTTGTAGACGGGCGAACTGTTTCTCTACTATTTTCCTCTGGGCTGTTTTTATGGTAGCATTTCCGCAGTGTACCAGTGAACGTTTATGAATAGCTATTTTCATAGGTATATTTCTCAACAACACATAATCCTTCACATAACTTCCAGTGGAATATTCATAAATAAAGATACCACATCAAATAGAACAGTGTTCAGTTTAGGAAACTATTTAAGTCGTAAGCAGTTGAGTAGCGTTTGCTAACTAATAAAAACAGTAGTTCATGTTATCGTGTTAATATATTAAAATATAGAGCTATAAACGAGCACTAGTCAAGACTTTGCACTATATTCATTTATTTAAACGAATAAAGACTTGGTACAATATGGCACCAAGAAGGATGCGCCACACAATAATAATAAAACAACATAGATAAAAAGAAAAAAAGAAAGAAGAGAAAAAATATATACATATATAAGTAGAGAACGGATAAAGAACTTCATCTAGAAGGAAAACAGTCATGCTTAACAAATTCAAACAGTATTCGTTAACTATCATCGGGAAGGCGTCGGTAGCACAGCGGTTAAGACGCTCGCCGACTATGCACATGGTCCGGGGTTCAAGCCCCGGCCGGCGCACACCTTTACCTCGCTAAGCCAGTAGTGAGACTGGTAAGGAGGAAAGGTTGGGTATGAGGCTAGCAACCCCATCCTGTAAAAAACCAACACTGCTACGGAATCTTAAAGCCTATAGTTTGGAGCCCTATGTTCCACTTGGAACGTGAAGGAAAAAAAACAAAAAAATCATCAGGAAGGGAAGAAAGAAGGAAATTGCAACACGTATAATAGCACGCGATAAGATTCATTGATTGTTTGTTGCTTTATTCAATTCGTTGTGTGTGGGCTGAGATACTCCCGGGCGCTCAGATCGAAGCAGGTGGTTTTATTAAGGGACCATCCCCCGAGCCTTTGACTTTGAGTCTAATCCGGAAGGCAGCGGGGCAGCGTCAGTAGCTGCATTCCCATGGTTTCCGGTGACCCATATGGGTTCCTACGCCATTAAATCCGACTGGATACTGAAGCCCATGTACCCCATGGTAACTGCTTTTAGCTTAACGGCTATCCAAACAACCTTCCTGACATGATAGGATATGCAGGGACAGAGTCCCAGTCAGTTTAGCATGTTGGGTCATTACGGTATTCAATCCCGATCACCACGACAAGGTAGCAGTTATCGGCCTGGACTTTGTACTATAAAGCGAGGAGAATGTGCTCTGCAGAGAAACTAGAGGAAGAATTTACGATTCTCGAAAATGTGTTAAGAAAAACCGGTTACCCTCAAAGATTCATTGACAAATATGGAAGATGTGAAGGTTCAAACATCAAACAAATCACAGTTGAAAAAGCCTGTCTTCATTCAACGTGATTTTAAAGGTGAAACATTGCGGCACTAGTCAACAGAAGACTGAATAAGTCACTAACCAGAGCCTATCTGCAGCTAAGTTGGTTACCCTCCGTCGAATAACGTGCTCTTTGGTGCAGTCAAAAGTCGACAGATACCCTTCTCATATCAACTTCGACTGTGTGTACAAATTTACACGTATCTGCGGGAGTAGTTACATTGGGAGGACAGAAAGAAGGGCACACCTCCGATTTTCTGAACATGTGCCGATAAGCCTACGTCTCAAGGGAAAAGCTCTTATAATAGCGCTGTTATCAGGCATCTCCTAGATACAGGTCATGAGGTGAAATGGCGAAATCCTTTAAAATTATCAACAGACAAAGGAGCTCGATTCTCCTCAAGTTTTCCGAAGCAGTTTGTATCGATCAGTTGAAACCAGATTTATGTGTTCAGAAAGAAGCAGTTATTAGTCTTTCCTTGCTGTGGCAACTGGATGTTTTTATTCTTTCTTTTACTTGGTTGCGTAATCCTCAGCTTTAACCTCACTCCTTTGACAAAGTGTAATTTTGTTTGTCCCTTGTTTCTATGATTTCAGTTGAATTCAGTACATTGTTACCTAATTTATTAGTCACTTAGCATCTTAAGCATCTCTTGCCTTTATTACGTAACTCCTTTACCATTGCATGCATACATTTATTCTGTTTAAACCTGAACTCTATGTGTAAAAACTGTATAAGCGCAATTTTCTGAGCACTGTTCACTAATTGTGGAACTTTCTGTCAACTGACATCATGTAGAAGTCGCAAGTATGTTAAGAATTTGCTGTACATAGACTCAACAACAATCTCATTTAGGCTGTAAGCAGCTGAGAAGCCAACGAAATAAATGATGTCACCATATTATTGCGCACACACTATTGTCGTTCTTGCTTTATTCAAATATAGAGAATTTTTGGATTTGGAGTTTAGTAGAAATCTAAATTAATTTTCTAATAGTTTGGTTTGTAAGGGTTTGTTATGTTTTTACGAGTTGATCACGGATTGATATCAGTTAGAGAACCGTTGAAAACCAGGGAGTACTGGACAGCTGCTGTTTCATCCTAGTTTGGGAATCATCGGCAGTACGCACCCACTGGGATTCGAACCCAGGACCTTCCGGTTACAAGGCAAGCTCGTATACCATTCAGCCACTGGGACCCGATTCAATGGCTCATGAATTCTAACTTCCACCAATTCGTGATTTAGCGTACTGCCGATGATTCCCAAACTAGGATGAAACAGCAGCTGTCCAGTACTCCCTGGTTTTCAATGGTTCTCTAACTGATATCAATCCGTGATCAGCTCGTAAAAATCTAAATTAAGCAATACACTTTAAGTTTCATACAAAACCTTTAATAGATAAATTATAGTCAGGAATTTTCATTTCTAGATCACAAAGTGATGTCTCTTGTTCGCATAAATGTAGCCCCTCATAGATGACCTGGTACGGTCGACGGTGGGTTGACTTCTTCTCTGTTCTCGAAATGTTCTTACCTGAACATGACTTAATGGCCTCTGCCAACTAATTCTTTTTCACTGTCTTCACGGGACAAGTTTTTTCCTCACAAAAGTAAAAGGGCGAATTCGAAAGTGTGGCGCCCAAAACCATACCTGTGGATATACAGGTCTACCTAATGGAGCTATAAAATCCTGATTCCTAACCTATGGTGTATATGGATTCCAGAATCCGAAAGGATTAAATGGTATATTAACGCACTTTATTCACTGGTAACCATGGGAACGTAATTCCGAATGGTGCTCCCTTCCTTTACGGATCAGACATTGAGTCAAAAGGCTTGGGGGTGGCCCTCACCACAACCATCTATTTTGGTCTGGGTGTCCCAGTAGTATCCCAGCCCTCGAGTAAACTATGAGATCTTGTCAGGCACATCTCTTGGTGCCAATAATGTACAAACTCTGTATTTTTAATAAACAAATAAACATAAGAGTAGGAATGATAATGATAATATAAACTGTAATTAAAAGGAATGTTTATTAAGTAACAAAAAATATAAACAATCCATCCATATCCAATCATCAGCATTATTATTATTATTATTATTATCATTTCGAATGACTTTTATATGAACCAATCACTTGTAGACCAGTTAATTTAATTTCACACTGAACTCATTACTAACAATAATTAATAAATACTTTTTTTATTGGTTCACTGATGAAAAGAGAAACAGAATAAATAAATAGACTGTCTGCATCGTTCACATGTGCAACATACTGAAATGTGAATAGAATGCGATAATTCTTTATTGAACAATGTCTAATAGTACATTTATTGATTTTGGACAACCAATGACAGGAATCTTAGCAATTTACTCAATATCTGTCATAATATTTGGATCATTAGGGAATATTTTAATCTTATTAACAATATCACATAAAAATTATCTGTTACAGCATGAAAATGGTCGATCTGTTGACAGTTCTTTTACTAGTAGTATTGACATAATTAAAGGAATAATTTGTATCAAATCTTGTAAAAGATCTGAATTATTACTGATTCTGCTTACCTACGCTGATTTTATATGCCTATGGATAATAGTACTACGTTATGCTATTCATTTATCTGCAGATCAAGATATACGAGCAATCACTTTGACAGGATGTCTCCTGCATACCTATTTATCAATGGTTGGTAGTAATTTAAGTGTTGGTCTGTTAGGCATCTTTTCTGTTCAACGTGCTATCGCTATAATCTGGCCAATGATTTCAAAGAAATTGTTAACACGAAAATGTTTATATATATGTATGCTAATAACTTTATTGATTATCCTGACTAAACATCTACCTGTGTTTATTTTATTGAATATAAGACAACTAACACCAGATTTATATGTATGCGATATCAACTACAATGACGACGATAATAAGACTAAATTTAAATACTACTATTATATAGAATTTAGTACGCATATAGTACTTGGTTATGTGATTCTAATTATCTCAAATATCAGTCTGTTTATTTGTTTAAATATTCAAAAACGAAACAAAATATCCAATGTTTCAATAGGAAATGATTCAACAACACAAAAGTCGAATAGAATTCGTTATATGAATTCTGCACGTTTAGTATTGGCATTAAGTTTCTATCAAGTGATAAGTTCTATACCATTTTTTGTATTAGTTGAATTACCCAGTGTATCTGGTCGTCAAATAATACCAAGTAATAAAAGATGGTTAGCTTATTATATAACAACATTATTATTGTTTACAAATAATTCATATAATTTTTTTATAACTGTATATGTTAGTCAACATTTTCGTAAATCAACAAAACTTATGCTTTTACATGCATGGAATAGTTTAAAGTGTAAAAAGTAAATACACAGTCTATTGTGATTATAATTTGAAGCTGTTTAATTGACTCCAGTTGTAAGCCTGTGGTTTGATGGTGTTACGAGGAGGCGGTTAAAACTAGAATCAACATTATCAGTAGTCATTGGCTGATGAGAGGGGTTTTTGATTTATATTGTTGCGTGGATGTGATAATGTTATTGGATAATTATTCCGTTATGGAGAAAATTTATTTTGATGAAGTCACACAGTGATATATACAGTAATATTTATTGATGACAACGTTTTGAGCACAATTTATTGCCACTCATAATCATATCAGGTTATTGAATAATGTTTTACTTGAACCTTATGCAATCAGATGTCCAACCTTATATCATCAATCACATTTTGTTTAATCACTTACCTAGCGTGATTTTATGTGTTGGAAGTGTATATATATATATATATATATATATATATATATATATATATATATATATATATATATATATATATGATGTATTTTTGTTTGATAAAGTTGCCTACGCCGAATAGTCTTTGTCTTTTGATATTTTTCATGATTCAGTGAAGTGGAAGGTATTTCAAAGGTGGGGGTAGGTGGGAAGTCGTATTCTGTATTCAGTCGAGTTTACTGTTGCTTTTCAGTATCCTTGTGCTGCCCACGTATTAATCCCCTCAGACAGCAGCCTACTAATACTGAAATGATAGTGAAAATTATAGCAACAAGAATAAAGAAATACGATGTAAACTTAGGGTCCTGCTAAGCCTATAATCGACAATTTTAAATCTAGAATATGTCTGGAAAGTTTAACTATACTACAACAGTAATGAAACTAGTGTCAAATACAGTCGAAAATATCGTCATTAAGTAACTGCTAAATTAAGGAGTTATGAGTAGACAAGTATTAAGACTTATCAGAAAAACAAGTGGTAAAAGGTAAATAATGGGTGAAGCAATCTCCGAGAAAAATGGCACCCTAGTTAGCTCTCAGAACAGATGATTTTCAGGTTGGAAGAACACTTTGAGGAGCAGTTTAACCGGACTACAGCCCCTCTCAACCTACTGAGCATCCAAAACCTCCCTGAATGGGAAATAAACACCAGTCCTTTGTCCTTAACTGAGGTTACGAACGCTGTCAATAGTCTGAAATGAGGCAGAGCAGCAGCACCTGATGGAAAGACTCCAGAGGTGTTTGAATACGGTGGAGACATTTTACTGTCTGCGTTAACTAAGGTATTAGGAAGTGTCTAAGAATCAGAGGGAGTCCCGTCTTGTCGGTGTAAGTCATTGGTTGTCCCGATATACAAGAAGCGAGACACGTCTTCCTGTGATAATCACAAGGGGATTAGCTTGACTAATATGGTATGTGAAGTTCTATGCTAAATAATAATTCGTAGACTAAACGGCTCTCGAGAAGAACAAACACGAGAGAACCAGACAGGCTTTATACCAGTAAGGGGGTGTATTAGTCATATCTTCACCCTTCGGCAGATTCTGGAACATATACATACTTACCGACGTCCAACAATTGCCATATTTCTTTACCTGAAAATGCATTAGACTCTGACAGGTACTATGGCGATGTTTTGCTGTGAAGTGGATGCCAAAGAAATACATCTCATTGATCAAGGCACTCTCCTTGAACTCATGCAGCCAAGTGAGAGTTTACAGCGAGTTGTCATCTGAAGTGGTGACAACCACTGGTGTCCATCACGGATGCCCACTATCACCACTTCTGTTTGATTTCATCATAGATGTACGCACTAATGGAATCAGTCTGCACTGACTTTAATGATTCACAGATTGACTTGTTACCGTCAGGTATTAATCTCGTTGATTTAGAGTATGGAGATGAAATAGTAGTCCTCCTAGGTGAAGACGCCGAGAGAATTCACGGTCTTCTGAACACATCGACGTGCAGCAATCTTTGAATTTTTGGCGTGCGAATTGCTCCTGTTAAATCTTAGTTGATGCTGTTGGACTGGACTATATTGACTCCTAACTAAGAGATAGGCAGGAGAGAATCGGTGGAGCGCGTTGACAGCTTCACTTATTTGGAAAGTTGCACCAACCAATTACAGCGGGTTGATTGCTGACGAAATCTCAGCACGGGTGCAGAAGGGTCGTGTGGAATTTGTCAATCTACACAATCTTCAGCGTAGACGTTGTATCTGGCTATCGACCAAAGGGCGTGTCTACCGCTCAGTAGTCCGCTCCATTCTCCTTTATGACTGAAAAAGGAAGACATGAAAAAGACAGTTAGCTGTCTTTGATCATGGGTGTCTGCGTTCTATCTTCCTTGTGAAATGGTATAATGGGATGAGCAAGATTGAGGTTAGGCTTCGATCGAGTGCTGGGTAGGTAAGGAGGGGAAATCAATCGACGAGGTTATGAAGTCCCACTAACTGAGGAGATGATTAAGACATGTGTTACGCATGCCTGTCTAGTCATCACCTTCCCCGACAATGGGTAACGTTAGCTGACTGACGTAGGATGGATCAGGTTGGAAAATAGTTAGCTAGTGATGGTCAAACCAAAACATGGTTTCATCAGTCAATGAAATCTACAACAGTTAGTTTAAGCTAGCCATGTGGTGAGGTGTAGACTTCGTGGTTAGGGTCATCGGGACTGTAAAAACCAATGAAGGCCAGAGACAACTGGTGATGGCTGGCGCAGATGCATTCACTCTTTGTGATTTATAATATCCGATAAAATTCTATTGTTCTCCCATATTATTATTTTTCCTCATATTTCTGTTTGTAATCTCTCTTTTGATTCTCTCTTTACTCTCTTTTATGCTTTGTATGCTACATAGAGTGTGGCAACTCGAACTACTGCAAAAGTGTGCAAAATTGTACGTTGAAACCAGTCAGGTAGATAGTTTACCTTCATCCCCACTGTTTTGACAGTGAGCGAAATTCTAGATTGTTATCAGAATCCGACTGAAATGACATCAATGACGGCTGAAAATAAAATTAAATTCATATAGTGACACAAGCTGACATATTTATGTTTCATCGATACAACTCAAGTGTGAAAATTAAAACATAGTGTTCAGCCGACTGATAGAAAAAATATTTTCAGCACTGGTTAAAAAGAGAAATCCAGCTGTTCATTGATGATTTCACTCGTTGATGTTTATTTGCCCCAATAGATCCTAATGTGAGAAACCAAAAACATGAGAAAGTGAAGTCAATGCACCTTGGAATCAACAGAAAATTGGGATACATGATCGGAGAGTGACAAGGTAGACTAAATGTATACTGGGAGAAGTAAGCATTTTGTCCTCATCTACCATACACTGTTTCACCATTTAGGATATTAACACATCGATTATATTAACATTGGAATTTCCTTATTTTAATATCCCAGGAAACAGATGTAGGCAAATGTTTAGGTCTATTTCATGATGGAAAGATGTGAAACTGACAAACGAATTCGCATCCTGGTGAATACACTTTTCGATTGAATAATAACACAGACTAGAGGTAGCTACTTCTCATTAGTCTATGCATGGCTTTTAAATTTTCATGGATTTAAGTCCACATTAATCTTGAGGTAAATAATTAAAATAAATACCTGTAATCGTTAGTATAAACAGTATAAAATAATTTGGTAGTCATATTTATTAGGATTTAGTTGTCGAATCATTGGGACATTTGAGACAGATTTAAGGAAGAGATTATGAGTATAAGCGGTATTGTGTATAATGAACCAACAGGTAATACTCATACCGTAGGTAGCTGATAGCTGTCAAAGACAAAATGACGGGCTTATTGTTCAGTAAGATATTGCAAACGACAAGTGCACTTTCAGACAAATCTTAAAGATCTATCAATGAAATTTTGATCGGAAACGACGTGAAAGAATGGTATTTTGGTAATCCATACCTTCTCAAATTAATGTATATTGTACATCATCTTTTCGCATTAGATCTGTTGACAAATACATAAATCAATGGAAGTTATCATATCTCTACTCAGGCGTATAGGAATGTTATTTCAAACAGATGATTCCTTATAATTTTCCCAGTGTATTAACTCGTAGGTTAAAATAAGAATTGCCCTACTCAGTAAATTTTACAAATTTTTTGTTAATAAGAATATAAAAGAAGAGGAACCCGAAATATATGGTGGTGAATGTAATATGTGAATAGCTTTCCATATGTGGTGAATTTTGGTGATGATATACTCCAACATCTGAGGAAGACAGTTATACTGAGGGTATAGCCTGTCCTCTTCAGAGTTAACCTGACCTCACCAAAACAAATAGTGGTGCATCACAGTTTTCTGAAGATTGTTCGCATTGTCTTTTTATATGAAACGAGCCAACTTAAGTAAAGCAAATAGTTTGAGCATGGTTTCTTTTCAAGTTTCTTTTATTTTTGTTAAGCATGTCATACAAGTATGGGAAAGATTGTTACGCAATTTTGTGCTATGCCAGGAAAAGCGATTACTAAATTTGACAACTGTACTAATGGAATAAGACCATTTGTAATAGACAGATTACCTGCAAAAATTCCTGCAGTCACATTGATTTTCCCTTCAATTAGAAGTAATGCTTTGCTTTGTTTCATATAATTCAAGCATTTTATAGGAAATCGTGCAGATAACCATCTGCACGACTTCAGTTTTGAAATCTGAATCTTTGAATGACACTCCGAAATCTACTTAAAACTTGTAATCAAAGCAGATCACGTATATTTATTTTACAAATGCTTTTAGAAACTAACTATGGGAAGTTACATCATACTCTATTGAAATTGAAAATTCACGGTACGTAGTAAATAGAAAAATATGTTAAATCAATAACTTTCACCATTATGGATTGATTCTCTTTGTTCACCTATTTTACTTAAGCATACAAAACATTTTTGTTTACTGGAGGTCAAAATAGCTAAAATATTATTATTTATCATTAAATATTCTTCAGTATAGTGGGAAAAAATAATTAAGGATTGCAATCGTGAGTGTTTTCGTTCAAACAAATAGACCAACTATATGATGCAGTTTTAAATAATGAAATAGAATTACAATAATTACAGTGGCAATAAAACCAGGGGGTAGTAAATTAACCCTATTGTTATAGAAGATAAGATTAATGATCTCTACAACGGTTTTCGAACAACATTTGACAATGTATGCAAATATTTTTAAACATTTGTTTTTGCTTTGTAGCTCTCATTTGATAAAATTCTTTATTCTCTTGTGAAACAAATAGGCAGAAAGAAATGGAGATGGATTGGCCATACTCTGAGGAAACCATCAAGTGACATCACTAGACAAGCCCTCGAGTGGAACCCGAAAGGGAGGCGGCGAGTTGGTCGTCCAAGGGTGACTTGGAGGAGGTCATGCGAGGAGGAGGTGAAAGCATGTGGACAGACCTGGAGCAGGTTGAAAAAGTTGTCAGAAAACCGAAGTCAATGGAGGTGCGCAGCTGAAGTCCTATGTTCCTCTAGGAACTAAAGGATACAATAATAATAATAATAATCAAGTATTGGTTTGTAAGGAAATGATTGACTGGTTACAGGATTTCATCATGATCTGATATCGGTAAGAGAACCATTAGAAAACCAGCAAGGATTACTGGACAACCATTATGGGTAAATTTTTGTTTTGATAAAGTCTCACAGTGTGGTGTTGGTCGCACTATATCATGAATTGGCAGAAGTTGGAATTCATGGGCCATTGAATGGGATCCCAATGGCTTAATTGGTCTACGAGCCCGCTGGCCCTGTAACTGCAACGCACTGGGTTCTAACTCTGGAGGTGGGGGCGTACTGTTGAAGAATCCAAAACTAGGACGAAATAGTCGGCTATCCAATACTCTCTGCTGGTTTTCCAAAAGTTCTCTTAACAATGTCAGCTGATAGCAAAATCCTGTAACCACACTTATCCTTGTTTAGAAATACTAAATCGCTGCATTCCCTTATAGTTTCTCTACCTCGAGCATTTAACATGAAAGATGAAATCTGGTTAGAGTCATACTATGTAAACTGTCAACATGTGATGCCATTGTTTCTCTCGTAAATTGTCAAAGTATACTCTCAATGGTACATCAATGTTCAGAGGGATATTTCTTATAAAAATATGTACAATTAATTATATTCAAGGGAATTTCAGTAAATTTTGTAACAAGTGTGAGTCGTTTTGAATTAGTGAAGCATACTAAAAATAACGGAACATCTTTTCACACCTATGCAATATTTCCTACAGATCAGTATTTCATGTTTTAAATGAATTCTGAAGTATACAATCATACAGTTAGCCTTATCAGTTATATATAAATGAATTCTCACCTTTCTCAAATAACTTATCAGTCTGTATTCTTCGGGAAGCTAGAATGTCACTGAAACACTTACTTACATCGGATAGGGGGCTTCCGGGTTCAAGATTAACGTCCACCCCCTGGAATATAAAAAAAACAAGGGAATTTCAGTATTAATCTGACCGGAGTAATATATATCCAGAATAAGAGAATAATAAACAATAAACATAGTCAAAATGTATACCCACTTTCTGATCACTCAGCTTATTTTAGATTGATTTGAAGATGTATTCCATAATTCTATCTTCTTTTTGCAATTCAATCTCCTCCCTAAGTGTGACAGGTGAAGGATCAATGAATCTCCGAGTAGTTCAACAATGAGCACTTTTCTCAATGCCTTCTGAAAATATATATGTTATTTTTTTCAACTGTCTCGAGTTTACTAACAAAATTACAAGTGAGTTTCATTAGGATTCGCTCTAAGTCGATAGTCATTTAGGACTAATGTCAACTGACTAGCCGTTTTGTTTTAGTCTAATATTCTATCGAAAATACGACAAATGTGAATAGAGCAGGATTTAATGAGTTCATGAAATCTTGGTAACTGAATACTATAAGTACATGATTCTATATATTTATATACTAAAAGAAATACATAAGGTGTTATATAATTAGTAAATAAACCATAATGAACAAGTTATAACAAAACAAAAGGTTTACACTTCGTTTCTGTCACTATAACGAACAGTCGGTTATCAGGGAGAGAGGGAGTGAAAATTTTATGAATTACGAAGTAAATAATAATAATAATAATAATAATAATAGTGAAACGAACTAAGACAGAGGCCTTCGCTTTCACAATGTTACTGAAAAAGACAGTCCTAATCAGTTTGAGAATGATAATAACAGTAATAATAACGCAGGGAATCAATTAGCAGTAATAATAGTTAACAGAATGAAAGATACTACTATGGTAGTTTCAAAGTGACTACCATTTCTTTCGATACGCACATACCTGGTGTATAAAATGTGATGGCACGAACCTCTATATCTGTAAGCACTTTTCTATTGGTTTGTCTATTGTCAGCAATAAATGACTAGATGAAGTAAATAAGATGTCCTCAGTCCGAAGGATTCCTTGTTGTCAACTTCTATGGTATCCTAGTTTCAGTATTTTTCAGCCATATGGGTAAACGCCTGACCATGCCAGTTAACATTCGTATTTCCGTTTAAAGTATATATTCACTTCCACAAATCCGCTAAAATTGACATACACAGTTAAAACTATCAAGAATCGTCATACCAACTGCCAATAAACTCCACATTAGGTTGGTAAGTCTGACCAACGGGTGACGGCTCATGTTTTTCAAGCTCTTGTATTGTGTTGCACTGTATAACCACCATTCATTATTGAAACCGATTACAGTTAATAATGAATGCATTTATTTCGTTTTAGTTATCATTGTTGTTATTCATTAACTAAGCGATATTATGTTTACGGTAATATTGATCAGATATAAGGAAAACAGGGCTTCTGTCCTAAATGTTCATCTAGATTAAGACAGTAACCTCACGTACAAAATCCAACAAAAATCAAAAAGAATTTTTTTATTACAGCTTGATTCCACACTATATTTTTCGTTCAAGTATGGAATTTTCAGCATGTGATATCGGTAGCCCATATTTCGCAGGCCGACCATATATATCAGGGGATCGAACCCCGGACCATGTGCATGGTCGGCGAGAGTCCTAACCACGGTGCCACTGACGTATACAAAAAGTTCGCGTTCATAGCAAGCGTCTACTGCTTACAGTCCAAGATCAAACCTTACATTATTTACAGCTATAACGGAGAAAGGTAAGACTGTATTCTGAAAGAAAAACCAGTTTCATATTTAAACTTAATCCTAATTCTATTACATCAACATTAGTTGGCTAAGCAAAAGCGATGTCAGGCGGTTTCAACGATGATGCGGCGAAGAGGTTCATTGACTTAAGTACTCAGTTTCTAGCCAAAGGGTGGTGGGTTCGAGTCCTGGCCTACCTACTTCAGCGTGGGTAACTGGGTAGCACATAAGCAGACCTCATACGATAAGTGTGACTCTTAACCCGGTATATGAAAAATCTGTTCCAGATAACTGAGCATTAAGCAGTCTCATGGTCCTTCTCTACATGATCAAATTCTTTTACTACATGCTCAAATACGGTAAATGTCATTCTAGATTTAGAAGATTTAACACTTACTAGTATTCAAAATATATAGAAAAGATATTCGAAAAATAAACACTTCTGACACGAAATTCCTTCGTCGACATTTCATTTCAGGAGATAAATACTAGGTAGATGCAACTGAATGTTATTCATAAGCCTACTTAATTAAGCCAGGTTAGTTAGTTTGTTAGTTAGAACGCAATTAACCAATACCCGGCTATGTGTGTCACACTTATTTGTGTGACGGTTAATGACACTGCTAATACTCCTTTAGTTTATGCTGAAGTAAATGAAGTGGGGTTCGAACATTGGATGTATCGACTGAAAGTCGAGCGCTTAAGGCGATGAGCTAACACAAATGAGATACGATGAAACACTTTACACTGTTGTATGCCAAGGCTGTATGAAGAACTACTACATAAGAAAATGTAAGTACAACCATTAGACATGAGTCAATGAGTCCACTTAAAATGAATATAATATACATCAACTTTTGTATGGGCTGAAAGATATTTCACATGCTTAAACCACTAAAAGTCGTTTAAAAGCAAACAATACGCGCATTAATTGACTAAAAGCAATTATGAGAAGAAATGTACGAGAGAAAGAACAGTAACATAGAAGAACATGAGGCCTCAGTGGGTTTGAGAAGTCACAAGAAGTGATTGCATCTGAGTCAGTCATGTAACCAATAGTCTCTAGCCATCAGCTCTCAGCAGCACATTGACTACTCTAAACAAGTAGTCTGCACTTTTGAACATGTCCCAAGTGAGCAGTCAAATGGATTGACTCCAACTTTTGACTCGATCATCATTAACCGTTTTCCACCCTAATATCATGTCAGCTAAAATCCCTTTAAGAGATAAGAGTTTCATGAATTGGACCTAGAGGTAACATTTGAACAAGAAAACAACCTGAGACATTAAAGTAATCTTAGCAGAGTAAGATCTATAAGTTATGCAGTGTTGCCACTCACCTCCAAGAGAACAGGAACGATGAATGAACAATATGAATAGGAAACATATACGATGTGATGCCAAGAAAAAAATGATGAGTTATGTAAGCGGTCTGATGTCAGAGAAACCCCGAGAGAAGTAATTTTTCAATGAGTAAGAGTAATTTGGTTATAGAGAAACAGTTTTAACAATGCATATTAATTACATATTAATCTTGGTTTTATTGTATTCTGTGAGAAAAATAATACAACTGTGATGTTATCTAGATGGCCAAAGAAATTTTCATGATTAATTCATCCTGCTGGTAGAACGCGACAATGTGACTCTGAAAAATATTTTGATTAGGTTAATTAAATTAATTCTAATTGGAAAGTTGTCTTCATTAACAGGCAAAGTATTTTCAGTGTGGCATATATTTTTTATTCTTTCACGTTCCCAGTAGAACAAAGGGCTTCAAGCTAGAGACTTGAAGTTTTTGTAGCAGTATTTACTTTTACAGGATGGGGTCGCTGCCCAACCTTCCCACTTTACCAGTCTTATTACTGACCTAGAGAAAAGTATGGGAGTGCGTCGGCCGGGGATCGATTCCCAGGCCATGTGCATTGTCGGTAATTGGCCTAACCGCTGTGTCACTGACGCACCAGTGTAGCATATACAGTCCAAAATGAACAGGATTCAGATTTTCAACATTAATATCAGCTGAGTGCTCCTCCTTGACACATCAGCAAAAACATTTCCAACATGCTTTTGAATTGCATTAACAGTTGCTTCGCTCTATGATGAAGATGGGATGGCTGGTTAGAAAAGATAAGCAAAATAAAACTCTGACAATGAACCAATTAATGGCCTATTGTCCAATTTATGTGTTGAAGGAGATGTAGGTAGGCTAGATAGACACTGAGTAAACAGTTGAGTAACATCACACTCTAGGCCCTTAAGTGGGACCCGAATATGAATTGACAAGTTGGATATCCGAAAGTGATGTAGAGAAAATTGTGTAAGGAGGAGATGAAAACTTACAGGGTATCATGGAGCCAGATAAAAAGAACCGCATAAGCCCTGTATGAATGAGTAATAACAATATAATAATAATAATGCAGAGTTCACAACCTTTAAATCATAGATTAATTAATATATAACGTTTTCTTACTTCAGCAGAATTAAGAGTATTAGCAAAAATGAAGGTATTGCTTTGATCAACTGCTTTAGATAACTGACTAGCGAATTTATTTGGTCACTGGTTGTAATTTCCTGGATCCTCTTAAACCTTATTAATGAGTAGTATCACAAATAGTATAACATAATTCATGTAACACAAAGCTTATAATCGGAAACCTGCTTCTATTTAACATATAACAATGACAATATAATGAACTTTTGAGGCCTGCATGTTTATTTTGAATATCATCAGAACTATGAAGAGAGTTATATTTACAGTGATAACAATCGGTTGATTGACTTATTCTCTAGGCTTTAAATAAATAAAGTAATCAAGATGAAAATATATCAGAGAAATGTTTTAGCCTAAATGTAAGCCTAATATTGAAAATGTATCATTTAGTGTATAGCTTATTTGTCGTTGCAACTGTTTTCGTAATGAAAGTAGAAATCATTCTATATCACAGAGTTTTATCAGCTGCATTTATTTATTACCATTAAGCATCGCCCTATAGATATATGGTTAGCTTTCAGTTACCTTGGTAACCAGTTTTTTTTAAAATAATAAATGTATTCGATTCGTATTTGTTTTGATCGACTTGGCTTTAACTTGTTTTAGTGATTGCAAACCTGAAACTGTTTCTCTTTAAATAGTTTGTTTTTCTGAAAACACTTTCGGCTGACATAAATTCACATCAGGCTTCTTGTGAATGGTATATGGTGTCTCTTTCAGCTTTTATGCTTCATTTTCATAGCTGGAATTCTTAAATGAGAGCAGCTAAGCAATTAGGCATTTAAGCAGTTATACACCTATATTTACTCGTAACTTACAGCTTCAGGAGTATGTAAGCCGTCGAAATGGTAACTGAGGTATTCAAGAAATTAGTGAAATACTTTTGTTAAGAAAATTATTCTGGTGGTCCAAAAGCCGTTTTATGCTGTCGAATATTTTCTGTGAATCCTCTGACTAAGCAAACTCTGACTCACCTAATAGCCTGTACCGGGGGTTGCCATTTTGCTGAACTTTGTCACAGGTCGACCATAAAACGTTACTTTCCCTTGGAACTTGGAACTCAAGGCTGCAGTGGTCTTTATCGGCAAGACTTTGTCCAGTAAAAGGTTTTATTTCACCGTTGCCTACTTTATGACCCAGGAGCGTAACGCTCCATTCAGCTATCTGAGATTTTATTTTGCTGGTACGCTGTCAGAACTCTTCAATGAGTTTTAACACACTTCGACATCGTTCATTTGGTCGTTTTCTTTTTGACTGTAGACGACGAGATCATCACCTCAACACACCTCAGCACACCTCAACATTGCTCAAGTTTCCAAGCAACAACGTCATCAGTCTTCTGAAGGTAAATGGTGCATCGGATAGTTCAAATGGCATGCATTTTAACCGATACTGCTTCTGTCCCACGATGAAAGCCGTCTTATCTCAGTCACCCTGTTTTGTCGGTATCTGCCAATTTCCTTACTCGGGGTTACGCACTGTAAATAAATTCGCGCTTTGTAGGCGAACCAAAGTCCCTGCAGCAGTCAGCATGGCACACGGTCTCAGTTCTGTCATGCTTTTTAGCTGCCAAAAATCAACTCAGAATCCGTACTTCGCACTTGCTTTCTTTACTAAAAGAAATGGGGAGTTATACGGACTGTAAGCTTCCTTGATAATATCATCCTGTAACGTCTTCTTCACTTGTCGTTAAACTTCGTCTTCTAAGTGACATGGGACTCTTCGCGTTGTAAACGGTACCATTATGCGACCGCTCAGTGTGATTTCATGCCTCACCTTATAACAATAATCGTAGAGATCCCCGTCTCCAGTGAAGAGATGCTCGTTTTCTATAACGAACACTGTCATTTTATGTGATTTCGACACCTTAAACCACGCTATCTCGCTTGTCTCATACATGCTGGTAGATCCATACCTTGCAATCATTGGCCTCTCCTTCGTATTAATTAAAGCACTGAACTCTCGGAGGAAATCACTAACAAGCATTGTTCGCCGTAACTCGGGCACAACAATGAACGGGAACGTTACTTCGCGATCGCCAATAAAAGTACTACATTTCGACACAACCGTGTTGCTTAATACATGTCCGCTTACCTTTGAACTTTCAATGAACACCCTCTAACGCTCTGACATAGATTCCCATCTATTAGGGAGACTGCCGCCCCTGTATCTATTGAAAATACTATTTCTCGGCCATTCATTCGCAACTTAGAATACATAGAACCCCTCTCAATAGCTTTCACTACTTCTTGTTTTATAGGAAGGAAAGAAGACACATTATAATATCTCAAATTCTTCCTTGTTTCACTTTTTGGGCAGTACGTCCTCCAGTGTCTTGCTTTGCCACGTTCAAAGCATCGGTCATTTCTGCACTCATTCGTAGTGCCACTATTTCATACTGTAAATCTTCCACTTTCTGTTCCCATTGGTTCAATTTCGGGTGTTCTTCTGAGGCCACCATTGTGCTCAACAGCTGCCTGATCACCTTGACTAGCTCACCGATGTCGATCGGTTGTGCAGCATTAACCAGCTGTAGTTACAGAGAAATGTGGTCTTGGACACTCCCGATGAACTGGGACACCAATAGCTGCTACTCCGACTCTTCACGCAATGCGGAGAGTGCACGACTTAGTATATTCGTCAGTTTCATCGCCAACACTAGCAACTCCCCATCCGGTCCCAGCTTTGCGGCACGGAACTGCTGCATCACCAGCTGCTTGCCCGTCAGGCTGTCGAAGTCTGCCACCAGCCGTCCAACCAGCACCTCCCAGATCCCAATCTCACCTGACCGCTCCACACTATCGTAGACCGCATTTACTAAGCCTTCAAGCAGTGTTCCCAGCCCCACTGACATTGCTGTTAGGTCACTGACGCCCGACAGCTCGGCGATGGCAAAGAAGTCTCGCGAGAATCTCCTTATATCTCCTTCCTCGAAAGCAGCAGGCCGAGGAATCTTCATTGTCTGGAGGCAAAGACATCACTTGTAATGGTAAAAGACAACAGACTTGGCAAAATAATGCTTATTTGGAATTTGGTGTCTTTATATAACCAATTATATACACCTTATCTCCAAATCATCATTTGCCACACTTCCTTTAGTCGTATGCAGAATAAGTGGAGCTAGAGAAAATTGAATCCACATAAACCAAACAGGCTTCATACAGGGACAAAGCCCTACTCATTAAACCATAGCCCTTCAACAGATTGGTGAACACAAACTGATAAGTCAGGTGGTTGGAGGCTACGGGCTGGAAGCCCTGAGATTCCGTTCTTGCTGGTACTCGCCAGTAGCGCATGTCTTGAAACTCTAACAAAATTATATTCCTCCTCTAGACACTGCAGCCATTGATATTCAAATACTGAATTCACAGATGTAACCACTGGGCTGTTCGGACACACAAATAATCACTTTTGGGAATAACTCGATACACTGATTTGCAATCAGTGTTACTAGTGTACTGTATCTAGTCCTTAGAGTGAATTTTATGATTCAGGTTTGAAGTGTGGTCATTAACCTGATAGACACATTGAAATCGTTTCAAGTAAATTATCATTGATTTAGTCAAACTCGGTTCAAAAATTCTCCTAAAACATTCATACCACCCATGTTTTAATATTTATAAGTAAACTGTTAAAAATTGAAAATATTAGTTTTATGTTATTTGTACACTTTAAACCTTAAATGAAACACTTTACTTGTAGAGATTTAGGTGAATCTGGCTTTCAACCAGTGAGTCCAGGGTTCAAACTCCGTTTTACTTACTCCTGGTTAGGTAATTTGATAAGTGGCATTGAAGCTCACAGAATAATTGTGGCTGATGGTGCTGCATGCAAAATATTTTTTTGGCCATCTGGGTTCTCAGTAACTTCACTCATAATTATATTTTACTTGAATAATGAAACAACACTGAATGTAATATATTCTGCTACTGTATGTATTGACTTTAACAAATTTGAATAAATAAAAAGACTTCCAGGTAGCTGACTCGCGTTTTCTCTCTTATTATTATTATTATTATTATTATTATTATTATTATTTTTTATTATTATTATTATTTCCTTTAGTTCCGTGAGGAATATAGGGCTTCAGCCATACGTCTCCATTGTGTTCCTTTCTACGCCAACGTTTTCACCTGGCTCCAGGTCTACCCATATGCTTTCATCTTTTCTTCTCATGACCTCCTCCATATCACCCTCCCACTGATGATCAACTCGCCGTTTCCCATTTAGGTTCCACTCCAGCAATGGCCTGGCGTGTGATGTCACTCACTCGATGGTTTTCTCAGAGTTTGGCCAATCCACCTCCGTTCCTTCCTGCATATTTGTTGCACAGTTGGTTCCTGTTGGGTTGGTTCACTCTAAGAGACCCTTGTTTCTAATCTTTTCTGGCCGGTCATCTGATTTTGAGAAGCATTGAGCGGAGACAGCTGCTGATGAAGGTCTGTAGTTTGTTCGAAGTGTCCTTCGCGACGCATCAAGTCTCTGATTCGTATAGTAGCACTGACTTTAAATTGGAGTTGAAAATCCGGATCTCAGTTTTCATGCTGAGTGCTACTAGATCTTCACACAGACTTAAAAGTAATGAAAGCTTGTCTTGCCTTCCTGATCCGCACTTTGATATCCCCATCAGTTTCACCTGTACTTGAAACGATGCTTCCAAAGTGGGTAGGTAAAGGAGGTTGCTCCTTTCAGATTCCTCCCATTCATACTGATTGTTACCTGTAGTTGCTGCGGCTGCTGTTGGCCTAGAACCTTCATCACCTCTGTCTCCTTTATGTTCACCTAAAAGCCTATCTTTGATGCTTCTTCTATCGCCAACTTGTTGCTTTTCACTTGCAAACCTTCCAGTTTGTGAGAAATCAGAGATATATCGTCAGCGAAGTCCAGATCCTCCGGGTCTTTTGTGTGGGTCCATTTTATGCCTGTCTCCTCGTTTCCTGCTGTCTGTCTGTCGCACTATTTAGTCTACCGCAATCATGAAAATCATCGGAGATAGTAGGCAGGCAGCCAGGTAGCCTTGTCTTACTCGCGTCTTCACTTCGGAGGTTACCTTGAGTTTCCCACTGTGGATTACTTGGCATGCAGCATTATCGTATAACTGTTGGATGAGATGTATAATCGTCGATGGGACCCCGTAGTAGCGAAGTAGCTGAAAAATCGCTTCTCGATCAACGCTGTCGAAGGCCTTTTCAAAGTCAATGAAGTTGAGATAGTGCGGTGACTACCATTCCAAGCTCTGTTTAATGATGCTCCGTAGTGTTGCGATCTGATGAATGCAGCATGACTTGTTTATCCTGTTCTAGTCGAAGTTTTTCATCGACGGCTTGTTTGATTCTCTCCAGGATGATGCAGCTTAGTATTTTGGTTGGGATGGACAGGAGCATAATTTTGCGCCAGTTCTTGTATTGACTTAAGTTTCCTTTCTTTGGCAGTCTGAATAAGTAGCCTTTCTTCCAATACGCATATACCTTGCCCTTTTTCCACACCTTCTTCACTAGTGGCGTCATCAAGTCTGCTGTTGTCTCTGGGTCCATTTTCAATGCTTCTGCTATACCAAGTAAATTTGATTGATCTACGCATAACTGATGGTATGTTCTATATTTTCCTCTTAAAAGTCTTAAAAATAATTCCTGTAATGTGTGAATGACGTTTACCATTTGTCGAAATCTAAATATTTTTGAGTGTTATCATAATTTGCGTAACTTTACACATTCTTCTATAGCAATGGCTTACACTTCACCATTTATCAGTTATAAATAATTCACTGTGATACAGACAGTTTATCAATAGATAGTTTTATAAATTAATTTTTCCACTTTCCTCAGTTTATTTAGTCTACACCGGTTAGAAGTGCTTTACAGCAAGAAAAGCTGAAACATTTCCACAATATGACGACGTTTCCCTATTAAAATAATCAGATTATTCTATGACATGAGAAATATTACATTCTGACGGTGATTACTTATCGTTAAATATAGTCTGTTATTCACTTGTGATGCGTATAGACAAAACCATTGTAATTTATGAATGTTTTTGGGTATTGAAACAGGCCTGATTTTACACTGATGTAAATGTGTTGATTCATTCATTTATTCATGCAATCTCACTGCTTCATAATTTACTTTCTGCATTTTTCTCCTACCCCTTGTTATTCATTCTAATTTTCAATATATTCACTATAGACATTGCGTCATTTCACCTACACGCGTTTATTGTGCGAGCTACTAAATATGATTCCAAATATAATATTATAGTACATTCATGTTTCCTCGTTCTGTGACGTTCTAAACGCTATACACAACCGAATACGAACAACGTTGTATTAAGATGCAAAAGTGAAAACTTGAAAGGATATATTGTTAGAGAAGTCATATTTCGAAGAGCGCGAAACGGACGTAAAAGTGTGTGGTCACTCAAAAAATTTATATATAACAAACGAAACCAGTGTTAAGTAATACAACGGGAAATATTTGACAAGCATACGTAAAGTTGGTTTCTCAAACATATAATATGGGGACATAAATTAGTTATATAAGCGTTATATAAGGGGGCTACAAGTGTTGATTCGATGATCAAAGATTCCCTGGCTAACCCCACCACTTTTCCCTCACTTTTATTACTTTCTAATGCCTTCATCTTATCCTATCCTATTGTACGATGACACGCAACTAAATAGATGGAGGCTAATTATCTAATCAACACCAGACACCTGGATTAAAAGTGACGTAACGCCTGTAGAGAATATATAGAATATGAAAACAAAACACGTAGATCAGTGAAGAGTCTCTTTTCGGTGAATTCATTTTCTTAGCTGTACAATCGCAAATATATATGTGTTATTTTGTATGTATGTGTACATTAAGTTTGTCAAACAAAATTACAACTGGTTATTTTAACTAAACAGGTGAACATCGGTAATACAAATCAAGAAAATTAGGTGGTAATGAAATTAGTATGGTAAAAGAGATGAAGAGTTGCTACAAACAGTTGTTATAAGAAGTTATGTAATAATATGAATAATTTGATCAGTGAGTTTTACTCAGGATACACATAGAAACAAAGTAGATAATACTAAATTACGTAAGAGTTCTGAAGTAATACAAGAATAATAAGCAATTAAAGAACAGGCAAAGAAACAAAATTAAGTCAGTAAAATAAAAAAAACTCAAATCAAATGAAAAAAAAGTTGTTACCATGACAGTAGAAGTGGTTGAGTAATCTTCTTTTGTATGCACTGCTCTGGTTTTTCTATGTGAATGGCCAGACCTTCAGCGATACAAAGGAGACGAAACTGTATTGCCTTTGATAGGTTATTCTTGACTCTGTAGATTACTTTGAAGGGGGCGTTTGTTGAAATGGAACTATTAGTCTTAACCAGATGTTCAGTTATCGCACTCCTTATTGCACCACTATCGCCTTTTCGCAATCATGCAGGATAGTGTTCTTGAATCCTCTTGGACATGGTGTGGGTAGAACGACCGATGTACCTGGCTCCACAGCATCAGGTGAACTGATCTGTGCACATAGAAGTGGTCAGATGCGGATCTTGTCCTTGAGTCTTCTGAAGATCAGTGGGAGACTGGAGAACACTATTTTTAGCGTTGCTGAGAAGAATAGAATATTACAATGAATAGCATATGAAAGAGAAAATTTATATAAAAATAAATTATGAAGTCTTATGTATACATCTATAAGACTCTGAGCAATAAACTGCACTTGGAATGTCATCCAGTTATCAATACGATATCATTGTGTGTTATGTAAAGTAAATTCATCGACCATGGAATTATATTTCACCACAGTGCCCTAATTCTCCAATTACTTTAAAAATGTTGCTTCACGATTTTAGTTACTTTTTTCAATAGTAGTAGTATCAAACTCTGAGAGAGAAAAAAGACAAAAGTGGGAAAATGAAATTATTCCATTCATCAATGGTTCTATGAATGTGTATTTATGCAAAAACGATGATTAGTGATTAAAGGGAATATAGAGACACATATGTTGGTGAAGGAAATCATTGATATTCATTTCGTGCCCTCTTATTAAATTTCGATTATTTATTTCCTTGTATATTAAGAATGCTAAATGCATTTGACTTTAGCATGTCATATTTATTCAGTCACATGAACAGAATATTCATAAGTGTTGGCCTTTTAAAATATTTTACTGCCAAGATAAGTCTGTTGTCTTTTAATGTATGAATTTAATTAATAGGTATTTTCACAATCCTATGCCACACCCTCCAGGGAAGTAAGAAACAATTCTAACAAACATCATTTAGGCTTATGTACTTATCATCATACTCTCAAAAGACTAAACTGTTAGAAATCAAGGAGATTTTAAAACAAAATTGTTTGGGTGAAACTCAAAGTTGAAACCACTTTAGAAAAAATGTACCCAAAGTTTTTCTGTTTGTTATATACATATCTC
The DNA here is from genome assembly GCA_944472135.2 of Trichobilharzia regenti. Classification (NCBI taxonomy): domain Eukaryota; kingdom Metazoa; phylum Platyhelminthes; class Trematoda; order Strigeidida; family Schistosomatidae; genus Trichobilharzia; species Trichobilharzia regenti. Next base: position 53,717,145 of record OX235263.1, read on the forward strand.
TTAAGGCATATTAATAGTAGTAATGTGGATAGACTTTTATAATACTTGTAAAATATCACAAACTGACAGAAGCTATAATTCGCGGGTCATTGAATTCCAACCCAAGTGGTTAAATGTTCACCGAGGTTGCTTCCAACTGGAGTTATGGCTACACATTGTTGAAGAGTCCTAAATTGAGAAAAAACTTCTCTCCACTTCTCTCTAGTTCTCGGGTATCTGAAAATGATGTTGGTTCCCGACGAAACTTAAACTGAAATTAATATCATAGTGTTATTCGTTCTTTTTATAAATTCCATATCTCTAATACGATATTTATGTTATCAAGCCTTCGGTTGTTATTATATTCTATGAGCTAAGACAAAACTGAAAGCGTCCACCACAACTTCGAATCTCTTCTATCTTTATTTCAAGTCTATTGTACTATGAGTATGGTTATTTGTAGTATAATTTCTCCGCCAAACAAAGTTTATGTCAAGTTAAAAATAGAATAATTTTAAAGTTGTTGATAATAATCTCAGTGAATAAGAAGGACGTCCAATTTAACCAAGGACCAAGTTAATAATAACTAGTGTTCCTATGATAGTATCATAGAATATTTCTACTGGTTTCCATGAACCAACCAGTGAACTCACAAGAAATTGCAAAATAAGTCTTTTCGACTAAAAAGTGATAAAACGACAAATAATTTTGAATAAATTAGGCTTGACAACTGAGTTTATTGCAGTTTAGAGGGAAGCTACCTTATCGAGACAATTTTCTAACACATTTTATTCAGCTTCAATTGAATGTAACTGATGAATTTTAATTTGCACTAACATTTTATTGATAAAAGGCATCCGTATACTTTGTGTAACTACTAACTGCATCTGCATAAGTGAATTCAAGTTTAAGATCACCGAATAAGTGGAATTTTAATCATTATTCCACCAATAAAATTTTTGTTTTTTCCAGTAGCTTCATTGACAAGAGACTCTGGATACTTTGCATCATCGTAAGGGTCTAGACAATATCCAACTTCTCAAACGTTTAACAGCTTAGTGAATTTATGAGATCAGTTTGGAAAGTATTTTTAAGTGCTACTTTACAAAGAAGGTATTCTGTACAAACCTGAATTCACAGTAAATCTACGTTTTTTTTACTGCTATTCTATATAGAGTGTAAAATTCATTCTTTAATGTATCCTTAGAATATTTTCATATTCCTTGGTCATGAAAGACAATAACGTCATCACTGCAACTGATCAGTCATCAAACGTTATTAATACAATTTCTTAAAGAAGTCATTTGAATGTGGTACGAAGACCCTACGTTCATTTTGTTCCTTCATAATTCATAAATGAGATGAAGATATTGCATAGAAACAGGTGGCACGTAGTAGTCAATAATTAAACATTTAACTCACTTAACCAGATTCTTCGTCTTCTTAAACATTTACCTCTCTTATTAAATTATGAATAGCATTTTTCTAAATGCTGTCAACATGGATATAAATAACAGACTGCAAAAATACTTCATAGTAAGTCTGGCCTTCATTAGAGCTGTACTTATTGAATATGACAGATTCTGAGCCATTAATTATGTGGCTTCCAATTAAGTAATTCTCTAAAAATGTCTGTTTTTTTATTTTTATTTATTTTATTGTTCCCTTGGGTTCCTAGTGGAACATAGGGCTTCCACTGCAGTACTCCACTTGCTTGTGTCTTCCTTCCGCTGTACTTTTCACCTGCATCCATCTTAGTTCATACTCTCTCAACTCCTCTTCACACGATCTCCTCCATGTCACCCTTGCACCGACGATCCACTCGCCGCTTCCCTTTCGGGTTCCACTTGAGGGCCTGACGCTCAATTTCACCCAGTGGCCTCCTCACCGAGTGTCCATTTCCATCCATCTCCACTTTCTCCTGCATATTTGTTGGCTGGCGATTGGTTCTTGTTTTGTTTGTTAGTCTCCATAGTTTCTTGTTGTTGGCGATTCTTTCTGGCCCGGCCATCTGTTCTTCAGTATAGAGCCAGCGAAGACAGTTGTTGGTTGATAAGGGTCTGCAACAGGCTGTTGGAAATATTCTTTGTGACCCCCCCCCCCCGCCAAGTTTCTGATCCGTATAGAAGAAGTGACTTGACGTGTTTGTATTGAAATGTCTGTTAATGACACTCAATTAGTCTACAATTGTGGTCTCAGAGTTATCATTAAATATGTTACTTAGATGGAAGTTAAAAACCACTGGCTTTCTTTCAATAGCTATTTACACTCCAAAATAGATGAATGGACTGAAAATACAGGGTGGCAAATAATATCCAGATCATCCACCTTCGTGATATGAACACAGTTGGTTCACATATGTATGGATAGAACGGAAAATATAATCTTATTGTTTTGCAGACTGCCGTCTTAAAATGTCTTGAAATCGTATCTATACGCCCATAGCGTGAAGTCAGAGTTTAGTGCCACTGCGATCCATCATTTATTGTCTCACGTTTACCTACAGTTTTATTATCATCTGGCCAGTAACTGAAATACATGATTTCTAAACAGACAAGTGATGTTGATAACATTCAGACTTCATGCACTTATTCCACATTATAAATTTGAGTAAGGCAAGAACAACTGTTTATACGGAATAAGACAGTACCGACGCTTATTTCATCGGCTTCTCATCATTTGTGCATAGTCTTAAGAAATTAATAACTGTATGTACAGAACACCCTTAACATACTTGTAAATTTTACCTGATACCAGTTGTCAGGAGATGGCAGAATAAATAAACACTGCCCAAAAATTACACTTACACGCGGGAAGTTCAAGTTTAAACAAAAATAAATACTTGAATACGTAACTGTTTTGCCATTGTATCCAAACGTTTATTTTTTGTTTAAACTTGAACTTTCTCCGATCAAATTATACAAGTGTAACTTTTAAGCACTATTTATTAAATGTGAAGTCTGCTATCAATTGATCTTAAATAATATTTGCAAATAAGTTAAGATCGTTTTCTACATAATCTTGATAGTTTCTTCAGGCTCTATGCAACCGATGAAAAGCCGATCAAAAAGAGACCATGCTACCACCCTATTCTGCACAAACCCGTTTGTCCAAAATTTAAACTGACAGAAAAATTTATGTGAATGAATATCCGTTAAACACAACGATTCATAAATTGGAAACTTTCAAACTTGCTCATGCACTTATAAGTTTTACATTAAAGTTTATGAGATGTAACTGTTAACTAATCTAATTAGTTGACTAAAATCTTAATCGAAATAATAGATTATGTTTGCTTTGCTAGACTTTCCCTATATTGATTTTGTGTCGGTTATTTGATCGTTTAATTCGTCGGAGGGGTTTATGCTTATTCGTCGAAAATATGGGTGTAACGCATAGGGCGAAGGTGGTGGACACTGCTGTACGAATATTAGTTCTAATACACTTGATTTCTTTCACTTAACTTACAACAGTATAACAAATGCAGTAAACGTACTGTTCACAACTAAAAAAGCTGTGGCTATTCAATACGTTTGGGCACTTTAAATTTCTGCCAGTGTAAACACTCTGTGTCTTGAGTGTAAACCAATAACATTCATTCTGGGATACCTGTAAATCTAGTGAGTTTTATGTATACCTCTGTTTGATGATGTTACTTTTTAAAATAAAAATTAAGCATTGACTGAGGAATTCTGGGATGTCTTACAAGCTTTTAATTGACATGTTTTATAGTCATAACTGAGAATTAGTTAAAACTGTTAGTGAAAGGCAATAAAATGCATATGGCTGAGTTTAAGTTATTGGACTTCAGAGGACTTGTGATCGACGAAGAAAACTATTGTTATTCCTAATCAAAGAGCGATTAAAGAATATACTAATATCAATTTCCCTGAAATAATGTGAACAAAGCAAGTACTAAGATATTTGCAGAATAAATTTAAAGTCTGATCACAAGTTGAAACCAGTTGGAGAGCCAGTGAGAACCAGGGTGTACTGGCCGGCTCTTTCGCCCTAGTTTGAAACTCTTGATCTCACCAGGAATCGGACCCGGATCTTCAGGTTACGAGGACAAGCTCATTGACCGATCAGTCATTTGGGCTGGAATTCAATGACCCGTGAATTATAAATTCTGCAAGTGTGCGATTTCAGTGTGAACGCCAGCCAATGTCCTCACATCCAATCTGGTGAATCCCACTGATCGCGAATTCATCCCGATAACTGAAAATAATCGTTGTTTATACTGAGGAATTTGAATACAATTCTCGGTTGAAAACTGATTTACTGAAAATCGAGTTTATTTATAGATGTGCTAGTCTGTTACGTGCCGTTTCTTCACTTTAGTAAAACTAGGGATTATAAAAAAATACCTACAATGAAATCCTAACAGTAAGTTTGTGTACTAAGTCGGTATTTTGTCATTTAGAATCATGTTCTCCAGAAAAAGTTATTCTGACTAGATGACCTAACTATTCTTAGTTTGATCTCTTATGAGTCTACACTTACATACCGATGCACAGTCTCATATTTGGGTCAACGGTTTCAGTGCTTTCCTAGTAAATATCAATCCATTATGAAAGTACCTTTCTTAAATTAATCAATTTTACACAGTGCCTATAATTAAATAATCACTTAAAAATAATTATTGGTTGGTGAGAGGTAAGCATTGAAGGCCGCTCTGAATGACATACTTAATTTCTGCTTATCATTTGCTAGGCTAATGATGATTTCCGCTTACTTTGAATGATGGTTGAACTACATCTACCGGTTTATTGTATAGATCACACAGTGAAATCGTATTACTTACTGGATGACAAAGTTCTGGACACAACTAATTGTTCACAACCGTATCATTTATAACTACACAACTTTAAAGCTTGATTTTTATAGTTCGCACCCGTCCCTCTAACCTATCTCAAAAGTAGTACAATCTTCCGAATGTCCACGATAGGCATTTAATCATTCGTGTTGCATATGTTCTCAGTTGATTCAACAAACAAAGCCTCAGGTATTAATCTCTTCATCTGCCTTGTTACATTAGATACTATTATTTCCCCTATTCCATTATATGATTGTATGAAACTACATGTAATACTATAGCTGAGCTTTTTTCTTAGTTTTAAATTGGATACCACCCCGATGTCTAAATTTCACACCTACATAAGTTTGACTTCTAGTTGACCTACTTGTAGTATTTGTTATACTTATGAAAATAGCCTATTCTCAGTGCTTTAAATTAAGTCTGGTGGAAATTTGTTCTGAAAATATTTCTATGCATGGATTTTTCACTATATTAATTGTAATCAAGTGTGTTGTGAAATGACCTATTTGAGGAAGAAAAAATCTATTTTATAGTTTTCTGCACATGTCATGTTATTTAATCCTCAATTTTTATCACATTCGAATTTAACGTATTTTTACGAATTATATCTAACCAGCCGCTTTGTGGACTTTCTCTCTTCAGGACTACCTAACTTGTTTGTCAATAATGAGTGAATTAAATGAACCCTATTTGTCAATTTCTTAGTGAATAAATTCTTATCAGAACCTGGGCAAAAACGTTCTGGACAATACACTAATTGAAAAGCTACTGAGAAATTAGTCCAAAAACGTTTGGCTTATTGCCTTCAAGACTTACTGTTCAACTAACGAATTCCAAATATGGAAGCTTGTTCCACTAACTTCTTAATCTGTGCGATTCAGAAAAATGCTGAGATTAAACATATTCTGTGTAGTTCATAGCCTGTTTATTTGACAAGATATAGGAATTAAGCGTGAAAAGCATTCATGACTTATTTTACCTGTTTATACGACCTCAGAATAAACCGACAGTATAAGTATAATAAGAAATATGTTTGTTGTAATTTTGTTAACCAAATAGAATACTCTCAGGGAATTGGCGCATCAAGGAAAGCGTTTCAAACAGGCTTCAGATATCCACCATACGTACCTTCGCTTCATGCTGAGTATTAAATAATCAGAAACGATTAGAAACAAGGAGCTCAACAAATATTCAAACGGAGATGAACTGACCATACGCTGAAGAGACCATTGAATGACATTACCCACCAGTTGAACTCTCTGGTGGAACTCCAATAATAAACGGGAATTCGCATAACCGAGGGTGACATGGAGGAGACCATGTGAGGAGAAGATAAGCGCTTATGGGCAGTTGTGGAGTCAAATGAAAAGGACTTCAGGAAACAAGGTGAAATAGAGATGTACTGCTGAAGCTCACTGTCCCATTCGGAACCCGAAGGAATAATAATATATTAACGCGTAGCATATTCACTCACATACACCAAAAACTGTTACAAATTAGTTTTTTTTAAATTGATTATTCATAAAGATTAGGTATGTAAATGCATGATTATTTATTAATTCATTATTAGATGACTAATGATATTATCAGCCATGAAATATAAAGGTAAACGTAATTTAAGGCATAAGTACTTATTGGTTTTCAAAGAACTTCAATGATTACCACCTGTCTTATTTATTCATCTCATAGTTGAAGGGATATTAATCCCCTGTTAGCTATCTGGTATCGTCTTGTTAGATGTATTTAGACTGAAACCTTGTCATCAGTTAAGTGTTGTGATGATTAACTCGTTTGACGGATCCCTTAGTTCGATAATCTAAAGGCCATTACTTCAGTTCCTGTGCTAAATCAAACATTTATTTCAACTTAAGTTTTGAAATTAATAAGAAGGTGGGAATGAATGATAAAGTAATCTAACGTTTGAGTCTATAACTACTGAAACTGTGAATAGTAAGAACAAATAACTCATAAGTGAGAAAGCTTCGTATTTCATTAGCTGGTAGTCAAAATTTACATATTAATTATACATTTGTGAAATCTAATTTTGCAGACACTTTACTAACTTATTCCATTTTGCATATGTTTTTCTTCTTTTTCCTTTCGTTTTGTACTGATTGTATGCATAACGTTGAAAGCAATGTGAACATTTGATTTACAGAAACTGAATATAACTCTCAAAAACCCAGGAATTCAGTTGTAAAGCTTTGTTTGCGGTTGTCTATTTATAAAGATTCTAGCTACCCCAAAATAAGGTAGCTCTTTAAACTCGGGCTCACTCCTAAAGTATAAATGCGGCTCTTATAGGTAACACATTTCATATAGTGGAGTACACAGACGTTTGATGGCAAGTATGTTTAATGCAGAGCCACAAGCTGCAAGTAGTGAAGTCATACTGGCATAAATGCCTAAAACCCTATACTATTGAGTAGTTGTAGACTACTCAAAATGACCAGTGGTGCTTGCTAGCCAGATTATTGAAGTGACCATACACCTGACGATCATTTTGCTCGTCTGGAGTTGAGCACACCACCCGTGAACCCACTTCAACTGAACTCAAACGGCCGAATCAGTTCAAACCACCCAATTTCTGAATAGCTACTTGGGCGACCTGATAACACCTTAGATCAAATTCTCAATTTGTAATTTATATAATTCGAGGAGGGATATCTCATCAGTTTCCTGAGTACAGAGCACACCGCTGATGAGGTCGACTCCAAACGAGTGAAACTGCTGTCCCATGTTTAGATCACTATGATAATCTGGTCAGCAATCACTACTGGTTCCTGTAAGCAGGACGCAACTACTCATTCCAATTAATCAGTAGTATGTAGTTTCATGCAATTATGCCAGCTGTTTTGATTACTCTATATGGTATGAAGTAAACCGTATATTGTGATCTGAACAATTTTGGTTTCCAAAGCAGATTGTGGTGAAACTTCACCACCACAAACTCTGTAAAACGCGAATTGAGAATTTCATTGGAGTCATTATGTGCGTTCAAGATTAGCCGGTTAGTTAGATTTTAAGAGTCTGTTATGATAGAATGCGTACTTTTGTTGAAGCGGAGTGGATTTTCTCTTCAATCGAATCATAAATTGAGAAAGAACTATATCCAAAAGGTTATAACCAACAAAATCAAGGTATCATCCAGCATATATATATATACTTTTAAAAATATCTTACTGAACTACAGAAAATCATTTCGCAATCTTAGTTGCAGCTTTAGGTAGCACAAATGTATTCAGAATAGTAATTTGTTGATGTGATGAACTAACTTTTTGTATATTTCCTTTCTGGCCTATGAATTTTCTGTAGCCGTTGAACTAACTTTCCAGGCACGGTCGCTGTTTTCCCCACCGCCTTCATTCTTTTTCTGAGTTTAGGACTGGTCAGTAGTCCAGATGAGTCTAGCCATATATTTCACTCCTAATCTAAGGGAATCATAACCGGATTATAATGTCAACCAATAAAAATTCTTATATCACAAGTCACTTCATTCGAACATTTTTTAAATTAGCTGATTCTGTTGTTAAAACTTAAAAGGCGTAAATTTGATGTTTCAGTTTGTGGGAGAATCATTCGCTTCTCTCTAGAACGAATGATTATTTCCAACATTCTAAGAAGCATCTAGTCTATGGTAATTTCCCTCAGTACTAGTAAACCAGGAATAACTATGCATGTTCAGATGGAAGTATTATAAAACTTAGTGGTTACGAAATATTACTAATTACGATCTCACAAGTTACATTACTAATTTTGGCTTCATCTTCGGTATTATCCAAACTATGGTGAAGTAAATCTAAGCAAATCCCTTTTGTCAAAAGTCTGTGCCTGATAAAATATCTCTGAAGTATAAAACATTTATATTCTATTTCAAATTTTGTCTTTTTCCATTAAGATATTTTATTTCTACACCAACCTTAACATTATTTGCTTCCAGTGGAATTTTGCTAGTTTTCACTGGTTACTTCTCATACAGGGAAAAAAAGAGTATTTACAAATCACGATTACTTAAAACTAGGCTAAAAAAGCTTTAACAGTAGTAGAAACCTTTTGATAGAAAAAAAATAATAATAATTACTACATATAATATTTAACAAAAATAGGAAATGAGAAATCTTCTTAGCCTGACCTGATTAGTATAGTAGAAAAATTCTATCCCCCTTTAAGTTTGACCTTAACCTCCACTTCTCCCCCCCCCGTCTCCCCGCACGCACACACCTTCTGCTCATACCTCTAAATCAAACGGTCTATTTACTTTCATTGTGGTCAAGTCAACTAACCAACCACAACTAATCTGTCAACCAACAATTTATTGGGAGTGTATATGTCTCATACTTCACTTCAAATAAAAAGAAAGTACTTCTGTACAGGCAACACCAACTGCACATTCCATGTACATTTTGCATCTAAAAAAACTATAATTACTTGTTAATCCACTTGCCAGTAAGTTATTTTTTCTAACACGAAAATATATTTAACATGAAGGTAAGCTTAATATAGAATTGTTCACTGGTTTCAATGTTTATGTTCAACTGTGAATTTATGCATATTTGATTTACTTGTATTTCACGGTAAAACTTATTTTAAAACTTTGAAAATACATAATAGTAAAATTTTATTTGTGATAGTATTGTTTATGATTGTTATTAAGTGGAAGACAACTTTGTTAACATAATTATTAAGTCTTCTTGACAAGTGAATTGTGACACATGGCTTAAATGTATTTAGACAGTAGGGAAGGGCAAGGATACAAGGTATTGTAAATAAAACTTGCACCTCTTTCGTCTCAGTACACCAGAATAAGTGGAACAGAGCTGGTCACTTACGACTTGAATTTCCTCAGGTAGTTGATTTTGTATTCTGTGTCTAGAGGAATGCTGTAATCATATCAGATGTTACGTCTGACCGTTTCAAAGGTGCTATATCAGCTTTTTTTGCACTGTTGGAATATTTTCTGTAGCATTCGCTATACTGTGCACGAAAATACCTCACAATAGCTTTTATCCTTACCCACTGGTGAATTTATGATTCATGTAATCAGTACTACATATATTTAAAAAAAGTTTGTGGTTCATTAGTAAACTTGATAAGTACTTGTTCTGTCCTTTCGGGTTAATTTTGTTGTCGAATTCATAGTTTCCTCCATAGGAATTCGGCATCCTGTAACTCCTCTTAGAAGTCAAAAAACGGAAAGTCTCGGTCAACCTAACTATTATTTTCTTCAGCTCTCCTCATTTATCTATACTGTCGAAGAAATTCGAGTTTTCTCAGTGACATAAACTTGCGCCAAGCTGTCTAAAAATCAGCATTTTTAACACAGAGTTATTTAAATGATTAGAGTTACGTTTGCATTCCAAAATTATCTGCAAGTTGAATCCTCAGACTTCAGTAGGTTAATGTCAACTGCCAACAGGAGCTAAACAACACTGTATCAGGGCTTCCTGCCATCTTCCTGATTCATCTTGTCTGAGACTAACATGTAATAGAGCATAGCAATATCATATCGCTTAGATCATTAATCTCATTGCTTGAATTATCCATAGGCTTTGATCTAGTTACTACAACATTATTAACTACCATATATCAACTGATTTCTCTAGTGATTTGAGGAACATTCACTAATTTTGGATTAAGTTTAAAGTTTACTTTCTAGCTAGTTAATTCATATGTGTAAAATTGAAAACATGAATATTATTAATTGTTTTATAATAAAACGCAGAAGAATAATTTACAAAGATCTTAGTCCATTTACTTTGCAAGTGATGCTTCAGAGTGCTGGGTTCGAGACCTACCAAAAATACTAATAAGCATTTAGATAATAGGTTTTCTGGTGGGAAAATATTAGAAATATGAATCCTCTTAGTAAGCATTACCAAACAAAGTATACTGAAATGAAGTAGTCTACTTGATTATTTGAGAATGCGTGAGTATCAACCACTTCACCTTAGTAAATTAAGATTATTAGCATAAATAAATACACATATTAGAGCCTTTAGATCTTGTTTTTGTAAATTTACTGTTTCACCTTATAACACGTTAGAAACAATCACAGTTAGTTTTGTTATATTGAGATATTGAAGGTTTTATAATGTCTGCTCTGACGCTCTTTTTCTAAGTTATATATTGAGGCACACATGCACACACACACACACACACACACACTGGAAGTGAGATTTTGTGTTCAGGAATAATTCAGTTCATTAATTGTGATGAAAGTTACTAAAAATGAGTTTTGTTTTGGTAGATTAAATTCTATTTAAGTGTTCATTATGTATGATCAATTCGTACTTGTTCTGTAAATAAATGGTTTAGTTACGCCTAAGTAAGCATTAAATGAAAATTCCATTCGATTTGATCAGTACATATAGACTCTAGATATATAGATGTTTTTCGATACTGCACAATGCGATTTGGTAGAAATTTCGCTGACTGACTGATATCAGTAGTTGCTTGCCCACTAGAAACAATCTAAATAATTCAAGCTGATCAACGATATATCCCGATCAACTCAACTACTCATGGAGGCACATTTTCCAAACTGATTGACAAGGATAGTTTTCAACCGCTCTTGTCGCAAACTGATACACGATGCACTTCTCATTATGTTCGTGGCCGTAGTGCCTTTATAGTCTGCAAAATCCTAATATGAAAGAAATTTGTCTCTGAATGTGAAATATTGTTAAACAGCTTCACATTTATATCAGTAAAAAGTTTGAGCATTGTGGATTAGATCAAATAAAGTATAATTATATTTTAATAGTTTACACACAATGATAAGTTTTGTTATTGGTAATATTTCGAGCAAAATTACTGCTCAAATTACTGACATGATGGATAAAAACAATTTGATTTATAAAATATCTTGTGCTGACTGTCCAACTAAATATGTGGGGCAAACGTCCAGATCACTCAAAATAAGAGTGAATGAACATAAACGCCTAACTAAAGGTCAACAAACAGGGACACAAGCTTACAAAAATCTTGAAAAAAATTCATCGATAGCTGCACATGCATGGGACAAAAACCACAATATCGATTGGGACAATGTGTGTATTCTAAAAACAAACATGAACAAATGGAAAGAAAGACTCATAACAGAATCGATATTCATTAAAGTCACACCGGATACATGTAACAAGGTTGACTCAGTACAACTATCAACAACTTGGAAATACAAACACATGAATGAATGTGGAGTATAATTCTGAACACACATATGCACACACAAAACATGAATGAGCAAAATAATAATAATAATGAACTATATATATGAGTACAAATCATAAATGTGTGAATAAAACAATTCCAACAGTGGTGTGAACACGGGCAGTAATTTTGCTCGAAATATTACCAATAACAAAACTTATCATTGTGTGTAAACTATTAAAATATAATTATACTTTATTTGAGCTTCACAATTATTATTTAATTTAAATTAATTTAATTTAAACAAATGAAATTTGATTAGAACATCTTTCCACCCTCCTTACTCTATACAAAATTCTCGCTTCCAGACAAATTTGTTCTAAGGTAGGTTTTACAGTAAACCGGTATAAGTTAGAGAACCTGTGAAAATCAGGGAACACTGAACGGCTGCTGTGTCGTTGTCTATAACTCCTGGACAGCGAATATCCACGAAACCGCAAAAATCCAATCCAGAATCCTGAGGTCACATGGAGAATTTCAGACAATTTACCCACAACGTTGAAATTCAACAGTCTATCAATTCTAACATGTTGATTCTTGAGGTATGACAGAGATATTGCGCATGAATTACTGAATAGTCCCTAGATAAGCGAAATTGGCTGACCAGTTCTCCTTGGTTTTCAGTGGTTTACTAATTCAAATCGGTTAGTGACATAATATACTCCGAAATCAACAGAATTTTCCCGAACTCAGAATTTTAAGACTAATTTATGCCAAAGTGCTTATTGGATAACTTCATATTATCCAAAGAGAAATAACTCACATTCTATTTAAAGTAGTTGGTAATGTCTAATGTTCATCCCCTAACTTATTTTTAAGTATTAGTTTGTAGGGATCTGATTGATTGGTTACAGGACTTCATCATGAGCTGACATCGGTTAGAGGATCATTGTAAAACTTGGGAGTACAGGACAGCCAGTTGTTTCGTTCTAGTTTGGCACTCTTCACAGTACACATCCACCGCCAGGGTTGGAACCCAGGAACTTCTGGTTAAAAAGCTAGCAAGCTTGTAGAACTTTAAGCTACTGGCCCATGAATTCTAACTTCCACCAATTCACAGTATAGCCCGACCGCTTGCCAGTGTCATTGCCGACGGGTGTTTAACCTCACACCCGACCTGCTGCACCCTACTGGTCACAACTTTCCAATAAGACCTACCTAAATAGGGCCAGTCGCTAGTGAGCATCTTTTTGATATTCAAGTATTGGTTTATAGGGATTTGATTGGTTGGTTACAGGATTTCATTATGAGCTAACATCGGTTGGTAAACCATTGTAAACGATTGTATAAAAGACCATCACGTAACGGTTCATTTCACAGATAAACTATTTAATTCCCTTATCATAAAATGCATTATACTTTAAAAGTGGTTATAACAGCAGAAACTCTCAGAGCTGTTCAGGGTAAACTCTTCTTTTTTCACATAAATGAATTACTTTAAATTTGGCTAATGAATAAGCAGAGTAGAACAAGATTGTTTTCAGAAATGTTCAGTTGACTGTTTTTTTTTCGTCTAATCTTACGTAATAGTAATCATCAGTCAGAGTGTGTAAATATAAAAGCTGATTTGTATGATACATGGTTCAAAGTTCTTCTGCATATTTAATTCTTCGTTTGTTTTACAAATGTTTGGTAGGAAGATTTTTAAAAAATACATATGATATGTTACATGTGAGAAATTTCTTACTGTTCATCATTCAGAAGATTGTAAATTTGTTTTTTCTTCATAATATGAGTGTTTACAGTGGTCCTGTTTGTTGTTTTATAGAGAAAAAAATATATAGAGAGTGTAAAATGCGCCCGGGGTACAGTGGTTAGCACTCTCGCCAACCATGTACATGGTCCGGGGTTCGATTTCCCACCGACAAACACCTGATATCAATGGTCGGCCTGCAAAATTTGGGCTACCGATATCACATGCTGAAAATTCCATTCCTGTACCAAAAATACGGTGTGGAATCAAGTTGTAATCAAAAATTAAAAAAATAAGGTAAAATTCATCATATTGTATTAGATAATATTTCACAGCGAGACGTAAATGTGGCCGTAACTAAAATTATGATCTTGTCCTATTCAGTTACCAGTAGTCATCCATTTGATTTCAGTTTTTGATCAGGAATGTCTTAATTTTATGATGAGAGATTCAATCATTAATAAGTGTTGGTTTGTAGGGATTTGATTTGGTCACAGGATTTCATCATGAGTTGACATCGGTTATAGAACCACTGGAAAACCTGAGGGTACTGGACAGCTGCTGTTTCGTCCTAGTTTGGGACTCCTCAGCAGTGCGCATCCACTGGGATCCGAACGCAGGACGTTCTGGTTACAAAGCGAACCCGTATACCATTAAGCCACTGGGACCCGATCCAAAGGCCAATGCATGAATTCTAACTTCTGCCAACTCACGACATGAACAGTAGGGTGCAGCAGGTAGGATGTGAGGACAAATACTCGCCGAAGACATTGTCTTGAATTGACAGAAGTTAGAATTCATGCATTGGCCATTGGATCGGGTCCCAGTGGCTAAACAGTCTACGAGCTCGCCTTGTAACCAGAAGGCCCTGTGTTCGAATCCCAGTGGAAGTGTACTGTGAAGAGTCCCAAACTAGGACGAAACAGCAGCTGTCCAGTACCCCCAGGTTTTCCAATGGTTCTATAACCTATGTCAACTCATGATGAAATCCTGTAACATTAATAATTAAACCGTAAAATGCCATCTATTTTAGAATTTTGAATTTTCAGGTACAACTTGCTCTTGGTTTTATGAAGCTGATTGTTTATTTTGAAATCGCATACATGTATCCGTAAAAACATCAGCACAGACGCATTCGCAAAAATGAAAAGTTCAGAAATCAATAAATTTTCCTTTTTGAGAAGGGATAAATGTTCTCCAAACATATTTACTTTGATGTCTCTAAGGTCTTTTGACTGAAATTTCCCTCTTTCCTTTCAATTTTTACGGAAGTAAAACAAAGATGGCAGTTAAAGTTTGCTTTCTTTATTCTTCGAGTCTCCAAATGTGTAGAGCTTCCACCTAGCTCAAGATAAGTAGATTTCAAGTATTGTATTTGCTAAATTATTTTGAATTCCTCATTGACTGGTTTTAATAAACAAAAATGCTCATTCCCTAGTATAGATACTTCGCTGAGACCTTAAGGATAGCATGATGTCATTTCACTGATAATGGCATTTCAGACAGTGGATGTCGGTTTCCAGTCTTACCATCATTTACTGGAAATGCTGGTAAACCCAGCTAATCAGTCTCGAGATGGATGAAGTTTGAAAGTTGGACTCTACTGTCGATTGCAACAAAGCAAGTACCACTATGTATTTCAAGTAATACAGACATACCTTACAGCTTTTTTACGCCTTTTATTGTATTGTGTTTAAACTGTAAACTTGAGTTAGGGGTTCATGGAATTTAGAGTGAAAACACTAAAAGTTTGACACAAGGTGATCATGTTTGTGGATGTTGAATGCTACTTTCTTCAATGTATACATGGCTTTGGCAGTGGGGTGATACATAAATCTACAAGAGGTCGTTTCTTACGCACATCATACAGTGAAATAGTATTATTTACCGAATTCCCTTTTGAACACATTTTAAATATAATCACTTTAGATGTCATTATAAAAACTCAATCAGTAAATAGTGACGTTTCATTGTTCCATATCTCCAACAAACAAACTGATGTTGAACTATTTTATCCCGTCGTTTTCTTAAAATTAAAAAAACTCACCTATGCCTAACACATTGGTACATCTGTGATATTTGAGCTATATACCTGACATACACAACTATCTGTATCGATTCCAATTTGATAACTTTTTCTAGTGAACATAGTTTTGGCATGTCGTTTGGATACAATTTCTGGCCGACACTTTCCTATACCTCACCTAAGTTACCAACTGATAGAAAGCCTTGATAGAAGGGAAAGTTGGGCGTAATACTGGCGACCCCATACAGTAAACGACCATCACTGCTATTGAAACTTCACATTTGAAGGACAAAGCTCTGTGTTTCATTCGAAAGGCAAAGGAATGGAAAGATAACGATTTTTATTACATTTAAAGCTGATCCTTTAATAATGAGTTAAGGAGAAAACTATTAGATTTACTTTCTATTGATTAGGTATAAACAAAGAGGCTCTTTTTAACGATAATGTACCTCGTAAACTGTCTATATCAAACTGATGTCAAACAAATGAATGCGAGCGTTTTACATTACCTAAAATGATGTGATAACCACTTTTTATTCGCTCAGACTGTAACCAGTTTCAGAACAATTAACGCAGGTGATGATTAAAAATCATGATGATTATGTTGACTATTGGTATACTTACAGTCAGGTGTATTTATTCATGACTGTAGATCAGCTTCAAAATATGCACTGAACATGTTCACAAATGTTGGTTGATCTGAAAAATTAGTAAAAGATTTTATTCAACAATCCCTAGTCCGTAACAAAATGAGTCATTAAGTATTGTTCCGTTGATACCTTCGCTTCAGTTTTTTCTCAAAATTCTACAAAAATTTGGACAGACTTTCTTTTGGGAAATAAGGATCCATTAAATGCTTTAAGAATTTCATTATAGATTGGAGGATTTCATTATGAGCTTACATCACTTAGAGAACCATTGGAAAACCTGGGAGTACTGGATATCTAGCTCTTTTGTCCTAGTTCAGGACTTTTCAGCAGTATGCGCTCACCAGGGTTCGAACCCAGGACTTTCTGGTCCCAGTGGCTTAATGGTCTACGAGCTCGCTAGCCTTGTAACCAGAAGGTCCTGGATTCGAACCCCGGTCGGTGTGTCCTGCCAAAGAGTTCCAAACTAGGACAAAACAGCTGGATATCCAGTGCTCCCAGATTTTCTAATAGTTCTCTAAGTGATGTCAGCTCGTGATGAAATCCTGTAACCAATCAAACAAAATCCCTAAAAAAACCAATACTTGAAAATGTCACTATAGCCTTTATATCGGTGTAATATATTTTAAAGAGGACCGGAATTATAAACCACGGTGGATTCTGTGATCCGTTTGCCTTCCTTTATATTCGCCATAATATTACTCATTGTTTTGATTTCCATCTGAGATATACCACCTGTCAGTTAAACTGTTCTCAATCAGTTTCATTGAAAATTTAAACATATCTGTGTTCAGTTGATGTTTCCAGATACCATACAAAACATTTTAGTACACAATCAAGTAAACGGTGGTTTTTATACCTTATCGTAAAATTACATTCTTATAAAAACTACAATTTCTAGCTCTTATCCGGTTGAGTTTCAATGACTCTTACCTTTTTTTCATTCAAGCTGTGATAAGGTACACAATATTCAATGTCAACTCCATATCTTCAAGTAGTTATTCTATTATTTTTTTTGTATCATAATTGTTTTCATAAAATCAACCGACTTTACTCATTCTCTATATGAAAAAACTACTTAATATTGTGTATTAATCAGCTTATACTTTGTTTATGAAATTTCATACACTAAGTAGTTATCTACGCATAGTTCAAAGTCGAAATCAGTTTCCAAAATAAAATGTCAAGTGGGTAAATAAGCCTTTATGTATTGTAAAGCTACAATGTTTATACATTTCAAAATTTCTGCATACTTAGCTGTAATGATGAGCTTAATAACAGTTATGAGTTATTTATTTATTCAATGTTAATTTTTGCACATTGGATACAGTATGTTTGCGCTTTCTATAAATTCCTAAAATATATATATATATGTATTTACATTTTACATTTTTAGAAAACATTTCGTCAACATATACTGTGTAAGTGTTTCACGGAAAGATATGCAATGACAAATGAAAATACTAGAACAAATTGTGTACAAAATCTACCAATCTCAATAAAACCAGCAATGGATAAATTCCCAAAATGTTCAACATATGATTTCTATTTTATGTTTCGTATATTCGTCTCTGAATTAATCGGTACAGGGACGTTATGTTTTGTTGCGGTGCTGTATACCTATCCACCGATTACTAATCCAGTACCAGATTGTATAATTGTCTTTTTAACCTTTTCATGGATTGTCTGGATATTTGGTCCGATCAGTGGTGCACAGATTAATCCAATTGTAACCATAGCATTCTTATTTATACGAAAATTATCAATAGTTTATGCTGTATTGTGTATAATCGCTCAGATAATTGGTGCAATTCTAGGCGCATTAATTGGTAAAGCCTTGCTGCCTAGCAGTTTATCACAAGTGGATAAACTTGGTGTTGTAGCAAAAAATCCAATAGTATCACAAGGAAATGCTGTTGCTTTTGAATTTTTCGGTGGAATGGCAATTGTATTAGCTATTCTAGCTACAACTGATGAATTTCGACCATCAACATGGACAGCTGGTTTATTTGTTAGCCTACCATTTCAAATGGGTGTCGTACATGCCTTATTAGTTGGAATATTGGTAAGTTGGTCAATAATTATTGAATACTGCATAATGTAATCTCATTTGGTACTAGTGTTCAATAAAGTATTTTTCCAGCTGAAACTAATTCCATATTTACTCTTCCCATCTTGTTTTTTGATCCAATTTTAAAATATTTAGTAAAGTGAAGTAAGGCTACTTTTAGGTATATTATAGGTGATCAGTTCAATCGTTTTACTTCCGGTTTTGTTTGAATGCGTATGTGTTAGCGTCCTTTGACTGGATTTATATGAAAATTGATGCATCTACTAGGATTAAAAATCACCATCTTCCCTTTTTAAGACTAATTTTAAGATCTCAGTTTAGCCTATAAATATCAACTTTCTGCATCCATATGTCCTCTTTGTTAAATTAGTGAGCTCACTGAGATAAAATGATGTGTTTGTTTGTACTAGTGTAACAGTAAAATTAGAGTACTGTGTTAAAGTACACTTCCATTTTGGATTAATTTCTTCCATATTGCTCTCAGTAACATGTCCGCTTCCCAGAAGTGATGTATTTGACATACAAATCTGCTTATTTCGCTTTTTAGGATACACCATCTCATATGACAACTCTTCTTGTAGGCTATTTCACACGAAGTCTTCAAACCACTTACTGACTTACTCATACTCATCTGAGGATGGTATGTTTCCCAGGAAGCATTTGGAAAAGTCGTTTTTATTTCTTAGCTGTTAAAATTAGGTTATTGCAGTTAATCATCCAAGTATTTCTTGTGACTACTTGTTCCAATAGTTGTTCTCTTAATGCCTTAGATTTCATTGGAGAAAATTTTTAAATTAATCTCAAAAAGAAGGTGCACTGACTAGTATATGAATGCAATAAGAAAGATATCAGCAGAAAACTGAACAGAATTTTGATATCTGAAGGCTAGTGAGGTTTATTCACACCCAATTTGTGATTTGTATTCATAAATCCATATTAAACTGTCAGTGTGTAAATCCAAATTGATATTCAGAATCTTTAAATTTACCAGGAACTCCAGACACTATTTTATTTAGATATTCGTGGAATCAAATGTCAAAAGCATTATTCACTTAGCTCATACACTCATTTTTCTTCAGCAAATCACCTAATTAATTATATATATATATATATATATATATATATATATATATATATATACGCTTTTTATCAATTTCAATTGACAGAAGTCGAATGAAAAGACAGTAGAAAGTGGTAATTAGTGCCATTATTATTATTATCTCCATGAGTATCAAGCGAAACAAAGGGCTTCAGCGGCGCATTTCCATTTCACTCGGTTCTCTGAAGTTCTTTTTATCTGGCTCCACTATTGCCCACAGACTTTCATTTCCTCCACCTCATTCGATGTTATACATGTCAGTCTCGGACGTCCAGCTAGTAGTTTCTCATTCAGTTTCTGTTCAAGGACTTGCTATGAGATGTCACAGAATAGTGTTCTCCGCAAATGTCTGATCTTGATGAATCCAGTAGATTTCCACAGTGATTTCAGTTTATTAATAATAATGATTTGAAAATAAAGAAATAAATAAATAATAAATGAGTTGTCTCACCGTCTTTTCGACATCTTTTATTTCAGGCTAGATATTCTGGGAGTGGTTTGAATCCAGCACGTTGCTTGGGTACCGCTATTGTTGCGAATGATTATACGGATGTATGGGTAAGATATGTTAAAGATGTGTGGCGCTAGTAAAATTTGGTCATTTCTCTCTCTCTCTCTCTTATCAACATTCACTCCAAACAGTAATTGGAAATTTAGGGTAAATCCCAACATATTAGCTAATATGTATGTATATATGTATCAGAAATACAGAGCCGGAGAAAGACAATAAGAAAAAGGCATCACAATAATTTGAAAACATCAGGTAATTTTCACTGAGTCTAAGTTTATGAACAACGTTCACTAACAGCCATTCTCAATTCCTTCCATTGATGATTTAACAGAAATTCAAACTGGCTTAGAAAAGATTATTTTTAAAGTTCAAACAAACTTTCTGGATGATTGCACTTATTTCGCTTGTTAATTCGCTTAAAAATTCAACACATGTGTGCCATATTGTGATAAAAATGAGTGAATTTTTGTTCTTCGTAAACGAGGGTTAAATTTTGTTACTTTTTTCGTATGATTGTATTACATTCTGATCGTTTCATATTAATTCTCAAGTGTTGGTTTGCAGGGATGTGATTGGTTATAGGTCTGATCACAAGCTGGTATCATTTAGAGAGCCACTGGAAAACTAGGGAGTACTGGACAGTCATTTCACCTTAGTTTGGGAATCTTTAACAATGCACATCCACTGGGGTTCGAATCCAGGTAGTTCCAGTTACAAGCCGAGCTGGTAGACCATTCAGCCTCTGGGACCCGATCCAGTGGCCTGTGAGTTCCAGCTTCTACCAATTTGCGATATATATAGCGCAGCCACTAGTTAGTTTCATAGGCGAGTAACTGGTTTCTCTAATTGATGTCAACTCGAGATCATACCTGTGATCATTTTAATTTGTCCTTCGAACTTATTATTACATACCTGTGAGTGTCTTAAGGTGTAGTACTTGCGTATAATTCGGTAGCATTACGATAAAAACGCTTGAAGTTTCACTTTAACATCTTGTTACAGTGAAATTTCAAATTAACACTTACAAAATAATGGTTTAGTATTCTACAAGTTTTCAGTATAACTGCTTGCCCACATTTTGCAATTAGTCTAAAGTACCAACCTAAAAGATAATGGAAGCTTGTGAAAGCCGTATAGAAGACCTAAACAATTGTAACTTTAAGGTAATTTCTTTTTCACTTGTTGGCTGCAGCAATTTTAAATTTTGTTGGCTCATGCTAAGCCACCTTTTATATTAAACATACGTTAAACTGAATTCGCCATTTGCAAATAATTATGCAATTTACACACTTCTGGTGTGGCGTGTGCTACTGATAAGTTTTGTGATTAGTATATATGTAAAGAGAAGTTCATTAGCACAAAAAAAACATCAAATGGCAAGGAGATACATTTGATGTCATAGAAAGCAAATGATACAACGTTGTGGTGATACATGGGAGACGTGAAACGAACACAGAGAAACACAGTATGAAGGCCTGACGTAACATAACACGGAAGATCTCTGATTTGAAGATAAGGTGTACATAATTTGGCTGCATTGAGATACCAAACTGCTAATGGACATTCCTTTACCAAGTCTTCGTCTTCTACCGTTACACTAGGAGTATATTGTTTTGCACATTTAGACAAACCTTAGTCAGATGACCATCGAAAATCAAACAGAGTTGGAAGACCATTTCAAAGTCAGTGGTCATCCTATGAAGTGTTCACTTCATATTTCATGACAGCTGTGTATGGATTTTAGGTATCACTATTGAGTAATAATAAGTCTTTAGTACTTCATGGTTGCCAACAGACGTCAAATGGGGGGGGGCACTTCATAGTGAGAACTGTTGTCAAATCAATTGTAACTTCATAAATTACCAACCTAATCTTTAATACCAGTTAACTTACAAGATATTTTAAAACATTCCTATGCACAACACTTGCATTTGTGTGCTTGTATTTATTTCTACTGAAAAATATGTACTGTTTTTTTTACCTGAGGAAATATTTCCTTGTCTTTTGTTAATGAGTAGTATAAATTTAAATTTGAAAGTTTTCCATGAACTGATTAGTCATCTTATGACTTACATGTATCATGACGGCTAGGTCCTCAGATGAAAATATTTTGATTCCTGAGATATTGATCAAAGGACAGTCGTTGTATGCGCTTCATTCTTCAATTTACCCATATTTTTCATATATTTTATCCACATATGGATGGACCCACACAATCTTCATCCCTCTGCAATAAAATCAGTCTATCGGACTATGACCTGATCAGATAGTCTGACCAACATATATCCAACTAATGATAGACTGACCTTTTAGCCTAGTAGTTAGTTTGTATAGTAACACAGGCTCACAAGTCCTAATGATTCACCGTAACCTTTATTTACAGATCAGGTGAGACGAGAAGACAAACTTACATGGATAGAATTTAAATAATTTAAAGATTTTACTAAATACTGAACAAAGCTGAACAAACTTTATTATAGCATATCCATTAAATAGTTGAACAAATATAGGTTTTCTTGTTAAGCTTATGTAGAATTCTGAGAATTTGTGAAAATAATGACTAGTATTCATATGTCTTCTAGATTTCTCCACTTTTTGGTCCCAGGTGACATATCTTTTCCAAGTAATCGCTGCATTTAAGCCCATGTTTAAAAGCCGTCGAGTTATATCAAAGGTGAACAGCATCACTGAATGCATATATCAGAAGAAAACATTTTGCTGCACCATTTTTTGAAACAATTGTATATTATCATTCATTAACTTGATAAATTAATCAGCGCCAAATTAGTCGTTTTCCAACTTCCGTTGATTTTTTTTCAAATTATCCCCAAATAGATTTATTTTGTCGGTCCTCTGTGTGGTTCTTTATTCGCTGCTATTCTCTATGAAACTGTACTATCACATGGTGTTTCATTAAATCGTTTGAAAGCCTGGTTAACAAGTCCAGATTTTGATCGTGAAGTGGATTATAGCGCTAGAAATCAAGTACCCATTGGAAATCAGGTACATATGAAACAAAATTGTGTGTCTATTCAGATATATTTTATTCATCGTTTTTATTTGGTCAGTACATTTGTAAATCCTTCACGTTCTTACTACCTCCTTTGGCTCATTTATTACTATTCACTCCAGAGAGTTCCCGGAAAAATTAACTTACCTTATCCATAGTGAACAGTCTACATAGAATGGCCATTTATTTCAAGAACTATATATTTATTAAATGGTCGGAGGCAATTGGAACCTGGGTTTTATGCTGGTTGGAACTCATCAGCAAAGTGTGTCTGCAAGCTTGAAGGAGCTCATGTCGTCTCTGGGATTTGAACCCAAGTCACCCAGTGGTGCGGTCAGGGACGTTACTGCTGTGCTATTCGGGCTAGTGAATGACCTCCTGTATTAGATGTTTTGATTGAACACTTGGTAGTTTTCTACCAGTCAAGTTAGCACCAGTCTGCACCACAAAAGGACTAGACGCGTGCCACTAGTTACTTACTAACGAGTGTTCAGTATATATATGCTCTGCTTCTCAAACAGGCAGTTTCCATGTACAACAGCAATCAGGCAGAATGTCGGACAGTCTATCAACAGGGTTGTTGCCTGATGTACATGTTAAACCATAGAAGCTAAAGTGGCCTAATCGAATTTAATCTGATGTTGTGCTAAATCTAAGGGTTTGCAAAAGCCCTTGTTGATACAATGCACTACATATTAGTTTACACGAAATTATACATATTTAGACTGTAGCATTACTGAAGAAAACGTAAATTTAAGTGATGGTTTGTAGGAAACAGATGTCCAGTACTCCCAGGGTTTCCAATGGTTCTCTAACTAATGTCAGCTCATGATGAAATCCTAAAACGTAAATTCGTTCATGTTTCTTGTTTTACCATTGGAATTAAAGGTGACCAATCTGAGTGTTTCACTGATGAGCACTAAGCAGTTAGACAGTATTGCAAGTTGTGAAACACAAAAACTCTAAATCCTTCTGCACAACATTAAATTACCAGTGTTTGGTGAACTGTCTGTATTTCCAAAATGTGATTTAATAATCTTACTACTTATTTTCAGTATTTTCAGCGTACTTTTTTCTTATTTTACTTTTGTAGGATTAACATGATGAATGTGATCTGATCTGTATTCTGGCTAACTACATAAATTTCGCCTGTACAAAATAAAAAAACTACTTGCATTGACTGGCAAGAAATGTGGTAATGATAATAACAATAATAATAACGATAAATGATGGTAATAATAATTCTTTTTAATAGAAACTAGATTATTACAAATAAATGAAAACTTAAATGGTAATCAGTCTGTTCTTTTCCGCTTCTAACCATTACAAATAATGACGGTAAAAGATATCTAATTATATAGAAAGCGAAATAACTCAAAATGGCTTAACGTACATTTTTGTTAACTGTCCAGTTTTTATTGAGTCGTTACATCCAGATTAGTGAACATTGATTACTTCATTGTTGGTTACGTAATCAAATGCTTTGTAAAGTTAAAATAATTTTCAAAAATCCTCATTTATAAATTTTCGGAAAGTATACATATACAGAGAAGTGAATATACAATCCACTAACCATTGTTTGATTACGTAATCAAATGATTTTACTAAGCCTTTTCTAAGAATTATGAACCATGAATGCATAAATATCTTTAGATGAATGAATATATTCATTAAGATAAAGGTTTTTGTATTTCCCAATGAATGAAAAACAAAACGATATTGTTTTTACTGACGTTTCGCTATTTGATGCTAATAGCTTTATCAAAGTATTATTAAACCAGAATTTACAAAATCTCAGCCTATAAATAACAAAGAGTTAAGAGGTGAGAATAAATATATTCTCCCAAGTGGAAAAGCATAAGTAAAAGTGAAAGAGGAATAATGGCTAGACTGCTGAAAGTCTTAGTGAGTGTGTGAATGAAAATTGGTCACTGGGATGGATTGTGATACAATAGTTCAATAATTTACTTAATATAACGCGCATCAATACCACATTTGTTGATGGCGTTTTTGACAATTTACTGATTATCTTGGTATAACGACAGAAGACAAGGGCCAGGCAACAAATCGTTTATTTAGGAAATCAACAGATATTTATGGATTTTCATGCACATTATTATAGATTATTGAAAGCAAACAAACACAGTCTTCTGATTGATGGTTTCTCGCTGAACGTTAATCTTTCATCTATATGTGGCCGTTTATTGAAGTTCAGATTATCTATCTGCGAATTGTATCCGCCTACGCAAAGTCTGCTGTGATTGGTTGTTGAGTCAGCTTTTCTTCTTATTTTTCTCATGACCATTATTGGGGACGTAAACATCGACGTAAATTACTCTCTACCAATTTTGACTAGCAGACAGCTTTCATCACAACAGTACCAAAGTACTCGCGTAACTTTCTTTCTTCGTCTATCTACACTATCTTTCAGTGTTTGAATTTCAGCTGTAAAAATATTTTCTTTATATCTGATATTGTGGTTGCACCATTCCTATTTCATTAGTGTCATGTTGATATGTTAAGCAAAGATTTAGCGGTTAAGTTCTTTTTTTCACTTAATAATGTCAGTCTTAATAACTACTGTCTCGTCCCATCCTATTGTGTCACTGTATTGAAGCCTATTGAAGCATACACTCCAACAGCTTAGTGTTTTCTGCTACGCTTATCTTAGTGAGTCCGGTCATGATACATATACCTGGATTCACATTCCTTGATAATTTAAATAATTGTAGCCAACCATTTTAACGCATATAGTTCAGTGTTCAGTTTTCGGTAAATTAGATTATTTCCCGCAGTCTGGTCAATAAAGCTTGTTTCTGAGATGATTTTTGGGGTGGAATCTTAGTGTAATTCTCATTTTGCCAAGAACTCAGTAAAATGCTTAGATATTCTCTACTTCTGTAATAACATTCAAGAGGCCTTGAATTATCTTCTTTTAATATCGTCATCACTGCTTTGATTACTACTTCATTCTAACTGATGAGTTTTGATATCTCAATAAATTCTAACAGGTAGTTGGTGTTAACGTTTCCTTTGCCTTTTCAAGTTCTTATTTTTGTTTTTCTATCAAACTGCACAGATATATTACTGAATACTTGAGCGTCTGAGCAAATTCAATTTTGACGTCTTCGGAGACGACATAATTTTCAGAAACTTGGATTCCTGTGACTATTAAGATACTATATATATATATATATATATATATATATATATATATATATATATATATAGGCTTCAAAGGGAAAGACCCATCGTATCCTCCATCAGAATATGTTTAGTGGTACGTAGTTTTAAGCAAACCTATTCAACTGACATTTCCGCTCTCTGGCATCACAATGTCTCAAAAAGTCACGGATCCACTTAACCATGACGATCTGCGCGTAGATGTCCTCTGATGACTACCGACAGACCATATGTTAAAGGAATCAACTGCTTAGATCAGATGTTGCTGCTGGCCAAGAAGAAGGTAATAGTTGACGCAACTTTTAGCCTATTTCCAATTACTACGTAGGTTTATTTGTCCTTCAAACGACTTATTACGCATAACATACAGCCACGGGGCAATGTGTGACTTCTAAAACATGGTGACTGGCTCCTGACAATCCAAGATTATCCAGAAACGAATCTGACCATATGTTTATTCTTAGCATTGCTCGGACATGGACAAGATTAAACTCCATCGTGTTGTGCACCTGAGTTAACTCCAAACAGAAATTTCAGTAAACATTTGATGTGCTGACACCTGACTCATCTTAAAGCAATTCCTATTTGTCTCGATGATCAATTCTAATTTTAAATCAGCCGCTTCCGTTGGAAATTTTGCGTTAATGCTGATAGCATCAGGCACTAAGCACTGACCGTTGAAGGGAAACTAATTTTCTTATGTACACTTCACTTAGAGGTTAGAATATGTACACACCACCTCAAACAGAATATCCCACAAAATGACTCCTGGAACTTGGGTACTGGTAGAGTATAACTCCATTATGGATAAGATTTTACTTTGATAAATCACACAGTGTTGTACAGTAATATTAACTGATGACGTTTCGAGCACAAACTATTGCTCATAATCATATCATATACTTGATATGAACACCTGTGTGTGCTTCTATCATGCATTAGCTCGGGAATACATGTGACTTACTGGGCACAAAAACTGAACACTCTTAATGTTACCAGTGAAAATGCCAGGTTTCTACTTCGGGAAAGGCAATCTAATATTTGTAGTGCACATTGTACCCTTGAACTTTTGTTTAAACTCGCTCACCCATGTTTGACACCCTTCTTATCTTTTGAGTTGTGACTCTTCCGTACGTTCATTGGTTCGCTCTCTTGTTGTGCTTTCATTCAGCACACTCTCCGAGCCTACCTCCAGTGACGTCTGCGGATAAGTTGTACAACCTCTTTATTTATTGAATTTCATATTTCGTTGTGTAAAATATAATTGTCCCAGATACACTTGTCATATCAAGTCTTTTTACCTTGATTCAGTTCGTCAGTATTTGCACGTTGAGTAGCGTACAGCTAAGGTTGTAAGACGGTGAAGAAGTTTTGTAAGAGTGTTTAGAGTTGAGGTCTACCCTAAGCCGTAATAGATCTTACATATTCATCTCAGTAATCGCGTCATGTAAGAATGACCTAATCTCTACTGAATCTATGGACTACGTAAATATAATTTTACACCCGCTAGAACCATTTAATAGGCTTACTTCGAGGATGAATAACGCAAAAAAGTCAAAGCCTATAAGAAGCCAGCTGAATAATGTATCTTCTAACTAGAGCAAAAGTAAAGATAGGAGCATGGAATGATGGCACCGTGTTTAAGGCTAAAGAGGCTGCCCAGATTGTAGAACAAATGAAAAGACATGTCATAGTATCATTTGAAATGGAAATGGCCCCTCCAAATTGTCAATAATCTACTACTGTCACCCAGGCGAATACCACGTGCATACTGAGCCTATGGCTATTGTGATGCCACCATCAGAATCGAATGCTCTCAGTTAGTGGGGATGGAACGGAATGTAGTTCCAGAGACATTGAACTCTGTGTAGGTTTCTGTCTTTATTGTCGTGGTGATTGGTGGCAGCAGCTCCAATACAGGGTTTCACCTGACAGACACGCCAATAGTCAGATAAACTTTAGCTCAATCTGAGTTAAGTGGAGGTAGCCTGCTTGATACAAACCCAGGAGAGAAGCAAATGTGGGCTAAGAGAGTCATCTGGTGTAAGGAACCCTTAAGTTCAAAATGATGGCTGTTAAAGAGGCTGGAGATAGACTACAATTCACGTTCGGCATCCATGAACTGAAAGATAGAACCACACATTTTACCTCCCATACCGATATTAAAAAAAAGAACGAGCGATTACATAGCATCATCGAGGAAACCTGCGTGAATGAAAACCGGGACTCTCTGAAAGTGGTGCCGAAGGAAATTTTTATAGCTGTTCCGAGACAGAAAAAGGGGCAAAAAAATATGGCCTTTGGACACTTGGACACCAACATAGGAGAGACAGATAGTGGAACAAAAATTGAACCAGTGAAAAGACCATCAGCAAAAGGAGGAGTTGTGTTCAGTCTGAAGCACACTGAACAGACATAGCGAAATAGGGTGCTATGAATGAGAAAAGACAACTTCGCGACACAGCGACTGAATCCGAACAGGCTGTAGGTAAGCAAGACGCCAGTATGTTTTGACGAGTGTACACTATTCGAGATAAGATCAACATAAGAATATACTGAAGAAAACCCGATTACCAAAGAGACTGATCACAGGACACTCGGGGTTGATAACTTCAAACGACTTCTGAATCGACCACAGCTCACCCATAAATACCAACATCAGAAGCATAACTAACAGTGAGCAACAACTCTTGGACATCAGCAGAAGTCATAAAGATCACAGTCACTGAAACGTAGTCGAAAAAGCAGAAGGATCAGGCATATTTCATCCAGATGCACTGAAACCTGAGGCCTAGGGGGGTATGCTCACGACACTTCCGCAAAAATTTTGGGAGGAAACTTAGCTGATGACTGAAATGAAGGTTCCTCCTGTTCTCTCCTTAATATCTTTGCTTTCCAAAGGCTTCAGCACTGAAGCCTCAGTAACAGAACTCTTACTCTTACGGAATGGGGCCTCTGACCACATACCAATCCTTCACTCTTTCGCAGGCCTACTGTAGGCCATAGAAGTCACCGAGACCCCTTGCTTAGTTTGTGGGCATTTCACAGTTGAGCTACTGATGCGTCTAAACAAAGGCCGTCTTGCTGAACAGCCAAAGAGAGATGATTTAGATCTATACAATAAGTGACCCGAAATCGCATTCTGGTGCATTCGGGGTAGTATACTGAGCTGCATAATTCTGAAGAAACTAAAAGACGCTTGCTATATTCTTCGCCAGGAACGGACTAAACTTACGACAAAAAAGTTGTCTGCGGACCACACTGCATTGTTGCACATCACTGAATTTAGAACTAAGGGTGCCTATGCCCGACTAGAAAGGTTAAGTAATGGGAAGGTCTGTCAGGCGGCGAACCATCCAAGAACCTACTGTTTAACGAATATGCAAAAGGAAATGGAATTGCATATACTCGGATGATGCGTTCTAGGCCCTAGGCAGAAACCCGAATGAGAAGCGACGAGCATCTGAGTGTAACATGACGGAGATCATGCTCAGAGGAAATTGAAATGTATGGGCACTAGTGAGGTCAGCTGAAAGTAATGACGGAAAAGTGGGTTCGGTATAGATGTGCTACTGAGGCCCTACGTTCCACATAGAACGCAAGAAACGAGTAATAATAGTGGCCGCTTTTTATTACTCTAATACCACAGCAATGCTTGCCTAAATAAATCTCTGTAACCTGTACAATCTGTCATGAGGTCAGCGACGAAGACGAGTATTGTCATTCCTTTTTTAGTTATTCAAGACAACATCTGTCTGTAGACACATCCAAATTGATCACCAAAATGAAACTGATACAGGTAAACCTAAGATCTGACAAAGTAGAAAAACTGCTGACGAAGTGACTAAGAGGCTCCCTTTAACCAGGAATTATAATAAGGAAGGAAGCCATATGAATAGAAGTTATGCTACAACTAGTAAATTTCTGTCGGTCGTTTAAGTTTATTGGGGGTATTGTCTACGGTTAGCCTGTGGTTAAGAAAGACGTTGATGCAAATGCTACAGCATAAACACCATTGATTGAAGCATATGTGAGGTTGGTCAGAAAACTTCAAAAGGCGCTGCCCACAGACTTATTAGATTAGTGTAGCGCCATTACGCAGCCCTCAGCAGACTCGAGCCCTTTTCGTTTTACGCATATTCTGATTGCGAAGACTGGCCGTAGTATACTGTGGACACAGCAAAGGGACATTACTGATTGTAGAGGTCATTGGAGTTGGTGGGCCCAAATTTCTGACTGAGCCAACTAAGTTGTTCATTATCTGGTGTGTGACAGTTCGACATTTCAGCATTCGGCCAGTGTTGATAGATGGTTAGCAAATTTCATAGGGGTACGTGAAATAATTATCCCACAATCTCTGGGGAATCGATCTTAGTACTGTGTCAAATGAAGTCGAATGAAGAAAGTGTCCATCGTTGACTTTTCATTTCGATTATTAATGAGTTACTAGAATACCTTAGAAAATGAAATATTACTGGTAAGGTAAGCGCGGAGACATGGGAAATTGAGGCACAGCTGGTAGACACAGACTCTATAATGAATCGCGGCCTTCTAAAGTGCCTCACTAAAATCCTGAGGACCATCAGCTCGTGGTTTGTCTCTATGTAATACATAACGACATTGGAGAACTTATCTTAACCGCCTCAAAGTTCAAATGCAAATAGTGAAAAGGTTGAATGTGTTAACCATCTTCCTCGCTTAGGAAGGTACGTCATTCCTAAACATCAGGTTTTGGCACAGTCCTATTTAGCCCCTATGAAATTCCTCACATCATGTCAACTTGGGTTATCTTTAAGATCAGTAGACATTCAACATCTGGTGCCGACTCCACCTACTGAAGAGGCCCGGGGGTGTATATCTGGGAATCCAGAGAAGCCTGATTAAGTCAACGCTCTAACACAATTGAGCCACATAACCTAAGCATCGGCAAATTTTGCTATCCAGTCGAAATACTGAGGAAACATTTAAGTAATTATCCATTTCTCTGACGTTAGATATAGCTGTTCATAACTGATTATGGATGGAAATTATAGCATTATAGTAACTTTCCTCACATTCTTTCTCATGCTCCTATGAGATGCAGGTAGACTGAATACTCCTTGTTATATGGATCGAATTTACGATTTATTGTCACCGTTTTATGTGCGCGAATTAAACTCGCCCCGCAGAAAATTCATTAATGTGAGAGTATACTTCACTGAACACGAAATACGCATTCAAGCACAGGTGACACAAGCCAACCCGGCCAAGGTCTCCCAGAAAGTGTTATGGAAGTCCTTTCAGACTCCTGAACGATCCTGCTCCAAAATTGTTCTATCATCTCAAAGCTGTCCTTATTACGTGCATCGCACTGACGGGTCAGTAAAAGGTACAAGAACTGTTTCGTGGTGTGAGATTGGGGACCGTATACCCTCTTAAATCCTTCATCAGATGAAACAGCTAGTCACTGATTCCCAGATTGACGAAGCCTTTGTGAAACAGCTATGACCTCAGCGTCTACAACATACTGTGCAAGGTGTCCATGTACCTTTTTACGAGTCGTCCATAACAAAACTAGCACAAGCAGCGGATACAGCTGTGGAGGCTTTAAGGACACCCACCTCTGTCTCTGCGGCACTGTTCTCAACAGTTCCCTACAAGGATGATCACACCCAAAATGATTCACCTAGTTTTGACATTAGGCAAAAGTACCAAGAAATCTGCAACTAGTGACAAGAGATCATGCGACAAAACTCTTTGGAACATCATCAGGGTGCATAGTTTGTGCATTTAGCCTGCGATAGTCACCGTGAGGTCTCCAACCTAACCCGCTGTTCTTGGGTACCATGTGTAGGGAGGAGGATCACTGGCTGCCTGACAGTCGTATCATCTCCATCTCTCTCATACGTCTAAACACTTCCCTAACGGCTCCGAATTGTTCCGAGGATAATGGCAATGGTTTTGTAAAGGTTGGTAGCCACGATATGATGCGTGATGTTGTAGGTAATGCATTGGAGGCCATTATTAGGTTAAAATAACTCGACAAATGTGCTCCGGTGGCACAGTGGTTGGGACTCTCGCCGACCATGCACATGGTCCGAGGTTCGATCACCTGCCGACCCACACCTGATATCTATGGTCGGCCTGCAAAATTTGGGCTACTAATATCCATGCTTAAAATTTCATACTTGTAACGAAAAATTCAGTGTGGAATCAAGCTGTAATCAAAAACAAAAAAATAAAAAAGAATGTAGTATGTGCGGGAATGCGTTTGTTACTGCAGATGTTGAGTGAACCTAGTGGTGTCCCATCTAGTCACCCGTGCGTTTTTAATATTCATTATGGGTCCCTTTCTCAGGCTATATATGTCTATAGGCATATTATAACCTCGGCTGTTTGATCAGCCCGGCGCCCCTTTCGCGCATGCTGGCATGTGATTTTGTGTCTATAAAGCTATTTTTACTGTTAGCTCTCATCTCGCATAGTCTGTAGCCCACAGTCCGTTTATTACTCAGTCTGGAGAAGAATACTTTTATTCACGTGTTCCGTCTTCTTTATTGGACCTGCCGCAACGCGTGTATAGTTCTTTTTTAGGCTTACATTCCGTTTGTTGGGTCTAAGACATCATTTCCGGAGTGTTTCCAATCTTGGTCTGTCACAGCGCTCAGAGTATTCAGCACCACTTTCTAAACCAAGAGTTCTTGAGGTCAACTGCCGTTGCACAACCTCTGATTTAAGTTTGTTATTCTGCCGCAGTCCACTGAGAATAAACAGGTAGTATTCTTAAATACGTAGGACAAATACTTTGTATAATAGAACCATATTTTCACAACAAAAGAAATTGAGAGTTATGCATCCTAGGAGCCTGTGTATTATTCGTCTAATATAATCAGTTTGTTCAGAGGACATTCAATTACTAGAGTATATCATACCGAGATCTGCAAGTGGGTTGAGCGTGACTAGTTTTCACCCATTTACTTCAAAAGTTAGGTGAAGGGTACTGTCGCCGATTCAAATCAAGCCTCATTTGTCAATGCTAAACTTCATACAGGATTCAGCACACCATGTTGCGAGGCTACTTAGTTCAAGACGTATTTCGCTCACCATATCGCATAATTCATGACTGTAGCAGGAGTAAACGACTACAAGGTAGTCAGCAAATAAGAATTGTTTACCCAATATGAAGAAGTCATAAACGCTGGCAATGCAAACGATAAGTGGCCCCTGGAAATTACCCTGCACAACCCCACTTGTGATCTGCCTAGAATGAGATAATACGGATTCGACTTTAGTTATTCGTGCTTTGTCGTTTGGAAATGACCTTAACCAGTTCAGCGATGGATCGTGAATTCCACATAAGCACTGCTTCTCAGAAAGAATGCTGTGAGATGCCATGTCAAATGCCCTAGAAATATTGGAGCAGAGATCAATGACTACTTAACATACTTCGCAACCACCAGTGATACGGGTGACAAAATCAAAATGGCAAGTAACGTAGGACCTAGACATAAGAATAGAACTTTTGCACTGTGGTAGAGTATCATTCCATTATGTGTAAAATTTATTTTTGATATCGTCTCACAGTGTTATACAGTAATATTTTCCAATGACGTTTCGAGCACAATTTTTCCCTCATAATAATATCAAGGTGACCTATTTTTGACAAATCCCTGTTGAGAACCTCGATTTCACTTTTGTATATGATAATGGCCTGTTGGTCATTCGCTAATGTAGTAAAAAGTATTTCATAGACCACTAGTGGTACTTCGTATTAGGCAGGGGTATCGGCACGTAGTGGAAGTATTTTCAAAAACTGATAAAACTAGATCAACCTTTTTCTTATATTTACACACCCGTCAGTGCAATCAAAATATAAGCATTGTATTTATTTATTTATTCATCCTTGATTAAAGCTTGATTCCAAACAGTATTTTCGGTACGAGTATGGAATTTTCAGCATGTGATATCGGTAGCCCAAATTTTGCAGGCCGACCATTGATATCAGGTGTGAGTGGGCAGGGGATCGAACCCTGGACTGTGTGTATATTAGGTGAGGTTCGTAACCACTGTACCACCGACGCGTGTAGGGAATGCTTTCACAGGCAAAATTCACAGCGATATATACCAGTATACATACATAAGCAAGTCTTGCATGTCAAAAGTGACAAAAATTAAGTAATTTGGAGACACGTAAGGCATTAGATAAGTATTTCACACTACAGTACTTCAGGGATAGAGGTCACTCATCTCATTTGCCTCGATTCCTACTGTTTCTTATGTCCATGTCACTGGTTTCTGTTTCACGGTTTCTTCTTCAGCTTACCATATCCAGACAATTTAAGGAATTGAGAAAGTGTATACATTACCCAGGGAATGCTGTTAATAGTTGTTTAAACCGTTAAGCACTGCAGTGGGTTGCCATACCAGGTGGCTGCAGCGACAAATGCCGGCTGGCTGAATTTAAGCAGAAAACCCAGCGCATAAGAGCAGCAGTTCAAGCTGCTACATTCCACACTTGGAAAATTTTATATATAGCTGGTAAGTAAAATATATTTTATCAGATACTTTTTGATTTAACGTTTAGGTTATGGGGTACGCAAAACTAACTGATGAGGTAAGATGGGATGAACATAATGAGAAAATCATCCCAGGTTAGAGAAGAGATTACTGTAAGGTAGCTCTTTTTTCACTCACTCAAGAATCAAATGAAAAAATACGATTATCATTTAGTGACATTTTGGAGATTATTATCCACTTATGTAGCATTTCGTTCTATCGAGACTAGGTGTCATCTGGACCAGCTGACTTCTAACACAGAGTTTTCACTCAACTGCCAAGTTACCACACTCCTTGTGGCACACAAAGGTCGAGAAATAAGAAACTAAATAGAACCCAAGTGAGCACACACTCGAGGGAGAACAAATAGCAACCAGGAAAAAAACATAGGTGTTGCTTAGATTAATGAATGCATCTGTCAGTCACGTCTCAAAAACCGTTAATGCCCAGCTCTTGCTACGCTGGGCCTCACGCTGTCCCTCGAAGCCCTTCAGAAACGCTTGGTACTAACGGACGCAGAAACCAGAACACAGACTGGCGACTCGAGAATTCTTTATTCTAACACCAACATATAATCGGCATAATAACTAAGGTCTAAGAACAAATAATAATAATATATATTTCTTCCTGTTCATGCAGGAACATACCAATTGTACAGGCATGGATAAGTTATCATATAAATTGCACATAATTTGGTGTGATGAATTTACAGTGTGGTTGTTCTTTCTGACATTAGAGTCCATCGGAACAGTCTGCTTTAAAGTCTGTTTGTGCAACAAATAAAGAAATATAGAAATATTGTTTTCGCATTAACAAAAAACCCAGACATCAGATGGATGTATTACAAATATCTGGGGAAAATAAAGCTTGAAGTCCATTCTCCTATATAACTTTGTTGTGAACAGCACCCTTGGCTTAAAGATTATCGATGTATTATGTTGAGATCAGTGATATATTTATCCCACTTTTTCAGCAGTCTTATCGTAGTTTTATAACAGGAAAGAAATTTGATCGTGGAGGCGAAAACTAGATAAGGTCATGTTGGGTTGTTTTACTGCATCAAATGGTGCCGAGGTCGATTCCAGAGCTCTCCATTTGCGCCATTTGTGTTTGCATGGAGGACTGTATTCGCAAGTTCAGTAAAATGTCGAAAACTGTTTGAAAACCAGTTGCTTCTTCATTTCAGATCATGAATACTCATTTACAGCATGTTCGCCAGCGTTTTCAAATAGTAGAATTGAATCGTTCATGGAATTTGAGTGGTTATGAGTTAAATGGTTTGGAATCCATCTTCATTTCAGTTTAGATGCAGCGTTGTTCGACCTCGACCAGA
Source organism: Trichobilharzia regenti (assembly GCA_944472135.2). Classification (NCBI taxonomy): domain Eukaryota; kingdom Metazoa; phylum Platyhelminthes; class Trematoda; order Strigeidida; family Schistosomatidae; genus Trichobilharzia; species Trichobilharzia regenti. The sequence continues at coordinate 53,753,260 of OX235263.1, forward strand.
AGATGAATAGGAGCAGCGGAGTAACAGAAAGAGAAAGTATGTTATATTACAACAATAAATCACGATATTACTTCTGACAGTTTTTTCTAAGTCCTTTCTGAACAGCGACCGATGAGACGATGACTGGTGTATTGACGCCTCCGCAAAAATATAGGGAAGTTGTGTTTGAGCAAACAACCATGAATTGATCGTTCAATCTTCAACTACACTGACAGCATCTGTGTCATTAAATGTGATTTGGAGTCACAAATTCACCTCCATAAGATCAAACACTGGCAGTCTTTTTAAATCTCCCAGCTTCGATGGTCACTTCTCCCAACCTAGGTGAAAAATATTATCAGAACGCTCTAATTTTACAAGACTGTTCCTTGGTGAGTCCTAAAGTCAGTGACAAACAATTCTATTAATATATGTATGATGAAATTGAGCCAAAAGAAGGACGATAGTTGCATGAATGAGCCTTGCATTACATCCTCCGTGTAAATATGAGTCCCATAGTAGTTTTGTTTCAGTAATAATTGAACAAAATGCAGTCAGTAGGATTCATGAAGTTCGCAAACTGACTTACCCCTTTTTCAAAAAGCCTAGTTAGTGTTTCCTCAATAAAGTGGGAAATGGATATTGCGGCTGTGTACACTCAATAAATTTTAAGCTACTGACAATAGAAATGACAACAGTTCTCGGAATTATAATGTTAGCCTCGTTGCAACACTCAACAGTTGTTAACGGACCATTTGAGATGTATCAAATCTATACAGGAAGTGCATACTTTTGGTTTCTCTATGAAGTTTCCGTGTCACATGTATTACTATTGCGGTCTGCATATTTCACTACTCCAGTAATATAACACTGAAGTAAAAGGACTTCTGTTTTCTGTGGAGACTCTATATTCTTTGAACAAATCCAACCGATTGTTAAGGTTTGATTTAGATGTAAGCGTGTCCGTGTCATCCAGTTGAGCTTGCTGCTCCCACTCCAAAACTTTTTAACATCATTAACAGTCCTGTTTGAGGCATTGCGCTTTTCGAGCTCAGCAAAAAATATGAAAATCACTTTGATACATATGTCAGGATAGCCTTACTGATAATTCTTTGAAGTATCATCACCAAAACGGTGGTAGCAATAATAAAATAACAAGTCCACTCACACTGGCAGCAGAGAAATAAAAGCTTTGGACTCAGCAGGAATACTGTATTCAAAACAAACAGAAACAAAAAACAATGAAAATTTACATAGGAGGGTAATTAAAGCAGTGTCTTGTTAAAGTGTTTTATTGCTACGAGTGGGGTTACAAAACGTTGCGTTACAGCTGGTGTGAGGTACGTTATACGTACGGTCCTAAAGTCCGTATGTTTAAAATTTATATTGGTATCCAAATTCATGACATTCTTTCTCAAACGCATTCTTTGAGGTGCACTGTAGCTCTCAAAGTTGTACATACCACGTGTACACGTGGTTGCTAATAGTAGCGTTCAAACATTTGTATGATTTCGCATCGTATGCTTGTAACACGTAGAGTTCTGCGATAGTTGATTGATATTCACTTGTAACTCCCTAACATAGTTAGCTCCAAACCCACACTTTCTCGATCATTATAGGAAACTCAAGCATATATAAATGCGTAATTACTGCTTCTTCCGTATGACTGAATGCCCGGCAAAGTTAAAGAACAGCCTTTCTTCAACCTGGAACGATACTAAAACCGCATAAATCCATACAAAGTAGCACTTCGTTGTTTTTTAGTATCGCACATTGTTTCAGCATCGAGTGGGTTCCCCAATATCTACCTTAGTTTCGTCCTAACTGGCATTTTTTTCCGGCATCGTTTTTCATTTAAAGTATTAGTTAAGCGCCGGGTTCTGGTTTTTATTTCTAATTTTCGGTCAAGTGGTGTTTCCAATGCGTCCCACAGACAATATATACATACTTAAAACTGCTCCCATCATGCATTCTCATGTTACCTTACCTGGATTATGTACAACTGCACAATTATCACGTATCTACCAACGTGAAGGACAGAATTTGAGTGCAGTTCAGTTTTTTCTCAGAACAAATTGAAGCAAGCACCGTCTAAATTGCGGCAGAAAGCTTGTAAACGCTATACACGATAAGTTGTGGAAGTAAAATTTGGTGGTTGCATCTCTCCTACCTTTTCGGCCAAAATAACACCTCTGTAAATATTTTAACTTGCTCCATTTTAGTAGTTACATTTCAAAGTACTTACTTATGAATTCACTGCCGGTTCAGTAGAAGCAGCCAACCGTTTTAGGCCGGCAACAAGGATATACACATTACAAAAGCTTATCTAACTGATTGGAAACTGGAGGAATACTTTTGCGTAAAGTTCATCAAGGTTATGTACTTTAGGTATACTGACAAGTGATAACATGTCGACACTAATAACTTTGAATCTGCGAAATACAGTCTTTCACTACTGCCATCACTGGATATTGCGGCATATTGGAATCAACTTGGCTGGCGGCAATTTCAGTATAGTTGTAAAGAAGTTCCTTATCATCACTCCTACTATTTTAACCATCGTGATAAATACTTCAAATGGTACTGATCTATTTGGTCACTTATTGAGCGTTTACACGGTGTCGCTATTTGCGCAGTTAGTTCGCGAAAGTTGCTTCAACTTGAAGGCAAAGACGAGCAGAAAAATTAGTCATATGGGGGCTTAATAGCACAGGGACACGCTACAAAGTGGCCAGATTACGATTTATGGGTTCATGCATCCAAAGTATCAAACTGTCAAACGTACAACAGAAACATCAAGGTGACATTTTCCCCAATTAAAGACTTTTCAGTTTGGTGGGATCAGTCTAACAACCTGACTGACTGCATACACTTATTCCAAGGTTGCAAAAATCAGCACACTTTTCGCCTTCGTATTTACGGGTGTAGGATTAGTGCTAATTCATGATGAGGAGCAATGTCAAAAAACAATACCTAAGTATCAGCATTCCGTAAACCATGTGTCTATTATACCTAGATTTGACTGCTGTTGATAATAGCGTACTGTCATAAATAACTAAGCGTGTATTGATCATATCTTCACCCTCCGACAGATTCTAGAACATAGGAATTCCTACCGGCGTCCAACAGTCATTATATCTCTTGACCTAAAGGCAGCATTCGACTCTGTCGATCGGGAAGTTCTCTGGAGATGCTTGGCTGTAAAGGGAATTCCAAGAAAATATATTGCACTGATTAAGGCACTCTACTCGTACTCATACAGCCAGGTGAGGGCTTACGGCGAGCTGTCATCTGAACTGATGACGACCAGTGGTGTCCGTCAAGGATGCCCATTATCTCCTTTTCTATTCAACTTCATCATAGATGTGTTAATGGACTTAACCCTAGGTGACTTCAGCGACTCAGGGATTGACTTGCTACCGGGGAATAATCTCGTTGACTTGGAATATGCAGACGATATAGTCCTTCTAGGCGAAGACGCTGACGAAATGCAGAGTCTTCTAAACACCTTGAGCCGGAATCTACGAATGTTTGGCATGCGATTCGCTCCCGCCAAATGCAAGATGATGTTACAGGACTGGACCACATCGACGCCTAGTTTAAAAATAGGAAGTGAAGTGGTAGAGCACGCTGACCGCTTCACTTATTTGGGAAGTACCATCAGCCCCAACGGGCTGATCTCTGACGAAATCTCAGCACGAATACAAGGGGCTCGTTTCGCATTTGTTAGTTTACGCCGACTCTGGCGTAGACGAGATGTTCGACTATCGACCAAAGGGCGGGTGTACTGCTCATCAGTCCGCTCCGTCCTCCTTTATGGTTGTGAGACCTGGCCACTGAGAGTGGAAGACATGAAAAGACTAGCTGTCTTTGATCATAGGTGCCTGCGTTCTATTTCCCGTGTAAAGTGGCATAATAAGGTGAGCAACATGGAGGTTAGGCGTAGAGTTCTAGGTAAACAGGGGAAATCAATCGAAGAAGTCGTGAAGCTACAAAGACTGAGATGGTTAGGACATGTGTTACGTATGCCAAGCCATCGCCTCCCTCGACGAGCAATGTTAGCGGATATAGGGTCAGGCTGGAAAAAAGCTAGCGGCGGTCAAACAAAAACTTGGCACCAGTCAATGAAATCCACAACAGTTGGTCTAAGCCACGTAGGAAGGTGTAGACTTCCAGGCTGGGGTCCTCGGGACGGTAAAAATCTATGGTTGGAAACAATTGGTGACATGGCTCAAAATCGTTCTCAGTGGCGCAGATGCATCCACTCCCTGTGACTTATGATCTTCAATGAAACTGTTTTGTATTTCTTTAATACTCCTTTGTCTCACACCTTTGCTCACTGTTTCTATTATGCTTTTCTTGTACTTTCTCTTGCTTCGCGTGCTACACGGAATGTGGCGACTTGAACTTCCGCACATTTGTGCAAAGTTCTATGTCGAAAACAGACAGACAGACAGACAGCGGCCATTCAATAGGGAACTTATGACTATTTCGCAAGTTTGAGGTGAAACTGCTAAGATTTTCGTAAATCATATTGCAAAAACAAATCATTTCATGATTAAATGTGCCATCTAAATATTCTTATACCCCTTGAACTAACAGGAAATTGTGTAAATGCTTCCCTAAAGTGTTAGTATTTTAGTGATTTCTCCAGAACGTTTCTTGTATAAAAAATCCAAGTGATGATTATATTTTCTCATACTAGTGGATGTTATTACTTGATAAGTATTTATCCCGAAAATGGATGATGAGGATGGTGATCAAATGGTACATTAAAATGAAGTTCATTTGATTCTTTTATCAGTCGATTTTGGTTGTTTATGTTCGACTGTCCGCTAAAAAGCTCTATATTCATTTAGAGTTGCTGTATTTGCATGGAAGTTGTAAGAATACTTTCTAGGGGGGTCCTTATTGATCACCTATACAATTAATCTTAGATGCAAGCTTTGCTTTGGTGAAAATGTCAAGTGTATTTACATACACAATATCTACTCATAGAGATTACAGTTTAGGCAATAATCATGGGCTAAGTCTCAATGTCTTCAACTTGTTTCAATAAAATACGGTGCCTACCATCTCTTTATGGATTGAAATGAGCCGCAAACTACTCCAGTTACTAGATGACCGTGTGTTTTGCCCGTGTCATCTAGGCTGTTGTGGTTTGCTCAACATAAAGTTGCTCTCAAGCTCTTAGAAATAATGTTCCGTTAGCATTAGTTGCAAATTTAAGAAAAGTTGCAAGAACTCAACAGGGTGTAATATTATTAATGAAAAAATAAGCAGAAGCAAAGGACAAGAATGAAGATACGTGATGAGCAAGCAAATTGTATTGAAAGTATTAGTCTAAGACTTGTGTATTCTTGGAGGAGCTGGAAGAGGAATGTTTTTCGTCATCAACACGCTCTTCCTGTAACCTGACGCACGTAAATTATATAGCGGTTGGACTTTTCTGCAGGTCTGTCCATACGTAGAGAAGCCCGTCGCGGGCAACGTTTCTAGAACCAGATTTCTTTGAATGTTTCAAACGTGAAATTAAGTTCATTCAGGTTAAATGCTGGCCACTTGTGGGCACACTATCGCCGCCAAATATCCCACCATAGTGTAAGTATAATAGTAACTGCTGTTAGCTTTTTACTGCTCACTTAGTCTACCAGCTATAATAAAACCCAAAAGAATAATGATCCCAGAAAGTATGTTTCTTTGAATCACCGCAAATGGCATCCACGCCCCCCCATAGATTTAATAAAAGTGATAAGCGTTTTAAACAGTTGCGAAATCTATTCCTTTATTTCGTTCTTTCTCCAACAATTTTGTACGTGTAAATTGCCCTCCCCAGTTGTCTATTGCTAATTCACAGTGAAGAATAATTTTTATGGTACGAATAAATGGCATTCATCAGTGTTGATTTTCTAAAGCTGATTTGTAAGTGGTTACTTGATTTGTATATGAAAAATGTTAGTCAAACATAATTCTATTGGTTTTACCTGGTTTAATCACACCGCGAATTTTTTCATGTACAGTGTTAAGGTGCTAGAATTTAAATGCAGTGATGTCTGATATTAATTGTGATTTGATTATCTCCATCGTTTATTTTCACATGCTTCTCAAAACAACACTGGTTCAAAGGTCTTAGTACTTACTGTGCATAATTCTATTCATTAAGTGACTGCGAGAAATATCACTAATGATAATGTTTTAATTCGTATTGCTGTTTAAGTTAGATTTGACACTGGGATCTTGTGAAAATTATTTTGTTTCGTCTTTTGCAGTTTGACACCTTCGGTCGTACTGCACACAACTAACTCCAAAGCACTTCTGTTGAGTGTTTAGTACACCTACTCGGCAATCCCTCAGAGTTCCAGATTGTCTTTTGTTACACTAAATTCATGGAGTGCACTACAGTACCCGATAAACCTGAAAATAGTCTGGATGAAGTATGCCAAAAATTGGAGGAAGGTGCAACAATAAATGGAGATCCACCGGCTACAGCAGGTACAAAAAAGAAAAGAAAACATAAAAAGAAGTCTAATAAATGTACAGGTATGTGCAACATATATCTAACTATATCTGTGTTGATGGTGGTAACGATGAGAATGGAGTTGAAGAAAATGAAACTGGTGATGTCCCGGCTGACGTTGGAGAAAATACAGTTTCTACTGGCAAAAAGTCTAAGAAAAAGTCAAAATCCAAAAATCCAGCCTCTACTGAATCTCATACAGATGCTGTTCAGACGGATCCACCCTCCATTCCTATCTGTCAGTTATATCCCAAGGGAGATTTTCCAGTTGGTGAAATTATTGACTATGAACCAAATGTTGACGGGTTAGTAACTTTAATAAGTTTTACTTTCACACTTAAGAGTCTATTAATCAGGGTGATGAGAATACTTCTAGAAGATATTTAATTGTTTCGTTATGTAAAGTTAGAACTCTTGCAACACATGACCGTATTGAATATAATTAATGTCTTTTAGGTGCTGGGATTTCTACTAGTCAGAATAATTTTATAGATTCTGGGATAGTTAGTTTGTGATAGTCATATTTCTTTGAATATGTTCAGTGAATTGTGTTCGATTCTATTAAGTGTGGCTATAGTTGTCGGCGAAGAAAAATGCAGCTGTTTCAAAGTTATCTTTGTTGACCATGAACATATTCACAAAAGGTGTTAGATTATTAAAAAACACTAAAACCTATTTTTTATATACAGAAGTTCAGAATTATGCTAAACGTAGTTTTCGGGAGCGATAGATTGTTAACAGCAGATTGTCTTCATTTAAAAAGACACATGGGTATCCGTATAGATGATATTTTTGTCATGATGCCTTCAACGTGCACAATTCAGATTGCCAAGCGACTGTACTAAAAAATTTGGAAAGCTTTCGTGATATCGATAACTTTTGTGGTCAAAAGTTATACTCTATAATGATGCCACACGGAAGCACTGATCTTTCGTGTGTTTGAACTGGTTATATCATGCTCAAAAAGACATCATACTACTTTCTACCTTCTCAATTCTTATGTGTTGTTTATTTACTTGTGCTATAAGCGAAGGGTATCACATCAAAAGAGAATTAGAATAGTTTCAGTTGTTTCATTTGTGAGGTAGCGTTGTAACAACAGAAGACAAGGGCCGCCAACAGATCGTTTTATTACGGAAATCAACACGTATTTATATATATTTCATGTACATTATTATAGCTTATTCAAGTAGACAAACGCAGGCTTCTGATTGGTTGTTTTGGGTAACCTCGGAAAGTGGAGCCATCTATCTGCGAATCATATTTTCCCACGTTTAAGTTTGCTGTGATTGGTTGCTGAATCAGCCTTGTTCATATTTTCTCATGGCCAATATTAGTGACCTAGACATTGACGTAGATTAATGTCTACCAATTGGCTAGCAGCCTGCTCTCACCACAGCGTAACATAAGATAAGTTTGCCAGAAGAAAAAAGCACCTAAAGCTACCTGTTTCATCTCAACCCGCATCCAGCTAACCGCAGCCTCAAATCAACTGTACAGTTCTTATACGTGTTGAGAAAAGCCCCTATAAATGTAGAATGTAACAGTTTGCTTTTTGAAATTTTAAAAGGCCGTTGTATTGATTTCCAACTACCGTTGGGTTACCTTAATAAATTTGAGCTCAGTTTACTCCCATTGATGTGTTGTTTAGTGCCTTGAATGGTAATTAAGATTAGCCACACTACAACAAGAAAGACTGAAGAGTTAATCATCTGTCTTTATTTGGTGGCATCACTGATCATTGGAGGTCTAGATTGTGGGTCATTAGATTAGAAAGTGATGGGTCATGGGTTCAGATCTTGCTCTATTTACTAAGGTTTAGGTAAATAAGTAATATTGTGAGTTCTAGCTTGTATGTAGTTCATCGACAGCGTGTGATTATTAAGCAATATAAACTATGCGTTATAAAAGTTACACGGTAACGAGAAAATGAATTCAGTTTTGAGAATTTTTAAATTTGCATATTTGCCTGTCCTAAAGGAGCTCATTGTTTTTAGATTGGTTGCTATTTTGCTTCTAAATCGGTGTGCTTCACCTTTCAAATTGAAAAGTTTGATAATTTCAATATTTTATGCTATCCCTCGATTTAATGTAAGTATTTACATCCTGTTTTTATCCCAGCCGTACAGCCCTCAATCGTACAACGTCAGAGGAATGCAAGGCCCGTGACAGTGCGCATATAGAAATTTACCAGAATTTCCGTGAAGGTGCAGAGGTTCACCGACAAACAAGAAATCACATTAAAAAATGGATACGTCCTGGAGTTCGTCTCATTGATATGTGTGAAGAACTGGAGCGAACTAGTCGTGCATTGATTTTAGAACGTGGACTTACTGCAGGTTTAGCCTTTCCGACCGGTTGTTCAATTAATCATTGTGCTGCTCATTACACTCCAAATGGTGGTGACAACACAGTTCTAAATTATGATGATGTTTGCAAAATTGATTTTGGTGTGCATGTCAATGGTTAGTAAATGAATTGATTTGTGAATGTGTTTAAATATGTAGTGTTTTCTAATTCTGATTGATGATTTGATAGTTTTACGATTGATTTTAGTATATGCTTCTGTTTAAAAGAATATGTATTTTTTGAATTATTTAATAAGCTCTGAAGGAGTTGCATTTTTCATATCACTTTGTTCATCCTTTATTTAGTTTAGGCATCTTTATTTTATCGATCATAATATGAAGTAGTCAAATAGGCATAAACTAAAACTGTGATAATTAAGATACTGTTCTGTCCAGGTAGGTTTTCCATAAATAGATCGTTTTATTGACCCATCAAGCCGTCAACTAAGCAATATGTCTACGAAAGATGAACAATTATCTTACTTTTCTACAGACGCAAGTGATATGCTATTTTGAACTTCATTCATTCGATTTAAAATTGAGGTGGCAGGACAAGGTTTATCACTTATGATTACAATGTCATCTACATACCTGTTCCCCGGTGGCACAGTGGTTAGAACTCTCGCCGACCATGCATATGGTCTGAAGTTCGATCCCCTGCCGACCCACACCTGATATCTATGGTCGGCCTGCAAAATTTCGGCTACCGATATCCATGCTGAAAATTCCATACTTGTACCAAAAATACAGTGTGGAATCAAGCTGTAAATAAAAAAATCAAAATAAATATACAGTGGCACATTTTCGATGAAATCCTCCGATAGACTCTCAATGTATGGCATATAGATATAGACACATAGATATCTGCTAAAAAGCGCCCTAACGGACTTCCCATTGCAACACCATCAGCCTGGCGGAAACAATCGCCTTCAAATGTAAACCTCACATTGCTGGTACATGGAAGTAATAAATCCCTTAAATAAGATGTAGGGAACGGGATGAAAAAATTGTTTGTGGAAATATAATCACACGAAATGTCTGTTGTCTTAAGTAAAGGCACATTAGTGAACAAAGAGTTAACATCAAAAGTGTACATATTTTTATTCATAATATTAATATTATCAAGAAAATTAACCAATTCAAATGTATCTTTTATGTCATACATTAAGAGTTTATGGGAGGATTTAGTCAAAAATGTGCCACTGTACAGAAGGTATGTAGATGACATTGTAATCATAAGTGATAAATCTTGTCCTGCCTCCTCAATTTTAAATCGAATGAATGAAGTTCAGAATAGCATATCACTTGCGTCTGTAGAAAAGTAAGATAATTGTTCATCTTTCGTAGACATATTGCTTAGTTGACGGCTTGATGGGTCAATAAAACAGTCTATTTATATTAAACTAAAACATTAAGATAATAGCCTTTCAAAATAGGATATCACATCCCAAATGTTGAACTTTTTAGTCTAAGTATATGGGCTAGTGAAATCGTGAGGCACACTGGAATTTCATTCTTATGTTTTCAGATGTTTAAAGTTTAGAAAGTTTTTCCTGTAATAACAAGAAAATTTCACACCCATATGTTTATTATAAACCCTTTTTGTAAGACATTGGATTAACGAAATTTGAGCTTATATTACCATGTGCTGCTGTGGTATTGCCAATCTGGAAAATCATCGGAGTCACACTAACCTCAGCTATTTATGTCACGTTTCTGTTTATTGATTGCATAAGTTTTGATATCGATCTGTGACAAGACCTACTTTGAACACGAAGCCATAAGCTCAGCTACTTAATTTTAATCACTTGTCTTCTCTTTGTTTTTGAAATTCTAGGTCGTATAATTGACTGTGCCTTCACACTTCATTTCAATCCCAAATTTGATAAATTGGTTGAAGCTGTTAAAGATGCAACTAATACTGGCATCAAAGTAAGTTATACTTTGAGTAGTTTTAACATTCGGTCTTATGTATATATATATACTCCCTTAAGTTCCGAGTGGAACATGGTGCTTCAAGCTTGAACTTTGAAATTTCAGTAACACTGGTGATTTTTTACTAGATTGGGTTGCTAGTCTCACCCCCAGCCTACCGTCCTTTCAGGACTTGCTGTCAGCTAATCAACGTTTAGGAGTCTGTCAACCGGGGACCGAATTCAGACCACTTGCGTGGTTGGTAAGCATTCCGTCATTAGACCACCGATGCATTATATATATTTATATATCTTACATAGGTAATCGTAGTCATGGTACTACATATACCCCCCCCCCCTGTAACAGGGAAACACGTTAGTATTTGGTAGCGGAAGTGCTTATTGGCAAAATGCATATACCTTGCATTGGAATCTCCATTTGCACATGTTTTCCTTATTGTGTTTGTTGTCTTCCTTGCATGTTTTCACAAGGATCTTACATTCCTCCGTCTCATCATTTAATCCATCCCTCAGCTATTCAATATTCTTGCAGAAGACATCGTACATAATATACTACTTATAAAATCTGGTCGGTAGCACTCCCATACTATCTACAATAAAAAAATAGTGGAGGTGTGAGTAGTTATAAGAATACTAAAAACAGCTTATTAATATACCTAGGCAACCAAAGATAAAGTAGATCAATTCTCTGTAGATATAGAAAATAAGTCAATGATGAATGCTTTGATTACGTAATGAAATTCACTACAATCTGTATATTAGCATACATTTCTGAGTCATCTTGTAACAAGAGAAAACAATCGCCAGGAAACAAATCGTTTATTAAGGAAATCAACACATATTTGTATATTTTCATGTACATATTATAGATTATTGTTAGCAGAAAAACACAGTGTTCTGATTGGTTGTTTCTCACAGAAAGTTAACCTTGCATCTCTTTGAGGCTGTTTCTTGAATGTCAGACCATCTATATGTTAACTGTATCCGCCGCCTACGCAAAGCCTTTGTTCTCATTTTTCTCACGACCAATATTGGGGACATAAACATTGACGTAAATTACTGTCCACCAATTTTGACTAACAGCCAGTTTTCACCACAATCTTGTTCGCTATTTTCAAATATCTCAGTTGTCTTAAAATACATATAGATATCAATACTGTGGTGAGAGCTGGCTACTAAACAAAATTGGTAGACAGTATTTTACATCAATGTTTACGTCCCCAATATTGGTCGTGAGAAAGATATGAACAAAGACTGATTCAACAACCATCCACTGCAGATTTTGCTTAGGCGGATACAGTTAACATATAGATGATCTGACATTCAAGAAACAGTCACAAAGAGATGCAAGGTTAACTTTCTGTGAGAAACAACCAATCAGAACACTGTGTTTGTTTGCTTGAATAAGCTTTAATAATGTATATGAAAATATATAAATATGTGTTGATTTCCTTAATAAACGATTTGTTGCCAGGCCCTTGTCTTCGGTTTTTACAATACTATTGTATCACTTCAAAAGACTGACTTAAAACCTTTTATTATATGTACTCACATGACTTTGCTTTACAACCTCAGTGCAAGGGAGGGGGTCGGTGTTGATTAGAGTCGGCTAAATCAGAATAAGACTCACAAATATTGTACAGCGTTCCGTAATTTCAAGTTATCACACTTTAAGACAGTGCATATATATATATATATATATGTATATATATATATATATATATATATATATATATAAAGGGAACAGATATTACTCTGTGGTTCAGTCACAGACATCGTTAGTCAGCGCTGTTTGTTCGTCTGACTATCTTTAACTTTTGTGTCTTTATCCTGCTTCACCTTAATCAATGGAAACTCAGCACTTCAATTATCCATGCTTATTATCTATGATGCATTGCTGAGCTAGCGCCAGCATTTTTTACTCTATGCTTCTACCTTATTTAAACAACCGTTTCTCAAAGCTGTAAGAAATTTACTCATTAAGTTATAGAGGAAATCATTTCTTCGTAAGAAAAATTCTTCTACAACTATACATTATTCACATTTCTGTATTGACGTGTGTTTCTGAAGTCTCCTTTGACAGTAAATTTGCAGCAGAGTTAGTCAGAGTTAAAAGTATTATAAATTTGAAAGGGTGTAATAATTACCACCAACACTGATGTTTATGAACAAGTTACGTGCGTGTGTTTGACGTCTTAATCATTGTAATTTATCACATTTGAGTATTTCCGAACTGATTGACTGATTGAGTTTCGAGATCGAACTTTGCACAGAAATGCAACATTTCAGTTTGCCGTATCCCATGTAGAGAAAAGAGAAAAAGGCGATTCAAAAGATTTATAATGTTCAAGAGTTGATTTGTTCTTTGAGTTTGACCATGGGCCATTGAAAACCAGCCGAGAGTACTGGATAGCTGTTTCATCCTAGCTTGGGAATCGTTGGCAGTACGCGCCCACTAGGTTTCGAACTTAAGACCTTCCGGTTACAAGGCAAGCTCGTATACCATTCAGCCACCGGTACGCGATTCGATGGCCAGACCATGAATCGAACTTCTACCAGTTCGTGATTTTAACGCGACCACCAGCCAGTGTCATCGGCTGGAAATCCATCCTCACTCCCTGGTTTCCAGTAGTTCTCTAACTGACAATAATCCGTCGTCAAACTCGAAGAACCATAATAAACAGGAATGTGAGGGAGAAAGAATAATAACATGGAAAAACACAAGGGTTTAGTGGATTTGTGAAATTACAAAAAGTAAGTGGATCTGGGCTGTTGAGAACGATTTTGAACCATACCACCAGTTATCATCAGCTAATTTAGTTCTAAGCATCCTGAGGATACAAACTAGTCAATCGACACCTGCCTACTTGGCTCAAATTAGCTGTCAAAGACTAAATGGATTGATGTCACATTTCAATTTGACCACCCCTAATTCTTTTGCAACCTAATCCTATGTCAACTAACATTGCTTGACAAGGAGGGTGGTGATTCAGCATGCTCAACATGTTTTGTAACCTTCTCAGTTGACTGACTTGCCCTACTTATGTAGCAGTCTACACCTAATCTTCATATGACTCACTATATTATACCATTTAACACGAGAGATAGAACACAAACAACTGCAGTCGACGACAGCTTGATCAACACTAATTAATTTAAGTAATGAAATTATTGTATAAATAATGACATTTTCTTGAGTTTTATACCCTCAGTAAAAATTATCTGTTAAGAAGAAATGAAAAATATATTTATGTGTTAGTGAAAGATTTGCGTTCACTACCATCACCACGTCGTCTTGTTACGTTTCAAACTCATTTAGTATATATTGTTTTCACAAATAAAACACTGCTGTTTATCGTTTACTACTTTAATATACTCCAGCGCATATTAATATATCAGGCCAAGTTAAAATTTGAGCACCAGTAAGTACCGGTGGAGTGCGACCGCACCAGTGAGCTTGAAACGCTCAGTGAGCAAGTTAGTGGAACCTGGTATATAATATTGTAGTCATGATTAAAATATGGTTAATGAAATGTTATGTTATTAAATGGGGTATGCGGCAAGTTTTGTATTAGGTTCGAAAAAGATTAAGGTTTAGGCTTAGGACAGGTTAGGTTAAGGAAAGATTAGGGTTAGAAGACTAGATAATTACACGCACAGAATGTGTGTTTAAATTACTGTCTTGATAATCCAATCCAAAACTGAGAGATATTTTTGTCACACTTCAGAGCAAGGTATCTCATGTGTAACAGTTTCATGCCTTTTAATGTGCATTATTTTCATGAATGCATGTATTTTATACGCAAAAGTCGCCTTTATCATGTGGTTGGTGCTTTCAAATCACCTGTCCGTTAATACTTACTGGGGCTTATAGTTTAACTTTGCCATATGCATTATATAATAAATACTTTCATCTTATTTGATATTAGGAAGCTGGCATTGATGTTCGTTTATGTGATGTCGGAGCAGCTATTCAAGAAACTATGGAATCTTATGAGGTTGAACTTGATGGAAACACTTATCAAGGTAATCAAATCAACACAATTATACTGATTTTAAATGAGTTGAATAAACTTTTTTCTATTTCTAAAGTTTTGATTTTGATAATTTGCATTCAGCAATTGAAAACAAACAACTACAAAGAAACCTGTGTTTTTCTTCAAATAATTCATTTTCAAGTTACGTCATTTAAATAAGTTTAACTATAAATGAAGAAGTATGAGTACTGTGTGTTTATAAATAAACAAACTAAGACGTCTAACTAGCCAATCAAAAAATACATATAAGTTGCTGTAAAGAGAAGAATCTAAGCAAAGTGTGTAATGCTGTCATATCAGTAGTGCTTATTTCATGTTTCCATTTTCAGATATGACTGTAAACAAAAATTCATGTTTAAAACATCATCTAGTAAATAATACTATTTCATTGTGTTTTATATACTCAAATAAACATAATTAACATGTGATAGCTTAAGATGACTAAGCTGTAAGTGGCTCTCTAAAAGCTATTCTAGCATATATGCCTATTGGTAAATTGTGTATAATTTTTTTCAGTTTAGAGCCAGACAAAATGAAATGACAAATTCAATTCATCCAGTTATGCGTACTTCTCATGTTTTACAAAAATTAATAAAGGAAACTAATTCTATGAAGTACTTACCTAATTATGTAATTCAATTTGAGATTTTCCCGTCGATTAATCGAAACGAAGCGCTCGGTCTCAGGTTGACAAGTCGGCTTCTTGTGCAGATGCACTTCGGTCCAACCAATCAACGGGGAAATCTAAAATTCAATTAAATAATAAATATCATCCATTGCACAAGAGGTGGCTCAAGTGGTTTAGTGGATAACGCTTTGGCGTTTGAGACCATTTGCCAGTTTACGCCGACTCTGGCGTAGACGAGATGTTCGACTATCGACCAAAGGGCGGGTGTACTGCTCATCAGTCCGCTCCGTCCTCCTCTATGGTTGTGAGACCTGGCCACTGAGAGTGGAAGACATGAAAAGACTAGCTGTGTTTGATCATAGGTGCCTGCGTTCTATTTCCCGTGTAAAGTGGCATAATAAGGTGAGCAACATTGAGGTTAGGCGTAGAGTTCTAGGTAAACAAGGAAAATCAATCGACGAAGTCGTGAAGCTACAAAGACTGAGATGGTTAGGACATGTGTTACGTATGCCAAGCCATCGCCTCCCTCGACGAGCAATGTTAGCGGATATAGGGTCAGGCTGGAAAAAAGCTAGCGGCGGTCAAACAAAAACTTGGCACCAGTCAATGAAATCCACAACAGTTGGTCTAAGCCACGTAGGAAGGTGTAGACTTCCAGGCTGGGGTCCTCGGGACGGTAAAAATCTATGGTTGGAAACAATTGGTGACATGGCTCAAAATCGTTCTCAGTGGCTAGCGCAAATGCATCCACTCCTTGTGACTTATGATCTCCAATGAAACTGTTTTGTTTTACTTTATTACTCATTTGTCTCACACCTCTGCTCACTGTTTCTATTATGCTTTTCTTGTACTTTCTTCTCTTGCTTCGCGTGCTACACGGAGTGTGGCGACTTGAACTTCCGCGCATTTGTGCAAAGTTCTATGTCGAAAACAGACAGACAGACAGTTTGAGACCATGGACACTGGGTTCGAGCCTCGGTGGGAGCATCATTACTCACTGGGGTGTGTAGTTACATCCAGATGGCGAGTCCCAAATAGGACGAAATGCGCTTTATCCTGGATTTCACTACTAGTCACCATCCACCAATTAAGTACTTATTATGGTTATTAGATTTCTCACTGGCGTTAACATTACTATACAAAGGGGGATATACTCTATATATCTGACATGCAACCAACTAATTATCAACATTTTTATATCCAAGTAATTTATTCTCTAATCATGTAGACAATATTACGGTAGCTTATTGGGCTAGGCTCTCTCGACTGCCAACTACCAGGTGGGTAGTGAGTTGCTACCCCGTTCCACTTTCCAAGGTTTCAGTGACCAGTTATGGTCATTAGCTCTAACACGATGGATGTAGCTGATTGCCAACTGCATTGAAATACAAGTGACAACTGAGTAACTCATTCCGGACACATGTGTCTAGTGTAGTTGCTAGGACAGTCTGTAATAATAACCCCCAAGTTTTATTATGAAAGAATTTTGAGTCCTTTTCTAAGTGATATGAATTCTACGAATTTTACACATTGAATTAAATAAGCTATGATTTTGTAACAAGTAATATTAGTGTTTTCGGTAGTACTGTCAGCAATCAGCATTTAGATCTCTTGCATAGTAGAACAATCCCCGATAAATTTAATGTTTACTATGATTATTTTAACTGTTATGTCTTTCTTGTGTACAGCTTTTCAAACAAAACAGCACAATTTTTCTATAAAATATAAAAATACGTTTATTTTAAAAAAAATCTGGAATTGTGTCATTTCCACTCAACTATTGTTAACATCAAGTTAAATTTTTAGGGTTGTAGTATTTAATGTATAAGTGTACGCCTTGAAATCACATGAATTTCATTTCAGAAATGACTAATCATAGTTGCTGAATAGTTTGAAAACTGATTACCATAACTTTATGTTCTTGTTGACAAAGGATTTAAGGTCATAATTTATTAATGATTTCCACTATTTAATCCCTGACATCATAGATAGAACTTCACTTCAGGTGAACATAGAGAAAACGGAGGTGATGAAGATTCCTCGCCAACACCAACAGCCACAGCAACAACAGCAGACAACAATCAGCCAGCATAAATGGGAGGAACCTGAAAGAAACAACCTCCTTTACCTACCTGGGAAGCATCGTTTCAACTACAGGGGGACGGAACTGATGACGATATCAAAGCGAGGATTGGGAAAGCAAGGCAAGCTTTCATTACTCTTAAGTCTGTGTACAGACCAACAGCACTTTTCATGAAATATAAGATCCCGATTTTCTACTCCAATGTGAAGTCAGTGCTACTATACGAATCAGAGACTTTGCGCCACGCCACGAAGGGCACTTGGAACAAACTTCAGACCTTCATCAACAGCTGTTTTCGCTCAATACTCAAGATCAGATGGCCAGCCAGAAAAGATAAGCAACAGGGAGAAATCTCTTGCAGCGAACTAATCCAGCAGAACCAATTGTGCAACGAATATGCAGGAAAAAATGGAGGTAGATTCGCCATACTCTAAGAAAACCATCAAGTGACATCACACGCCAGGCCATTACTCGAGTGGAACCCTAACAGGAAGTGGCGAGTTGGTCGTCCGAGGGTGACGTGGAGGAGGTCATGTAAAGAGTAGAGGAAAGCTTGGTGGCAGACATGGAGCCAGGTGAAAACGTTGCCAGAGAACCGAACGCAATGGAGACGTGCGGCTGAAGCCCTATGTTCCTTTAGGAACTAAATGAGATAATAATAATAATGATCTGTGAGAAACTTTATGTCACTTAAACCTCAACCACTTATAAAAGGGTATAAATGTAAACGAAAATATGATTTTCAAAGCTATGTTGAATACATTCTATATTGTTTTCTAACTGTAAAAGAGAAAAATTTAATGAATATTATTGTTTAGATAAACTAAGTACATATCCACCCTTTGTGCAGAGTTTAGTTCAGTAGTGCTTCTTACTAACTTTCTATCTGCTTTCAATACGGTAAAATAAAACAGTATGTATAGACCGATAGTCGAGTAGTTCCATTGTGCTTTTAATTGTAATTTCAAATTGTTAGTATGGTACTTTGTTGGTATCTGAATCCTTTCATATCATCTTGAATTTCACGTCGATGCTATCTGCAGCTTTCGTGGCTCAGGAACCCACTGAATAAATTTTCATCATTTGGAACGGTGAAATGTTGGGTGTAAGTCTTTTTGATTTCGAACACCATAATTGACTGGTACGGAACAACATTTGACTGATGAGCTCCAAATCGGTTGAAATATGCTATCTGAGCTAAGCTCTAATGTTAGCTATCACCAAACAAATATTACCAAATTATGTAATTTTTTTGTTAGTCTCTCTACGATGTCAATACTTTAAATGATTGTTCATTTTTGTCAGTGCACGAGTATATAATTTCCTTGGGTTTCGAGTGGTACAGCAGCAGCACATTTCGATTTCACCCTGTTCTCAACGGTGCATTTTATCTGGTTGTACAATTGCCCATAAGCTTTCATTTCTTTTTCACCCAATCTCCTCCATGTCACCCTTGGACGTCTAACTTGTCATTCTACATCTGAGATCCACCCTAAGGCCTGGCGCGTGATGTCACTCAACGGTCTTCACAGCATATGTCTACTCCATTCCCTACTGCAAATTTGTTGGGTGACGGTTGGTTCGTTACCAGACTTCTTGGTTGCTTATCTTTTCTGCCCATCTAATTTTCAGTATGAGACGAAGGCAGTTGTTGATAAAAGTCTGAGTTAGCCCGTTGGAATTATTTTTTTTTTGTAACGCGTCAAGTCTTTAAATCATATGGGAGCAGTGAAGTGAATTGACACTAGTGTAAGAAATTTGGATCTTATTCCTTGTGCTGAGTAAAGCAGATTCCCCCAGTGATTTCAGAGTACGTGCTAAGTAACTTCAAATCACTAAGTCATTTTCAAAGCTTGCGTATAATTAAAAAGAAATGTATTCCTTATAGTTTTTCTCCTAAAAGTAGGCGTACACATATGAGTATTAACATATTTCTACATAAATAACAATAGGTGTTTTTGACGATCATATGTTATACACTTGACTTTTTAAATATTCCCCGTGTTCATATAGACTAATCTCTGTGTTAGAGATTTGATCCATATTCAATTAGCATATCGAATACATATTTAGTGTTTTGTTACATTACTCTGTTTCTTTAGTGAAGCCTATACGTAATTTGAATGGTCATTCTTTGGGACCTTATCAAATTCATGCTGGGAAGACTGTACCGATTGTACGTGGAGGAGAACAAACACGTATGGAGGTATGTATTGATGTGTCCTCTTACCTATTTTTTTCAGTGGTTGTTAACTATTCAAAATTCAACTGGTTAATAGTTGTAGTGATTAGAAAATGTGAACGAATTCATGAATGTGTTTGATACAGTAAACCTACATAGTTCATCTATTAGTAGTTAGTCAACTTTCAATTTGAGTATTAATCTCTTTTTCCTATTAGTCTGTTGAAAAAAAAACATTGAAGATATCTTATTCAGTAATTTCAAACTCTTTATCTTTAGAGTTGCATTTATACACTTTTGTTCTATAATATCAGATAGTTATCAGAAATTTTAGTCTGTCTGTCTGTCTGTTGATCTGTGCGATTTTTATACACGTTTTTCTCTCGACCAACTTTGAAACAAAGACAAGATTTGTAGTATACAATGATACTGTCTCATTTTCAATTTATAATTTGTCACGAACCGAAATCATTTAGAGATCATTGAAAACCTGGGAGCACTAGACAGCTCTTTCGTCTTTGTGTGGGACCCTTCGGAATTACATACCCATTACTCCACTAGGGATCGAATCCAGGACCTTAAGGTTACAAAACTAGGCTTGGTGATTATTCATCCAATGGTGCTCACCATGTCAAGGTGAAGTGTCTGCACATCGAAGGCATTAGTTAGAATTCACTGACTTCCGGTCCAGGTGGGTGAATGGCCAACGAGCTTGGTGTCGTAACCTGAAAGTCCCGGGTTCACCCCCCCGTGGGGTAATGGGTACGTACTGCTGAAGGACAGCAATTATTATTATTTCTTTTAATTCCTAGAGGAACATAGGGCTTTAGCCGCGCGTCTCAATTGTGTTCGGTTCTCTGCTAAAGTTTTCACCTGGCTTCAAGTCTGCCCACATGCTTTCATCTCCTCTTCACAATACCTCCTCCAAGTCACCCTGGCACTGACGACCAACTCATCGCTTCCCATTCGGGTTCCACTTGAGGGCCTGTCTAGTGATGTCACTTGATGGTTCCCTCAAAGTGTGGACAATCCACCTCCAATTCTTGCTGCATATTTGTTGCTCAATCGGTTCCTGCTGGGTTGGTTGGTCCGCTTCCAGAGATCCCTGTTGCTGATGTTTTCCGGCCGGCCATCTGATTTTCAGTAGTAGTGAGCAAAGGGAGCTGTTGATGAAGATTTGTAGTTTGTTCGAAGTGCCCTTTGTGACACGGCGCCAAGTCTCTGATCCATACAGTAGCACGGACTGCACAATGGAGTCGAAAATCCGGATCTTATTTTTCATTCTGAGTGTTGTTGACCTGCACACAGACTTGAGAGTAATGAAAGCTTGTCTTGCTTTCTCGATCCTTGTTTTGATATCATCGTCAGTTCCTCCTGTAGTTGAAACGATGCTTTCCAGGAGGTAGGTAGAGGAGGTTGCTTCTTTCAGATTTCTCCCATTTTTGCTGATTGTTGTCTATTGTTGTTGCTGCTGCTGTTGGCTAGAAATCTTCATCACCTCCGTTTTCTTTATGTTCACCTGAAGTCATATCTTTTATGCTTTTTCTGCCAACTTGTTGCTTTTCACCTGCATATCTTCTAGTTTGTGGGAAATCAGACATATATCATCGACGAAGTCCATTTCCTCCAAGTTTTTTGTGTGGGTCCACTTTATGCTTGTTTCCTCATCGCCCGCTGCTGTCTGTCGCATTATCCAATCTACTGCAATCAGGAAAATCATTGGCAATAATAGACAGCCTTGTCTTACTGCCGTCTTCACTTCGAAGGCTTCCGTAAGTTTCCCGTTGTGGATTACTTGGCATGCAGCATTGTCGTACAACTGTTGGATGAGATGTATAATTGTTGGCGGCAAACTAGGACTAAATGGCCATTCAGTGCTCTCCAGTTTTTAATGATCTCTAACCAATGTTGGTTTATGACGAGGTCTGCATTGAAACTAATCCAAATCCTTACCAAAACCTCTTATCTCATAGGTTTTTATCAGATAATAGCAGCAGATAATACTACTCTGTGTGTTTCAAGCTAGAAATATTAAGGCGCTAAAATTCCGGCAACTTATAGGTAAACTATTAGATTCTTCATCTTTGGGTTACTAATTTTGGTTACTTTTTTCGGTTGTTGCACTACTAAACAATCTATTCGAATGTCGGAGAATAATCCGTAATTCTATGCATTCACAGTTTTTTGTTTTAGTTAGAATACGAATGATATGTTAATTTATTGCATTCATCTGTATACACATCCTATTGGATGCAACAAATTGAGTCAGTACATGAAAGAAAGAAGTAGCTTTTGTTCAGGAGGTGGAAATTTATTTATTATTTTATCCCTTTACGATCCCAGTGGAACATAGGGCTTCAAGCTAGAGCTTTGAAGTTTCCGTAGCAGTAGTGTTCGTTTTTACGGGGTGGGATTGGTAGCCTCATTTCCAACCTTCCCTCTTTCACGGTCTTAATATCGACTTAGCAAGGTAAACTAGTGCGCCGGCCAAGGATCGAACCCTAGACCACATGTGTGGTTGGTGAGTATTCTACAACCAAGCCACCGACGCAGTAAGAAGGGAGAGGACTTTTGAAATTGGTTTTCATCATTTGTTATGCATTTTTATTGTGGAAGGTAGCCGTCCGATTAAATTTTTTTGGACAATTGGATCGCTGCGTCTGTTTATAAGCCTTGCTACTAAATTGTATTTACTTGTTTTCAGGAAAATGAATATTACGCTATAGAAACGTTTGGTAGTACAGGTAAAGGTTACGTTATTGATGGGGATGAAGTTTCGCACTATATGAAGAATTTCGATGCTGGCCATATTCCCTTAAGGTATGTTAATAGATGTCAATGTGAATAAATAAGGTTTCTTTTACTATAGCTAAGTCCTCTTTATACATTTTTTTTAATTATCACAAAGCTTTCACTTAATTAATGTATTTATCAACCTCTATTTTACTATCGGCTGTTTAGGCCAACTTTGTATTCGCCTATTTCTGTAGGTAACTGTGTGTAACAAACTCATCTGTCCATAGTTCAAACCTTTCAAGCATTTTGTATTTTGAATCACTACTTCGAACAGTTCACAATAATTAAACAAAGCAAGCAATTTTCATAAAGATCAACTCATCTGTTATGTTTTATTATAGGCTTATTAGGTTTTATTGGTCTCATCATCAAAAGTAAATTATGTACTTGTGTGTGTTTGAGCCTACGGACTTTGATTTTCTTTTATCAAGTTAAGATAATTGGGTATTGGACTGGTGCGATCATGGTAGCAGTTAAAAACAATCGTATTACCTTATGAGAGTGAGACTATATTTTTCGTTACATTCTAGAATTGAACTGACTTCTAACCTGAATAAGGATAGGCTTTTTTGACTGGACACTAGTAACCAGTCTAGTCCTTTCTTTAGTGTAGACTGAATTCTATCAGTCAGGTTTGTAATGTGGCCACCATGTCACTAAGTAGCTCGCCATCACGGTGCACATTGATTTGATGATATTGGATGGTTGAAGGTAATCGGCAGGAATCCTTGGACACCTAGATTTCGTGTTAGTTGGCACTCATCAGCAAGGTGTATCTGCAACCTTGAAGGAACTCATGTCCCTTCTGAGATTCGAATCCGCGTCACTCAGTGAGTGCTGCAGTCAGAGGACGTTACCACTGAGGTCCAAGGCTTCCTGCTGATTGTCTCCAAACATCCAATATCATCAAAGGAAATGTTTTATTAGTGTTATATTACTGCATTCTGTGTATCTTTATCAAACGTCTATTAGTTTTATACCGTGTGAACTACTTCCTAAGTATTTTTAGTGAAATAGTTACAGATTCGCCGAATCACCGTCATTCTTTTTGCTTAATTATAATTATTCTGGTTTCTGTGTAAATTTCCTAATGTTCACTCAACTTCCCATTTTTTAGGTTAGCCAGGTCTAAACAGCTGTTAAATGTAATCGACCGTAATTTCAGTACTCTTGCTTTTTGCCGCCGATGGTTGGATCGTCTTGGTGAAACAAAATATCTTATGGCTTTGAAGAACTTGTGCGATGTGGGAATAGTAGATCCTTATCCTCCTTTGTGTGATCAACGTGGATCATATACTGCCCAGTGGGAGCATACAATTTTACTAAGACCTACATGTAAAGAAGTAGTCTCACGTGGACCTGATTACTAAATGATTTGAACTTTCCAGTTGTCAATTTTTGCTTTTTAATAAATTGAGAGATTGTTTTGATGGGTTGCTATTTCACTGTCCTAAAGTTTAAGTCTGTTTGAATATTTTTTTTTGAGTCGTTTGGTTTTTTTATCTCAAACAATCCTGTGTACGTTAACTTCTACTCAGTATTGTTTACAGACCAAACCAATCTTGAGACTCTCAGTCTGTTTGCTGATCTTTATATTTTCAATGAAATTGTAAAATTCTGCATGATCTGCATCTTCATGACAGAAATAATAAACTCTGTAAATTAAATTATTCATGTGATGAGAAGTGCAGTAGTGCATTCAATTTCTGTACGATCATTTTTTTAAGTATTTTCAAATGTGTAATTGTTTCTCAATAAAATAGTTTAACGAATCAATGACACGGCGTTTAGTTTCCTTTACTGTTCTCTTCCAAGAAATTCTACTAATTCATTAGTTATATCTAAAGTTCATTTGGTGTATTAGTCGTGAGAATCTTCTTCTTTCCATCTCTTCGCACTTTGAATGCAACATGGGGCTTCAAGCTTGACCCTGAGATTTCAGTAGCAGTAGTTTTGTTTGATTTTACGGTATGGAGTCGCTAAACTGAGATTAGTAGTGCATCGTTTGAGAATCGGTCCTGGAAAATCTGCGTGGTTGGCCATCATTCTACTGTTGAACAACCGAGTGTCAATACCATCTTTACATGACACTGAAACAAATTAACTTATGTTTTCAAAATATCACAGCAGACGTTTCTCGTAAGAAACCGACGAATGAACATTGTGCCAGTGGTTACAATCAATTACACTGCTGTAACTAAGTAAGAACAGCTGGTTTACGACAAATTTTTGCATTAAATTAGTTGTAGTACTCTAGGAAGCCAGCAATCTGAACGAATAAGGAGACAGTAGCGTCTAAAGCAAATGCGATTTATTGCAGATGTCTTACCTAAATTTTCATCTTGGATATTGAATCAGAACCACTAAATAATACAATTCAATAAGAGCAAATGGATGGTCAAACAACATTGTGTACATTAGAAAACATATTACTCGGCCTGGTCCATTCAGCCTTCACTTTTATCCATTAAGTGCAGTACTGTAACTGAGAATAATGCAGCTAAGCAACGGACAAGAAAGTCATTGTCACGTTAAAAATGAATATATCCGTATTTAAAGCAGCCATTTTGTATAAAAGTTGAGTTTGCAGTAATGAAGGTAGAGTTAAGTTTTTAGAGAGTTCTTAGATTGACATTAATATACACCAATGTACTGGAAATCATTAAGTCTGAGCTAAATACCAGAATACTGCACCACATTGATACCATTTAGTAGAGCGTCTCTGAATTAAACCAAAATGTCTACGTAGTGATTCATGCAGTCAACGATCTAGATTATGGACTAAACCAATTCTCTGAAAATATGTCAAACATATCACAGAGAAGATATGCAATAAGACCGAATCTAGTTAAAATTCTGAAGGCAGCCAATTGTAGTGAACGTAGACTCTTATGTTGTCTGGTAAAATATTTATTCAATTTTACAAATATCGAGCTACCAACAACTCAACTAGAGGGACTATATTTGTGATGAAATATCCAGAAGCTTCACTCAAATTGATTTTGTAAACCTAATGAATCAGACTTATTGTTTAGTACCAACCTCAGAAGTACACGTTCAACAGTTCAAATCTGCAATCCTTAATAGCCGTTAAAAGTCTGTAAATACCGCGTCAAACTGGTAGTCTGCACTGACGAGACACATTACAAAAAGTTAACAGAATATAGAGAGATTATGTTGATATGCCCTGATTTAAGTTCGGGAACAGTACTTACAAAGTATGGGGACTGCATCAGCAAAATATTAACTACCTTATCCAACGAATCCAGATTTACATAACTGAGTATTGAAAACAATGTGATGGAGCGAACCGAAAATAAATTAACGGATGTCTTCCGAAAACTGAAGACAACATCATTTATCGGCCCTAAATTGTTTGAATCCGTTAAAACATCTGGCCCAAATATACTCTGACTGCCAGAATTACAGAAGAAAGGTGCACCTGTCCATCCTATTAATGAAGTGACTAATTCACAATATCGTATTGTCTGTTAGATTATAAACTTGTTAAAACCAATCAGAACAAAAGTCTTCTGTCACTCATTCCGCGATTCATTAGCCTTTGGCGATTCTGTTGAAATCATAAACTGTTCTAATCGAATCATGCTTTCTCAAGATGTGGTGTCTTTACTTACGAACGTCCCATTAACTGAGAGAAAATACGCGATGTACCTAAACAAAATCCGATTCTAATGGAATAACCACTAGAATACCTGTTCACTATTTGGAAGAGCTTTTTTCGAGGTTGTAAGGGCAAATAATTCGCATAAAAAATATAAGCCTAAAGCATTCTTTACTTAGCATTGAATGCTGACCTTCACCGTTTGACTTAGTTTTGTGTGGTAAAGAGACGTCTTAAGGCAGGAAGAAGTTGCACTTATTTGTTTCAACGTTACGTACCTCCTACTAACTTGCCATTAACTGAGTGCTTCTAGTGTTCATGATACTCACTGTGTAGCCATTTTCAGTTTTCAAACCACGCCAACCTTCCCTTAACCCAAGGTTTGAGATGTATTCCGCGCGTTTATTCACGTGAGCCTCGCCAACTTTTAAGTTGGATCCGAGAATATCTCACGTGCCTGTGATTAGTTGCGCAGAGACAGTCCAGTTATGGAGCATTCTTTCCTGTAAGGGAAATCTTTACTGAAAAGACTCATCTTTAGTGGACAGTCTCTGAGAGGAACGACAGGTTATCTCCAGCGCCAGTTGGATCCATGTTAGGGAACCATTCTTTGTGATATATTAGGCTGAAGTCCACGTTCCATCTTACCTCGAAATTACCAGCTTAACGCTTTTAGTTTATTGCACACTTGGACTCATCTAGTCATTTAAACCACCATAATGGTTACGAGAAACTTAGATAGGTGAATCAACATGACGGGAATTTCACTCATATCTTTTCAAAAATTGAAGGTTATTATGATTGCACTGAGATATTAAATTAAGTATTCTGATTAAACGCTTGGGTGGCACTGCTAGCAGTACTCATTTGACGCACTGATCCTTAGCTGATGAGTGCTTAGCACGATTCGTGTCCAGGTCAAAAGATGTGATTTAAAAGGTCACACTTATAAAACAGCCTTTTTATCTGTTCTAATAAACTGCATTGTTGAATATTAGTCTTTTCGATTTTCAAATCTTATTTCCTGCAGTTGTGTTGGGATAACAAGAAACCCATCGGTGTATTCCGTGTAGATGTTAAGTGACTATTTGTGGAACAGCATCAGTAGTTCGGTGGTATAATGCTCGCAAGTCACGTTGTGATTTGATTCCTGGCCGGCATACACATAAATCTGTGCTAGTAACCAGCTTGCAGTCAGCGTGGAAGAGAAGGGATGGTCGACAGAGGGCTAGAGACCCTACTTCATGAGAACAACACAGTTACTGAAACTTCTAAGCTTGAAACCCTGAAATGGCATCTTATTTCACGGGTAGGAACAACTCAGAGTTCATTGCGAAAAAAGCCGAAACCCATCATATAGTTCTTTTGTCTGTGTTATTTTCTATTAGAGCTTATTCAAAACGTATATGACATTTTGGCACTCAGTCGACTAATTTGAAGCAAATAAACTGCAAGACTTCTAGCTC
Source organism: Trichobilharzia regenti (assembly GCA_944472135.2). Taxonomy (NCBI): domain Eukaryota; kingdom Metazoa; phylum Platyhelminthes; class Trematoda; order Strigeidida; family Schistosomatidae; genus Trichobilharzia; species Trichobilharzia regenti. The sequence goes on from OX235263.1 coordinate 53,780,852, forward strand.
TGATTAATGTATTTATCTTTTATCTGAATATTAACTAGATACAAAACTATCACCATTTACAGACATATGAAAAATCTAAACGCAAACTAATACTTTTGCAAATCCAGTTGCTGACAAAATTTCACTCTTCCTAGAAGTATGCCTGGACCTAAATATCACTTTCTGTTGAAATTTCGTCTTAAAAATTTTTTTGTCGATAACTTTAAATAAAATTGTGTTATATGTTATCCAAGAAACATTGAATTGATAAATGACCTTCACGGTAATAGGCCACTGCTGGATTTGAAGCTCGACGTTGCTGATGTGAGTGGATTGGTTACGGGATTTCGGTTCTTACCTTGTTCACCAGTAGCTTGTCTGATCCTTCTAGAAAAATTGAATTATCATGATTTTAATATGTTAGGGAGTATTTTGAAGGGTCTTCCACTTAAATAATAGAGTTACATAGGTGCCTGCTGATATTTGATGCGTATGGTGGTAAAAGTTACAATGAATATTTGTGTTATCCGCCACTTCGTGACTTCATTTCCGTTAAACTCAGACAACTTTATTAAGCCGGTCAACAGCGTATAAACTGTCACTTTATGTTTCACGTGCAGAATTTAAATTCTCTTATAGTGGACAACGAGTGGATTTCCTTACCTGATTCAGTAGTATTAACTCCATCGATGAACGCTTTCAAAGAGAAGTTAGATATCTGCAGAGGTGAATTTGGCAAAGATTAACACTGGCGTAAGTGCTCACTGTCCTTGTCATCTGAATCTGTATTTGTGCAACACATTTCGAACAATCTGATCAAACACGGACTTGTCAAAGGAATATATGTGGAATTAATGAAGAGTTCAGGGGTGAGAAAATAGACTTAGGTCAACTTAAAGGACATAGTCAAGGTCAAAATAATAATGAAGACCACTAAACCAAGTAGCAGAGGTAATAGTACATCTGCTATGGTATCAAAATAAAATTTACCAAGGAAGGTTTAATTTGATGACGAATTGATTTTGAACGCATAAAGGTGGCTTGAACTTTCTAATTGCTAGGGCTTCCATAAACTTTAGGATACGCCCCAAACGTGTTTTATAGATAGGTTTAAAAGATGTGTAAACGTCAATTTTATATCCTGTTTCTATAATATATTTCGCAATAGAGGAGCTCCGTCTTCTTTTTTTTCACCATCAATGGGTTCTGAAGATTCCATTTGTTTCCAGAGCCATTTAGGAATATGTTCTGAATCCCTAACTTGCAGAAATCGATGAGTCCTCCTTATGTGTCTGTGCCTAAAAACAATTCGTCATCACACTAAACCTTCCTTGGTTAACTTTGTTTTGATACCATAGCAGACATACTATTAGCTCTGTTATTCGGCTTAGTGGTCTTCATTGTTATTTTGACCCTCAATCTGTCCTTTTAACTCGCCCTAAGACTATTTTCTCACCTCCTAACTCTTTAGATTCAGAAAAATTACGTCTTCTTATTGCTTTGTCTAAGTTCATACAGGAAACTTATTATTTTAAAAACAGTGCATGTTACTTTGTACCCACTAGGAGAATGCAAATGGGCAAATTGGACAGAACATGGCACAAAAGAGAAATTTGGGTCGGCAAAGACGTGCGTGAAATTCAACCATTTGCCACGATCCCCACCTTTTCCCCACTTGCCCACGCCCACTAGAATTTTGACGTCCCTCTTATTCCCACTTTGCCCACTCTTAATCTCCCTCTTCACACGTTTCTGCCAATTTTCTCCGGGCCCATAAAAAATAAATACGATTCCAACTGAGCATTAATTACCCGAAGCATCCCAGTTAACACTGACTCTGAGTGCATTGCAGAAACTTTGGAGCACACTTTGAGCACAATTCAGACACTTTCGAAAATATCCCATATTCCAGGGATAGATGTATGACATGGAAATTTTTGAAGTAGAAGTACGTATTTTTAAGAGCCAGGTGGTGACAGGGAAATGACCGATAAATATGTCTCAAAATACGAAACATGAGGGATACAGTGTTATAAGAATATTTTAGCACAACTATATGCATCAGTACCATCATGTGTGTAATAACATTCAGATTTATTGGTTGAAGTAGAAGGCTTTCAGCCTATGTTAATCTTTTTCTAGTAAATTTCTGTGGCTTTCCAAACCCTTCTTGAATGAATCAGTTGAGGTTGCAGACACCACTTCTTCTGTGAAAACGTTGTAAGGAATGAGGTAGTAATTGTGATGTGAAATTTCACTTAGTGTCCAGCACAACTTTTGCAAAGAACACACACACATTAACTTTTAAGTAATGCATCACCCTTGCAGCAAATTTAGATGTATATGTGTGGGAATTACGGAAAGTAACATTCTACAATGACAAAGTTGAAACATGTGAGTTTATTCAAACAAACAAGACTATTATGGACACTATTTGCACCGGACTCCTAAAACCTACCTATAATAAAGCCAACTAGCTCTGTTAACCTTAAATGTGAAATGACACCAGCGACACCGTTTAAAGTCAAATGGGACTATAGAAAGGGTAATTGCTTTGGCAGGAGGGGAACTACTCGCCCTACTCTTCATTTTCGTTCGATTCGTATGCAGTAATCTATCTGGTAAATTACTGAACACTTATTTTACGAATTTTGTGAAAAATGCCCTACGATTAATTGTGTCTCGGAAGTAATCGCTTCACAAGTATATGCCACTCCATCGTGTTTTACTTCTTAGAATCCCGTAAGCCTCTTACATGTAATCTATTGCTCTTTGCATGCAAAATTTTTTTGTTTTAAATCCATGCATGGATTAACATGTTTCATGGTGAATTTCAGTTTTTTTTATTACTATTTTGATTCTTTGTTTGTCGATATAATATAGAATTCAAGACCACCATGGACTCTTCACATCCTATGAACCCAATAACACCGGTGATAAGAAAGTCTGAGAATGATCCACGGAGTTATAAAGTTATGCTGTTGCGAAACAGAATGAAAGTGCTTCTCATAAGTGATCCAAACACAGATAAGTCTGCAGCATGTTTGTCTGTTAACATCGGTGAGTTATATTTTCATTGGTTCTAGTGTCATCATTCTAGGTTCACTATCAGATCCGAAAGAACTGCCAGGTCTCGCACATTTTTGTGAGCATATGTTATTTCTTGGCACAGAGATGTACCCCATAGAAAACACCTACATGAAGTATGTAGCTGAACATGGAGGTCAATCAAATGCATCCACAAAAGCCGACGAAACAGCTTATGTTTTCAATATCGCTCCTGAGTATCTCAAAGAAGCGTTGGATATCTTTTCTCAATTTTTTATCTCTCCACTATTCACAGAATCTGCAACAGAACGAGAGGTTAGCTTTCTTTGATTCATTTCAACTGACCAAATAAGTGTATAAAACTAAAGCATCGATATTCACTGGTCTTATTTTCACACAAAGTTTATGCGTTTAAGACACTGAATACTCCTCACATAGAGTGAGAAAATCGAACTGAGAATAGCAGAGAAAAAAATTAATAGCAAAAGCCGCTGTACGGATAGATAATGAGTAAGGCTTCTTCCAATCATTCTTCTGTCTTCATATCGATGTCATTTATTCAAGCCCAGTTACCCGAAACAGATTCTTCATGCACCTGGCTGAGTCATTTTCCTTGTGTAAAGGCTAGTGCTACTACCCAGACACTCATGCTGAAGTAGGTGGAACGGCACTGGAACCCGTGTCTCATCGGCTGGAAACCGAGTGCTTAAGTCTATGAGCCACATCTCCACTGCTATCGATGTCATACGGGTGTACAGTATACCTGTATTGGTTTCAATCCTATGAAAAGTTATGTGTAAACTTGTATTTCAAAGAACAAGTTCTCCAATGAGGCAGCGGTAGCTATTAGCTAACCACTGTGTCACGTAATAAGCGATTAATCCCAGTTTTCTTTAACTGTCAAGAGTTATTAAGTACGAGGACATTCTCTGTTTCATACAGAATAAACATTCGTTTCTGTGTTATTTCGAAACTCTAACTTCTCAGTATTGGCCTATAAATGCTTTTTCGATATTTGAATTCTTTTATTACTTATTTTCAAACAAGCGCAGTCAAGATCATGAATAGAGATCTCAATTTAAGATAATAGTAAACATAAATATTTCAAAAGCAATAGTTCAAACACTTTTATTTAGTTGACTTAATCCTATGATTCTGTTTTACACGTGTTATTCTGGGGCATCGCAAATCAACGAATCAAGAAAAGAAATTTACGACACCCAAAAATTAATTAGTGATGTTAAAAAATCGAATAATGATGTGATTTTCTATAGTTTGGTTCGTAACGGTCAGTTTTGTTTTTACGAGTTGATCACGGATTGATGTCAGTTAGGTAACCATTGAAAACCAGGGAGTACTAGACAGCTGTTTCATCCTAGTTCCGGAATCATCGGCAGTACGCACCCGCTAGGGTTCAAACCCAGGGCCTTCCGGTTACAAGGCAAGCTCGTATAACATTCAGCCACTGGTACCCGATTCAATGGCTCGTGAATTCTAACTTCTACCGATTCGCGTACTGCCGATGATTCCCAAACTAGGATGAAACAGCAGCTGTCCAGTACTCTCTGGTTTTCAATGGTTCTCTAACTGATATCAATCCGTGATCAACTCGTAAATAATGTGATTCCTTGAACTGGGTTACAGTTAGAATTTATTTCTTAAGTGTTAAGCATATCAGCTGGCCTATCAGATCCCTTCATAAAGAATGGAATAGCAAACTACTAACTATTAGATGTAGTGAAAGTGAAATTTACGTAATATATACTTTAAATATATCTCTTCAGGCTCTCTAAAAATGTTGAGTGAGTTCTTTTGATATATATGGATTCTGTAGTCACTTCATTCTTGGACTTGGAAGATTCATAGTCTTCTGTTCAGTGAGTGTCTTTGCACGTTAAAGTAGCGATTGAAGATGTGTCAGAAGTAGTACATATCACCGAAAAATATTCAAGGTCATTTTCAGGAGACGGACTAGGTAGACACCAGCCTTCATTTATAGATGAAAGAAAGACATTGCTTACATATTGTTCTCTTCACATGCATTTTATGCTTCAATTTATCGATTAAGGTTGTTTTTAAATGACAGTTCAATGCAACCCAAATCTAACGGTCTGACCCACTTTTATGCATTAAATTATAAGACACAGGTGCTACATTTGAGTCTATAATATCAATTAGTCGTGCAGGTCAAACTATAAGAAGTCTGTTAGCGTCGTATTTAAGTCTATAGACAACTGTTTTATAAATTGATTGATTTTTTGTGAGACTGGCTAATTAACCTTGTAAGTTAGCTGTAAATAAATTAAGTCAACTGAGCTGGGCTCATCAAGGTTTGAATGGTTAAGAAGATTTACAAGTCCCCAAATAGTAGCTGTGACTTAACATACCTAGTCAGTTAAATGCGTATCACTTTCAGTTGCACTTATGCCTGTACAGACAACACTAAGTAGTATGAGATAAACCCAAACAATGGTGAACTTGGTGTGTAAGAAATAACTTCTCCTTATTTATTAGTTTACGCCTACATATTGTCTTTTTTGTAAATTTTGCTAGTTAGCTGTTTTTCTCATCTTCACGCTTGTCAAGTGGACACTCAACCAACTTGTTTCTCATCTAATAAAAGTTCTTATCCTACCAGGGTTCGAATTAGTTTTGGGTGATACCATTGAGTTTTTAGTCGCTAGTCGTATCATTTGCGAGGATTTATTTCAACAGTTGTCAGCTGCAGAAAATGTTCTTCAATCGAGCATTTCATTAGTGCTTTTAACTTCATATATATTCTACCTAATTATCTTCTCCAAAGTAGATGGCCTCAAAATGTAAGAAAGCCTCTGAATAATGATATAGGGAAATATATGCTTTACATTACTGAGTTCTTAGTAGCACAGCAGTAGGAGATGAATTGCTGTAAGCAAATGCAATTTTTCAACTGTTACACTGGTTTAGTTTTTTACATTTTTGCGGTTATGACTGTTTGAAGCAGTCTTAGTTAGGCTGATTGATTTTTATGTTACGTACAGTAGTGATAATTAGATTCATAGAATAAATTGAGACAATACAACTACAACTTTAATCAAGTGAGATGTATTCATTTACTTCGTAACTCATCGCTAACTGCAAATAGCAACTGTAAAATCAAACTGTTTAATCACTAAAGTAGTAATTTTTTAAAAAAATGCTTAACTTGGTGGATGTAAAAATTTATCATGTACTGGATTCATAGTAATCATGAAATTATGAATTTTGCTCTTATGTCTAATTCCAGCATTCTTGGTAAAGATGTTGGACGATACTACTAAACAGAATCTATTTTTCCACTGGGTGAAATGTCTGGATTCTTCAGTGCGAACACTTCAACTTCTCAAAGTATATTTATTTATGTATGAATGTACCATTTAAGCTATAATGGATTTCACCAAGAATAAATGTCATGTAATGGTAGAATTTCGCTTTCCTCATACACTATCTCTTGACTGATAATCTCACTTTTAATTTGCAGGTTAACGCTGTACAATCAGAGTTTGAGAACAATATTAGTACGGATACCAGACGTCTTTTTCAACTTGAACGAACTTTATCAAAAACTGGTCACGATTATGCAAAATTCTTCTCAGGGAATCGATACTCTTTATTTCAGTCAAGTTCTGCACAATCTGTGAATACACGTGAACAACTTTTAAAATTCCATTCAACTTGGTATTCAGCAAACATTATGGGATTGGTTGTTCTTGGAAAAGGTAGGTTTACATAAATCGTATTCGCACAATAAAAGTGATTTATTAAAGTGGAAATTTTGATGAGGAGTTAACTGTAGCCAAATTCGTATTGTTAATAACTTTATATATTTTTGTGTAATTTTCGAAACTTTGTTTAGATAACTAACTGGCAAGCACGGTGAACAATAGGGCGGTTGAGTTAGAAGAATAGGAAAAAGAGTCAAAAAAATCAAACGATAAACACTTTTTTATTTGCATAGTATTGTAACAACAGAAGACAAGGGCCAGGCGACACATCGTCTACTAAGGAAATCAACGCGTATTTATATATTTTCATGTACATTATTATAGATTATTCAAGCAAATAAACACAGTCTTCTGATTGGTTAACCTTGCATCTCATTGTGGCTGTTTCCTGAATGTCAGGTCATGTATAAGTTAACTGTATCCGCCTACGCAAAGCCTTTGTTCTCATTTTTCTCACGACCAATATTGGAGACATAGACATTGACGTAAATTACTGTCCACCAATTTTGTGTAGTAGACAGCTCTCACCACAGTATAATTTCAACAGTCTGATCAGATAACAGTTTCTCAATGCGTTTCATATGTAAAATTATTAAGGTTGTAGTAATGGCCTAAAATAGTACGAACTACCGGCAGTAAATTGATGCTATAGTTTCGTACTCATATATTGTAATCCTGTGAAAATTGCATCCTATAAACCGGCGCTCAGGTTAGATACTCTTCATTTTAAGCGTCAAGAATCTTTAAATCTTACTTCTTTTTGCAGCTGATAACTAGGTTAACTATTCTCAGTTTTTTACGGTCAGATTCTGGTTTCTTCCCACGATAATTGCGTCTAACTAATATCTCCAAGATGTCATCTTTCAATACCCTTGTCTATATCTATCTGTCTGTCTGTTTTCGATATAGAACTTTGCACCGATGTGCACCACTTCAAGTCGCCACACTCCATGTATCACACAAAGCAAGAGAAGAAGGTAGAAGAAATACATAATAGAGACAGTAAACAGAGGTATGAGACAAAGAAATAGAAGTAACGAAGAACAATGTAGTTTCATTGGAAATCACAAGTCACAAGGAGTGGATGCATCTGCTCCATTGAGGACGATTCTGAGCCATGTCACCAATTGTTTCCAACCATTGGTTCTTACCGTCCCGATGACCCCAAACAGGAAGTCTACACCTTCCTACGTGACTTAAACTGTCTGTTTTAGATTTGATTGACTGGTGTCTTGTCTATAGATTTTAAAGACATGATACCTTTCATTGTGAATTCGAAAAGAGCTAAGCACCTGCTGGCAGTGTTTTGTTCAGACTGCAGTTCCGTAAATTATCAAGTTAGGAGTTATTAAAAGAAAAGTTCACTGTTAATATATATGTTCAAAGTTAATTGTACTTCCGAGTGTTTTGTTCATCGTTGTAGTTGTCGTTTGGATGAAATGAGTCAATACAATTTCTCTATTATCTAGAGAGAGATATTTGAATATGTGAATTTCTTGTCGTAGTCTTCTGGATTAGTCTAAACACCTACCTAATTTTAATTATGTCCACTACCCTAACTTATTCGTCACTATTTTCCATCATCATACTAACGTTTGCCGATTTTTATTTGAGCTGTTAAAAGTTCATCAGTTTCCTGTATCCGAATGAATATTCTGACTTGAAATAATTAAAATGATCTTTGTTAAAACAATTTACCCCATAAATACTTATATAATAATTATGCTCTTCATAACATGTTACTTTTAGAAATGAAGCTTGATCAATATTTATTTTCATTTTATTGAATAATTCTTGTTTAGAGTCCTTAGACGATTTAGAGAAACTCGTTGAGAAAAAGTTTTCAGAGGTTGTTGATCGCAATGTTACTCCACAATCATGGAATGAAACACCATGGCCTGAAACATGTCTCAAGGTATCTTAGTTATTCAATAATAATAACTAACTTTTTTAAAATATTTAACGTTCAGTTTGTACCATGCACTTTTTGCTGTAGGAATTAAAATTGATCAATATATATATATATATATATATATATATATATATTGAAGTGGCGGCTATATTTGCATACTATAGTGCCTGAAGTCATACATATGGCTTCATTTAGGACAGTCCAAATTCGTGGATTGTTGAATCTATAAAGTAACAGGTGTAAGTTAGAAATCTCATGAATTATAAGATTCTTATCCTCGCTTTCTGTAAGCCCAATCAAGGCGTTACGTGAGGTTTGTGTGTGGTACTTGTGATAAAACGACTGATATGACAAAATATGAATCAGGTCCCAGTGGCTGAATGGTATACGAGCTTGCTTTGTAACCGGAAGGCCCTGGGTTTGAACCCCAGGGGGTGCGTACTGCCGATGATTCCGGAACTAGGATGAAACAGCTGTCCAGTACTCCCTGGTTTTCAATGGTTCTCTAACTGATATCAATCCGTGATCAACTCGTAGAAACAAAGTATATCAGACAGACAGCGTAAGAAGCACTTAATACAAGGGATGACTGTTAAATGTGTGGTGGACCAAATAATAAGTATAGTGAGAAATATCAGTTAGTTTCACCAGAATAATATAAGTCGAAAATTTCAAATAACATGAATAACTAAATAATGGAATAATAATAATAGTAATTACAATACATCAAGAGTGACTAAAACAGTCAGTTACTGGAAAGTTTAATTTAGTCCGAATGATCCATCAAAGACTAAATGTGGAACTTACCGACGGACTATGCGGATGATAATTCTTCCCGTGTAAGTTGATCCGATCTGTTGTTTGTTGTTATTAATACAAAGTTGGGTTTTACCTGTAAGTTTCCGAGTAGGCAATGGCGCAAGCAGCACCTATACTTCCACAACAACCACATTAAAAATTGTATTGACAGGAAATTTCGCACTACAAATAAAACAAATATTTGCTTTTAACGAAAAACAAGTAAAATGTGCCGATAAGATGTAACTTTATTCTCCATTTTAAAAATTCTAGTCAGAATTGTATTCACGTTTTCACCAAACACTAAGACCTGTTAATACCAGTCTTTTTCAACTTTCTCCACACATTGACTACAGGCGTTTAGAACTGTAGATCCAAGTAATTTAAACCTGCTTTCCAAAGCACCACTGGGAATGCAAACTTCAGACTTAAATCTTGTCAAAAAGTCTATTAGGAACGTTTTTTATGACTGTGATTAATTTCGATTGTTACATTTCGTCACGAACCAATATCAGTTAGAGATTATTGAACACCAGGGAGCGCTAGACAGCTCTTCCATCCTAACCTGGAGCTCTTCATCAGTACGCATCCATGACAGCACCAGGTATCGAATTCGGGACCTTCAGGTTACGAAACCAAGCTCCATTGCCCATTCAGTCACTTGGATCAGGGTTCAATGACACGTGAATTCGAAATCAACAGTGAAATTAATCCAAATCGGTACAAAAATCCCGTCATCTGAAGGTCATGATTGAGTTTAACTATTGTGTCTGAAATTTAAACCAAGGCTTATTTTATTTTATTATTATTTTTTTATTTAGAAAAAGGTATTCGTTGTCCCAGTAAATGACGTTCACCAAATGTATATAATGTGGCCTATTCCTGACTACATACCAAAGTATAAAGCACAAGTAATTACTGTTTGTTTTTAATTATCTATCTAATGTGTTAACTACTTCAATTGTTAGTTAATTAATCAGTCAGTACGAGTAATCAATGGTGCTATTTCGGTGCTTAACGTTTTAAGTGGAAAAGGTGAATCAATCTATTGTGTTGACGAACGTTCTTGATAGACTATCCCATATCAGTAATGTTATGTTAACTGGTAAGAAAGATCATCGTTGTTTGTGGTCACAGAGTGAAGTAAAGGTGCTTCACTAGCCTGAAGAATAGTACTAACTGTATTAGGGGATCAAGATGATGAAGGTGATGTGGGTAAAGGAGAATGATGCTCAGGAAGGCTTCATGTGCTGTTGGAAGTGTGTGGGCGGTTGTTACTTCCCGGCTGCCCACACCGTGGAAGTTGATTGATTCTTCGGGTACCTGAAACATAGAGAGGGTTAGTGTTGCGTGACCGCAGTGCCTACGGGACAACTGCTTGAGGCCGGTCACACACGGCCTATATGAACTAGTTTCTTGGTTTGGTTCCGTATTAGTAAACTTACCTCCGGTTACTGACCACCGTAGGGTAAGTCGCGATGGCTGAAAACAATTGGTGATATGGCTCAAAATCGTTTCAATGGCTCAGATGCATCCACTCATCCAATGAAACTATACTGTTCTTCGTTATTATTATTCCTTTGTCTCACACCTCTGTTTACTGTCTCTACTATGCATTTCTACTTTCTTTTCTTACTTTGTGTGATACATGGAGTGTGGTGAATTGAACTGCTGGACTTCGGTGCAAAGTTCTATGTCGAAAACAGACAGGCAGACAAGAGAGATCAGTAAATTTCAGGAGAAAACGCGAAAAAAATAATCGACGAAGTCTTTGACTGTTGATTCAGATTGTGTATAGGGTTTCATGATCACATATCCGTCCTTTAATTTCTTGTTGTTGTTTTCGTTGATAGACTATACTTGTACAGAAAGCCCGTTTTGATTTTCTTATTTCCATCCATTATTTCCAATTTTATCTCTATTGAGTTCCTGTTTACCATTTACACACATATGTATTAGTATAAAATGTAAAATCCATGTCGTTCATTAACCACTGATTTTTATCAGCAACATAAGTTGAAAAGTCTGTCTGTTTTCGACATAGAACTTTGCACATATGTGCGGCATTTCAAGTCGCCACACTCCCTCCTTGTAGCACACAAAGCAAGAGAAGAAGGTAGAAGAAATGCATAATAGAGACAGTGAAAAGTGAAGACTGATTTGTTCAATAAAGCGTTTAGAATGCTATTAGGACTTTCAATCGGATAGGGATAAAAGTCATCGCCGGAGTAGGTATTTTCGCTCATAGTATAGCCCCACAACGCTACAACAAATACTCCAGGTGTATAAAAAGTTGATAGAAGACCTTTAAAATTAGCTAAACGTAACATTTAATATGATTGAATTGTTCGTCTAAGCACACAATACAGAGACTGGCTATCTAAAGGAATTAATAATCCCCATTGAGACATAAAAACAAAGAAAATAAAGCACATTCGGAAATGTGAATATACGATGGAGACATAGGAAGAGTGAAGTGTTGTCAAAATAGTAGACTAGATAAAATGTTAGAATATAATAACACAAGGTGAAATGAAACAAAACAAAAATGGAACATGGGATAAGGAAGGATAACAAAGTTGTTATATGAATTACATAGTAAAATCAAGAGTATGGTAACAAAAGAGATCGTACCAATTGTTTTCGTACACAAAGTTCTGGCTTTATGTTATGTATTACCAAAGCCTCTGCAATACAAAGCAAATATACTCGTACACATCTCATCCAACAGTTGTATAACAATGTTGCATGCCAAGTAATCCACAACGGGAAACTCACGGAAGCCTTCGAAGTGAAAACAGGAGTTAGACAAGGCTGTCTACTATCGCCAATGATTTTCCTGATTGCGGTAGACCTCATAATGTGACAGGCCGCGACGGGCAACGAGGAAACAGGCATGAAGTGGACCCACACAAAAACCTGGAGGATCTGAATTTCGCCGATGATATATATCTGATTTCCTACAAACTGGAAGATGTGCAAGTGAAAAGTGACAAGTTGGCAGAAGAATCATCAAAGATAAGACTTCAGGTGAACATAGAGAAAACAGAGGTGATGAAGATTCCTGGCCAACGCCAACAGCAACAACAATTGACGAAAATCAGCATAAATGAAAGAGATCTGAAAGAAGCAACCTCCTTCACCCACTTGGGGAGCATCGTTTCAACTACAGACGGAACTGACGAGGATATCAAAACAAGGATCGAGAAAGCAAGACAAACTTTCATTACTCTCAAGTCTGTGTGCAGGTCAACAACACTCAGAATGAAAAATAAGATCCAGATTTTCGACTCCATTGTGCAGTCCGTGCTACTATACGGATCAGAGACTTGGCGCCGTGTCACAAAGGGCGCTTCGAACAAACTACAGACCTTTATCAACAGCTGTCTTCGCCCAATACTACTCGAGATCAGATGGCCGGAAAACATCAGCAACAGGGATCTCTGGGTACCAATTATGCAAGAAATATGTAGGAAGAAGTGGAGATGGATTGGCCATACTCTGAGGAAACCATAAAGTGACATCACTAGACAAGCCGTCTCTCGAGTGGAACGCGAAAGGGAAGCAGCGAGTTGGTCATCCAAGGGTGACTTGGAGGTGATCATGTGAAGACGAGATGAAAGCATGTGGGCAGACGTGAAGTCAGGTGAAAACGTTGTCAGAGAACCAGAGGCAATGGAGACGTGAAGCTGAACACCTAGGAATTAAAGGAAAGAATGATAACACTTGTGTACCTTTCGGTAAACTTTGTAGACTGTTTTAAACGATGTGTCAGATGCTGCGTAGTCACTATGTACAAAATGTTGCAATCTCGATAAATTAATACCCTCATGTTCTCCTTTACTCAGCCAAACTAGGAGGTGCTCTCGAATGCGGTGCGATATGTTTCTCGACAAACGTCCTATGTATCTAGCTCCGCAAGAGCATGTGAACATATGATACACATGGAATTAGACAATCGAGGTAACATTTCCTTGACATTAAGCTGCACCAGTGGACGTCTAGAGTAGGTTATTTGCAAAATGGCCGCAAAAACGTTTTCCTCAATGATCTCATCAGACGACTTTAAAGTATTTCACTCGCTATGTCACTCCTAAATTCTAAATTTATGTGCGACACTTTTTTAGCTACCTTATCACTCTTTGTATTTCTTCCACGTACTTTGCTTTTGGCCTCTACGAAACGTAGTGGATACTCGTTCTCTATGAAGATTTCTTTTGGTTGTTCGAGTTCATTATCAACATTATTTTCACTACAAATTCTCCGCACCCGTGTTGAGAGAGAACAGATTAGATTCCTTTATCTGTCTATGGAGGAACAAAACTGTAAAAATTGATCACTTGTCCCAGCCGCGTCAATTTTCTTTAAACAGATCTTTTCAAAGACCCGTCAGCTTTCCTTGTGAATAGTACATCAAGGGAAGATATTTTCTAAGGTGAACTGGATAGCAGGATGACTGTCATTCAGGATGTCATTGAATTCATGGTTGACTGTCTGTGTTCAACCTATTCAAGCGTATTGAGAAGAAAGTTTGGCAAATTTATTTTGCAATAAATTATACTACATCCTTGCTCCTTTCAATTTACTTAAAACTGGAGTAGACTGAATTCGCTCAAGTGGCACTAATTTTCACCTGTTTGTGTTGTTTGACAAAAATAGTCACACTTTAAATATACTTTATATAAGTAATTATCATTTTAATGTATTTTTATTTACTTTCGTTTTCTTTTTTGTTTCACTTTCTACAGGCACCTAGTTATGCAGTTCATTTACTCGGAAATGAAAGTCGTGGCAGTCTACTGAGCTTATTCAAAAAATTAGGTTGGGCAAGTCGATTATCTTGTGGTATTAGCAGACCAGGAGCAGGGATTTCTTCGTTAATTATATCGATTGATTTAACTTTAGAAGGACTTGGTAAATTATTGGTTATTTCATACATTTGGTTCCCTTGATAAATATCGATAGAGAAAGAAAGACCAGATTTGCAGTATAAAATGATATCATTCTATTTCACAGGTTCTCATCAGCTGCAAATTACCTGAAATTATAATGGTTATAAATAATAACGTTTCATACTTCAATGTTTAAAAGGTAATACAGAAAATATTATAAGATGAACGCATCCGGAATACAAGTATTACAATTTTTAGTTTAAGTTGCCATCAATTTATACACTATCAAACTATGAAAACTAAAAAAAGGGGGTGAGAGAAGACAGAAAACAGAAAAATCTAATAAACAGTGTTACCTTGTACGTCAACACGGCAACTGAGGAGGGTTAAATTTCATCAAATTGAAAACTTGTTTAGTGAGCTGAGCTCACCAGTGTGTATGACTAATCAGTGTAAGGTAAGTAATACGGTTACCAAGGTAGTGAAAGGTTAACTACACTCTCTTCCTGTTTTCTGTCTTCTCTCACCCCCCTTTTTTAGTTTTCATAGTTTGATAGTGTATAAATTGATGGTAACTTAAACTAAAAATTGTAATACTTGTATTCCGGATGCGTTCATCTTATAATATTTTCTGTATTACCTTTCAAACATTGAAGTATGAAACGTTATTATTTATAACCATTATAATTTCAGGTAGTTTGCAGCTGAGGATAACCTGTGAAATAGATTGATGTCATTTTATACTGCAAATCTGGTCTTTCTTTATTGATTATTGTTATTATTTCTTTTAAGATCTTTTTTAATAAATACTCTATGCACACATTCACTTTGATATTCCCCAATACACATACATTTTATTTTAAAAATATGCAAATAATAACAATTCTGTTTCTTCCTAGTTTGGGACTCTTCATCAGTACGCACCCATCACCACGGTTCGAACCCAGGAGCTTCTGGCTACAAGGCGAGCTTGTAGACCATTAGGCCACTAGGATCCCATCCTATGGCCTGCCCATGAAATCCAACTTCTGTCAATTCACGACATAGCGTGACCGCTAGCCACTGTCTTCGGCGAGTATTTGTCCTCACACCCGACCAGCGGTCGCGCTATGTCGTGAATTGGCAGGAGTTGGAATTCATGGGATGGCCATAGGATGGGGTCCCAGTGACCTAATGGTCTACGAGCTTGACTTGTAACCGTAGAGTCCTGGGTTCGAACTCTGGCGGTGAGTGCGTACTTCAGAAGAGTCTCAAACTAAGATGAAACAGCTGTCCAATAGTTCTAATATTTCTGTAACCGATGTCATGATGAAATCCTGTAGCCAATGAATCAAATCCCTGCAAACCAATACTTGAGAATAATTTTTAATCATTTTGTTGGCTTTTTTTACATATAGAAAAAACTGATGAGATTATTACAAACATATATCAGTTCATTAGTATGCTACGTGCTGATGAGCCGAAGAAATGGATATTCGATGAGGAACAGGTATGCTATTTATTTCAACATGAATTTTGTTCTTGATTTAGTAATATCCTTAAATCATTTAAAAAAAATATCTAATTAGTTATAATATTTATCTTTTAGTTGTTCTTTAGTAGTGATTTGCCGACTTTGATGTGTTCTTTTTGGAGGATAATAATAATAATAATCATGGGAAAAGTTTAGTTGCGTTGAGCAGTTGTACACTACTCATCTCATTCAATCAGTAGTGTTTGCTAGCCGTTTTCATGACCGTTTCACCCTTTTAGGGCAAAACTCATCAGTAGCGCACCCGGTTTGACTCAGCTTAGACAGCTGAATCAGTTCAAACTACCTGATTTCCGGCTACCTACTTGAGAGAACTGTTGACTCCACAAGTCACATTCACAGACTGCACATTAGACACTATTTGTGGTGTTCCTTGTACTAAAATCTGATTTTATCTTTGAGCTTGTATATTAGGCATAGTTTGGTATCAGCCTTGTTCTCGCTGAATCAAATGGAAAATTTCCAACTCACAAATTTAAATCTTATCATGATTGTATAAACTATTTAAAATAATCCCTGCGTGTTTAAGAAAAAAGTCAAAACAAGATTTTTCTAGGCGTTTCTTTATGTAAGCCACAGCTTCTTCAGCAGCATTATTATTTGGATTTTTATCGACCATCACAATATATACTCACGCAGTTTCATAAATTGAAGTGAATCCCTTTGAAGGTCACTTGTCGGTTGACATATAAACAATCACATATTTGCAATGACTAATATAAAATCGTCATATGTCCATATTTGTCCGTATAAATGTATGAAAAACACGGCAAAAATGGTAATATTTTTATAGCCGTCACAACATAGGATTGCATTTTGTCTTTCACCTGTTTATAATGATTCAGTCTGTCTCGGTGCTCAACTTACTCCAGGAAATTCGTGACATCTACATTCTGGATACTTAAAATTTTATCATAAGTGCATTTTGAAATCAGTGTTTGGGTGATTTAATCGTAGTGGTTCCACTAGACACCAAGAATACTGTTAGAAAAGTTTAAGAAAAGCCCACAAAAACTTTTTATTGTCAGAGATTGAAATTTCACAGTTGCAGTACTTTGAACACTATCTTTCTCACCATAGTTCTCAAATCGTACCTAAATGTCTTTACTTAGGTATTATTAGCCTAGGCAAGAATTTGAATTGTTAGTATCAGCAGTTTTTGACTATTGTTGTGTCTCGGTAGTATGCATCGTCCTGGAGTCATTTTCCTAAGTAATTTATGCGATCTGTCTGCTTGTCTGTCTGGATTCAACATAGAACTTGGCGCCGAAGTGCAGCAGCTCGAGTTGCCACGTCCCAAATAGCACACAAAGGTAGACAAGAAGATGAGTGAAGAGAATCAATACAGTCTGACAAGTATAAGAGTGAAACAGAATGGGTAATGGTAGAAAGGAATATGAAAGATTACAGAGACTGAATACATCTGCGCCATTGACAACGATTTTGAGCCATGTCACCTATTGTCTCCAGCCATTGATTCTTAGAGTCCCAAGGGCCCCAACCCGGAAGTCTGCATCTCCCTACCTGACTCAGTTTAACTGTCAAGGATTTCATGGATTGATGAGGCCATGTTTTTGTTTGGCCACCACTTACTCTTTTCCAACCTGCACCTATATCAGCTAATAATGCCCGTCGGGGGAGGCGATGGTTAGGCATGCGCAGCACGTGACCTAGCCATCTTAGTCTATGTAACTTTATAGCCTCGTCGATTGATTTTCCCTCTTTGCCCAACACTCTACGCCTAACGTCAACATTACTTACCTTATTAAACCACCTAACGTGAGACAGAGATCGCAGACATCTATGATCGAAAGCAGTCAACCTTTTCATGTCTTCAACTCGTATTGGCCATGTTTCAGAGCCATAGAGAAGGACGGAGCGAACTGATGAGCAGTACACACGTCCCTTGGTTGATAACCGGATGTCACGCCTACGCCAGAGATGGTGTAAGTCAGCGAAAGCAGCTCGAGCTTTTCGGATCCGTGCTGAGATTTCATCGCCAATCAGTCCGTTGGTGCTAATACAACTTCCCAAATAGGTGAAGTGGTCAACATGTTCTATCACTTCACTCCCTATCACTAAGTTAGGGGTTGACGTGGTCCAGTCCTGTAGCAGCATCTTACATTTTGTAGGGGCGAATCGCATGCCAAACATACGAAGATTGCTGCTCAAGGTGTTCAGAAGACTCTGCATTTTGTCAGCATCCTCCCCTAACAGGACTATGTCATCTGCATATTCTAAGTCCATAAGACTATTCCCTGGTAACAAGTCGATTCCTAAGTCGTTACGTTCAGTTAAGGATACTTCCATCAGCATATCTATGATGAAGTTAAACAGAAATGGGGAAAGTGGACATCCCTGTCGGACACCACTGGTTGTTATTATTTCAGATGACAATTCCCCATAAGCCCTTACACGACTACGTGAGTTTGAATAGAGTGCCTTGATTAGTGCAATGTACTTTCTTGGCACTCCCTTCACAGTCAAACATTGCCATAGTACCTTTCGATCCACGGAGTCGAAGGCCGCCTTCAAGTCAAGAAATATGGCAATTGTTGGACGCCGAAAGGTGTGTCTATGTTCTAGAATCTGTCGGAGAGTGAAGATATGATCTATGCACCCTCTACCTGGTCTAAAGCCTGCTTGATTTTCCCTTGTCTGTTCCTCCCGAGTTCTGCTTAGTCTGTGCATGATTACTGAGCCTAGGATTTTAGAGACTATGTTCGTTAGGCTGATCCCCCTATGATTATCACACGAGAACTTATAGCTTATTGCTATGCGGTCTATTTGTGTCCAGCGTTGGTTTGATGATGGGGGTCGCCAGGTCAAACAGTGTCTCTCCTTGTGTTTGAAGTTAGTGCTTACAAGAAACAAGTGATTATCTGAACAGAACTGTAGGAGACGGTCACCGTTGTCGGTTCGCTGGCACGGAACTCCATAGGTGCCACCGACATCCTTCGCAGATTGACACAATTTCCCTACTTGAGCATTAAAGTCACCAGCTAGAACGACTATATCTGAGCGTTTAGCCTTTCTCACCAAACTAGACAGCTTTTGGTAGAACTCATCCTTCGTTTCATCTGAACTGCAAACAGTGGGGGCGTAGGCGGAGATTACGAAAAGGCATCGGCGAGTAGTGCAGTCCTTTCTCCTTTTTACTGACCCGTTCAGACGGACAGCACACATTCGGCTATCTACCAGGATCCAGTCAAGCAATAACTTTTCTGCCCTAGTACTCAAAGCTATCCCTACACCAGCTAATCCTCGTGAACTAGCTGTGGCATCTCCTGACACCCTCAAGGTGAATTTTGCAGATTCAACCTGTTGGCCAGATGGGGTTAGGTGAATAACCACACTTGGGTCTTGTGTGCGTGTTTCCGAAACACAGCATACATCAATGGCTCGGGATTCCAGGGTCTTGGCTAGTGATGCTTGTTGTCCTATTTGGCAAAGTGTCCTAACATTAAATGCTCCTATATGAAATTGGTGGCGCTGCTTTAAGAGGCTGTCGGTGGTGGTTTTTTGGCTTCCATCGTTTTTAGTGGATGCAGAGTGGAGAGGAAGTGGAGAGCTATCAAGCCGAGGAGTTGCATCAGTGGAAGGAAGGCAAGATGATAGAGATGCAGATGAAAACAAAGATCAGTGAGTAATAGAGAGGTTTCGTGTGCATTTCGGATTGCGAGGGCGATTGTTACTTCCCGGCTACCCACACCGTGGAAGAGTTTATGCAATATAGATATTGGTAAGCGGAACAGATAGTTACTTTAATAATTATCGGAATATGTATTGCACTTTCTTCATGTGTGCAGATTCTGTTTCTTGTAAAATACTAAGAACATGATAATATATCGACCTAATTGTGAAATGATCCAAATATGTACTCTATTTGCGTGTTGAATTTACTAAAGAAATGGAGGTGTTCCAAATGTTAAGCCTGTAGATATTTGTTGAATTCTAGGTAAATTTCTTCACAAACACAATATTTACATACTTATTACTTTTAGAGATTCTGATGTGTTCTGATGAGGTGAAATGACCGTTTAAGTTCCAGCGATTTAGACGCATAGATAATTACTTACTGTAGATAACAGTAACCGCGTAATACCACTTGTGATAGAAGGTAAAGTTTATCAGATAGTGAACTTCTAGTGATCCAAAGACAGATAGCCATTTGCTCGATTCTTTGTGGAGCAGTGTGTGTGTGTGCGAATTGCTAATAAATTCCAGACTAAAATGAACTTAAGGGTTAGTATGTTTCAGTTTTTAGTGGATCTCTTAGCGACTTCTTTTCGTTATAAAGTCATACTAGGAAAATAAGTATCTTTCCTTTCAACAAAATCCCAAAATAACGTCAAATGAGTTCCCGAATAATATTTGTAGCTCATAATCTATTATTATTTATTATTGTTCCCTTGGATTCCTAGTGAAACATAGGGCTTCAACTGCACCTCTCCACTTGCCACTTCTGTCTTCTGCTGTACTTTTCATCTGCATCCATGTTAGTTCATACTCTTTCAACTCCTCTTCACACGATCTTCTCCATGTCACCCTTGCACTGACGTCCCACTCACCGCTTCCCTTTCGGCCTGGTTCCACTCGAGCAATGGCCTGACGCGCGCGCGATGTCACCCAGCGGCCTCCTCAGTGAGTGTCCATTTCCATCCATCTCCACTTTCTCCTACATATTTGTTGGTTGGCGATTGGTTCTTGTTTTGTTTGTTAGTGTCCATAGTTTCTTTTTGGTGATTCTTTCTGGTCCGACCATCTGATCTTCAGTATAGAGCCAGCGAAGACAGTTGTCGGTTGATAAAGGTCTGAGTTAGCCTGTTGGAAATATTCTTTGTGACCCACCCGCCAAGTTTCTGATCCGTATAGAAGAACTGACTGACTTCACGTTTGTATTGAAAATCCGACCGAATTTTGTTGTTGATGCTGGCTGAGTGACGAAGATTTCCAGATTGGTTTCAGGTTGATGAATGTGTTTCTCGCTCGATTTGACATCCTCATCCGTTCCGACTGACTGTAGTTGAGACAATGCTCCCAGGATAAGTGAAGTGAATGAAGTAAGCTATTTCAAATCCCTCCAGTTGATGGTGATTGGCGCTGGATTTCGTTGCTCATAATCTAACAAACAGATGTATATTTGGTTGTGGAGTTGTTATATATTTCCTCTGTATTAAAAGTATTACTGGATGATGACTACATTAAAAACAGTATGTAGAGTTGATTGAAACCATTCATGTAGCATCTTAATCATTAGCCAAGGTTTATTAGGAGTGTGCATTTCTTGTGCATTTAGTATTTTTGATAAACATTTTCACAAATAACCAAAAATTTAGTATTAAACACCAAGGCAAATTGTATTGGCTATTATTGTCTGTTTTACAGAACAGTCACTAAATGGAAAAATTATAAACTTTTTGACTGTTAGTAATGTTGTGCTGTCCAATATTGTTTTTTTTATTTTTTAAAGGTAAATAATTTTTTCTTCAACTCTGTTTTTTTTTTTCAAACTTTAGGCTATAGCTGAGTTGAATTTTCGCTTTAAAGATAAAGAACCACCTTATCAGTATGTATCAGAACTAGCTGGCAATCTATTAGTAAGTTAGTATAAATGCTGGTTAGTTTATTTTGTAGACGTAACACTTTTCCTTTGGTAGGTATACAAAAAATCCGCACTATGCATATCTTTAGTCGATTTCCGTGTGACACATTTCTTTAAAAAAAATTGTATAACCTGTTTTTTCATTCTCCGCGGTATTGTTTTCTTTAATATGCATAAAGTTAGACTTGGGCATCGTAGTAGATTGTAATTCCGTGTTAGTTCGTTGTATGGAGGATTTCATCATGAGCTGAAATCAGTTAGAGAACGACCGCTGGAAAACCTGGGAGTACTGGACAGCCGTTTCGTCCTAGATCGGGGCTCTTCATCAGTACGCACCCACCGGGACCCAAGACCTCCTGGTTCGAACCCCTGTGGGTGCGTACTGATGAAGAGTCCCAAACTAGGATGAAACAGCTATCCAGTACTCCCAGGTTTTTCAGTGGTTCTCTAACTGATGTCAGCTCATGATGAAATCCTCCATCCAATCAAACTAAATCCCTACAAAACCAATGCTTGAAAATTAGGTCGTTGTGTTTAATGTAACATAATTATGCCATGTCGTGTTACTTTTTTTTACACATACAGTCATAATATTGGCAAGTGTACATTCTTTTTAATATATTCATTTAGTATTCTTTTTTCTATTTGCCTTCAGTTTTTTATGTAGCGCTTCACATTAGATTATAACTCACAAAGGTATTATGATTATTGTTAGTATCATTGAGGTAAGAGTCTGGAAAGATAAACATTAACTTCTGAAGTTAATCAATAAACCAACAATCTAAAATAATCAGTCAGTATATGTCCTTTGGAGTCTTAGCAATATTAAGTGGCACCTACCAAGGTACAAATGTACTGCACAGTAATTGACTCTATCCTACTCATTTACTCCTATTTCGTGTAACCGTTCATTCTGTAGACTCAATAGTGGAAAACTTCATATTTTCGAAGGCTGATATTAATGCGATTTTAAGGAAAATATGTATCTGCTCCAGTCACTATCTGACAAATGATTTTTTTATCTCTCTCCCCCCTCCTTATTATTCATATTATATCCTTTTAGCGTTACGAAATGCAAGACGTTCTCTCAGGTCCTTACTTGGCAAGTGTCTATGACCCCGAACTAATTAAGGAGGTCCTGAATTGTTTAACTCCGGATAATAGTAGGTAGGTCGTATACGATGCTTTCTTCTCATTCTTTTTCAGCATACTTTATTCCTTATTCCAGGACTTTCTAATCTTGATTAATATAGAAATTTGTTTCTATTTTGAATTTCGAAGAAGTAATAAACCTGGGGGGGCGGGGGAATAAAGATTAAAACAGGAAGGATTTGAAGGGTTATTTAAATGCTCATTTAGGGTTTTTGATCCGTTGGGATAAACTTTTTGTGGCTATCCATAAGATTCCATGGTGACGAACCGAAAACAGCGATCGTTTCGTACACTTTCATTGGCGTTATCATTTGTTCTTGGTCATCACTAATTTCAAACATAAAAAGGACATTGTCTTATCGGTTCGCCTCAGGAATGAAGCCAAAAATGGAAACTGGTAAACCCATTTCAAGTAGGGTCCATCAAGAACGATGGGTACTCACTGATGATCTTAGCTGGCTGTGGCGCTATATATCTAGAATCTAGAATTAATATGCCAGTTGATTCCGTCTTAGTGAAAGAATGGCCGATGGGTTTGCCTCATAATCTGAAGGTTCTGGTTTTGACCCCTGTCTGGGTCATGGGTGCGTACTGATGAAGAATCCCCAGCGAAAAAGAAACAGCTGTCCAGTACTTCTTGGTTTTGCATAATTCTTAAACTGATGTCAGCTTGTCATCGAACCTGTAACTAATTAAATTTATGCAAATCAACACTTGAAAATGGAGCTAAGTTGGAACTCATGACGTAGTGACTGGTAATTAGTAACCATGACCAGTGAGGCGCAGTTTCACTATAAAACAAGTTTCGAGGGACTGTGGTTATCATTTCTTTGACTATATTACAAACCAAGTAAATATTTGTTTTATAACACATATATTTTCACAATTTTCTTTTCTTTCAGAGTATTCATAGTTAGTACGACGTTTTCAGACATATGTGTCAGTGAAGAACCTTGGTATTTAACCAAATACCTTTGTACTGATATACCTGAAGAAACCTTATCAGTAAGTTACTTTAGATGATGATTATTACTATTATGAATAATAACGTGTGGTGACTTAAAATGTTATTCTCTGATTACTTCTCTAGTGTCGATAATGTCTGCATGACTGTGTATTCATGAGTTACATAATCCTTATATTCTTCTATGCCTTAGGTCAAGCTGGAATGCATCTTTCACTCAAGTTTCTTACGCTTTTTCCTTGATCTGTATAGTACGTTTCATAATATTATTATTATTATTCCCATGGCGTCTGTGGGAGTAGTGGAATACTTGCCAACCACTCCACACGTGGTACGGGGTTCAATTCCCGGCCGACTCACTCCTTTACCTCACTAAGCCAGTAATAAGACTGGTAAATAGGGAAGGTTGGGCATGAGGCTAGCAGCCCTATCTCGTAAAAAGAAACACCACTGCCATCGAAACTTGAAGCCTCTAGCTTGAAGCCCCATGTTCCACCAGGAACGTACAGGAAAAAATTCTCCCTTTGGGTCCTGAGTGCAAAATAGGGCTTCAGTAGCACGTCTTCACTTCACCCTGTTCTCTGCTGTCCTTTGCGGTTACCTCCATGACTGCCTATAAGCTCTCATCTCCATGTCACCCTCAGACGACCATTTGGTGTACGATATCCCTCAACTGTCTTGTTGGCGTGTGACCGATCCATCTCCCTTTCCTTCAACATATTTGTCGGGCACTTGGGTTGTTGGTTGGTTCCTTGCCAGAGTTCTCTGTTGCTTATCCTTTCTGGT
The DNA here is from genome assembly GCA_944472135.2 of Trichobilharzia regenti. Lineage (NCBI taxonomy): Eukaryota > Metazoa > Platyhelminthes > Trematoda > Strigeidida > Schistosomatidae > Trichobilharzia > Trichobilharzia regenti. The sequence continues at coordinate 53,805,262 of OX235263.1, forward strand.
TGGCCATCTAATCTTCATTATGGCGCAAAGGTAACCTGTTGGAAATGCTTTTCGAGACACAAGCACTAAGTTTCAGAACCATATAGGAGAACTGATTGACTTAGTGGTATTGAAAATCCGAATCTTCTGCCCATTCAGTGGAAAAGATTTCAAATCTTATTTGACAGTGATAAGGGTCTGCCTTGTCTTCCCGATTCTTGTTTATGAATCTTAATCCGCGCTGTTTGCCTGTATTTGAAAAGATGCTGCCTAGATAAGTGAAGGAGATGACCTAGTTCTAACTTCTTTCGTTGATAGATAGTAATTGGTGCTTTTTGTTGTTGGTTGGTTGTCTTCGTTACCTCTACGTTCATTTTAAGTGTTATCTTCTCTGCTTCTTCTGTTGATTTGTCGGTTTTCACCTGTAGATCTTCAGGTTTGTATGGCATTGAATATAAATCATCGGTGAAGTCCATATCTTTCTGTCTTCTTGCTCCCCACGGCCTACCGCTCGATATAGTCCACCACAGTTAGGAATATTAACAGGTGGTAGTAGACAACCTTGTGTTGTGCACTATGTAATTTTCATCTGTATAGTGTGAATAAGCATTGTTAACGATACGACTTCATTTATCTCTTGCTACAAAAAAACCTTTCTTCAGTTCGTGTTCAATACAGGACCTCCTTTACAGTCACGTAAATACTGAGTGATTTATGTCCGAATAAATATACCCCTTTTTATACAAGTAATGTTCTTTTAAGGTTGATGTTCTCAAAGATACACTTACTACCACACGTCCATTTCAGACTGCATTATTTTAAACTTTATTGTACAAATTCAGGACGTATAAGCGATGACTTAGGATATCTAGATTTCTGATTTATTTTATTGCTCATGTTGTACAACCTGTATTTTTATCTTAAATTATATACTTTCTTAAACTTGTTAATTATCTGCAGAAATGGCGAAATTGTTCCATGAATCCTGACTTAGCATTTCCGGAGCCAAATAGATTCATTGCCACAGAATTCAGTTTAGTGCCAAGAGGTGCACCACCATATCCTGAGGTCCCTGAATTACTTATAGATACAGCAATGACTAGAATATGGTATTTTCCAGATAATGAATTTAATCTTCCCAAATGTTATATGACATTTCATTTAGCCAGGTTAGTTTAAATTATGTCTACGAGCTCTAAGTTTGCATAATAATTAATAGTATTGAGTTTTTACGATAGTCAATTGCTTTTGGTTATGTATTGTTTTGTCGTTAGATGGTGTTATGCTTATAGAGCATTGCACTAATCCGTTATTCCATTTTGACTCTAAGAGGTTGCACGGTTAGAGGTAGTGAACAGGACTCCTTAGACTTAGATGTCCTAACTATTGGCTTATCTGTAATCTCGAAGGGACTGTTGTTCCCTTAGAGACTTGTAACTGTTTCGTCTAGTAATGTAGTTAAAGATGTTAACACAGGAATGTTCGGATCACAACTGCTCTTTTTCACGACTGTGTCAAATACATTAGTTGATCACTGAGGTGTGCCTCTTATTTTTACTGTCTATTGCTTAGAGCCTGCCAAATCCCATTGTTCAATTTTCCAATATGTTGATAGAGTTAAGCACCTCGCGGCTTTTGTTCGCTTTTATTTTTGATCACTCCTTGGTTGCTTCTAATCGCTCAACAAAAATTCGAAGTGAATCACTTTAGACTGTTTTTGTTGCCATGCATTTATTTCCATATTCATCTCACAGGATTGAAGAAAGCATAATTTGTATGATGTTTCACAGAATAAGGTGACTAACAGTTTGGAAATTCTATCTCTGGTATAAACACGGTTTTCTTTGTATAGCAACTTATGCTGTCAGTAGAATAATTAATATTTTTTTAAACTAAGTAGAAATGACTGGGGTACCTGAGAAGTACTATAACAACGATGTTTTCCTTCTCTAACACTTTATGCCTTGTTGCGTGATAGACATTGTTCCTTAAAGAAGTTGATAAATGTCGTCGAGGTGTATTCTTAGCTAACCAGAATACTCCATATCTGCAGTTTTTATGCACATAAAATATTTTGGAGCAAAGGTTATCTTATTTGTTATCATTCATCCATTAGGCTGTGAAATGGTTTGTGAAGGTTATTTTACAATACACTGTTGTTTTATTCCTGTGTATTAACTGAATAGTAAAGAGAAATAGCTCTTATATTTCTCAAAAATATTCTGGCTAAAAATGGATACCCGACACGTTTCATGGAGAAGAACATGAAACTAAAGCCAAAAAGAGGAAAATGCACCTCAGTACCAAAGAAAATACTGTATGTGGATTTGGACTTCAGGGGTAACTTAGCGACAGTTAACCTAAAGAGAAGAACCTCTAATTCCCTGAAGAATACCTTTCCTTTAGCAACACTAGGAGTGATATTCTCTAGTCACCCACTGCTTTTGTGTATATCACTTCACCCGCCCCTATGGAGCTGGGTACATAGGTCGTCTCACCATGTATCATCCCCTCAAAAAGTGTTAGAGAACATTACCTGAAGTGGCCACAAAGAAGAAGCACTGGTTCAATCAGAAGCGCGATGATTGGAAACCTCGTCAATACCTGTCATAGCATCTCAACTGACTCATCGATCTTCAGATTTACAAAATCTACCAAATGGCGGTGTGTTTCTGATTTCGTTGTTCTACAGAGGCCGTCACCATATGTATCGAAATCCCGAGTCATGTGTTCAAAAGAAACTAATCAAACCTCTACATTTATGATGGATATGATTCGGTTCGACTCCTTAATTTTCGTTTGTTTGTTTCTTCAATCCCTTTGTTTTTCCCCATTTTCAGTTATGGGAAAAATAATACTTCAATTTGTCTCCATGCTCATCCCGTTCAGCCCTGTATTCGTTATACAAAAAAACTGTCACGTATTACGCAACTACTTTACAAGGCTGTGTGATTTTGTTTTTATTCTCCTTGCAATTTGTTCTCACATCGTCGAAATTTCATATTAAGTTGAAGATTATTATCACTTTTAATCCCATTTCTTATTACATGGAATTCAAAAAGTAATTTTCATGTTTATGTGTGAACTTGTGTACATAATTGCGAGTGTACAGCTGTTGAGAATGAAATCGCCAAAAGGATATCTCTTTGCTAAGCTTCTTGTTCTTGTCGCCCTGAAATCCGATAGTTCTACCTATTCTGTACCTGTGTACGCGTATTGATTAAGGACTCTAAACTAGAACAAGACATCTGTCCAGTACTCTTTGGGTTTCAAGTACATGTCGATATGGATGGTCTGTCTGCGAAGAAACCCATTTTAAAGTATCCGTTTCATTTCGAGTATTCTACCATCTCACATTTCTATGTTGACTATTATTGTAAAGTTGGAAACCAAGAGGCTTGAGAAAGTAATGTTTATTTGGAATTTGGTATCTCTCTACGCCTTATCTGCAAACCGTCATTTGCACATATCCTCCGTGTTGGTCTACTTATGTCCTTCGTATTGTGTTTTTGTCTTTTTTTCGTGTCTACCATGTCTCTCTCCAACACTGGATAATTTGATTTCTTTGACTTCAAATGTATCTCTCCGTTATTTGATATTTCTATGCCGATGGACGTCTCTTTATGTACTACTGATAAATCTTATCAGTAGCACTGCAGCAGTATGATGTCGTATTTCCTCTTACTTCAAAATTAGAAATTAAGTTGAAATATACATTGCATATTTAGGATTTGGACATGGATGTTTTGATATTCATGGTCATCGATTCACAGCCTACAATTGGATTTTGCATAACAACTCGGATAATATATATGCTCAGTGGTACAGTGAGGTGCACAACTTTTGACCAATAGGTGGTACTTTTCAGGTGTGCCTTGCCTGTTGTAGTCCACGTAGTCAGGACATTTCATAATTATCTCACACAGTAAGTATTAGTTATTACTGAATGTCTGGATATGTACATGTTTACTGAGTATAACTATACGCAGATTTGTTGTACTTTTTGATTTGGTTTAAGTCGGTTCGCACCTACCAGGTTTTGGATTCAGAACCTTCCGTTTTCAAGGCCAGTTCGTAGACCATTCAGTTACTGGGACCTGACTCAATCGCCAGCCCATGAATCCTAACTTCTGCCAATTCGTGATTTTAGCGTGACCACCAGCCAATGTCATCGACGAGTTTCTTTTTTTGTCACTCCTGACTGAATGTACCCCACTGGTCATGACTTCTCACTAGAACTCCATCACATTAAACTCCGTCCTGTAGCCAGTCTCTAGCAAGCATCAAATTAATTTTCAAGAGTTGATCTGTGGGGATATGATTTGTTGTTCAAGTTTGACCACGGAATGATGTCAGTTAGAGAACCATTGAAAACCACGGAGCACTGGACACCTGTTTCGTCCTTCATCAGTACGCACCCACCGGGGTTCGAACCCAGGATCTTCTGGTTACAAGGCGAGCTCGTAAACCATTGAGCCATTGGGACCCGATACAGTGGTCCTTGAATTCTAACTTCTATCAATTCATGACATATCGCGACCATTTCGCAATGTCTTCTTTGATGACTTACTGCCTCATCTTGAACCTGCTGTATCCTGCTGATCACGGCTTCCCACTAGAATCCCAGGTTAACTGCCGCAATAGGGCCAGTCACTAGTGACCATCAGAAATTTTAGATTCTTATTTTAAAGGATTCTTTAAAGTTTATAAGTTCAATTTACTGTTGTTGTCTTTTTTAAAATTTTACATTCATCATGGTTTATATTTAAGACCGATTTCTAAAGTAAACAGAGTTTGACTTTTTGATAATATTAAGTTAGATTGTCAACTTCGTAAAGATTTATTCATTTCTATGGTTTATTTCGGCGTCGGTGGCATAGCGGTTAGGACGCTCACCGACCATGTACATGGTTCGGGGTTCGATCCCCGGCTGACGCACTCCTCTACCTCACTAAGCCAGAAATAATGCTGGTAGAGAGGAAAGGTTGGGCATGAGGCTAGCAATCCCATCCTGTAAAATAAAAGCACGACTACAGAAAATTCAAGCCACTAGCTTGAAGCCCTATGTTCCACTGGGGAACGCGAAGGAAAAAATGGTTTATTTCGCAATGAACTTATGGTTGATATGAACATAACTGAAGAAGAAATGCACAACAGTTGCATCCTCCTTTGATATTCCTCGGCTGCACTTACGCACTACTATCGGAATCACAAGAAATATGACGTGAGCAATGGGTGAGAATCCGATAGTCCATTATTATTATCAACTTTCCTGCATTTCGCCTTAGTTTTAAATTGCTCTTCTACCTTATATCGGTTCGTAAAGAAACTACATGTTGATGATATTTTTACTTTCAATATTGAAACTGGATGATGGCCGTAATTTTTTGAAAAGTTTAATTATTTATAATAGTAATTTTTCTTTTTTTTTCTCTCAAAAGTACATTAGTATTTCAAGATCCTCTGAATACTTTACTTTCTTCACTGTATGTGAAGTTGTTTGAAGATCACATTAATGAACTTTCCTATTCTTGCATGCTTGCTGGTATGTCGGTCGATATGAAACGTACTAGTGAGGGTATCAAGGTATGTAATATGTTTAGTCTGATTTTTCTATAATTATAAATTTTAAAAAATGTTTTTGAATAGGAGAAGTGTATGTGATTTTCAGTTTTTAATAGTCCTTCTTTTCACATAATGACTGATTGGCTGAATGACTTAACAACATAGAGTTTTCAAGTGTTAGTTTACAGGGATTCGATCGATTTCAATCGGATGCTCACTAGCGACTGCCCCTATTCAGGTAGGTAGTTACCTGGGGTTCTAGGGGGAAGTCGTGACCAGTAGGGTACATTAGATTGGGTGTGAGAACAAATACTCGGCGATGACATTCGCTAGTGGTCGCGCTATATCATGAATTGACAGAAGTTGGAATTCATGGGCAGGCCATAGGATGGGGTCCTAGTGGCTTAATGGTCTACGAGCTTGTCTTGTAACCGTAATGTTCTGGGTTCGTACCGTGGCGGTGGATGCGTACTTCAAAAGAATCTAAAACTAGGAGAAAAAACAGCTGTCCAGCTTCCCTCACTAGCTTTCCAATGGTTCTCTAATCGACGTCAGTGTATGATGAAATCCTGAAACATAGAATTTGTTACAAAACACATCAGTTCATTTGAATAAATGAAACTGATAATATCACTAATTGCAGTTTGGTTTAGGAACAGAAAAAGAATGTGCGTCGGTGGCACAGCGGTTAGGACTCTCGCCGACCATGCATATGGTCCGGGTTCCAATCACCTGCCGACGCACGCTCGATATCGATGGTCGGCCTGCGAAATTGGGCTACTGGTATCACATACTGAAAATTCCTTACTTGTACTAAAACCACGGTGTGAAATCAAGCTATAATCGAAAATTTTAAAAAGTGTATCGTACGATGAAAACGAAACAAGTTTGTGTTATTAGAAATTATTTGAAATTATATCATACGAAGTCGGTAATCGTCTGTCTCAATTATCTCATAGTCCTCAATGGTTGCGTACAAGAATGTCTTATCTCTGATTGATAACCGCAACGATTATAACTTACCACTCGCTCATAAAGCTGATGGTTTCTTATCTACCCTGTTACCCAACACCGCTTAAATTTACATTAACCTTCCAGCACCTATTATTTACTGAGTGAATAAAACGTCGTAAATGATGTCGTTTTCTCACTTCCTTCTAATTTAAAACTTGCGTTTAAAACACATGATTAACAACTCAGTAAGGTTATGAAAATAACCAACCAACAACGCAACAACAACAGAAACATCCAGCGCCAATCACCATCAACGGGAGGTATTTGAAAGAGCTTACTTCATTCACTTCACTTATCCTGGGAGCATTGTCTCAACTACAGTCAGTCGGAACGGATGAGGATGTCAAATCGAGCGAGAAACACATTCATCAACCTGAAACCAATCTGGAAATCTTCGTCACTCAGCCAGCATCAACAACAAAATTCGGTCGGATTTTCAATACAAACGTGAAGTCAGTCAGTTCTTCTATACGGATCAGAAACTTGGCGGGTGGGTCACAAAGAATATTTCCAACAGGCTAACTCAGACCTTTATCAACCGACAACTGTCTTCGCTGGCTCTATACTGAAGATCAGATGGTCGGACCAGAAAGAATCACCAAAAAGAAACTATGGACACTAACAAACAAAACAAGAACCAATCGCCAACCAACAAATATACAGGAGAAAGTGGAGATGGATTGGACACTCACTGATGAGGCCGCTGGGTGACATCGCGCGTCAGACCATTGATCGAGTGGAACCCGAAAAGGAAGCGGTGAGTCGGACGTCAGTGCAAGGGTGACATGGAGAAGATCGTGTGAAGAGGAGTTGAAAGAGTATGAACTAACATGGATGCAAGTGAAAAGTACAGCATGAGGAAGACAGAAGTGGCAAGTGGAGAGGTGCAGTTGAAGCCCTATGTTCCACTAGGAACCCAAGGGAATAATAATAATAAACAACTCCGTAACACAACATATAACAAATAGTTTACGAAAAAATGTGGACTTTGAAATGATTGGCTACCACTACTTTTTAACAATATCGAGCTGTAGTTGGAGGATATAAAATTTTGTGAGATGTGACATTGGAGAAATATTATAAAATAGTTCTGTCTGTGATTCTTCTAAACTTGTGAAGAAATAATACGTCCATATAACTTGATCAAATCTACCATTTTCATCTGCTGCACTTCTCTTTTTTACATTTTTATGAAGTTACACGAGGACGTTATTCTAAAATATTTCTCTCTGCTTTTGATTTACCCATTAGTTGTTATTTTCCGGCTATACGCATAAAATGAAGAGTCTCGTAGACGAGGTTTTAAAAGAACTAGTCAATTATCACGAACCAAAAAAGGAACGTTTCGAATGTCTTCGTGAAGATCTGTGCCGAGAAATAGGCAATTTTAAAATGAAAACACCTTATCAACAAACAGGTGTTTATGTAACAAATATTGTCTCTGATCGTTCTTGGATTAATGATGATTTTGTAATTACCTTTAAAGGTAAATATTTTATTTGCACATACATTGATACATTGTTTTTTTAAATGCCTTTTCAACCAGTGCTTTTAAACATTTATATGTGTATTTCCATGAGTTCAAATCGTGTCATTTTCAAATTAGAACTGTGGTGGTTCATTGTTCTAGGTGCTTTACTATCAAAGTGTGAGTCACAGATCCGAAGGCTTAGGTAGCTATGCGGATAAAATAAATGTAACTCACTGCCAAGTGTATGTGTGCGAACGGTTACCACCTGACAATCGATCCAGGAAGTCTTTGACCGTTGCTCCATATTAGTTTGTTTATTAGAGGTATCACACAGTGAGGAAACAGTATTGTTTACTGGATGACAAAACGTCGAACAAAATTTATTGTTCATAATCACATCAATTGTAATCACACGACTTTGAAACTTGAGTTTCATAGTTTTCTTTGTCGGGCTGATACCTATGGCTGAACTATTCTCTAGATTTCTTATCTTATTTGGGTCAACCGAACATAAAAACCTAGGGAAATCTAGGCTAGTTGACTTGAATAAGATAGGAAATCTAGAGAATAGTCCAGCCATAGCACTACATGCAGTTACACACAACCATACGATAGGATGGGATAAGATAACAGTTTTAAAGTCTAATGTCACAGGGTGGAGGGAGAGATTGATAACAGAAGCTTGGCTTATCGAATCAACTACAAATACATGTAACAGGAATGATTCAACACCTGTTCGAGATATCTGGAAAATTCTACTACCCCTACGACAAATAGGAAAAGACAAAGAAAACTATGAAACTCAAGTTTCAAAGTCGTGTGATTACAATTGATGTGATTATGAACAATAAATTTTATTCGACGTTTTGTCATCCAGTAAATAATACTGTTTCCTCACTGTGTGATACTTCTAATAAACAAACTAAAATGGAATTACTTACTACCACAGTGCTCAAGTTTTACACATATATCTTTGACTGTTGGTTTGAGCCACAGTATAGAGGTGTAGAGTGCCTCCTTGGAGTCTTCTAGATGTCGGAAAATGTTGGTAACAGGCATAGTTTAAAATAGTTCACAATGTCTCAAATGCATTTAATTCATTCACTATGAATGTCCACATCTATCATATTCTTATTATTCTCCATGTACTTATCCTTTCTCCTGTCCATTTCCATCCATCATTATTCCTTTTAATTTGTTTTCTATTTGTCCTTGAAAATTGTACTGCATAATGTAAGGTGTTAGAAGGGATGACTAATTGTAAGTTAGAAAGGAGACAGAAGTTGGCATGTCTTAACAAGTGTGAGATAATGACTAATCAATAAGCTCGTGTAGAATGGACAGGAACTAGTGGAAAGGCTATAAAGTGTTTTTGTATAAAATCTGTATGAAAAAGCAATGTTATTAATAAACAGTAATAGAATGGTAACAAAATGTAGATGATGATGGGTATAATAATAATGATAATAAAAGTATTAAGAATAATAATAATAATGATAGTGAACTTACATATTAAAAGAAAGAAGCAAAATTATAGTAAGAACATTACTCTGGCCATGGTACGGCCAGAGAATGTATGTATCGCTTTTGTATGCACAGGTCCGGTTTCAGGTCTCCAATAGCTAATGCTTCAGCTATGTACATATGGCGTATCCGAAGTCCCTTTGTACGATATTGAGGGACTCTGTGTACCACTGTGAAGCATTCATGTGGGGCTGCTCGATGTTCGGAGGTGACAAGGTGTTCGAGGATCGAGCCGTCGCTATTCTTCTTCTCTCCTCTGGCTAACCAAGCTGGGCAGTGTTCCAGGATACGTTTGTGGACTTGATGTTGCGTACGGCCGATACACTTTGCTGCATACGAGCAAGTAAATTTCTCTATTTCTTTGCTCTGTATGGAGTGCAGAAAGTTGAGTTGATGTTGTGCAAATTTCTGTGTTGTAGATAACTCAGTCAGTCTGTCAGTCAGCACAGTTATTGAGCATTACTAAAACTACAGAGTCTGAGGAAGAAGTTTTCAAAAACAATTGTTCGCTAAAATTCATCTTGTTTGTTCTAAGTAAAAATATGTATAGGCGCTTGTAACGAATATCTTGGCTTTGTCTTTTAGTTGTCTTTCTAGTACCATACTGATGCCTATCAATACTAATTCCCTCTTTAAAAATTTCACATTTACTTATTGGCATAACTGTTTCGTATATTTTATAGTTGTCGGCTAGAAAATTCACATTACCGATACTGTTCATTGATAAAATGTATTCACAAATGAAGTTTTGTTAGCCTACTTAGCCAAAAGGCGAAGATGCAAAGCAATTAGCCCTGTTTTTTAATAGATTTTGACAAGGTATTCAGATGCTATTTATCTAGCACTTCATTTTATTTCGCAAAAAACAATTGCGAACATACTGATAACACACACACACACACTCTGGTCATGCGTATTTATATGATAGTTAACCCATTACAAAAGGTCAAAATTGAAGTCATTAAGGGTCAAAATCATGAATAACATGAGATATAACAAATAATTTGTAAACACGGAAAATGAGCTTCAACAAATTTAAGTGTATGACCTAAACATGCTTTACATCTGAATTTTTTTAAATGTATTGAAATCACTTCTATGAGCAATATAATTTTGGACGTCTACTTCCATAGTCACAGGTGTGAGATTATTTAATTTGCTGTTGCAGTCACTTTGAAATGTGCTCTGTAAGCCTAACATGCAAAGACCAATAACCTCTCTTAACATATATCGATTGGTAGACAGAATGGTTTTTAACACTATCTTTCAATTTCCGTGAACTTTTACAAGAGAAGCGGGATTGACACTGAGCTCAGTGCAACAAATCACTTCAAACCACGCAAATTCTGGCTGGCAAACAATACTAATGTCAATGAGTCGTATGTGACATTTAGTCGAAATCCATTATAATTCTTAAATAGACAACTTCATTAATGTAAAGCCAGTGTGCGTTGGTGGCACAGTGGTTAGGACTCTTGCCGACCATGCACATGGTCCGAGGTTCGATTCCATGCCGCGCGCACACCTGATATCCATGGTCGGGCTGATACCTGGGCTACCGATATTACATGCTGAAAATTCCATACTTGTACCAAAAATACAGTGTGGAATCAAGCTGTAATCAAAAAAAAAATCAGAGGGATAAACACAACTTTTTCTTGTCATCCTACAGTAAAATATGAGGACACTGATAATGATAAACTTGGATTAAGCGTAAAATTCTGTTTGGTTTAATTTTTTTCACCCTCTTCACACAATCTTCCATTTCACCCTTGGACTACATCCAGTCTATCACTTGACAGCCGCCTCAGCGCATATTCACTCCATTTCCTTCGGCATGTTTGTTGTGTTTTTGTTGTTGTTGGTTTGTTCTCTGCCTGCTAGACTTGCTTTTTGGTAATCCTTTCTGGCCAATTATCTTCAATATGCAGCAAAGGCAGCTGTCGATGAAAGTCCACAGCCTCTTAGAAATGCAAGTCTCTGAACCGCACAGAAGCACTAACTTGATATTAACATCTGATATGTGTGTATATTTCTTCACCTCTAGATTTTAAACCCTTATTTCATCTAAGTGTTTCCTACATTACAACATTTTACTGGTTAACCTTTTAAATGCAGTATTTACATAAACACCTCGGGTAGAGTGAGGGCATACAACCAACTATCATCACTGTTCCCAACCAACAGTGGGGTTAGACAGGGTTGCCTAATCTCTCCACTTCTCTTTAACTTTGCCATCGATGACATTCTGGAGTCAGCTCTGAAGGATGTGCGTGAAGTTGGTGTAGATCTGCTACCTGGAGATAGACTTTACGATCTCGAGTATACAGACGATATTGTCTTACTGTGCGATAGCATACAGGTTGCCCAAATCGCACTTAATCAGTTGGCGATCAGAGTCTGTAAGTATGGTATGTGCTTTGCACCGTCTAAGTGCAAAGTACTGTTACAAGATTGGCAGGAGTCTGTACCTGCACTCACTCTTGAGGGTGAACCGCTTGAAGTTATTGATAAGTTTTTGTACCTGGGTAGTTGTGGGAGTGCTGGCGGCAGGGTGACGGATGAGATTTCCAACCGTATAATGAAGGCTAGGGTGGAATACATCAACTTGAGCCACCTCTGGCGCCGTCGCGATGTTAGCCTGGCTGTCAAAAGTCGGGTATACAATGCTTCGGTGCGGGTTGCGCTGCTCTACGCCTGTGAAACCTGGCCTCTCCGAGCTGAGGATGTTCGGCGACTCTGCGTGTTCGATCACCGCTGTCTCCGCAGGATTGCTTGCGTTCGATGGCATCATCGCGTCAGTAATTCTGAGGTTCGGCGGCGTTTGTTTGAACAAAGTGGAGATCACCATTCATTGAATGTCGTCATCTGGAAACACCGGCTGTGGTGGCTTGGACATGTGCTGCTAGTGTCATCCCAGAGGCTTCCGTACAGGTCTCTGTTCGCTAGTCCTAGGATGGGATGGAAAAGGCAGAGGGGTGGTCAGTCCATGACGTGGCGTCGTGGGATGAAGGATTTTTGTGCTAGATTAGCATCGGTTGGTGTGTCACGACTCCCTGGTTGGGGTCCGAGAGATAGCTCGAAACGTTATCGGATATGGCCAAGAATCGTAATCAATGGCGAACGTGCTGCAATTTCCTTTTTTCTTCCCTTCCCGATGATAGTTAACGAATACTGTTTTAACTTGTTAAGTATGACTGTTTTCCTTCCAGATGAAGTTCTTCATCTGTTCACTTTTTTTACTTTTAATCTATGTTGTTTTATTATTATTGTGTGGCGCATCTTTCTTGGTGCCATATTGTACCAAGTTTTTTCTGCGTTTAAATAAATAAATAAATAATAAATTCACAGATTGAATGTGTAATTGAGATATTTGAAGAAATAGATATTGTATAGTACATTAGTGTATGTAGTATATTCTTGTGGTATACAGAAATGCATTTTTTCTCTCTGTATATCCATCAGTTATATCAGTTTAACAACTTGCATGATAAAGAGAAATTATTTGCAAAGATTCTTGGCAATGTTAATATACAACAGTTTTTTTAGCCTGTTTCAGTTTAAAGCCGTTAGTAAACTAACTGAAAGATGGAGAAAGTTTTTAAGCATCTCCATTCTAACTAGATACATGATTGTTGCTAAAAAAATAACACTTCGGGAGAAATTTTGATATATTCATTCTCTATTTTACCTAATTGTATCAAATAGAAATGTATAATAATGTTTGAAAAGTGGTCTTGCGTTACCCTTTAAAACCAGGATTGGAAAAAAACCCAGACAAGTGTGGAAATCTGCTGTACTCAGCATAAATATTCGAATTTTCCATCACAATGCATACTTTATCAACAACTGCCTTCGCTCTATACTGAAGATCAAATGGCTAGCCAGAAAGGATAACTAATAAGTAACTCTGGCAGTCAACGAATAAACCAAAAAAATTATTGCCCAGCAAATATTCCGAAGAAAATGGAGATCCAATAGACATAAACTGAAGAGATCGTTGAGTAACATCACGCACTAGGCTCTCGAGTGGAATCCGGATAGAAAATGATGAGATGAGCATTGTTCTTGAAGTTAACATGCAGGAGATCGTGTGAAAAGGAGCAACATCAATAATTATGCACTGCTTCTGTTTCAACTCTTCCTAGCTATTGTGAATAGAGGAAGTAAACACTGGACTGAATAATGCGTTAACTCAATTGTACTTGGCTGAAACAAGATGCATATACATGTATCAGCCAGTAGGATGTAGCCGATGTCTTAGGTCGGCCAAATTAATTCAGCAACAATTCAAATTCGAAAAGAAATTTTAGGCCACACTCCTGAGAAAAGATACTGGTATGAGGAATTGAGAAAATGTATTAAACACCTATGTCACAACGGTTTTTTTCTCTCAGCTTTATGCCTATTGTATGAGTCGTACTGCGTCGGTGGCACAGCGACAGAATGCTCGCCAACCACACCACACGTGGTACGGGGCCGGGTTCGATTCCCGGCCGACTCACTCCTTTACCTCACTAAGCCAGTAATAAGACTGGTAAATAGGAAAGGTTGGGCATGAGGCTAGCAGCAACTCCATCACCACTGCTACCGAAACTTCAAGCCTCTAGCTTGAAGCACTATGTTCCACTGGGAACGTAAAGGAATAAAAAATAATATAGTAAATCGTACTGAATTTTCACCAGTATATATCGTCCGTTTTATAATCTGAGCTTAAATCCACCTGTATGTTATTCTGCGTTCTTTGCCTTTTTTTACTCTCGTTAGATGTTACATACGAAGCGTTGGTTGATTATATCAAACGGTTTTATCAGCGTATTTTTATTGATGGCCTTATCTATGGAAATATTTCTGAAGAGGTGAGCATGCATATATATATATATATATATATATATATATATATATATATATATATATATATATATATAATTGTTATGACTTTATTCCAAACAATAGTTTTCATACAGGATGTAGTTTTCAGTACACACTGCAACAATTTATGGCCTTTTGCAAATAAATGAAATACCACAAAATAACAAAGTTGCGGAACCTCAAGTTAATAGAAAAATAATATACATAATAATAATAATAATTAATTCTGGTAATAAGCCCCTGTTTCTTTACATATTATAAAGTAGTCTTATAAGCTCTTTCGTCAGATTTACCTCTTCACACAGCATCCGTGCTAAATATGGCATGGTTAAATTTTTTATATTCAGCTGTACGAGTGTAAATTCTTATGAAATTCCTTCTAATTTTACCCGACTAGATACAGGTAGAAAATTGCAAATAAAATGGGATCTTCAGCATCAGACAGGTTGACTTTTTAGCCAACTGCATACAAATATTAAAATGTCTGTCAACAACACACACACACACACCGCGAACCCTGTTTACAACCTTCAAAGTCCTACGTAATATAACCTAGTCCTTTTTTGGGAAGCTTAGGGAAGACTAAGAGGGAACGATAAAGAAGAATGTGTAAAATATGTGAATTAATAAACTGTAAGAGAAGATTTAAAACAAGCAACAAAAATACATTGTGGAATCAAGCTGTTATCAAAAATAAAATAAATAAAAATAAATAAAGTTAATAAAGCAGGATCTATCATTTCATCAAATTTCGGTAAAACTCGTCAGCTGAATACTCTACATACAAGGATACATATATACTGTTGAAATTACATTGGGAGATATAAGACTGATAAGCAAATAAACTACATTGAATTTGTCATTCAGAAAGACAGGTGTGAATGCTTTCCAGGTCATGTTCAATTAGATAAAGGGAGAGGGAGTACGAGAGATTAAACTTAAGAGAAGAGATTAAGTTCTCCCAGGAAGTTTCAACTTCCTTATGTAGTAATTCAAAAAAAATATATGTATTTCCAGAAATCATCAAGATATAGACGATCAAGAAAAATTTGAAGAGAAACTGTGATATCAAGACTGACATTATTCGACTTATTGTCTAACAAAATATCATCGTTATTACAAGAATCATACATCTGAAATCATCCACACCCAGTCTTGTTTGTAGAGAGTACATTATCATTGATTCGTTTAGAGTAAGATGCACAACACATACTAAAATGTTGTACTCTTACTGAATTTTATACCTTATTACTCATGGAATCTATCAGAATGAATTACCTCTTCAGAAATCTAATAATATGTCATATAAATCAATATACCTCAGGTCTTAGAGAGCACTCACATGTCAAATAAGTGATAAGAGCTGAAATAAAGTAATAATACTTTATATTATTGCCCCTAATGTTAATCATTTGTTTACAAGACAGAAGATTTTGATGGGTTTTTAAAGTAGTGTTTGCTTTTATTCTGCCACAGACTATGTATCTCATCACAGTGGTTAGGACTCTCGCCGACCATACACATGGTCCGAGGTTCGATCCCCTGCCGACGCACACCTGATATCTGTGGTCGGTCTGAAAAATTTTGGCTATCGATATCACATGCTGAAAATTCCATACTTGTACCAAAAATACAGTGTGGAATCAAGCTGTAATCAAAAATAAAAATCATTGCTGATTTTTTGAAAAATGCCTTGACGCATACATGCACTGTTCTTTCCTTGTGAATTACTAAGAAGTGAAATAAAAGCAGATCTGGGTATCATTCCACTTTCCTAGTGCATATTTTACTTTATTTATTTATTTCATCATAGGAATCAGTTGAATGGTAGGATGCTCGCTAAGTATTCACGTGCTCCGAGATCGATTCCCGGTCTAAGCAATTGGCTAGTTTACTAGTTGGTACTATCTCATCTGAACATGTGTTTATTGTTGCACTATGCTTTTAGAACTTTGTTTTGCTGATGCGCATCTTTTATTTATTACTTTTCTGATCAATGTATCTATTTCATAATCTGTAGGATGCAATAATTTATCAAGAAAATCTTAGAGATTTATTAACGCAGAAGATGGGTGCTAAACCGCTTTTACCATCTCAGATCACAACACCAAGAGAAGTTATGATTCCTGAAGGTAATTCTTATAAATCTATGTCTCTTTAGAAATCTGTACGCTCTCTTAGTTTTCTTTTTCTTTTTTGTTATTTCCCTTAACTCCGGTGTTTCTCGAGAATTAAACTCGTCAAATGATGAGACTATCAGAATATCCAAAATTCGAGGTGAAAATATCTCCCATAATACAAAATGTTATTATTATTATTCCGTTGGGATCCAAGAGGAACATACGGCTCTAACAGCACATTTTCATTTCATCCTGTTCTCTGCAGTCTTTTACAAGCTCACATCTCGCACAATCGCCAGCGTGTCACCCGTGAACCTACTTCTAACTTTCCACTTCCTATTTGGCCTCCACTTGAAGGTCTGGCCCTGGCGTGCGATGTCTTTCGATGGTCTCCTCAGCATATGTCTAATTTATCTCCATTTTCTCTCCTACATTTCTGTTGAATGATAGGTTCTTGGTTAGTTTGTTCCCATAGGGTTCTTGTTGCTAATTCTTTCTGGCCGACCATTTGGTCTTTAATATGGAGCCAGAGAAGGCAGCTGTTGGTAAAAGTCTGCCACTAGCTGTTGGAAATGCTTTTCGAAACACACAAGCGCCAAGTTTTTGACCCATATAGAAGAACTGACTGACTTAACAATGGTGTTAAGCATCCGAATCTTGTTGTTTATGCTGGCTGAGTGCAGAGGATTTCCAATCTGATTTGAGGAGTAATCGGGGGGGGGGGTATGCCTTGCCTTTCCAATTCTTGGTTTTGAAATCCTAATCCTTGGCTGTTTGCCTGTATTTGAAACGATGGTGTCTAAATAAGTGAATAAAGCGACCTCTTTCAAATTGCTTCTGTTGGTAATTATTGCTGCATACATAATTTTGGTTTTTATTTCTGCAGATCTTTTTCTATTGTTAATAAGGCTTGTAGAAAATGTGACAATTTTATATTATTTAAAAGTTATGTGGAAAAAAGAGGAAAATAACCTACTTGTCCAGTTAATTCATTTGCATAGATACATTTTTTTATATGGTCAAGATACTTTGCGATAAAGGTTATTTTACACTATAGTCCCGTTTCTTCCTTTGTATCGTATCTTTCTGCTTTATAATCACCTTTTTAAATCCCAAAGTTTATGAAATATGATCATCGGGAACTCAAAAGCTTGTTCTTTATTTTTTTCTTGTCCGAACTTTGTTCACATAATTTTGTAGGGGAAGCAAATATGAAGGAAAAGGTTTCAAATATCTTGTCTGGTATTCTTTCCAGTGGATTACACCTTGCCTAACTATGTTTACTCCATATTGTGGATAGTTCAGCCCACAGAAAGTTGTAGTCTTGTAAGCGCATATATAAGGTGTCATTTCCCTACAATGTGTTTCCTCGTTAATCTTTGTCAAGGCAGGAAGAGCGCAATTTGCAGTATTAAATCTGCAAACTTTATTTCGAGGCTTCTTTTCAACTACAGACAGTCTAAAATATGCATAATGTTAAGAAAATAAGAACAAATATATTGTTTATTCTATTAGAAGAAGTTTAGCATGCATATCATAGTTTAGGGATGATATGTATCCACTTGATGTGTGTTTTGTTTTTGACAGTCTATTATATTTTGCTATGTGTATATGGATCGATATTCCATTATAACTGACATTATGCTTTTGTCTGTCCACTAACTAAATAAACAATGTATGACCTTGTTATCACATGACATTACAAACAATAATTTTAAAACTGGCTATTTATTGGTTCTTGTGTATCAGCCATTTTCATATATACCTTGCATTGTACACTTTATTCTTTCTAGTTCACACACGTTTCGTACATTCGTACCATTTCACTCAAACTCTTGTGTGACATTTATTTTCCTTGTCTGGAAAATACAAGTATCACCTTAACCCTGGTGGTCTTCTGATTTCCCTCTTTCTGCGTCAGGACTATTAACTACTCGACGAGTACATAACAAGGGAGACAACAATGGGTGAACTGTGATGGTATAATCAGTCATAAATAACACAGAAATGAAGGTAGTTATATATCATAAGTTTGTGAGAATATTCGAGAAGTTTTGTTAATCTAAGCGAAGTCAGTCAAGGAATTTATAAATCTGTGTTTTCTATGGAGGCTTGACGCGTCTACTCATCGTATCCTTTAACACCTTATGTCGTTGGGGTGGGGTGAATTATACCGCATTATAAGGGTAGCCATTTCACATTTTCGAAAGTGTTACTCTGAGTGCTATGATGAATTATGGCGTCTACATGATAGCATGGGTCTGTGGTGGTATGACTCCGAATCGATTACATTGGTGAAAGTACACTGATTTTCCTTTCATTTCCGCATGGTACATTATTGGTTTATATGCTGTATTTTTCATTTCTTCGTTTCATAACAGTCTTTTATTTGTGACCATATTATCGTAATTTTTATGGACATTCCTTCCTTTCTTATACTTGATGTAAGGTTATGAGGAATGGTTACTATAACCACTGGGCGCTAGTGCTAGGTATTGTATTGGTAATGTTTTTTTTCTGTAGATGTACATCTTATAGATCCGTCACTCACTGGAAGACAACCAAGTTACCTTAGGCTGAAGGTATTTATAATATAAGAGGGGCTGTCCCATGCTGTTTTGTTAATGTTAAATCTAAATCCTGCAAGAGTAAACAATAGACACCAAAGTTAAAATGACCTTGATTTGACCAATCAGATAGCTCAGCATTACAAATGGTTCCTAGTCATAAATAATCCTCTTTGAAAGTGTCTCCTAGATTTGGTTTTTGACTTCTCTGTGGAAAATGTGTTGATAGGGAGGAATAAAACACGCATGTGTGGAGGGATAATAACTCTGGAAAAGTATTGTCCCCGGGCAATTGATGGTTTAACATTCAAATGCAACCACTTTATATGATGAAGTCTGTATAAGTTGGTAAGTCGTACATAACTGGTGATTTTTCCAGACACTTTCTTCTCAAAATCAAAGTTCTCCCTTAATAATATATTGCGTGTATGCAACCAGTATCTGCTACAGCTGGAGGAATAGAGAATACATTGTTTTAATATGTCTATAACCACTTCTATGAGAGTCTTCGACCAGTTTTTACAGCATATTAGAGATATATACCCTATATGATTCATTTTAATTACATATATCGTAGACACACTTCTTTGTAAATTAAGTGTCACTTTACACCTAGAAGAATCTGATTGGTTGTTTCAAGGTCATCTGAAGCCGGTGTCTATTCTTTACTGTTGTCCTATATCCGTTTGTCAGTGCAATATTTACTCACATTTTTATCTCACTTCATACTTATGCACTGAATCATCATATTTATCGTCATAGTTCATTCTTTGCTGATTACTTCTCAATCATTGGTTAGCAGATTGCTCATGGCATAAGTTGAAGTTGAAGAACAACTTTATATTCATCAACTTCTTTTAACATTTAGATTCATGTGAGATCCTCTTTCGGTTTTGTTTTGTTTTCCTAGATTCCAGTTATCGTTATCAGCGTTATATATCTGGTCAACCAGCATCTGCTATTTATTATTATCTTCAATGTGGAGAACAGTCGACACGCAGTGATACACTGCTTAGTTTGTTCTGTCAAATTGTAGGCGAGCCTATTTTCAATATTTTGCGTACAGAAAAACAATTAGGTGAGTATTAAATGTTCCACTTAATAATACTACATTCATAATTTGTATTCACATAAATACTCATCAAAAAGTACCTATTAATCTTAGTATGAGACTTAAAATGAAGTTTGAACTTTGTGTATGACTAACCTATGCACGGATTTAACTGAGACGTCAGAGTATATATGCAAAAACTAAACAAGTAACCTATGCGAACTTCTTATCCTGGATAGATTGAATACAACTCAGAGGCTTAAGTGTTTTAATTAATATATTAGCTGATTATTTTCTACGCACAAAATTGTAATGCATCTAACATCTCTAACTTGACCACGCATAGTTCAAAAGCAAGATTAGTCATTTTCACGTGGCATCTTCACTTCAACATTGTGCATAATTCATAGTTGACTTCTGAATTTCAGGTGTCTGCGACATGTTATAGTGGTAATAAACTTGCAGTGCGGTTTATATCTCTCTCCTACACTTATCGATTACAGTAGAAAATATGAGGGAAGAATTTTCTGTCAAATACCAGTGTGGTGAGAGCTGTCTGCTAGCCAAAATTGGTAGACAGCAATTTACGTCAATGTTTACTTCCCAAATCATGGTCATGAGAAAAACAAGAACAAATACTTTGCTTGGGCGGATACGATTCACTGATATATGGTCTGTCCTTGAAAGAAACTGCCACAAAGAGATAACAGTGAGAAATCAACCAATCAGAAGGCGCTGCTTCTCTGATAACAGTAACCTATAATATAATGTACATAAAAATATATAAATATCTGTTGATTTCCTAAATAAACGATCTGTTGCCTGGCCCTTGTCTTGTGTTGTTACACTAGGACTATTCTGTTAAATTCTGTCCGATATCTTCAAACACACTTTAAACTGAGCTTCAATTAAGATAAGAGATACCTCGTAATATCATACAGACTCGACAGATCTACATAATACTTTGTTATCCTAAATCCCTTAATTGGTATGTTGAGAGATAGAAACGGATATGAGATGCATGGAAAGTTGTAATCTCCTATCGGAATCCTGTTGTATTTGAGAAATAAGAAATAAAGGTGTAAAGAAAGTGTAAGTTTTACAGGTTATTTAACCAATAATAACCATCGAACCGATAACTGAATAGAGTTGAAGTTAGCTGTAAAATCCTGTGAAGATGTGAATACTTATGATCTATTATCAACTGGAATGTGTTGTGCACCCCCATTGTTTTAAGTCATTATTTAGCATCTTGTAGGTATACGCAGTGATGCAGTATCTTTCTTTGTCTCATTGTCTGTTTTTGTCCTCTCTTATTTGTTAGATATAAATCCTTATATTTACGACTAAACTTCTGTTTTTTTCTAACTATGACGACATATATGAGTCTTAGTTTAATTTATTTTCATGATATACCATTTTTATGGAGCAGCTAATTTGGTTTATCGTACAGGTGCTTTGATGATGCCTTGGGGTTATCATGATGTTACCTGTTTTTGCTAGTGACTGACAATCGAAATACAGAACGCGCGTATCGCCCTGTCTGAGGGCTTGTCAACTGCTGGGTGTACTTGTATCTCAGTGAGTGGTGGTGTTCTTGCGGCTTATTAGCCTATTGGATAGCAGTATGGCATTCAAAACGATAAGCACTCGGTTTGCGTCTCAGTTGGAACACCAGTCACTGGGACGCAAGTACATCAATTTAGGGAGTCTCAAATAGAACGCAATATGTGTCTTGGGTTCCCTCTATCAGATACTATCAATTGAATAACCGCCATTTATTTATCTTTTTCTCTGCATATATATATGGCTCATTCTTTGCCATTCTTTTTCATTTTAAGGGTATATTGTGCACTCTGCAGCTAGAAGATCGAATAAATTACAGGGCTTTCGTGTTTTGGTGCAATCACCTCATCATCCCAATATACTTGATCAATCTATTGAAGAATTCCTTCTAGCTGTAAATGTATGTTCACTCATAAATTTATAATATGGGTACACAAAACTGTGTTTTTTTTAAATATTCAGTTAAGCTAAACACTTATCAGTAGGAAATTGTTCTTTCAATGTTTCCTATGTCGTGAATATTTTATGAACAAACTAAGAGCAAATTGTTATATTCTTATAAACATTTAGTACTTATTGGTTAATTCTGTGGTTTTCAAAATATGAATATTTTATTATATATGTAATAACCAAGTAGTCAGTTTTGTTATTAGTGTATCGTAACGTTATCATAATTAGAATTTTCGATGAAATTTTCAACTTAATCACCTGATGATAATTTAATTGAAAATGATAACTCGTGTCATGACAAACATAAAACCAGTGATCTCCATACCATAGACTTGGTACTCCACTGAATCAGTCACGAGACATAATTTTTGACCAAATCAATGCTTTTTCGTCCAACTTTCATGCAGCTTGATTGGTAAGCAAGATGTTTGTTAAGCGTTACAATAACTACTCAATTGTATTTAAAACGAACATTTGGTCGGCAAAAGTGTTCGAACCTGTGGCCTCCTCATTACTAGTTACTTTCTTTCTCTCTCCCCTTCTCTGTCCATCTACTGACGAAACTACGAGACTTTGCTGTTAATCACATTTCAAATTCACTTAAATTAACAAGAGTTTTATCTACTGCCACATAAATCATTGATATGTAGTTGTCGGTCGGTAACTGAAAGGAAATTGAGGCGTCACCTCAGTCCATAAACTATTGGCTAATTCTCTCTGCCCTCCTTTATGCCTGTGAGAGATGGTGATTGAAAGTAGAAGATATGAAAAGGCTAGTTGACTTTGACCGTAGCTGTTTACGTTCTTTCTCCCCTTGTGAAATGGCATAATATTTGTGAGAAATAATGGTGTCATGCGTAGAGTGCTACTGAAGGAAAGATAAGTCAGTCTGTGAAGTTGTAAAGATGACTAATATGGCTGGGATACTTCCTGCACATACAAAGTCTTCCTCGATGAGCAGTGTTATCCAACTTAGGGTTGAGTTGAAAAAGAGTTGAAGGTGGTCAAACCAAAACCTGGATTCAATCCATAAAGTATTTGATAATTAATTTAATGCCACATACAGAGACGTGTAGATTACCTAGTTGGAATGCTCAGAATGCTAAGAACCAGTGACTGGTGACTGTTGGTGATATGAATTGAAATCGTTGTCAGTGGCACAGATGCACTCACTCTTTGCGATCTCCCATATTCACTAAACCGTCATGTTTTTTCATGTTATGATTTTTTTTCTTTTCCCTGCACATGTCTGTATATTATAGTTATTCCCTTGAATATCTGTTTCTCTCTTTTCTCTATCTTTGTTTGCTACATGGAGTGTGGGGCAGCCTGCACTTCTGTGCAAACTTCTACATTAAAACCCAGTCAGACTATATTAACAAGGAAATCATTAGTTGTTGAATTAAGTTTTCATTTCACCTCTTTGATTTTCATTCAGTAGGCCATTTTCAGTTTATCAATGTAAGATTATCTCAGTCTCAAGAATGATTTGTATTGTTTTTGCGTTCTTTAAATTGGAAACAGTTTTTTCGCAGAAAGAAATAAGTCTCAGTAAATACTTATTCATGCGTCGGTGGCACAGCAATAGAACGCTCTCCAATCATGCAGGTGGTTTGGGGTTCAATCTCCGGCCGACTTACTCATTTACCTCCCTAAACCAGTAATAAGACTGGTAAAGGGGTAAGTTCGGGCATGATTCTACCAATCCCATCCCGTAAGAATAAACACCTGTTATTGGAACTTCAAAGCTGTACCTTGAAGCTCTATGTTCCATTGGGAGTGTGAAGGAATAAAGTAAATCAAAACACTCATTCTATTTTCTGTCGACTATTAGTGTTAATCCCTTGTATTTTAACTCCTATACATATGAGTTTATATTTTACTAGTATTCTTATTATTATTTCAGAATATGCTAGAGAGTATGTCTGATAAGGAATTCGATGTTCATGTACAGTCACTTTTAACTCATTTACAAGAAAAACCCAAAGGCATGTTGGAGCAGTTTTCACGCCTATGGTATGAAGTGTCTTGTAGACACTATAATTTTAAAAGATGTAAGTTTTATTTTTAATTTTATTGTTCGTTGTGAATATTTTATTACTTGTAGTATTGTTGTACTCTCTTCATTTAGCCAATTGTATGCTGTCAGCATATTAGAATATACTAGACGTTATTTAGTCAAAACGCATTTCTCGTATAACAAGGTTGGAGCCATACTTACTGTATGAGCGCCAGTGATATTATTCACCTACCACGTACTTAGAGTAGGTAGAGTGGTATTCTAACCGATGACCCAACGGCTAAAATCTGAGCTATATATTCTCTTCAAAATACCTAGTGATTGCAGTTGGACTACAGGCCGACCGTACTGGTTTGTAACCAATCAGCTCAGTTGATGTATGTATGCAGAGATTAATAATAATGTGCTTTATTCCAAAACAATACCAATGTTACAATATGGAATTTTCAGCATTTGTTACATTATTGCATCTAATTTTATCGAATAATATTAAAAAAATTATAAACATATTATTATTATTGTATCCTTTAGTTCCTAGAGGAACATAGGGCTTCAGCTGCGCACCTCCATTGCCTTCGGTTTTCTGACAACTTTTTCACCCTGCTCCAGGTCTGTCCACATGCTTTCATCTCCTCCTCACATGACCTCCTCCAAGTCACCCTTGCACGACGACCAACTCGCCGCCTCCCTTTCGGGTTCCACTCGAGGGCTTGTCTAGTGATGTCACTTGATGGTTTCCTCAGCGTATGGCCAATCCATCTCCATTTCTTCCTGCCTATTTGTTTCACAATCGGTTCCTGATTTGGTTCGCTCCCAGAGATCCCTGTTGCTGATCTTTTCTGGCCGCCATCTGATCTTGAGTATTGAGCGAAGACAGCTGTTAATGAAGGTTTGAAGTTTGTTTGAGATGCTCTTTATGACTCGCCAAGTCTCTGATCCGTATAGTAGCACTGACTTCACATTGGAGTTGAAAATCCGGATCTTATTTTTGATGCTGAGTGCTGTTGACCTCCACACAGATTTGAGAGTAATGAAAGCTTGTCTTGCTTTTCCGATTCTGGCTTTGATGTCCTCGTCAGTTCCGCCTGTAGTTGAGACGATGCTTCCCAGGTAGGTGAAGGAGGTTGTTTCTTTCAGGTTCTTCCCATTTATGCTGATTGTTGTTGTTGTTGATGTTGGCTAGGAATCTTCATCACCTCTGTTTTATCTATGTTCACGTGAAGTCCTATCTTTGATGCTTCTTCTGCCAACTTGTTACTTTTCACTTGCATATCTTCCAGTTTATGGGAAATCAGACATATATCATCGGCGAAATCCAGATCCTCCAAGTCTTTTGTGTCAGTCCATTTTATGCCTGTTCCCTCGTTGGTTGCCGTTGTCTGTCGCATTATCCAATCAATTGCAATCAGGAAGATCATTGGTGATAGTAGACAGCCTTGCCTCACTCCCGTCCTCACTTCGAAGGCTTCCGTAAGTTTCCCGTTGTGGATTACTTGGCATGCAGCATTGTCGTATAACTGTTGGATGAGGTGTATAATTGTCGATGGGACCCCGTAGTAGCGAAGTAGTTTCCAAATGACCTCTCGATCGACGCTGTCGAAGGCCTTTTCAAAGTCGATGAAGTTGAGATAGAGAGGTGACTGCCATTCCAAGCTTTGTTCAATGATGATCCGTAGAGTGGCGATTTGATCAATACATGATTTGTTTCTCCTGAATCCAGCCTGTTCCGGACGAAGTTTTTCATCTAGGGCTTGTTTGATTCTCTCCAGGATGATGCGACTTAGTATCTTGCTTGGAATGGACAGAAGCATAATTCCACGCCAGTTTTTACATTGACTTAAGTCTCCTTTCTTTGGAAGTTTGAATAAGTATCCGTTCTTCCAATCCTCGGGTACTTTGCCCTCTTTCCACACCTTCTCCAGCTGTTGTCTCTGGGTCTATTTTCAAAGCCTCTGCTGGGATTCCATCTGGTCCCGGTGTTTTCCCAGCTTTAAGCATCTTGATTGCATTCAGGACTTCTGATTTCGTCGGGGGGTCAGTGTTCACTGGTAGTTCTGCTTCCGTTGTTGGTATTGCTGGACGTGTTGTAGGTGGCGGACGATTTAGAAGTCTTTTGAAGTGTTCAACCCAGTGCTTTCTCTGTTCCACCTCTTTGGTGATTGACTTTCCATTGTCGTCCTTTATTGGCTTAATCTGTGTCGAACGTTTGCCCGAAAGGTGCCTAGTTGTTTGGTAGAGTGTGGCGAGGTCTCCTTTGCCTGCAGCTTGTTCTGCTTCGTTTGCCATGGTTTCATAATATTTTCTTTTGTCTTCCCTGGCACTTTCTTCACTCTTTTGTTCAGTGTATTGTAGCTTGCATTCAGCTCCTGTTTTTGTTGCTCGTCAGTGCACTGGATAATCTTTTGCTTCACTGTCCTTCTCTCTTCTATTAGTTTCCAAGTGTCCGTAGTGAGCCACTGTTTGTCCTGTCTCTTTTTTCTGCCTAGAATTTCTATGCAGGTTTGGCTCCACACCGTTTTCAAGTTGTTCCAGTGCTTTTCGACGCCGACCTCTTCGCTAGTGTTGATTTGTGTCTCGGCTTTGTCCTTTATGCTTGCAATGAAGATGTCCTTTGTAGCCTGGTCCTTCAGCTTTTGAGTGTTGAACTTGGCTTGTGGTCTATCTGCAGCTCCTGATTCCCTGAAAGCTTTTAATTTGATTTGGATTGTCCCTTGTACGAGATAGTGGTCTGAGCCAACGTCTGCTCCTCTTCTTGCTTTTGTGTCCAGTAGGCTGCGCCTCCACTTCCTTGAGATTGAGATGAAGTCGATTTGGTTTTTGGTTTGCCCGTCTGGTGACACCCATGTAGCCTTGTGGATATCTTTGTGCTTGTATACACTGCCACCAATCACCAGTTCGTTGAAGGCGCAGAAGTCGGCGAAGAGTTCTCCGTTTTCATTCATTTCTCCGAGAGCTTCTCTACCCATGATGAGTTCTCTCCCTTATGAACATAATATTACAGAATTGCTAATAACGGTTCCTATACGGTATCTGTAGTGACAGTTAAGTCGTATATATATATATATATATATATATATATATATATATATATATATATATATATATTCTAAATAATACTAATAAGGTTAGTAGCTAAGATTGTCAGTTAATTGAGGTATTGTCACCATAGATTACAAATAGGAGACCGCAAAATGGCCAATTCTTCAGCTATTATTATTATTATTATTATTATTATTATTATTAGTGTTCTCTTGGGTTCCTAGTGGAACATAGGGCTTCAACTGCACCTCTCCACTTGCCACTTCTATCTTCCTTCTGCTGTACTTTTCACCTGCATCCATGTTAGTCCATACTGTTTCAACTCCTCTTCACACGATCTCCTCTATGTCAGCCTTGCACTGATGTCCCACTCACCGCTTCCTTTTTGAGTTCCACTCGAGCGATGGCCTGACGCGCGATGTCACCCAGCGGCCTCCTCAGTGAGTGTCCATTTCCATCCATCTCCACTTTCTCCTGTATATTTGTTGGTTAGCGATTGGTTCTTGTTTTGTTTGTTAGTGCCCATAGTTTCTTGTTGGTGATTCTTTCTGGTCCGACCATCTGATCTTCAGTATATAGCCAGCGAAGACAGTTGTTGGTTGATAAGGGTCTGAAACAGGCTGTTGGAAATATTGTTTGTGACCCACCCGCCAAGTTTCTGATCCGTATAGAAGAACTGACTGACTTGACGTTTGTATTGAAAATCCGACTGGATTTTGTTGTTGATGTTGGCTGAGTGACGAAGATTTCCAGATTGGTTTCAGGTTGATGAATGCGTGTGCTTCTCGCCTTCCCGATTCTCGCTCGATTTGACATCCTCATCCGTTCCTCCTGTAGTTAAACAAAGTAGTAATTCATAAGCTTCACGCTAAACATTGCCTCTATCACATAGAACACGTGCCAAATATGGTGTCGTTCAGTTCCTATACTTGTTAGTACGAGCATATAATCTTTTGTACTGACTTCTGGTTTTGTCAGATGAGATACAAGGGGATAGCTGACAATACTGGGGTGTGTCGAGGGTTGCACAAAATATATATTTAGACCACTTCTCTCGCATGCGTTTAGATATCTGTCAACTAATGTAGTGACAAGGTGACTAAGTTGCACACCACTCGCCCTGCTAACAACCTTTAAATACCCTCCTCAAAGTGAAATAGTCATTTTTCAGTAGACCCGAAGGACTAAGAATGGGTAGCAGTAAAGTACAAGACATGTAGTCGAACCATATTTTTCTTTCAGTTAGTTCCTCCCCCAGACTTTACTGTAGTACAGATAGCTTCAAGTCTAAATGGAATTTCAATCGACACCTGTGATCTAGGGGAGTGGGGGGTGTTCAAACACAAATGGACATTATGATGTCCTTTTATTAGGTATTTTTAAAATTGAAAACTTGTTTTCTAGTAATCTATTTATTATCGGTGTACTTCATTGATCCGATCTTCTTATAAGACTTTCATTTGTATAATGTTGCACATGTCTTTATGCTTGCATAATATGACTTCATTCATGATCATTTGTTTACGTCACAATTAGTCAGTGGCGCAAAGGATGCATAGAATGAGAAAAACAAAACATTTTTAATGTTTTATCTAGTAACTGATTTGATGAATGTATGCCTGATTGAATCAGATTGTCTATCTGACACTTATAACTTTGTGATTGCACAATAGGAATTTCTAAGTGAGTGACTCACAACGGATAGACACAAAACCCATGTAGAAAGCATCTGCACTGAGGAGAAGTAAGAGAAAATATTTTTAGCTCAGGTGGATGATTTGCAATTAGTTGTGTTCCTTGAGCTGGTTGGTTTAATTGCGGAGCTGTCTTCGTCCTTCTGGACAATATCCCCCTTGAGCGCAAGTTTTAGCATAAAATGAACTGGTTCAATTTTTCCATGAATGATGTATTTGCGTCTCCTGGCAACCATCTTCGTGACTGGTAGCTGTAAAAAGTTATGATATATATTCTTTCATATCAGTGTATGTAGATAATTATGGTCATGAATTTGATTGGGATAATGTCGACATTTTAAACATAGGAAACACCAAAAGAGCCAGAGAATTCCTAGAAGCCTGGCAATCAAGCCAATCAGCAATTAACAAAAGTAGTAATATAGACCAAATCAACCAACTAATAAAAAGCAAATCATGCGACGAGAATGTTTAAAATCCAAGTCAATAAAAAATGGTCAACACAGATGTAAATCGACTACCAGTCACGAAGATGGTTACCAGGAGACGCAACTCTATATTGTACATTTTTGATTACAGCTTGATTCCACACCGTATTTTTGGTACAAGTATGGAATTTTCAGCATGTGATATAGGTAGCCCAAATTTTTCAGGCCGATCATATATATCAGGTGTACGTCGGTAGGGGATCGAACCCCGGACCGTGTGCATTGTCGGCGGGATTCCTAACCTCTGTGCCACCATTCACGGAGAATTTAAATCAGTTCATCTTATGCTAAAACTTGCGCTGAAGATGTTGTCCAGAAGGATGACGAAAGCTCCTCAATTAAACCAATCAGCTCAGGGAACACAACTAATTACAGAGGAGAAGTATTAATATAATGCTTACTGTTTGCATTTAAACCTCAAATTTTTTACCCTTTTTTTGTTTGCAAGACATAAAAAGGTAACTGAAATCAAAAGTTTATGGTTGACTAATGTGACGTTAGTTAAGTTATCTAAAATAGAACGTCATATATTTGTTGTTCAACGGAGAAGAATGTACTACCTTCTTCATAAAGCTAATTCTTATGAGAACTTCCTAAAAATTATTTTTTTTTATTGACCTAAAGAAATTCCATTGTATCTCGTTTATGTTGACGAAACACGTTTTTTCAAACTATAGTGGTTATTCTATTACATACAGAGGCATATTTCTCTCAGCTAATTATGGACAATAGTTTGTTCTTCTAACAGTTTACTTCATTTCTCTTATCGATTGTAAACATCCGATTAGATGTTATGTGAAAAAACAAACAAAGAAAGAAACTTAGTTCCTTTCAGAGAGAATATGTTTTGTTTTTCTCAGATTGACTCTTTAATATCTATGGATTCTAATGTGAAGAAATCAATGTCTACACAAATCATTTGTATTAATTAAAGAAATCGATCAACTGATTATTCTACGAAACAATCGATAAAGTAAAAGGACAAAGTTAGACTTAAGGCACCACTAGCTACCAATCAGTGAACGAATTTCAACGAACTAATCACATGAAAAGGAGACTTTTGGTTATGGAAAACGTATATTTATGAAAAAAGGATAAAAACTGCATAAAACTGTTACACAGGGACGGAAACGCATCCCATTTTAGCATAGGAGTGTCAACAGAAAAGTTACACCACACACTTTACATATATTCATCCGAATGACTATAAATGACACCCTTTTGAGATCCATTTATAGCCCTAATCCTATTTTTTAACCTTCCCCCAAAAGCCTTCTATAGAATTCGTGTGTGTACCTGTAATTGGATCCACAAAATTATCAGAATGGTTCACTCTGTGGTGAATATGTCCAAGGGGTGGCAGCGAGTTGTAACGTTAACATTCATCAGCATGTCCTATAGATCCCTGTTTCAGCAGTCGAGTAACAAAAGGTACTAAGGTATTTGACTTTCTGTCTACTATTCTCTCCATGAATCCTTTTCGTAGGGAGGTGTCATATAAACCAATTACCCAAACATTGTTGGCTCGCTCACGACCACGGTTGTATTCTTCCTTCAATAAGACAGTTTCGTCCACGTGTACGACGACACCTTCTCCACCTAACAACGAAGTAATTCCATTCTCCACGAGGCTATTTTCAGTTTCAGCAGCTGCACCTCTCACAGGCTGTTTTAAAACCCGGTAATTGCAAATAAACAAAATCTGGATTAGGGAGAGATGCGAACTAGCACGTGTTCCTACGAAATATTAAAATCATTAGCTTACCCTCCTTAATACTAACTGGTCTCAAGCAAATTGCACAACGACAGACAGATCCATCAATCGACCTGCTGAAGCTTTTTAAACTCATGACACTTCCACATGAATAAATCCTCTCCTTCTCTAGCAACTCCAAATTCAAGCGATACTGCAAAACCTTATCCTCATGGAACTTGCAGGCGTAACTTCGTCAGAGCAGGCATTCGGCACAAATCGAGCGGAAAACAGCCTTAAACTTACGTGGATGAACCTCATCGGAACATTCGAGGCTATTTACTGAATGGTAATTAGTGATGCTTAAAGTTTAACTTGGCCAGTAAAAGAATGAATCAAATATTTTCCAAGATATGCAAATATATGCATTAGGTTGGTTATTAAGCTGTTTTTGTATGAGGGAAATAACCATATTCATTCGCGTTACATTGATCTGGATTTGAATGGTTTCAAGGTGGATTTTCTCTAGAACTGTAATCACCTTATAGATCATTGGAAGTCAAAAAAATGGTAAACTTATACCACTGTTTAGAAGAGTTCAAACACATTGTAGCACTCCATAGTTGATAAGAATAGAAGAAAAATACTTACAAACGGTCTTCAAGAAGAATGGTTATCCAAAAAATTTCATCAAAAAGTGTTTAAAGTCGAATCAAAGCACCAGCAAAGAACCATCACCAAAGACCAGAAAGAAATTCATCCTACCATACATCAGAAATATCTCTGAAATAACGGCTAGAATAATGAAACCGTTTGATATAGATGTAGCACACAAAGCAGTCGAATCGCTTAATTCGATCTTATGCAAACCAAAAGATCCGATAGAAAAAGGAGATAAAATTAATATCATTTACAAAATAAATTGTATGAACTGTAACAAGCATTACATTGGCCAAAGTGGGCGTCCCCTTCGAATAAGAATCCAAAAACACAAATCAGTCGTGAAAAGACATGATATAAATTCTTTAGTATCAATACATAGAGACAATTATGGACATCAATTTAATTGGGATAATGTCGAGATCTTACACAGAGGGAACACCAAAAGTGCCAGGGAATTCCTAGAAGCCTAGTATTCAAACGAAAATGCAATTAACAAACACGTTAATGTAGACTAATAAAAAGTAAATCAGGTGACGAGAAAGTTTAAAATCCAAGTCACTAGAAAACTGTCAATACATATCTAAAGATGGTTACCGGGAGACGCAATTATATCACTCATGAAAAAAATTTAAATCATTTCACTTTATCCTAAATACTGCGCTGAAGATGTCATCCAGAAAGACGACAAAAGCTACGCAACTAAACCAACCAGCTCAGAGAACACTATTAATTGCAAAACTTATACTTAATCCGAGTTGAAATATCTTCAATGGTTTATCTCAACCATCCAATGTTCAAATGAAGCTTGAACTGTCAGGTTTTAAGATGAACCGAATATTAACTGAGTTATCTATGTGTAACTTTACACAAGGTGCAGAATTATAGATTACGACACTTCTAAAAAGCACACATAAAAGCAAACTGACATAAAACTCAGTTTTTTTAGGCGAAGAAGAAATATTATACTTTTCAGAGACTTTTCTTTTTAAAGTTTTACAATCGTATTTATTCTGTTGAAAAAGACATTAGTTGACAATAGAAATTGCTCAATCAATATACCCATGGTAGGAATAAAAATGATTAACACGATATTTAAGAGGGTAGAGTTGAAGTGGATGAAATTACACTTGGCCTACTTTTAAAATCTTTATACCAATTCACTTGTTTAATAATACTCTTTAAAAACTGAGTAATTCATTTACTTCAACTCTACCCTCCCTAGACATCGTGTCAATCATCTTTATTCTTACAATGTGTGTACATTGAATGAAGAATGTTTAATGCCACATAATGCCTTTTTCTCCGTAGAATAAATACAACTGTAAAGCTTGAAAATGAAGTCGATGAAATGAAATATTTCCTCGTTGAACATAAAACTGTTTACTACGAAAAACTGCTATAGACAAAAAGGAACTATCAGATTAATAGTACTGAGGACTGTCAGAATTTTGAAAATAATAAGGAGTGAATACATCTGTGCCATTGAAAACAATTTTGACCTGTTTCACCAAAAATTTGCAACCACCGATTTTTAATATTCTTGAGGATCCTTCCAGGCAGTTTACGTCTACCTACATGTCTCAAATCGGCAGTTGAAGACTTCATAAATTGGTGTCGTATTTTCGTCTTACCATTCTTGATTTTTCCACTATAGCATTTGGAGTCGATGACACATAACACATAATTCCATTACGGATAAAATTCATTTTGATAAAGTCTCACATAGCTATACATTGATATTTACTGACGACGTTTCGGGCACAATTTATTGCTCATAATCATATTAAGGTACTCCTTACACAACTTTATAACTCCGTTTATATAATTCCATTATTTTTCATCCATTGATTTGGCTGATAGTAGTATTTTTTTCTATATCTCCGGTATTAGTAATGAATCATTCCTATTCCATGTGTTGGGTGTAGATTCGATGAGCAAGGATTCAGTAATCAACCTTTCACTCCACCTACCTACATCACCTTTTTGAATTTTAACTCTGTCCCATCCAATCGTGTGGTTGTGTGTTAATCCATGTATTGTGATCCCTAAGTGTATTCCCAAATGCTGTCAAATGTTCTCCAGGTCAATGATTCTAATCTTAGGTGAATTCTTTATCCCTTTTCGATTGCCTCATCATCGACTCTACGCTAAATATATACATGATGGGTTTAGTCTCACATTCTTTCTTTACAACTATAAATGTATCTTCGAAATATCGGCAATATATAAATCAAGATTATATATTACATCTTAAAGAAGACCATTCTCTAGTTTCGCCGGAAGAAAATCCACTGGGATTGGGCTGACACTATCTGATTGTCCATACGTTTTCTTTGTTGAACAGAATGTGTACACTCATTGTACACCTTAGAAGAAGTTCCTTTAGGGAAGACACCGGAATTCCAGTCTCTATAGCTTGCTTTATCAATGCATTACTTATTTATTCGACTGTTTCCACCAAAAAGACACGTTGGTGAATAAGGAAGATATATCCAGTGATACCATGTATTTATCTTTCACATTTAATTCCTTGATTCTTTCTACAAACTCAAAACCTATTTTTTACGCTATTTTTCACAAATTTCTTATGCAACGGTTGTAAAAGTTCCACCAGCCATTCAGCAGCTGAATGATATGGTGTGCTGGACGTACTAAGGATCGGTCTAAGTGGCAGGCTGTTTTTATGAATCTTTGCTAGGCCGTATAACCTATGCATCACCGTGCCGACAGGTTACTAACACCTATTAGTGAATTGTTTTGATTACTTTTAACTTCTTAGTCTCACACACACCTATACCTAAAACTGATTAAATAAAATAACCACTTGATTGGTAAAATTTTGATGCAAAAAACTATAAATTAGTGTAGAACCGATAATGAGGAACTAACTGAAGAGGGAATATGTTTCTTTGCTCAATCTGTTTTTTTTTGTGAATGAGAAAGTGGGGATTTTGAAATTACCGAAATTCGTATGTTATGACAGTCTGACTACCTCTGATCTACTGGTTCAACCTATGTAGTTGGTCTCACAGTCATTGCAAGTCATTTTGTACATTATGTTATTTTGAATAATTGGGTTAGCAAGGTGCTTTAACCTACAGAGCTTGTCCCTGAGTAAGTTTATAGGTTTAAATTTTGTAATAAATTTTGCTCGAAACGTGATCAGTACATATTATTATATAACACTATGAGACGACTTTATCAAAATAAATTTTATCCATAACAGAATTATACTCTACCACACTGCCCAATTTCTATTCTTTTACGTAACACATGTTCAAGCAGTGTCAATCGAAGGGATTTCGCCACTTCAGTAACTGACTTCTGTTAATTATCTAACACTGGAGGGTTAACTTAAATATTACTGACTATAATTCATCACCTAACACTCAGACACTAAGTTACAAACTGCTAATATTTTCATATGCTTCACACAAAGTCTATTTGGAATGATGCAACTCCACAAATATATAAAGCGGTCAACATATCCTTCAACCAAAGGGCGACGCAGACCAGTCCTGCACTGCCAACTTACATTTAGTAGTGGTAAATTGCACGCCAAACATACCCAAAATGTCACTCAGGTTGTTTAGGAAAGCTTAATTTTGTCAGTGTTTCACCTAAATGGACATCATCATCTTCATTCTGCATAGCAAAAAGATTCTCCACTGGTAACAGATCAATCTCTGAAACATCGAATTCGACTAGGATCACATCTGTCAGCACAGCTGCAATAAAATTGGTGACATTGGTACTTCTGACTGACACCACTGGTTCTAATCATTTCAGGAAACAACTATGTGCATGAATTCGTGCAAAGTGCATTAAAAAATACGATATACCCTCTCAGCATTCATTTCATAGCCAAACATAGTCAAATACCTGCTTCACGTCATAAATAGGACAAGTGCTGGATACTATAAGTATGCATAAGTTCCAAAACCTCCCGAAATGTGTAGATATAATCGGTGCACTCTGTCCTACAGCCCGCTTAATTTTCTTGATATCCAAAGGAATATGGAACTAATAATCTTAGATATTATGTTAGTCAAATTGAACAGGAGTGTGTCTTCTTATAAATTGGAATAATCAACTGTCTACAACAATCAGCATACACACTAACGAATACTGTAGTTAATCCAGTCAGTAGTAGTTCACCGCCATCATCCTCAGAACGTTTGTAGTCATACTATCAAGTTTTGGCGCTTTGCCCGACTTTAGATCTGAAACAACTTTTCCAACCTGTCACCATTGTGCACGGATAACTTGTTTCTATTCATGTAGGGGTTGTTGTTGGCAGGAAGCTGTAATGTAGTCCTAGAGTAGTTAGATTGCCCCTCAAAGTTTTCTGCCTTGTGTTCTCTTCTGAAAATTAATAACGGCTCCATCCCTTTCAAAAATTACCACGCTTACCATTGGGTCTCTTAAAGCCCACTGTCTTTATCATTTTAAATACTCGTCTGGTATTACCATTTACTCAAATTAATCAGTTAAAACTATCGAATCGAAAAGTTAACTTAGAATTCAACATCTGTGTATGCGTTTATGCTTCTCAACTATATAAGGTAAGCATACTGATGCATTCTTAACGTAAGACTTCAACTGTGATTCTGAGAGATGCTTCATCATTTTACCTCTTACAGTACGGAAGATGATGGCCTGTTTCTTAGTCATCTTTCGAAATCCTTTAAATGTTGTGTAAAAACAAAGCATCTTTTTTTATGCGTTTCCTGGCCAACAACAACAACAGACAACAATCAGCATAAATGGGAGGAACCTAAAAGAAACAACCTCCTTCACCTACCAACCTACCTGGGAAGCATCGTCTCAACTACAGGCGGAACTGACAAGGATATCGAAGCAAGAATCGGAAAAGCAAGACAGGCTTTCATTACTCTCAAATCTGTGTGGAGGTCAACAGCACTCAGCATCAAAAATAAGATCCGGATTTTCAACTCCAATGTTAAGTCAGTGCTACTCACTATACAGATCAGAGACTTGGCCAGCGCGTCATAAAGAGCATCTCAAACAAACTTCAGACCTTCATTAACAGTTGTCTTCGCTCAATACCACTCAAGATCAGATGGCCGGCCAGAAAAGATCAGAAACAGGGATCTCCGGATAGGAGCGAACCAACACAGAAGGAACTGATTGTGAAACAAATAGGCAGGAAGAAATGGAGATGGATTGGCCATACTCTGAGGAAACCGTCAAGTGACATCACTAGACAAGCCCTCGAGTGGAACCCGAAAGGGGAGCAGTGAGTTGGTCGTCAGTGCAAGGGTGACTTGGTGGAGGTCATGTGAGGAGGAGATGAAAGCATGTGGACAGACCTGGAGCGGGGTGAAAAAGTTGTTAGAAAACAGAAGGCAGTGGAGGTGCGCAGCTGAAGCCCTATGTTCCTCTAGGAATTAAAGGATAAAATAATAATAATTTTTTATGCGTGACATTGTGAATTTTTCAACTGGGTATTTAATTTCCATCTCTAATATCTTTTGTATGTTTTTGTTTGTGTATGTGTGTGTGTGTGTATTTTAGACTTTCATGAAGCCGAATTACTGAAGTCACTTACGAAGGAAGACGTTATCAAATTTTTCAGAGTAAGTGTTTCTGAATTCCTATAAATTCTGGATCGACAGTGTTCTGTTTCTCTTAGCCACCTTTTTAATAAATGTGTATCTAAGATATCACTATCTGCTATAGATTTCATCATATTTATGTCTGAAGAAGCCAGAGAATAGAATTAGGTCGCCTGATTATCTCAAGGATCGTTCACTACTCGTATGGAAAAAATCCCGTGTATACAGTGTATGTTGCTTTATAATATATGTAACTGAAGTCACATACAGGATCTCGTACATTAAACAGCCCGGCAGCACCTGTATCGTATAGGTTACTTATAAAGTAAACAAGATATCGTAGTTTTTCTTTTCAGCGTCGTGTTCTTGGATAAATTATATCCAGCTAAGAGGCTATCGAGCAAAAATGTTTAGGGTTGATTACTTAAGAGGAGGTCATGTGAGGAGGAGATGAAAGCATGTGCGCAGACTTGGAGCGAGGTGGAAAAGTTGGCAGAAAACAGAAGGCAGTGGAGACGCGCAGCTGAAGCCTTATGTTCCTCTAGGAATTAGAGGATATAATAATAATAATATTAATACTTAGGAATACGGATATTTCAACATATTAGCCCTGGCCATGTAAAATGTAAAGAATTGAACAAAGAAAGCAAACCAATCGTTAGTTTTGTAAACTTCAACCAAGATATTTAAGGAATGCGGTACACGTGGTTATCTGGTTGATAAATACAACATCCTGCTCGATGTTCACGAGTGGGTAACACTTGATATATAAATAGTGGTCCCAGGGTTCTAATCTCGCGTCATCTAATTCAGCCTGGGGTGGGTGGGTATTGGAATAAGTATGGCTCATAGAGTATGGTACATGCAAGTATTTACAGTAGGTTACTGAGTGCATCTGCTCCTATCATAATGTGATTCGCCTATGTTGTCTTTATAATTTCACATTATGCTAAATACTGCGCTGAAGATGTTGTCCAGAAGGACGACGAAAGCTCCGCAACTAAACCAACCAGCTCAGAGAACACTATTATTGGTTTAACCAATCACTGAGAGTGTGATTTTGGCCGACATCAAACGACACGAAATACAATATTCAAATATACATAGTATTCTGTTGTTAGTGCAGTATATAACCGTGAGAAAAGTATTCTGTCTTTAACATCAAATAGAATGTTCAAATGGATATATTGTATTCTGTTATTAATGCCGAATTGAACTGTGGGCAAAATGTGAAGTGGTATAATAAGGTGAGCAATAT
Source organism: Trichobilharzia regenti (assembly GCA_944472135.2). Lineage (NCBI taxonomy): Eukaryota > Metazoa > Platyhelminthes > Trematoda > Strigeidida > Schistosomatidae > Trichobilharzia > Trichobilharzia regenti. Next base: position 53,843,875 of record OX235263.1, read on the forward strand.
TGAGGTTAGGCGTCAAGTTCTAGGTAAGCAGGGAAATCAGTCGACGAGGTTGTGAAATTACATCAACTGAGATGGTTAGGACATGTGTTACGTATGCCTAGTCATCAGCTTAGTCGTCAATGGGCAATGTTAGCTGACATAAGATTGGTCAGGCTGGAAAAGAGCTAGCAGCAGTCAAACCAAAACACGTCACCAGTCAATGAAATCTACAACAGTTAGTCTAAGCCACGTAGGAAGGTGTAGACTTCCTGACTTGTTGGGGTCCTCGGGACGGTAAAAACCAATGGTTGGAAACAATTGGTGATGTGGCTCAAAATCGTTCTCAATGGCTAACGCAGATGTATCCACTCCTTGTGACTTATGATTTCAAAGGAAACTGTTTTGATCTTCGTTACTACTATTCCTTTGTCTCACACATCTGTTTACTGTCTCTAATATGCATTTCTTCTCTTGCTTTGTGTGATACAAGGAGTGAGATAGACAGTTGTGTCTTTATAAGTATCAGTGATATGTGCACACAAAAGCATGTGTAAGAGACTTTTACTAACGAAACAATATAATCAACTGAAAGCCATATATATATGTATATATATATATATATATATATATATATATATATATATATATATATATATATATACATAATTTTCAGTCTTTTAATTTTATTTATAGAGTTATATTGATCCATCGTCAGTTACACGGAGAAAATTAACCGTTCAGGTGGTTTCAGGGGATAAGTACGATGTGGACATGGAATCTCACAATCATGATCCAAAGGTTAGTAATCATATTAGTAAGGTATTAACCATGAAATCTTGCCTACTATGTTACAGTTTTCTGTGAATTCTCTATCTGTGTGATATCAGTTATCTTATGTTACTCATGATATCAGTTATTTACTGTAGCAACTCACATAGGTGGATATAAGTCAAAAGGCAATAGACTAACTTTTATTCAGTTCAGTTTGCCAATGTATTTATATTTTACTGTTATACTCACTACAATTAAAGTTAAAGGTATCCAACTGCTTATTATGATTCTTATTAGAAATTTTTATTTGCCAATGAACAAAAATGCAAAACAGAATTGTTTTCAGTGATATTTCGCCAGTGAATGATGATAGCTTTATAAAAGTGATAGTTAGTCAGAATATACAAAATATCAGTTTATATATGTATCAAGATTCTCCTCCAGAGACTGCAGCAGGTATGCTCACGCCATTATTGTAAAAGGTTTCGAAGGGAGGAAACAAAAGTGCCCACAGATTGGAAGAAAGGCTACCTTATCAAGCCAACAAAAAAGGGCGACTTAGGCCTCACTCTGCAAGAACTGGTGTGGAATACTGCTCTTGTCTACGCCAAGTACAATACTGAGTCACATCATCCTGGAGAGAACAAAGCGTGCATTGGATGCATAACTCCATCCCACCGCCCAGAACAAGCCAGATTCAGGGAAGGCCAATCACATGCTGATGAAATCGCAACTCTACGCATCATCATCGAATAAAGTATAGAGTAGCAGTCAAACCTCTACTTCAACTTCATCGACCTCGAAAAGGCCTTCAACAGATAGCGTTGACCGAGAAGTAATTTGGAAACTACTTCAACACTACGGCGTGTAGTGCGTAAGTCTTTATCAACCTTATTCAACAGCTAGCTGTATGAAAATGCCACGTGTCAGGTAGTGCACAAAGGGAAACTGAGTGGGGCATTTGAAGTGAATAAAAGAGTAAGACAAGAATGACTGCCTATTATTACCCACGATGATATTCTTAATTGTGGTGGACCGGATTATGCGTCAGACTGGGTAGTTAGAGGACAGGAATATGCTGAACCAATCAGAAGGTTTTAGAAGATCTAGATTTCGCAGACGATTTATGTCTAATGCCACATAAACTCGAAGACTTGCAAGCGGAAGCCAACAAATTGGCTGAAAAAGCAACGAAGCCAGGAGTGCCGGTGAACATAGAGAATGCGAGGGTGATGGAGATGTCCAACCGACAGCAACAACACGTGGAGCCAATCACCATCATCAGTAGGGGTTTGACAGAGGTCACTTCCTTAACTCATCTAGGAAGCACGGTTTCAACCACAGGCAGTCGGAACGAATGAAAATGTCAAAATCAGCCGGCCAGAATCGGACAAGCAAGATACGCCTTCATCAACCTGAAACCAGTTTGGAAATCTGCACTGCACTCAGCCACCATAAGAAACAAGACTTGAATTTTCAACACAAATTTGAAGTCAGCCAGTTCTTCTATATGGGTCAGAAACTTCTACCGTGTGTTACGAAAAGGATTTCCAACAGCTAAGGGCAGACTTTTATCAACAGCTGCCCTCACGAGCTTCATACTGAGGATTGATTTGCCAGAAACGATCAGCCACAAAAAGCTGTGGAAACAAACCAACCAAGAGTTAATTACTCAACAAATACGTAGTGGAAAATGGAGGTGAATCGGGTATACATTGAGGAAACCGTCGAATGACATCTCGCAGCTGGCCCTCAAGTGAAATTTCAAATGGGAAGCGACGAGCGCATCGTCATAGAGCGACATAGATGAAATCGTGTGAGGACGAGATGAGAGATTACAGGTAATCGTGAACCCAGCTGAAGAGGGTGGTAAAAAATTGAAGAATGTGGAGATGTGTTGTTGAAGCCCTATCCTCCACTCGGAACCCAATGGAATAATTACAGGATTCTTCTGTATCAATTAACTCTGCCGTCTCAAGTGAAGCAAATGATAACGATAACAAATATGTGCGACTTGCCAGAAATGAAAAATCTATGAATTTTAAAAATATCGTGTTTTTGTAATGTCTTTCTTTGGTGTTTTTCTCCATACATTGGAAAATTCAAATACCTAAAAATAATGAATATTATTCAACCGAAATCTTTTCAACCTATTAAATGTAGAATTCGTTATTAAATCTGTACCTTTCCAATTACTGTTTTGAAGAAAAAGGGTATAACTCTAGTGGTTACTAGTCAATGCCCACTGATGGATACTTTTTTTTACTGTATTTTCGCTAACGGAAGGCTAGTATCAACCAAATGATCTTATTTAGTTTTTATCTTGACAAATATTCTAAGTATGTCGACTTTTCACTGGATAATTTAGCAAAATTAGAAAGACCCAGGTAAACTTTGTTTGCCTGCAGTTCTTTCCCCCTTTCACTTAGTGCTTTATTTCCAACTCGTTAAAATCTCCATCTCTTTATTATATATATTGTCGGTTACTTTCTCATCGTCAACTGGCAAGTTATGTCTTCAATTCGACAGGTTTTGTAGTCAAACGGGTACATTTCTGACCACTGATATACATTATCTTCCCTAATACTGTTATTCCGTACTATTCACCTGATCTGTGTCTTAGAAAGTCTTACTTGTTTTTCGTAGGTTAGCATGTATGGGAATGACATTTTTCAAATTGACTGCAACTGGTATTCATTTCATTTGTCATATGGTTTCATGAAACTCTAAGCGTTTATTATACTGTTGTTTCTCAATATGTCGAAACTGAAATAGGAACCCCGACTTCGATACAGACGTGCTGATTATGACTGCCGCTTGATTATGCCAACAAGATTATACGACAGCTATCTGTTTCCCCAGACTGCACTACTTAAACGAGAACACAATGACATGAGCTGCAAAGTATACTTCGCGCAATAACGCATGATTCAAAATATTACCAGGAATATGTCAGTTAATCTGTAATCATGATATTTAAAATATTGGCGTTACTTTATTTGGGCCAAATTCTGATAGATTTACTTTCAGATTGGACATCAACCACCATATCACCTTCCCCTTTTAGAAAAGACGTGTTACTTGGGGTCAACCTTAACCTCACCATCCATCTTCTACACCTGGCTGACCGACGCCGATGGAATGGTCTGTTGTTCACTCGTAGGTTTGGAGTGTTTGTGACTCCTCCAACAGAGCATGAGCTGTGGCGTGCTTGCGGACGGCTTGTTGTTCGAAATGGGAGAGTTTAGCTTCAACTTTTGGTAGTAAAACTCTTGACTCAGGTTTCTTTGTTTGGGAAACAGGCATAGCTCCATCCGGGGGACATAAAGTCCGAAAACTGGCAAATCTGTGGATGGCAAGTGCTGACTGGGAACGGCAACTTGTTGTAAACGGCCCGTTGTGTGTGTTGTTGGCCAAAACTATTTTTGTGTCCAACATTATTGGATTCTTCGCATCGGTGTTGCTTATACGAACAAAACTTGATGAAGTGCTAAGCACCAAGATGCTAGCAGCATGATGGAGGTCTTGTCTTTGGGTGTCCATTGTTATCACCTGAGTAACTATGATGATGGACGTTTAAGGTAGGACCAGGAGGTATGGGATCAGAGGTTGATGCAGAAATTTATTGATTTCAAGCGCAGCACCCTGGGGTCCAGACTGGACAAAATTGGTTCGAGAATTTTGTCCAACGTCGGAAGATCCAACCACCACCCCCCCCTTCGCCAAAATATATACATAATGCCATTTTTTCACAGTTAATCGACTTACTAATTAGTCGCTGTTCATATAATGTTAGAAATGAATGTACCTGATGTTTTTAAAAGTCATTTTAAGATATATCAGTGGTGAGGTATCTGATTGCAGTACGGGGGATAACATTAGTTCAAATTTCAGCACAGACATCATTTTCTTCTTGGGTGCAGATACAATTTGCTGAAAAATGCCGATAAGCATAACACTCAGGTCCAAGACTTCCTGTCGATCTCACCCAACCACTTAATATTAATATCAAACTTTTGTCCCACAATTAAGAACATCCTTTCAGACATATAAATACTTACTTCTCTTCCAGTTACTTAAGTTTTCACTCTGACTACCTATTTGTTTGTTCATCGTCAACAATGGATCTAGTTTAATACCAGAGAATTATCCCCCTTAACATCTTTGAACATGAAAACACCAATGAATAGTAAAATCATATATGCCAGTATTGAAAGAGCTGTATCCTTTTTTAAAAATGTTAACCAAAAAACTCCGTTTTTGCATTCATGCCCAAAAATTTAACGGCAATGCTACTGCACATTACTAAATGAAGATGTACTAACTGCTTAGTAGATTTTGACGTTACTTTAAGGAAATGATTACTTCTAATTATTTTTCTGACAAACTGTACAATTGAATATATTTCAATTACAAACCAACACGTGAATACCAATGAGATGCTCACTGGCGACTGGCCCTATTTAGGTAGGTAGTTACCTGGGTTCCAGTGGGAAGTCGTGACCAGTAGGGTGCAGCGGGTCGGGTGTGAGGGCAAATACTCGCCGAAGACATTGGCTGGCGGTCGGGCTATGTCGTGAATTGGCAGAAGTTAGAATTCAAGGACCGTTGGATCGGGTCCCAGTGGCTTAATGTTATACGAGCTTGCCTTGTAACCAGAAGGTCCTGGGTTCGAATCCCGGTGGGTGCGTACTGATGAAGAGTTCCAAACTAGGACGAAACAGCTGTCCAGTACTCCCAGCTAGTTTTCCAATGGTTCTCTAACTAATGTCAGCTCATGATGAAATCCTGAAATATTTCAATCTATTAATTCGCCTACGTTTTTTCCATTTTCTTTTCACAATGCCTGGTTTCAATATGATTAAGTTGATTTTCTTTGTTATTTTTTTGCCTTTCTTTAGGTAATAGATTTAAAAAGTCATTCTGAACTGAAACGTTCTTGCCCTTTAAGTGGTCTGTCAGCACCATTCATGACATTGAAGCCTAAAATTTCAGGGGATGTATTGGAGTCTTATTGAATTTGTATTCGTTGCACATCTGAACAAAAAGAAGATGGATTGTCTTATGGCTACCGAAATTTTGAAATAATACGCTTTATTTTTATTTCTTATAATTTGTACACATATACAATACCAGGTGAATTTTCAATTCCAGCTTATTGTTCTACAATTTGAAAATTTGATGAAGAAAAGAAATAAAGGATAAACTCTTGTCCTAATCTCAATAAATATGAATAAATTGTTTTATGTTGAACTATGACCATTTCTTCTTGCTTTAGTTCCTCTTCGTGAACATTTCAGCATACCTTTATTATTATGCATCTAATCATTCTGTATATTGGTTATAGGATTTCATCATGTGCTGACATTGGTTAGAGAACCATTGGAAAACCTAGGAGTTACTGGACAGCTGTTTCGTCCTAGTTTGTATATCTTTGGCGACGATAGTCGACTTTCTAAAGGTGCATACTATGGTCTCTCAAATGCATTTCTTACTGGAATTCAGACAACCGTGTAGTGTCACTAGTCCTCACACACTGGATGCGAGTTACTGCCTATTTCAATTGTTAAATAGGATTATCAAGTGTCAGCTTGCTGGAATTTGATTGGTTACAAGTTTGATCAAACGCTGACATCCGTTAGAGAACCATTGGAAAGCCATGTAGTATCTGACAGCTGTTTCGTCTATGTCCATGACTCTCCATCAGTATGCACCCACTGGGGCTCGAACCCAGTACTTTCCGGTTACGAAGCGAGTTCGCAGACCGTTCAGCCACTGGGACGAGACATATTCGTCATATACAGCGCAACAACCAACCAGTGTCCTAGATGACTAACTGTTCTCTTACCTGAAGTGGTTGACCCCGCTGATTACAACTTCTTACTAGAACTTTAGGTAACTTTTTTCATAAAGCCAGACGCTAGTGGTTCTCTAACTGATGTTAGCTCATGGTCAAACCTGTAAATGAACAAATCCCTGAAAACTAATACTTGATGAATGGCACCCTATTCTATTTTCCAATATTAAGTATTTTTGATATGTTTACATTATTTTCTACCGTACAAGGTGCATTTATATTAAAGAAATTTGTAACTAACACGTTCGCTGTAATAGTTACAAAGTAGAAAACTTGTTTATTGAGACAGACGTTTTAATGTTCACCCTTACAGAGTTACACTGTAGATATTTTCGTTCCAATAGATTGGAATATAGAAGTAATCTAAGTTTTTTTTTACCTTATTTATTTTAAGTATTATCAATAGTCTTTCGTATGCTGGCAGGTCCTTATCAATTGTGGATTTCTGTTTCAGAATGGTCCTAAACCTGTAAGAATACATATTAACGGGTGGTATGTGGTTACTTCGTTAGCATAGACACACTCAACCTGCCGAACTTCCAACACCTGCCTGAATGGGATATAGACACAGGTCCTCCGTCCCTAACTGAGCTTACTTAGGTTGTCACTAGTCTGAAACAAGGCAAAGCAGCAGGACCTGATGGAATGACTCCAGAGGTATTTAAGTACGGCGAAGACAATTTACTCTCTGCGTTAAATGAGGTACTAGGCAGCGTCTGGGAAGCAGAGGAAGTCCCGTCTGGTTGGTGTAGGTCACTGATTATCCCGATATACAAGAAGGGAGACAAGTCTTCCTGTGATAATCACAGAGGGATTAGCTTGACTAATATAGTATCTAAAGTCCTAGGCTCAATAATCATGCGTAGTCTAAGTGGTGCTCGGGAGGCACAAACACGAAAGAGCCAGGCAGGCTTTAGACCAGGAATAGGGTGTATTGATCATACCTTCACCCTCCGACAGATTTTAGAACATAGGAATTCCTACTGGCGTCTAACAATCACTATATTTCTTGACCTAAAGGCGGAATTCGATTCTGTCGACCGATAGGTTCTCTGGCGATGCTTGGCTGTAAAGGGAATGTCGAGAAAATATATTGCACTGATTAAGGCACTCTACTCGAACTGATGCAGTCAGCCAGGTGAGAGCTTACGGCGAGTTATCATCTGAAGTGGTGACGACTAGTGGTGTCCGTCAAGGATGCCCACTATCCCCATTTCTATTGAACTTCATCATAGATGTACTAATGGACTTAACCCTAACTCACTTCATCGACTAAGGGATTGACTTGCTACCAGGGAATAATCTCGTTGACTTAGAATATGCAGACGATATAGTCCTTCTAGGCGAGGACGCTGACTAAGTGCAGAGTCTTGTAAACACCTTGAGCTGATATCTACGAATGTTTGGCATGCGATTCGACCAAAGGGGGTGTGTACCATTCACCAGTCCGATCCGTCCTTCTTTATGACTGTGAGTGAGACATAAACATTGAAACTGGAAGAAGTGAGAAAACTAGCTGTCTTTTTTCTTAGTTGTCTGCATTCTATCTCCCGTGTGAAGTGGTATAATAGGGTGTGCAATATTGAGGTTAGGCCTCAGTCGAATGTTAGGTAAGGAGGGGAAATCAATCGACGAGGCTGTGAAATTACATCAACTGAGATGGTTAGAACATGTGTTACGTATGCCTAGTCATCAGCTTAGTCGTCAGTGGGCAATGTTAGCTGACATAAGATTGGTCAGGCTGGAAAAGAGCTAGCAGCGGTCAAACCAAAACACGTCACCAGTCAATGAAATCTACAGCAGTTAGTCTAAGCCACGTAGGAAGGTGTAGACTTCCTGACTTGTTGGGGTCCTCGGGACGGTAAAATGCAATGGTTGGAAACAATTGGTGATGTGGCTCAAAATCGTTCTCAATGGCTAACGCAGATGTATCCACTCCTTGTGACCTGTGATTTCCAATGGAACTACATTGTTCTTTGTTACTTCTATTTCTTTGTCTTATACCTCTGTTTACTGTCTCTAATATGCATTTCTTCTCTTGCTTTTTGTGGTACATGGAGTTTAGCGACCTGAACTCCCGCACATCTGTGCAGAGTTCTATATCGAAAACAGACAGAATCTTCCTGTGGTTTATGTTTCAAAAGAATGAAAGTGTAAATGGAATATGGATGAAACGCTAGTATACATATCTATTCTCCAGCCCCCAACTTACTTATTCGATGTGGATGAGGGAACAGTTTCTAGACTAAAACAGAACAAGAATTAGATCGTTCAAAAATACTAAGTATATTTCGGGATCAGTACTGTGGCTAATGGACCCACACTCAACTAACCAGAAATTGTACACGAACAGCTTGCTAAATGATGTGGTTACTTTATGACTTATCTTCAACTAAAACACTGAAAGTTAGTGACCGATAATAAGTGATGATGCAAGCTATAGGCTACTAATTGTACGGAGTTAGCTATCACTACAATCCTATTAGCTATTGGTACTTTATACAAGTGGCAGAATCGTTTGCAATCAAAATCATCATATTTCTTCCTGGTAAATCTCAGTTATGTAAAAGGGTTCGCTGTTTCCGCTAAACTTAAGATACCTTGCAATATTTCTATGGTCTGTTTTTTGTGTGAAAGTAAGATAGGGTATCTGCTAGGTAAAACTGCTGTTTTCAGTATCTGTGAATTTTTAAAACTCAACCCGACTAAGATGCTATCCGCCTTTTTAGTTTTTCTCCTGTATCTGTTTTATGAAGTCAAAAACTGAACAGTTATTTATAGTCTTAATATATATGACACAAGAAGAAAATCTTTTGTCTTTTCTTAACCAGGAGTTCAAACATGATTCAGAGTAGCTTCTGTAAGTCACTTGACGAGAAGTTAATGATTAGAACCTGACATGAACTTTCGTTTGTTTTGAAAAGGTGCTGGTAATCTCTCAAGACAGAAAATACATTTTAGATCAATGATCTAAAGAAATTCATGGAAACATGTGGCGTTTAGTGGTAATGCGTTATCATATTTTGCTACAGTATTAGCTGTTGTAAATGGCGGTTATGTTTTCTTAATTTACTTTAAGTATTATTTTATTCAGTAATATATTTGTTACAGAAAATAGTGCATATCAAGTATCTAGATATCCAGCTAAGACCGTAGTATGCTTCCTACTCGCACTTGAATTATACAACTTTTACTTTTCAGTAATTTGAATGAATTATTGAAACGGTAGAAGACGAAAGACTTAGTAAAGGAATGTTTATTTGGAAACTGGTATCTCTATATAGCCAAATTATGCATACCTCATCTTCAACGTACCATTTGCACAGATCTTCGTATCTAAGCAGAACTAATACTACAGGAGTTGGGGGTGGGGGGGGGACAGGAACTTACCTTTGTATACATCATGATCTGTATCAACGTTAAAATCCCTTCGTCTCCTAAAATGATGTTAGCGTCATTGTAAAGCTGAATGCTAATTATGACGAGAATTCTGTTGAAAATCGGCTTTGTAATCGCAGAAGGATAAGGCACACCAGGTGTCACCGACAACCTGACACATTTCCTGCATAAGTTAACGCTAATTTTGATACAGTCATTTCTGTTTCTCAAGAGGACGACAAACCTCGCACTGTAAGATTCATGCGGCCGAGATAAGAAAAGTGAATAGCGAGGTGTTTCTATTGTCTAATTTAGAAAACAAAACAGCAGCACACAGTGTGTTACATTTGGCAGGGGACATAGCATCAACACACAAATGCAATTACACCAGTATTCCAGTATAAAACTCGTGCGATAGTGACATCAAATCCGGTTCAACTTCAGTCAAACTAAAAGTCCGTGGGCCTTCCACTACAAGGTTAATAAATGAAACTAAACGAACAGCAAAGTGCTAGAAAAAGACAAGATATTCTGGTAATTACTTAAGCAGAACTTTGATATATATATATATATATATATATGTATGTGCTATTATTTATTGTACACTTTCGTCAATTGAATGAGCATCTGTCAGTGTTAGTGAATATTGTCCTTGCTAACTGGAACTAGTTTCATTTTTATTGGGTTTAACAATCCTCATGGTAGCTTTAATTTTTACTGGTTGGCGGAAGACCAGAGCAATAAAATCAGAAGCATTGATGTATATTATATTTAGAAAACAGGAAGATTGAGCGAAGAAATATTTACTTTTCAATTAGATCCTCATCTCTTGCTCTACTCTAATATATAATATAGCACTTATATTGCAATACAGAACAATTTATCAATCAAGTGGCGATATGTTTGTTAACAATAATTAGTCAGTGTCAAAATGTCAACCCTAGTTACAAATTACATTCTCCAAACTGTTTTATTTTTTTTTAATAATCTGTTACGTAATCAACCTGTGCACACGCTTATTCCTTAATTGCTCTTCATTTTCCAAAATTATGCAATCCACTTGTTGTAACCATTTTCACGTTTTAATTATATTTTCAAGTATTGGTTTTGTAGGGATTTTTTCTGATGAGCTGACATCAGTTAGAGAACCACTGGAAAACCTGGGAGTACTGGACAGCTGTTTCATCCTAATTTGGGACTCTTCATCAGTACGCACCCACCTGGATTCTCCGTTAATTATCACCCCATTGACATTTTGACACTGACTAATTATTGTTAACATACATATCGCCACTCGATTGATAAATTGTTCTGTATTGTAAAAAAATGCTAAATATATTAGAGTAGAGCTAGAGATGAGGATCTAACTGAAAAGTAAATATTTGTTCGCTCAATTTTTCTATTTTCTAAATATCTAAATGGGGATTTTTTGTGTATTATATTCACGTATTTTGTAGACTTTTTTGAATAAATTTATATTCACCAACTGTGAACTTGATGACTGAACTGCTTTATACTTAAATTTGCTATACTGGTTTGTTGTTAGTTGAGCAATAAGTCTTCTACGTTGTGGTCTGCCTTTTATTACCAGTTGCACTGAAGTTCACTTGGTTATAAAGTACCTAACTACTGTTTTGAGTTCTTGATAATTATCTTCTGACAACAGTAGTAATTGTTGATAGCTTTACTGATGGTTTCTGATCTGCTTATCTGAGGGTCAGCCAATGACAGCTTACCTGTTTCAGTGGAGCTGTTAGTATTTCCTGATCTACGTTTTCCGGACTTGGTGTTTCCTAAGAAAGTATTGGTAGTTTCTTCCCTTCAGGGAAGTTTGGAAAAAATCAATAGGGTAAGCGCTGACAATGATGGTATGCCTGAAGTGTAAACAGAAGTGTTTAATGAGGAACGAGTCATTCCAGGAAGGGATAATCTATAAGCTACCTAAATTTGAGTCACAGTGTTCAAATGAAAATCCAGTAGACTTCCCATATTTTGTGGAGGAGATTGGAGTTATGCTGAGTAATGTCAGACTAAGTGAGAGTGATGTATTCATTGAGTTAGTGTACTGATGTTGTTTCTAGTGCGACGCAGTGTTGCAAGTCCTTACCCCCGGAAGGAGGCTCACGTTGACGCAATGGGCATTTTACGTCAAAGATTTAAGAGCTCTTTGTGATCTCTAACAGTGTATTCGAAATTGTTAAGATTGACGGTAGAGGCGAATGAGAGATGATCCCAAAGAACTCATTCTGTTGAGTACGTAACAATGTGATTGTACACTTTTTGGTTACTTGTATAAATTCGAGATATTGTACATAATTTTTGTTTAAAACGCTTCTTGTTGAAATATACATAACTTCCGTGTACAATTGAAAAATACACTCTGCTGTTGGAGACTTCGTCTTCTCCCTGGTCACTTCTGCTTACTTGCTCCACTCACACCGTGTTGTATACTTCGGATTTATTGTAGGAGCCTACTACTCTCAACCGAAGACATATCTACAACCGGAACACAGCAGCTACAGCAGACGCAGTCCAAACAATTAACGTGCCCGTGGATTATATAATTAATTTGTAGCCGAGGACTTAGACGTTATATACAAGTAATCCTTTTTGTTGCTATAACTCGTCACTGTATTTTTGGTAATATATTGTGATTTAACACTCCACTGACTTGGATTATTACTTTTATACTTGGAATGTTAGTGAACTCTAATATTAGTCCCCTACAATTCTGCTTCTGGATAACTTGACGACCCACAAGAATACTGTAGCGGTAAATAATTCCCCAAAATTATCGACCACAGCAATCACTCACCATTGGGTGCTGACCACCACTGTTTAAGTCGACTTGTTTAGCTGAAGGCTTCCGGTCAAGCATCCCCGCCATTTGGTACCTCGTCGTGTCACGTGCACGATCACTAGCTAGCTAAGCGTTCGTCTAACGGCTTGTTTTGGCTCCTAAATATATCGCTTAGTTTGGACGATCAATTATTGGCTTTTGCTTTGTCTTTGGTACGCGAGAATAAATTAATTAGAAGTTGTTGAACGAGATATCACGTCAAACCATTAAACTGGTGAGCCCAACCGCGAACTTTATCCACGAAAAATCCGCAGATAACCCCGGTGAGTTCGTTCCATTTTGTATTTGTTCTTGTACCATATATTATTCGACATAATTTTCGTCATGAGTGATCTTAGTCCCAAGGTCATTCGTATCCGCTCGACTCCTAAAACCATTCAGCTCGTACCATACTGGCCAGATAATGCTGAAACGTGGTTTCTGCTAGCTGAAGCAGATTTTTGTGAGCATGGGATAACCGATCAACGTTCACAGTTACTTGCAGTTATTCACGCCTTACCGCGGGAATTCAGCAAGTACGTAACATCACAGATGTTCAGTCCCGAGGTAAGTAACTCGTACGAGTTGCTCAAAGCATCCCTCCTCAGGAGAAACGTTCTCACTGATCGACAACGTCTGGATGAATTATTTCGTAACATCGAGTTAGGAGATCAGTCAGCCGTGAGCATGCTGACAAGAATGAAAGAAGTCGTCGGCCAAAGTCAGTTCGACGAAGGACTGTTTAGAGAACTCTTCTTATCCAAGTTGCCACAGTCTGTACAGACCGTACTTGTGACACTTCAGGGTACTGTAATAGAGGACTTAGCAATTACTGCAGATAGGATTCTAGAGATTACCAAACGGTCTGTTCCCGAAATATGCTCGATGACTAAGCAGACTTCGAGTAAGGATCCTGCAATGATAGAGTTGTGCAACTCCATCCAGCAGATGTTTAGGTCAAACATGCCTTCTAAATTCTCCGACCGTCGTCCTAAATCTCCTCAACGCAGGAACTCGCGTGGTCGATCTAAGTCCAAACCACGTTCACTGAAAAACCCTGACTGGTGCTGGTACCACAACACCTATGGCCAAGAAGCGAAGTGTTGCCGTAAGCCTTGTAACTTCGGAAATGTCTCAAAGTCTGCGGGAAACTATCCCGCCGGCACGCGTTAGCGGCAACCGTCGCCGGTGGCACTAGCCGCCTTCAATACATCCATGATGTGATAAGCCAGACTCGATACTTAGTCGACACAGGCGCCGAAGTCAGCGTCCTTCCTGCTACAGCAGCAGATCGACAGAAGGAACCTACCTTCAACTTACAGGCTGCAAATGGAAAACCAATCGCAACCTTTGGTAGGAAATACGTCTATCTGAACGTAGGTTTACGCAAACCTATTCGATGGATTTTCCTTCTCGCTGACGTTACAATGCCCATCATTGGCACGGACCTACTTAATCATCATGATTTACTCGTAGACGTCCGCCGAAAACGACTGATTGACAATACTACTAGTCTGTCTATCAAAGGCATCAGCTACATAGGCCCTAGTCTGTCACCCGTTAAGATAAAGGCAATTCTTGATCCAACTTTTCAACCTATCGTTGACAAGTATCCGGAACTTAACTGCCCGTCGAACGACCTACCGTGCATAACCAGCAATGTTATGCACCACATCATTACCACAGGACAACCTGTGACATCTAAAGCACGACGACTAGCTCCTAACAAACTTAGAATCGCCAGGAATGAATTTGAACAAATGCTTACTGTCAATGTAGTTGAAGATTGAACGATCAATTCATTGTTGTTTGCTCAAAACCAACTTCCCCAGTTTTCGCGGAGGCATCAATACAACAGTGATCGTCTCATTGGTTGCTGTTCAAAAAGAAGTCTGTAGCAAACCGTCAGAAGTAATAATGTGATTTATTTTTGTAATATTTGTTCATAGACCTTAGTTTTATAGCTTAATTTTAAAGTTGGCTGTATGTTGGTTTTACAATAAAGAATTCTCGAGTGGCCAATCGGTGTTTCTCTACGTATGCCATTCGGTCTCCGGAATGCAGCCCAAACATTCCAACGCTTCATCGACGAAGTATTTCGCGGTCTCGACTTTGTATACGCATACTTAGACGACTGCCTCATTGCCAGTCCAGACAAGGAAACTCACCTTAGGCACTTGGACTTGGCATTTGACAGGTTACGCCAACATGGTGTTACCATTAATATTCAAAAATGTCAAATCGGTGTTGACTCACTCGACTTCCTAAGTAACACTACTGACTGCAAGGGCATTCGCCCACTGGCTACTAAGGTCGAGGCTATACTGAACTTTCCCGAGCCACAGACATTGAAAAGTCTCCGCACTTTTAACGGCTTAGTAAGCTATTATCGACGCTTTATTCCCAACTGTGCCTCTTTGATTCAGCCATTGACAGACCTCCTTCGAGGGAATAACAAGTCCATAGAACTTGACGCGTCTGCTCGAAATGCTTTTACCCAGGTTAGAAAAGCTATTGCGAATGCCACACTTCTGATGTATCAGGATCCAACGGCACCGTTAAGTATCTCGGTTGATGCATCAAACACTGCAATCGGCGCAGTTCTACAACAGCTAGTTAGCAAAGAGTGGCAACCACTTGCCTTTTTCTCCCGGCGCCTTCAATTAGCTGAAACGAAGTACAGCACATTCGGCAGAGAACTTCTGGCTATGTACTGTGCTATACGACATTTTAGACATTCGGTAGAGGGTCGTGAATTTATAATTTTTACTGATCACAAACCTCTGACGTACTCTCTAAACTCACCTTCAGATAAGTATTCACCCAGGGAATCACGACAACTGGATTACGTCTCACAGTTTACATCAGATATTCGCCATGTATCCGGAGTAAACAACACTGTGGCAGATGCCTTGTCGCGCGTTTGTTCCCTCACCCAAATCGACGGCATAGACCTAGTAAAACTGGCTCGTCTTCAAAAAGAAGATGCCAAACTTCAACATGAGTTGTCGAAAACAACTCTACAATTAGCTGAGAAACCCTTAGGTATGGGAAGAGATACTATTCTATGTGACATTTCCACGAGTACTCCTCGCCCCATCGTGCCTAAAAGTTATCGCCGTAACGTCTTCAATACGTTGCATGGCTTATCTCACCCAGGTATTCGAACTACTGTCAAGCTCGTAACTAGTCGGTTTTGTTGGCCTGGCATGAATAAAGAAGTAAGGGAATGGGCACACACGTGCTTAGCTTGTCAAAAGTGCAAGGTGATAAGACACACCGAAAGCCCACTTGACACCTTTCTTCTCCCTGACGCTCGTTTCGAACACGTCCATATAGATTTGGTTGGTCCCCTTCCTGAATCACATGGATATACCTATATTTTAACTTGCATCGATCGATTCACATGATGGCCGGAAGCAGTACCCATCAAGGATGTATCTGCTGAAACAGTCGCACGCGTCTTTGTAGAAAGGTGGATTGCTAACTTCGGATGCCCATCTTCCATAACGACTGATCGCGGGCGGCAATTCGAAAGTGGCTTATTCTTTGCCCTGACTAAAATCATAGGTTGCATGCGATTTCGAACAACAGCCTACCATCCTCAAGCTAATGGTATGGTAGAACGTCTACACAGGCAGCTGAAAGCTGCATTTATTTGTGTTAAAGTTTGAATACAATTCCCACAGGTCAATACTGCAATAGTAACAGAATACCAGGTGTATATTTGAACACTGTAATTCGTATAGTTTAATGTAAACCAAAATAACAGGCCCAATGATTCGTTGTATAGCATAAATTATATATGTATATATATAAACCGCTTTCATCAGTTGAGAATATACCTTTGTAACAACAGAAGACAAGGGCCAGGCAACAGATCGTTTATTAAGGAAATCAACACTTATTTATATATTTTCATGTACATTATTACAGCTTATTCAAGCAAACAAACATACTCTTCTGATTGGTTGTTTCTCACAGACAGCTGACCTTGCATCTCTTTGTGACTGTTTCTTGAAAGTCAGATCATCTGTACCTGCTTACACAAAGTCTGCTGTGATTGGTTGTTGAGTCAGTCTTGATCATATTTTCCCACGACCCATATTTGCGACATAAACATTGACGTAAATTAACGCCTACCAATTGGCTAGCAGCCTGCTCTCACCACACCTTTACTTCGTGTCTTGCCTTCTGCTGTTTTTGTTTATATCGCTTCAACTCAAGAAACGAGAATCCCATGACCTGCAGGTTTTAAAAAAGAAGAGTTATGGATATTCCAGTAAGACTCCGAGGATTTTGCGGAATTGAATAGCATTTAAGAGCGGCCAGCAAAAACGCTTTTACCTGAAAAACTGATAAGACGTCGAGCGAAGACAGCATTTCATAGTGCGAGGTAAAAAGAAAGGGATAAAAAACTTGAAAGCCAGTAGTTGGAATCATGAAGGAGTTTGGCAGCCAAGTGTACAGACAGCCAGTGATGCAACAGTTTCGTGCCAGTAATCTGGGAGTTGATGATGACAATTTTGTATTTTGGTCAAACCAAGACAATCCGTGTTTTGTATTCTTATGTCACACAATAAGGAGGAAATAAATTTATGACAAAATAAGCGAATCAAATCGAAAATGTTGTGGAAACATGAAGAATCTTCATCTAATTTGCTTCGTTTCAGAGTAGAAAACATGTCTCCAACAACACATCTTCAGTTTGTTATATCTGCTACAGATGGGTCCAGGATTGACCACTTGTCACTTCCCATCGGAGCTCCACCCGAGCAATGGCCTGGAGTGCTATCTCGCTCGACGGTCTCCTCAATGTTCTCCCGATCTACCTCCACTTTCTCCTACATATTTGTTGAGCAATCAGCTCTTGGTTGGTTTTTCCCGTAGTTGATTGCTGTTAATTCTCTCTGACCATTTGATCTTCAGTATGGAGCCCGCGAAGGCAGCTATCGGTAAAAGTCTGTGACTTGTTGGAAATCCTTTCCGTGACACGCAGTGGAAATTTCTGACCCATATAGAAGAACTGGCTGACTTCACACTTGTGCTGAAAATCCAAATCTTGTTTCTTATGCTGGCTGAGTGCAGTGCAGAAGATTTACAAACTGGTTTCAGGTTGATGAAGGCGTATCTTGCCTGTTCGATTCTGGCCGGCTGATTTTGACATTTTTATTCGTTTCGACTGCCTGTGGTTGAAACCGTGCTTCCTAGATGAGTTAAGGAAGTGACCTCTGTCAAACCCCTACTGATGATGGTGATGGGCTCTACCTATTGTCACTGTTGGTTGGATATCTTCACCTGCAGTCCTGGCTTCGTTGCTTCTTCAGCCGGTTTGTTGGTTTTCTCCTGCAAGTCTTCGAGTTTGTGTGGTAATAGACATAAATCGTCTGCGAAATCCAGATCTTCTAAAACCTTCTGATTGGTTCAGCGTATTCCTTTCCTCTCACTCCCCACAGTCTGACGCATAATCCGGTCCACCACAATCGGAAATACCATTAGTGACAACAGGCAGTCTTTTCTTACTCCTGTATTCACTTCGAACGCCTCGGTGAGTTATCCATTGTGGGTCACTCGACACACCATTGTCATATGGCTGCTGGATGAAGTTGGAGTAATTTTCAAACTACTCCTCGGTGAACGCTGTCGAGGGTCCTTTCGAAATCGATGAAGTTGAGTAGAGGTTTGACTGCCAGTCTATGCTTTATTCTGTAATGACGATGCGTAGAGTTGTAATTTAATCAGCACATGATTCGCCTTCCCTGAATGTGGCTTGTTCTGGGCGGTGGGATGGAGTTCTGCATCCAATGCGTCCTTTGTTCTCTCGAGGATGATGCGACTCAGTATTTTATTTGGCGTGGAGAAGAGCGGTGTTCCACACCAGTTCTTATTTATTTTATTTTGATTTCAGTCTGATTCCACACCGTATTTTTGGGTACATGTGTGGAATTTTCAGCACGTGATATCGGCAGCCCAAATTTTTCAGGCCGACCATAGATATCAGGTGTGCGTCGGCATGGGATCGAACCCCGGATCATGTGCGTGGTCGGTGGGAGTCCTAACCACTGTGCCACCGACGCACAGAGAGCGAGGCTTAGGTCTCTCTTATTTGTTAGCTTGGCATGGTAGCCTTGCTTCCAATCTATGGGCACTTTTCCTTCCTTCCTTCCTTCCAAACCTTTCGCAACAATGGCGTGAGCGCATCTGCCGAAGTCTCCGGGTACGTTTTCAGTGCTCTGGAGGGGGAAATTCCGTCTGGCCCAGCTACCTCCCAGAAATTCTGTCGCTGGATCGCATCCAAGATTTCCGCTTTAGTTGGAAGATTGGTGTCCACTTGTAGACAATTCTGTGGGTGTTGTTGGTGGTATTTCTGAGAGAGTTGAATGTAACGATCGATTCAAGAGTACTTTGGGATGATCAGCCCATTGTTTTCTTTGTTTCTCCTCCCTGGAAAAAATAAGGGCAAAGTTTAAGAATGGAGTCCCAAGAGATGCGATCGCACAATGACCTTGAGGCGACCAATCAGAAAATATGAGGATTTTTGCATAAAATTTAACGTATATTTACACAAAAATGCATGAAAAAAACATTATACAGGATATTTCTGTCTAATATGAGATAAAAAAGTCTCCTAGTTATATTGAGGAGTATCAGTTTTTAAATTAAACCAATTTCTATACATATATTCGTCCAGATGACTAAAAATGACTTCGTTTTGAGAGCCGTTTATAGCTCTGATTCTATTTTTTAGTCTTCCCCAGAAACCTTCGATTGAATTGGTATGGGTACCGGTTCTAGGGTCCACGAAGTCATCTGAATGGTTTACTCGATGATGTATATATCCCAAATCTGATAAACGGTTATATCCTGCCCATTCATCCGTATGAATGGTTGTGCCTGGCAATACCAGTCTTTGAATAATAGGTAGTAGTGTATCCGCACTCCTATCTGGAATAAGTTCGATGAAACCTTTGCAAATCTGCGCGTCGTAAATACCAAGAACCCAAACGTTATTGGCAGTAGCACATCCCCGGTTATACTTCCTTTTTATGAGCACAGTTTCGTCGATATGAACAACTACACCCACTTCGCCTAGCACTTGCGTGATGCTATTTATCTTCCACGACGCTAAATCTCTGCAAAACTGGAACCACTGCACAGTGGACGGTAAGGTATTGTCTGTCTGGGTTGCAGTTGATCTCACTCCGGTCTTCAAAACCCAGTAATGAGATAGAAACAGGATATTCGTCAGAGAAAGTTTCGATTTTTCGAAGAAAGTTCCTAAAAGATAATCAACTGACAATGTTACTTACCAGTGCAAACACTTGTTCGCTTCCTACACTGTGTACACCTGAATATATATCCATCAATGGCCTGGGTATACTGCTGCAGATTCATAGAAGCACCGCAACTACAAATCCGAGCATGTCCTATCAACCCATTGTCTAAACAGCACTGAAAAACATTCTCTGGCTGAAATTTGCATCTGAGCAGATGCACAGGCGTCATTTTCGCGCTAGAATAATGGGAAGGTTCCTCAACCAATGACTAGCACGCGTTCAAGGTCACTGAACGTTGAACCTTTTGAGACTATATACTTAAACTTCGCCAAAATAAGGTCCCTTGAATAATCTGATGAGTTACAAGGATACGTTGATTTCGATGAATTGCATGAGTGATCTGAACTCAGAGCGACTTTATTGCATATCCCCGCAATGACGCTTGTTGCTATGTTGCTATTGGTTTCAAGTGGCCTTGGTTTTGGGGGAAGATTTAACTGATGTAAATATTGCGATTTCATAGACATAACTCAGGCTCATAGGTGAAAGAAACTTATAATCCCGGAACGAAGACAAGTTGTTCATAAAGTAAGGAGAACATTATTTTTCAGTTTATTTGTATACATACTATTCTGCATCGAGTTGCACTGAGTTCTTACTGCAACTGTATGTAACTGCATTTACATAGAGTAAATAATAATGAATGCTCCTGTTTTTAGAATAAAAAACAATTATTTTCATTAGGTTTAGTAATGAAGAATGGAATTTCTTCCACGTCAGTGTCATTTAATTGAAGTTTTAATCTCTGTAGGGCTTTAAAGGAATAAATTTGGCACAGAGAACTCCTATGGAAACCGAAAATACTTATAGTTTACTAAATCTTACTGACCTCCTGTATAAATTTGATATCTGTCCAGTTTTTATGTAAAGTTTGCTGGAGTATTCAGTAAAGTATATGTTGTAGTGCATAATTCCTAGACTTGTAGTCATTGGTATTGCCAGGATACCACTTACTCGTTTCATTCAGCCGAAATACGCTATTCTCTTTTTATTGAGGAAACACTTTATTGCCTGCGAAAGTAGCGCATCAGTTTATGAGTTTCATAAAGTCTACAGAATCTTTTCTAATCAGTGTTTACTGTTTTGGAATCATCCGAGAAATCAAATTTCCGAGTGGGATGTAACACAGGGCTGAATTCTCCAACTGTCATCCTTATATCAGTTCAATTCAATCACACATATATTAGTAGGATAGTCTGTAATTGACTTTAGAGACTTATCATGAAATAGCAACATCAACTTACAGTTTCCTGATGATATTGTCTACCTAGACTATGAAAAGTAACCCCTGATGCTGGAAAACATGAAAAGAGTACCGGTGTTTGATTATTGGTGTCTGCGTTCTATCTCATGAGTAAAGCAGTATAATATGGCGAGTGCTGTTGTGGTTACACATAGTGTTTAGGTGGGGAGGGTAAGTTAGTCTTCAAGGTAGGGAAACTGAACAGGTTGAGATGGCTAAAACGCGTACTGGAATACCAAGTCATCGCCTTCCTCGGGGGCAATGCTAGCCAGCACATGTTAAGGTTCAAAATGTGTTTGGGTCGGTCAAGTGAAAAACTGGCATTGGCTCATAAAATCGTACACGGTCAGCTAGAAGAACTACTAGAGACATGACTGCAAATCTTTGTTAATGGCACAGATGCATTCACTCTGCGTAATCTCACGTATCTATTCAACCCATATTTTTCCTTGTCACTATTTATTCTCCCTCACATTTTCGCTCGTTAAACTTCCATTTAGTTTTATATCTCTACATTTGCGTGCTGCATGGACCTCAGTAAATTAAACAGGTGGACATTTTGCGAAGTCATACTGAAAGCCAGGAAGAATGAAAAAGTCTAGGTATAACTACATGCGAAACACTGAATCATGATCTCCAAAATTTCAACATATGATAAGTGTAGTTCCTAATCTTGTTCTGTGCTAAGTGAAAATTAGGTACTTTAGAGGTTGACGGAATCTCCTATGCAGCAACTTCTAACTTATTAATTCTCGCGTACCAAAAACAAAGCAAAGCCAGTATTTGATCGTCCAAACTACGTGATATATCTCGGGACCAAAACAAGCCGTCAGACGAACGCTTAGCCGGCTAGTGATCGTGCACGTGACACGACGGGGCACCAGATGGCGGGGATGCTTGACCGGAAGCCTTCAGCTAAACAAGTCGACTTAAACAGTGGTGGTCAGCACCCAATGGTGAGTGATTGCTGTGGTCAATAATTTTGGGGAATTATTTACCGCTACAGCTCACTCCCCCCTGGTGGGGTGGTGGGGACCTTAAGACGAAATCAGCCGGAAGTAAAATAACTTGATGGTTCCCTTTCGAGTGAAAAAAATCTTTCGAGCAGCTTGATGGCGTGCCTACTGGTTTGTCTGCCTATGCTAATAGGGTGTTTGTACATAGCTTCCTTGTTGTTGTTCGTCGGATTCCGTGCTTCGCTTGTTTCCTGTCCAGTGCCCGTCGCACCTAGAAAAGAAAACTAGAACGCTAAGAACCATGTCGAGGAAAATGTACGAAATCAGCTTTTTTTGTTAAAAAAATGATGTGCATTAACTATACAGTAAAATAATGCTAAGTTCAGAACATCGAAAAAAACATCTAATTAATTTTTGTGCATGTTACATGAACTGTTGAAAAAAATTTTACTTGTGTTTAGTGATACTGTATATAAAAAAATTGATACGTCTAAAAAAATAGTACCACAAACGAGTTAGTTGGGTGAATCACACGACTTCGTTATGTTAAATAAGTGTGAAGATATTCTGGGAACCTTACGGTACGTCCAGAACGGGTTTTCTTAGGGGGCTCGATAGAAGGTTCGGTAGCTGTCGCTGTGCTAGTGACTTCATCGATGTCTACACGATCTTCTGTTACTTGTGGATTATGGGGTACGTTTAGCTCTATGCTAATAGGATTACCCTCCAAGTAAGCCGGTTTCAGACGGTCAATGCTGACGGTGTCCTCGCGGCCTATTTTGTCCAAGACAAAGAATTTATCAGAACGTTTAATTACTTTATAAGGTCCGTCTTATGGGGATTCCAGAGGTCTGCGCACAGAGTCGCGACGAACAAATACATGTGAAGAAGTTTTCAAACACGGATGAACGAAAACATCAATGGACTGTGGACGAAGGGGAGCAGGTTTAACTGAACGCATTGCGTTTGTAAGCCTGCTGACGTATGAAGCGTGATCTACCACTGGTGGGAAGCTCGAGGGAGAAACAAATTCACCAGGCAGTCGTAGTGTCGTGCCATATACTAGCTCGGCGCTAGTACAACCAGCATCGGTTTTCAAGGCGTTTCGTATCCCTAGGAGAACTAACGGGAGGGATTCAGTCCAATGGGTGTTGTTTGCAGCTGACAGACCAGCTTTCAGCTGTCTGTGTAGACGTTCTACCATACCATTAGCTTGAGGATGGTAGGCTGTTGTTCGAAATCGCATGCAACCTATGATTTTAGTCAGGGCAAAGAATAAGCCACTTTCGAATTGCCGCCCGCGATCAGTTGTTATGGAAGATGGGCATCCAAAGTTAGCAATCCATCTTTCTACGAAGACGCGTGCGACTGTTTCAGCAGATACATCCTTGATGGGTACTGCTTCCGGCCATCGTGTGAATCGATCGATGCAAGTTAAAATATAGGTATATCCATGTGATTCAGGAAGGGGACCAACCAAATCTATATGGACGTGTTCGAAACGAGCGTCAGGGAGAAGAAAGGTGCCAAGTGGGCTTTTGGTGTGTCTTATCACCTTGCACTTTTGACAAGCTAAGCACGTGTGTGCCCATTCCCTTACTTCTTTATTAATGCCAGGCCAACAAAACCGACTAGTTACGAGCTTGACAGTAGTTCGAATACCTGGGTGAGATAAGCCATGCAACGTATTGAAGACGTTACGGCGATAACTTTTAGGCACGATGGGGCGAGGAGTACTCGTGGAAATGTCACATAGAATAGTATCTCTTCCCATACCTAAGGGTTTCTCAGCTAATTGTAGAGTTGTTTTCGACAACTCATGTTGAAGTTCGGCATCTTCTTTTTGAAGACGAGCCAGTTTTACTAGGTCTATGCCGTCGATTTGGGTGAGGGAACAAACGCGCGACAAGGCATCTGCCACAGTGTTGTTTACTCCGGATACATGGCGAATATCTGATGTAAACTGTGAGACGTAATCCAGTTGTCGTGATTCCCTGGGTGAATACTTATCTGAAGGTGAGTTCAGAGAGTACGTCAGAGGTTTGTGATCAGTAAAAATTATAAATTCACGACCCTCTACCGAATGTCTAAAATGTCGTATAGCACAGTACATAGCCAGAAGTTCTCTGCCGAATGTGCTGTACTTCGTTTCAGCTAATTGAAGGCGCCGGGAGAAAAAGGCAAGTGGTTGCCACTCTTTGTCAACTAGCTGTTGTAGAACTGCGCCGATTGCAGTGTTTGATGCATCAACCGAGATACTTAACGGTGCCGTTGGATCCTGATACATCAGAAGTGTGGCATTCGCAATAGCTTTTTTAATCTGGGTAAAAGCATTTCGAGCAGACGCGTCAAGTTCTATGGACTTGTTATTCCCTCGAAGGAGGTCTGTCAATGGCTGAATCAAAGAGGCACAGTTGGGAATAAAGCGTCGATAATAACTTACTAAGCCGTTAAAAGTGCGGAGACTTTTCAATGTCTGTGGCTCTGGAAAGTTCAGTATAGCCTCGACCTTAGTAGCCAGTGGGCGAATGCCCTTGCAGTCAATAGTGTGACCCAGGAAGTCGAGTGAGTCAACACCGATTTGACATTTTTGAATATTAATGGTAACACCATGTTGGCGTAACCTGTCAAATGCCAAGTCCAAGTGCCTAAGGTGAGTTTCCTTGTCTGGACTGGCAATGAGGCAGTCGTCTAAGTATGCGTATACAAAGTCGAGACCGCGAAATACTTCGTCAATGAAGCGTTGGAATGTTTGGGCTGCATTCCGGAGACCGAATGGCATACGTAGAGAAACACCGATTGGCCACTCGAGAATTCTTTATTGTAAAACCAACATACAGCCAACTTTAAAATTAAGCTATAAAACTAAGGTCTATGAACAAATATTACAAAAATAAATCACATTATTACTTCTGACGGTTTGCTACAGACTTCTTTTTGAACAGCAACCAATGAGACGATCACTGTTGTATTGATGCCTCCGCGAAAACTGGGGAAGTTGGTTTTGAGCAAACAACAATGAATTGATCGTTCAATCTTCAACTACATTGACAGTAAGCATTTGTTCAAATTCATTCCTGGCGATTCTAAGTTTGTTAGGAGCTAGTCGTCGTGCTTTAGATGTCACAGGTTGTCCTGTGGTAATGATCTGGTGCATAACATTGCTGGTTATGCACGGTAGGTCGTTCGACGGGCAGTTAAGTTCCGGATACTTGTCAACGATAGGTTGAAAAGTTGGATCAAGAATTGCCTTTATCTTAACGGGTGACAGACTGGGGCCTATGTAGCTGATGCCTTTGATAGACAGACTAGTAGTATTGTCAATCAGTCGTTTTCGGCGGACGTCTACGAGTAAATCATGATGATTAAGTAGGTCCGTGCCAATGATGGGCATTGTGACGTCAGCGAGAAGGAAAATCCATCGAATAGGTTTGCGTAAACCTACGTTCAGACAGACGTATTTCCTACCAAAGGTTGCGATTGGTTTTCCATTTGCTGCCTGTAAGTTGAAAGTAGATTCCTTCTGTCGAACTGCTGCTGTAGCAGGAAGGACGCTGACTTCGGCGCTTGTGCCGACTAAATATCGAGTCTGGTTTATCACATGATCGGACGCTGTTCAGAAAGAAGTCAGGAGACAACCATCAGAAGTAATCTTGTGATTTATAATTGTAATATTTGTTCACAGACCTTAGTGGCAACAATTTTTATATGTTGGTGTTACAATTAAGAATTCCCAAGCGGCCAATCGGTGTTTCGGTTTTTTCGTCCATTATTACTAAGCGTTTCTGAAAAACTTCAAGGAACAGCGTGGGCCCGAGCGTAGCAAGAGCTGGGCATTAATGGTTTATGAGACGTGGCTGACAGTTTGTGAAGGTAGAAACAGATTCTGGCCGATTCAGATAGCTGATAACAGTTTGGATAGTCACCGTTCATCTTTCCTGGTGCCGGTCAAGTCCTCTTTGAACAAGCAATATCTGGAACGTTTTTGGAATTGAATCAAGTGCAACAATTCCTGGGTCAAAGAAGGGACAGAGCCTCTTGGATGCAAACAGGAAAGTAAGTCATGGTGACTTGTCTGTTACTTGTAACGATGTATCTGATGTTAAGCATGACATGGTTGATGTTACTGTTTCGCCGTTCAGGGATAATAGGAACATCAAACTGCCTAAATTTGAACCACGATGTTTTGATGGAAACCCGGCTGATTATTTACAATTTGTAAAGGAGTTTGAAATCATGCTGAGTAGCTTTCCATCAAGTGATGAATTGAAGTTAATGTATTTGATGACATATTGCACTGGAGATGCTTCAAGAGCTATACAGTGTTGTAAGTTTATGAAGCCAAAAGAGGGCTACGACGAGGCTATGAGCATACTACGTCAAAGGTTTGGAAGACCTTCGATGATTGTAGGGAAATTATTCGAGGCTGTTAAGGGTAATGGTAGTCAACTTCAAGATGACTCCCAGGCACTTACTGAGTTTATGGATAATCTGTTGATTTACAAGAATGCATTGGTTTCGATGAATCGCATGAGTGACCTCAACTCGAGTTTTATCCTAGAAGTAATAGCAAGACGCCTACCTACTCGACTGCAAAGGAAGTGGGTGAAGATAAGCTCCCGTATGGAGGATGAGGGTATCGAGCCAAAATTTGATGATATCCTGAAACTAGTAAAAGATAGTGTCAATCAATCGATGAGCAAGTTTGCCAGTATATTGAATCTCACCCCTAGAATAGAGCAGTCTGAGATCAAAATGCAATCATTGATGACGAGTAGGCCCCAAATAGGAGGTTATCGAGTAAGCTCCATGATGTCCAGTAAAGCATATAGATCTAGTGAGTGTAACAGGTTTCGTAGTACATCCTCAACAGATAGGTTACAAGATGCAAGACAAACACGGTTGTGTTTTACACGTTTGCAAGAGGTGCATACAAAGGTGAACTGTGAACCAGTGAGCAAGTTCAGTGATAAGCTAAATGTAAACTCCAGGCCTGACTCCGAATTGTGTGACGATAACGGTGCGGTCAAGAAGTTTGTAGTTGCAACTGGTAAGCCATTGTTGAATAGGGTGTCACAGAATAGAGTTACTACTTCAGAGTGCAGTTCTGACCCTACAAGTTTACAAGGTATTACTAGTCAGAGTGAAGTTATAAAACCTTTTATGATTAGCGAGGAGGAACCAAAATTGTCTACTTCTGTTATTGAAGAGTTTGAAGATGATGAAGTTGACGGTAAAGTGAATATTCGTGATAATGATCATGATACTTCACAGTTGTCTTTGGTTGATCATTATGAGATGAGGGATATGCCTACTACTGCTAAGTTGAATAAAGTTTCTGTACAACTTGAACGTGAATTAGAATTAAATGCAGATGCAGTTGCAGAAGGCATGCATACTTGTGAGACCGTCGGTGTGAGTGATCAGCGTGTAGCCCACCTATCATCAGATGATAGTGCTAAACCTGAGCTGATAGTAAAAGACAGCAGTGGTGGTGGTCTTGCAGGTAGACAAATTTATGAAAGTCGAGGAACAACAGCTTTTGATCCACCGCTAACTTCATCAACCGGTATCAATCAGTCGTCGTTGGTGTTGTCATCCACAATGAAACAGACGCCCATCAACTCAAGTATCTTGTGCAATTACTATGCTAGTATCAGTTCGTTTGAAAGGACGAATATCAATGGTCAGTTTAGTGTGGATAAGCCAAGTGTAAAGGAGAGAGTAATTGTTAAATTGACTTGCATGAATAAAGGCATTTCTAGTTTCAAGTTACTATTTGAATGCTATTATCTTTGGTGTAAATTACTCTGCGTCTACGCTTGGTTGACCAGATACGTCGTGTGTTTGTTAGTCATCTATATTCTACGATACAATGACATGGGCGTGTTGCCGTTCAGATTTGAGGATATAGCTGATAGAAGGAAGTCAGCAAATGAACTCTACGACGATTTTCCAACCTAGAGCGTCAACCTGAGAAGGGTTGTAGGCGTACTGGTGTAAGTCCTACAGTTCTTCAAAGGGTAGCGCATCAATGAGCAGTCCAATGTGCTTGGTGTGTGATTTTGTACATATGTTCATGTTGTATATACTGAATTGATATCATCTCTCATCTATCTGTTGGTTAACCTTGTTTGTGTCCGGACATTCCACAACTTACAATCGTCAACGTGAGAAGGGTTGCAGGCGTACTGGTGTAAGTCCTGCAAATCTTCAAAGGAATTACATCGAGACACGTTCGGCGAGGTTATTTGTACTGTTTGTATATATGTGTGGTGTGTCATATCAATTGGTGTTATTTGAATTCATTGTGTTTACTCGTTGTTTTCGTACCTTGTTGTTATTGCATAATTTTGTTAAAATTTTCGTCGTGATTACTTCTGAAGTTGTTTCAAGTCTTCTACATCCATGAATGAATTGATTGATGTTAGAGACAGCAGATGGGTCGTATACGCCGGGGAGGCTATTAGTGAGAATGAAATGCACACAGGGATAATTGTTAGCTGCGGTCTCACACGCCGGGGAGAAAGAGTGCAAACGACTGAGGCTCGCATACGTCACCGTTACTAGAACTGAGGCAGAATGAGTGACAAGCGATTTCAGTGGTAATTGGTAATGAGTAGATAAGAGGATGTGCGTAGAGTATCATGAGTTGGTGCCATGGTCACTTTGCATTCTGCAAGAGTCATTCTAGCAAGTGGCGATTGTGTTGCAAGAGGATGTGTCAAGAGGACACATTTAACTGGAAGGCGGAGGTCGTCATTGATGTGTGAGATTGTGCTGTAAGCATGCTTGTGGTGTGTTGGCTTTTCTGTTTGTTTTCCACTTCAGCTCTGTCCGTGTGACCCAGGTTCTCGCAATGGCATCCAAGTTAACATGTATTGGTCGTGATGGAAGAAAGGGATGGATCCGTTTTATGCCGGGGAGTGTCAATGGAGTTGAAGATTGAACGATCAATTCATGGTTGTTTGCTCAAAACCAACTTCCCCAATTTCCGCGGAGGCATCAATACGACAGTCATCGTCTCCTCGGTCGCTGTTCAGAAAGAAGTCAGGAGACAACCATCAGAAGTAATCTTGTGATTTATAATTGTAATATTTGTTCACAGACCTTAGTGGCAACAATTTTTATATGTTGGTGTTACAATTAAGAATTCCCAAGCGGCCATTTAGTGTTTTGGTTTTTGCGTCCGTTATCACTAAGCGTTTCTGAAAAACTTCAAGGAACAGCGTGGGCCCGAGCGTAGCAAGAGCTGGGCGTTAACGGTTTATGAGACGTGACTGACAGGAGATATACTACGAAACCTGTTACACCCACTAGGTCTATATGCATTACTAGACACCATGGGACCTTCTCGATATCCACCTCTCCGAGGCCCTTTCGTCACCAATGATTGCGTTTTACCCTCAGACTGCTCTATTCTAGGGGTGAGATTCAATATACTGGCAAACTTGCTCATCGATTGATTGACACTATCTTTTACTAGTTTCAGGATATCATCAAATTTTGGCTCGATACCCTCATCCTCCATACGGGAGCTTATCTTCACCCACTTCCTTTGCAGTCGAGTAGGTAGGCGTCTTGCTATTACTTCTAGGATAAAACTCGAGTTGAGGTCACTCATGCGATTCATCGAAACCAATGCATTCTTGTAAATCAACAGATTATCCATAAACTCAGTAAGTGCCTGGGAGTCATCTTGAAGTTGACTACCATTACCCTTAACAGCCTCGAATAATTTCCCTACAATCATCGAAGGTCTTCCAAACCTTTGACGTAGTATGCTCATAGCCTCGTCGTAGCCCTCTTTTGGCTTCATAAACTTACAACACTGTATAGCTCTTGAAGCATCTCCAGTGCAATATCTCATCAAATACATTAACTTCAATTCATCACTTGATGGAAAGCTACTCAGCATGATTTCAAACTCCTTTACAAATTGTAAATAATCAGCCGGGTTTCCATCAAAACATCGTGGTTCAAATTTAGGCAGTTTGATGTTCCTATTATCCCTGAACGGCGAAACAGTAACATCAACCATGTCATGCTTAACATCAGATACATCGTTACAAGTAACAGACAAGTCACCATGACTTACTTTCCTGTTTGCATCCAAGAGGCTCTGTCCCTTCTTTGACCCAGGAATTGTTGCACTTGATTCAATTCCAAAAACGTTCCAGATATTGCTTGTTCAAAGAGGACTTGACCGGCACCAGGAAAGATGAACGGTGACTATCCAAACTGTTATCAGCTATCTGAATCGGCCAGAATCTGTTTCTACCTTCACAAACTGTCAGCCACGTCTCATAAACCATTAATGCCCAGCTCTTGCTACGCTCGGGCCCACGCTGTTCCTTGAAGTTTTTCAGAAACGCTTAGTAATAATGGACGAAAAAACCGAAACACCGATTGGCCGCTTGGGAATTCTTAATTGTAACACCAACATATAAAAATTGTTGCCACTAAGGTCTGTGAACAAATATTACAATTATAAATCACAAGATTACTTCTGATGGTTGTCTCCTGACTTCTTTCTGAACAGCGACCGAGGAGACTATGACTGTCGTATTGATGCCTCCGCGGAAATTGGGGAAGTTCGTTTTGAGCAAGCAACCATGAATTGATCGTTCAATCTTAACTTCACTGACATTTGTGTTACCAGCACCAGTCAGGGTTTTTCAGAGAACGTGGTTTAGACGTAGATGTACCACGTGCGATTCTGCGTTGAGGAGATTTATGACGACAGTCTGAGGAGTTAGAGTGCATGTTCGACCTAAATCTTGCTGGATTGAGTTGCGTAACTCTGTCGTTGCAGCATTTCTCTAACGATTTGATGATGCCTGTAAACTGGCGTCCCTCATGTACTGTATTATGAGGATTATTATTATTTATTATTATTGTATCCTTTAGTTCCTAGAGGAACATAGGGCTTCAGCTGCGCACCTCCATTGACTTCGGTTTTTTGACAACTTTTTCACTCTGCTCCAGGTCTGTCCACATGCTTTCATCTCCTCTTTACATGACCTCCTCCAAGTCACCCTTGGACGACCAACTCGCCGCCTCCCTTTCGGGTTCCACTCGAGGGCTTGTCTAGTGATGTCACTTGTTGGTTTCCTCAGCGTATGGCCAATCCATCTCCATTTCTTTCTGCCTATTTGTTTCACAATCGGTTCCTGATTGGTTCGCTCCCAGAGATCCCTGTTGCTGATCTTTTCTGGCCATCTGATCTTGAGTATTGAGCGGAGACAGTTGTTAATGAAGGTTTGAAGTTTGTTTGAGATGCTCTTTATGACTCGCCAAGTCTCTGATCCGTATAGTAGCACTGACTTCACATTGGAGTTGAAAATCCGGATCTTATTTTTGATGCTGAATGCTGTTGACCTCCACACAGATTTGAGAGTAATGAAAGCTTGTCTTGCTTTTCCGATTCTGGCTTTGATGTCCTCGTCAGTTCCGCCTGTAGTTGAGACGATGCTTCCCAGGTAGGTGAAGGAGGTTGTTTCTTTCAGGTTCTTCCCATTTATGCTTATTGTGGTCTGTTGTTGCTGTTGATGTTGGCAAGGAATCTTCATCATCTCTGTTTTATCTATGTTCACGTGAAGTCCTATCTTTGATGCTTCTTCTGCCAACTTGTTACTTTTCATTTGCATATCTTCCAGTTTATGGGAAATCAGACATATATCATCGGCGAAATCCAGATCCTCCAAGTCTTTTGTGTCAGTCCATTTTATGCCTGTTCCCTCGTTGGTTGACGTTGTCTGTCGCATTATCCAATCGATTGCAATCAGGAAGATCATT
This sequence comes from Trichobilharzia regenti, assembly GCA_944472135.2. NCBI lineage: Eukaryota > Metazoa > Platyhelminthes > Trematoda > Strigeidida > Schistosomatidae > Trichobilharzia > Trichobilharzia regenti. Next base: position 53,876,033 of record OX235263.1, read on the forward strand.
GGTGATAGTAGACAGCCTTGCCTCACTCCCGTCCTCACTTCGAAGGCTTCCGTAAGTTTCCCGTTGTGGATTACTTGGCATGCAGCATTGTCGTATAACTGTTGGATGAGGTGTATAATTGTCGATGGGACCCCGTAGTAGCGAAGTAGTTTCCAAATGACCTCTCGATCGACGCTGTCGAAGGCCTTTTCAAAGTCGATGAAGTTGAGATAGAGAGGTGACTGCCATTCCAAGCTTTGTTCAATGATGATCCGTAGAGTGGCGATTTGATCAATACATGATTTGTTTCTCCTGAATCCAGCCTGTTCCGGACGAAGTTTTTCATCTAGGGCTTGTTTGATTCTCTCCAGGATGATGCGACTTAGTATCTTGCTTGGAATGGACAGAAGCATAATTCCCCGCCAGTTTTTACATTGACTTAAGTCTCCTTTCTTTGGAAGTTTGAATAAGTAACTGTTCTTCCAATCCTCGGGTACTTTGCCCTCTTTCCACACCTTCTCCAGTAGTGGTGTCATCAAGTCCGCTGTTGTCTCTGGGTCTATTTTCAAAGCCTCTGCTGGGATTCCATCTGGTCCCGGTGTTTTCCCAGTTTTAAGCATCTTGATTGCATTCAGGACTTCTGATTTCGTCGGGGGGTCAGTGTTCACTGGTAGTTCTGCTTCCGTTGTTGGTATTGCTGGACGTGTTGTAGGTGGCGGACGATTTAGAAGTCTTTTGAAGTGTTCAACCCAGTGCTTTCTCTGTTCCACCTCTTTGGTGATTGACTTTCCATTGTCGTCCTTTATTGGCTTAATCTGTGTCGAACGTTTGCCCGAAAGGTTCCTAGTTGTTTGGTAGAGTGTGGCGAGGTCTCCTTTGCCTGCAGCTTGTTCTGCTTCGTTTGCCATGGTTTCATAATATTTTCTTTTGTCTTCCCTGGCACTTTTCTTCACTCTTTTGTTCAGTGTATTGTAGCTTGCATTCAGCTCCTGTTTTTGTTGCTCGTCGTGCACTGGATAATCTTTTGCTTCACTGTCCTCCTCTCTTCTATTAGTTTCCAAGTGTCCGTAGTGAGCCACTGTTTGTCCTGTCTCTTCTTTCTGCCTAGAACTTCCATGCAGGTTTGACTCCACACCGTTTTCAAGTTGTTCCAGTGCTTTTCGACGCCGACCTCTTCGCTAGTGTTGATTTGTGTCTCGGCTTTGTCCTTTATGCTTGCAATGAAGATGTCCTTTGTAGCCTGGTCCTTCAGCTTTTGAGTGTTGAACTTGGCTTGTGGTCTATCTGCAGCTCCTCCTTCTTTGAAAGCTTTTAATTTGATTTGGATTGTCCCTTGTACGAGATAGTGGTCTGAGCCAACGTCTGCTCCTCTTCTTGCTTTTGTGTCCAGTAGGCTGCGCCTCCACTTCCTTGAGATTGAGATGAAGTCGATTTGGTTTTTGGTTTGCCCGTCTGGTGACACCCATGTAGCCTTATGGATGTCTTTGTGCTTGTATACACTGCCACCAATCACCAGTTCGTTGAAGGCGCAGAAGTCGGCGAAGAGTTCTCCGTTTTCATTCATTTCTCCTAGAGCTTCTCTACCCATGATGAGTTCCCTTCCCGTATTGTCTGGTCCCAGTTTGGCGTTCATGTCTCCCATTAGTATTTTCATGTCGCCAACTGGAGTATTGTCCATTGTTGCCTGTAGTTGCCTGTAGAATTCTTCTTTCTTCTCAAGGTCTGCGTTGTTTGTGGGTGCATAACATTGTATGATTGACACTTTCCTTCCTTTGGAGTTGAACCTGGCGGTCATTATCCTGGACGAAATCGCCTCCCATTGTATCAGGGCTTTCGTTGCCGTTGGTGACATCATGATAGCCACGCCCTCGGTGTGCGTGTGGTTGTCTTCTGGGTGACCGGAGTAGATCACTGACTCACCTGTTGACAATTTGGTGAGTCCACTCCCATTCCATCTGCTCTCACATATTCCCAGCACTTGTATTCCGTATCTTTTCATCTCGTTGGCGATCTGGGCAGCTTTTCCAGTCTCGTACATAGTTCGGACGTTCCATGTTCCTACACAGACTTTTTCTTTTGGTGCAAAGAGGTTCATTTTGCTGAAGGTTCTGTAGCAACTTTGTTTACAGGGTGTGGTTGCTAGCCTCACGCCTGAGAAAAGAATGATTACATTAAGTAAAAGTTTAGAGAGAAGCAACTTTTTGGGTTGCTCCCCTCAAAATCAGAAAATAACGGACAAACAATGAGAACAACATCAACAAAGGAAACAGTTCACAGAAAAAAGGGCAAAAAGCGACGACAACTATAAAATAGGACAACATGTAATATAGTTCAGTACAGTTAACTAAAATGATATCTTAACCATAAACTCACTGACTTGGAGCAACTTGAACATATAAATCCAACAATATATACAATTATAGATGTGTTTATGTTTAAAAATTCCACAAATCCAAACAGTGAGTTATGTGTATTATCTGTCAATAAGATTGTATTTTTTGGATTCAGTATTCGAAAGGTTAATAATTGTGATAATTTCCGCAAACACTTTGCATAAAATTTTAGAGTAATAAGAGATTTTATTTATGACCAAAATGTAGCGTAATAGTCGAAAAGCGAAAAGGATAAATCTATTTATTTAAATGAAATAAACATATCTCTGATTTCAAAATAACACATCAATGAACTATAATTCAAGGATTCTGCACACAACAAAATTATGTATGAAAATTGACTTTAAGCTTTATTTTTTCCCAGGCACATATAACCCATCCACCAAATACCTGGTTTTTTGTTAATGCGAAGACAATACCTCTGCATTTCTTGTTGTGTTGCACTCACTGACAATCTAGCAGATTTTTCCAACTATGCACAGAAATGATTGTACATAAGCGAAAATGATGTTTTATACTACTGGTATTAACATTTATCAAGTGTATGTATGATCTCCAGCGTACATGTAAAACATATTTTGCTATCAACTGTAAATTTTGACTGAATAATATGGTTCTATTTCTGTAAAAATTTGATGATGCCTGTGAACTGGCGTCCCTCATCTACTGTATGAGAATAAATTTATTTATTTATTTATTTATACCCTTACTCGAAGTCTGCTTAGTCATCGAGCATATTTCGGGAAATGAGCTTTCAGTTATTTCTAGAATCTTATCGGCAGAATTAGCTAAGTCATTTATTACAACACCCTGAAGTGTCACAAGTACGGTCTGTACAGACTGTGACAGCTTGGATAAGCAGAGTTCTTTAAACGGTCCTTCGTCGAATTGACTTTGGCCAATAACTTCTCTCATTCTTGTCAGCATGCCCACGGCTGACTGATCTCCTAACTTGATCCATCCCTTTTTTCCATCACGACCAATACAAGTTAACTTGGATGCCATTGCGAGAACCTGGGTCACACGGACAGAGCTGAAGTGGAAAACAAACAGAAAAGCCAACACACCACAAGCATGCTCACAGCACAATCTCACACATCAATGACGACCTCCGCCTTCCAGTTAAATGTGTCCTCTTGACACATCCTCTTGCAACACAATCGCCACTTGCTAGAATGACTCTTGCAGAATGCAAAGTGACCATGGCACCAACTCATGATACTCTACGCACATCCTCTTATCTACTCATTACCAATTACCACTGAAATCGCTTGTCACTCATTCTGCCTCAGTTCTAGTAACGGTGACGTATGCGAGCCTCAGTCGTTTACACTCTTTCTCCCCGGCGTGTGAGACCACAGCTAACAATTATCCCTGTGTGCATTTCATTCTCACTAATAGCCTCCCCGGCGTATACGACCCATCTGCTGTCCTTAACATCAATCAATTCATTCACGGATGTAGAAGACTCGAAACAACTTCAGAAGTAATCACGACGAAAATTTTAACAAAATTATGCAATAACAACAAGATACGAAAACAACGAGTAAACACAATGAATCCAAAATCACAAATTGAGAAGACACACCACACGTATACACAAAAGGTACAAATAAGCTTGCGAATCATGTCTTGATGGAATTCCTTCGAAGAATTTCAGGACTTACACCAGTACGCCTACAAACCTTCTCACGTTGACGATTGTAAGTTGAAGAATGCTAGGACACAATCAAGACTAACCAACAATTACAATAATTGGAACTCACACAATTATTTAACACAAACATATGTACAATCAACACATCAAAGTGGTGGATTCTGGCACGACATACTACCCTTGAAGAACCGTAGGACTTACAGCAGTACGCCTACATTCCTTCTCAGGTTGATGATCCAAGTGGAAGCCGTACGGGCACAGACAGAATTACCAACAGCTAGATGACAGATGATATCAATTCAGTATATACAACATGAACATATGTACAAAATCACACACCGAGCACATTGGACTGCTCATGGATGCGCTACCCTTTGAAGAACTGTAGGACTTACACCAGTACGCCTACAACCCTTCTCAGGTTGACGCTCTAGGTTGGAAAATCGTCGTAGAGTTCATTTGCTGACTTCCTTCTATCAGCTATATCCTCAAATCTGAACGGCAACACGCCCATGTCATTGTATCGTAGAATATAGATGACTAACAAACACACGACGTATCTGGTCAACCAAGCGTAGACGCAGAGTAATTTACACCAAAGATAATAGCATTCAAATAGTAACTTGAAACTAGAAATGCCTTTATTCATGCGAGCGACTTTATTGCATATCCCCTCAGTGACGCTTGTTGCTATGTTGCTATTGGTTTCAAGTGGCCTTGGTTTTGGGGGAAGATTTAACTGATGTAACATTGCGATTTCGTAGACATAACTCAGGCTCATAGGTGGAAAATTATAATCCTGGAATAAGGACAAGTTGTTCAGAAGGTAAGGAGGACATTATTTTTTAGTTTATTGTATATATACTATTCTGTATCGAGTTGCGTTGAGTTCTTAGTGCAACTGTATGCAACTGCATTTACATAAAGTAAAACATTACGAATTCTCCTGTTTTTAAAATAAAAAACATGATTCTTTTCATTAAGTGTAGTAATGAAGAATGGAATTTCTTCCACGTCAGTGGTATTTAATTGAAGAATTAATCTCTGTAGGCCCTTGAACGAATAAATTCGGCACGGAGAACTCCTGTGGAAACCGAAAGTACTTTTAGTTTACTAAATCTTACGGACTTCCTGCATAAATTTGATCTGTCAAGTGTTTAAAGTAAAGTCTGCTGGTGCACCAGCATGTATTCAGTAAAGTAAAAGTTGTAGTGCATAACTCCTAGACTTGTTGTAGTCATTGGTATTCCCAGGATACTACTTACTCGTTTTATGCAGCTGAAATATTCAATTCTCACTTTACTGAGGAAATACTATAGTGCCTGCAAAAGTAGTGCGTTGGTAACATTAGGTGCCTCCCGCCGCTTGGCAGCAGTGACCACATAGTCATTGCTTTTACGTTTAGGATTCATTCTCTCATGCACAGGCCAAAATCTGCTCGTCCAAACATTTGGAAAGCGGATATACAAGGAATCCGGAACGCAGCAACTGTGGTTGACTGGTCAGTTGATACAAGTCAGACTGTCGAGGAAGCTTGGGTAGGATTTAGGAATACACTAGATTGTGTCACTTCACCTTTTATACCTTGGTACACTCCTCGAAAGCCGTCGCATGAACCTCCTTGGATCACTAGTGAAATAAGGATGTTATTAAGACGGCGAAAGAACTTATGGGACCAATTTGTTATGACAGGAAGGGAAAACTTCCAGAAAGACTACCGCAAAATTCGAAACCTCTGTAAGTATGCGATTAACAAGAGTCGTATAGAGTACGAGAGACGATTAGTACTAGATTGCGTTCATTACCCGAAAAGGTTTTACTCGTATATTAAACGTAGGACTAAAACTAGCAGTGGTATACCGTCACTCATAACCATTAGTGGAGAAGCGGCTGAGTCAGACGAAGGGAAGGCTGAAAACCTCTCTGAATACTTCTGTGACGTCTTCTCGTCTGATAGTACCACCCAGGGATATGGCGAGGTCACTGCCATCGCCACTCAGATGCCCTCAATTGTGGTAGAGCACACAAAGGTTCTGAAACTACTGTCTAAACTGAAGCCAGGTAAATCACCTGGGCCTGATGGACTCCACCCTAAGTTGTTACTTTCCTTGGCGGATATAATATATATTCCGCTTACGGAGATTTTCCAAATGTCTCTGACGCAGGCTAAGCTACCCAGGGACTGGAAGGATGCCATTATAAGCCCTATCTTCAAGGACGGGGATAGGCAATTGGTATCTAACTACAGGCCGGTAAGTCTGACATGCATTATTGCAAAGGTACTGGAAACTATTATAAGGGATCAACTATTAGCTTATGTTGAAACACATGGCTTGTTGGCTGTGGAACAGCATGGATTCCGACCAGGACGATCCTGCTTGACAAACCTACTATTGGCTAGGGAAGACTGGGTTGAGGCCAGAGATAGGGACCATCTGTTGGATGTGGTTTTTATTGATCTTAGCAAGGCGTTCGACAAAGTATCCCACTTAGGTCTCCTTAGTAAACTGAAAGGTTTCGGACTAGACCAATGCCTATGTGAGTGGTTTAGAGATTACTTAATGGATAGAAGGCAGAAGGTTAGAGTTAATGGTGTACTATCAGGATGGAAAGCAGTATCCAGTGGAGTGCCCCAGGGAACTGTATTAGGTCCTTTGCTATTCCTATTATACGTTAACGAATTACCAGGGATTCTTTCTTCATCTTCATTATTATTTGCAGATGACATTAAGGTATGGAAAACTGTAAACAATAACGAGGATAGGTTGGCCCTACAAAATGACTTAGATAAATTAGCTGAGTGGTCAAGCCTATGGAGTTTGGAAATGAATGCTAGGAAAAGCGCGGTAATGCACTTAGGTCAGAAGTCTTATACGTCGTACTCCCTAGGGGATGCAGAACTACCTGATGTCAAAGAACAGAAGGACCTCGGAATCATTGTCAGTAACGATTTGAAAACAACTGCAAATTGCAGTGCAGCCGCAGCTAAAGCTTTTCGAATGCTATGGGCAATTCGAAGGGCTTTCAAACGATTAGACGAGGGCATGTTCCAAATACTCTACGCAACATATGTCAGGCCTCATCTAGAATACTGCATACAAGCGACGAGTCCATGCTTCAAAAAGGAGGCACATATTCTGGAAAGAGTACAGAGAGTAGGAACAAAATTAGTTAGTGGTATCTCACACCTTCCTTATGATAAGAGGATGGAGCATTTAAATCTCTTCCCGTTATCATACCGAAGGAAGAGAGGCGACTTAATTTTGGCATACCGTATACTTAAGGGTGATTTAGGAACTGACCTTTCTAACCTTTTCTCCCCTTCTAGGATACATTTACGGGGTCACCGCAAAAAGGTGCTCAAACCAAGGACGATTAAAATACGTGCAGAATTTAGATTCTCTCACAGAGTGGTCAACGATTGGAACTCCTTACCTGATTCAGTAGTATCAGCTCCATCGGTGAACGCTTTCAAAGAGAAGTTAGATCTCTGCAGAGATATACTTTGCAAGGATTAACACAGGCCACAAGAGCCTTCTATCCTTATCATCTGAATCTGAATCTGAATCTGAGTCAGTTTACGAGCTTCATTAAGCCTACAGAATGTTTTCTATTCACTGAATACTGTTTGCGAATTATCCGAGAAAACACATTTCCGAGTGGGATGTAATACAAGGCTGAATTCTTAAACTGTCATCCTTATATCAGTTCAATTCAATCACATATATATTAATAAGATAGTCTGTAATTGACTTTAGAGACTTATCAGGGAATATTCTCATCAACTTACGGTTTGCTGATGATATTGTCCACCTAGACTATGAGAAGTAACCTCTGATGCTGTAAAATATGAAAATAATACCGGTGTTTGATTATAGGTGTCCGCGTTCTATCTCATGAGTAAAGCAGTATAATATGGCGAGTGCTGTTGAGGTTACGCATAAATGTTTAGGTGGGGAGGGTTAGTCTTCAAGGTAGGGAAGCTGAATAGGTTGAGATGGCTAGAACACGTGCTGGCATACAAAGCCATCGCCTTTCTCCAGGGACAATGCTAGCCAGCACATGTTAAGGTTTAAAACGTGTTTGGGTCGGTCAAATGAAAAAGTGATATTGGTTCATAAAATTGTTGACAGTCAGCTGGAAGAACTACCGGAGATGTGACTGCAAATCTTTGGTACTGGTACAGGTGCATTCACTCTGTGTAATCTCACGTATCTATTCAACTCATGTTTTTCCTTGTCATTATTTATTCTCCCTCACATTTTCGCTCGTTAAACTTCCATTTAGTTTTATGTCTCTACCTTTGTGTGCTACATGAAATGTGGTAAATTAAACAGGTGGACTTCTCTGCAAACTCATACTGAAAGCTAGTCAGAATGACAAAGTCTGGGCATAACTAAATGCGAAACATTGATAAATGATCTCCAAAATTTCAACAAATGATAAGTGTAGTTCTTAATCTTGTTCTTTGCCAAATGAAAAATAGATACCTTTCAGTAATCTCTTCTTCCACCCGGGACTCGTCTCCTACTTTGCAACTGGATTTGTGCTTTGTCACTTTTGTGCTTAGCTTTCGGTCATTCAGCATTCGCCGTTGTTGTTGACTCAGCGCCTAGATGACTTTAGTTGAATAAGGTTTCGATCGTGCAAACTTGGGTCCTGGGCAGTTGATTGGTTGCATTATCATTTCTCAAATGGAATGCAGCATACTGTATATTAGGGTAAATCTTCCGCCTCGCTTGCTGAAGCTGGTGTTCCTCAGGCTATTTTTATCACTCCTTTTCTTTTTTCTCTCTCGTCTTACATGACTTTTCTCTTTCTAATGAGAGCAACTTCGTCAAATACGCTGGTGATCTGACCGTCTCACTTCCTGTCATGTTACAATGTGACTGCAGCAAACTTAACTGCTTCCTGTCTGTAGTCTAAGGTACGTGGTCTTACGTTAAATCCCTCTAAATGTCAGGCAGCTAACTTTCCCTTCACTCATAAGCGTGAACTGCAAGAACTGTGTCGTTCACAAGATGCTTGTATCAAAGAGGGCACTGAAACAGAAACTAAGTCTAACATAAAATACCTTGGAGTAAATCTATCCTCTGGTCTTTCTTGGTCATTCTATATCTTGTCGATTTCTAAGAAAACCTTCAGTCTAGCTTACCATGTTATGTAGTCAAGACAGTCAGGAATCATTCAACCTCTCTTTTTACAACTTGTTAACTCTTGCATTGGTCTTTACTGCTCCCCCTTATTCTTTCCTGAATTACTCAAAAACGACTATGTCGTATTGTGCAAGGTATTAAGGTTGTCATTAGGGCAAGTGGTGTACCATTTAGTCAACTCGTTAATGCATTAGTTAAAAGACATCTAAACTCATGCGAGAAATGGTCTAAATCTATACTGTCTAACCCTCAACATCCCCTCTATTCTCAGCTCTTCCCTTTAATTTCATCTGATGGAACCAGAAGTCGGAATAAAAGATTATGTGATCGTTTTTGGAATTAAGTAATACCAAAAATTGTTGTCGTTTTCATTGCCAGCAGTTCACAGCCTATTGAGTTTACGCAAGTGGAATGCTCATTTCCCACTTTCCTGAGGAGACATCAACTAGGATTCTAGGAAAGTAGTACGTCAGTATGCGAATTTCATGAATCTGTAGACTGCATTCCATTCACTTATTACTGAAACTAAACTATGAAGGAACTGATATTTCAAAGAAGGATGTAGTACAAGGCTCATTTCTACAACTGTCGTCCTTATTTTAGTTCAATTTCATCATAAATGTATTAACCGAATTGTCTGTTACTCACTTTAGGCCCTTACCAGGGAACAGTCTTGTCAACTTAGTGTATGCTGATGGTATTGTCCACTTAGGCTGCGATAAGTGACCATTGAAACTGGAAGATATGAAAAGACTACTGGTTTTTGATCGTAGTGTCTGTACCCTTTCTTCTGTGTTAAGTAGTCTAATATGGTGAGTAATATTGGGGTTAAGCTTAGTGTTAAGTAGAAATGTGATTCCAAACGTTGTTAATGACACAGATGCATTCACTCTGTGTAATCTCACATATCTGAGCAACCCTTATATTTTTTCCATATGACTGTTTGTTTTTCATCACATTTATGCTCATTATAGTTACATTTAATTTCTTTTTTCTTCTACCTTTGTGTGCTACATGGAATGTGCTAACTTAAGCGGGTGCACTTGTGTGCAAGCTTCTATGTTGAAAGTCAGTCTGTCAGAATGATCTATAGTCCAGGTATAATGAAATGCTAAAACGTGGATAAAAATAGGCAAAATGTCAACAAATGGTAATCGTATTTTTTCATTTAGTTCTTGTCTAACTGAAAAAAGTGATCTTACAATAATTTCTCCTCTTACCCGAGATAACTCTCACACTCTGTCCCGTTATATCTCATTAGTTAGTTAATTTTATCGTGTAGCCCAAATGCGAAGTTGAAACACATCTGATGAAATATGTTTTGCTTATTACCAACTAAATATAATATTTTTCAAGTGTGGAACGTCACAAATCGAACTGCTACACTTCTGTGCTCATTTCCATGTTAAAACTCAGTCAGTCAGCTTTGTCACTGCAGATGCGTAGTGTCACAACTACCTAGTGTTAATTAGCTTAAACAATTATTCATGCCGTTTCCTAAGTACTCTATGCATTTCCCGATTCCTTAAACTGTCCAGATAAAGTGCACCGAAGAGGAAAACATAAACCAAAAGTCAGTAACACGGACGTAAGAAATGGTGTGAATAGAAGTGAATGAGATGAGTGACCTTCTATCCCTGTAGTACGCTTAACTAAAATACTCATGTATATGAATGAGGCAAAAAGTTGTGTGACTGACTTGATATGATCATGAGCAATAGTTTGTGCTCAAAACGCCACCAAGTAATATTGCTGTACAACACTGTGTGATTTATCAAAATAAAATCGTATCCATAATGGAGTTATACTCTACCACAGTGCCCAAATTTTATACTTATGTCAAAAATACTTATCTTATGTGTCTCCTAATTGTTTCCTTTTTGTCTTCCTCATTGCAGGTTGTCAGTCTCCGTAGACATTCTACTAGATGTCGTCATACATAGTGTCTGCAAGCAGTCTTTCAATACATCTACCTCCCGCAAAGTTATTGTTACGATGCCTTTAAATCATTTACACTTGGCCGTAATACAATTAGTGTGCTAATATTACTGATGCAATGACATGCAAGACTTGTACATGTTACTGTGAAGTTAGCTTGTAATAACATTCCCTCCATAGTAAATAGAATGCTTGTGATAACAATTCGTCATTATCTTTTCATTGTGTTGATAGTTGCGTATATATTAGAAAAAAGCTAACCTTGTCGTATCAGTTCTCTAAATTACAATCACTAAGTGCCCATACCTCTGCTGAATACCAAGTGCTACTCGTGGCCCATGAAATACTTATTACTGCATTCGGATATAACAATCAAACTATTATTACATGGAGTAGTGAGACAGAAGGCGTATGAAATTTAGATATTAGTGTGTATCTGAAGTTAACGACACAATATATATGTGGATTTTTCATTTCCAAACTAGAGAATTTTATAGGGTAATGTAGGAGTGAGCGCAATGAGTTAATAATGTATTCTTTACTGCATACATCTTGTATGAGTGAAATGCTTCTATTCAATTTTCGGCGAAGCTTCAATATCACCCTGCAGGGTTTCTTCAATGCACTCTCATAGGGAATAATACTTGGTACTGAGGAATCCAGCCAAAAGCATCTGTGACACAGTCGAATGACTTTTTCAACTAAAAGCCGCAATACTGATATTAAGTGTGATTTACCTGTAAACTGAGGGACTCTGGTGTAACACAGCACCATATCCCAGCAGGGTATTCTTTGTGTTTTACAGGTACAAGTAGAATTCATGGACTGAGCATTTGTTAAATATGGAGGCGACCCATTGAGTCACTTAGACGAAAGGCTGACGAAATGCGATACCTTACACACGCACTTTCAGATGTAGGCATGTGTCACTTCACATGAACTCTGGACCATATCGAGTAGGCATTCCTTTATATTAATTATTGTTCGTATATGTGATGACTTGGTGCGTTTCCTAGTTTGCCTATAATTACGGAATGTACATTATATTAGGGAACACAAATGGATTTTGTGAAAACCAGTGGTGTTCCTTCTCTAGTCTTAATTGATGTCACATTGATTGACACGATTAAAGGAATAGATTGTAACGTGGTGTTTTCTGTAGCTGCGAAACGTATTTACCTAGTTTCGAATTGACATCATGCGTCTAATCCTATTAACCTATGGATATAGTTCTACCTTCACAAAACCTAGAAGTCAGGAGCGGACTCTCTTTGACAGATCTAGTTTTACGATGTGACTAATTGGTGAGTCACCTGGTGTTGTGGTAGTAAAAAACAACTCCAAACCTTAGTATTTTCTAGAAATGAACATATTTACTTACTTTGGCGACAATTTAATCTTAGGGATATTAACCTTTACTTAGTAATTTGGATCCGAAAGTAAACGCCATGTTACTAAGTTATTCAAAAGACAGAATGATGAGTGAAACAGTACTCGGATACTTATTCTAACGAAACCGAATAATGATAATCGTTTAGCCTACCAATATGCCGCTTACTTTCAGTCTTAATTCAAAGACAAATTTAATTGCTCACTAAATTAATAGTTCCAGAAGACTGCTCTACTCCTGTCTTCGAAATACTTTACCCGATCGTGTTTTACTTCAAAATATGTGTATACTGGCCAGCTGATGTTGCTTATCCAGTTACACTGTTTTTCAGTTACAATGTCCCATCTATTTCCTATCAAACAAAACATCCCTTAAACCATCAACGAGTTACCATCATTTCTAAAAAAATAACCTTAACTATTCGCATGTAAACAATGCTATAAACTTTATCACTTACGTGATGTTTCAAATTCCGATTAATCAGTTTTCCCTTACATGAGCACCTGTTTCAATTTTAACGGATAGTTCTAACCTTTGACTACTGAATTAGTACGTTTCGTTATGTACCATCCATACGAAATATAGGTACTGATAATAATTACTGCTAACAGATTTATCACGAGAATGTACTCCATATTGACGACAATATTCCTCAGGGGCGGACGTATTTTCTAAACGCGCTACTCAATACAACACATGACCCTAACTCTGTAGCTCACAACATTCTATAAAGTTAGTAGTGACTATTAACAAGTAGAATGTCTATTTGAGGTATAGAGAATACATTTATTAGTGATTCGACACAAAATACAAAATCAACGGTACTGGAAACCACTTTCTTCAGCAACGAATCCCACGAGGTCACTGGAACTACAGATTATCTAAAAAAGAAAACAAGGGTTCACAGGATGTATACATGAATATAACTACCAATATAATATTAACGAGATAGCACAGTAAGAATTAATGAAAGTTTATATCGATGTGCGATTACATCAGTCACTATTTTTGACACAAGTGGATATTTAGACGAAGTAATAAGAAGACGTAATTTGTCTGAGTCGTGTAGTGTTGTATTTGTGCAACACATTTTGGACAATCTGGTCACGCATGGACTTGTTATAGGAATACATATGAGATTAATACAGTTAAATTTAGGTGGAATTAAAACCACATATTGGAGGTCAAAATAACAATGAAGATCACTAAACCAAATATCAGAGGTACTAGTACATCTACCCTGACTAGTATCAAAACGAAGTTTAACAAAGAAGGTTTCGTGTGATGACGAATAGTCTTGGAATTCACAAAAGTGGTTTAAACTTCCTAATCACACTTCGGCTTCCACAAACTTTAGGATGCAATCCAAACACGTTTTACAGATAGGTTTAAAAAATGTGCAAACGTCAGTTTTATATCCTGTCCCTATAATATGTTTCGAAATAGAGGAGCTGGGACCCCATTAATAACTTCTGAAGATTCTGTTGCTTCTGGAGGCATTTAGGAATATGATGCGTAGCCCTTACTTGCAGAAATCGATGAGCCTTCCCTAAATGGATACAGCAACCACTTCTAAACCTTACGTCCATAGCTTTAAGAGATGTCGGACACTACTTCTACGTGGTTTTAAAATAATTTGGTGAATTAACTTCGAACAAGCGCGAATGTGGCGTCAGGACAATGACAAAAATCGGAAGTTTATGAAACCAAACTCACTAGTAGGAAAAAGTGACGCACACGTCAGATGTCTTTACGTACCTGATCACGAGGATGGTATTGAAATCCACCAAATTACTAAAATGTTGCAGTGTGCATTTAACTCACTTAAAAACTTCGGCAGAAAACAGTGAATGTTATAAGTGATCGTAAAACATATTGCAATTTCTGCCCATTTGTGAACACTAATTTTCGCTTGTATCTATGCATTCTATTGACTTTCCTCTATCAAAACAACACACAGAAGTGCGGGAGGATGCAGGAATTCGATATCAACCATATTCTTTGGTTCCTGCAGCAGTAATAGGTACTGCACAATAGCTGATAGGGAAATTTGAGATCGAGTACAAGTTTCCGCCAATCTGCAAAGAAATTTATCGAATGACAGTCGTTGAAATGTACGCGAAGCTTACTCGGTATGCCAAAAATCACTGCATGAACCATGTATTTAAGCGTCCTGTCACACAAGCAATCAGCAAATGCTCAAGAACAATATCGAACAATAATTTTCATATAAATTCATCCAACAAGAGCAAAATAAGCAGCGAAATAGCGTCTACTACGTTTGCTGGACGACTAGCCACAACTCGAAACAACGAAGCCGCGCAAATGCCGTCAAGGTTAAGCCAAAGGCGCCACTTCAAACAGGGGATATGCTTTATCAACGCCCTATTCATGCAAGTCAATTTAACAATTACTCTCTCCTTTACACTTGGCTTATCCTCACCAAACTGACCATTGATATTCGTCCTTTCAAACGAACCGATACTAGCATAGTAATTGCACAAGATACTTGAGTTGATGGGCGTCTGTTTCATTGTGGATGACAGCACCAAAGATGACTGAGTGACACAAGGTGATGAAATTAATGGTGGATCAGAAGCTGTTCTTGTTCGGCTCTCAGATATTTGTCCAACTGCAAGATTACCACCACTGCTGTCTTTCACTACTAGTTCGGGTTTAGCACTATCATCTGATTATAGGTGGGCTACACGCTGATCAATTACACTGACTGTCTCACAAGTATGCACAACTTTTGGAACTGCATCTGCGTTCAATTCTAATTCACGTTGTAGTTGTACAGAAACTTTGTTCAACTTAGCAGTAGTAGGCATATCCCTCATCTCATAATGATCAACCAAAGACAACTGTGAAGTATCATGATCATTATCACGAATATTCACTTTACCGTCAACTTCATCATCTTCAAGCTCTTCAATAACAGAAGTAGACAATTTTGGTTCCTCCTCGCTAATCATAAAAGGTTTTATAACTTCACTCTGACTAGTAATACCTTGTAAACTTGTAGGGTCAGAACTGCACTCTGAAGCAGTAACTCTATTCTGTGACACCCTATTCAACAATGGCTTACCAGTTGCAACTACAAACTTCTTGACCGCACCGTTATCGTCACACAATTCGGAGTCAGGCCTGGAGTTTACATTTAGCTTATCACTGAACTTGCTCACTGGTTCACAGTTCACCTTTGTATGCACCTCTTGCAAACGTGTAAAACACAACCGTGTTTGTCTTGCATCTTGTAACCTATCTGTTGAGGATGTACTACGAAACCTGTTACACTCACTAGATCTATATGCTTTACTGGACATCATGGAGCTTACTCGATAACCTCCTATTTGGGGCCTACTCGTCATCAATGATTGCATTTTGATCTCAGACTGCTCTATTCTAGGGGTGAGATTCAATATACTGGCAAACTTTCTCATAGATTGATTGACACAAGTATTTACCAGTTTCAGGATATCATCAAATTTTGGCTCGATACCATCATCCTCCATACGGGAGATTATCTTCACCCACTTCCTTTGCAGTCGAGTAGGTAGGCGTCTTGCTATTACTTCTAGGATAAAACTCGAGTTGAGGTCACTCATGCAATTCATCGAAACCAATGCATTCTTGTAAATCAACAGATTATCCATAAACTCAGTAAGTGCCTGGGAGTCATCCTGTAATTGACCACCATTACCCTTAACAGCCTCGAATAATTTCCCTACAATCATCGAAGGTCTTCCAAACCTTTGACGTAGTATGCTCATAGCCTCGTCGTAGCCCTCTTTTGGCTTCATAAACTTACAACACTGTATAGCTCTTGAAGCATCTCCAGTGCAATATCTCATCAAATACATTAACTTCAATTCATCACTTGATGGAAAGCTACTCAGCATGATTTCAAACTCCTTTACAAATTGTAAATAATCAGCCGGGTTTCCATCAAAACATCGTGGTTCAAATTTAGGCAGTTTGATGTTCCTATTATCCCTGAACGGCGAAACAGTAACATCAACCATGTCATACTTAACATCAGATACATCGTTACAATTAACAGACAAGTCATCATGACTTACTTTCCTGTTTGCATCCAAGAGGCTCTGTCCCTTCTTTGACCCAGGAATTGTTGCACTTGATTCAATTCCAAAAACGTTCCAGATATTGCTTGTTCAAAGAGGACTTGACCGGCACCAGGAAAGATGAACGGTGATTATCCAAACTTTCACCAACTGTTTGAATCCGCCAGATCTGTTTCTATCGTGAGAAACTGTCAATCACGTCTCATAAACCGTTAATGCCCAGGTCTCGCTACGCTCGGGCCCACGCTGTTCTTCGAAGATTTCGGAAACGCTTGGTTATAACGGACGAAAAACCAAAACACCGATCTGCCCCTTGAGATTTGTTTATTGTTACACCAACATATAAAGGGAATAAGCGAACTAAGGTCTGAAAACAAATATTACAATAATAAATCATAAGATTACTTCTGACGATGTTTCACTCTTCTTTCTGAACAGCGACCGATGAGACGATGACTGTCGTATTGATGCCTCCGCGAAAAATATGGAGGAGTTGGGTTTGAAGAAACAACCATGAATTGATCGTTCAATCTTCAACTCCATTGACATACACCAACATATAAATAATGATATAACTAAGTTCTGTGAACAAATATTACAATTAAAAATCACAATATTAATTCTGACAGTTTTTTCAATGTCCTTTCTGAACAGCGACCGATGAGACGATGACTGTCGTATTGATGCCTCCGCGAAAATTGGGGAAGTTGGTTTTGAGCAAACAACCATGAATTGATCGTTCAATCTTCAACTACACTGACATAGAGCAATGAAGTTTTCAACGGATTATCTATTATTACCAATAATAGGAGCATCATATACATAACGTTTATGCAGCATGTATCCTCCAAACATATTTTGCATTTGTTTCTCTAATTTCGGCATATATATATGCTAACAGGGGTCCCAGAGGGCTCCCCATCGCAACACCATCGATTTGTTTATATGCCTTTTCTTGGAATGTGAATCTAATATTTTCTGTACACATTAAGATTATGTCTTTGATGTAGGTGAAGGCAATGGGTAAGTTTATGCCGTTGCTTGAGATGTAATCGCAAATGAAATCAACATTTTCATGAAGAAGAATATTGGTGAATAAAGATTCTATGCCAATTGAACACATAACCTTAACCTTAATGTTCAAGGTGTAAAAAAATAAATAGACTTCAATCTTCGCCTACCCTGGACTGCATGACCTATCTTAATATGATTGGTCATTAGTATGTACTTTTGTTTTTATTTAACTGAGTAATTTTCATGAACTTTATTTTATCATTGTTAACCATGTTAGTTGTAAAGCGGTTGTAAAGAAACTACGAAATGATATCGTCTCGCGAAATTTGTCTCCTTAATGCCTTGTTCAAATTTATCAAAGGGACTAATTGTTTTATTGATTCATGTATGAGGAAAGTGAACTAAATTGAGGACGAAATATTTAGAAATGTGCCTTATATTATAGCCTTCTTGGAACTATCAATTCCCTCATAGATTAGTTTCAGTATCAAATGAATGCAGTACAGTCTACATATTCATAAAATTCACATACTGACGTACTAATTTTCTAGAGTATCTGTCAATGTAGTTGAAGATTGAACGATCAATTCATGGTTGTTTGCTCAAAACCAACTTCCTCTATTTTCGCGGAGGCATCAATACGACAGTCATCGTCTCATCGGTCGCTGTTCAGAAAGGACTTTGAAAAAACTGTCAGAAGTAATATTGTGATTTATTATTAAAATATTTGTTTATAGACCTTAGATAATATGCCAGTTATATGTTGGTGTTAGAATGAATAAATCTCGAGTGAGCAATCGATGTTTTGGGTTTTCGTCGATTATTACTAAGCGTTTCTGAAAAACTTCAAGGAACAGCGTGAGCCCGAGCGTAGCAAGAGCTGGGCATTAGCGGTTTGCGAGACGTGGCTGACAGTTTGTGAAGGTAGAAACAGATTCTGGCCGATTCAGATAGCTGATAACAGTTTGGATAGTCACCGTTCATCTTTCCTGGTGCCGGTCAAGTCCTCTTTGAACAAGCAATATCTGGAACGTTTTTGGAATTGAATCAAGTTCAACAATGCCTGGGTCAAAGAAGGGACAGAGCCTCTTGGATGCAAACAGGAAAGTAAGTCATGGTGACTTGTCTGTTACTTGTAACGATGTGTCTGATGTTAAGCATGACATGGTTGATGTTACTGTTTCGCCGTTCAGGGATAATAGGAACATCAAACTGCCTAAATTTGAACCACGATGTTTTGATGGAAACCCGGCTGATTATTTACAATTTGTAAAGGAGTTTGAAATCATGCTGAGTAGCTTTCTATTAAGTGATGAATTGAAGTTAATGTATTTGATGAGATATTGCACTGGAGATGCTTCAAGAGCTATACAGTGTTGTAAGTTTATGAAGCCAAAAGAGGGCTACGACGAGGCTATGAGCATACTACGTCAAAGGTTTGGAAGACCTTCGATGATTGTAGGGAAATTATTCGAGGCTGTTAAGGGTAATGGTGGTCAATTACAGGATGACTCCCAGGCACTTACTGAGTTTATGGATAATCTGTTGATTTACAAGAATGCATTGATTTCGATGAATTGCATGAGTGACCTCAACTCGAGTTTTATACTAGAAGTAATAGCAAGACGCCTACCTACTCGACTGCAAAGGAAGTGGGTGAAGATAAGCTCCCGTATGGAGGATGAGGGTATCGAGCCAAAATTTGATGATATCCTGAAACTGGTAAATAATAGTGTCAATCAATCTATGAGCAAGTTTGCCAGTATATTGAATCTCACCCCTAGAATAGAGCAGTCTGAGATCAAAATGCAATCATTGATGACGAGTAGGCCTCAGAGAGGAGGATATCGAGAAGGCTCCATGATGTCTAGTAATGCATATAGACCTAGTGAGTGTAACAGGTTTCGTAGTACATCCTCAACAGATAAGTTACAAGATGCAAGACAAACACGGTTGTGTTTTACACGTTTGCAAGAGGTGCATACAAAGGTGAACTGTGAACCAGTGAGCAAGTTCAGTGATAAGCTAAATGTAAACTCCAGGCCTGACTCCGAATTGTGTGACGATAACGGTGCGGTCAAGAAGTCTGTAGTTGCAACTGGTAAGCCATTGTTGAATAGAGTGTCACAGAATAGAGTTACTGCTTCAGAGTGCAGTTCTGACCCTACAAGTTTACAAGGTATTACTAGTCAGAGTGAAGTTATAAAACCTTTTATGATTTGCGAGGAGGAACCAAAATTGTCTACTTCTGTTATTAAAGAGTTTGAAGATGATGAAGTTGACGGTAAAGTGAATATTCGTGATAATGATCATGATACTTCACATTTGTCTTTGGTTGATCATGATGAGATGAGGGATATGCCTACTACTGCTAAGTTGAACAAAGTTTCTGTACAACTTGAACGTGAAGTAGAATTAAATGCAGATGCAGTTGCAGAAGGCATGCATACTTGTGAGACCGTCAGTGTGAGTGATCAGCATGTAGCCCACCTATCATCAGATGATAGTGCTAAACCTGAGCTGATAGTAAAAGACAGCAGTGGTGGTGGTCTTGCAGGTAGACAAATTTATGAAAGTCGAGCAACAACAGCTTTTGATCCACCGCTAACTTCATCAACCGGTATCAATCAGTCGTCGTTGGTGTTGTCATCCACAATGAAACAGACGCCCATCAACTCAAGTATCTTGTGCAATTACTATGCTAGTATCAGTTCGTTTGAAAGGACGAATATCAATGGTCAGTTTGGTGAGGATAAGCCAAGTGTAAACGAGAGAGTAATTGTTAAATTGACTTGCATGAATAAAGGCATTTCTAGTTTCAAGTTACTATTTGAATGCTATTATCTTTGGTGTAAATTACTCTGCGTCTACGCTTGGTTGACCAGATACGTCGTGTGTTTGTTAGTCATCTATATTCTACGATACAATGACATGGGCGTGTTGCCGTTCAGATTTGAGGATATAGCTGATAGAAGGAAGTCAGCAAATGAACTCTGCGACGATTTTCCAACCTAGAGCGTCAACCTGAGAAGGGTTGTAGGCGTACTGCTGTAAGTCCTACAGTTCTTCAAAGGGTAGCGCATCAATGAGCAGCCCAATGTGCTCGGTGTGTGATTTTGTACATATGTTCATGTTGTATATACTGAATTGATATCATCTGTCATCTAGCTGTTGGTAATTCTGTTTGTGTCCGGACGGCTTCCACTTGGATCATCAACCTGAGAAGGAATGTAGGCGTACTGCTGTAAGTCCTACAGTTCTTCAAGGGTAGTATGTCGTGCCAGAATCCACCACTTTGATGTGTTGATTGTACATATGTTTGTGTTAAATAATTGTGTGAGTTCCAATTATTGTAATTGTTGGTTAATCTTGATTGTGTCCTAACATTCTTCAACTTACAATCGTCAACGTGAGAAGGGTTGTAGGCGTACTGGTGTAAGTCCTGAAATTCTTCAAAGGAATTCCATCAAGACATGATCCGCGAGCTTATTTGTACTTTTTGTGTATACGTGTGGTGTGTCTTCTCAATTTGTGATTTTGGATTCATTGTGTTTACTCGTTGTTTTCGTATCTTGTTGTTATTGCATAATTTTGTTAAAATTTTCGTCGTGATTACTTCTGAAGTTGTTTCGAGTCTTCTACATCCGTGAATGAATTGATTGATGTTGGAGACAGCAGATGGGTCGTATACGCCGGGGAGGCTATTGGTGAGAATGAAATGCACACGGAGATAATTGTTAGCTGTGGTCTCACACGCCGGGGAGAAAGAGTGTAAACGACTGAGGCTCGCATACGTCACCGTTACTAGAACTGAGGCAGAATGAGTGACGAGCGATTTCAGTGGTAATTGGTAGTGAGTAGATAAGAGGATGTGCGTGGAGTATCATGAGTTGGTGCTATGGTCACGTTGCATTCTGCAAGAGTCATTCTAGCAAGTGGCGATTGTGTTGCAAGAGGATGTGTCAAGAGGACACATTTAACTGGAAGGCGGAGGTCGTCATTGATGTGTGAGATTGTGCTGTGAGTATGCTTGTGGTGTGTTGGCTTTTCTGTTTGTTTTCCACTTCAGCTCTGTCCGTGTGACCCAGGTTCTCGCAATGGCATCCAAGTCAACATGTATTGGTCGTGATGGAAGAAAGGGATGGATCCCTTTTTTGCCGGGGAGTGTCAATGTAGTTGAAGATTGAACGATCAATTCATGGTTGTTTGCTCAAAACCAACTTCCCCAATTTTCGCGGAGGCATCAATACGACAGTCATCGTCTCATCGGTTGCTGTTCAGAAAGAAGTCAGTAGCAAACCGTCAGAAGTAATATTGTGATTTATTATTGTAATATTTGTTCATAGACCTTAGTTATTATGCCAGTTATATGTTGGTGTTAGAATGAATAAATCTCGAGTGGCCAATCGGTGTTTTGGTTTTTTCGTCGGTTATTTCTAAGCTTTTCTGAGAAACTGCAAGGAACAGCGTGAGCCCGAGCGTAGCAAGACCTGGGCATTTGCGGTTTACGTTACTTGGCTTACACTGTATTTAATCATATTTATCCAATTATTCTAGTGACTTCCGAACTAGATTCGAATAACAGACTCGGTTTACTGGATATTACTGTGATTTGGAGGAACGATGGAACGATTCGTCTCTCTATTTTTCGTAAACAAACGTGAACTGGACAATATCTTCATTTTGCCAGTTTTGTTCCTATCCAGTATAAACGTTCCCTAGTGAAATGTTTGTTCCCAAGGGCCCGAAAAATATGCACGAGTGGCACACTTATGGATGAGCTTCGACATTTACATTCAGTTTTATTAGCAAATGGTTATCCGGAGAGCTTTATCACTTGTCACACCAAAGAAAAACCACATCTCGAAAAGACAGCTTCTGTACCAAAGAAAGCCACCTTTATTAATCTACCATTGAAGGGCGATTAGATTATGCAGTTGACAACTCAAAGACTTCGATCAGCCATCAAACGCACATTCTACGCCGCATCTCTTTTTCTCACTTGCCGAACATTTTCGATCCCTGTTCCTACGATTAAAGGACGAAATTCTGTGGACTCTACTTCAAACTGTATTGATGCCTCCGCGAAAATTGGGGAAGTTGGTTTTGAGCAAACAACCATGAATTGATCGTTCAATCTTCAACTACACTGACATAGAGCAATGAAGTTTTCAACGGATTATCTATTATTACCAATAATAGGAGCATCATATACATAACGTTTATGCAGCATGTATCCTCCAAACATATTTTGCATTTGTTTCTCTAATTTCGGCATATATATATGCTAACAGGGGTCCCAGAGGGCTCCCCATCGCAACACCATCGATTTGTTTATATGCCTTTTCTTGGAATGTGAATCTAATATTTTCTGTACACATTAAGATTATGTCTTTGATGTAGGTGAAGGCAATGGGTAAGTTTATGCCGTTGCTTGAGATGTAATCGCAAATGAAATCAACATTTTCATGAAGAAGAATATTGGTGAATAAAGATTCTATGCCAATTGAACACATAACCTTAACCTTAATGTTCAAGGTGTAAAAAAATAAATAGACTTCAATCTTCGCCTACCCTGGACTGCATGACCTATCTTAATATGATTGGTCATTAGTATGTACTTTTGTTTTTATTTAACTGAGTAATTTTCATGAACTTTATTTTATCATTGTTAACCATGTTAGTT
The DNA here is from genome assembly GCA_944472135.2 of Trichobilharzia regenti. Classification (NCBI taxonomy): domain Eukaryota; kingdom Metazoa; phylum Platyhelminthes; class Trematoda; order Strigeidida; family Schistosomatidae; genus Trichobilharzia; species Trichobilharzia regenti. Next base: position 53,899,331 of record OX235263.1, read on the forward strand.
GTAAAGCGGTTGTAAAGAAACTACGAAATGATATTGTCTCGCGAAATTTGTCTCCTTAATGCCTTGGTCAAATACATGTATTAACCAAATTGTCTCTCGCCCACTTTAGGGACTTACTAGGGAACAGTGTTGTCAACTTAGTGTATGCTGATGGTATTTTCCACTTATGCTGAGAGAAGTGACAATTTAAACTGGAAGATAAGAGGAGACTACTAGTTTTGATCGCAGTGTCTGTGCCCTTTCTTCTGTGTTAGGTAGTCTGATGTGGTGAGTAATATTGGGGTTAAGCTTAGTGTAAAGTTGAAATGTGATTCCAAACCTCGTTAATGACACAGATGCATTCACCCGTGTAATCTCACATATCTGAGCAACCGTTCTATTTTTCCATATGACTGTTCGTTTTTCATCACATTTATGCTCATTAGAGTTCCATTTAATTTCTTTTTCCTCTACCTTTGTGTGCTACATGGAATGTGATAACTTAAGCGGGTGCACCTGTGTGCAAGCTTCTATGTTGAAAGTCAGTCTGTCAGAATGATCTATAGTCCAGGTATAATGAAATGCTCAAAACGTGGATAAAAATAGGCAAAATGTCAACAAATGATAATCGTATTTTTTCATTTGGTTCTTGTTTAACCGAAAAAAGAGTTATTTTACAATATTTTTTCCTCTTACCCGAGATAACTCTCACACTCTGTCTCGTTATATCACATGAGTTAGTTAATTTTATCGCGTAGCCCAAATGCGAAGTCGAAACACTTCTGATGAATTACCAACTAAATATAATATTTTTCAAGTGTGGAATGTCACAAATCGAACTGCTGCACTTATGTGGTGAGTTCTTTGTTAAAATTCAGTCAGTCAGCTTTTTCACTGCAGATGCGTAGTGTCGCAACTCACTAGTGTTAATTAGCTTAAACAGTTATTAGTACCGGTTCCCTGAGTACTCTATGAATTTCCTAGTTTCTCAAATTGTCCAGATAAAGTGCACCGAAGAGGAAAACATAAACCAAAAGTCAGTTGCACGGACGTAAGAAATATTGTGAATAGAAGTGAATGAGATGGGTGACGTTTTATCCCTGTAGTACGCTTAACTAAAACACTCCTGTGTTTGAATGAGGCAAAAAGTTGTGTGAGTAACTTGATATGATAATGAGAAATAATTTGTGCTGGAAAAGTCATCAGATAATATTGCTGTACAACACTGTGTGATTTGATTGCATGGAGGATTTGATCATGAGCTGACATCAGTTAGAGAACCACTGGAAAACCTGGGAGTACTGGACAGCTGTTTCGTCCTAGTTTGGGACTCCTCAGCGTACTGCTGAGGAGTCCCAAACTAGGACGAAACAGCTGTCCAGTACTCCCAGGTTTTCCAGTGGTTCTCTAACTGATGTCAGCTCATGATCAAATCCTCCATGCAATCAAACAAAATCCCTACAACAAACCAATACTGTGTGATTTATCAAAATAAAGTCGTATCCATAATGTAGTTATACTCTACCATATTGCCCAAGTTTTACACATATCAAAAATATTCATCTTATCCATAATGTGTCACCCAACTGTTTCATTTTTATCTTCCTCATTTTAGGTTGTCAGTCTTCGTAGACATTCTGCTAGATGTCGTCGTACATAGTGTCTGCAAGCAGTCTTTCAATACATCTACCTCCCGCAAAGTTTTTGTTACGATGCCTTTAGATTATTTACATTTGGCCGTAATACAATTAGTATGCTAATATTACTGATGCAATGACATGCAAGACCTGTACATGTTACCTTGAAGTTTGCCTGTAATAACATTCCCTCCATAGTAAATACAATGCTTGTGATAACAATTCGTCATTATCTTTTCATTGCGTTGATAGGTGCGTATATATTAGAAAAAAGTTAACCTTGTCGTATTAGTTCTCTGAAAGACTTTCACTAAGTGCCCATACCTCTGCTGAATACCAAGTGCTACTCGTGGCAGCATTCGTAAATAACTATCAAACTATTATTACATGGAGTCGTGAGACAGAGGGTGTATGAAATTTAGATATTAATGTGTACCTGAAGTTAGTGACACAATATATATGTACATATTTCATTTCCAAACAAGAGAATTTTATAGGGTAATGTAGGGATGAGCGCAGTGAGTTAATAGTGTATTCTTTACTGTATACATCTTGTATGAGTGAAATGCTTCTATTCAATTTTCGGCGAAGCTTCAGTATCACCCTGCAGGGTTTCTTCAATGCACTCTCATAGGGAATAATACTTGGTACTGAGGAATCCAGCCAAAAGCACATGTGACACGGTCGAATGACTTTTCAACTAAAAGCAGTAATACTGACATTAAGTATAATTTACCTGTAAACTGAGGGACCCTAGTGTAACACAGCACCATATCCCAGCAGGGTATTCTTTGTGTTTTACAGGTACAAGTAGAATTCATGGACTGAGCACTTGTTAAATATGGGGGCGACCAATTGAGTCACTTGGACGAAACACTGACGAAATGCGATACCTTACACGCGCACCTTCAGATGTAGGCATGTGTCACTTCACATGAACTCTGGCCATATCGGGTAGGCATCCCTTTAAATCTACCCCACCTTGTGCGCACAATTATTGTTCGTATATATGTGATGACTTGGTGCGTTTCCTAGTTTGCCTATAATTACGGAATGTACATTATATTAAGAAACACAAATGGATTTTGTGAAAACCAGTGTTGGTCCCTCTCTAGTCTTAACTGATGTCACATTGATTGACACGATTAAAGGAATAGATTGTAACGTGGTGTTTTCTGTAGCTGCGAAACGTATTTACCTAGTTTCGAATTGACATCATGCGTCTAATCCTATTAACCTACGGATATAGTTCTTCTTTCACGATATCTAGAAGTCAGGAGCAGACTGTCTTTGACGGATCCAGTTTTACTTTGTGACTAATTGGTGAGTCACCTGGTGTTGTGGTAGAAGAAAAAATAACTCCAAACCGAAGTATTTTCTAGATATGAACATATTTACTTACTTTGCCAAAAATTTAATCTTTGTTTCAAGAAACGCTTAGGGATATTAACCTTTACTTAGTAATTTGGATCCGAAAGTAAACGCCATGTTACTAAGTTATTCAAAAGACAGAATGATGAGTGAAATAGTACTCGGATATTTATTCTAACGAAACCGAATAATAGAATCATTTAGCCTTCGAATATGCCGTTTACTTTCAGTCTTAATTCAAGGACAAATTTAGTTACTCACTAGATTAATAGTTTCAGAAGCCTGCTCTACTCCTGTCTTCGAAATACTTTGCCCGATCGTGTTTTACTTCAAAATATGTTTATACTGGCAAGTTGATGTTGCTCATCCGGTTATACTGTTTTTCAGCTAGAATGTACCGCCTATTTCCTATCAAACAAAACATCCCTTAAACCATCAACAAGCTACCATCACTTCTAAATAAATAACCATATCTATTCGCGCGTAAACGACGCTATAAACTTTATCACCTACGTAATGTTTCAACTTTCGATCAATCCGTTTTCCCCTACATGAGCACCTGTTTCAATTTTAACGGATATTTCTAACCTTTGACTACTGAATTAGTACGTTTCGTTATATACCATCCTTACGAAATATAGGTACTGATAATGATTACTGCTAACAGATTTATCACGAGAACGAGAATGTACTCCATATTGACGACAATATACCTCAGGGGCGGACGTGTCTTCTAAACGCACTACTTAATACAACAAATGACCCTAACCCCTTAACTCTGTAGCTCACAACATTCTATAAAGTTAGTGGTTTCTAATAATAAGTATAGTGTCTATTTGAGGTATAGAGAATACGTTTATTAGTGATTCAACACAAAATACAAAATCAACGATACTGGGAACCACTTTCTTCAGCAACAAATCCCACGAGATCACTGGAATTACAGATTTCCTAAAAAAGAAAACAGGGGTTCACAGGATGTATACATGAATATAACTACCAATATAATATTAACGAGATGGCGCAGTAAGAATTAATGAAAGTTTATATCAATGTGCGATTACATCAGTCACTATTTTTCACACAAGCGGATGTTTAGACGGAGTAATAAAACGTAATTTGTCTCAGTCGTGTAGTATTGCATTTGTGCAACACATTTCAGATATGAAATCAATCCAGTTAAGAGGTTAGAAAATAAATTTAGGTGGAATTAAAATCACATATTGAAGGTCAAAATAGCGATGAAGATCACTAAACCAAGTAATAGAGGTATTAGTGCATCCTAGTATCAAAAGCAGTATCAAAACGAAGTTTAATAAAGAAGGTTTCGCGTGATGACAAATAGTTTTGGAACTCACAAAGGTGCTTTAAACTTCCTAATCACACTTGGGCTTCCACAAGCTTTAGGATAAAATCCAAACACGTTTTACAGATAGGTTTAAAAATGTACTAACGTCAACTTTATGTGCTGTCTCTATAAGATGTTTCGCGATAGACGAGCTGGGGCTACTCTTCTCACCATTAATATCTTTTGAAGATTCTGATCGCTTCTGGAGGCATTTAGGAATATGATGCGTAGCCCTTACTTGCAGAAATCGATGAATCCTCCCTTAATGGATACAACAACCGCTTCTAAACCATACGTCTATAGCTTGAAGAGATGCCGGACACTACTTCTACGCGATTTTGAAATAATTTTGAGAACCAACTTCGATAGACGCAAACGATATGGCGTCAGGACAATAACAGAAATTGGAAGTTTATGAAACCAAACTCAATAATGGGACAAAATGATGTACAACTTAGATGTCTTTACGGAGCTCATCACGAGGGTGGCATTCAAATCCACCAAATTACTAGAACGTTGACGTGTGAATTTAACTAAGTTAAAAATTTCGGCGGAAAACAGTGAATGTTGTAAGTGATCGTAAAACATAGTGCAGTTTCTGCCCAGTTGTGAACACTAATCTCCGATTGTATCTATGCATTCCATTTATTTTCAGCGGTCAAAAACCACACAAAAGTGCGAAGGCATGCGCAAATTCGATATCAAACATACCCTTCGGTTTCTGCAACAGAAATCAGTACTGCACAACAGCTGATAGGGAAATTTACGACTGAGCAAAGGTTTCCACCCAGCTGCAAAGAAATTTGTCAAAAGACAGTCGTATAACGTAAGCAAAGCTTACTCGGTATGCAAATAATCATTGCATTAACCAAATATTTAGGCACCCCGTCACACAATCAATATGTAAATGCTCAAGCACAATATTGAACAACAATTTTCATATAAATTCATCCAACAAGAGCTAAATAAGCACCGTAATCGCATCTACTGCATTTGCCTGGACGATTAGCTCCCACTTGAGTCAACGAAACCGAGCAAATGCCGTCAAGGTTAGGCCAGAGGCACTACTTCAAATAGGGGATATGCCATATCAATCCCCCTGAACTCAAGTTCCGTCCCAGAAGTAATAGCGAGACGCCTACCTACTCGACTGCAAAGGAAGTGGGTGAAGATATGCTTTCGTATAGAGGATGAAGGTATTGAGTCAAAGTTCGATGATATTCTGAAACTGGTAAAAGATAGTGTCAATGAATGTATGAGCAAGTTTGCCAGTATATTGCATCTCACCCCTTGAATAGAGCAGTCTGAGGGCAAAACGCTATCATTGATGACGAAAGGGTCTCAGAGAAGTGGATATCAAGAAAGATTTATGGTGTCTAGTAATCCAGATAAATTTAGTGAGAGTAACAGCTTTCGTGGGCCATCCTCAACAGATAGGTTACAAGTTGCGAGTTTAGTGGTAAGCTAAATGTGAAATCAGTGTCATCAAGTTCTGAATCCGAACCGTGTGACGATAATAATAATATATTCTCATTTTGTACATGAGGGACGCCAGTTTACAGGCATCATCAATATGATAAATTATATATACGATTAGCAATCATACTTAATAATGTTTTAATAAAATACATATATTTTTCCTACCTGTGTAGGACACGCCGAATGTACAGACATGGATAAGCATTATTTAAATTTCATAAATTTCATTTTTGGTTAAATTACATGGTTGCTGACGTTTTTGTGAAGAAGAATCTAAATTCTGCCAATAAGCCATTGTTGAATTGAGTATCACAGACAACACCGCAGTTTGTGCAGGAGAAGAGAGTTGTAGTTTCATAGTGCAGTTCCGACTCCACAAGTTTACAAGGTATTAGTAGTAAGAGTAAAGGTATAAAACCTTTAAGGATACATGAAGAAGAATCCAAGTCATATACTGCTGTTATTAAAGAGTTTGAAAATGATGAAGTCAACCAGATAGATGGTGGTAAATTGAATATTTGTGATAATGATCATGATAGTGCAGATTTGTCTTTGGTTGACCATGATGAGATGAGGGATATGCCTACTACTGCTAAGTTGAACAAAGGTTCTGTACAACGACAACGTAAAGTAGAATTGAACGCAGATGCAGTTGCAGAAGGTATGGATACTTGTGAGACCGTCAGTCTGAGTGATCAGCGTGTAGCCCACCTATCATCAGATGATAGTGCTAAACCTGAGCTGATAGTAAAAGACAGCAGTGGTGGTGGTCTTGCAGGTAGACAAATTTATGAAAGTCGAGGAACATCAAACTGCCTAAATTTGAACCACGATGTTTTGATGGAAACCCGGCTGATTATTTACAATTTGTAAAGGAGTTTGAAATCATGCTGAGTAGCTTTCCATCAAGTGATGAATTGAAGTTAATGTATTTGATGAGATATTGCACTGGAGATGCTTCAAGAGCTATACAGTGTTGTAAGTTTATGAAGCCAAAAGAGGGCTACGACGAGGCTATGAGCATACTACGTCAAAGGTTTGGAAGACCTTCGATGATTGTAGGGAAATTATTCGAGGCTGTTAAGGGTAATGGTGGTCAATTACAGGATGACTCCCAGGCACTTACTGAGTTTATGGATAATCTGTTGATTTACAAGAATGCATTGGTTTCGATGAATTGCATGAGTGACCTCAACTCGAGTTTTATCCTAGAAGTAATAGCAAGACGCCTACCTACTCGACTGCAAAGGAAGTGGGTGAAGATAATCTCCCGTATGGAGGATGATGGTATCGAGCCAAAATTTGATGATATCCTGAAACTGGTAAATACTTGTGTCAATCAATCTATGAGCAAGTTTGCCAGTATATTGAATCTCACCCCTAGAATAGAGCAGTCTGAGATCAAAATGCAATCATTGATGACGAGTAGGCCCCAAATAGGAGGTTATCGAGTAAGCTCCATGATGTCCAGTAAAGCATATAGATCTAGTGAGTGTAACAGGTTTCGTAGTACATCCTCAACAGATAGGTTACAAGATGCAAGACAAACACGGTTGTGTTTTACACGTTTGCAAGAGGTGCATACAAAGGTGAACTGTGAACCAGTGAGCAAGTTCAGTGATAAGCTAAATGTAAACTCCAGGCCTGACTCCGAATTGTGTGACGATAACGGTGCGGTCAAGAAGTTTGTAGTTGCAACTGGTAAGCCATTGTTGAATAGGGTGTCACAGAATAGAGTTACTACTTCAGAGTGCAGTTCTGACCCTACAAGTTTACAAGGTATTACTAGTCAGAGTGAAGTTATAAAACCTTTTATGATTAGCGAGGAGGAACCAAAATTGTCTACTTCTGTTATTGAAGAGTTTGAAGATGATGAAGTTGACGGTAAAGTGAATATTCGTGATAATGATCATGATACTTCACATTTGTCTTTCGTTGACCATGATGAGATGAGGGATATGCCTACTACTGCTAAGTTGAACAAAGTTTCTGTAAAACTTGAACGTGAATTAGAATTAAATGCAGATGCAGTTGCAGAAGGTATGGATACTTGTGAGACCGTCGGTGTGAGTGATCAGCGTGTAGCCCACCTATCATCAGATGATAGTGCTAAACCTGAGCTGATAGTAAAAGACAGCAGTGGTGGTGGTCTTGCAGGTAGACAAATTTATGAAAGTCGAGGAACAACAGCTTTTGATCCACCGCTAACTTCATCAACCGGTATCAATCAGTCGTCGTTGGTGTTGTCATCCACAATGAAACAGACGCCCATCAACTCAAGTATCTTGTGCAATTACTATGCTAGTATCGGTTCGTTTGAAAGGACGAATATCAATGGTCAGTTTGGTGAGGATAAGCCAAGTGTAAAGGAGAGAGTAATTGTTAAATTGACTTGCATGAATAAAGGCATTTCTAGATTCAAGTTACTATTTGAATGCTATTATCTTTGGTGTAAATTACTCTGCGTCTACGCTTGGTTGACCAGATACGTCGTGTGTTTGTTAGTCATCTATGTTCTACGATACAATGACATGGGCGTGTTGCCGTTCAGATTTGAGGATATAGCTGATAGAAGGAAGTCAGCAAATGAACTCTACGACGATTTTCCAACCTAGAGCGTCAACCTGAGAAGGGTTGTAGGCGTACTGGTGTAAGTCCTACAGTTCTTCAAAGGGTAGCGCATCAATGAGCAGCCCAATGTGCTCAGTGTGTGATTTTGTACATATATTCATGTTGTATATACTGAATTGATATCATCTGTCATCTAGCTGTCGGTAATTCTGTTTGTGCCCGTACGGCTTCCACTTGGATCATCAACCTGAGAAGGAATGTAGGCGTACTGCTGTAGGTCCTACAGTTCTTCAAGGGTAGTATGTCGTGCCAGAATCCACCACTTTGATGTGTTGATTGTACATATGTTTGTGTTAAATAATTGTGTGAGTTCCAATTATTGTAATTGTTGGTTAGTCTTGATTGTGTCCTAACATTCTTCAACTTACAATCGTCAACGTGAGAAGGGTTGTAGGCGTACTGGTGTAAGTCCTGAAATTCTTCGAAGGAATTCCATCAAGACATGATCCGCAAGCTTATTTGTACCTTTTGTGTATACGTGTGGTGTGTCTTCTCAATTTGTGATTTTGGATTCATTGTGTTTACTCGTTGTTTTCGTATCTTGTTGTTATTGCATAATTTTGTTAAAATTTTCGTCGTGATTACTTCTGAAGTTGTTTCGAGTCTTCTACATCCGTGAATGAATTGATTGATGTTGGAGACAGCAGATGGGTCGTATACGCCGGGGAGGCTATTGGTGAGAATGAAATGCACACGGAGATAATTGTTAGCTGTGGTCTCACACGCCGGGGAGAAAGAGTGCAAACGACTGAGGCTCGCATACGTCACCGTTACTAGAACTGAGGCAGAATGAGTGACGAGCGATTTCAGTGGTAATTGGTAGTGAGTAGATAAGAGGATGTGCGTGGAGTATCATGAGTTGGTGCTATGGTCACTTTGCATTCTGCAAGAGTCATTCTAGCAAGTGGCGATTGTGTTGCAAGAGGATGTGTCAAGAGGACACATTTAACTGGAAGGCGGAGGTCGTCATTGATGTGTGAGATTGTGCTGTGAGTATGCTTGTGGTGTGTTGGCTTTTCTGTTTGTTTTCCACTTCAGCTCTGTCCGTGTGACCCAGGTTCTCGCAATGGCATCCAAGTCAACATGTATTGGTCGTGATGGAAGAAAGGGATGGATCCCTTTTTTGCCGGGGAGTGTTAATGTAGTTGAAGATTGAACGATCAATTCATGGTTGTTTGCTCAAAACCAACTTCCCCAATTTTCTCGGAGGCATCAATACGACAGTCATCGTCTCATCGGTTGCTGTTCAGAAAGAAGTCAGTAGCAAACCGTCAGAAGTAATATTGTGATTTATTATTGTAATATTTGTTCATAGACCTTAGTTATTATGCCAGTTATATGTTGGTGTTAGAATGAATAAATCTCGAGTGGCCAATCGGTGTTTTGGTTTTTGCGTCCGTTAGTACCAACCGTTTCTTAAAGGCTTCGAGGCTCAGCGAGAGGCCCGGTGTAGCAAGAGCTGGGCATTAACGGTTTTGAGACGTGTTTGCAACTTGTATTTACGTCATTGGTCAGCACGGCATCAGACACTGACGTAGTTGGAACAGAGTATTCACTATTGACCTCTTCATATGTAATACATAATCTTTAGCAGTTTGAAAGGTACAGGAAGAAATTTTAATTAACTATTTCTCTAACTGAGGAATATCGATTTCAGTAATTAAACGATCACGTAGTTGATTATGAATCTGATCTTCAAAGTTGCACTTTGAAGCTTGTATTTGAAGTTGAAGAATGAAGTCTCTAGTCTTCTGGTTGGGAGCACGAGCCAGTTTGTTGAACTGAGCCCCCTCTTGTGTTTCAAAAGTAGCTATATGGAAGTGATCGATCAGAAGTTCGCGGAGCTTACCATATGGCAGAGAAATTGCTTAATCTGGAAACGACAGTCTTCACTAGGCTGTGCGCATCTAGCCCAATAGCGGTAATTAAATGTGCTGAAATTTTGTCATCCCGAACATTCTTTGAAATGCACCATGCATCGGAGCATTCAAGATAATCAGGAATTTCCCGCGGTGAACCATTTATAGGAAACTTTCCAAGGTTATTTAGTTCCATCGCGACGCCAAAATGTTGTAATTATTTGTACTAGTAGTACTAGTATTTTGAGATGACCGAATTACAAGAATTCAACCAAGACACAGAGAGTGATGAATTCTGGAATTTGTATTTGGCGGAATTATTATTCAATTCATGTAAGAAATATATTAACAATCAACAGTAAGTATTTAAACAATACAGAGATAGAAATTGTCAATCACCACAGTCCACTTACAGACAATTCTGTGGGTGTTGTTGGTGGTATTTCTTAGCAAGTCGAATGTGACGATCAATTCAAGAGTCCTTTGGGATGATCAGCCAATTGTTTTATTTGTTTCTCCTCCCTGGTAATTAAGGCCCCTTGAACATCTTTTATAACCTCGCCTATATTACCACAGTGAACAAATTTTTCATACATTTAGAATTATATTTTATATATTTGTCAAAATTTTCCATCATATTAAAGCAAATGATATTATTTCTTTTTAAGCATTTTTACTCAATTCACGAAAAAGTGTATGTAATGAATACAAGCACAACAATTGTTTGCAACGATTCCACTGTCTACTGATTTGTAGATTCCCAGTGAGACATTTTCTCAAGTGAAACATAAAAACCAAGTTATAGTTTAGTAAAAAATGAATTACAATGAAGTTAAATCCTATAGCAAAACCTAAATGGCCGTTCGCTTACTTAGCAGTGTGATAGAATTTTGTTTTATTTTCTAAACTCGGCAGCGTGCCTAAACCACTGGGCTATAAGGATTTTCTATCTATAAGAATGCGTCGTTTTTACACCAATTCAAACTGTTTTTAACTTCTGATTGGCATAATGGGTTTCAATGCATACTAGCGCAAAATTTCAACACAGATTTGTGACTCTCTCCAGAAATTTTTTTAAGGAAATCAAGAAAGAACATTGTGGAGTATCATTGGAGCATACTTCAGATGAGACCTCGCCTAAATTACTAGCTTGCTAGTTTATTAGCCGGTCCCAAGCCCGGATAAAGAAGGAGGGTTTTGGCGTGGTGCTAGCAACTCCACCCCCGAAACTTAACCAAACCGCTACAGAAACTTCAACGCGCAAATATATTAAAAATACTAAAAATATAAACAATAACCTTGTTTTTCGCTGGAATCGGGGAAGTGAAATGACACGGGCTGGTGAAAGCCTTCGGGAAGTCAGTCAGCCGATGTGCCTTCTTTCGATGAAAGCAAAAATCAGAACGGGTACGTGGAATGTTCGTGCAATGTACGAAACTGGAAAGGCTGCCCAGGTAGCCGCAGAAATGAGAAGATATAGAATAGAAGTGTTGGGAATCTGCGAAAGCAGATGGAACGGATGTAGAAGTTGCCAACTACAAACTGAGGAAACAGTAATCCATTCCGGCCACCCAGAAGACAATCACGAGCACTTTGAGGGAGTGACCATCACGATGTCACCAACAGCAGCCAAAACTCTCATGCAGTGGGAACCAATCTCCTCCAGGATAATGACAGCCAGGTTCAACTCAAAAGGTAGGACGGTTACAATCATTCAATGCTATGAGCCTACAAACGTCTCAGAACAAGAAAAGAAAGAGGTGTTCTACAGACAATTACAAACAGTAATGAACAACGTCCCAAAAGGCGATATCAAAACCCTGACGGGCGATATGAATTCGAAGCTGGGAGGAGACAATACACGAAGAGAACTCACCATGGATCGTGAGGCCTTCGGCGAAATGAACGACAATGGTGAACTCTTCTCAGACTTCTGCGCCTTCAGTGATTTGGTGATTGGCGGTAGTGTGTTCAAACACAAGGATATACACAAGACGACATGGATTTCACCAGATAGAAACACCAAGAACCAAATAGACTTCATCTCAACTTCAGGAAAGTGGAGACGGAGCCTACTGGACACAAGGTCAAGGAGAGGAGCAGATGTGGGTTCAGACCACTATCTAGTAGAAGGGACTTTCAAGGTGAAACTAAAAGCCTCGAGGATAGCTGGGGATAGGCCACAATGCAAGTTGAACACTCAATTACTGAAGGACACAACCACAAACGACAATTTCACTGCAAGAAACACTACGTGACATCACTGAGGAATCATGCGTGGAAGAAAATTGGAAGTCTCTGAAGGCGATTCTCAACGAAACGTGTTCAACGGTTGTAGGATGAAAGAAGTGACAAGACAAGGAATAGCTCTCAATGGACACTTGGAAATTAATAGAAGAGAGGAGAATGGAGAAAGAGAGAATGATTCAATGCAAAGCTGGACAGGAGAAAGAGACGCTGAGCTCAACTTACAAAGCAATGGACAAAGAAGTGAAGAAGAGTGCTAGGAAGGACAAAAGACGACTCTACGACAATCTAGCTACTGAAGCTGAAAAGGCAGCAGGCAAAAGGGACCTGAGGACACTATATCAGATAACCAAATCTCTATCCTGGAAGAGACCAACACAAGCGAAACCTATAAAAGACAGCCAAGGGAACCCAATTACCAAGGAAGAAAGACAGATTAAACAATGGGCGGATCACTTCAAAGGACTCTAGAACTGACCATCACCTGCAACCCGTCCAGAAATACAAACAATAGCGTGCACACAACTGCAAGTTGACACCAATCCTCCAACGAAAGCTGAAGTCTTGAATACAATCAAGCTTCTGAAAGCTGGAAAAGCAGCTGGGCCAGATGGAATACCCCCTGAAGCACTAAAAGCGGACCCAGAGACGACAGCAAACATGCTGACTCCATTATTGCAAAAGGTCTGGAAGGAGGGAAAGGTGCCTACTGACTGCAGGTTACCTCGTGAAACTACTAAAGAAGGGTGACTTACGCCTCACTCAGCAAGAACTGGAGAGGAATCATGCTCCTGTCGACTCCAAGCAAAATCCTGAGTCGCATCAACCTGGAGAGAATAAAGGACGCACTGGATGCAGAACTCCGACCAGAACAAGCTGGATTCAGGAAAGGCAAATCATGTACTGACCGAATCGCAACTCCACGCATCATCATCATCGAACAAAGCATGGAATGGCAATCAAACCACTACCTCAACTTTATAGACTTTGAGAAGGCCTACGACAGCGTTGACCGCGAAGTAATTTGGAAACTACTCGAGTACTACGGCGTGCAGAGCCCAAATATTCATCAACCTTATTCAACAGCTGTACGACAACGGCACATGTCAATTTATCCACAACGGTAAGCTCAGCGAGACGTTTGGAGTAAACACAGGAGTCAGAAAAGGTTCTCTGCCTATCATCACCAATGATATTCCTAATCGTGATGGACTGGATTATGCGTCAGCCAGTCGGAAACGAGACGACAGGGATATCCTAGACCGACGTGAAGAACCTAGAAGACCTGGATTTCGCACGTGGATGATTTATGTTTGATGTCACACAAAATCGAAGACTTACAGACGAAAACCGACAAACTGGTCGAAGAGGCAGACAGTGAAATAAAATAAATAAGAACTGGTGTGGAACACCGCTCTTCTCCACGCCAAATAAAATACTGAGTCGCATCATCCTCGAGAGAACAAAGGACGCATTGGATGCAGAACTCCATCCCACCGCCCAGAACAAGCCACATTCAGGGAAGGCGAATCATGTGCTGATTAAATTACAACTCTACGCATCGTCATTACAGAATAAAGCATAGACTGGCAGTCAAACCTCTACTCAACTTCATCGATTTCGAAAGGACCCTCGACAGCGTTCACCGAGGAGTAGTTTGAAAATTACTCCAACTTCATCCAGCAGCCATATGACAATGGTGTGTCGAGTGACCCACAATGGATAACTCACCGAGGCGTTCGAAGTGAATACAGGAGTAAGAAAAGACTGCCTGTTGTCACTAATGGTATTTCCGATTGTGGTGGACCGGATTATGCGTCAGACTGTGGGGAGTGAGAGGAAAGGAATACGCTGAACCAATCAGAAGGTTTTAGAAGATCTGGATTTCGCAGACGATTTATGTCTATTACCACACAAACTCGAAGACTTGCAGGAGAAAACCAACAAACCGGCTGAAGAAGCAACGAAGCCAGGACTGCAGGTGAAGATATCCAACCAACAGTGACAATAGGTAGAGCCCATCACCATCATCAGTAGGGGTTTGACAGAGGTCACTTCCTTAACTCATCTAGGAAGCACGGTTTCAACCACAGGCAGTCGAAACGAATAAAAATGTCAAAATCAGCCGGCCAGAATCGAACAGGCAAGATACGCCTTCATCAACCTGAAACCAGTTTGTAAATCTTCTGCACTGCACTCAGCCAGCATAAGAAACAAGATTTGGATTTTCAGCACAAGTGTGAAGTCAGCCAGTTCTTCTATATGGGTCAGAAATTTCCACTGCGTGTCACGGAAAGGATTTCCAACAAGTCACAGACTTTTACCGATAGCTGCCTTCGCGGGCTCCATACTGAAGATCAAATGGTCAGAGAGAATTAACAGCAATCAACTACGGGAAAAACCAACCAAGAGCTGATTGCTCAACAAATATGTAGGAGAAAGTGGAGGTAGATCGGGAGAACATTGAGGAGACCGTCGAGCGAGATAGCACTCCAGGCCATTGCTCGGGTGGAGCTCCGATGGGAAGTGACAAGTGGTCAATCCTGGACCCATCTGTAGCAGATATAACAAACTGAAGATGTGTTGTTGGAGACATGTTTTCTACTCTGAAACGAAGCAAATTAGATGAAGATTCTTCATGTTTCCACAACATTTTCGATTTGATTCGCTTATTTTGTCATAAATTTATTTCCTCCTTATTGTGTGACATAAGAATACAAAACACGGATTGTCTTGGTTTGACCAAAATACAAAATTGTCATCATCAACTCCCAGATTACTGGCACGAAACTGTTGCATCACTGGCTGTCTGTACACTTGGCTGCCAAACTCCTCCTTCAAGAGTTTACCTACTGACTTCCAGGTCCCTTGCTCTTCTCTTTGCTTCACATTTTCATATGCTGGTGTCAGTCACGTCTCGTACACCGTTAATGCCCAGGTCTTGCTACGCTCGGGCTCACGCTGTTCCTTGAAGTTTTTTCAGAAACGCTTAGTAATAACGGACGCAAAAACCGAAACACCGATTGGCCACTTGAGAATTCTTTATTGTAACACCAACATATAAAAACCTTCCGCTAAGGTCTGTGAACAAATATTACAATAATAAATCACAATATTACTTCTGACGGTTTATTGCTGACTTCCTTCTAAACAGCGACCGATGAGACGATGACTGTCGTATTGATGCCTCCGCGAAAATTGGGGAAGTTGGTTTTGAGCAAACAACCATGAATTGATCGTTCAATCTTCAACTGCATTGACAGCTGGCTTGAGTTTTAGTGAATTTTCCTGTTCCCACTCGTGTATGCTTGGCCTCACTGTCTTTTTGTGGTGTATACCCTTCTTTGTTTCCAGTCGATGCAGATTTATTTTGGAAATTGTTTCTCGGAACTTCTGTCAGGTGTATAATCTTTTTGAGTTTTGATACTTTAATAATGGTTTTTAAAGACTCTTCACCATGTTTTATTTCTTGACCCCGGTATTACCGTGTTTGATAATGATGGCTTTCACCTTTAGACATGTGGAATGCAGTAAGTTTTCATCTGTAATAAGCAGCATGGAAGAGTTGCCGTCTTTCGGGCGGTGGCGAATTTTCGGAAAAACAAATTTCTGATTACCTTGCTAATATATGTTTCAATGTCATGAAAGGGTGACGGTAATCGATTTTTCTCGAGACGTAGGCCACTATAGTTCTGTCAATCCGTGTTCATTATTTATAAATATTTCCATTGCTCATTGGGATATGAGATGGAGGCAGTTGCTGAAAGGCATTAACAAAATTTTGAAGTAACAAAAATTGAAGTATGCGCTGAAGATGTCACCCAGTAAGGTGATGAAAGCTTCGCAAACTAACCATACAGCTCAGAGAACAAAACCACCTCAAAATTTTAGTTTCACGTGACCGGTTTGTTTCATGTGTGTCCACTCAAAAGGTGTTATTGGAAAGAGTTCGTGTGAGAGGCTCTTTCAACTGAGATTCAAACGTTCCAAGATCTTTGACGTCCCAATGCCTGACTGTTGCACCTGTTGGAATAATAATAATATTGTGAGACGCACTAATTACACCAAGTGTTCAATGTTTTTTAAAAAACTGAATGGTAGCTGTAATCCAACAACAATAAATGGTGGGAATATCATGGTTTCAGGGAAACTGGAACCCTCATGAAAATAACACGACCTCAATTTATTCCTTACAGTTTTGTAGTAATAATTACAAAACTGGAGTAAAAACAAAAGAACATGGAGATGTGTTTCCTTTTCTGAAGTCGAACATGTTAATTAAAAAAGGAAGCTTATGAAATGCCGAAACTACCTGTTTATTTTCTAACTTCAAAAGGTTCAATGGAGGACTTGCTTTACTTTGTTCAATGTGGAGGTGAAAAATTGGAAAAATTGGTCGTGACCTAATTTCAAGGTCGCCTCGCCTTCAGTTTATGCCTTATCGAGAGGATGGTTTTCGAGTCGTTGGTTGTGGAGCTTATTAATAGATATTTGGGCTCATATATCGAGACCTTAAATGCATCTCAACTGAAAATTGGTCTGCTTGGAGGTGAGTAGGTATCAGCTTCATTAATTTGGCTTAGGAAATGCACAACTTGAAAATCTCGATATCAAACCTAATGCGTTTGATGATTTGGATTTACCTATTAAGGTCTTGCAGGGACACATTAGTGAGTAGAAAGCTTTGTTCCTACTTTCAGGTTCATTAACCCTCAAAATACCTTTCAAAAATCTCTTCACGGAACCGACTGTTGCCGAGTTGTCAGGACTCTATGTTCTTGTTGTTCCAAATATAGGTGGGTTCTCTTGTTGAGCTCTACTACGTTTACAGCTGTGCAGTACGATGAGTCTAAGGAGAGGCGGTACGCTAAGGAAGCGAAGCAAAAGGAGTTAGCCAGCGTGGAGGCAGCACGTCTGAAACCTAAACAATCTGGTAATATATCCAACATTAATAATCAACTTGATTTTTATAAGACGATCAAAAAGTGGACTCTTTTGGTGAGAAGTTAGCTGCCCAGGTTATCAAAAACTTGCAAATATCCATCAAAGATATTCATATAAGATATGAGGATAGTTACAGTATTCCCAATCGTACTTTCTCTCTTGGAGTAACGTTGAGTGGACTAACATTCCAGGTAAAAAATATTTGTTAATTTCGACATTACTCTAGACTTGTGATAGTGATCAAAAGCCTATTCTTATTAAAGACGAGTCTATACGTGAATTTAACAAGGTTTGTGTGCCATATCTTTAATAACACTACAGTTTGTTAAACTAACAAGCCTTGGAGTTTACTGGAATCCAATGTCCAGTAAGTTTGCGGAGAAAGCTAGAGTTCCTCTACGAGTAAGTAAAAGAAAGTGTGAAACTTTATCGCTTAGAGTGTTATGCGCAATTCAATTGCTAGCCCGGATAATCCAAACACTGGCTTCCACTACTGTATGTTTTATCATGTATTTGAATTTATTTTTAGTAATAAGACCTATCTCGTCTACGGCAATGTTACATATCCACACAAGACCGGAGGAAGCAAACTATTCAGTTCCACAAATGGATTTAGTTGTTGATTTCTCTGAAATTGAATTAAGTTTTAGCCTTTCTCAGTATCATGATGTCACATCTTTTTTGGATGCCCAAGACAGATTGATGATTCAAGGAAAATATCGCAAATACAGACCATTAGTGCCTGTTCTGCAAAATTGTAAAGCTTGGTAAGATTCAATGATTGGTTTTGTTATCTAATAACACTTTGGCATTAAAATATCTACTTATGTCAGTCAATTCTGTTAAAGTCTTGTTTCTGAATTCTGATGCCAGTTTCTCAATAACCGAAGTGATCTAAATTTCAGTTCTTAGTGATGTTAAGTTTCAACATCTATTTTATACTTCAAATATGTGTGGTCTAGTCAACCATCTGAAGTTATGTTAACAGTTCAAGTTTCATATGTCTCAAAGAGGAAAATTATTTTTGATTACAAAGTGAACTATTTGACATAGCACAATGCAAGCATCACTTACAGTTTGGTATCCTTCACGACAAACTTCAATACAAAAATACATATTAAATTTGGCTTAAAAAGCTATGAGTATATAATCTGTCATTCGTTTATGTCGTATAAATTATTACTGAATTATATATTGCTTCAGTAATCATTTTCTGTCCTCAAATAGAGTTGCCCCTGCGTCTGCTTCTATGTGTGTCACCATCTTTCATAACACTATTATTCTCGGTCAGAATATATCTACATGTAACGGATATTATAAAGCCTAGGATGCTCACCGGTTGTTTTGTTTAAGAAAATACTCTAGTGATCATGTACAGTAATTACGATTCAAGTAGTAACACTGTAATAACAATCTGCTGCTCTTATGCTTCCTATCTGATTAGCTTAAAAATAAGCTATGTTCGCCTCTGATTTTATTTTCTTTTAGGTGGGATTTTGCATACAATGCCATCTTAGAGGAGTCTATTCGCCGTCGACGCCGCATGTGGTCATGGGAACATATAGCAAAACACAGAAAAATATCTCGGGACTATATTTCAATTTGGAAAAAGAAGTTATCTGGAGAAAAACTCAGTCAAGTTCAGCTAAATAATCTTGAGGTAAGAAATATATATATGTATATACTTACGTGTAGGGTTGTGTGTCCTTATTTTATGTATTTGCTCCTTTAATATCATTTATTGAACATTGTAGGCTTATAAATGCAGCAATATAATTTAGTGTGTTTTTGTCTTATGTTGAGAAAATCTAACATTCATAAAATAACCTATTAGTTTTGGGCACTTGCACATCGTACGTAGAGTTTTCTCGAAATTGTACTTTTAACGTTACTCAGCTGAGTGCCTTTGTGTGGTTGGCAACCAGTATGGTTATTTAAGTCATGGCAGATTTCCAGTTTTAAATGTTAGAATGAGATCGCTAATATTCATGCGCAGTATTCAGAAATAGCGACAACCAGTCATTTATCCATGGGTAAGTCAGATGTTAAATAGCGTTCTTCATATTCAGAGGATAATTAGCTACACTTAGTCGTGCAAAAACTAGTTTCACTAGAAAACCGTTTGTTATCTCGGCCATTTTTGTCAACACCACTAATGTGGAGATTACTACCATAAACGGAAAAGAACTAGTCGGTCAAAAAACGCAAATTCCGTCATAGGAATACCAACTGTTTAATTTCCGGAAAAATGTTGAATTGTATAATGTGCGGCATAAAGTTTTCTGGTAAAGTTGATTTCCTCAGGTTCGCATACGGTATCTGGAGATTGATTGTCAGTTGATTGTTTCCCGTAATTTATTTTGTGTATGTTGCAAGTAAAAAATCCTCACAATCTATTGTTGCTTTCTGAATCTTTGCAGGAATATGAAGAATTTTTGGATGTCTTCAATATTGTGTTGTGCCGGCAACAAGCTGAGCTCCAGGTATGCATTTGCACATGTGTAATCATAATGGTTATTTCTTCGAGCACCCGGTAAATAAGTCTGGAGAATTTTTTGCTGCTCTTGATGTGTTTTATTGCGGCTACTATAATCCTACATTCACCTCCCAGCTTAAAAATATTCATTTGAAAAAGCGCTGGTGAAATCTATTAAAGTATTAAGTCAGATATTTATTAATATTTTAATCTAACCCTCTTCAAGCAAGTGGTATGTGATTTTCATACAAAACTTAGACATGACGAGCACAAGACCTGACATCAGTATGTCGACGCAAGAAGTCTCATTTTTATTTCAGTTAGCTGTTGGGTAAGACTCCGTTAGTTCTAAGGAAAAGAGGGAAAGAGGATAAAGTGCAAATTTGTTCACTTCACAACGCAATCGGTCCTAAGGTATATCAGTGGGACTGTGGCTCACTGGTCTAGTGTTTGACTTCCAACAACTGGGTTACAGGGTTGAAACTCTACTCCACCTATCGAGGTCTGCGTGGCCAGTTAGTATCACTAGCCTTCACACAATAAGTGTGACTACTTGCCGACTGCATATAAGTGCAAGTAGTTGTTGGGTGATGCATCTGTTTTCAACTCATTTAGTGTATCAACTAGGATGTATAACTATTTATTTTAGTTACTGTTGGAAAATTCTAATTTTTTATTGAACACTGCTAGTCATTTTCTTAACGAATTCTACTTACCTTCATTAAATAAAGTATTCCGTCAAAAAAGTAAAAAAGCGTAAACCACATTTTAAAAAGGTATGTTTAGTGTATGTACTGTGATGAGTGTCGTCTTATTAGAACATATGTATATATATTGTAATTCTGGCCCTGGTATTTCTGTTGGTTGTTGTTGAGTTAATTATAAAATTGTATCACATCCTTCTTGTGACACTTCTTTAGAATTTTAAAAGTTCACAAGTGAACTTGATTTACTAAGTGGTTATTCGTAAATAAATACAACTAATTTCATTTTAAAGTTAGTCCTGAAGATTTTGTCCTAGTAGGCAACAATTACTTCAGAATTCAGCCATCCACTTCTAAAAAAACAGAACAAAACTAAAACTATACACCTTAGCTGTAAATTCCATCATTGTTTCAACATACTACTGACTTAGTTATTTCATAATCCCTCCCTGTTCAATATCATCCTATGAAAAACAGCACTACTTAATTGTTAGTCTGAAACAGAAATAGTGTAATTTATATGTTCTTTATGCTTTTATCTGCATCTGGTGTATAAAGGTTTGAGTCAACAAATTACAAATTAACAATACTTTTGTCTAGAGATTATACTGATTTTGTGAACTTTATACCACTTGGAATTAAAACTATATTACAGAATATATTTTTTAAATTTACTATAATTTTATTATATGCATGTGAAATGCACAATCTTAACACCAGACATCATATTCCGGATACTTTAGTGTAGCATACGTTTGTATCTGACTGTATTATAAAGTTGAACAAGTTAGACAAAATGTCTTCAAATCGTTGTTTTTTTTTTCGCACGTTTATCTTGGTTTTGGAATCCTTTTTTTAATTCGTTTTTGTTTTTCTGTGAATAATATGTTTCGTTCTGCATTATTACACTCGGTATAAACTTTGCATGCAATGAAATTATGTGTTCCGTGTTGTTCACTTCATGTTATTTTATAACACTTTCTAGCAATTAGTTACTAGAGTCTTTAAATCTTGGTTTCGGTCGTATTTTTTTAAAATTTCATTTATTTATTTTTAAGACTCATAGTAAACTGTGAGCATCGGCAATTTTTTTAAATCACCAAAAGGATTCTATGAATATGAGATTTTAGGAAGGGTAAGCGAGTGGTAAGAAGTAATGAAAATTATAAGTAAGAAGTGAAGTGTTACATGGGATAGACTTCAAAAAGATTTCAATTTCTTACATTTCTATTAAATTTATTATTATTATTGTTTCCTTGGGTTCCTAGTGGAACATAAGGCTTCAACTGCACGTCTCCACTTGCCACTTCTGTCTTCCTTCTGCTGTACTTTTCACCTGCGTCCATGTTAGTCCATACTGTTTCAACTCCTCTTTACACGATCTCCTCCATGTCACCCTTGCACTGAAGTCCCACTCGCCGCGTGCTTCCCTTTTGGCCTGGTTCCACTCGAGCAATGGCCTGACGCTCGCGCGATGTCACCCAGCGACCTCCTCAGCGAGCGACTAGCCAATCCATCTCCATCCACTTTTTCCTCCATATTTGTTGGTTGACGATTGGTTTTTGTTTTGTTTGTTAGTTCCCATAGTTTCTTGTTGGTGATTCTTCCCATCCCGGCCATCTGATCTTCAGTATAGAGCCAGCGAAGACAGTTGTTCATAAAGGTCTGGTCTGCAACAGCCTGTTGGAAATATTATTTGTGACCCGCCCACCAAGTTTCTGATCCGTATAGAAGAACTGACTGACTTGACGTTGTTTGTATTGAAAATCCGAACTTAGTTGTTGGTGCTGAGTGACGAGGATTTCCAGATTGGTTTCAGATTGATGAATGTGTTTCTCGCCTTCCCGATTCTCGCTCGATTTGACATCCTCGTCAGTTCCAACTTCCTGTAGTTGAGACAATGCTCCCTAGATAAGTGAATGAAATGAATAACCTCTTTCAAATGCCTCCCGTTGATGGTGATTGGCGTTGGATGTTGCTGCTGTTGTTGTTGTTGGTTGGTTTGTTATTTTCATAACCTCCATCTTGTCTATGTTCACCTGGAGTCCTGTCTTCGCCAGCTGCTTCTTCGGCCAGTTTTTCGGTTTTCGTCTGTAAGTCTTCGATTTTGTGTGACATCAAACATAAATCATCCACGTGCGAAATCCAGGTCTTCTAGGTTCTTCACGTCGGTCTAGGATATCCCTGTCGTCTCGTTTCCGACTGGCTGACGCATAATCCAGTCCATCACGATTAGGAATATCATTGGTGATGATAGGCAGAGAACCTTTTCTGACTCCTGTGTTTACTCCAAACGTCTCGCTGAGCTTACCGTTGTGGATAAATTGACATGTGCCGTTGTCGTACAGCTGTTGAATAAGGTTGATGAATATTTGGGCTCTGCACGCCGTAGTACTCGAGTAGTTTCCAAATTACTTCGCGGTCAACGCTGTCGTAGGCCTTCTCAAAGTCTATAAAGTTGAGGTAGTGGTTTGATTGCCATTCCATGCTTTGTTCGATGATGATGATGCGTGGAGTTGCGATTCGGTCAGTACATGATTTGCCTTTCCTGAATCCAGCTTGTTCTGGTCGGAGTTCTGCATCCAGTGCGTCCTTTATTCTCTCCAGGTTGATGCGACTCAGGATTTTGCTTGGAGTCGACAGGAGCATGATTCCTCTCCAGTTCTTGCTGAGTGAGGCGTAAGTCACCCTTCTTTAGTAGTTTCACGAGGTAACCTGCAGTCAGTAGGCACCTTTCCCTCCTTCCAGACCTTTTGCAATAATGGAGTCAGCATGTTTGCTGTCGTCTCTGGGTCCGCTTTTAGTGCTTCAGGGGGTATTCCATCTGGCCCAGCTGCTTTTCCAGCTTTCAGAAGCTTGATTGCATTCAAGACTTCAGCTTTCGTTGGAGGATTGGTGTCAACTTGCAGTTGTGTACGCGCTGTTTCTGTCAAATATTTAACGTAAATGAATTAAAAATTCACAACCTTCTTTTGATAAACTTCTTTTTTTTGTGTTTGAAGTCGTAAACGAACTAGCCTAGTTAGTATCGGTGATAGAAAACTATGTTTTATTGAGAAGGTCTTCAGGATCTGTACAGAGATGCCTATACTCAAATTGACACACTTCACAAACAGAAAACTTATAGGAGTGGCAGTAAACTGAAAGAAGCGGTAATTGTAAAGCGATAAGGTGTTCAAATTTCACGAAAATAAGGGGAAATATACGTAAGCTATTATGGTCAATGCTTAGTCTTTACACAGTCATTAATCATATGCTCACAACACAGATTTGAAGCTATATTTCAATACACATCTCAGAAAATACCTTTTATACGTTTCTTTAAACTTTCTTGCAACTTAATTCCTACTCAGGTGAAATCATACATCGGCTGAAAGTGTGGTTTTTTGTTTCACACATATACCACCTATTTCATTGTGTTGAAAACCTCAAATCAGATGGTCTTTTCCTCTGGGAATTGACTGTCTAAACGTAACTAGTAAACTCTTCGTTCAACCACCTTCAGTGTAGCATAGTGACTTATACAGATAACTGTTAAGAATGATACATGAATAATGAAAGCATTTCATCATTCCTACCTCCGAGACATTATAGTGTGATGAAGTGTATGATGATCCAAATATTTAGGTATCGTCAAAGGTTTATTTATGAGTGGAAAGAAATATGTATATTAAAGCCTAGATGAACGTTAATCAGTTAAACCCAATTAATCTGGAATGAACTGATGCCGAGTAGATGGTTGATGATCTTTTGAGGTAGTAAGTTCAGAGCTTAATTTTAATTTCTACATATTCATTAACACCTAGAATGATAACTGTTTATCTGCTTTACAACATAAGTGAGATCTTTCCCTAGTACATAATGGGACTCGAATAGTTGGTTTTTTTGGCCACAACCTAAGTAAAATTAATTTTTTGCGAAAAAGTCAAATTTCAATCGAAAATTTTTTAATATTCAGTTTCATTTTCCCTCATTTATTTTTACAACTTCATAGTTCAATGCTTCTAAAAAGAAACAGGACCAGAAGGCTAACAATAAGGGTGGTGGTTGGTTCAGTGGTTGGTTTTCACGTGGTTCTTCATCTACACCAGATGAAACAGAAACTTCATCTGAAGGTGATTTAATGAAACGTTTGCAAACTGAAATGACTCCAGAAGAAAAGTCTCGCCTATATGCTGCCATTGATTATTCAGAATCAGCAGCTTCAGGTGTTTCAGGTTCAGCTATGAATTTCCCAGCCAGTTATGTATCTTCTTCGATTGCCGTTACTTTAAGGCAATTGAGTCTTGTATTACTCGATGATAAATTGAAGTGAGTATTATTAACTTGGTAATTTCATTTTTATATTTGAGATTTTCATTCTATTTGTTTATTTTTCTATACACTATGAAAGTGGGTTCTGTGAAATAAACACTGATAATGCCTAAAATATAAGCACTACCTCTTAGTGGTTTGTAAGTTTGACATCTTCAATAGCTTATATCCCATGTTATTTATTGTATGACCAATAATGTCATCTTTAAGGAAATTCAAAACCGAGTCTGTGTTCCAAAATATAGCAACTTTAATCAGTGCCAAAACATTGGTTTGTCAGTGTTGTTAGAAATCTGTTTTCCTATACATATCAAACTGTAAGTCACACTTACATTATGAAGGCTGGTGATGCTATCCAGTCTTCTAGACCGATGTAGGTGTATCGGGATTCAAACCCGAGACCCACTAGCTAAAAGTTAACTACTTAAGTCAATGAGCCACATTCATGCTGCACTTTAGTTTGGACATCCTTCTTTTCTTTGGAATTGTGGCTAAACAAAAACCAGTTTACCTTCTTCCTTTGGTACTTGATAATTCCATCGAATGCCAACTACACAGTAAAATGATTGATTGTAAGACTTAATCCTGTAGTGTGAATGTATACTCGTCAGTAAGCCGTCTTATTAGTGTAAATGATTTAGGGTTAGTTAGTTGTGGATCTTTAGCGAAATGATTTTTTGTTTTTCTCAGTAAACCGAAATTTTTCTAGTAGATATAAGTTTCTCTGAAAAGTACTAAAGCATATTCAACACACGCTAAATAATCAGTTACACTTGACAGCCAAATTAAGATATTTTCAGCACCAAGTAGTTTTTTTTCGCTTATTTGAATTCAGGTTTGTCACTAATACACCATCTATTCACAGTCACATTTAGGGTGCACTAAAAGTTATTGGTATAAGAGAAGACATTCACAAAGCATAACGCTCTGTTGTATTGCTACAAAGTAGTATGTGTTAGGCTTTAACAATAATATTATGAAATCACACTAGATCTTACAGGCATTTAATTTGACTCTTGTTTGAGCAAAATAAGTAATTACTCGTCTTGTTGCTATCCACTCAGTTACATGGGTGATGTTCAATAAATTGTCAACAAAATTAGAATCTATTGTTTTGAAGAATTATTGTATCATTATTATTATTCGTTCTCTGCGTTCCGAGAGGAACACTGTGCTTCAGGAGCGTGCACATCTCCATTGTATTCGATTCTCTGCTGTCATTTTCACCTAGCTACACGACTGTCCATAAGTTTTCATTACCTCTTCATATGATCTTCATATTTCATGAAATTACAGTGGAATAATATTTTATTATTTGTTTTTTGTATTTTTGATTACAGCTTGATTCCACGCTGTATTTTTGGTACAAGTATGGAATTTTCAGCATGTGCTATCGGTAACCCAAATTTTTCAGGCCGACCATAGATATCAGGTGTGCGTCGGCAGGGGATCGAACCTCGGACCATGTGCATGGTCGGCGAGAGTCCTAACCACTGTGCCGCCGACGCACAACTATTAACACCACACCAGAAAACCAAAGCTTAACACTAACAAATACAGAAACAGCAGATACCAGGACAAGAAAAAACATAATTGGCGTACGGTTCCCTAGATACATAGATGCACTTTTGATTTTACTACTAATTCATAATGAACTAACATAACTTCTGGAACGAATAACACAAATTAGGGTGGGGGTTACTCCATACCATATAAGTGTGCAAAAACATATAATGAACTGGTTTTAGATCACGTAGAGAAGAACAGGGTAGGCTCGAGTTATATCCCTTGCACCTCAAAAACGGCTACACAAATCATGTGTTACAAATAGAATCACATCCATCAATCACACAGAAGTTTTAGATCAAAATTTCATATGAATTCAAACTACCCAGCTGAATTCATTTATTTTATGGTCACCATAGTGTATAAAGGCAGTTAAAATCCCCAACTAGGAAGACACTTATTTAATATTTGCAAACGCTATATCCTGTGACAACAGAGAATTCCTATTGGTTCTAGATAATTGCTTCATTATTGTTTGTTAGTCCTCTACAGAATAAGCCTTGTTATCACAAGCTAACTATGCTGGTGATATGACTAGTTACCAGAGCTCTTGAAGGTATCTCAGATGCAAACCATTACTACACCGAGACTCCTCCTTTACTACTGTCTGAATAATAGTCCATTTCCAAATATTTCATCATGTCAATCCATTTTTTTGTTTCAGTGATCCTAAAATTCTTAAATTCGCTGTGAACAAACTCACTGCTGATGTTAAACAACGTGCTGGAGACCAAGCTCTAGCGTAAGTGGTGCATTATTTTTGTGTATAAAATATGTTATTAAATAAATTGTTCAGATTTTGGATGCATTTAACTCAATCGTGACTGATTTTATGTTCTGTCACATTGCGTTTTCACCTACTGATTTTTAGTTATAGTTACTTAGTTTAAGCTTTTCTTCATGATTAAATTCAACAGAATGTTAACTTTTTATGTATGTTTTTTAAGTAGTTGTTTTTATGGCATTCACGTATAATTCTTTGTAATAACTCATGTTTGTAGTAGATTTTACTTGTTATGTATGTGCATTAGAAAATTTTACAAGTGGCGACGGCATGTACTTCTTTGCTCTAGTAAAGTTAAACTGGCATTAAACCTAGTGCCAGCATTTCATCTAGGTCACTCACCGTTACATTTGGCTCATTCTGCTTTATTCTTTCAATTTCTAAGATAAACTTGAACAAAGCAAGAACAACAATTGTACCAGGATAATATGAGCTCATCTTTTATTATTTCGAGGATTCTTCTCAACTGGTTACAACCTGAACGATAAAAATATGAATTATATTAAAGATATGAACATACTTTTCCACGATCATAAGGAGTAATTGGTGGGAATTAAAAGTAACATTAGTCCGGAATGATTTAACTGATTAGGAGTTACAAACACTGACTATTTATAGAATAATTAGACAATTAGGCTTGGAAACAGAAAAAACACGGTTGCGTATGTAGAAACAAAGTTTAGCTAGAAAGAGCATAACAAAAAAGTAGATTACGTAACTAAACAAACATCTTATCTAATAGCCAATAGAAAAAAGGAAAGAAAAGAAACAAGGTAGGGTGAGTCATGTTTAAATGAGAGAGTAGAGTTTTCTAAACATGAAAAAAGGGTGACTCATGAAAGTTGTATATTTTTTTGTTATCACCAGGGCATTGCAAGACTCACCACTGTCTCTTTCTGCGTACATAGATTTGGTTTAAGTCGTTTGATGGCAATTGCTTCAGCAAAGCGTAGCAAGCTAGGTTTCTTTTGCTTGTTGATTATTTTGAAGGACTTCAGGTTGTCTACAATATGACCAGTGTCCAATAGATGATGAGCAATCGCACTGTTTAATACTTTCGGACCCTTCAGGCTCAGGTTCTTTGGTATGTGTTCCTAAATGTGGACACTAACCCTTCTCTCTGTTCTTCCAATGTCTGTGCTTTGACACGTACATGTAAATTGGTAGACACAGTTGGAAGTAACATGAGGTGGGTATTTGTCCACTTTCGATTGTCTCAAACAACTAGTTGTTTGATAAACACATACAAGCTTGGCGGCTGGATATGTTCTTTTCAGGGCAGCGTTCAGTCTGCATCTTATTCTACTAGCAGTATTATCACCTTTGAATGTAAGCTGCAGAAAGATAGGCTTTTTATCTACTGTGCTGCTTTTCACTATTTTCTAAGATAACTAATACTTTTTTTTTACCATTCTTGCAATATACTATAATTATATTTAATGGGGAAATTGTCATCTAGAGTAATATACTCACTGCTCCACACAATTTATCTTTCCTTTTAGTGTTGCACTACGACTAGACAGCCTAGAAGCTGTAGGAGCTCAGCCAACATTAAAAGAATCCTGTCTTGTCAAGTCTTCAATCAAACCTGTACTTATAACCAGTCATGTAAGCCACTCACCGATCGATGGCGTCTCTCAAAAAATTACCGCATCACAATCCACTCATTTGTTGGTTATTGATTTTGAGAAAAATCCTCTTGATCGTAAAGCTGACCAGCGTTTACTTGTTCAAGCTGATCCATTACAAATAGTTTATGATGCTGAAACTATCAATAAGATTGTTCATTTCTTCACTCCACCAAAAGATGTTCACTTACAAGAGTAAGTTTATATATTTTTTAAATTTTTGAATAGTGTGAAATTGTCATGTAGAACATTAAGATTGTGTTAGTAACAATCAATTAGGTAAAATCTACTAACTTTTGACTACTTATTCTTGTAATTGTTCCCCCTTTATGTTGCACCGAAATATACGTGATCTTCGGTTATTGATTTTGTTTACTGATTTCGTTTATTTCTTTCCTACTTTTTCTTTTTTCTTTTAAAAATAGATTATCTAATACAGTCTTGTCGTCTTTTGAAGAAGCTAAAGAAGTGACAACAAGCGGTCTACGACATTTGGCCTCTAACCGATCTTATACAGATGTTCGTATTGACATTAAACCTAGTTACTTTATCCTACCAGACTCTGGTGTTTTCAGAAGGTGAGTTCTATTGTCATGCTTTTTTTCGAAACAACTATTTCCTATGTTAAGTTTATCAGTTACGAATTTTTGTAGATAGTATTCTTACATACATCATTTCTGCAAGTGGTGTTTTTTATTCCTTCACGTTCCTAGTGGAACATAGGGCTTCAAGCTAGAGGCTTGGAGTTTCTGTAGCAGTGTTTATTTTTTACAGGATGGGGTTGCCAGCTTCATGCCCAACCTTCCCTTTTTGCCAGTTCTGTTACTGACTTAGCAAGGTAAATGAGTGCGTTGGCCGGGGCTTGAACCCTGGACCATGGTCGGCGAGCGTCCTAACCGCTGTGCCACCGACGCTAAACAGAAGAAATGAAGATTAATCCCATAAAATATGGTTGGTAGTTCATATTCGAGGGATGTGACTATAGTGATGGTGTTTCATAAGTGAGATAACTCCTTTTTATTTTACTACTGGTACTTTACATAAAAAATATTCATTTCCAGCAATCCCTAAGGTGAAGAATACTTCATGAACACGTGGAGAATCGTTGAAAACCATGAAGTGCAGAATAGCTGTCTGCTCTTCATTTAGGATTCTTCCACATTTTTGAACTGACTACTTCACAAAAAGGTTAGGTCTACAATAATCAGTTTGTATTATGGCATAATAATTAAATTGTGGCTTGCTCACACCATCTTCTATTATTTCACTATTAATTATGTTGAATATTTCTTTTTATTAATAATTTACAGTGATTGTCGTCTTTTACTGGTCGACCT
Organism: Trichobilharzia regenti; assembly: GCA_944472135.2. Lineage (NCBI taxonomy): Eukaryota > Metazoa > Platyhelminthes > Trematoda > Strigeidida > Schistosomatidae > Trichobilharzia > Trichobilharzia regenti. The sequence continues at coordinate 53,929,635 of OX235263.1, forward strand.
TGGGAGTCTTGTAGTTAATTCAAGTCGTACCACACTTCCATCAGCCTGCAAAACCAAACCAGATGAAGAGACTTTAAAGAGTAAAGCTGATTCAACAATAAAAGAATCGGATACAAAACTCATCAGTAAAGTGAAACATAAATCTGGAAAACTGACATTCGATGAATTAAAAGATGAAGCTTATGATAAATTTCACATCAGTATATCATCAGTTCAAGTTTTAATGGTTAATGAAGGTAAATTTTGTACTGATTATATTTTGCATATAAGAGTTAGATCTTGTGATCCTTTTAGAAACCTTTTTTTCTTACACTGGACATTTCAATGTAGAAATATGGTAAACTGAGTAAATGTCTACTCTGTATTTCGCGCGACTTACTATACTGATTACAAAAAGTATTTAGACTCACAGTTCGTCGCAGTTAACGGTTTCGGTTAAACAAATAAAGACAATTAAACTCAGCAACTGCTCTAAGGGTGATATACACTCAGCAATGAAACACAACTAATGTTTATGTTGGCCAAATACTCCAGTTATCGTATTTACTGATATTTTGTCTTATAGTCCTTACATTACTTGTATGTACTTATGCACTTTAATGCATTTTCAAAAAACAACCTAAGATGAATTAATAAATTTGAATTTTTGTAACAAATTTTATTATTATTGTTCCCTTGAGTTCCTAGTGGAACATAAGGCTTCAACTGCACGTCTCCACTTGCCAATTCTGTCTTCTGCTGTACTTTTCACCTGCATCCATGTTAGTCCATACTGTTTCAACTCCTCTTTACACGATCTCCTCCATGTCACCCTTGCACTGAAGTCCCACTCGCCGCGTGCTTCCCTTTCGGCCTGGTTCCACTCGAGCAATGGCCTGACGCTCGCGCGATGTCACCCAGCGACCTCCTCAGCGAGCGACTAGCCAATCCATCTCCATCTACTTTTTCCTCCATATTTGTTGGTTGGCGATTGGTTCTTGTTTTGTTTGTTAGTTCCCATAGTTTCTTGTTGGTGATTCTTTCTGGCTCGGCCATCTGATCTTCAGTATAGAGCCAGCGAAGACAGTTGTTGGTTGATAAGGGTCTGCAACAGGCTGTTGGAAATATTATTTGTGACCCACCCACCAAGTTTCTGATCCGTATAGAAGAACTGACTGACTTGACGTTGTTTGTATTGAAAATCCGAACTTAGTTGTTGGTGCTGAGTGACGAGGATTTCCAGATTGGTTTCAGATTGATGAATGTGTTTCTCGCCTTCCCGATTCTCGCTCGATTTGACATCCTCGTCAGTTCCAACTTCCTGTAGTTGAGACAATGCTCCCTAGATAAGTGAATGAAATGAATAACCTCTTTCAAATGCCTCCCGTTGATGGTGATTGGCGTTGGATGTTGCTGCTGATGTTGTTGTTGGTTTGTTATTTTCATCACCTCCGTCTTGTATATGTTCACCTGGAGTCCTGTCTTCGCCGGCTGCTTCTTCGGCCAGTTTTTCGGTTTTCGCTTATAAGTCCTCGTGTGTGTGCAATTTTTCTGTGAACACGTAGTGGGATTTGTTGTGATTGGTGTATAATATGCTTCAGGTAAAGTTTTAACATCCACTGCTCACCTTGTACAGTCTATTTTCATTTGGTTTTCTAAACTAAACGTTATATTACTAACTAGTGTTAAGTTATTTCCGGATCCTCTCTTTATTCAGTCTCAGTTCCGTTTTGTGTTATGTCAAATAGTCTATCATTGCAGACTTCTGATAAACAATATGATAGTTACCATTCATTTTTTCATTCACCCAAACTATACTGTTGAGAAAATCGGTTTGCTTGCGGGAAGGGTCTGATACTTATCGCTCGCCTAACATTGAGAAGCTGGTAAAGAAATGTTTCTTAACACTTACAACAAGTTCAGTAATAAGTTAGCACAGATCTAAATCAATTTAAGCCACTGAGAACTTGAAGAATTGCGTTATGTGATAGTTTCATTCAGGTATATTATACTTTGTAACTGCATGAGTAATTTCTACAATTTCACACTTTGACGGTTATCCGAAGTACTCCATTATTTGTTTTTTCTCTCATGACACTGTAATGTAGCCAGCTGTTGAATGAGGTTGAAAAAGACTTGAGCACTGGACTCCGTGGTGTTGAAGTAGTTTCCAAATTACGTCTCGGTCAACGCTGTCTATTGAAAGCCTTTTCGAAGTCGATGAAGTTGAGGTAGAGGTTTAACTGCCATTCTATGCATTGCTCTGTGATAACGATGCGTAGAGTTGCAATTTGATAAATACGCCGTTCGCCTTTCCTGAATTCAGCTTGTTCCGAGTGTGGGGCGGAGTTCTGTATCCAGTGCATCGTTTATTCTCCTTAGGATGATGTGACTTAGTATTTTACTTGGCGTGGAGAAAAACAGTATTCCACGCCAGTTCTTGAAGCGTGAGGCCTAAGTCCCCCTTCTTTGGCAGCTTGACAAGGTAGCTAGCCTTTCTTCCAATCTGTGGGCACTTTCCTTTCCTTCCTTCCGAAGATTTTGCAATATTGGTGTGAGAGAATCTGTTGCAGTCTCTGGGTCCGTTTTCACTGGCGCTTCGGTGGTTTACAAACTGTACAATGAGTTAAAGTAGTATCACATACGCTCCTCAATGTTTTGCAAGTTTTAACCGTTTTGAAGAAATTGTTTTCAAAGAAGTTTGGATGATGGAAAACCTGTTCTTCTGTATTGTTATAACAAAAAAAGTAAAGCTTGTTGTATGTACACGACCAAGTGAGCGATATTAATTACTGTTAAGTAAGAAACTATTTTGTGTTTTAAGTCACTGTTGGTTTTGTTTTTCCTTTTGAATGTATATTTCAGGCCAGGATTGGAGAAGCCTTAGGCAGCTGGACAAATCACCGAATCATATTCTCAAGCCATTGGGTTTGAACTGCATACTAAAACGATGTCTACTGCATAATGATATAAATCTACCAAGGTAAACTTGCAGTAATTATTTGTATCGGTATTCCTCTGATCCCATTAATAGTACTATTTTAAAACTCTGTCGAGTTTCATTTTGTTAACAAATGCTTCCATTAGCTTCCTCCATAGGCTGAGCAGTCATAATTTTATAAGTAGTGTGTAAGATTCATTATGATAAAGGTTTTTGTATTTCCCAATGAATGAAAAACAAAACGATATTGTTACTCTTACTGACGTTTCGCTATTTAATGCTGCTGCTAATAGCTTTATCAAAGAAGCAACATTAAACCAGAATTTACAAAATCTCAGCATGTATATATAACAAAGAGTTAGGGGGTGAGAAAATAGACTTAGGTCAAGTTAAAGGGATATATTGAAAGTCAAAATAACAATGAAGATCACTAAACCAAATAACAAAGGTAATAGTACATCTGTTATGATATCAAAATAAAGTTTACTAACTTGATCATCGTTCGTCTGTTTGGGGTCGTTTTTCGTTGTCAAGTTGGTCAGTTGGTAAAGATAACAAAACCAGGTAGGTGTAGACTGTTGGATTTGATCAGTGTGTAAAATTATAAAAGTAGTATGTGTTTACATAGTGAACTTGTTTATCACATTCGTGTTGATTTTGTCATTTCATGGGGGAGGGAGGTGTTGTAACCAGGTCAGATTCTGTTTTAGTCCATCATTCCTATTCAGTTCAGAGAATTTGGATTCCATTTGAAATGAAGTGCTTCTAATAATATGAGACGTCCTTTGTGACTTCTGAAATGCTTTTTCTGGATTATTTCAATATTGTCGAAATCAATTTTGTGGCCTGATTCTATAGCGTGTAGACCTATGGCTGATGATTTTTGAAGTTTTTCTAGTTCAATCGGATTTCTCGGTGGTCGAAGAGATGCTCTACGGTGTTCATTTCTTCTGATTTTGATTTCTCGAGATGTTTGTCCGATGTATATCGCATCACATTCCAAGCGTTTTATTTTATAGACACAATTAGATAGAGAATTTTTAGGGATTTGGTCTATTCTATTCGACCACCGAGAAATCCAGTTGAACTAGAAAAACTTCAAAAATCATCAGCCATAGGTCTACACGCTATAGAATCAGGCCACAAAATTGATTTCGACAATATTGAAATAATCCAGAAAAAGCATTTCAGAAGTCACAAAGGACGTCTCATATTATTAGAAGCACTTCATTTCAAATGGAATCCAAATTCTCTGAACTGAATAGGAATGATGGACTAAAACAGAATCTGACCTGGTTACAACACCTCCCTCCCCCATGAAATGACAAAATCAACACGAATGTGATAAACAAGTTCACTATGTAAACACATACTACTTTTATAATTTTACACACTGATCAAATCCAACAGTCTACACCTACCTGGTTTTGTTATCTTTACCAACTGACCAACTTGACAACGAAAAACGACCCCAAACAGACGAACGATGATCAAGTTAGTAAACTTTATTTTGATATCATAACAGATGTACTATTACCTTTGTTATTTGGTTTAGTGATCTTCATTGTTATTTTGACTTTCAATATATCCCTTTAACTTGACCTAAGTCTATTTTCTCACCCCCTAACTCTTTGTTATATATACATGCTGAGATTTTGTAAATTCTGGTTTAATGTTGCTTCTTTGATAAAGCTATTAGCAGCAGCATTAAATAGCGAAACGTCAGTAAGAGTAACAATATCGTTTTGTTTTTCATTCATTGGGAAATACAAAAAAACCTTCATTATAATGAATATCATGTACACCCGATTGCCAAATTTTTTTACACCGTTAAAAGTGAACTTGGTTTAGGCATATATAAGTGTTTAAGATTGCTGAGTCTCTTTGCCTTCTCTTTTAATTATCCTTACCTCTTTTTATGATGACAATAACTCTGCTTCTTACAGAGATTTTAACAACTTTTGTTTTTCTGCTTGTAAGCTTTGTTGATAAGAGTTAAAGTTAGTAATGGCATGCTTGTTTTAGAGGTACACTATAGCTTATATTGAGTAGTTTTATGAATACTTCATGTTGTAATCAATAACTGTCCCATTTCTATAATGAATATACAAGAAACGTTTACTTTTTTGTTTATTCATTTTTAGAATTATTGTTGATGGTTGTTTACCTGTATTCAGTGTGGATTTAACAGATAGAGTTCTTCAATCATTATATGAGTTAATTGTAAATGTTCCATTCCCAGAGCCAGATAAAAGTCTAACAACACCAGCGAATGCTGATGACCTACTTAAAGTAAGTATTTACGCTTATAATTTATTATTATTATTATTATCTATGATAATCAACTATTCATTGTTACCAAATATATCGAAGATTGAAACGCTTGTCAAACGATTTTATGATGACTTTTTAAATATACGATTGTGGATAGTTTTCGTGTGGAATTTAATTATTCACTTAGAGTATTCTGATCTGAAACCAATCTTAAAAGTATTTTGTATTAAGACTTTATATACTAGGATACTTTTTGACTACAGTTTAAGTCTTTGTATTCAAGCAGTATTTAAGGGATAACACTAATGCATCTAAATACTAGTTTCGCGAAGATTTTACCGCTTTATTGGTTTTTTCCAATCCCTTTTCTTCTATCATCGACTTTGAGTTTTTCAAAAGTATAGTTAGACAATACCAGTTTACGCCATCTCTGGCTTAGTAGGCGTGATATCCGGCTATCGACCAAAGGGTGTGTGTACTGCTCAGCAGTCCGCTCCGTCCTCTCTTATGGCTGTGAGTGAGACATGCTCATTGAAAGTGGAAGACATGAAAAGATTAGCTGTCCTTGATCATTGGTGTCTGCATCCTATCTCCCGTGTGTGTGAAGTGGTATAATAGGGTGAGCAATATCGAGGTTAGGCTTCGGTCGAGTGCTAGGAAAGGAGGGAAAATCAATCGACGAGGCTGTGAAGCTACATCGACTGAGATGGTTAGGAAATGTGTTGCGTATGCCTAGCCATCACCTTCCTTGACGGGCAATGTTAGCTGATATAGGGTCAGGCTGGAAAAGAGCTAGCGGCACCAGTCAATTAAATCCACAACAGTTAGTTTAAACCACGTAGGAAGGTGTAGAATTCCTGGTTGGTGTCCCCAGGGTAGTAAAAACCAATAAAAGCTGCAAACAATTGGTGTTATGGCTCAAAAGCGTTCTCAGTTATGGCGCAGATGCATCCACCTCTTGTGATTTGTAATATCCAATAAAACTCTATTGTTCTCCCAAATTACTATTCTTTTTGCCCCATGTTTCTGTTTATTATCTGTCTTTTGAATCTTTCTCTACTCTCTTCTCTTGCTTTGTGTGCCACATGGAGTGTGGCAACTCGAACTGCTACACACGCGTGCAAAGTTCTATGTTGAAACCAGTCAGTCAGTCATTTGAATAGTGATTAGGTTAAGAGCACTTACCGTCATTCCGTAAGTTATTTAATTTCCATGTGGATTTGAGGACAGTACAATGTGGTTGGAGAAGAGGTTTAACAGCGTTGAGGTGCTTTCTCGAGAGAACTAGCAAGGCAGCTTTATTGCCTTCTCACTCACAGGAAGACAGTTTAAGAATGGTCGACCCTAAACAAGTGTACATCTCGACTGATCAAATGGCTGTTTGTAGCCGGACATGATTATTTATGAATAGGTATGTTTGATAAATTCACTTATTTCTGAATATACCATGTGGAGTTAGCCACAAATAGTTGTACATTGGGTTCTACAGTTACATAAAACTAATCCATTTACTCTTTCAGGTTTTATTAATTTATTAAAATGCAGAAAAACTTGATAGATTATGGCATCAAGACGATGCGCCACACAATAATAATAAAACAACATAGATTAAGAGTAAAAATATAGGTAGAGAACGCATAAGGAACTTCATCTGGAAGGAAAACAGTCATACTTAACAAGTTCAAACAGTATTCGTCAACTATCATCAGGAAGGGAAGAAAGAAGGAAATTACAGAACGTTCGCCATTGATTACGATTCTTAGCCATATCCGATAACGTTTCGAGCCATCGATTCGAGCTATCTCTCGGGCTCCAACCAGGGAGACGTGACACACCAACCGATGGCGTAGGTTGTATGAAAGTATCAACCACCCACACTTTTCCATCATCACACAGAGATTTTACATTCTATCGGAAAGAAGTGGAATTAAAAACCATAAAATAGAGTATAAAGATATATAATGAGTTCTCAGCGAATCTGGAAATGGTGGTTTTCTCTGTGGCAATAAAAAAGTGAACATAACTAGATGCTTAGTTGTAAAGGCTAAATTGTTCAGTTTTGTTGCTAGCTATTTAAATGTTTTACAAACATTTTTAAATATATCGCTACTATCCACAGTCCAGATCATCATGATTTCGCTGTTATACCAATATTTGTTAGAATACAGTAAAAATTTGAGTCATCTAACTTTGCTTACCTAATTCATGTACCAGCTATTTTATGTAAAATTCACTGAATTCTAGTTACATGTTATTAATTAAGTACGTGTTCGTCTCATCTATTGTATTCAGTGATAAAGGTTTATTGTAAATGCTTATTCTATCTCTTTTGAATAATTTTGTTCACCTAACTACTGATATATGCATTAATTTAACATTATTTCCTATGCCTAAACCAGGATGTTATAGTCTTACCTAATTCAATAGCACCTGGATCAGTCCTAGCTACAAGAGATTTAATCAGAGTTACGCGTCAGTTTAACCGAAGTGACAGTGATTCCACATTAAGCAGTTTAATGTCGGACACAGGAGAAGATTTACCAGAGGATAGTGAAAATGATCAAACTAGTCAACAGTCAAGATCAGAGGGTGATATAGATGAAAGTGAAGATCAGGCAAGTCGATTGGAACGTGCGAGAATTAAATCATTAGCTGTTAAAGTAAGTATTTCTGAAGTTTTATCTCACCCATATATATGCATTAGTTGTGTTTTTTGTTGTGTCCTTTTTGCCCATGTAATACGTAAATTATAACTCCTGAGAGATGGTGTTTAACATTTAACATGTCGATATGTCTGTTTACTTTGTCATACCTATATCTATTATTCGTATATTTTGGTATTTCTAATAAAATGTACATAATATTATGACTATTTTATTGGTATCTTGTATCCAGAAATAGTTTTCTCACTATGTTTATTGTGATTATTGGTAATAGATTATACCTTAAACAACCTCCAATAAGTAGTACCTTATCGCTGTCTGCCACGTTAGATAAACAAACTAACATGGAGCTGTACTCTACCACAGTGCACATTTTTATTTTTATCAGTTATATAATACTGTGTCAAATGATTTTCCGTTATTTGTGTTCTGCGCTAAGACAAATGTACTTTAAGAAGATGCAACTAGGTCTCTTCTAAACGTCGATTATCAGCGGGGGTTAATGTGTAGGAGATATTTAGTCTATAACTAATGAGTACCTGTAACTAAAATCATCAATTCAATGAAGTACATTCGGCTATGAAATTCACATGCGAAGAGAAATCCCAAGACAGAATTGCCTTCCTGAATGTCCTACTTACAAGAAAACCAGATGGTAGCACTAAAAGAAATTTGCATAGAAAAAGTACTTGGACAGGACAATATACACATTTTCACAGCTTCGTTCCTATCAAGTACAAAAGAAATTTAGTGAAGACCCTCAGCCACAGAGTTGGAGCTATATGCTCAGAAGAGATAATTGAAGATGAATTAAGCATTGTATGCATGTGATACTTTGATCGAAAATGGCTATCCCGACTAATTTATCAAGAAGCACATGACAAAGAAAACGGAAAAGGACTACTCACTATCTGTAAAAAAGAAGCCTCTTTATATACGGCTACAATTCATGGGCGATATGCCAAGCGAGATAATTACGAAGAAATTAAGAAAATCAGTTCAAAGAACTTTTAATGCTGGCGAACTACACGTATTATTCTCTGCACGACCTATGGTGATTCCTTGACTGAAAGATGAAGTACCTAGACTAGCCACTTCAAACTGTATCTATCAATTCAACTGCGCTTGTGGAGCGAGTTATATTGGCCGTTGCTCTAGGAACTTGATTTTTCGTGCTCGCCCGAGAACATCTCCCATTATGATTAAGTAAAGGTGTAGTGAAAACTATTAACACCTCGATATTGGAACATCTGGTGCAAACCGGCCACAAAGCCAGCGTAGAAGAATCCTTCTCTATAATATACCAGGTGCCAAATAAATTGCCAAAAACATCGAAGCACCGCATGCTATTGCGATTCGCCTCAAACAACCAGTGCTCTGTGTTCAAAAGAAGCAAGTCCAGCCCCCACTATTGCCCTGGCCTTCAGTAGAAACTATAAACTCATGAATTTGTAATATTATCCTTCCTAATTCTTCTGACATTCAGCTTATTTTATGTTGATGCGATTCAGCTGTAATCTATCAATATTATTGATTCGATGTTATTTAATCATTAATGTTGTTCATAACACTAACTCATTCATTCACTATACATATATGTATATATAACGCTAGAGCCTGATGATGAATTTATCGAAAAGAGTACTCTTTGTTCAGTATCCATTCTTTTGAAAATTTTAAATTATTTAAAATAATCCCAGTGTGTTTAAGAAAAAATCAAAACAAGGTTTTCCTGAACGTTTCGCTGTGTGAGCCACAGCTTCTTCAACAGAATTATTCGAATTTTATCAATCATCAAAATATATAGTCAAAATTTTTACATAAATTGAAGTCAGTTCATTTGAAGGTCACATGTTGATAGACATTTGTACCAACAGAAATATGTAAGCAGTCATCATATATTTGTAATGACTAATGTCAAATTGTCATTGTGCATATTTATCTGTATGAATGTGTATGAGTGTATGCTATCTGTCATATGAAAAAAGACGTCAAGTCACATGTGATAAACATGATAATGTGCGTCGGTGGCGCAGTGGTAGAGTGCTCGCCAACCACTCAGGTGGTCCGGGGTTTAATCCCCGGCCGATGCACTCCTTTACCCTGTTAAGCCAGTAATAAGACTGGTAAAGAAAAATAAGGTTGGGCATGAGGCTAGCAACCCTTCAAGCCCTTAGCTTGAATCCTTATGTTCCGCTGGGAACATAAAGGAATAAAAAAAGCCAATACGAAAACGTGATATTTTATATAGGTCATAGGGGTTCATGAAGGTTTTTGTTTTCTCATCTGTCTTGCTTCATTAGAGTCTGCCATATAGGTGACAAATCTGTCCCTTCTCTCCTACTTACTGCATTCGATGTGGTTAAAATGTGCAAAGTTCCAGAGGTCAACCTTTCTTTGTGTGAATGCAAGTCTCTTCCTAGAATTTCGACATTATCGAAATCAATCTTATGTCAGCTGTCTATAGCATGCTATAGCTGATCTTTTTTGTAGACTTTTTAATTCTACTTCATTTCTACGTGGACGTTTCGTACACAGTCTATGTTCACTCATGCTGGCCTTCATTTGTCTACCGCTCTCTACTATATAGGAAGCTCCACATTCTGAACATAAACACAGTTGTTTTGTGTCATTTCGGGAAACATATCTTCGACATTCTCACCAAAGCTTTCCCTAGAGAATTAGAGAGCTTGAAATGGACTTTAATATTATATAAAGCAAGTAGTCTTTGAAGTTGTTCAGCTGTCTCCTTTCGATATGGAATGGCTATCGTCGATTTCTCAATTTTCTATTTCTCCTCTTTTTTATTGATTACATTATTTAGTAGCTTTTTTTGGATAACCATTTCCAATCGATATTTGTTTGTGCAGAAAGAGAGATCACAGATGTGCACAGATGGATTTTCCAAGCTCTTTGTGATTAACTGTGTATGCTTCTCCTTACAGTCGAGTGAAAAAGAAAAGAAAACTGTATCAAACTTATGCAAGTTTTATTTTAAAAAAAACTGGTTAAATGTGAATCTCTAGCTCATTGGATTATGTATGCATTTTTCAACCAAATGAACTACTGATTCGTACAACTTTTTCATGTATGGAGATTAAAATATGAATTCTTTGTGACTCATTTTGTGATTAGATAACTTTTCGAGTTTATTATAACAGCTAGGTATATACCTCAAAGGAATGTTGCAATTGGTATTCATCAGTGTGTGCTGGTTTTAAAATTTTAAAGGAAATGTTTCTCATACCCAAATTTCATCCAAAGTTGTCATGCGTTTCACTTATCGGTTTTCTGATTCACAAATCCAGAACAATTATTGGAGTTATATACTGTGCTATAGGTTGGTCGACAGCTGCTACCTTGTCGTGAGGGTCTAGCTTGAATACCGCAGTGACCCAACAAGCTAAACTGGTTGGGAGTCATGTCCCTGAAGGTCCTACCATGTCAGGAAGGTTGTTTGGATAGCGGTCAGACTAAAAGCAGTTACCATGGGTACATGGGCTCCTGAATCCAACCGGATCAAATAGCGTATGAACCCGTATGGGTCACCGGAAACCATGGGAATGCAGCTCCTGACGCTGCTCCGCTGTCTTGCGGATTAGACTCCAAGTCAAAGGTTCGGGGGAGGGGCGGTGGTCGTTTAATAAAACTACCTGCTTCGGTCTGGGCGCCCGGGCAGTATCTCAGCCCTCACACAACAAATGAAATTTTGTATGGCGCATCTTTCTTGGTGCTATATTGTACCAAGTTTTTTCTGCGTTTAAATAATATATACAAGCACCTTATCTATCTTATGTTTGCAACTCCAGAATCGATGTAACATGTTTTCTGTTCAAGAAAAATCCAGCTTAACTTGAAAGGATATAATATAAATCTACACATATGTTTCTTAAATGTAGTTTTATCACCATTTACATGTACAAAAGATAGCTAGCTAGCTACCTAGCTAAACTATTCACTACAAATCACCTTAGTGTTTTCTTGTTCTTCTTTTTCCCTCACTTTTAACAATAACAAATAGTCCATGCGTCAACGTGATCAATCTAATCTACGGCGTAAACGAGCACAGCTGATTGATTTAAAAGTGGATTTTGTTATACGCAGAGTAAGTGTTGATTTGTTATCCTGTTAAGTTACAGTATAATTCACTTAATTCTACTGTTGTTACAATGATCTGTTTTCTTCTTCTTTGTTGTTTTGAAATGTTGCATTTACTTATTATTGATCAGTCAGTGATATTATATTATTACCTTTAATAAATCACATTTCTTCATTGATAAATATGCCTAACTTTACTGAAGTATACACAAAAAGGGTCTGTCATTCAAGTCAAAAGTTAGTGTGACAATCATATATATTTGGAGTGTTTGCCAATTTTACATTAAACTGATTGTTTGTCAATTGTATTCAATCCCAAAAACTTCGACACAAATACACACACATAACTTCCAACCTTGTTGATTCATGGTATTTTGCTATCAGGAGACCATTCAGTTTACGTTATTTATTAACTGTAGTGAAATGCAACTGTTTAACAGAGTGGATTCACGTAAAGAAGTAGCCTAGTTGAAAACATAACGCAATCTTGTACTGTGCAGCAGTTCGCTCTGTCCTTTTTTATATCTGTATAACATGGCCATTGAAAGTGGAAGACCTAAGGAGGTTAGCTGTCTTTAACCATAGATGTATGCGTTCTGTCTCCCGTGTTAAGTGGTATAATATAATGAGGAATATTAAGGTTAAGTAAGGAAGCGAAGTCAATTGGTCAGATTTTAAAGATACATCGATTGAAATGGCTTACCACACGTGTTGTGAATACCGAAGCACCACCTTCCTTCCTTAGCAATGCTGTCTGAAATACACCGGTGACACACCATTCGATCCGTTCGGATTCTGGAGCCCATTGGGTAGGTGTAAGTCATTGATTATCCCGATATACAAGAAGGGAGACAAGTCTTCCTGTGATCATCACCGGGGGGTTAGTTTGACTAATATGGACTCGATAATCATGCGTAGACTGAGCGGTTCTCTGGAGGCACAAACACGAGAGAACCAGGCAGGCTTTAGACCAGGAAGAGGATGTATTGATCATATCGTCGCCCTTTGACAGATTCTGGGAAATAGACATACTTACCGGCGTCCAACAATCGTTATATTTCTTGACCTAAAGGCATCATTCGATTTCTTTGACTGGGAGGTACTATGGCGATGCTTGGCTGTGAAGAAAATGCCGAAAAAATATATTGCACTTATCAAGGCACTTGACTCGAACTCATTTATTCAGCTAGGTGAGAGCTTACAGCGAGTTGTCATCTAAAGTGATGATAACTAGTGGTGTCCGTCAGGGGTGCCCACTATTCCTATTTCTATTCGATTTCATCATATATGTACTAATGGATTTAACCCTGATTGACTTCAGCGACTCAGGGATAGACTTGTTACCAGGGAATAATCTCGTTGACTTAGAATGTGCAAATGATATTGTTCTCCTCCCTGCTAGGTGAGGAAGGCGCTGACAAAAACTGTGAAGTTACATCGACTGAGATGGTTGGGATATACGTTACGTATGTCTAGCCATCGCCTTCCTCGACGGCCAATTTTAGCCGACATAAGATGGTTCAGGTTGGAAAAAGGCCAGTGGTGGTCAAGCCAAACCATGGCTTCATCTGTCAATAAAATCCACAACAGTTAGTTGAAGCCACGTAGGAAGATGTAGACTTCCTATTTGGGGTCCTCGGGACGGTAAAATCAATGGGTGGGAACAATTGGTGATATGGCTCAAAATCGTTCTCTATGGTGCATATGCATCCCCTTTTTTGGCTTATAATTTCCAATGAAACTATATTGTTCTTCGTTACTTCTATTCCTTTGTCTCACACCTGTGTTCACTGTATCTATTATGCATTTCTTCTACTTTCTTCTCTTGATTTGTGTGCGCTCGAACTGTTGCATATCGGTACAAAGTTCTCTGTTGAAAACAGACTGATGGACAAACAGACGGCCTATGTGCATCATAGGTTCCGAACCGGAGATTTCCATCTCCTTTATGCATACCAGGATGTCCGCCAGTTTTATTGTAAGCTCCAGACGTTCGTATTAGCTCTTTCATTTTTGTGAGGAACACCTCCCACCGCGTGAAGGCAGTGAATAGGACTTATCTGGCAGATACTATGAACGCGCAGCCATATGAGGGCATTTCGAGAAGAAAGACCGAAACCTACCCACTTTTCGACTGTACCAGGTCGTTTTGGGGGGCCTCTTTTAATGGTAAAAGCTCAACCTTTAGTTCTGTTCTGATTTCCAAAAGACTTCTTGAATCTACTTTTTTAGTTTTTATTTTATCTATACTGTACCTATTTGTTCCAGTGAAATCGATACATTTGAAAAATAGATACACATTAGATATGATTAGCACTTTTTTAATGTTTGTAATTACTTCGATATAATTCTATGACATAAACGTAATTAATTATGAGAAAAACAGAGCCAAAGTTAAATTTTATTTAACTTATTTTTTATCATTTTTTGTTTCGTGTTTTTTTCCACTTTTCTTAACTAGATCGAAGTTCAGGTGCTAGAGCGTCAATCAGATGCAGCAGCAAAACATGCTGAAGATCGTTTAATTCTATCGTTCAATGTTCATGAAGTTGGTACTAATTTAATTAAGCGTCGTTGGACTCAAGAGATTAAGGTGGAGTTTCTTTTTCTTTGAATTCTCAGTTTTTAATCTTGTCGGTCACATGTTTTTTATCCTCTTTTTGTAATTCTGTTTCTCTAATGTGTTAGTGATATTTATTCACTCTACTAAAGTAGCTTGATAAGATAAATAATTTTATATGTATCTATTATAGAATATACAAAGATGAAATTTGTAGTGACCTGATAATGAATATTTGAGCAATCGAGATTTTTTGTTTTCAGCTGTTTTTGATCAACTGGAGAACTAATAAATCATGAATTGATGGAAGTTGGAATTCATGAGCCATTGAATCGGGTCCCAGTGGCTGAATAGTATACGAGCCAGCTTGCCTTGTAACCGGAAGGTCCTAGGTTCGAATCCCAGTAGGTACGTGCTGCGGATGATTCTCAAACTAGGATGAAATAACAGCTGTCTGGCAGTACTCCCTGGTTTTCACTAGTTCTCTAACTGATATCAATCCGTGATCAACTTGTAAGAACTAATAAAAGCCAAGTTGCACTAATAAACATTTATTCTGTTTTACCTTGACTCGTTTTCAAAGTACTTATTCCTGAACTTGAAATAAAAAAAGTTCAAAACTTCAAGACTTTATAGTAAAAGCCCAACTTTCCAACGTACCATTGGACATCTTTTTAAACAGCAGTCACTTTACGATTATATGCAGTCTGTCATCCAACCTCATTAATATGCCTCTATTGCTGAAATTGGGTCAATCATTTATTGATATACACATATGGATTCACAATCGAATATAGTGAGCAGTAGTTTTCTGTTAAGAGGAAGTGATGTGATGGTAATGGTGTTTACTCTCTGATTCGATTAAATTTCATGTATCCCAATAAACATCCTATTATTATTATTATTAGGAAACAGGGAAAAACCATTATGCTGTTGGATATAATGTTATCATTTTATGCTTATCCGTATCGTCTATTCCGATGTAAACTCCCGTTCCCAAATCTATCAGCACCAATACAAACCGCCAAAAGGCTTAACTACAGGGATGCAAAGGAACTGAAATTATTCTTGCAGAAAAAAAATCGTCTAATACGTGATAAAACTGGTTGAAAACAACTGCGAGTGTATACATGAACTATTGCCTTGTCCAAAAATTAGGCCATTCAAGAGTGTTGCTAAACCATAGGGAAATAATATTCATCTAATTGAAAAAAACAAACAAAATGCCAGTCAAAATCGTAATTCCATTTGGAAGGAAGAAGTGTGTGTTAGGGACGTCAACATTGTAAGGCTCTTAACACACGTGTATCTTAAATACTTCATGGATACATATCAGTAAATGTAAAGTTTTATATTTGTGTACTGATATACACTTTGTATACTTTGATTTTCGTTTGAAATTCATGTTAAGCTTACCTTTGATTGCGAAATAGGCTATATGATTTCTGATCGAGATTTAGCCGAATAGTTCTACAAACATTAGGTGTTGAGTGAGAAGTACAGATGGAGTTCCCGCCGATGACATTGGTTGGTGGTCGTGCTAAAATCACGAATTTGTCCATTTAGATGAGTCCCAGTGGCTGAATGGTATACAAGCTTTCCTTGTAACCGGGAAGGTCCTGGGTTTGAACCCTAACGGTGGGTGCGTACTGTCGATGATTCCCAAGCTAGGATAAATCAGCTAGCTGTCCAGTACTCCCTGGTTTTCAGTAGTTTGCTAACTGACATCAATCCGTGGTCAAACTTGAAAAATTGTATTTGTATAAATTTCTGCGAGGTATAAATGAGCAAGTCTATACTTCGCTCAACAAGCCCTTCTTAACTTCTTCAGGGATGAATTCATAAGTGAAAGAGATTTCTTATCACTAGCAATGTTGCTCATCTGGAGTAGAACAATGTCAGTGTTTACTTATTCTTCCCGGTGTTTCTAATAAATTCTGTTTTGATTTAGATGTTTATAAGATCTTATTTCTCTCTTTTGTGATTGATTTCTTGTGTATCTTTTATTGTATAATTAATTAGGCCCATATTGGTACATTATCAGTGGCTGTTCCACAATTTACAAATAAAGAGACTTTTGAGCCAGTGTATTTAGCACGTACAAAACGTCATAAAGAAGGCCATCATTTGTTGTCAGTGCATTTAACTATAGCAGAGAAAAATGCTCCCGATTTTGATACACAATATCAAAATACACGTCATCGTTTGCAGTGTGACTTTAAGGTGTTAGATGTAAGTTGCTTTTTAATTCTCATATTTATACGGGTATGTATGCATCCTGGTACTCAAAGTTTTCCGTAAATTTTCCGGACATATTAAAATCGTTTTCACCTTCCTGTTTCATTAACACCGTTTATTACGTTAATTTAAATATCAAATGTTATCTTTGCTTCTGTATTTATCATACTTCTCTAGGAAGTTCCTTCATATTATTTTATTTGACGTAGTCGTTTTTATCCTCAGCATATGAAGTTAAGTAATCCTAGAAGCATTTAACAACCATTGAACACTTAAGAGTCATGTTGAAATCTTGAGAGATTACTGTCAAGTACGTTTGTCGATCACTTGACCCAGGAGTTAAATAAAATTAGATCAAATAAGAAGAAGAGAATATTTGGAGAAATAAACCTTCACAATGACTAGAAATAATCAATGAGGACCAGTGTTCAAGTGTATGGATCCACCACACTGGTTTAGCGGTTCAACTATTGGAATCTTGAGTTTTTGACGCCTAATGAATAACGACGAGTAGAGAACACTCATAATAACGGCAATTTAATTGATAATACTTCTAGGTCGGAAATTAAGAAATTGATGCCACTACGGAAGAAACTGATATTGAAGATTATGTATACTACCAGACTGTTTTCTTTCCACATTCAGTCTTCACCAAACAAAGGACTAAACATATCACACTAGTTACTAGAGTCCAGTCACAGTATCCAATACAGTCCTACAGGAGGTCAGTCGCCAGCTCGAACAGTCCATCGGTAACGCGTCGATGGCATAACGGTTAGGACGCTCGCCGACCATGCACATGGTCCGGGGTTCGACCTCCGGCCAGCGCACTCCCTTACCTCGCTAAGCCAAAAATAATCCTGGTAAAGAGGAAAGGTTGGGCATGAGGTTAGGAACCCCATCCTGTAAAATAAACACTGCTACAGAAATTTCAAGCCACTAGCTTGAAGCCCTATGTTCCACTGGGTAACGTGAAGGAAAGGAAAAGTTTCTGACTGTAGCACAAGGTGACGCGAGTTCGAATCTCAGAAGACACACGAGTTCCTCCAAGGTTGCATCTACGCCTTGCTGACTGGTGAGTGCCAACTAACACGAAACCTAAGTGCAGCTAAGGCTGTCTACCGATTGTCTCCAACCATCTAACGCTATACTATACTTTTCCGGAGTTGACAAATCAAATCGATAAATTTATGTATAGCTTCTCAGAAATAATTCAAAAAGCGTTGTACGTAATGATAGCTGAGGCTTACTTTATCAAAGTTTCCTGTAATAAGATTGAAAACAAAGTACACAAAGGAACAATACCATTTTCACCTAGTTCTTGTGTTAGTGTAATGCGCATAACTTTAAGTATACATATAGAATATTAAGTTTCTTTTATTACATCTCTCAGTTTTTTACACCAAATATTTAAGAAATACTGATTAGTCAAACAGCTTTATAATAACTAAATATATGGAATACATCAAAGCTAAAAAGCTTATCACTTTTAAGCAAACAATATTTGTGCGACTCACTTCTTTTTCCGATGATTTCATTTTTATAGCGGCAAGATCATATTTATGTATATTTTAAAATTTGACATTGAGTAGAAATAACTAAGGTGCGATAATATTGGTTTAGGTGGATTATGAATCATAAATTGATTAGACAATATGAGTAAATAAATAAATCGATAAATCAATAAAGGTCAACACAAAGTTCAATAGACATGCATAAAATAGATGATAGGAGGATAAAGTTCATTGACAAATGTTGTTAACATGTGAATCTTATCATGTTCCAATGCGCAAATATGATGTGAATACACAATGAATGAAGTGTCATCAACATAGAATAAGTGAAATGTGTTAGTAATGTGATATATAACGTAGACTGAAACAGAAGAAAACAGAATAGAACAACATGGAATAAAGAAGAACAAAGTGTAATAACAGACGGCAAAACACGGAAGCCAAGGTATATTTTTAATTAATCAAACCGCCGTTTATATATATATATATATATATATATATATATATAGTTTTATATTCACCGAGGTTCGAGCCCAGGACCTTCTGATTACAAGACGAGGTCGTAGACCATTGATCCACTGGGACCTGATGCAATGGTCCTTGATTCTAACTTCTGCTAATTCACGACATGGCGAGACCATTTCACAATGTCTTTTTCGATGAGTTAGTGCCTCATCTTTACCTGCTGTACCCTACTGGTCACGGCTTCCCACAAGAACCCCAGGTAACTACCCACTAGAATAGGGCCAGTCACTAGTGAGCATCAGATTAATTTTCTAGTATTGGTTTTGTAGGGATTTTGTGTTTGATTGCATGGAGGATTTAAAATCGTATTTATATATGAATTATAATAGACAATAACAAATAGCTTTCTTGTGTGCGAGTTTTAACGTTTGGCAGTGAGTGGAAATACTAAAGTATGATAATATTGGTGTAAATTAATTATGAATCACAAATTGATTAGACATATGATCAATGAATTCATCTATACTTTTGAGATATAGTAGATACTGACCACGCAGTATCTGAAGCATCCTTAAATATAGTCTACAAATCTGTCAAGAGTAACACAAGTGTATTTGTATTGTATAGTGGGAGCTTTGAGAACATATTAAATAATGCCAGACCTTTATTTACAAAAGTAGTTTGTACAATCTCTTTCATCTTAATTCTATCATATGATTCGCAGAACTTCTTCTGTGGAGGGGTGTGATACAGACAATGTGTTCCAACGGAACAATATTCTCACATATTCCCACAGTTCACTACTGCATTAGCAACAGAATGCTATATGTATTTCAACATTCTATTTCATGTCATTTAATGTAAGCCCAGTGCGTCGGTGGCATAGCGGTTAGGATGCTCGCCGACCATGCACATGGTCCGGGGTTTAATCCCCAGCCGACACACTCCTTTACCTGGCTGAACTAACTTTTTTTGGACGCATAAATTAGGCTTCTTTATATGAATCCCAACGGCCAGCCTCAGCAATGTTTAGTAGTCGAAGTCTTAAGGTGAAGTTCAGACTAGTTGGTATGCGGTAAATGACTTTGAAAGTTTAGTTAACATCAGGCGAATGAGTATGATTTTGTATGTTTTTTTATCGTATCTTCAGTTCTCAACTTTGGGCTAATTTCATTATGGATAAGATTTTATTTTGCTAAATCACACACAGTGTTGTACAGTTATACTAACTGATGACGTTTCGAGCACAAACTATTGCTCATAATCATATCAAGTAACTCACACAACTTTTTTCTTTCATTTATATACATGTGTGGAATGGATTAGATATTGGATTAAAAATCAATGTGAGATAATGTCCATTCAGAAATAATAGTACGAGTGTTATTGACCCATTACAATTATATGGGAAATACGAATGTTTTATACGAGTGAGGCTTTGGTGTTAAATAACTATCCTTTAGAATTCATTAGGAAGATCGAAAAAGGCCAGACGAAAAATAAAAATAATTGTGAAACTAGTAACAATAACATAAATAAGAGAGAATATAAGTCATCTACAGTTATGCCATATAAAGAGGGGACATCTGAGACCCTACGTAGGATTCTAAATAAAGCAAGAATTAGGGTGGCATTTAAACCTACAAACTCATTCAGTGACCAGCTCTGTAGGCTAAAAGACCCCATGGACCCAATTAGACAAAATAACATAATTTACAAAATACCCTGGAATGATTGTGAGGTCAACTACATAGGTCAAACTAGTAGGTCAGAGGTAGTCAGATTATCAGAACATAAGAATTTAGCTAAGGTAAGAATGGTTGACCCTGAAAAGATAAGTAATTTAGAAAAAAGCTCAGCTATTGCACTTCACGCGTTAACAAACAACCACACAATAGGGTGGGATAGGGTTAAAATTCTAAAAAGTAATATAGGTAGGTGGAGAGAGAGGTTGATTACGGAATCCTTATTCATCGAGTCTACACCCAACACATGCAACAGAAGTGACTCAATGCAAATACCAGAAATATGGAAGATAATATTACCTCAAGTCAAATCAGAAGAAGATAATAAATAATCTTAAAATTCTATTTCAATTCAAATACATCGAAACATTCTAACAAGTAACGTATTATGACTATAAAAAATACACTCGTATAAAACATTCGTATTTCCCATATAATTGTAATGGGTCAATAACACTCGTACTATTATTTCTGAATGGACATTATCTCACATTGATTTTTAATCCAATATCTAATCCATTCCACACATGTATATAAATGAAAGAAAAAAGTTGTGTGAGTTACTTGATATGATTATGAGCAATAGTTTGTGCTCGAAACGTCATCAGTTAGTATAACTGTACAACACTGTGTGATTTAGCAAAATAAAATCTTATCTATAATGGAGTTATACTCTACCACAGTGACCAAGTTTTATACTTATATCAATTGGTCCAATTTGTAGAATTGAAATTGTGTATTGTTAACATTGACAGTTACTCCTATCGGCTGGCAAATTTATACATGTTTAGTCAACCATATCTTCTCAGTTGTTGAATACTGTCATAAGCAGTCACATCACTGAGTTTTTCAAGCACATCCCGTGATTATGACACGATTATTTTTTGTTATATTCCATAAAACTCAGTAGCTGTAAAACTGTTAGTACATTTACAGTGCTGTTTATTATACATTGTCAGTCAGCTAACCGCTTATTTTGTTTTCATAATCTTTCTTTTTATAGGTGTACATTCATCAAGAGGCTACTCTGCTAATAATGAACTATTTCAATAATCTACTATTAACACTTTCTAAACAAGTGAAAAAAGTTGAAGGAACACCTGAAATTGAATGGGCTGCAAGTATTGGAGATAAAGAAGGTTTAGAAAAGGCTAAACGTCGAGCTGCACAAGAAGCTGAAATGAATAAACAACTGCCTGCACGGTTAACAGCTGTAGATGCAGTTGAAAGTCATATTGCTCGAAAAAATGAACGTCGTACTATACGTATTGAAGCAGCTTCTGAAGCACAAAAGTCAGGTAATTCTAACCAACAGTAATATAGTCAAATAGAGTATAATGAATATTATACTGTATTTAATTTCTTTTTGTTCCGTGTTTTCTAATTAGCTTATCTCGTGCTAATCCTTATTCATGTAGTTTGTCACACACTAGTTGTCTTCAATAATGAATATTATCTTTAAATTCTGAAGTACTGCACAAGCCTTCCTTTCAAATTTGTCTGTTTTCCACAATACCCACCGGATAGTTCACAAGAAAATTTCCTTTCTAACAAACCGTTCGGTAGTCGCTTCTGATTACGATTCAAACCTTTACCTGGTGATGTATGAAATCTTTGAGTTCCGAGGTTACATGAAATCCATTCAGGTAGTTGTAATACTTCAACAAATCTAACGCATCATATTTGTACTTCACTCGGGTCATTAATTCTACCACCGACTTCCAGGGCTATTTTTAAAATTTTATCGATTTTAAAATTAAAGTGGTGAAATTATATGATTTACTCCAAGCCTACCCTTGTTTTTTTTCCTTCACGTTCCCAGTGGAACATAGGGCTTCAAGCTAGTGGCTTGAAGTTTCTGTAGCATTGGTGATTATTTTTACAGGATGGGGTTGCTAACCTCATGCCCAGTCTCACTACTGGCTTAGCGGGGTAAAAGAGTGCGTCGGCCGGGGATCAAACCCCGGACTATGTGCATGGTCGGTGAGCGTCCTAACCGCTGTGCCACCAACGCACCCACCCTTATTTTATTTATTTATTTAAACGCATAAAAACTTGGTACAAAATGGCACCAAGAAGGATGCGCCACACAATAATAATAAAACAACACAGATCAAAAGAAAGAAAAAAATATATATTTATATATAAGTAGAGAACGGAAAAAGAACTTCATCTGGAAGGAAGACAGTCATTCTTAACAAGTTCAAACAGTATTCGTTAGCTATCATCGGGAAGGGAAGAAAGAAGGAAATTGCAACACGTTCGCCATTGATTACGATTCTTAGCCATATCCGATAACGTTTCGAGCCATCGATTTGAGCTAACTCTCGGACTCCAACCAGGGAGTTGTGACACACCAACCGATACTAATCTATCGCAAAAATCCTTCATCCCACGACGCCACGTCATGGACTGACCACCCCTCCGCCTTTTGCATCCCGTTCCAGGGCTAGCGAACAGAGACCCTTACGGAAGCCTCTGGGATGACATTCGCAGCACATGTCCACCCACTCTTGGTTTAAGAGTTATAAATATCTCTGTGTCTTTACTTTACTTGTGATGTATATTAGTAGATCTTTCAAGATACTGATAACTCTCTTCTTTCCGATGTACTTCCTTACTTGTACGTTAGTATTCAAGTCAGATCATTTTAAATGTACTTCTTAGTATTGTACTATTGTTATATATCCATCAGGTAAAGTTGCACTGATTCGTGAATTGAATATTACACAATGGATGGTGAATGCAACTTTGGACAAAGTTGAAATAACAATGGGTTCAAAAGATGCCAATTTACTTTCAATTTCTGTTAATGGTCTAAGAGTTGATGTTCGTACAACATATAATACTTTAGAAGCTTCTACAATTTTATCAGAATTCAGTGTAATTGATCACATCTTAAATACATCTTATCGAAAGGTCAGTTCTACGTATAATTAATTTCTCTTTTGTGTAATTATTTTGAATACCATTGCAATGATAACAGGTTTATCAAAATCACAATCAGTGTAAAAGTCTAGCTACTGCCTAGCAGTTTTACTTTTGTCTTGGAATATCTATGATGCTACTAGTTTCACATGTAGTTGACAATATATCGTAACAATCGTAGGTTCTACATTCTCATACCTTCATTTCATCGAAATAAGTGCATGTTGTGCTCGATCCATCATCCAATGTCCTAAATCTTAGTTACTCAATCTTTCTAAATGAACACTGATTATCTTCCAATTCATTGACAAGCGTAGAGAAATATTTTTGATCATGTAAAGGTGTTAAGTTAAACCTGCACAGGGAAAATACGCTTATGCAGGACTTTTCTGAGAAGATTAACAAACTTTGACTTTTTGCATTCAGAGGAAAAATGACATCTAAGCAGGTGTCCTCTAGAAGACACACTAGTCAAACACAAACCAGAACTAGGGTAAGTCATTATTTACTTTATTCTTTCATACTTAAATATAAGCCTCTGGAAGATGTAAAAGAATTCAATTATCTACACTATTCTAAATGACATAGAGCCACCTCAACAAATTTTCCAATCACTGATTCATTGTATGTCGAGTACTTACAGCTCCCTACATGACTCACACAAACAGTTAATGACTTTATGGATTGATGACATGTTTTAGTGTGACTGTCCGTAAATCTTTTCCAGTTTAATCCTGCTTCACTTAACATTGCTGGTTAAAAAAGGTAGTAGTAGTGTTGCAAGCATCTAAAATGTCCTAGCCACATCAATCGATGAAACTTCACAAAGACTTCGCTAGTCGCACATCCGTAAATGAGGCATTCAGAATAGGACAGTATGCAGTAAATGACCTGTAGACTACGAGCATGTAATATATATATATATATATATATATATATAGAAGTAATCAGAAACCACCTGCCGGATTTCTTCCCCTATCCCCATTCTACTCATTCTCGTAACCAGATTTCAAGTGGTTTGAATGATTCATTTCTGTGATCAATCAATTCAGGTTTACTTCTCATGAACATGGTTTGAGCTTGTTAACAATTCCTTTTTTTTAGCATGAGAGGATTCTAATTTACGTTAGTTAGGAGTACATATGACTTAGCACTAACGAAAGCTGAATGGATTTATGGAAAGCGTAAAGAGCTCTTATAAAGGAGGACTATTGGGAATTATCAAATGAGAAGATTGAAAAAGGTAGAACAGCTATGAATTACCAAGGCAGAATTCTTTTTAAATTTGTATACTTCTGACGACGTGTCTGTTTTCCTTTTTTATTTACTATACAGATTTTGTGGGTTGATCCATCTGAGAATATTGTTTCATTGCAATTTACCCAATTCCAAGATGGGACTAAGTCTTTACAGAATTCAATTGATCCGGACAAAGTAGATATGGCTATCAATCTCCAAATAGGAAAATTACATTTAATATTTCTGTATCATTTTATTACACGTCTACTGGTAAGCTGTCTGTGTTTAATTCACTGTTTCATACTTTGTGCTTTAAAAACTGATAGGAACAATTTCTTTTTTAGTGACCTCATCGAGTACGGTTACATAACATGAAGGTGAAATTATAATATTAAAATAGTATCAATATTAAAATGCATCCGTTTCGGTTGCATCTACAGTTTAGAAAAGACACTAAAGCTAACTTCAATTGTTACTTCCTACATCTTTTTACTCAGTTGTTTCTAATCCCTTTGGGATTAAGAAGACAATTGCAGCGAAGAAAATTTTCTTTTCGACGAAGTCATCAACTAGGCTGTACATTCGTGTATTTATATCAAATGGATAGGAAAGTTCCAGAATAATATCCGGTCAAGGGTCAAATTAGTAAAAATTAAAATTAGGAATTAAAATGTCATAATAAACAGGGGGATGGATAAAACAAACAAGGTAGCATCATGATAGCTAAGAAGATTGACATTGTGCAATTAGGGGTTAGAAATGTAGAAATAACAAAATAGACAGGATGTTTGGATAAGAACTAATGTGATGAATAATTGTTTATGCAATCAGGGATTAAATGTGTGGAAATAGTAAAATGACA
The DNA here is from genome assembly GCA_944472135.2 of Trichobilharzia regenti. Classification (NCBI taxonomy): domain Eukaryota; kingdom Metazoa; phylum Platyhelminthes; class Trematoda; order Strigeidida; family Schistosomatidae; genus Trichobilharzia; species Trichobilharzia regenti. Next base: position 53,955,141 of record OX235263.1, read on the forward strand.
AAATAAACACGAAGTTCGGGTATGAAAATATGGTAGTGTAAACAGGGATTAAGAAAAACTCAAAATAACAAGAATAAACAGGAAGTTTAGGTAAGAAAGGCGATGGTTAGGTCATTACTAAAAAATTACCTGTTTATGATGGCCATGGCAGGGACAGGGGTTGGACGTATTTCTTTTGGATACAAAGGGTGGGTTTGAGCTTTTGTATAGCTAGCGCTTCGGCTATGCCCAGATGTCTTGATTTGACTCCCTTTGATAGGTTTGATTGAATCTTGTATACTATTTTGAAGGATTTTTCGAAAGGTGCTGAATGTCCTGAATTGACCAGATGTTCTGTCACTGAACTGTATACACGCTTTTGGTTTCCTTTTACTAACCAGGCTGGGTAGTGTTCACGAGCGCGTTTTTCAAGTCGGCGCATGGTACGGTCAACGTACTCAGCTCCACAAGAGCAAGTAAACTGGTATATGCACGTTGAGGTGGCCCAATGCGACAGCTTGTCTTTCGCGTTCTGGCTGAACAGTTTCTTGCAGGAAAACGTCAGTCGTAGGCTCGCGGAGAAGTATGTTTTCCCTAGCGATTTGGAGAGGCGATTGCGAAGGATTTCTGCTTCAATATCACCTTTGAATTCTAGATTAAGCAGAAGTATTTTCTTTGGAACGGAATGGACTTGTTCAGAAGTCTTCTTACATTTGAGATTCTTGTCTATGAATCTTGGCGGGAAACCGTTTTCCATCAGGGTTTTTCGGCGATTACGCAGTTCTTCTTCAACCACTTCCTCGCTGCATATCTTCCTAATCCTCGAGGAAAGAGCGTATATCAGGTTCCTCTTTCTACTCAGGGGCACGAAGCTTTGAAAGTTGATGAATTGTCCATTCCATGTAGGCTTTTTGTATATGGACCTTTTCAGAGAGTTGTCGGCGTTTCTTGTCATATGGACGTCGAGGAAGTGGAACATTCCGTCGGATTCAGTCTCAAGTGTAAAGTCGATGTTTGGGTGGGCATTATTGAAGATTTGAAGTAGTTTTTCTACATCACAATTCTGATCACAAATAATGAAAGTATCATCGATGTATCTTTTGTAGAGATGGAGGTCGTTGATAGTCGGTGATAAGGCGTTGTTCTCTAAGCTAGCCTTAAAGCAATCGGCTTTGGGATTCTTTCTGACAAAAAATTATTTCATGGAAGGCTTTTTAGATTATACTTACGGTGTTTCCTGTGCTACGAAATAGCTTCTTGCATATGATTCTACACTGGTTTCTATTACATAACCGACATATATATATATATATATATATTTCTAATCTTTCGAAAAGATCTTTTCTGCTTTTCCCAATATGCCTTTAGTAATCATGATTCTTGTCAGCTGTTGACTTTCACTTTAGCTGGTAGTCGACAAGATAAAATTATCATGTTAAATGAGTTTCTACGTTAAGCTGTTACTCTCCGTCCTCCTGTTTTTTCTTCCTCACTATTTAATTATCCATATCCGGTTGCCAGCATACATTATTAACCAGAAAATAGTTTATGTTGTAACTGTAATGTGATGCATTCATTTTGTGATTATTCATAAAATTATAAGAAGAACCATAATGTCAGATACAAGTAAATTATCTTTCGCATGGACTCTTTCATATCTACATGCTTGTTTCTATGTTTTGTTTATGATCGTAATTCGGTAACCACAAATAGGCGATAAGAGATCTAGTTGGTTTCAACTAGTTAGCCTATTTTAACATCCTGCCTGATTTTAACTGAACGTGTTGCATATCAGTTACCATTTTCGTGTTAGTTCCTCTATGTTGTTGAATAGAAACAGGATGCGAATATACTGTTGCACGTGGATTACCATTCCCACCGAAATGACTAATGTTATGAAATGTTTCTAAGATGACATCTGTATTTATCTAGAGTATTAGGTACTTTAAGAACCGTTTGGAATGAGGACTTCAGATAATGTCTTATAATATACAAGTGGAATTGAACAACGTGGTCTAATTCCTCATGTATATTTGGTACAGATCCACTCCTTCTTGTTTTACGCTAGTACAATGTTTTGACAAGGAGGAGAGCAGTTTATTAAAACAAGTTAAGAATTCCTGTGAATACCTTGATTTGATTACAGGCAATGAATCGCGTTCATTCAATTATAATGACTCTGTTATTGTGTATCATATGAAATAAATTCACCTAACATGGAACTTGTCTTATAGTCACAGAATATTCGAATAAGTACCTCTTAGTTGTTTATTAAAAATAAATAAGTAACTATTTATTTTAATATTAATGATAGTCAGTTTTTATCTAAATGTATTATTCTTTTTTTCAAGTATTGGTTTTGTAGGAATTTTGTTTGATTGCATGGAGGATTTAATCATGAGCTGACATCAGTTAGAGAACCACTGGAAAACTTGGGAGTACTGGATAGTTGTTTCGTCCTGGTTTGAGACTCTTCATCAGTACTTATCCCACCACCAGGGTTCGAACCCAAACCCTTCTGGTTGGAAGGCGAGCTCGTAGACCAGTGAGCCACTGGGACCCGATCCAATGGTCCTTGAATTCTAACTTCTGACAATTCACGACATAGCGTGACCACTTCGCAATATCTTCTTCGATGAGTTACTACCTCATCTTCGACCTGCTGTAACTTACTGGTCACGGCATCCCACTTGAACCCCAGGTAACTACCCACTTGAATAGGGCCAGTCACTAGTGAGCATCAGATTAATTTTCAAGTATTGGTTTATTATTGTATTATTCTTTCTTAAACTGTTGACGATTATATTAATATAAATTTTGGAACTATTTCCGTTTTCCGTTTATTTACACCGTTTCAATGTAGAATTTTATGCAAGCCTATCAAACCGCAGCTGATGCTATGCTAAACAAGGTTCAAGCTTTATCAGATGCAGCTGTTCAGCAGGTTAGTGGTGTTTTCATGACTTTTCGAGTTACATTTTTCATGTTTAGTGATAACATGCCATCAAATGTTCATGACAAATGTTAGTCATATTTGAACCATTTGGTTGGATCGATGATTTTTAATAGCGTGTAATATCTTACAGAAGATCTATCGTGAGTCTGAATAATTCCCCAGTAACATCTCGTGTCGGTAGTTCAGTGGTAGAATACTCCTCAATCACCCACGAAATCCGGGGTTTGATACCAGGCCGACACACTCCTAAATGTCGCTTAGTGTGTAATAAGCCTGGTATAAGGAAAGGTTGGGCGCGAAGCTAGCAGCGTTATTCCGTAAAATCAACGCAAGCGTTACTGTAACTTCAAAGCTTAAAAAGCTTGAAGCCCTATTTCCCACTCGGAACTCAAAAGAATAAAACATGAGAAGGAATACAATGTCTCGCATTGCAGCACCGACTAATGCGAGTTTGAATCCATGGTAAGGGCATCCGTTTCTTCGACGTTGCAGATATAATCTGCAGACAAGTATGAAGACCAGGTCCTAAACTGCTTGTCAATTGTCTCTAAACACCCGAAATGCATAGTTATTCTGCCAAAACAGCGGACATTGAATCAAGTTTAATCATAGATCACTTTAACTCGAACATACTATTTGTTAGATTTGTTGATCCTCGTTCTTTCGCGACAAATTCCGTTGATGCCGTGGTGACCTTTGTTTTCTGTGACACGTCTATATCATAATGACTATTGCTTTTTTTCAAGCAGTGCATTCAAGAGGTGATGCCATCTCTTATTTTCTCTAAAAACACCCTGCACTTATCGTGATTTATAGTAATAGATTACTTTATTACATCTGCAATATAGCGGCTGCTTTATTCTCTTATAAGACGGCGGTTTATGATACGATCTAACTTTATGTTATGTAAATTAAAAGGATATGTAAGCAACAATTTTATTAAAGCTCACTAGTCCAGTGCAGACATAATTTTTGATGAATGCGATCGACTCAAACTGTTTCTTTCCCCTTAGTCACCACTGAATTAAGAGTATGTGAAACGGTTTCTAGTCACCTTCTAGCGATTAGTCTGGTCATCCCAGGCGTATCTTTCTCAGCTGACTACATTTATATTATCAGGCAATACATGATTCTATCTGTATTTCTCCTTATAACTTATAGGGAGACCTATTGGAGAATCATTAGAAAGGACAAATTGAATTTCTACCAATATATGCATGTATATTCTAACTTTAATTTCTTTTTTAGGTACAACAAGCAGTAGATAACTCGGTTCAAACCCGTCTAAGTTTGAACATTATTGCACAAGCTCCAGTTATATATGTGCCACAACATTCAATGTCAGATGTTTCTTTAATGCTTGATTTTGGTCGTATCACACTGACAAATCACTTTGAATTTATAAAGTCATTAAATCAGTTGCCGGATGCAAAACTTGCTGTTCCTGAACCTGGTATAATGTTAGAACATATGATAGTTAGATTAGAAAATCTACGATTATCAAGGTGAGCCTTTCTACTTTTAAGTCCTGTTGCTGATTACATTTCGATTGCATTGAAAAGTAGATCTATTTCTGTAATTCAGATTGAACTGAAATAATATCATGCTACACTGATCAAGTGTTCAGTGGAAATAGGTTAAACTATTCAATGTTTTGATGGTGATATAAAGTCTACATGCCTGTATCTTAATGCGCAGATTCAGTTCACGTCACTGAGAGCTAAATAAACATTTTTACGAAGAAAATAAACGACAGATTCAGCGAAGAAAATTTTCTTTATCGACGAAATCACCTTTACAGGCTGTACAGTCGTATTTATACTTAGAAAATTGTATAGTGGTCTATTATTGAGTAATGGGGGGAGGAGTGACATAATTGATATAATTGACCATAAGTGGCTTTACAAGTGAAAATTAAAAGCTGTAAATTACGTGGTACTCAACGTCACAAAGATAGAGGTTTGATAAGATTAAAATTGCTATTGAGTGAGAATAAAGGTAGCTGAGTGTCAATTTAACAAGTGTGAAGAGGGTGTGAAAATATACAAAAGGAGCATATGAGATTGATAATAGTGAATTAATTATTAAAGCAAAAGCAAACTAAAAGTAAAATTAAAAACAAAAGAAAACATCAAATTTTTTTTACAGGGAATGATTAGTGAAGAGGTTAAGACCAAGGTAGAATAAGAATCTAGATAAACGTTTTCTGTATACAGAGTTCAGGGTTGTATTGATGAATTGCCAGCGCCTCCACCATACTCAAAAGCCGAAACCTGACGCCCTTTGTACCGTTTGGCTTCACTTTGTAGATGATCTTTTTACTATTAGCGTTATAGATTCTGGAAGCAACATTTCGTTAACTGGTGTGTGGCATCTGTAAAATTGTCAAAAAATACCCACTTATTTAGAAACACCTTTTTCTTGTACTCTCTACAAGAATTCGAGTAGCAATAAATCTCCTCTGCTTTAAGCTTAACACAGTGTTTTATTTCACGCTGAATATCATTCAACCAGTAAAATTTTGAAGATTTTTAACCTACATTCTCATTTTGAATGATGACATTGGCGATCACTGCGCCACTGTAAAATATTTTTAGGTATATATGTATTTCAAAGTGCGTCGGTGGCACAGTGGTTAGGACACTCCCCGACGATGTACATGTTCCGGGTTCGATCCCCGGCCACAGACGCACTTCTTTACCTCGCTAAGCCAGAAATAATGCTGGTAAAGAGGAAAGGTCGGGCATGAGGCTAGAAACCCCATCCTGTAAAAATAAACACTGCTACAAAAACTTCAGGCCACTAGCTTGAATCCTTATGTTCCACTGGGAACGTGAAGGAAAAATTATTATTATGTATTTCAAATACATCTATGTTTATATCTCTGTATAGTCATTTTCAATTAAATTGTTCTATTAAGGGTAGTGATATTATATATTGTTACATATTTCCAGAGGTAGATTTATATACACACTAGTAAAATCGCCTAAAAGACTTCATATAAAACATATTTATGTAAAGAAGTGAGTTCTTGAGTAAGTTATTCCATTGAAGTTGATAACTAGTCTGTTCGATGTTATAAGTAGTTGATGATTAAAGTTTTATTCTTGTTTTTTTGGCCTTCCTTCGTTTTTACATACTTCGCACTCTCCTGCTTACTAAATATGCCTTTCTTTTCGTTCTTATCCCTTTTTTTTAAACTAAATATCAAAAGAATAATACTAGCAGAGAATTCTGTGACAGCTGAAAAGCATGTTTTACTTCCAGTTAATGTTGAGTTGAAAATGCGTCGAAATCTTAATCCGGATTTATATTCTGGAATACCAATCTTATTGGTGAAAGGCGGCCTAAATGCAATTAGTGTAAGTTGATATGTATATTGTTTAATTAAGAACTGAACAATTGAATTCATATTTTTAAAAGTATTTTGATCAACTTATTATGACTTCTATTGTAGTCAATATGCGATATACTAGATGGTAATTGTTTGATGAAAAATGTTCGCTGTTATAATACTGAGGCGGGTTTCTGTACACCAATAAAGTTTCTTCATACATTTGGTTCCCATGATAAATTTTGATAAAGAAAGGAAGACGAAATTTGCAGTATAAAATGATATCATCATTCTATTTCACAGGTTCTCCTCATTAACTGCATACTACCTTAAATTTCAATGGTTATGGGGATGATAAAACAGTTTAATGTTTAGGTTGCAGTAGAGAAGAAATACTATAAAAGTGATGCATTCAAAATGTAAGCATTACAATTTTAAGTTTTCATCATCAATTTATACGCTTTCAAAGTAGAAAAGACGGGGGGGGAGGGAGGGGTAAGACAGAAAAATTAACAAAACAGTGTTAGCTTGTAGTTTGTTCACATAGCAACTTAAAAAACAAAAGCGGTTACAGTTTATAAGACTGAGATTTGTTCAGTGAGTTTGAGATCACTGAATCAGATGACTAATTAATGTAATCAGAATCAAAATTCAGTTACCAAGGCAGTGAGAGGGGTTAATCACACTCTCTTTCTGTATGCATAAGTCTGGTTGGTTTGAATCGTCTGATTGCGATCGCTTCGGCAAATCTTAGTAAATTTGCTGTCTTTTGTTTATTTAATATTTTGAAGGACTTAGAAATCTCTACAAGATGTCCGGTATCAACAATATGTCTGGGTAATTACACTCTGAGAATATTTGCTTCCTTTTAGGCATAGGTTTCTTGGAATATGTTAAACGTAAACTAAAAATTGTAATGCTCACTCTTTGAATGCTTCAGTTTTATAGCATTTCTTCTCTACTACCAGCTAAACATTAAAATATGTCATTATCATCTATATAACCATTGTAATTTCAGGTAGTCTGCAGATGATGAGAACCTGTGAAATAGAATGATGATATTATTTTATACTGCAAATTTCGTCTTCCTTTCTTTATAGAAATAAATTTTCTATTCCGAAATTAAGTGTATCAACTTGAATCATTAAGCCGTTGTGGTTTTTCGTCAGTAGATATTGTCTGTCATTCATATTCGATAAAAAATTTACTCTACCTTAGATTCTGACACTTTTGTGTTTTGTCTCTGCTTAAAACATTGAATGACCAAGTTCAGTAGTGTAAAATACGTTAACGATTAGATTGAAAATACTGATGAAATGCAACATATTTACTTATTGCTTTACCATCCTAAGTAAAACGACTTTCATATACTTGAATTGGTATTAGTTCTTTTGGTTTAGAATTCGACTACTTCTAAGATGGTAGACTTCGTTACAATTATTCGTTGTTCACTGCTCATTATTATATCGTCTTTTTCAAACCATATTATTATTATTAAAAAACAATCTTGATAGATTATAGGCACAAAGAGATCCTCACAAAATCCCATAGTTTGTGCGAGGGCTTAAATACTAACCAGATACCCAGACTGAAGAAGTTGGCTGTCGTAAAGGGTCACCCCCAGCCTTTGACTTGAATTCTTATCCGCAAAACAGTGGAGTAGCATTAACAGCTGCGTTCCCGTAGCTCACAGTGACGAAATCAAGTTCACACGTCGTTCAATCCGTTTTGATTCTGAAACCCGTGTACATGATTGGTTTGGAATCAGAGTTTTCCAGCTCCTCTAGGTGAAGAACATCCCTGCTGCGTGAAGGTAGTGAATAAACCAGCATATTTGCAGGATAGTAAAAGCTCATTATATCATTTTGTGGCTAACAGTGTGAAAATGACATCAGTTACTATAAATGTAAATATATAACATACTTTAAAAACTATTTCAACTCAAACTGGCATAGTAGCAGAATGGGAGATATGAATACAGGATAGTTAATAGTCTAACAACCAGAGTTTACGTATAAATGATATGGTGGAAGGTTTGAAGGGCGAAACTTGCAACTGAGAAAAAATGGTAAATAAAAGTAAGATTGTTGCATAAGTCAACAATTAAGTTAATTGCTTAATTAATAGTGAGTTCAGCTTAGTGAGTGGTAATCAAAATAGTAAAAGTGACGCAACAAGACAACAGAAACGAAACGGAGACGTTAAGTTTAATAGGGTAGTGAGAGATTAATTCCATTATCTTTCTATATACTCAGACTAGTTACAAACCGTTTAGTAGTAATGGCCATCACATTGTTGGGATATCTGAAGGTGAAATGTGAAGAACCTAAGTTTTCTACTTATCAATATTCATCTGCTAAAACATCTGGTTCCCTCTCATAAACACTAAGCTGCATAATCCAGAGAGTCTAAACGCTACTTCAACACCGAGTTAGAGCCTCTATTTTCAAAAGGGTAGCAACCACTTCTGCGAAAGTAAAAAGGGCTGCTGAAATATCATAGTTATGCTTTCTAAAAGTGATATATTGTAGACATGGTCGACTTATTCAACTTCTGACCAATAAATGAGCATCCCTTCGTTCTCGATTGCCCGCCTACTATGAATCTGTGTATGGAAAATCGAAATAATTTGTGCTTTAAATGTAGTCCTTTTGAATTGCATGCGTTAACAATAGAAATATTAGTTATTTAGTATATAAACACTTATTTTTTTCTCCGAAAATGTACTGTGAATCAACTTTTGTCTTTTTAAAGACTTTAAATAGCTGTCTTTTAAGATTATGCATTATTTTCACCACTTTTTCGATTATTGACAGTGGTGTAGAAAGCAGTATTTGACGAATTTATAATCCACTTTAAGACTCGTCAGCTGAACACGATTGTGTGTATGTGTCAATTCGAAAGGTCAACCTACTAACATGGTCATGTTGATAATGAATAACTACTAAGTTCAACAGGTACATGGTCGATAAAAAGTGTCTGATAATTTGCCAGTGTATTCAGTTGACGAGTCGTTAAATTATCACTTTTTTCACAAGTGCTGCAAGTTTTAAATTCCCTACTGGGAAATGTTGTTTCTAACTTATCCTACACACATAGGTATTTAGCTCACTGATAAAGCAACTGGTTCTACCTTAGTTACCCTCTCAAATTGGTAAATTTCTCGCATAACTTTACTGCCTTCACCTTCTAATGGTATTCATACTTACTTTTTTTCTGAATCTTTTTTTGCACATAGATTTCAATGTGTCAGGGTGATTATCGTGTTGTTCAAGAGGTGCTAATTGATAATTTCAGTGAATTACCACCGACTACCCAATCTCAACCTACACCGACATCATCAGATTCTACGAAAAAGCCAGGGAAGGCTAATTCTACACCTAGTAACACTAAAAATGAACTTGTGCCATCACAAAAGGCTGACAATAAAATCACATCCCCATCAAATGTTGATAATAAAGATTCAGTTAAAGTGGCTGTCAGTTTTGATTTAGGAATGGAAAGTGTTACTCTAAATTTATACACTGGTGATCAACCACAGGTTAGTTATTTTTTTTTCATTTTTATGAATTTAACTATTATTAATAATGACTGGGTATTTGGGAACACAAAGTCATGTTGTTTAGTAATTTTTTTAACGACCAAGTATTTCGTCGGAATGTGGAAACTACTCGATGAGTTCAAGAATAGTCCAATATGAAAGACAATTTGATTGATAGAATCTGTGGTGCTCTCAACAATAGTGACATAAAAAAAATTACATGCCTACTTCAACGATGTCGTCCTGCAGTTAAACTATTTAGAAGTTTCTCAGGTACAAAATGTGTACTGTACAACAAAACTAGTTGACCAAACACGATTATAAATTACCAGAGAACAGGAATATCTCAAACAAGCTATGATCGAAACTCCTACTACAAGAATCAAACACAACAAACACGTTTCTGACGGACAGTCCCAGGTCAAACAGTTACTCCACGGCGTAAAATTGACTTCACTCAAACAAAATCGCATTAGTAAAATCGTCCATTATCAAAGCTGTCAAACAAAATAGCAAAGAGTAACATTAAATTTAGGGGCCGAACAAAACAAAGAGAAATTATTATTTCCTTTAATTCTTAGAGGGCTTCAGCCGAGCGTCTCCATTGCGTTCGGTTCTCTGCCAACGTTTTCACCCCTCTCCAAGCCTGCCCACACGCTTTCATCTCCTCTTCACATGACCTCCTCCAAGTCACCCTCGCACTGACGATCAACCCACCGCTTCCCTTTCGGGCTCCACTCGAGCGATGGCTTGTCTAGTGATGTCACTTGATGGTTCCCTCAGCGTATGGCCAATCCATCTCCATTTCTTCCTGCCTATATGTTTGACAATCGGTTCCTGGTTGGTTCGCTTATTGCCAGAGATTCCTGTTGCTGATCTTTTCTGGCTGGCCATCTGATCTTGAGTATTGAGTGAAGACAACTGTTAATGAAGGTCTGTAGTTTGTTTGATGTGCTCTTCTTGACACGGTGCAAAATCTCTGATCCGTACAGTAAGTAGGACTGACTTCACATTGGAGTTGAAAACCCGGATCTTATTTTTGATCCTGAATGCTGTTGACCTCCACACAGACTTGAGAGTAATGAAAGCTTGTCTTGCTTTTCCGATTCTGGCTTTGATATCCTCGTCAGTTCCGCCTGTAGTTGAAACGATGCTTCCCAAGTAGGTAGGTAAGGAAGGTTGTTGCTGCTGCTGTTGGCCAGGAATCTCCATCACCTCTGTTTTATCTCTGTTCACCTGAAGTCCTATCCTCTCTGGATGCTTCTTCTGCCAACTTGTTGCTTTTCACTTGCATATCTTCCAGTTTGTGGGAAATCAGACATATATCATCGGCGAAGTCTAGATCCTCCAAGTTTTTTGTGAGGGTCCGTTTTACGCCTGTTTCCTCATTGTCCGCTGTTTTTCGCATTATCCAAATCATTGGCGATAGTAGGCAGCCTTGCCTTACTCCCGTCCTCACTTGGAAGGATTCCGTAAGTTTCCCGTTGTGTATTACTCGGCATTCAGCATTTTCGTACAACTGTTGGATGAGATGTATAATTGTCGGTGGCACCCCGTAGTTGCCAAATCACGTCTCGATCGACACTTTCGGATGCCAAAGACCAGTGACAAGGATTAATTCGAAAGGAGGTGTGCAAACTTTAGAACAATTGCATACAACTTAGGGGAAAAAATGTCTAGTATCCATACAGTTAGGTGTAATATCCAAATAAATATCAGTATTATAAACAGATTGTTTAGGGAGAGATTTTCAGATCGATTATTCTGCTCCAATCTTTTATACACGATCTACAATCTAGTCAGTACCTTGATTCTGGCAATAAATTATGACGACTGGAAACTAGTTAATTTCGATGCCTTTTTTTCAGGTGACTCTGATCAATTTTCAGCTTTTTAGGTAGAAACACTATCTTACCAAGTTCGATAGGATATAAAATCTACTTAACATTACAAAACTCAAAATGGGGCAGTAAAATTTTTTAAAATTAGAAATTATGGTTTAAATAGGTACATAATTATCGAAAGTATCGAAATTATATTGATACCAAAAGTGCTTTATGTATATTTGTTTCACTGTGAATAGATTACTGCAATATAATAAGAGGATGAATTTAAACCGAGTGAAAATGTAAGTTACAGAGAGAGAGAGGAAAATGCATAATTTCTCCTTCAAGTTATCAATACGGTTAGCACAGTATTCTCATGCAATGAAAAACCGTAGTAGGTCGTCTAATGTATTCATTACCTATCTCGTTTTGTTCAACAGTAAATTTCATCAAGTTTATTACATCCATAAACTTGAACAAAGCATAAACGACGAATGCGTACCAGGAGGATATGAGCTCATCTTTTATTATTTCGAGAATTCTTCTCCTCAACTGGCTACATACAATGGGAAAAATATCAATAAAATTGCAGATTCGAACATACTTTCTCCATGATGACAAGGAGTAATTGGGGTAGGAACTAGGAGTAACATTGGTCTGGAATTTTCTGTGTAGGAACCAAGTTCAACTAGAAAGAGTATAACAAATAATGGGTTACACAACTACTGAAAATGTTGTTATAAAATAACGCAAAGGTGGGGGGGGGGTAAGATGAGTCATGTTTAGATGAAATATGATTGTTTTCAGCTGCTCCGTTAGATTCCATTGCATTGTTGTATTTCAGTCTTTTTCGAAGTATGCTATCTATATATCGCTTATTGTTATGTTAACATATAGGCTGAATGGCATACTGGTTTCACAGATGATAAACGACTAGCTATCCTCAATCTGACAAAGTTTAATGTAGCCGGAGAGATAGCCTCAGATTCTTCTTCTCAGATCATCGCTAAACTTCATGATATCAAATTGAAGGATAGTCGACCTGGTTCAGAAAAACAAATTACCAAGTAAGAATCTTCTTCGAATTTGTATGTTTCTTAATACTCAACATCAGTTGATGAGTGTTTTAATCTAGTTAAACCGCAAAAAGTGTAGAAAACTAAGGAAGAATTGTTTTAAGTTTGTTGCCTGTCTTTGACCACACATGCTTACATCTTCCCATGTGAGCTGGTACAATACAGTAAGTAATATCAAAGTTAGGCGTAAAAAGCTAGTTAAGAAAGGCAATTTCAATCTATAAGATTGTGAAGCTACATAGATTTAGATAGCTAGGATATGTGTTGTGCATGCCGAGCCACTATCTCCTTAAACAAGCAATGTCAGCTGACATAGAGTTGGGTTGGAAGGGAGTTAGGGGGGGTTGGCCAAATCAAAACTTGACACCAACCCATGAAGCATTTGACAGTTGGTTTCACGTACATGACTGCCTGGTTCGGGTCCTCAGGATGCGAAAAATCACTGCCTAGGTGATATATGGAGTGTTGCCACTGGGACTGTTGCACCTCTGTACGAAGTTTCATTTTGAAACTCAGTCAGTCAGTTTAAATATGTGTCATAAATTATGTGTAACTTATAGTTTAGAGATCATAATAGTCATAACTAAATGTGCGATGGATTTTATGGAATTCTTTAGTACACTTGGGGTGCGTGTATACATGTGCGTTTTACCTACAACTGAGGTATTTTGTATAAATGTCTGATTAATATGTATATATTTCGACAATATATGGTATAATAACTGTTAATAATCTTTTTTTTCTCTTGTTTTACTTTCAGAGGTCAAATATTAAGGTTTGTGATTATATTTGTATTAAATATTGTTTTTGAAAGAAGATAAACCATTTGATTGTATGATTATATGTCACAACCGTTATCAGTGTCTATAAGGTTGTTGTTATTCTTCTTCTCGGTTTTTTTACTTAAATGCTTTGAATTCTTGATATTATCAGGGTTTTCACAGTTCATAACATTCATTTCTAGTTCCACTATCTTTACTATGTGTAAGCTGGAGAGAAATTTTGTGTGTGATCGAATTGGATGCACTTTTCTGCGGTTATTGTACACTGGTAATCAAGATACTGTTCTATCCAGGTAGTTTTTCTCTAAATAGATATATTGCTTAGTTGATAGCCTGAAGGATCAATGCAGTGATCTATTATATATTATCTTTTCAAGTTAGACCGCCAATTACTTGAAGTTAGAATTCAGGTACGGTTAGACACTTTCTGAGTAACCAAATGGTCAATGGGATCTCTTTGTAACCTGAAGTTTACTATGTTTCATCCCCGCTGGGGTCTTGTGTGATTGCTTCTGAAAAGTACCAGTAATTCCCGGTTCTCACCAATTTTCTAATTGATCTCATTTCTTTGATGTAAGTTGAAATCAATCGGACATTAACACTAAAAACTTCCGTGTTTTTGTTAGGAAGCAAAGAACATCCTGGATAAATTTAACAAGGTTCATCCTGCAATAAATTTTACTACTGAGAAAGAAAAAGACTCTAGTATCTTATTTCTAGACGTCCTTATAACCAGAAAAGAGGATGTCGCTATAAGAAGAAGTGTATATAGAAAACCTACATCAATGGGTCAGTATACCCATTTTCTCAGCTTTGTGCCCTTGAAATACAAACGAAATCTGGTAAAGTGATTGGTTCACAGAGCAAGAGCAATCTGCTCGGATGAATGTCTTGATGAGGAACTTAATAATATTAGACGGTTGCTGGGTGAAAAATGGTTATCCGGAAAAGTTTATTGATAAGAATATGATTCAAAAATCGAGGCAGCCCAAGGTACGTACAGCTCCTAAAAGGGCCTTATTCTTACAAATACAGTTCCTTGGGGACAACATCAGCGAGATACTAACACAAAACGCTGTAGGAATGCGGTAAAAAGAACAATCCATGCGTTCGAGAGTAATAAATAAACTGCCTAATTTCGCCTCTTCCAATTTAACTGCTCCTGTGGAGCGAGTTACATAGGCCGTACAATTAGGCGTGTTTCTCGTCGAATTTCCGAACATTACCCTGTGTGGTTAAGCAAAGGACAAACAAAATCTATTTGCAGCGCTATTCTATCTCATCTTGTGGATACAGAACACAAGATTGATGGAGAAATTTAAATCATGCTAAATATGCTAAGTGTTGCGCTGAAGATGTTGTCCAGGAGGACGAAGAAAGCTCCGCAACTTAAACCAACCAGCTCAGAAAACACTATTAATTGCAAATCATCCACCTGAGTTACAAATCTTCTCTATTATATTGTATTTATATAAACATATATATAATTGTAAAGCCAAAGAGGAATTTATCGAAAAGGATATTCTTAGCTCAATTATTTTGTGTTTTATCAATAATTATTATTCATTTCAAAATATCAAAACCAAAGTCAATCCGACTATTGATGAATGGTATTTTTTGTTTATGATTCATAAATTTTTCATTTTCAAGAGTGAAATTGCATTTCTGATGAAGCCTATATATTATTGTCCCTAAAATGTTTAAAAAGATCAGCTATTCAGCTTTCCAACTTTTGAGGACAGAATAGGCAAAAGGAATTCCTCCTATCTACTCTCAATCCAAAAAATAAATAGATAAATATTATCAAGTATTAAGCGTATTTTAACTGAAAAGTTCTTCTTCCAAAATCTCATACATCCATTTAAATTGCTGCTTCTTAACATTTCCTATTTATTATTTCAAGTAAATGACTCGTTAAATCTTACATAGGTGTATGCTTAACTCAAATTTTCTTTGAAACAATGCTTTGATGGACAGATATAGTTTACTGAAATCTAAGACTTACATTAATCGTTAGTAAATCAAGATGTTATTACGTAAATTCTCTATATTACCCTTCAATTAACTGCCTTGACACTAGAGAAGTGTAAAGGTAGTGTTATGAAGTGCCAATCAAAACATTTGATTTTAGAACATCATTATTCAAAAATAGGTTACAACTAAAAAAAACTAACACATAATTTCTAATCGTTTATAAATTCCTATGCAGTCTAGTCTTCTTCTTCTTAAAAATGCTAATGTTTCTAATTCGGAAAAAAGAAATTCGACGTTTGGTTTTTTTACATTCGGAAAATATGAGAAATTAGTGAATCCAACACTTGAAAAGAATACTGTACAAAGTTTTTTTTCTTTAAGAATTCTAAATATTTGTCATATGATGATAGCTGACCCTGACTAGTCTGTTTGCTGTGTGTGAATGTATATACCTTCAAAATAATCAATGCACATTTCACATATGCTTGTGAAAAACAGTTAGTAAATTTTGGGTTAATGTAATATACATATCCATTGTCTTTTCAGTGAAATATTTGGTTTTATCGGGCGGTGTTTTATGAGGAGTTTTTATGCCCTTGTTTTCCCGATAGACTATGCCCGCTTCACTTATTTGGGAAGTGCATCAGCCAACGCCAATGGGTTGATCTCTGACGAAATCTCGGATACACGGATACAGAGGTATAGTTTCGCATATGCCAGTTTACACCGTCTCTGGCGTAGACGTGATATTCGGCTCAGCGGTCTGCTCCGTCCTTCTTTATGGTTGTGAGACTTGGCCATTGAGAGTGGAAGATATGAAAAGACTAGCTGTCTTTGATCATAGGTGCCTGCGCTCTATCTCCCATGTGAGGTTGTTTAATAAGGTGAGCAATATTGAGGTTAGGCTTCGGTCGAGTGCTAGGTAAACAGGGGAAATCAATCGACGAGGCTATGAAATTACATCGACTGAGATGGTTAGGACATATGTTACGTATGCCTATTCATCGCCTTCCTCGACAATGGGAAATGTTAGCTGATATAGGGTCAGGCTGGAAAAGAGCTAGCACATAGTGGTCAAACCAAAACATGAGTTAACCAGTCAATGAAATCCACAACAGTTAGTTTAAGCCGGCCAGCCACGTAGGAAGTTATAGTCTTCCTGGTTGGTGTCCTCGGGACGGTAAAAACCAATGAAGGCTGGAAACAATTGGTGATATGGCTCAAAATCGTCCTCAATTGCTGGTGCAGATGCATCCACTCCTTGTGACTTATGATTTCCAATGAGACTGCTTTGTGCGTCGGTGGCACAGTGGTTAGGACTCTCGCCGACCATGCACATGGTCCGGGGTTCGAGCCCACGCCAACGCACACCTGATATCTATGGTCGGCCTGCAAAATTTGGGCTACCGATATCCATGCTGAAAATTCCATACTTGTACCAAAAATACAGTGTGGAATCAAGCTGTAATCAAAAATAAATATTACTCTTCCTTTGTCTCACACCTCTGTTTACTGTCTCTAATATGCATTTCTTCTACTTTCTTCTCTTGCTTCGTGTGGTACATGAAGGGAGTGTGGCGACTTGAACTGCTGCACATCGGTGCAAAGTTCTATGTCGAAAACAGACAGACGATAGACTGTGCAGCTTGGTGGTCACCACTAATTGGAGACGACTGTTTTGGCTTGTTGTATTTTTTAGTGTGTTGTCAGACATGTTTGTGTATATTGATGAGTAAAGGTAATAATGGTAAATATTCAGAGTGTTGTATAGCGTGTGTAAGTCTTTATGTGGTGTATTGTAAACAAGATTTGACAATGTCACATAATGACTGACGTCTTCACACTTCTCATTTGCTCATGAATGTCGAAGACAAGAGATAGGAGTTAATGTAATCGAAACCCATGAAATCAGGAGATTAAGATAAATAAAATTAATTGATAAGGTGACTTAGAAATTCATCTGTGCTGCTTCAATTGCTTCTTTGCTATTATTACCGAAAATCTTCAAAACATGGTTTTCGGTTGTCTCGTAAATTTCAACTAAGTAATATGAGAGAATGACTACCGTTCAATAGCACTGCGTTCTCCTCAAGTTTATAAACATTAGATACCTTACGTATTTTCATTGGATGTTTAAACAAATTAGTTGAATTATAATCGTTACTTACAGAGTAAATAATTTTGTAATACTCCTTTGTCTTGTAAAACTAATGAACTATTACCGAAAAGTTACTAGAATATGTTAACAATACATTGCTGCGAATGAGCATTATTTTCCTTCCTTCAATGGGCACTCATTTGGTTGTTTCCAATTTCTCATATGCAAATATCTATTTTGTGTAGAACGTAAATTACCAATACACACGTTAGTTTCATCTAGACAGTACTTCTCTTAATTATAACTAAATTTAGAAACTTTGGGGTTCTTGATTAAGGTTATTCAACACGTTTAATTGTTATTACTTTTCTTACAGGATTTCATCACGAACTGAAATCGGTTAGTGAACCAACCTGGGAGTACTTGATACCTGTTTCGTCTTAGTTTGGGACTCTTCTGAAGTACGCACCTACCTCCATGGTTTGAACCCAGGACCTTTCGGTTACAAGGCCAGTTCGTATACCATTAAGCCACTGGGACCCAATCCAATTTACGGCCCATGAATTTCAACTTCTGCCAATTCACGATGTAGCGTGGCCACTAGCCTATGTCATTGGCAACACTGGCGTACTGTGAAGAATCTCAAATTAGGACGAAAAGCTGTCTAGTACTCCCAGGTTTTCCAATGGTTTTCTAACTGATGTCAGCTCATGACTTCAATATTACTTTTCTCTTGTGTTCCAAGTGTAACATACGCCCTTAGGCTCACAACTTCATTTCATCCTGTCCTCTGTAGTTTTTTTTAGCGATTGCCTTCGGGCTTTCTTCTCTGCTTTGTCAACTGTGGATGCTCAAATAATCGTTTTCCATTCGGATTCCACTTTAGGGCCTTTCTGGCCAATGATTTCACTCAGCGCGTATCTGATACATCGCCTTTTCCTTCGGCATATTTTTTGGGCAGTAGGTATTAGACAAATTCTTATATACATATCGACTGTGAACTTCAATTCAGTAAGCCCTTCAACGTTTTAGTAATACGAGTTGGGAATGTATTGTAAGCATTAAGGAGTTATAAACAGTATTTTCTTATATAGAGGGTGTATATTTTATCTAGTTATCTTATGCCTATTAATTGTACATTTCTGAAGTCTTATTCAGTCATGGTTATAAAACGTGCATTTTCTTGCGAGTACAACACTTAATCCTCCTATCTCTTATTGATACATTTATTTGTATGTTTTTCAAAATAAAATTAGAAAAACTACTATTTCTTGACATCGAGATTTTCATATTGTTTCCATTTTCTTCCTACATACAAAATAAGTTCATTCAACATTTTTTTTAACTAATCATAACAAAAATTGATATCTTGCTGCTTTATGCTATTTTCTTAATTCTCTTAACTCTTAACTTTAAAACTTTGTATTCTGTCTATTTTATTCGTCTTTTGATGATCTAACCTTAATCTACTTACTTGTAACTGTAACATCTCAATGTATTTTATTTTAATTGAATTTTAGAGCTTCCCGTCGATTGATTAGACCGAAGTACTCGGTCTCAGGTTGACTTGTCGGCTTCTTGTGCAAATGCTTCGACGATGTCTGGGCATTTAATTAGTATTTAATTGGGAAAATTCAATTCAATTAATATGACCCGTTGCACAATAGGTAACTCTCGTAGCCCAAGTGGTCTAGTGGATAACGCTTTGGCGTCTGAAACTATGGGCGCTGGGTTCGAGCCTCGGTGGGGAACGTCATAACTCACTGAGAAATACAGGTACATCCAGCCGACGAGCCCCAAATAGGACGAAATATGCGTTGTCCTGGACTCCACTGCTAGTCACCATTCAACAATTAAATCTCAATGTATTGACTAGTAAAGTTTTGGTTGTGTTCTTCAAAAACGAAAACAAAAAAAGCTTCATGTGTGTACTACTCTTGCTTACATTGTTTCTTTTTATTTCTCCCTTTTTTTTGAAAAACAAATGTAGAATTTTGGATCATTCTGGTGCAGAAGATAATCGTCATGAGGAATTGATTTATGTTGAATTCAAACAAGATGCTTCGTTGAATAAGCAAAGTAAATTTCAACAAAGTTAACTGGACTGTTTCTTAAAACTTTTTAAATAATGTCTTTGATATTCGGTTACTTATAGATAGTGTGTGACATTTGAGAAGGATAAGTTTTGGTTGTTAGCCAGCAAATATAATGAATTAATGCTAGGTGGTTGGAGGTAATTGGCAAGAAGCCCTTCATCTAGCTTTTGGGCTTGTCGGTACTCTCTCTTCAGTGGGCTTGAATTTCAGAAGGGACATGAGAGTTCCTTCAAGATTATAGATACATCTCGTTAACGATTGCCTCCAACCTTCTAACATCAATTCAGAGTGTACCGTGACGGTAATTCATCTAGCATGATAACCGTACTGCAGTCTTCCGTGCTAGAATTCAGTATGTACCAAATCAACGACTGGACACATGTCATTTGTTACTACCTAGTAACAAATCAAAAGCATATATCTCTTAGAATGTGAACGGATTTTGCCAGTTTTGAGTAGTATCTTCCGGCTTAATATAATATAAACTGAAATGAAAATAATGCTTGAAAGTAGTTGCGTAATGCATATACATAGCTTAAGTGGATATACAACAGTTAGCTAATACATTTAATGTTTTTGACAAATTGAACTATTTCAAAATATTTTACATGAGCTGTTTTCACTCATTCTACTTCCGTTTATTCATCCACTGTATGAAACATGAAATTTCTTCATTCTATACGAAAGTAGAGGCTAATTATTATGTACTAGAAAACTATCCCTCTGTCTCATAAAATTAAGGAACTGACAATTAGGCTATTTCACATACTTGATTTTGTACATTAGATATAGCGATACAGTTTAGGTAGGTTTGGGAGTGGACATAATATTGTAGTTGTTTTCCTTCCTTTGCGTCCCGAATTGAAAATAGGACTTCGACCTCGAGCTGTAAAGTTTCGGCACTTTCTATCCTCTACTCAACCTCCTCTCATTATTGGACTTACTGTCGGCTAAATGAGGTTTAAGAACACTTGGGCTGGGGATCGAATCCCGGACCACCTGGGTGTGTTGGGGAGCATACTGTCACTGAGCTACAAACGCAATTTTAGTGAACATTAATAAATTAGGAATGGGTTACTTCATTTCGAATGAAACAAATTCTTAAGAAATCCACTCATTTTTTCAATATATTCATGTCTTCTACTGCCAAATGAAAACTGTCTGGAAGCTGCCAGATTTTAAGATCATTTCAGAAAGAAATCTATCAATAAGGCTTATTGGAAGTGTGAAAAGTGAACAACGAAATTATTTTTTTCTATCTTAAGTCGTAGAATGCGCATATTTTTCCTGTTGTCTTCATTTTGTGGACTCTAGTTTTATTAAACTACTGTTCGATGCTATTGTCGTCTACAATTTTTAAAACCTTTATGTTTCTATTCCCCCAAAAGGTTTCATTACTCAAGTTAATGTGCTTGCATGCTTCTCATGCTTATTTCCATAGCATGCTTTTCCTTGCTAATTGTATTTCTTGGAATATCTTCTTTTTTCTTTTCAGTTCTTATCAGTCTGCGTAGTATCCATTTATGCGCTTCAATGGATTATCTGATGTCGTTGGTTGATTTTCAACTACAAAGTACACCTGCATCGAAAAATGAATTGACCGATTTGACACCAATCACTGATAAAGGTAAACAGAAACGATTGAACAGTGGAGCATCTACAAAAATAAGTAAGTTTTTTTTATTATAGCTTGGTTCCACACAGATTTTTGATACAAGTATGGAATTTTAAAGCATATGATATTGGTAGCCCAAATTTTGCAGACCGAACATAGATATCAGGGGATTGAACACCAGACCATGTTCATGGTTGGCGAGAGTCCAAACCACTATGCTACCGGCGCTTATTATTTTTTCGTTAGCTTTCCTAATGGTGAAAGTATATTTTTGGGAAATGCTTTTCTAGACATTTTTCAAATTTCAGGATACTTCCTCAACCTAAGGGTATTTTGTAGACAGACATATTAGTCATTACTCGAAGTGGAATAAAGTATAGTGGTCTCAAAAGCTAATCCATCATTCTACTTAGAAGAGGATTCCGTTCATGTTATACTTACATTTAACAACTTGTTTACATTGGCATTATTTCGGGGTGAGATCCAAATATACTTGACAAACTCTTGTTTCACACTTGACTTGACTCATTTGTACAGGGAAAGCATTAAGTAATTTTCTCAATGCGCCTACAGTTTTGTTTTAGATGTTAGCTTATATGTATCTAGCGTTCCCTGGAAATATTTAACTTTTATATCTAGTTGCTTGATTTCCAGATACTGTATCGAGGAATGGACAACTAAGATATGTTTTACCTCACTAGAGCTTAATTCTCTTCAAGAGAAGTTGATTACCCCCTTTGTTTTGTCAAAAGAAGATGAGATATTGTTGTCAACTTCTTCGTTCATTGTGCTGTTCTTTTCTTCTAATAATTTGTTGAATTTCTTAATTTGCGCGGTTTATAATTTCTTTAAGGTTCCTTCTCTAACTTTATTGGATGTTTCAATTACAATTTCATAATCTTTATCATTTAGCATACATTTGACTTTGTGTTTGAGTTTTTCAATTTCATTTCTTATATTCTTTAGCTTTATAATAATTCTATGTAGTTCTTCTCCTCTAACATATAGTTCTTTGACATGTTCCTCTGCTGATGTTATTTTTCTTGAAGTAATTGAAATACGTAGATGTAAGTAGTATTTAGGAATTATACCACTTTTTAAACATAGACTGTTGAAAATTCAATGGTTTGTGAATCTTGCTTCTGTTTGACAAAGTCGTATGAGTTTGTTGATAAGCTTTCTAGAGGGAATACCATATGTATTACTGATATAAGGATATCAACCAGATATGTGTTTTGAACGTCTTCATATTTGAATAACATTCATTCACTCTTTAACTCTGATTGTCTTGTACTGTAATCTTTTGTAAAACATTCTAGAACGACCAAAAGTTGAACAGCCGCCAACCACATATCCCTACAGCTTGGAGTTGAAGGTTCAAATAGCTAATCCTGAACTTGTTCTAGTGGAGGATATCTACAATGAAGACAGCAATGCTATCAAGCTTACTGTAAGTTTTGAGATTTGTTGTTTTACGATGACGATTGTAAGCCAGTTTTCCTGTTACGCCTGATATCAGTAACTAAATTTCAACTATAAAAATTAGTCCTTGTCTTTTTAGAAGATGCCATTTTCTCATTATCAATTTTTTTCCTTCACATTCCCAGTGTTACATAGGGCTTCAAGCTAAAGGCTTGAAGTTTCTGTAACCGTGTTTATTTTTACAGGATGGGGTTGCTAGCCTCATGCCCAACCTTTCCTACTTACCAACTTTATTTCTGGCTTAGTGACGCAAAGGAGTGCGCCGGCGAGGAATCGAACTCTGTACCATGTGCATCGTTGGGGAGTGTCCTAACCGCTGTGCCACCGACGCATTCTCATTATCATGCTTTGAACATTATTTCTGATGTGAATCAGTTAGTGCTTACTGATTGTGACACACTTACTACCTAACAACTTCAAAGTTATAAACCTTCACTGATTTTATAATTTGTACTGTTTTAAGAAGAAGATGTAAACAGCGAAGAAAATTTCCTTTTCAATGATCCATTTTCATAGGCTGTACAACCGTAATTATGTTTAACAAAGAAATCATAAGACCAATCAGATACTGGTAAAATTTGTTCTCGAAAAAGGTATTACGTAATGTAAGGTGTGAACCTAGAAGAGGTTATTAGTTGGAAGTTAGACAGGAGGCAACAGTTGGCATGATGTAATAAGTGTGAGATAATGACTAATCAATAAGCTCGTGTAGAATGGACAGGAATTAGTGGAATGGCTATAAAGTGCTTTTGTATAAAATCTGTATGAAAAAGTAATAGAGTGGTAATAAAATGTGGGCGGGTGTACTGCTCATCAGTCCTCTCCGTCCTCCTTTATGGTTGTGAGACCTGGTCACTGAGAGTGGAAGACATGAAAAGACTAGCTGTGTTTGATCATAGGTGCCTGCGTTCTATTTCCCGTGTAAAGTGGCATAATAAGGTGAGCAACATGGAGGTTAGGCGTAGAGTTCTAGGTAAACAGGGGAAATCAATCGACGAAGTCGTGAAGCTACAAAGACTGAGATGGTTAGGACATGTGTTACGTATGCCAAGCCATCGCCTCCCTCGACGAGAAATGTTAGCGGATATAGGGTCAGGCTGGAAAAAAGCTAGCGGCGGTCAAACAAAAACTTGGCACCAGTCAATGAAATCCACAACAGTTGGTCTAAGCCACGTAGAAAGGTGTAGACTTCCAGGCTGGGGTCCTCGGGACGGTAAAAATCTATGGTTGGAAACAATTGGTGACATGGCTCAAAACCGTTCTCAGTGGCGCAGATGCATCCACTCCCTATGACTTATGATCTTCAATGAAACTGTTTTGTATTTCTTTATTACTCCTTTGTCTCACACCTCTGCTCACTGTTTCTATTATGCTTTTCTTGTACTTTCTTCTCTTGCTTCGCGTGCTACACGGAATGTGGCGACTTGAACTTCCGCACATTTGTGCAAAGTTCTATGTCGAAAACAGACAGACAGAAAATGTGGGTAATGGGAATAATAATGATAATAAAAGTATTAATAGTAATAATAGTGAACTTACATAATAAAGGAAAAAAGCAAAATTGTAATTATAACGTTACTCTGGTCACGGTGGAGCGAGTGAATGTTTGTAGCGCTTTTGAATGCAGAGATCCGGTTTCATATCCCAAATAGCCAATGATTCAACTGTGTACAGATGGCGTATTCAAAGTTCATTTGTACGATATTGAGGGACTCCGTTTAGCACTGTGAAGCATTAATGCGGGGGCATTCGATGTCCAGAGATGGCAAGGTGTTCGAGGATGGAGCTGCTACTATTCTCCTTTTCTCCTCTGGCTAACTAAGCTGGACAGTATTTCACAATGCATTTATGGACTTGACATTGCGTGCGACTGGCATACTTTACTCCACACGAGCAAGTAAGCTGATAGACACACATTGAAGTGGCCAAAAGCGGTATCTTATCCTTAACTGTTAGACTGTACTGTTTTACTTATTTATTAATCAAATGGCAAGACTAGAAACAAATAAACTATTATAGAATGAAAATATTCCGATGCAACCCACTACATTTCATTAAATAAAATAAGTCACGTTGATTAGGCTTATTGTTACAGGATTTCATATACCAAAATCTTTCTTCTTTTTTTTGGCATTTAATATAAGCAGAAATATCAGTTGAAGGAGAAAAATGAACAAAACAATTTATTTTTATTTATACTTCTCTCATTGTACACCGAAATAGTATCCGAATATTTTGGTTTGGCATATAGAACTACTTGGTGTTAATTTCAACAAGAAAACGAATCTCTTATTATTATTATTTGATGTCTTAAGCATTCTATCACAAATTAGCGGATGTACATACATGAACAGTCATAATCCAATGGATTTTTCCTTCTCTGTGAAGTTTAATTTTTTGCTATCATTACACCTGAAGATACAGGTTTATTCGTATAAGTGGAGTTTAATTGACCGTCGGTGGCATAGCGGTTAGGACGCTCGCCGACCATACACATGGTCCGGGGTTCGATCTCTGGCCACAGACGCACTCCTTTACCTCGCTAAGCCAGAAATAATGCTGGGAAAGGGGAAAGGTCAGGCATGAGGCTAGTAACCCCATCCTGTAAAATAAAAGCACGACTACAGAAACTTCAAGCCACTGGCTTGAAGCCCTATGTTCCACTGGGGAACGTGAAAGAAAAAAAATTGACCGTCTTACCTACTTAAATAGTTAATTCCCTTGTGATGAACCCGTTTACTGTGGAATAATATAAAAGTAAAAGGGCTAATGATGTCTCTGAGGACATCGATTGTGTATCAGAAGAGAAGATTAATGCTCATCACACTGCTCTGTCCTAATCTGTGACTGTGAAATATGTCCATTGATGATTAAAATGCTCGATCACTGATATCTTCATAGTTTATTTGTTGTGTAATATGACAATTAGTGAAGTTGAGAAACTCCATGAACTAAAAATTAATCAAACCATGTGTTATACGCGTTGAATCCAATTCAACTTCTACTTCGAATATTTACGTCTGCATTGCCAACTAGAAAACAATCTGATGTCTTAGAAACACTCCTTATAGAGGTGCAGTTTTATTCATACAAGACATTTGTTTTTCAAAATTACTTTTTAGACTGCCTTGAGCTTTACATATACCATGCAACAAGATGTAATTGTTATGAATGCCTTGATTAATGGATTATCCGTCGCTGCTTGTCCTTACAATGAAAACGTTGGTGGAGCCTTTTCTAAAGAGGTATGTCTCATGTTGTTTATGAATAAATGTTTTTTGAAAAGCTTCTTTGAAGGACTTTGGACTCCTGGTATATTTCTCATTAACAGGTGTTGTTACATCTTCGTACAAAAGGTTTTACTAACGGAAAATTATTCGAATCTTAATTTCAAACCTGAGAAACACTCACTGCTTACAATTTTCTCACCTAATTGCACATTTTTAGGAAAATCTCAAGAATGTCCTTGTGAAGTTACTTGGAATTGTCACTCAGTTAACCATTGTAGAATTCTTATGTATCAGGCTACAAGTCACGCTTATTGTGTGGAGTCTGATGATGCCAACACGTTGCCCATATTGAAGTAGGTGAACCAGGATTCGAACTCTTGACCCATTGACTGAAATATGAATGTCTTAGTAAGCAAGCCACAAGTAATGATAGTCGACTACTTGGTCAGAAATATCTTAGAATTAATTCGCAGAAATGACCGTTATTCAAAGTTGAAAAATTAGACAGTCACCACAACCGAATTGTTGTTTAACTGATTAATCATGTTGTGAAAGTGAATTTTGTTGGAAAAATCTACCTACTTGATTTTAACATCTTAAAAAAAAGTCACATTTCAGTGATCTATAAGCGTTCATTCAACACACCGGTCGGATTCAAGTATTACAGTTAATTACTAGATCAGCATCCGTCTCATTTTTAATTTAGTTTGAAGTTGTTAATAGTACATTTTGCTTTCTTTATTGTCTAAATATTCATGTGTTTCATTGATATATTACTGGTTTAATCACAAGCTAACAGTAAGAGAACTGTTGGAAAACCAGGGAGTACCAGACAGTTGTCTCGTTCCAACCTTAACACTCTTCTGAAGTACTCATCCACCGGAGCTCTAACCCTACTTGGTGGACCCCGCTGTTCACTACGTCTGACTAGTTCTCCAGGTTACTTCCTGTATAGAGCTAGCCTTTTGTAAATATCATTGAAGCTATCCAGTACTCCCTGGCTTTTACGTGATTCTCTAATCGACGTCATTTCGTTATCAAACCTGTAACCATTCAAATCTCTTGGTTGATAATATCCAGTATTTAAGTCTTCAAGTTAAATGGTCTGTCATCTTGAAGTTTTAGTTTCATTTATTTCACGAAGCAGCATTAGTGATTATGCATAGTCAGACACAGAAGCCTTTCTCGAAAAATAAATTCAAGGTTCTGGAGCACTGAAACTATCAAAATGATCAAAAGCCTGTGCTGCAATTATCTGCCACCACATAAGGGGGCATTGTATTTATGCCGGAATTAAAAATCTATTGAAAAGTGATGATATGTTTAGTCTCAATCTTCAGTTTATTTGGTCAGGTATATAAGTGTACAATTTAGGATCAAGGTTGTATTGATTTTGATGCAGCTTCATGTTAGTCGTTATACATGGAAGATTTTATTAACTGAGATTCTTCCTTCCCAGCTAAACTTGAATGTAATCTGCAATAAACGAGGGACTAGGCTAGTTACTGCCTAGTGCTCAATGAAAATACCCACTACGGTCCTATAGGAAGTCAATCGTGATCTTGAATAGCTCGGTGGTAATGTCTCTCACTGCCAGCACTAGGTGACCCGTGTTTGAATCTCAGAAGGAATATTAGTGCCTTCATGACTGGAGATACGCCTTGCTTACAAATGCCAACAAGCACGAGACCTGGATCCATAAGATCCTGCCGATTGCCTCCAACCATTTAACAATAAACTCAATATCTGTTTATGCGAAGTGCTTTATTATTGTAGCTAACTTATTTGTTAGTGTGTAATCAAGTGAAATGAGTCACTGCTATGGAATCCTTGTTTTTTTTATATCTTTCTTTATTCTATAGAAATGATTTATGATTTCTCTCTCTATTTTGCTTTTTAACATTTCAGATTTTATCTCCAGCTGACTTAAGTTTCTACTCATCTCAACCTATTGACGGCAGCATTCATGGAACACTTCACATGGACACATTAACTATCAAAATAAATCCGAATACAATCAGGCTGTTATCCACTATATCTGCTTCTGTTCAATCGTCAATCTCCACTAGTAAAAATCTACCAGCCAATGAATCTGTTTCAAGTGAATTGGTAAAAGTATCCGATGGTAAAACTGTAGATGATAAATCTTATGCTAATTTCTGGAAACCAATTCCAATTGAAGAATTAAATATGCCTTATTTAGGAATTTCATCAGGTAAATGTTTTTTTGAAGTGACCGTGTTTATTTATTAAAGTAAGGCGCTCATTTATTATGTCTCTGTCTTCAGTCTTTTCTTCGTTATGGGTATAGGATATTAGATACATGTAGGTGGAAATGTTGAATAGCACGATTTGAAATCACGCTTAGTAACCTAGTGTTGAGAACTCGAAGATAGGTTTATATGGTCCGAATTCCTCACGGGATTGAATTGACAAGCTTTCCTCATTGGTACCAGCTTTAACTATGCCATCTTTGAGATGAATAACTTAATGCAATCCAATGTTTGAATAGAAGTATCCTTTTACTCAGCCTTACATTTGGCTCTGTTCTCATACTCGTGTATTACTTGCTTGAACAAGTAGTTCGTTTTCTTCTTATTCATAATAGATTGCCATTTACAAACTTAGGGCGTCGGTGGCATGGCAGTTAGTACGCTCGCCGACCATACACATGGTCCGGGGTTCGATCTCTGGCCACAGATGCACTCCTTTACCTCGCTAAGCCAGAAATAATGCTAGTAAAGGGGAAAGGTCAGGCATGAGGCTAGTAACCCCATCCTGTAAAATAAAAGCACGACTACAGAAACTTCAATCCCCTAGCTTGAAGCCCTATGTTCCACTGGGGAACGTGAAGGAAAGGAAAAAAATCATACAAACTTATTGTGTTCTATGTTAGTGCTAAAATGAAATATGTACTATATCTCCAGGAAACAGTGATTCTATAGTGCGGTGGGGGAACATACAGTATAACGACTACAGAAAATACTTTTCTTAATCAACGATTCCATCTACTTTTACACTATTTTTATTGTTTTCATAAAAAATGTTATCTTACTTACTAATCAAGATGGGAAGAATCAAAATGAAACGCCCGAAGTTGCCTGTGATGTTTCAAAGGTTATGGAGGAAATGGAAAATCGACGCGTAGATATCGTGAGTTGATAATCCTGACTATTTCTATTGCTTTTTATGTAGTACCCATTTTACTCCTTATCGTTATTTAGGTGATTTGTTTAATTCGAACAGCATTATTGTAAATTGACACCTCCAAAGTAATTACCAGTGCGTCATAGGTACAGCCGTGCAGGTAGGTGGTCCAGGGTTCGATTCCCGGCCGACTCACTCCTTTACCGCACTAAGCCAGAAATAAGACTGGTAAAGAGGGAAGGTTGGAGGGCATGAGGCTAGCAACTCCATCCCTTAAGAATAAAAGCCACTGCTACTGAGACTTCAGGCCTCTTGCTTGAAGCCCTACGTTCCACTGGGAATGTGAAGGAATATAAAAAAAGTAATTAACCATCTGTTAAATAGATAAATCTGTTGTATACAAATTTGTGCTAAATTTCAAAAGCGTGTCATGATTACTTTATCGTTCACTAAATATGTCTTTCCTCGTGACAATTCCATTTTCAAAACGAATATTTATTCGATAGTAGCCCTACGTTTCGCCTTATCTACATATGAAACAAATATTTTAAGAATAGCTTACTATAACACGCAATATACTCTATGAGTTGCAGTTAATTCTTGGATCACACTCAATTTTCGTATCGAACATCGTTTTATTTCCTCATATCACTAGGCAATGAATTTCTCCATATTTGACTATTTTGTTGGCGTAGCGACACTGTTTTAACCACTGATACAAACAGGTATCTAATTGAGAAACAGTCATTAACATTGATTTTGTGACCAAACAGAAATAATAAGTTCCTTGTAATAGAACATGCTGGATTTCTATTCAGATTAAAATGCATTTAGATTTTCTGTGTGACTTAATAACCATTTAAGAATATGTTCTTCCCTATTGCCTTGGTACATTCTCTTGGTTCCGCCTATGTATGTAACCGCACAACTGTAGGTGAACTTGTAGATACTGTGTGAAGTAGAATCCACAGAACTACATCCTTAAGTTGTAAGCACAAGAATTAAAAATATTCGAGATGTGTGGCGTACAATGTGCTCTTGATAACACTGACCGAAGACTTTGATCTGTCAACTGCATAATTTGATCAAACATTAATCAGCTTGCAATCATTACTTTTAAAATTCACTAGTTTTCACAACTTCTTTTTATAGCGAGATAATGGTGTTGTAAGTTGTTTTTGCTGTGCTCTGAGTTGCTCTGTTTCATTTACTCTTATCTGTGATACGTTTACAAGTTCAAGAAATAATGATGGGTTCTTATCTTTGCGTTTGTTTATTGCTATTATTATTATTATTCTCCAAAGCACGTTTTATTCCCCGTAAACCAGTCTTCTTTCCTATTTGATATTCATATTTTATTGGTGTTAAAAAGAATTATTATTATTAATGTTTTTTGTGACTTATGGCTTTGATTAGTGAAGTTTATATTTGACTTTGTATATACATCAGTTTCGTGTTTGTCAGTCATTTGCTACCTTATGCCAGTTACAAATTTTGATGTGCTATGTTTGTTTTGTAAGTTGTGTGTATGTCAACTGGTTCACCTGTAGTCTGATGGTTATTGTCTTCTACTATATTAATTATGCGTTGGTTCTCTTTTCCAGATGTAATCTTCAAAAACTGCCTTATTTCACTGGTAGGTTTAAACTTCTTCATACTGACTTGATATCAGTACTTGCTTCTACACGGAGTGCCAAATATAAACTAGTGATACTTTCGAGAAACTACCCAATAAATTCTACGGGTATAATAAATAAAAGATGAAGTATGGAAGGCAAAAGAAAATGTTGAGATTCTGTTCCATCGGTTTAGAAAGCTATAATATTGAGAACACAGAGTTGAATTTGATCACTCATCCTACCTTCCTGTGCCGGCTATCCCGATCACAGTTATCTAAACACCTAGTACTCGTTTCGGTTGTTCGGGGTCATGATCGTTTTTGGAGTATTTCGTATCTTTGACACCTAAATAATGCTATTTATTGTGCCCTTTTTTACTAATGGATATTCACTGATATTGCAGTAATAAAATATTTACTGAACTCTGTTGACAAGTAATTTCTTTACTTCTACTTCAATGAGTGATGAATCATTCCTATTGCATGTGTTGGGTGTAGACTCAATGAACAAAGATTCATCATACCTGAAATATGGAAAATACTATTACCAATTAAATCAAGTGAAAATCAAGAGAAAAACAATGGAACTATATAAATGAATTTAGGAAGTCGTGTGATTACCTTGATATGATTATGAGAAAAAAATTGGGCTCGAAACGTCATTAGTAAACATTACTGTATAACACTGTGAGACTTTATCAAAACAAAATTTACCCATAATGGAATTAGTTGTTTTTACGTTAATTTTGCATTTCACGTTGACTGATTGTGTTCGACAGAAATGTTCAGTCACTACTATTGACAAGTCAGCTCCTAGTATGGACGCTTTGACAATCTCTAAGGAATAACGTCAAGCTATCTTGGTTGGTAGTGACTAGCAGTGGAATCCAAACTGCATGTTTCATCCTACTTTATGTTTAAAACGATGGGTGCAGTGTTCTAGTCTCAGTGGGAACAGCGTCACTTACTGGGAATGCAAGTATATTTAGTTATCTAGGAGCAAATAGAACGAAATGCTCATCATGGACTTCACTGCCACTCATCACCAACCAAAACAGTTGATGTGATGGACGGATGTTTTAGGCACTCCTAGTTTTGTGTGTGGCGATGACAATAATCAAAAAAGATGACTTTATCGCTTTTCTATTACTTAATTTGTATATTTGAGCTTCTCAGATATGTGGTTCATCTAGTACGTAATGTTTTGTATTAGACTTTACCGTATAGCTGGCACTGAATTCACATTTTATCTGGCTAAATACAGAAGTTCCTTAAGGATTTCTTACATCCATTAATTTATACACGTTTCCACTTAATGCAGACTACACAATTTATGCTGCGAACATATGTATATATATATGATGCGAGGTTTAGATTGTTCTAATGCATCACAGGAATCATGTTTGCTGAAAAAAACTAGCTAGACATTCAGTATAATGATATGCTTATCGTTCGACGATCATTTGTTTGGAGGCAATCGGCAGGAGGCCATACACCTGAGTTTCGTGCTTGTTTGCACTCGTCAGCAAGGCATATTTACAGTCTTGGAGGAACTCATGTTCCTTCTGCGACTCAGACCCGTGTCACCTAGTAATACAGCCTGGGCTATTCGAGGTCACGACTGACCTCCTGAAGGATTCTCTGGTTGAACCCTAGGTAGTAACACTAGTGTCATGTGTCCACTTCTCTTGTTTGATGCGAAATGAATTCTTACATTCAGTATTTATTTTCCTTACTTTATATACTTTTTGTTAAATATTTATTTGAACATATTTACCCCAAATGTCAACATCATTTGAATAATTCTCATTATTCCCCTTCCTTTTGTTGATTACTTATTATCTTATTCCCCTGTTTATATTTTACGAATCTTTATGAATGGAAATAAAACACCTAGTATCAGAGTTTTTCTCCTTGGATTTTATCTGTGTTGGTTTGTTCTCTACATATTGTTTGTTTTTATTTGCTGTTCATTCTTTTCCTTTATTCATTTCCTTTTCCATTATTGTAGATCAATGTTAAATTAAAAACTGTTCGAATCATTCTGGAATCACAGTTGGACACTAAAACTATGCCCATGTTGGTTCTCGACTCTTCAGTTGATGCGGTTTTAAACAGACCAAGTACAAATGTAGGTTTTGACACTTCTTTGTGTATGTATATCTTATGAATTTTTATGAGAGTGGAGATTTATACACTGTTCACATATAATTAATGTGATATATCATAAAGTTCCACATTCATCATTACGATAATAAGGTAACTACTAGTGGTCGACATAACTTCATAAATCTTGTATACAAACCAGTAAATACTTGTCATTACTACCAGTACATTGCCCTCATTATATTAATAAAAACTTAATGAATATTTATCATGCTTTACTCACTGAAGATTTAAATGCACTTTAAGCTGTAAGGAAGCATCGAAATATTGATATGCACTTGTCACCCAGAGAATATACAATAGATTCTGTTTCCACAATGAAATGTTTAACTGCACTCAAATTCATGTGATACTTATTTAATCGTGTTTAGTTGATTTATACTCCATCTGCCATAGACATTTTTTAGGATTGGAATGATGACTGAATGACTACATAAAACTTTGAACAGAAGTGCATCCCAGTTCAAGTTACCACATTTCATGTACCACACAAAGGTAGACGAAAGAGAGATTCAAAAATACTATAATGAACATATATATATGAATGCATCTGTGTTATTAAAAGAGCTTATTAGCGATAATTATTAAATTTTGGGTGGGGTTATGCGGAATACAAAAAGTATTCAGAGGAATTGGATGTTGATATAAGAGGGTAGTAACAAAAGTGCTAAGTTGTCACAAACGATTGTTAAGGAAGAGTTACGTAATAGCATGAATAGTTTGTTGAAAGAGTTGTGCTCAGGGCGAACATGGAAACAAAATAAAATACGAAGTTACGTAAGAGTTTCGAGTAGTTAGGAAAACAAGCAAATGTTAAGTCATATCAACAGAGTTGTTACCATGATAATAGAAGTGGCTGAATAACTTTTCTGGTTCTTCTAACTGAATGGATAGGGTTTCTGTAATGCAAAGAAGACGGAAACATATTGTCTTTAGCAGGTTGTTCTGCACTTTGTAGATTACTTTGAAGGAGGCGTTTGTTGCGATGGAATGATTGATTATTGCACTCATCATACGGCTATTATTTCCTTTCTGTAGCCACGGTGGACGACTCATCACTTTTGTTACTACCCTCTTATATCAACATTCAATTTATCTGAATACTTTTTGTATTACGTAACTCCGCCCAAAACGTAATAATTTTCGCCTGCTTAGTTACAATAATCATGACCAATTGTCTTAGCGATAATACTAACAATCTCCAACCATTAGTTCCTAGCATCCTCAGAATCGAAACTAAGGCAGTCTACACCTCCCGACGTGACTCAAACTGTCTGAGATTTCATGAACTTATATAACGGTTTCTTTCGACCCTCTCCCCTCCTTAACACTTTTCCTTTGTCAAGTAACAGTTGTCGTCAGGGTAGACGGATCAGAATCAGACTTTGTTGTTTGACTGACTAACTGATTTTAACGTGGAACTTTGCACCGGTATTCAGCAGTTCAATTCACCACACTCCACTTAGCACACAAAGGAAGAGAAGAAAGTAACAAGAAATGCAAAATAGAGACAGTAAACAGAGATATGAGTGTTATATGTCACAGGGATTTTGTGACTTTGTTGTTTAGTTTTCATGTACGTGCTTTTGTAAACTACACAATATGTTTTGGGACCCGATCCAATGTTCCTTGAATTCTAACGCCTACCAGTTCACGACATAGCGCGACCAGTACTCCCAGGTTTTCCAGTGGTTCTCTAACTGATGTCAACTCATGATGAAATCCTCCACGCAATCAAACAAAAATTCCTACAAAACCAATACTTGAAAATTAATCTGATGCTCACTAGCGACTGGCCCTATTCAGACAGTGACTTGGGGTTCTAGTGGGAAGCCGTGACCAGTAGGCTATAGCAGGTTGAAGATGAGACAGTAACTCATCGAAGAAGACATTACTGAGTGTGGTCGTGCTATGTCGTGAATTGGCAGAAGTTAGAATTCAAGGATCATTAGATCAGGTCCCAGTGGCTCAGATGTCTACGAGCTTGCCTTGTGACCAAAAGGTCCTAGGTTCGAACCCCGGTGGGTGCGTACTATGGAGAGTCCCGAACTAGGACGAAACAGTGTGTATTGTTACTACTTACATATAGTTTAATCAGTTAATATTTAAAAAGAAACACGGTCAGGTAAAGTGTGTTTTAAGCCTCTCCACTATGTTACCGCTGGGAATCAAGTACTTGGAGTACTTAATTATGGTTTTTTTCCACTCTCAGATATTATATTTCATTGATTAGTTTGTTGTTCATTGATTCTTCTTCTTCTGCTTTCTTCCTTTCCTTCAGCTTGAAATAAAATTTATGATCGATTTGTCCTTGTCATACTATAATGATTCTCTTAATCAATGGGAACCGTTAATTGAAACTTTACCAGATGAAGGTGATTGTATGTGGTCACTCCAATTGGAGTTGATGAGTATTAATAAAGCAGAGTGTTTAGCCGAAGAAGACTGGGAAGAAGTCGGTTGTCTACAAGCATCAACTAATACAATGTTAATTGTATCCAGAGATAACTTGGAAATCACTTTGTCTAAAACTGCTTTAGATATGCTTAGTAATTTAGGACGTGTAAGTATTGTTTGTTTGTTTTGTTTTGTTTTTTTGTCTATTATTCAAAATAATGATGAAAGTAGTCGTAGTGATTTCTGTATCCTTCAGTTTCGCCAGCAGAAACAATCAAATAAACAATTATTTTGATACATGATAAATGAAGATTTTACGTCATTAGTATTATTATTTCCTTTAATTCCTAGAGGAACGTAGGGCTTCAGCCGCGTGTCTCCTTTGCATTCGGTTCTACGCCAACATTTTCACCCCGCATTTTTTCATCTTTTCTTCACATGACCTCCTCCAAGTCACCCTTGGATGACCAACTCGCCGCTTCCCTTTCGAGTTCCATTTGAGGGCTTGTCTTGTGATGTCACTCACTTGATGGTTTGTTTCCTCAGAGTATGGCCAATCTGTCACCATTTCTCCCTGCAGATTTGTTGCACAATTGGTTTCTGGATGGTTCGCTTCCAGAGATCCCTGTTACTGATCTTTTCTGGCCAGCCATCTAATCTTGAGTATTGAGCGAAGACAACTGTTAATGAAGGTCTGTAGTTTGTTTGAGATGCTCTTTATGACGCGCCAAGTCTCTAAACCAATGGTATGGTGGTACTGACTTCACATCGGAGTTGAAAATCCGGATCTTATTTTTGATTCTGAGTGCTGTTGACCTCCACACAGACTTGAAAGTAATGAAAACTTGTCAAATTTTTTTTTTGGATTACAGCTTGATTCCAAACTGTATTTTTGGTACAAGTATGGAATTTTCAGCATGGATATCGGTAGCCCAAATTTTGTAGGCCAACCCTAGATATCAGGTGTGCGTTGGCAGGGGATTGAACCTCGGACCATGTGCATGGTCGGCGAGCGTACTAACCGCTGTGCCACCGACGCTTCTTATTCATCTTTGCCATTTATCTGTATATTTCAATTCAGTGTCTTAATGTTACTTAATGTCCTGGACACTAAACTGTTCTTAATATATGAAGAGTGTTACCATATTTGATAATGTTAAAGAAGTAGTGTTTTCAACTTCAGGACTTATAACAATCCCATAGCACTGACTCATACTTGCACAATTACAGTCTTTAATACAGAGATAGATAAACATCTTAAATTTGGCTATCCAAAGATGTCAAAGCGTCTAATCAAATTAAGTATATACACTTAGGGGAAGAATGTACCATATCAGCAATATAGTGCCTGTTCGCTATGTGATTAGGTGATCGATTAAGGTTTGTCTACACCCTGTTGATATTTTTTTTCCGTGTATATTTTTATTTCGCGAAATACTATTAGAATACTTTACTCATAGACTACAACAATCACATTTTCAGCGAACTCCTTAAAGGTGAACAAATCTTTGAACAATAGCGTTTATTAGGCTTACTGCATATTTCAGTTTACAGTAAAATAGTATATTGTTACTTTATACTGAGTTGTGCTGATATCAGATTAATTGACAATATTGATACTGTGTAAATTTCTGTGTGACTGTTGATTTCTGAAACAATGGCAAGCATCTTAATGAAGAAAGTATCTTTTGTGATAGTGTAATTCTATGGCTATTACTTTTAGAGGAATGTGTGTTTGATAATTTTTTGAGACATGGTGGCAGCAAACAAAGCAAATTGTTGGTTATTCAAAAAGTCATAACGTCTCAGATCTATGCAGAGAATATTTAGATACTACCGAAGTTGGATAGTTGTTGTTGAGTTGGAATAAAGGCGTTTGATGTGTAATCTCCCTTTCGAGTAATATCCGTTTATGCTGAAATTATCCTCTAAATAAGAAACTCTGACAACAATCCAACCAAGAGCTGATTGTGTAACAAATATGTAGGAGAAAATGGAGATAGGTCGAGGATATGTTGAGGAGGCCGTCAAATGACATAGCGCTCCAGGCCAGAGCTCGAGTGGAATCCAAATGGGAAGCTACGAGTGCTTCGTCTTCGGGTGATACGGAGGAGATCGTGGGCAGAGGAGATGAAAAATTATGGACAATCGTGAACCTAGTTGAAGAGGACAACAGAAAATAGAACAAAATGGGGATGTGTTGTTGAAGCTTTGTGTTCCACACGGAACCCAAGGGAACAATAATAATAGCATTCTGAAATACCTGAAAAATAGTATTTCTAGTGCAGAGGATAACAATTTCGGCAGATGATAATGGGATATACACATTAGGAAATAACAAAAGGATAGTCACAGATTAGAATATTCTAGTATTGGTTTGTAGGGATTTGGTTAATCGGTTACAGGATTTCATCATGAGCTGACATTGGTTAGAGAACCATTGGAAAACCTGGGAGTACTGGACAGCTGTTTCGTCCAAGTTTGCGACTCTTCAGCTGTACGCACTCACCGGGGTTCGAACCCAGGACCTTATGGTTACAAGGCGAGCTCTTTTAAACACAATCATCATCGTTATAGTTTGCCCATCGACAGGAAATAGTTCTGGGACCTTGTTATCCCTTTGTTATATATTCACGAATCTACAGTCTGGTTGATGATTTCCTTTCAAAGAAAATCTTCTCTGCAAACTTCTTTTTGTTTTTTCCTAATAAAGTATAATATGAAATGAGTGAAACTATCAGAAACAGACTAAGTATAGAGATTTAGAAGTTTTCGCTTATCATTAATAATTAAACGCCTAATCATGAAGGGAAAAGTCTGTGGACAGCTGCAGTTGATATGTGTTCCACATACATATCAATTTCCTGAAGATATCAATTAGTACTTTTTTCACACGGATAGATCCAATAATCATTCTTTTGATGTGTATTTTTACTATTTCCAATGGAATTTATACATTTTATGATTTACTGTTTTCCGTATTAACATTTCAGTCATTTGAAGCAGCTTATAAATTGAAAAACATCAAATCTAAGTACGATGACGATTCGGCCAATCAAATTATAGCACCTTATCGTATTGTCAACAAAACTGGTTGTCAATTAGGCATACGTTATAATTCTCAGGCTTTATCACT
Source organism: Trichobilharzia regenti (assembly GCA_944472135.2). NCBI lineage: Eukaryota > Metazoa > Platyhelminthes > Trematoda > Strigeidida > Schistosomatidae > Trichobilharzia > Trichobilharzia regenti. Next base: position 53,993,594 of record OX235263.1, read on the forward strand.
TATTCAACTTGACAATACTGGCAATATTCAACATTTGGATAAATCAATCGGATCAGGCAGTACACATTACAATTCAATAGTACTCAATACTAAACAGGAAATTGGGCTAACTGAATTAGTTAAAACAGAAAAGGTTAGTACTTTTACGACATGTTATGTTATTGCCTTAATTTATAAAGTTTAGCTAACTATATATACGCAGGAATTACACCCTCAACAAATCCCATCGAACAGTGTTTCTGTGTCGAATTTTGTTTCAAGCTCTTACTCCATGTGCCTGAAATCATTTAAGCTGCATGCGTTTCGGCCAATTTCTTTTCTACTCCGAGTTCTACTTTTTCTAGGAAGCATATTGCTTGGTTTTCGAAAGCAACACAATTGGTCAGAGTATGTTGCTAATAATAATAATAATAATAATAATAATAATAATAATAATTTGCTTTATTCCAAAACAGTACTTGTGATACAGTATGGAATTTTCAACATTTTACTACAGTATTGCATCCAGTTAGTACATTATCAATAAATAAAATTCTACATAGATTAAGGTAATCTCAGTTCATTATGACAACAACATATTGGCATGTCAGTAGCAAAGCCAAAATTGAACAGAGTGTTTGAAGGTGTTAGAAAAGTAGATGCTAGCATATTTACTGGCGTAAGCGGTAACAAAAAGGTCGAGATATACAGAGTGTGAGAGAACGAAGAAGAATGCTTTACATAGAGTTAGTAAGGAAGAAAGAAACAAAGCAGCACATAAGAGAGAGAAAAGGAAAAGAAAGAAAGAAAACGTTGTACCTATAAATGATATGAGTTGGAAAGACGAGATCCAGTTGTTCTACTGACTATTTAATAAGTCATAAGTTTCACGCCTAATGCTTTCTTTATCGCACAGAACATGAGCTAAGTAGGTTATGGTTGAGTTTTTGTACTTTCTAGTGCGAGCATATAGTTTTCTATATAGGCTTCTTGTTTTGCCTGATGAGATACAAGGGGAGAGTTGTGAATGAAGAGGGTGGTGTGAGTTAGATAGAATGGATTTAGCCCATTTTTCACATGAGTTCAAGTGCCTGTCAACCAAAATATTAACATGCTGGTTAAGTGGCACCCTTTGGCTCACCCTGCTGACAACTTTTAACGTTCTGCGTAATAAGGTATAGTCTTTCTTCAGTAGCCCAGCCCAGGAAAAACTAAGGGGGAACAATATAGAATATTAGGCAGGATGCAAGAGTTAACGAATTGTAGGAGTAAGGGTTGGGTTATACCAGAATGTCTTAACTTCTTGATGTAGAAGGTAAGACGGAATATTTTCTTAGAAATCATCAAGACGACCAGGAAAGATCAGCAGATAGAATGACGCCTGGGTATTTAATTTCCTACTTGGTTTCTATTTCAGTGCCATCTATGTTGCACGCCTCGTGAGTGAGTGAAAATCTACCTACCTTGACCTGGCGGCCTGTTCGAATATTGCTACAATATTCATGTCACTACATACTGATTGACTTCTTTCATTGTATTTTTATGTGGAACTGTCCCCTGTATATCAACACATTGGTCTTATATTCACCTTTCTGTGTGGATACAAATTTGTTAATTTGACAAATGTCAATTTTGGAATAGACATCAGACTTACTAACGTGATAATCTGCTGGTAGATGTCTACACGGGCGTCATGAAAAAATCTGTTACTACATTTGAATGCTCTTAGAAATGTCACAAAATCTGCAGTGGATCACAGACATACAGGGGAGAAGTATCATGATACGCATGACTAATTAGTGTAAAGTCGAACACTTATCCACTTCTGAATTTTTACTGTATCTTTAAATATTCCCATTTTTAATATTAGAACAAGATATATAAGCGAACAATATTGTTCTCAATTAGATCTTCATCAGGCTTTACTCTAATTTACATAGATTTATATATAAAAATTTTAACCAATGACGGTGATTTTGTGGATGAAATAATAATAATAAAACTAGTAATGTGGTAAATGTTTTGAACTTAGTTAATAGCGATGATTATAATGATAACAAAATATTGATAATAAGGTTCATACAGGTGGCGATAAGAATAACAAAGGTAGTAATATGTGTATACGTAGACAATTCAATAAATAAATTAGGTCAAATCTTAAAAGTTACGTAATACTAAAGGTGAAGTGGACAGATAATCAGAGTTTAAATAAATATCATAGAAATACGAAGGAGATGGAAAATAAGAGCGGTTGGGAGGGTTTTGAATAGAATTCACCTAGGCCAAGAGAGAGACAAAGGTAGAACAAACTTCTTTTGTATGCAGCGACACTGGGATTGTTCTGTCGAATTGATTCCCATAGCTTCGGCTATGTGTAAAAGACGGGTTCGAATTCCGTTCGAAAGGCTCGATGGAATGTGACAGATAACTTTGAAGGCGCTACTTTTGTCCACTTGGTGACCGCTATCAATCAAATGAGCCAAAATAGAACTTCGTATGGATTTTATTTAACCTTTTCTGAACCATGAACGAAGATGTCATTAATGCGTTTGTTAAGCTGTCTAGGTGTTCGCCCTATAGTACTCATGTGTCTGCATACGTATGTCGCAAAATACTAACATTTTCTGTGGTTTCCTAACAGAGGGTTTTATTGCCGCTCACGTAAGTATAAGGGTATGCTAATGTGTGTGCTTTCGTTGTATTATCATCAGTTCATACTGCTGATCACTGTACAACCTGTCAAATTTTAAATCTCTCACCTAAATATGTCAAAGATTTGTTCGGTTGCTTCATTGTTTCATCGTTATTTCAACTGTCAGTGATATTTATTACTTAACCCTTTTATAAGCTACATAATTCTTTTCCTCTTTCTTGTAGAAACAATCTGTACTTTCCTCGAGTTCATCAAAGGATTCACGTCATCATATCTGGATTTCATTGGCTGACAGTAGCAAAACACAGGCTGGTCGTGATGGTAGTGGTGGTGGTTGTCCACCTAGTACAGAAGCTGTATTTCGTTTATATCGTGGTGACAGTGATTTACTGTGCTTATCAAAAGATGCCTCTGCTACAACTACTTCTTCAAATTACAATACAGTTTTCCCAGTAATGGCGGAAGTTAATGCCTGTTTAGGTATGAAGTCGATTACTCTTCGATCGACTGTTCAGGTAATTGTAAAATTGAAATCTTATTCTTACAATAATTAGATCAGGAAAATGATATCTTTAACCTTGTTAACACAATAAAGTAGTCACATTAAGTCTTCATCATATTTTTGGCGTACAAACTCCAAATATACTAGAAAGGGGGTGAAATCGTCAAAGCTTTTTTATCTTAGATGACGGAATGCATCAACTCATCCATGTGAATAGAAGAAAAAACAAACATCTGTTCAGAGAACAAATATATATATTTTCTTTTTAACAACTCTTCTGAAAGTCCACTTAAATCTATTTTCATTGAATTGATAGATTCATTTGACCACTTGACCCAATAATTGATCATTTTCCAATTTGTCGAACTGGTGAATATATATATATATAATGCGAATCTTTATCGCTTTTTTAGGAGTGATAGTAAAGGTTATCGTGAGGTTATTTCGCGCATAACAAAGCAAACATAAAAGGTTGATAGAATACCTTTAAACCAGCCAAACGTCACATCTGATATGATTATAGCATACCTCTAGGTCTTTAACATAGAATCAACTTCAAGTCGTGATTGATTACCTTCGTTCTACACATACAAGTATACTGAGATGAAAGGGTAGCAAGTTTGATTTGCGATAGCGTAATTCCTCACCTAGTGTCGGTGGCATAGCCGTATAATGATTGCCAACGACGCAAGTGGTTCAGAGTTCGATCCCCGACCGATGCACTCGTTTACCTCGCGGAGCGATGCTGGGGACATCACTCGTACCCAATTCCCATGAAACTTCATCAACTCTCTTACAAACATTCGAGATGTTCATGAAGCCGGTTCATCCTCCCGTAGGAGATAGCCGAAGTAAAGTAAAAAGTAAAGTAAAAGTTACCTCGCCAAGCTAGTAATAAGACTGGTAAAGAGGGAAGGTTGGACATGAGGCTAGCAACTCAATCCTGTAAAAAGTAAATACCACTGCTACCGAAACTCCCAAGCTCTAGCTTGGAGCCCCTATATTCCACTGGGAAAGTTAAGGAATACATTAAAATAATCAAAACAATAATTCCTCATCCCTTTTTATATTTATTTTGGTTTAATAACACTAGTGTCAGTGTTTATCCCTTGACTACCCAGTTTTATTATCTTTATCTATTATAAGGAAACACAGAAGCTTTCTTTTTAGCTACATAAATCATGTTGACATAATCATATTTGTAAAACACAACATAATCGAGTAAAGAATATTCTTTTCAATAAATTCCTCTTCTGGCTCTACAATTATATACATGTTTATATACACAGAATATTCAAGGTTGGTAGTTAATAACAATATTAGTGTTTTTTAAATAATATCGATTTGTAAAGCAAGATCAATGCAATAATCATATTTCCCAGATGTTTTTATCTTCGAAATCTAAATTTAATGTATCTTTAAACTCATTGGTGGTTTGTATTTGAGAAATCATTTGGATGTTTTCACTCCGCTACACACCCACAAGATAATCAAAAATGGAGCCATTTTGAATTTTCTCTCTGTTTATACAATGTAACTTTTTAAGTATAAATTTCTAGCTTCATTCATTATCATTCCCATAATTACTAGTTGTTGGGATTCAAATCCAAATTCTGTGTTGTGATACGCTTGAATGCTTGAATTTCATTATCTCATATGATCTGTCTCCCTTATTTGGTAACTGTCTCCTAGCTTTTATTTATAATACTCATATCTAGTGGAAATTTAGCTTAATAAAATCACAGATTGTCATAATTCTGTATTACTAATGTTATTATTAACATTACCCTTTTATCAGGTGTTGAATCGAACTTCTGAACGTATCTGCATCTATTCACATTTAATCAAATCTTCCGCAATGAAACAGCCTGGCTTACTAGCAGTCATTGATGCAGGTGAATCATATGCCCTTCCTGTTGAGTTGGTTAGCTCTCGTCAGTATACAGGTATATTTATTGGACCAGAATTTGAAAAGTGAGTTCCTCTAAGTGTTATGAAACGTTGTAATGGGGAAAATTTCCTTTGGTTTATTATATAACCATCTTTTCGCTGTGACTTGTTTACTTGATTTATTGTCTTGATGGTTTCTTTTTATGTAATAACACTGTATTGTATATCTAAATCAACGTCAGAAATGCAATCCAAGAAGAAATGAAGTCAAACAGCAAAAATTACAATACCTATCTCCAGTCTAATTTTTTTCATATTTGACCTCACTTTGAGTGCTTAGATTTCAAAAATTCAGGTTTTGATTTTAGTATACATGGTATCATGATATTAGGTACCAATAGATATAGCCTCATGATGAGGACACATGTTGAGCATGCTGAACCATTGCCTTCTTCAACTGACAACCTTAGCTGATATAGGATTATGCTGGAAAGGATTAGGAGTGTGAAACCGAAACCTGCCATCAGTGCATTGATTCGAGCTACAACGGTAGGTGTAGACTGTTTGATTAGGGTCCTCCGGATGCTAAAGACCAATGGCTGGAGACTTGTTGATATGGCCCAAAATCGTTCACAGAGCCGCATATACATTCACTTTTTATGATCTCCCATATTCCTAGAACCTTCATTATTTTTCTATGTTACTATTCTTCCTCGCGCACATTTCTGTTCATTACTGTTCTTTTGAATATCCTCTTTCCTTTGTCTACCTTTCTGTTCAAAAGTTCTCTGTTGAAATCGAGTCAGTTAGTCACCAATGGGTTCAGTGTTTTTACTAATCTATTCGACAAATCGTTAAGCGATGTTGAGATTGTCTGAAATAGTCTTGAATCATTCACTACACTGTTATTAATGTAATGAGTGATGATTGAAGGTGAAATTAAAATTTTGGTCATGGTAAGTTCCAAACTAACGATTACCGTATTACTAGGCGGACGATCTACCAGTTGAGCTAAGAGACCAGGTCATCATATTGTAATAACAGAAGACAAGGGCCAGGTAACAGGTCGTTTATTTACGAAATCAACACATATTTTTATATTTTCGTGTACATTACTATAGATTATTGTTAGCAGAAAAACAGTCTTCTGATTGGTTTTTTCAGAAAGTTAATCTTTCATCTCTTTGTGGCTGTTTCTTGAATGTCAGATCATGTATCCGCCTACGCAAAGCCTTTGTTCTCATTTTTCTCACGACCAATATTAGGTACATAAATATTGACGTAAATTACTGTCTACCAATTTGGCTTGCAGCCAGCTCTCACCACAATTTAACAATAACAAGTAAACAGATGCATGCAAAAATTTGAACTTTTGGTCCTCACACCTAATATTATACTATATTATAACTCCCTTGGATTCAGAGTGGGACCTAAGGCTTTAGCAGCACATCTCCATTTCACCCTACTCTGCTCGGTCGTTTTTAGCCGACCGCACGGCTGTCCATAAGCTCTCATCTCCTCCATGTCACCCTAGGATACCTATCTCGACGCTCCCCAATTGGGTTTCATTTGAGGGCCTACTTGGCGCGTTATGTTACTCAGTGGTCTCCTCAGCATATGTCCAATTCATCTCTATTTTCTTCTGCATATTTGTTGAGAAATAGGTTCCTAGTTTGTTTGTTATCAGAGTTCCTTTTTCTCTATTTTTTGTGGCCTTCTGATTTTCAGTATGGAGCTAAGGATAGTGTTGGCAAAGTTTTACAGCCTATTGGAATTCCTTTTGCTGACGCCCCAAGTTTCTGAAACACTGACTTGAAAATTCAAATCTTGTTCCGTACTCCGAGTACAAAACATCCCTACACTGATTTCAGACTAATGGAGGCCTATCCTACTTTTTTGCTCCTACCTATGATATCCTTGTCCGTTCCACCTGTCTGTAGTTGAAACGATGCTGTCTAGACAGGTGAAGGAGGTTATTTTAGATTTCTGTCATTGGTAGTGGGGGATTGATGCCTGTTATTATTGGTTATATATCTGATGCTCACTAGCGAATTGGCCCTGGGCTTCTACTGGGAAGCCGTGACCAGTGAGGTACAGCAGGTCGAATGTGAGGATAGTTACTCATCGAAGAAGACATTACTGAACGGTCGTGCTATATCGTGAATTGGCAGAAGTTGGAATTCATGGGCCGTAAATTGGATTGGGTCCCAGTGGCCTGATGGTCTACGAACTCGCCTTGTAACCAGAAGGTCTTTGGTTCGAACCTCAGTGGATGCGTGCTGATGAAGAGTCACAAACTATGACGAAACAACTGTCCAGTGTCATGTAATGATGAAATCCTCCAAACAATTGAACAAAATCCCTACAAACCAATATTCGAAAATCAGGAAACTCAATAAATGAAGTTACAAAAAAAGGGGTTTTCTCTCAATCACTTCTATTTGAAAAACTATACGTGAATGCGTGGATATTAGAAAAAAATACTGTTATTACAGTGGGTTATAGTCAGGAAATCGATTGATTGCGTGGATTTAATTAACTTAATAGGAGGAATGTGTTAAACTGAACTGTTAATCACATTTATCTAATAATAAAATAATATTCACCTTATGGGATGATTTCATTTTCATAGTTAAACAGTGTAGACAAGCCTGTCAGAATTTAACAGTGGATAGAAATATATATTGAATTGTCATTATATTAATATTGGTTTCAATGATTACAAATCACAAATTGATTAGAAATATGAATGAATAAATAAAGAAAAGGTCAACATAAATAAATTACTGTAAATATGTGAATTTATCGGGTCACATGTAATAAAACGGGGAAATAAAATATGACTAAGCTTGTAATAATAATAATAATAATTTAATTTATCCCAAAAACAGTACTTGTGATACAGAATGGAATTTTCAGCATTAATCACAATATTGCATCTAATTTCCTCAAATTATAAATAAAAATGAATCACACAGAAAATTTTCCACATTTACAATAGAGGTAATGTCAAAAACATGCAGCATATAAAATGGAAATAATAATAATGATAACAGCTAAGTTAATAATAATAATAATATACGTGAAAATTGCAGTGGGCTTGTTTCACACAGTATTGTCAATGCGGTATAGAAATCCTAGCATGTTTAAAAATACTGAATATAATGTTCTCCATACATGATATGGTGAGGGGAAAAACAAAGATTACAGCAGTCATGGAGATAAGTTGGTGTTTGCAATTATGAGAGTAAAACAAAGAAGTAACAGGATCATAAATATGATAGAAATAATAAAAGTCAAACTTGAAGGTATATAAGGATGGATGGATAGAGGAAATTGTTTATTTACTAGATGAAAAAAGGTTAGTTAATTGTTGCCTGACACTATTTTCATCCCATAAAATACGTGCCAAGTATGGTATCATAGAATTATATTATTATGTAGTGCATCGGTGGCATAGCGGTTAGGACGCTCGCCGACCATTCACATGGTCCGGGGTTGGATCCCCGGCCACAGACGCACTCCTCTACCTCGCTAAGCCAGAAATAATCCTGGTAAAGAGGAAAGGTTGGGCATGGGGCTAACAACCCCATCCTGTAAAAATAAACACTTCTACAGAAACTTCAAGCTGCTAGCTTGAAGCCCTATGTTCCAGTGGGGAACGTGAAGGAAAAAAAGCTTGTATATATCATTAAAAATAAAGATAAAATTAAATATTAACATGGCTGGTGGTTGTAGCATTAAATGATACAAATTCAACAAAATAAAGTAACACGAAAGACACTTAGTAAATTTTGTAAATCCCATGCTTACTATAAGAAAAATTAGGTCTAAGGTGACGAAATGGATTGTACAAATTGTCTTCATACACTGAGTTCCGACTTCACACTAGATATGTTATTAAGGCTTTTTTCTACACAAAGTAAATGTTGTAATCATCCAATTTTTGGTAGACTCTCTCGCACCTTTCGAATTATACTGAATAATGCTTCACAGACTGCGTGATTGCTTTCTGCTACATATTATAAAATGGGTACGTTAATGACTGTTTCTCATTTTCTAAGTCAAAAAGCGAGGCCCTTTCGAGTGTAACAGTAAATATTACTAAGAGAAGGTCAATATATAAGTGCATATGTAATTTTTCAGTATCATTATATGCTCTAAGTCCGAATGTGCTAATCCCAATGCTGTCACTATCCATCCCGGTTAATTTCAGTTCAGATTTCATCAGCAATTGACGACGTTTTCTTGTCCTTGTGTTTTCTTGTATTGTCATATGTGGAGGTCGAAAAATATCGGATTATACGTTTATTTTAAAATAGTTGAAATTCACTGCACATCATCGCTGTTACTGGAGATTAAATAAGGACACGACCTGGTTCAGAGCGCAGTACGGACGACACAACTTCTCTCTCCAGCTTCTTGCTTTCCACTATTGCCAATCATCTCTGACTTGTACCTGATCCGTATATTCACATTCGGATCGCTTGCCTCAATCTCCTTTTCTCTCCACAAGTACCCTCTGCCTGTTGGCATACTCTTGGAGTGGAGTGAGCAACTGCATACTAAAACGGACTACATCATCACTACAACTCTGTACGAAAATAAAAGATAGATTCAGGAAAGAAAATTTTCTTTGTCGACGAAATCATCTTCAGAAACTGCTATTTATGAGTGTTGAATGTAAAGGTGATACAGCAGCTGAGATCCTGAAGAATCGCTTATGCAGATCACTGAGGAAAGCCTTCTTTGTGGCTGAGCTACGTATCAATTTCTACATCTGACAAATGATCAACAGATGTGTGAAGGATAAACTGCCGCTTTGGGTCACCTTAATGTGTGTTTATAAATTCACCTGCTTGTGTGGAGCTAGTTATATTGGCCGCACAAACCGCACGCTTTCCAAACGCATCTCTGAACATTATCCGGCATGGTTAGGAAAGAGACAATGCAAGACAATTACTAGTTCAATTCTCGAGTATTTGGTGAACTCAGGTCACGTAGCTCCACCAGAGTCATCTTTCAACATCATCTACAAAGTGAAGGTAAATGGTACAAAGGGCGTCAGGTTTTGGCTTTTGTGTATGACGGAGGCGCTAGCAATTCGTCAATACAACTCTGAACTCTGTATACAGAAAAAGTTTGTCCAGTTTCTTATTCTACTTTGGTCTTAACCTCTTCACTAATCATTCCCTGTAAAAAAAATTTGATGTTTTCTTTTTTTTTAATTTTACTTTTAGTTTGCTTTTGCTTTAATAATTAATTCACTATTATCACTCTCATATGCTCCATCTGTACATTTCACACCCTCTTCACACTTGTTAAATTGACACTCCAATACCTTTATAGCAATTTTAACCTTATCAAATTTTTAACTTTGTGCCGTTGAGTACCACGTAATGTACAAACTTTTAATTGTCACTTCTAAAGCCACTTCTGAGTAATTATATCAATAATGTCACCCCCTATTACTCAATAATAGACCACTATATATTTTTGTAAGTATAAATACGACTGTACAGCCTGTGAAGATGATTTCGTCGATAAAGAAAATTTTCTTCGCTGAATCTGTCTTTTATTTTCTTCATGACTGGATGGGTATTTTCGGTGGTTTGAAGCAGAGCAGGAATCCTGTGACAGTGAAGTAATCTGATGCGTTTCTTAAGTTTTCTGTCACACTTGCCATAGCGAATTCTGCATTTTGGGACAATAATAACTCACCAAGTAACTGTATTTTATGTGTATATGAATTTGTTTGGACTGAATTTGTCTCTACATACATACATATTTGTATTTGCTTTGTCCATTTTATTCGCGTGTAAACGAACTTAGTCGTTTAGTCCGCAACACATGTGGTTTAGTTGAAAAACTAAGATTTCTATACTTTCTCAACGTGATTCATGTCTGTACTTGTTCACATACAGTGTTAGGATGGAATGCATGTTATATGTTTTGAATCCCAGATTATTTTGTTGAATACATTAACATTTCCCTATTTCTTAACCTTCATAATTAATGTTTACACATGAATTATGCTATCTTCATGGTCCAATGTATTATTTTATTATCATCCGTAGACCGATCCTCTCAGTTACTCCTGCATATTGGCCTGAATTCGCTTGCGGTTTGATGAAATGCGCTAAAGATAATGACGTGAATTTGCCGTTTCTTGCTCCATGTGCTGAATCTATGTCAAGTAATGCGGAGAATGAAAATGCCAATGCATCACAGTATCGATGGCCTCATCAATTAATGGAATGTCAATCACATTTCAATGAAATAGTTTACTTTTATTCTGTCGCTGTATTGTATTATAATCAACAGCGTAGTTTTGAGCATACTGCTGGAAGTGGCAAAGGCACCACCACCAATGTGGTGAACACTACAGATTCACGTAAAAAATCACTGACTACAATAGCCGATGAATTACGTACAGCACAAATGAAAATGATCAGTGGAGATAAACTGTCTCCATCGGATTGTGATTTTCAAATGGTTGTACAGAATGCTGTTGTTTTATACAACCAACTGCCTCTTCCAATACATTTCATACTACCAGTAAGTTTTATTCTATAGTAGGACTGCGTCAAGCTCTTCTTCCTGTTTTGTTTTTTTGTTTTGTGTATAAAGAATATGTACATTCATGCAGAAGGTTTCTTATCCACAAAGTTGATAGACGTTTTAATGTATTATTCTTAGATGAATATTTCATTTAATAATAATAATTTGCTTTATTCCAGAAACAGTACTAGTGGTACAGTATGGTATTTTCAGCACGTATCTACAATATTGCATCTAATTTCATCGCACATTTAAAAGGAGTATTTCAAAAACAATAAAAAACAAAAATGATGAAAAAAAGAAAAAATAAACCTAGTAGAAAGGAAAATAAACAACAATAATAAATAATATTTCAGTATTGGGTAATGGTAGCTATGATATGTTTATGCGTGGTGAACAGTAACAACTTTAATCATACAAGAAAGTTATGAAATTTTATTAAGAATGTTTATAGCCAAGATGATCAGTTAATTTGATTGAACTACACTAAACAATCATAAAATAAACATTTCAGGTTTTTTTATTGTCAGCTCTAATGCGGTTTTTGTAGTGGTAGTGTGAGTAATCATGCATAATACAAAAAATTTTGGATGGTGATAACGGCGTTCACAACCTAGATTGTCAGTTTAATATTGCCGAACAAAAAAAAACAATCACAAAACTAATATTACGTGATGGTTAATGACAGGACAATTTTGTAATACTCATAGTGCTAATATAGTCGGGACTAGTAGATACACAAAAGAAGGAATAGAATAAAGAATAAAAAAGTAACCCAATGTCAATAACTTTAGGTAGCTAAGTATATTTAAGAAGGTTGTGTTCACTATCGAATACAAATAAGAGAGTATAAGGGAGAAATAAAAGGGCCAAAATTATGTTATTAACAACAAAGCAAGTCATAGGTTTCGCTCTTAACACTGTCTATGTCACTTAGAACACGGGCGAAATATGGTATCGTTGAGTTCCTATACTTATCCGACTTTTGTGATTATGCAGAAAAATCGATAACCTCGTTATCATTTGAACAGTCAACTTGAGAGTTTAATATTATGAATCAGTGCTTAGTACACATATTCTTTGATAGGGCAATTCAATATCTCATAAACTTTGATTGGTTAGTCAGGGGATTCGACCATTTCATTTCTTAATTTTTAAACAATATACCAATGCTAAGAGGACATTTGGCAGATGTTTTAGTAATTTTAATTGTTTCACTTGTCACCTCTGATTTCAAATTTTTGAGATTTTTTCGCTTGAATTTTGACTATACCTAAATTAGAATAATTTTAATTTTGCCTCTAACTATAAATTGTTTTCAAACTTTCTCTTTAAGGATGTTTCAGAACAAATTCCCGCTGGGAATCATTGTGCACTAAAAACTGTACGACCAAACAATGCTACTATAGAAATATCAGTGAGTAAAATCCTATTTTAACTTGTTCCTCAAATTTCTGGGTTTTTTTGGACTCAAAATATTGCCTAAAAGTCAAATATGAATGATTGGTATTTTTTTCAAAGAGCCCTCTCCACATTCAACAGTTACGAAATCCTTTTTTTTGATTGAACACTAGCCAGTAACTGGTTTAATGTGTCTGGTCCTATCTTCGGTGTAGGCTGAATTCTATCAGTCAAGCTTGCTAGGTGGCTACTATGCTAGGTGGCTCGTCATCACAGTGTACTGGGAATTGTTGCTATCAGATGGTTGGAGGCAATTTGCAGGAAGCATTGGACCTAGTTTTCGTGCTAGTTGGCACTCATCAGCATGCCGTATCTGATGAGTGCCAGCTAGCACGAAAACTAGGTTCAGGGTTTCCTGCCGATTGCCTCCAACCATCTAACATCAACAGTTATAAAATCAACTTCCTGTTATAATTTTCAAATTATTTTACTTGACTGTTGCTATCACTGAGGGGGGGAATCTAAGAGCACATTTATGATTGCGTTGGAAATGGGTATATCGAAATTAAGGTGTCCACTTTGGCGAGCTACTACTGTTACTTCTCTTACTGGGAGGAGAGGTTAAAAATCAGTCCCAAAGTTGTACGTGCTGTACGGTGGCTGAGTTCATCTGTACACAGAAATCTCCTGTCGTGTGTGACTGACCTCAAGAAGTTCCCTGATTGGCTTTGATAAGAAAGAAATTAACTTCCTCTTAGTTGACTCTGGTCTGAGTCACATATTAGTGAAGGTTGTCTGATTGGGTTCTTTAGAATGGACCATCGTTTTTGACATGTCTCATAACGGTTGTACTTGATACAGATGTATTCATCCCTTGTCATTTTCCATATTCCTGATATCTTCTCTAACCTCCCATTAGTTATTCTTCAAGCCACACTTGTTTGTTCATCTTAATATTACTAAGTCTCTCTTTTGTTTCATGTGGAATAGATGTAACTTGAAATGATACACTTTTTTGTAAAATAATCCCACATTGATTTACCAGTTAGTCAATCAGCGTGAAAGTTGTTTAACTAAAATACCCATCAAAAATCACTTCAAATTGTCAAGGATTTTACCATGTGCTAGTCTGTTGCAAGTGGTGATTGTCGTAATTGTCTAGTCCTAAAATGTTACTAGGTGTTTGCTGATCGACTGGTCAATGCATTCACTAGGCTCTGACATGGCACCAATATACTATGGCCCATTAAATTTTGGTATTAGCAGTTAGGAATGTATTTTCAGGTAGCTAAGTAACTCATACTCTCTAATACTAATGTCTTCTGTCATTCACAGATTCCGTATGCTGTGTATGATTAATATTATGTTATCAAAAAATGTATCATTTTTACTTTGAGTTTAAAATCTTTTAATCTGTTACTCTTGGACACCTTTTTTTTAAATGTGTACACATGTTTCTTGTGTTTCAGTACACTAAATTTGTAGCACAAATACATAATTAGGCTGCACATTCGTATCTATCCTGTCGCATTTACAGTTTTTTGTCTTATTACTAGTTCTTACTTCTTTATTTTATTATCAGTTTGAATATGATCGAAAAATGTATCGAGGTAAATTGGAATTACGCCCACAAATGGATGAATATTGTGTTATTGAATTTGAATCACGTATCGAATATGAAGTATCAAATTTGGTAAGTGTATAACATTTGAATTTTTTATTTAAACAAATTAAGTGAAATGTGGAACTGTTTTAAAAATCCAAATATAGAGTCTATGTAAAGTGAGTCCAGCTCATTTAAGGTGTCCTACTTGTGCGGTGAGAGCTGTCTGCTAGCCGAAATCGGTAGACAGCAATATACGTCAGTGTTTACTTGACAAATCGTGCTCATGAGAAATACCAGAACGAGGACTTTGCATAGGCGAATACGATTTGCAGATATATGGTCTTGACCTTCAAAGAAATGGCCACAAAGAGGTGACAGAATAACTTTCAGCGAGAAAACAACCAATCAAAAGACGCTGTTTCTCTGCTAATAATAAAGAAAAATAATATACATAAAAATCTACCTCAATAAACGATCTGTTGCCTGGCCCTTGTCTTCTGTCGTTACACTTGGAGCAATAAATACAGTTCATAGACATCTTTCTTTTAATTTTTATTGAAGAGGAACCAGTTATGTAAACTCATGATCGTCTTAGTGTGTAAGTGAAGAAATCTACTCATGAACAATACTGGATGAGTATTACACCGTTTTGTGAATTGGCAACTCTCCGAGAGCATATAATCCTTTGAACTCTGGCAGCTGACTTGTATTCTTTCGAGGCTGTACCAGTAAAGTGTCTCGAATCCGAAGAAAATGGTTGTCTTTTAGCCGTTGTCTGACTAATATCAGTTCCTAATAAGTCCACTTTGAAACATGTAAGCAAGAAATGTCCTCATATACAAATTCGACGGAACCAACAACACTTATGAAAGGAAAAAGAACAAACATTGGGGTAGAATAACGTTAGATCTATTTTTAATTTTGTAGGATTTCTTCAGCTACAACATTTAATACAATGGGATATAACAACAAATTTAACTTACTTTCGTTTATCAACAGAAAGCAGTTATCCAGTAGGAAAAACTGT
The DNA here is from genome assembly GCA_944472135.2 of Trichobilharzia regenti. Taxonomy (NCBI): domain Eukaryota; kingdom Metazoa; phylum Platyhelminthes; class Trematoda; order Strigeidida; family Schistosomatidae; genus Trichobilharzia; species Trichobilharzia regenti. Next base: position 54,009,213 of record OX235263.1, read on the forward strand.
GAGAATGTCACAGCGTAATCAAACACAGGCATGATAAATTATCCTAGAATACTACTGGGGTCCTTCGTAAAAAAATGACGACAGCGGTGTAAACCGTAAACAGGATGAAACATGAATACTTTATCTTGGTTTTCAAGTATTCCGTCTACTTACTTATCTTACAGTACTTGCATTATCAATCATAAAATTACTGTTTTTTTAAGTGTTATTTCTCTATGACTTTGCTGTGCATGTTACTCTACATAATCAATCAGAACATAGGATGAAAATCTCAATATCTTAGTAGATTGTTTTATCGACAAAACTAGAAATAGAAAGTATGAATTATCCAGTTGTTAAAGAAGAATACGTCTCGGTGGCACAGCGGTAGAACGCTTGCCAACCATGCAGGTGGTTCGGGGTTCGATCCCCCGTCGACACACCTTCACCTTCTCAATTCACTAATAAGACTCTGGTAAATAGGGAAGGTTGGGCATGGGGCTAGCAACCCCATCCCTTTAAAATAAATACCACTGCTACTGAAACTTTAGACCTCCAGCTTGAATCCCTTTGTTCCACTGGGAACGTACAGGAAAAAAAACAAGAATACGAGTTTTAAAAAGTAACAATCTAATGTTAATAGTGAGCTACATTAGAATGATAGTTTTAGCTGACCTGTGTCTTACAGGGTTTCCTAAGTGTATTATTTTGTTGTATTTATGCAGTTAGCGATGCTATCTAAAACAAGTAATTCACTTCTAGTCTACTAAAGACTGATGTTCCACTGAAGCCTATTTATTGATTAAGAAAATTTTGTGAAAAACTCTAATACTTTATCATTATGTATCAAAATTCATCAAAATTTACACCTGTCCCATATATATACAGCATACAGAAGTTTCATCACAGAGAATAGGTTCTAAGTAATCCTTAGTTTGAATTCATCTTTGATCATAATTGAACAAGATTAAGATGATTAAATTGCATATCCTGTCACCAGTGACTCTCTGTATATAACTGCAATTTCTCATTTCTCTTGTTTATTTTTTTATGCATATAAAAGCACTTAGGATTGCATGCTATTTCTAATTTGGGCCAAATATGTCTTACACTTTATGCACCCTACTGGATGATAAATAAAACTGGAAAAGATTTAACCTATAAAGTAAGTTTGTTGTTGGTTAGTTTTTTTATGACAGTTTTTGTGACTGGTTCCCCTAGACCGTGGTAGCGGCGTGCAGCATAGCTGAATGAGTCGATTGCCTAAACCAATGAGTCAGCCATTGCTCCATCGAGTCTTCAAAAGACTAACACTTCGCCTTACTTCCAGGTCTTAGCTCCATTCTAAAATATTTCACTTTATTTACATGTGTTACTTCAAGAATATCAAGGAAAGTAAACTTGATAACTATAAAATAGCACAGATTGCAGATACATGCCGGTGCTCATGCAGAATATCTTGTCTGATAGACATCATTTGTTTGGTAACTTGTTATGAGAAAAATTCACTGCTTCATATTATTCACAAATGTCTTATTAATAATTTCAAATATGGCATCTAACATTATGAAGCTATAGCGTACTATATGTAAATCCGATTAATATTCTATTACACATCCACGGTTTCACGTTCTACGATGTACTAAGTCCTGTATACGGCCGATTACGAGCAATGTTCTATTAAGAGGCACAAGTGAAAACTTGAAAAATGCATTGTAGGCGAAATCCAACTTTAAAGTATGAGAGAGCGCGTAACTACCTAAAGTATTTGTAAGTCAATCGGATGGCAATGTTGAATTATACAATGGGAAACATTGAGTAGGCATACGAGAAATCAGTTTGTGTAAAAGCATAATATGGGTACAACATTAACTAGTTTTATAATCGTTCAATTGGAGTTAATATAGGGAAAATACAAAGCCAGTGAATTCACTCCACTGTAGTAAAGCCTATCTTTATTACATGACAATTTATCTTCCTTCCATTTAGTTTCATTTAACTTACTATCTCAGAGCAAGTGGTTACTTTTAATTTTTGATTTCTCCATACACAATCAAAAGCTGATAGCTATGATGTCCATTTAAAAATTTAAAGTGGATTACTCTCTATAGAAGGCTAGTTTTTATGATCACAACACAATAGATTCTATGCTTTCCCACACTTGCTATACTGCTCTGATACTGGGAAAATGCATTTCCTCCCATCAGATTTTTTAAAAGAAAGAATGCTATTCCAATACTTCAGCGATCTGTTCTACTGCATTGCAGGGATTATGTAAGAGAAATTGTGAAGAATATGTGTTTTCTCTGCACATTGGAAGAATGATCTACCAGATAAAGTAATTGGTAATTCGTGAAGTCAAGCAAAGCGACATTATTGGCTCTCATTTCTTTTAAGCTTTTTCGTCATTTTCAAGGGGTTATTTTTTACAGGTTTTAGCAGATTCCTTATTTTTTGAAGTGGTCACTGCTAATATGAAGAAACACCCGGAAAACATTGTAAAAGTTGAACTTGAATTTTCAGCTGGTGACTCGCGTATGAATTAGACACCCACACCTATCACTGCATGCCATGTTTAGTGGGAGTAAGATTCAGGTGGTAAAGAGCAGTGATTGTCAGAATGATAAATGAAGTCAATTCATGAATTTGACAGCTGAAAGTCTAAAATGTGTAAAGGAATGTAGGTTGTCTCTCTGTGGTCTAGAAAACAATTTGGACCAATGGTTAGATTATGATGGTAAGACAGTTCACAGTCCGATTGCTGGCTTTCCACTCCTTCCGCCTTTTCCTAAAGAAGCTTAAGACTATTGATGATTAAGTTTTCCCGTTTCTTATCCTGATTTGTTTGGTGTTGAGATTGAAGGTGTAACAACTCAATCCTCTGCAGTAGCTATGTCCTTTCTTGTGTTGACAATGTCCATCTTTTTGTCTGATAACCAGTAACAGCCTAAGAATGTTTTCAGAGTCAAATGAAAAGCTGCTATTTTTGTCACACGACTGGAATTATTTTCCTCGCTAGATTATTGAACCTCTTTATTTCTATCGAATGCATTCTTCACAATCTTAAACGCTATTTGCTTTGCAACCCTTTTATTATTATTATTTTTTAATATTTTATAACAGTCGGTAGATGACTCTGAAATTTCTCATCCAGCGACATTTACTGGTGCTCTACTCTACTCCTCCTTGACGAAATCATTTTTCGGCAAAAGAAAGGTAAGTTTCCCACTATTAGTAATCTATTGTACGCCTACTTTATCTTTATGCCTTAGATTGAGATATTTTTTTGTTTAAATATATTCACAACTCAATACACTCACACGTCTCACAAACAAAAAAAGAAAGGAACAGCAATATCGTGATACTAAAATGTACATCTAGTAGCTTTACCTGAATATATGGAGCATAACACCATAATGTCATTACTCAAAATGCTTAAGTAATCAGTCCCTGAGGAAAGCTAAAATGAAGAAAGGTACGCCATGAATTGTTAGAGGCAGACATGTTACGGCGAAGTTAAATTTTAAGCACCACTCACCACCAATGAATGGATTGCGACCACGACAATGACCTTGAAACTCTCACTGTACAAGTTAGTGAAATCAGGCAAATAATATTGTTATCATCAATAAATTTTACCAATCGAAGTATTATGTTATAAAATGGGGTATCCGGCAAATTTCAGCTTAGGTTTGGGAAAGATTAAGTTACTCGTTTTAGCCAAGGACAAGTTAAGGTAAGGTTAACCTAACGAAGGTGACAGTAGGTTCGATTTGCGTTACATTACAGTTATTTTGGGGATATTTTCATGTAAGGCTTAGGTTCAGGAAAGATTAGGGTTATTGTTAGAGTCGGAAGACTTGAATAATTGCATGCATAGAATGTGATCAGATTACTCTGTTGATATAAGAACAGAACTTGTGCACTGTGTCAGAATGTAATTCCATTGTGAGTAAAATTTATTTTGGTTAAGTCTCAGGGTGTTATACAGTAGTATTTAGTGATGACGTTTCGAGCACTATTTATTGCTAAGTAAATATTCCCGCATAACATTATGAGGCTCTGTCAAAATAAATTTTATCCACAATGGAATTATACTCTGTTGATACTCCAGCCTAAAACTGAGAGCTATCTTTATCACAAGTGAGAAGAAGGTATCCTCTGTAACACTTTTATACAGTTTTGTGCAATAAATTTATTCCATACACAAAATTCCTCCATCGCGTGATTGGTGCGTTGGAGGTCATTCTCTGATTGGCAGTTAGTGGTGCTTAAAGTTCAACTTTGCCATTTATACATTACTAGTAATATAGTTAGATATTTCTCCGTTGAATATTCAGCTTTATAAATCCAAATGACAACTCAAGTTGTACTCTATTTATAAAATTAAATTCTTTTTACATACCTTCATTTATACATCGGCATACAGAGACACATCCATCGTGATTTTTTTGCTTATGTATAATCACTTGTCTCTCCATTTATTGTTCAGTGTAGTTACATGATAGCAAATTCATTCATTAGTTATTGAAAGGAGCATTCACATTGACAGTGTGTCTACATATTTCTTCAGTGTGAAGATTAAAAGTCTGTTTACTGATTTGATCATTACAGCAGCATGTATTTGTGTGTGACTGTGTGTGTGTGTACTTATAGGTGTAACCCGTATATCATCATCACAGATGCGTGTTATCCTTAGAAAAAGGCTCATCAATAATAATACTATCAAAATTGATTAGTCATCGTTGTGTTCGTATTTCACACCCATTTTTTTTGTTCATTTGTTTGTTTTTAACACTTCCATTTGTAAAACAAACATTTTGTGACACTACTCACCTTCCTGTTGCTGCACATTACACATTCTTTTTTTAAAAACGTCTCTGTGATTTCTTGTGCACTTCATTATTTATCACTTACACTCTCGTGTTATCTGAAGTCAATCCTTTGTCTTTTTACACGACACGTTTTGTTGTGATTCTTATGCTTTATGCTTATTTCCTCTATTTTTGAGATCATCTAAGTTTCATTAGTGTTGTACTGCATAACCCTTCCCTCCCGCCCTCCCTTTTTTTTGTGGGAATATTCCTCGTTAACTGAGTAATTTTCATTCCCAAAAGTAGACAAAGCATGTGTTAAGGAGTTGTTTCATACGATTTGGGAGTCTATAGACTGAAAGGAATACCTACAGTACATGTATAAAATAAATTGTAGTATTAATATTATTATTATTAGTAGTAGTAGTAGTATTAGCATACTTTTATTCTCTTTTTTTCTATTTCCTTGGTGTATTTCACCACTCACGTCCATTCCCCTACATCATCAATATTCTCTTAATTTACAACAATTATTTTATGATGAACATAGATACAAAGGAATAAAAGTTTTCATTCATCCGATGAAGAAGAGGTTTATACTGAATACACTGAAACTCAACCATTGGCTTTAACGTCACCACTACATCCAGCAGCAGCAGCATCCTCATCATCATTCCAGTCGTTTAGACAAAACTCTGAGACAGGTAATCATAGTTTAAATTCCAATTTAATCTTGCTACAGAAATAACTGACGAGCATCTGATGACTACTATACAGCCAATAACCAAACAACACAATAATCATGATTCAGATCATTCAAAAAGTCGATCATCGAAACGATCTTCAAGAAAATGGTGGCGTATCTCATCAAGGCATAGAGATTCTTCAAATTCAAGTTGCTGTAGTGGACGATTCTCATCAAGTAATAAGCGTAAAAAGTCTTCATCAAAACGTAAACTGGCTAATCGTTCTTTGAAATTCGGTAGTAAAATTCAGGTCTCTGTCAAGAGTTATTATTATTATCATCATTATTATTTGCTGCGAATTGCTTCATTTATTTTTTTCCTCTTTTTTGTTGTTTTAATTCTCTACATTTTGTATATTTTCTGTTGTGTGTATTGTTTGATTTTTTTACTAATATGATTAGCCCCCGTTTAGCTGCTCTATAATATTAATCTGAAAGACAGTTGTAATTCTTTTATCGCTGTTTTTGCATTTATACCCCTTTTTTATTTAACGAAAATCATTGTAGGTTTATTCATAGCTTTAAGGTTTGGTGATGATATATTTTGTATTTTCATCTGTGGCTTTCTTTTTTATTTCGACAACACAATTAGAAGACGTAGTTTATCTGAAACGTGTAATGTATTGGCGCAACACATTTCGGACATTCTTATCGCACACGTAATTGTCATACACAGTTTTTATAGAAGTCAAGATGGCATGAATAATTGCAATACAGGTCAGATTGTGTACAGGTCAAGGTCACAAATAATGGGGAGGGAGACGCAAAAGAACACATTCAAAAGTGGTTGCAACAACAAATAAAATCACCAGATACAATTGACCCTGGAAATAGATGTCCTACATCATCTATAGCGAAGCATATTATAGAGACGGTTCATAAGGTTGATTTTAACAATGCCTTTAAGCCGATATATAAGACAAGGTTGGGTCACATACTTAAATTCATTGAAGCCTAAGCCATAAAAAGACTTAAACCTGTCTTATGCGTCCAGAAGTTATTTGTTATCACCTTAAACCTGCCTTGGTAATCCAGTTTAGAACCAAGGACCAATTTACTTCATAATATTTTCAAACCCCCTTCTTTGCCTTGTTTTTCCTCTCTTTATCTCTCTTACCCACACCTTTTGCGTCTCCCTACCCATTATTTTGTGACCTTGACCTGTACACAATCTGACCTGTATTGTAATTATTCATGCTTTTTTTGCCTTCTATAAAAACTGTGTATGACAAGTACTCGTGTGTATGTGTGTGTGATCAGAATGTCCGAAATGTGTTGCGCCAATACATTACACGTTTCAGATAAACTACGTCTTCTAATTGTGTTGTCGAAATTCATAAAAGGAATTAATTGCTTTAAATTTCTTTTTTATGTCAGGCGTGAACTTTAACCTTGTGTTTATCTTTTTTTGTTTTTATTAACGAAAAGCTTTCGGTTTCTTACTATGAGCTGACCTACACCGTCAGCGGAAATAGCATTATATATATTAGGTTTGATGTTTAGATTGTTTTTATGGGTGCGATTTGCTTCTGTTTTGCTAAAACAAATTACTTTGTCACGAGCTAACTATTCATCTAATTTAAAACTAAGTTTGCTGCTTAGCTTTACTTTTATTGTTATTATTATTATTATATCAAAATATTATCTGTGTAATTAGGTTGTTGAATAATTGAGGCTATATAAAAAAAACCAGAAAGGTTTTATTTTCATAAAAATTGCAAGTTCATAGTGTTCATTGGGTAAGTGGCTTGCTTAAACCTCTGAGCTAGCTAGCTAGACTTATATTTCAATCCAGGATATAATGCATCAACTTTTCACCATTTCTTATTGATTTTTTAATCTTCCAATTATGTCCTTGAATTGTGACTTGAACTTGCGCAAATTTTTAAATTGAATTCCAACCCTTCCAGTGTGCACCTTCAAGAAGAAGGTGAAAATATAGCAGAGGGGAAACTATAGTAGAGGAATGGGTTTTTTTTTCAAACAGAATGACGATATAGTTTCGATGATTCTATACGAAGAGTAAATATCTGCAACAAATAACTCTTAAAATCCTTTCTTTTCTGTTTAAACGTGATTTCCAGAATAATGTTTTGATATCATTTTTTTAAAATCGTGAAATATGATATTCTTTAAGTCATGGAAAATTCCCATTGTAACATATAGAATATCAAAACAAGTAATTCAGCGAAGAGACTCTTTTCAACGAATTTATCATCAAACTGTACAGTCGTATATATATGGTTTTTAAGAAGTTATATTCGGTAAGGGAATTGAATCTTAGGTGTGAATGCATAAAATAATACTAATAATATGAAATGTAATCGTATTCGACGCATATGTAGCAATGATACTGTGGAAGATGAGTTATACATTTTAAGGAAAATCTTAATAGAAAATGGATTTCCACCACGTTTTATAGATAAGAATATACATTCAAAGCCTACAAAACGTGACTTATCAACCGTACCCAAGAAAATACTCTGCATGAGCTTGGAATTCAAAGGGGACTTAGCCTCCGATATCATAAAACGAAGGATAGCACAGACCCTGAAAAGAACATTCCCTGCTGCATCTCTGAGAATAGCTTTTACTAGCCGACCATTATTGTTCAATAACCTGAAGGACCAACTCTGTGTGTGTCTATCAGTTCACCTGCTCGTGTGGAGCTAGGTATATCGGTCGTTCGACTCGAGTTTTGTCCAAGAGGGTGCAAGAACACTATTCTACATGTTTACGAAAAGGTGGAAGTGGAGCAATAAGAAGCGCCATCATTGAACATCTGGTAGATAATGATCGCCCTGTATCTATAGCCTCCGTCTTTAAAGTCATCTACAAGGCAAAGAGTAATTTACCCAAATCCCTACGTACCCGACTCATCTGTATTGCTGAAGCTTTGGCTATCGAAACAGAAAAGCCAGATCTCTGTGTACAGAAAAAGTTCGTTCATCCCCTCCAACTTTCATGCTCTTAATCCCTCTATGCTAAAATATGGTAATCCCCAATCATATTTTAGCTCTACCAATTTTTCATTTTTTCATTTTGTCTATTCAATTTGTATACTCTTCCTTATTACGTCAGTTGTTATTATTACTATTCTCACTTTCAACTGCCCCGGTATTATTTCACTTGTTCCACTTGTCATTCTAAATCAATTCTTTTTACAACGATAAATTCTATGCTATTAAATTTCACACAATAAATTACGCAACGTTTTTGTTTTATTCGATTTGTCTACTAATTCTATAATTGCACACCCTTTTTCAAGTTCTATCCCTCCTATGAATTATTCTATATATGACATTAATTTGCTTTGCCACTTGACATTTAACTACGATTATAATCACAAACATTTTAGTTCTAATTGAACTTCATATTATTATTTTATGCATTCACACCTAAGATTCAATTCCCTCACCGGATATAACTTCTTAAAAAAAACCATATATATCCGACTGTACAGCTTGATGATAAATTCGTTGAAAATATGATATTAGCATATGATTCTTTATAAGTATACTTCAGACTTCATTCCTCCCTATTCTTTGGATTATATATATATATATATATATATATATATATATATATATATATATATATATATATATAATATCAATCCTGTGTGTTCCCATTAAGAACATAGGGCTTCAGCAACACATCTTCATTTCTTCCTGTTATCTGCGGTCCTTTTTATTTGCCTGTAAGTTTCACCTCCTCCTCACACAATCCCCAAGTCTCTCTCCCGTGCACTGAACTCGTCGTTTCCCATTGGAATTCCACTCGACGGTCTGGTGTGTGGATTATTTATAATAGAAGTATTCGTCATTTAACAGCTTTCTTTTAATAGATATTTAGAAGTACAGATTTATGAGGTTATAATTATACAATACAATAATATGGAACCATAACTGTAAGGTATAGAATAATAATTTAAAAAAACCATCAAATTTCCCAACATGAAAAGTAAATATGTCTGTTCAAAATCAGTTACGTATAGTCGTTAATTCCTAAATGACTGACTATGTCCCAACTCCCACGCCTGGCTCAAAATAGTAGTCGTTAATCTTCATGAATTACTATTCTATTTTTTGATTTGTTCATCTTTACATTTTTGCCAAATTATTTTCTTCTTAAAAAGCCATCATACACTGACATTTCACAACTACTGTTTAATTGATGTAGACTGGTATTAATTCGTCGATTACACAACTTCTACTGAGAAATTTTGAAGATTAACCATATAATGTTCTAAAATGGTTGTAGTGTCTACTCAAAATGTTTACCACTGAAATCTTACGACTATTTTTTCTTGGAGAAGCACACCTCTCTCTCCCTCTTTCCGTTTGCCTCCCTCTGTTTCATCCTTCTAATACTTTCGTGGACGTACTTATGTTGTGTCATTTGTTGTAGATAAACACGATACACTTTTTTATTTTATTTAATAATCTGATACTTCTATCCGTTTACTTCATATTTATTCTTTGTTTCATAGGCTGCTGTTCGTGTATGTGATTCTGGTTGGTCTGATAAATTTTCTTTGGATACTGTTGGAAGTGCAGGTCGCGTACATTGTACAACAAAATCTAAAATTTCCTATGAGGTTAGTTCAGTGTTGTTTTTCTTTCTTTCCTTTTTTGTTCGTTATTTATTGATCAGATATTATGACTACATGAGGCAATAGACTAATAATTATAAAGAATGATTGGTACTCATGTGATTTATTTGACAATATATTGAAGACTATTCTTTTATTTCGATGAATTTGAGAGAATGAACTGGCTTTACAATAGCTTTGTGGAATAAACCATTTAGAAATTTTCCTCATTTTTGGCATTATTTAAAAATCATTGATATAAGAATGAAACTTGTGCACTGTGGTAGAGTGTAATTCCATGATGGATAAAATTTGTTCTGATAAAGTCTCATAGTGTTATACAGTAATGTTTACTGATGACGTTTCGAGCACAATTTATTACTGTTCATGACCATTTCAAGGTTTTCACACATGATTGATTACTGAATCCCTGTTCATCGAGTCTACACCCACCACATGCAATAGGAATGATTCATCACTCATACCCGGAATATGGAAAATACTACTACCAATCAAATCAAGCGAAAAATAATGGAACTATATAAATGAAGTTAGGAAGTCGTGTGAGTATCTTGATATGGTTATGAGCAGTAATCAGTTGTGCTCGAAACTAGGTCATCAGTAAACATTACTGTATGACATTGTGAGACTTTATCAAGACAAATTTTACCCATAATGGAATTATTTAAAACTCTCTGTTTAGTTCAAATCCAATAGAAATAATACCTATCATGAATGCTTATATGCAGAAAACTTTTTTTGTTTTATTTTAATGCTCACTGGCATTCTGTACTTGGTTGAGCTCAAATGGCTCAAAATCGTTCCCAATGACAGCACAGATGCATCCACTCCTTGTGACTTATGATTTCCAATGAAACTATATTGTTCTTCGTTATTACTATTCCTTTGTCTCACACCTCTGTTTACTGTCTCTATTATGCATTTCTTCTACTTTCTTCTGTTGCTTTGTGTGCTACATGGAGTGTGGCGACTCGAACTGTCGCACGTCAGTGCAAAGTTCTATGTCGAAAACAGATAGACAGATTTGGTTGAACAACTAGACAATTGATTTATGAATGATTAAATAAGGAGGAAAATGACAGAGCTTATCCACTGGATAAGAATCACTACTGTCCTTTGTCAGAGAAGTGTTCCTTGAGACAGAACTGTAACATCATTATTTGCAGTCTAATGTGTCTCTGATTAACGTACAAGGGGGTGTGTCGTGCTGATGCTATCTTACAAACAGATAGTGCTCTTTATAAACTACCACTTTCATCAGAAACGTTTTCGTGTTAGTTAGTTTTGTTTTAAACAACAATGAATCTGTAACTTTAACCACTATTCACCTTCTCAACTTTAGAGTTTTCTTGAAAGTCACAAGTTTTCTTTTCGATTTATAAAACGGTTGTCTTTACATATCGTCTGTCATCCATGTCTTGGTCGACTTTATAATTTACAAATCTTTAAATCTTCATGAATAACTAACTACTGCGAAGTAGTTTTTAGGCATCACTTCTGTTTTCTGTACTCGATCGTCTAATATCAGTAGGCAGCAAAGTTTTCTGTAAATTAGCCTCTTTTTTAAAAAAATGGCACGTTTCATCTGCTCAGTTTTAGATTATTGAGTAAGATAAGTGTCTTTCATCAGTTTTTAAGAAAAGTGTACTTTCTTTTGATTAATTGTATATTTTCCTGTATATTTTTACAGGTTGGAATAAAAATTAATTTATCAAGTTCTGGGTTGACAAAGATTGTAACATTTATGCCATATTTCTTGATTGTGAATAAAGCTAACGTAAGTGCATTATTTTTACTAATTTGGTAGTTTTCTGTATGTGTATTTTTGATAGCTAGAATGAATTTCTTTGGTAGAATGTTGTGCTTCACAAGGTTCAAATAAAAGTCTAGATGAAGATGGAGTTTAAATATGTAACCTCTTTAATAGTTTTGTTTTCCGTTGTCGTCTATTCGAGTTATTTGCTTAGCTTATCTTAAATATATATTCACCAAGTGATGTCTCACTGATGAGTATTTCTAAAACTTAGTAAGTTTGTTACTTATTCAGTTCAAATATTCTGCAGAGTGAAGTTTCTGAGATAATTCGTTTATTAGCAGCTATACTATTCACGATGTGCTGTGTTAGGTGTCTCCGTTGATGTTTATGTTCTACCTATATATTACAAGCGATCTTTGAAATTTTTAATTAAATTAAGTCCTCAATAAACGATTGTCTTTACCCTTACACCCTTATATGTCTATTGTAGCATAGTGTTATTCTTATTTTCTCTTACGTTGTGCACCGTTTTGAAGTATGTGAACTTACATCTGATGCACTTCTGTGCATGATTTCACGTTGATTCGTCCATCTGTTCCTCATAAAATCTCTATATCAAGGCATTGTTTCTCGTAGTTTTGCTTTGTACAGAGAAAGGAATTATAGACTTCCTAAGTAAATTTCCTGTGATCAATACATGTTAATTAATGAGGTGTCTACAAGTTGGTCATAGTAGTACTAACCTACTTTTATCACTTTGGAAGTTTTCAACGTTTTTATTATTCTTAAATATGCATGATTGATACTATTGTCACTTTGTTTCTGTCAACTTTCGTTTTTTTTTTCTGTTGTCAAGACGTGCGACTTCAATCGTTACTTCCTGTTCAAGGTTTTATATTCATCTATCCATCTGTTTATGTTGTTTGCAGATTTTTGTAGAAAATTTATCTTTTCAACGCTACACTAAAATCACTTACCTCACTCATTGACTGATTTACCAGCCTAGGCTGTTCCACAAAGATGGTTGAGTCCAAGTTGTCACACTTTGGAAACGCACATCTAGAATAAAGATGTGTAATTGCAGTGGGATATAACATATTTAAATATAGATTAGTGAACATTTTCAAAATCTGAAAGGTAACATGAATGCAACACATATGCTTCAGTTCAACCGACTGTAGCCTTTCACCAGCAGTCTGCGACCTTTTACTCATACCATCCTAACCATCCTAGCCGAGCAATCTACACCTTCCTGCATGGTTCAGGTATCTTCATCACGGCTGTCTTCTCTGTATCTCCTTGTAGTCCTCTCTGTACTGCCTCTTCAGCAAACTTATTGGGTTCTCACCTGTAGATCTTTGAGTCTGTGTGACACTAGACACAAGTCTTCTAGTGTCTTCTTGTTGGTACAAAGTATTCTCGTTTGTGTACTCCCACAGTCTTTTGCATGATCCAGTCTTTAGAAACGAAGATGATCATCAGTAATAGTAAGCAACTTAATCTTACGTTTGTTTTCACTTCAAAGACTTCACTGAGCTTCTCGTTGTGAATTAATTGACATAATTTAGTTGTTGAACGAGGTTGGTAAAGCTTCGGGTACACTGTAGTGTTGGATAAGTCTTCAAAATACTCCGCAGTTGAAGACTTCTTCAAAGTCGATGCAATTATGATGCGTAGAGTTGTGATCTGATTCTCAAATGATTTGTTTTTCTTAAATCCAGCTTGTTCGAGGCAGACTTTTGCACCCAGAGCATCTTTTAGCCTCTCTAGGACAATGCAGCTTAATATTTTACTTTTGGAAGATATCATCATGATTCCCAGTTATTTTCTGCAAAGGCTTAGGTCGTCTTTATCTAGGAGCTTGGTATTTTTTAAAATATTTTTATTCCTTTACGTTCCCAGTGGAACATAGGGCTTCAAGCTAGAGACTTGAAGTTTCGTCAGCAGTGGTGTTTATTCTTACGGAATGGGGTTGCTAGCCTGATGCCCAACCATCCCTCTTTACTAGTCGTAATACTGGCTTAGTGAGGTAAATTAGTGAGTCGGCCAGTGATCGAACCCCGAGCCACATGCGTGGTTGGCAGTCATTCTGCCGCTATACCACTGACGCCCAGAAGCTTGATAGGATGTCCGTTATTTCAATTATTAGCTACCTTTCCTCCATTCAAACCTTCGGTGATAGTAGAGCGACTATACCTGCTGTGGTCTCTGGGCCCATTCTCACTGCTTTTGTGGGAATTCTATCTTGTCTTGCTGCTTTCCCTACTGACTTTCAGTAAATTTATGGAATTCAAGACTTCTGTTGTTCACTGGCAGTTCTGTGGCAGTTGGTGGTATATCTGGATGAGTTACAGGTGGTAAAAGTCCCTTGAAGCGACCGACCCAGCGTTTCATTTGTTCCTCCTCGTTCATAATTAAATTTCTTTTATTTATTATAACTTCATTAACTTAAATGGCTTTAGTTATGCATTTGTATGTGCATTTTGAGAAAGTATTGAGATCTGCAACTTACGAGTTGTTGTCAGCTGTTGGAGTTCTTGGGAAAGCCATCTATTTTAATATTATCGTTAGGATGAAGAAAAGTTCTTCTAGTTCAGTTTTAGCCTATCTACTTCAAACTCATATGATTTCCACATCTGCTGGAATATGAGCCTCATTCATTCACTACAATGCAAATAACCTACTTCAAACATAATGCAACTACTTACTATACTACTTTTTTATTATTTGTATTATCTGACAACTTGTAGATAGATATTGAATGTTGTGAAGTGGATGAAAGTGATGGAAAAACGTCACAGACTGTTAGCTCACAATGGATTAAAGTACCTGCTTGTGAAGCTGCACCATTTTGGCCGACTGCAACTAATTCAAAGAATATGTTAATGAAATGTCGTGTTGAAAAGGATATTATGACTACATCATTTCCAATTTATGAGTCACACTCAACTTTCATGAGATTGGATCAAAAGGTGAGTTTCTCTATTTTCAAACATTTCTGAATTCATTGATGTCAAATTGATAAAGTTAACCTAAAGATTATTGATGGATGGTTTTAGTAACTTTACCATAGGTGATCTTTAGTGTCCTACTAAGCTATTTATTTCAGTAAATATAAGCCAGAGATCAAGATGGCTAATCTCATGACTGCAAATAAACAGCCACGTCGCCTGGATTCACCGTTATATATATATATATATATATATATATATATATAATCAGTTGCTATTAGGAATGAATGTGGATACCCTAATTCCTACAGTTTTAACTACTTGTTATAGTTAATGGCTGTCAGTGTTACCATGCTAATTGAACTTTCTGATGTTTATTTGGTGGTTATGTTCTCATACACAGTATTTAAACGTGTACCGAACAACAATGATTAATCAATAATTTGTAATAAGGGTAGATTGCTGAGAGTTATGAAGATACATGTGTGAATTTTTACTTTGTTCTTCTTCTTCTTCAGTATCCTGGCATATTTGTTGAAGTCGAGACAACTGAAGAAGCGACTGTCATTACCTTGCAAATGTATCAAGAAGGAATGGCTTTAGTTCGTCTTGTCAATAATTTAGGTGATTCACAGTCTGTTTTCTATCATCAAAGGTACGTGGTTAAAAAAAACCTGCAAAACAACGTTATTTTCATAATAATAATTATTATTTTTGTTATACGCCGTTTGACTGTTATTACTTTAGGCAAATAATATTTTTTTAAAATATCTGTTCATAGTTCTCTCTGTTTATCAGGCCACAGAGTGTTCTATCATTTTCTAGTTATAATTGAAAGACATAATCTCTACTTATTGCCAAATCATCAGATCATTATCGACTACTATTTCCAATTTGTCTTATGGCACAGACAGGATCATTTTCTTTCTCTAACACGTCAGTATTACCACTGATATTTGTAGTTGTTCCCCTACCCCACCCCACCCTCAAGATTGTAGAGATAGTATAATGCCAGGTGAATGACTCTGTATTCAGACAACGTTTCTGTATTTATACTCAAACAACTACACCAATCGATGCCTTTATATCTCCGTTCAACCGCTTCTTAGCTTAGATTAAACAATGGTTTACTAGTTGCTATAATAATGTCAATAATAATACTGGTGATTTAGATTCGATACTGAGATCCAGTGGAAAACTCGAATGAAGGCTGAATATGACTGCACTCCCTCATTCAATGCCTTCTACTGTCTGAGCCCACAAAACAATTTAATGGTGACTTATCAAGTGAGATTTTATTCCAAAGACTTTCAAGGAGTATACGAAGAACACTTTACTCGGTACACCTATGTTTGTCATTCTCTAGCCGACGAATGATTGGGACGTAAACGAAGGATAAGCTAGCTAGTTTTGTCACATCTGTGCGCATTTATCAATTCCACTGCACCTGCGGTGACAGTTATGTTGGGCGTACTACTAGACAGCTTAGCCAACGTGTTAGTGAACATCTCCCATCATGATTTGGCAAAGGACAGACAAAAACGATCCGTAGCTCAATTTTATCAGATTTAATTGATAGTGATCATGTAGTGGAGAAAACGAGAGCCTTCAAAGTAATTTATCGTATCCCACCGAATCTTTCTAATAGACTTCATATTCGTCTACTGCACACAGCTGAGGCGATAGGCATTCGAACTAATAAACCTAAACTATGCATTCAAAAGAGGTTCGTACAGCCATTATCCCTCCCTTGGCCTATTAAGACATAACCAACTAATGACTTCTACACCACCCCTTGTTTATATTTTCAACCTCTTTCTTATCATCCCTTAATCTTATCATATCTCCATTAAAAACATGTCTCATTTACTTCCCTTACAATCAGTCTAGCATTACTTAATTGGTTCATTTGTTTTTACTAGCCTTTTATCGACTACTTCTACCTGAACATTCGTTTGTTTAACCATACTGTTTTTTCATTGTTCGTGTTATCACAGACCATTATTATTATTATTATTATTATTATTATTATTATGACTAATTGCATAATTTATATTCACCGTCGTATTATCCTATGAACAAAACACCATGATTGGTTTATGCTTGAATTTTATTTGTAAACTTATATGTATTAGAGTTAAGCCTGATGAAATCTAATTGAAAACAATATTGTTCGCTTAAATGTGTTGTTCTAAATTAGACTAACTTGTGTCGATGATAAAAAACATCATATGTATACACTATCTATAAGTAATCTGAATAGTTGCATATGGTAGGGTATAAAAAGTTACCCTGTCAAACCATGACAAAACCTTCTGTTTAAGCCCAATGACTTAAACTATCGATTTTGATTTACGCCAGCTTTAGTCTGCAAAATGTAGCTATTTCTTAGTTTAGGTAAAATTAATGGTTTGTAACAAGTAACAAGTGCGTCGGTGGCATAGCGGTTAGGATGCTCGCCGACCATGCACATGGTCTAGGGTTCGATCCCCGGTCGACTCACTCCTTTACCTCGCTAAGCCAGAAAAAATGCTGGTAAAGAGGAAAGGTTAGGCATGAGGCTAGCAACCCCATCCTGTAAAAATATACACTGCTACAGAAACTTCAAGCCTCTAGCTTGAAGCCCTATGTTCCAGTGGGGAACGTGAAGGAAAAATAAATAATAAAATAAAAAAAACAAGTAACTCAACAAAAAAATCCGAATATGAATTGTTGAGCGTTTTTGTGTAATTATTTGGTTGAATTGTAAGCATAAATTTCTCCAACAATAATGTCATGTTTTTTCACTTTGTTTTACAGTGGACTTCCACAGACCGTTCATCGTTTAGACGCTGGTATGTCTATCATGTATGCATGGGATTGTCCACGCGCTAAACGTGAATTAGTCCACTATTGTAAAGAATCTGACAGTCGTCATTCAAATAAGTTGACCAATGTAAATTTCAATTTCACTTAATAAATAAATTACATTTAATTATTAACAGTTAATGAATGCATTGCATAATTTAATTCATAAATTTGTGTCATCTTCACTTCGAATCAATCTTCCCCATTTGCGTCTAAATTTTTTCATTTAGAGGCCTTAAGCATCTATCTGGGCTTTTTTGTAGACCTTATTTAACCAATTGGCATACATGATATGTGCATAAGATTTTATAGATTAGTACTATGTCCAAGTCTAATGACTCTTATCCTTCTTTTAGCTGGATTCTACTTTAATCTTGAAATGAACAGCGGATTTGCCTGTTAATGAATATTTCAACCACTTCTTATAGAATATCTTACTCATATCAGTTTTTGCTAGTAGAATTCGGTAGTCACGTTTCTTTCCATTTAAGACCTATAAAATAGGCGGGCTTTTATTCTAGTGTATAATGATGCTTTCATAGGGCCTGGAGCCTATCGATCATCATTTTAAATTAAAAAAGACTTTACAAAGCCCCATCTCTTGTACAAACTTCATATTATTCCTGTCTTTGTTGTGTTTCATTGAAAATGGGAACGTCGGTCAAAAACCTAATATTGCTTTGGGTGCTTCACGCATAAAATGTGCCTGTTTTCAACATCTGTGAAAATGTTATAAATTATTTTTAAATAATCCCAGCGTGTTTAAGAAAAATTTGAAACAATATGTTTCTGAACGCTTTGCTGTGTAAGCCACAACTTTTTCAGCAAAATTTTTCGGATTTTACTAACCATCAGAATATATATAGTCAAAAATTACATAAATTGACGTGAGTTCCTTTGAAGGTCACTTGTCGGTAGACATTTGTACCAATAGAAAATCCAGGTAGCTATCGCATATTTGCAATGACTAATGTCAAATTATCATATATGCGTATTTGTCTGTATGAGTGTGCATGTTTTTTTGTTATGTGGAAAACACATCAAAACATGACAATATTTCATAATATAAAATAAGATTTTTTCCCTTATTTGGTTTACTCCATTAGAGTCTGTCATGTAGGTGATAAGTCTATCCCTTCTCTTTTATTTACTGCATTCAATGTGGTTCAAATAGAAGCTCCTTCTTAGAATTTCAACATTGTCGAAATCAATCTTATGTCTGCTGTCTATAGCTTGCATTGCTATTGCTGATCTTTTTTCTAGACTCTTTAATTCTACTTCATTTCTAGGTGGACATTTCGTGCACAGGCTATGTTCATTCCCTCTGACCTTCATTTGTCTGCTACTCTCTCTCTCTCTTATATAGCAAGCTTCACATTCCGAACACTTTATCCTATAGGACACAGTTGTTTTGTGTCATTTTGGGAAAGATATCTTTGACATTCTTACCAAAGCTTTCTCTGGAGAATTAGAGGGCTTGAAGTAGACTTTAATATTATGTGAAGCAAGTAGTCTTTTAAGTCGTTCAGCTGTCTACTTTCTACATGGAATGGCCATCGTTGATAGCCGAGATTTTTCAATTTTATGTTTTCCCTTTTTGTCCTTTATATTGACAATACTATTTAGCAGATTTTTCGGATAACTATTTCCAATCAAAATCGTTTTTATGTTGGAAATCTCATTCTCCATATCATTAGGCTTTCATCCATTTGTATACTGTACTTAAGTAGGCAGGTTTTTTACTTGTAGGTCCTTTGAACCCGATGATTACAAGTCATCTGGACGGTTATGCAACAGCAGTGATTGATTATATTTAGTGGTATGAGGAGAATACAAATAAAGATTTTACGTAATTTACCTTATCCTGCCTGAATAAACAGCAGTGAATGGCATCAATACCAGTTAGTATTCTCACTAATATATATTCTAATTAAGAATAAAAAGTGAATTGTCCTCGTGTTAGTTAACTCCTTTTAACCCAGCCGTTACTAATACTTACTCTTATTCTCCTATATATATTACGTTTTTACTTTATGTAGGATGCTGTTGAAGAATTCTATGTAAATAATACAAAAGCCTATTGGGTATCGTTTATGTGGAATATGCAAAGAGTATTGTTGTTTACTCAAGATGTAAATGTAGCTAAAAATGCTAGATTAGTAAGTTTTATTACTTTTGACTACTAATGAATGTTGTTATTGCTGTAAAAATAATATTATTATTACTCAAAGTGGATTTCATGCCTGTTTGTAGATTATTTCGCTAATTTGAATGAAATTATATATAAATTTGAGCGTTTTTTTTGTTCTCATTTCGACTTTATTAACTGTCAACACATAATATGCACAAATACTAACTACGCTGTAGATGAGTACTGTAGACCGAATGTAAAAATGATTGCATGACAAAGAAAAATGAAACCTGTGTAGTTATCCATGTTGATTTGTCAAAGTGGGAGGACAGCAAACTTTTCTGATCTGTTACAGGATTTCATCACGAACTGACATCGGTTAGAGAACCATTGGAAAACCTTTGAGTACTGGGCAGCTGTTTTGTCCTAGTTCGGGGCTCTTTTGAAGTACGCACCCACTGGGATTCGAACCCAGACCCTTCCGGTTACATGGTGAGCTCGTGAATTGTCAGAAGTTGGCATTCATGGGTCGTTGGATTGGGTCCCAGTGACCTTAATGATCTACGAGCTTGCCTTGTAACCGGAAGGGACTGGGTTATGACCTAGTTGGCGGGTACTTCTGGAAACTCTCAAAACGGGACTTAACATCTGTCGAGTACTCCCAGCTTTTCGAATGGTTCTCTAAATGATGTCAGTTCATGATGAAACCCTGTAACCAGCATCTTGTTTTGCTGAGATATCATTCTACACAACATCATATCCCTAAGTTTATCGTTGTTGTTGGATAAATAATAATGAATTCTCAGTTATCGTTGCGTTTAAAAGGCATAACAGAACCCACCACTTGAGCTGCAAATCTTCCCCACTATTTTAAAACAAATTTCGTCTTATTACCAAATTTGTCTATCGTATGGATTCTATCTTGCCATCTTTTAACAGAAAAAATCTGCGTAAAAAGCAATTGTCTTGGAAGTGCATAATTTGATTACATTTATAGGATTTAATTGATTCGTGCTTATCCAATTATTTTTCTCAGAAATCTTCACATGTGCAGTATTGTGTAATCATACATTAGCTTACTGTGTACAATTATTTACAATGTGCTTATATTTATCGCTTTATGCCTCTAGAGTTCTGATCTTGAACCAATAGATCAAGAAGTTGTTATCTCTCTTCAATCAATCGGCATTTCTTTAGTCGATAATACTGCACGGGCTGAAATAGCTTATGTGTCTATTACCAGGTTAGTGAGATTGAAAGTCTTTGCATTTACTATATTCATACTAATTATTTTTTTATTGTTTTTTTATTTTTTCTCTCATGAAATTATTTTTCACACTTATATCTCCTCTTGGAATAAAACGAACATTGCATGTGTCCTTCAGCTTCATATTGCTCTGATATACTTTTGATTTAACCGACGGTTGGAATGTGGTCTACAACAGGTAGACCAGGCAGACTTACATCGCTATATTTAAGCACGATTTAGCGTAAGTCTGTCATAAGTATTGCACAAGGACAATGTAAAGTAATAGTCTACCCAGATGATATAATAATTATTATTATTTTCTTTATTCCAAAAACTATTTGTGATACAGAATGGTATTTCCAGCATTAATCACAATATTGCATCTAATTTCCTCAAATTATAAATAAAATTTGACCACACAGAAAATTTTCCACATTTACAATAGAGGTAGTGTCAAAAACATGCAGCATATAAAATGGAAATAATAATAATAATGATAACAGCTAGGGTAATAATAATAATACAAGGGAAAATTACTGTGGGCCTGTTTCACACAGTATTGTCAATGCGGTATAGAAATCCTAGCATGTTTAAAAATATTGAATATAATGTTCTCTTTACATGATGATATGATAAGGGGAAAACAAAGATTACAGCAGCCATAGAGATAAGTTGGTGTTTGCAATTATGAGAGTAAAACAAAGAAGTAACAGGATCATAAATATGATAGAAATAATAAAAGTCAAACTTGAAGGTATCTAAGGATGGATGGATGGAGGAAATCGTTTATTTACTAGATGAAAAAAGGTTAGTTAATTATTGCCTGACAATATTTTCATCACATTTAAAATGCGTACCGAGTATGGTATCATAGAATTTTTATACTTAGACGTGCGAGCATACAGTTTTCTAAAGTTACTTCTTGTTCTACCTGAGGACATGCTAGGTGAAAGTTGAGGGTAAAGTGAATGCTCCAAGTGAGACAAAGTCCCTTTAGCAAATTTATTGCACGAAGTCAAGTGCCTATCGACAACGATGTTAACTATGTGATCCACTGGGACACCACTCACCCTACGGACAGTCTTCAGCATTCAATGAATTGTGACATAGTCCTTTTTAAGGAAACCAGGAAAGAATAAGGGTGAGCAATAAAGAAGAACAAGTAGGATGCAAGAGTTTATAAACTGTAAGAGGAGGGGTCGAGTTATACCCGAGTGCCTTAACTTCCTAATGTAAAATGTCAGGCGGAATATTTTACTGGAGATCGCTAAGACATGGGAAGACCAGGAGAGATCAGAAGAGAGAATAAGTCCAAGATACTTAATTTCTGATTTAATTCCTGTATCTTTGTCATCAATCTCAGAACTGTCATGAGAATCGACGACTTCTTTTAACTGTGCGTCGGTGGCACAGTGGTTAGGACTCTCGCCAACCATGCACATGGTCCGGGGTTCGAGCCCACGCCGGCGCACACTTGATATCTATGGTCGGCCTGCAAAATTTGGGCTACCGATATCCATGCTGAAAATTCCATACTTGTACCAAAAATACAGTGTGGAATCAAGCTGTAAATCAGAAATCAAAATCAAATCAAAATTAGCAGTTTGACATTTAGAAGGATTCAGTTTAAGACCGTTAGACAGACGATTTACTGACTCCCGATAGAAAGCTATTTATTTTGGTACAATCTAGCTGGGAGTTAACAGCCATTGAAACTGTTAAATCATCAGCGTACTTCACAAAGTTTATTTCATCAGAGTGAGACAAGTCAGGTAAGAAGAAAGAAAAAAGAAAAGGAGAAAGGACAGCGCCTTGTGGGACACCATCAAGGTGTAACGTTTTCGGACTCACTCCTTAATAGTCGACCACTTAAATCATTGAATTAAACTTCTATTATTGGTCTACTTATTCACTTTCTCTGAAATATAAGTGTATTTCTTTTCATGAACAGTATAGAATTTCGTTTATTTATTTCCGTTTTGTGTAGTTCCGGTGTTCGATGGAGTCAAGTAAAACGTGGCAATCGTCTTAAGCCATTACAAGTTGCCTTAAGTGAAAGCCTAGAACGTGCTTATACAGATTACGCGAATTCATCGAGTGATGCAGATAAAACATCAACGAGTATTGTTAAATTAACTGATATCAGTCATCCAACTGAAGTGGATTTCAGTCGAATGCTTATGCTTAAACCTGATCAATACGAATTAAGACGGGCGTTTGAGCCTGGTGTATTCTTACAGTATAAATCTTCACTTAGTCAGATGCAAATCCATGCAAAACTGTTTCGATTACAGGTAAGAAATCATCTGTGTCATTTTCAGTATCAGCAGCTCTCATTGTATGCTCATATTAGTCTAGCTGGAAGCCCCGTGTTCCACTAGGAACGTGAAGGAATAAAAAAGTCAATAAACTCATTTTTTGTAGTCAAGCACATATGAACTTCAGTGTTGTGTGTGTGTGTGTGTTGCTGTGCTTACTTGAACAATGTATTGTGGAACCTCTCTTCCTGTTTAAGAAACTGTATAGACTGACTTTCGGTTATTCAGATTTGCTTGGTGATTTTCTGTTGTATAAGTCATCATTATTTTAACGTATGTATTTGATTCTTCTTTCTACTCTTCCTTCAGATTGATAGTCAACGACTAGACTCCACCTTTCCTGTTGTACTGGCAGCTTATCCTCAACCGAAATCAGTCGCACTTGATTCAGGTATAAAAAGTGTTTTAATGTTTGGTAAAACTATCTTGTATTCGGTAGACTGATATTGATTTATTGGATGGTGTTCGAAGGTGTATTGATGACCTAAGTCGTAGATAGATTCGAACCTGCAGTCTCCGGATCGCTCACCTGACAGGTAGTTACTAACCAGGTTATTATTTCACTTCAACCATGTCTAAGTGATACTTAACTGTCAGTTTAATTTTATCAGACTAGCCGTGAACTGGCAGACTGGTAGGGATGTCATGGTTGATAATTGGTTGGGGAAATAATTGGTTAGATAATCACATCACCTGTTATCTATTATGAACTCGTCGCCAATATTGTTATGATGTCGTTGCCGATATTATGGTGTGACCGAGTGTAAATATGCATGCGCTAATGAGATATAACGGATGATTAATGTACAGACTGACACTGCTGAGTAGTTAATTTGTCCTGACTCGAAGAGGCAAATCAGAAGACCACCACGTTCACGACGATACGTGTGTATTCCAACGAGAAAAAAATTAACTGTCACACAAGAGTGTGAGATAAGATACACAGTACTTTTTCTTCCTACCATTGGATTCTGATTAATTGTAATGTCATGTGACAAAAGGTCATACATGGTTTATTTAGTTAATGGACAGACAAAAGCATATTGTGAGTTATAATGGAATAACGTTCAATGTACATTTAGGAAACATATCAGACTGTCAAAACAAAGCAGACATCATGTGAGCACTAATCATATCTTATCCAGAGTAAGTTACAAGGCATTCTACTCTTATGTATGAATTTAATCTGTTAAATGGAAATTTTTGTGCTTATTGCATTTTGTTTTTTTAACTCCTTATAACATTCGTAATTTTTAGATCTCTTACATAATTCCGTGTTTTCCTTTGTTTCTATGTGCATCCCAATCACAACTCACTCATTTGACTATTCATCTTATTACGTAACTGTATTAGGCTTATTCAACTTCTTCTATGTGTTGATTAACATTGATAACTAAGTTTTCTGACATGTCATCACCACTACCCTCTTACTACTCTTCATCCGCCCTAGTTGCAAGTTGATTATTCATCAAATTTTTGAAATGTCTTTCCAACAATAATTCCATATTAGTTTGTTTATTAGATGTATCATACAGTGAAATAGTAGTATTTACTGGATGACGTTTCGAACACAATTTATTGTTCATAATCATGCCATCAATTATAATCACACGACTTCGAAACTTGACTTTTATAGCTTTCTTTGTCTTCTCCTATTTGTCGTAAGGGTTGTAGAATTTTCCAGATGTCAGGGACAGGTGATGAATCATTCCTATTACATGTATTTGCAGTTGATTCGTTCAGTAAGGCTTCAGTTATCAATCTCTCCCTCCACCCTGTAACATTAGATTTTAAAACTGTCATCCTGTCCCATCCTGTTGTATGGTGGTGTGGGATTGCATGTAGTGAGTGGTATAGCTGAACTATTCTCTAGATTTCTTATCTCATTTGGATCAACCAATCTAGATTTGGCTAGATTTTTATGTTCAGCTAATCTGACTGTCCCTGTTCCACTAGTTTGACCTATGTATTTGACCTGACGATCATTGCAGGTAGGGTATTTGGTAAACTAAATTATTTTGTTTAATTGGCTCCACAGGATCCTTTAACTGACAAAGTTTGTTTCTAATTGAATTTGTGGGTTTGAATGCCACTTTAATTTCTTGCCTTGTTAAGAATTCTGAGTAAGGTTTTCGAGGTTCCTTCCTTGCACGGAATTACTACTGATGATTTAGATTCTTTATTGTTGGTGTCGTCATTAATATTGTTATTATTATTATTACCACTATCGCTACTATCATTATTAATTTTATTTTTACATTTCCTTACATATTTCCTGACTAATTGCCAACAATAACCCTAACTAATTTTTTTCCCACCAACCTAACGTACACACACACACATGCAAGACTCTAGAGCTAAGTGAATGAATTCGCTGCCGAAAAGAGACTCTTCGCTGAACTATCTGTTTTGTTTTCATAAATGGAAATAATCCCTGTAGAATGGGATGATGTCATGTTTACTTCATTGAACTCTCTTCGGTTACGTTAAATGAGTTAATAATTAGCTTGTAGAAATTTTGTGTGATAACTCGTACGTTCATGGTATAAATGTGCAAACAGACATATATACATATATGTGTAATGTTTTGGAATGAATAAGAAGAGTTTGTGGTGACGTAATTACTTAAGGAGTTGTGTGCTGAAACCATTATTATTACTACTACTGTTATTTAAAACTGAAAAGTGTCAAAAGTATAAAAAAAAATGCACAAATAAAGGTAACTTGACAGTTATTTCCATATGATGACTAACATAATCTTTATGTCTGCCTGTCTGTCTGTCTGTTTTCGACATAGAACTTTGCACCGATGTGCGGCAGTTCAAGTCGCCACACTCCATGTAGCACACAAAGCCACATTAAGATTTATGTGGCTTTTATAGCTTAAATTTTTCAAGTGATAGTTATTTGATTGCATTCAGGATTTCATCATGAGCTGACATCAGTTAGAGAACCAATGAAAAACCTGGGAGTACTGGACAGCTGTTCCATTTTAGTTTGGGATTCTTCAACAAAACTAAGCCACCAAGGTTCGAACCCAGGATCTTCTGGTTACAAGGCGAGCTAGCCCGTAGACTATTGAGCCACTGGGACCCGATCCAATGGTCCTTGAATTCTAACTTCTGCCAATTTACGACATAGCGCGACCATTTCGCAATGTCTTCTTCGATGAGTTACTGCCTCATCTTCAACCTGTTGTACCCTACTGGGGTTCTAGTGGTAAGCCGTGCTCGCCTTGGAATCAGAAGGTCCTGGGTTCGAACCCCGGTGGGTGCGTACTGTGAAGACTCCCAAACGAAGACGAAACAGCTGTCCAGTACTCCCAGGTTTTTCATTGGTTCTCTAATTGATGTCAGCTTACGACTAAATCCTCCATGCAATCAAACAAAAATCCCTACAAAACCAATACTTGATAGTTATTTCTTCTTGAATTTTTGATGCGACTAAAAAGGAATGCATACTTAATGCTAAACATAATAATCTCGATAATAAGTGCACTTAGTTTTGAAATCATTCGTGTTAACTAAATAGTCTTTTGAAAATAAATCTTCAACACACTGTATAATATAAGTTAACTTGTTTCTTCTGTAGGTATTAAACCTTTACTTGAATGGTCGGCTATTATTGGGCGTACAGCCAATCCTGGTTCATTTCGTTTCAAGTAAGTGTAATGATATAATGTAATGCTTTTTGAACTCTTAATGATTCATTTCAACAATCCTTTTGTGTGGTATTGAAGAACTCTGTGTAGTACTGTGCAGTAGTTATACAGGGTTGCTCTATGTCTAGAGTTGACAAGGTGTTCGAGGATAGAGCTATTGGTATTCTTCTTTTATCCTCTGGCTAGCCAAGTTGGACAGTTTCCCAGCGTCGGTGGCACAGTGGTTAGGACTCTCGCCAACCATGCACATGGTCCAGGGTTCGAGCCCACGCCGACGCACACCTGATATCTATGGTCGGCCTGCGAAATTTGGGCTACTGATATCCATGCTGAAAATTCCATACCTGTACCAAAAATACAGTGTGGAATCAAGCTGTAATAAAAAAAATATGCTTGTGGACTTGACGTTGTTAAATACACCTGAAAGGTGACTTTCAAGAACCAATCAGGTTTGGGGAACGCTATGAAAGGTCACCCTGTATCAAATCATGCTTTGATGACTGATTATGTGAACGAGTTTCATGAAGACTGATTGAGTAAATCTATAAAGTGTTAGGTGGGGTTAGGGTTAAGGTTAGGGGGGAGTTAACGAACACAGTCGAAAACATCAGTGGACTCCTAAGTGCATAAAGATCTACAGTCTTCTGAATGAACACACGTATCGCGCATAGAACTATTTCTCTACGGATTATTCTTGGAGTTACTGACAAACGTTCTTACAACACATAAAAGACAATTGTCCAGTGTAGTATCATGTTTGTAATGTTTTTTAATACTTTTTTTAACGATTATATGACTTTTTTGCTTCCCTGGTTTTCCAATGGTTCTCTAACTGGTGACTACTCATGATCAAACTTGAAATATGTATGCATAACAATAGATAATAACTATTGAATTGAATTTTTGATTTTCCCATCAATTGATTGGACCGAAGTGCTCGGTCTCAGGTTGACATGCCGGCTTCTTGTGCAGATACTTCGACAATGTCTGGGCATTTAATTAGTGTACAATTGGTGGATGGTGGCTAGCAGTGGGAACATCATCACTCACTGAGAAATGCAGGTACATCCAGTGACGAGTCCCGAATAGGACGAAATGCGCATTCTGGATTTCACTGCTAGCCACCATCCACCAATTGTATACTAAATAGATAATAACAATTAGTTATCTATGTGTATCTGTGTGCGTGTGTGTTAAAGTTTGACAGTGAATGGAAATGCTTAAGTGCGATAATATTGGTTCCGAGGATTATGAGTCACAAATTGAATAAATAAAGGTCAGCATAAAGTTCAATAGACGTGCGTGACATAGATATGATAGGAAAATAAAGTACATTCAAGAATATGAGTATGTGTATGTATTACTATGGGAACATGACTGTTGTTAGATTGTGATAACGTAAAATGAAATAAAATAAAACAAAAATGGAACATGGAATAAAGAAGGATAAAAACATTTTTGTGAATCACATGATGTATTCAAGATTATGGTAACGAAAGAGATCGTACCAATTGTTTTTGTACACTGTGTTATGGAAAATACTCATCGAGACATAAGAGGGAAAAGAACAAGTAGTTCAGCAAAGATGGCGATCTTTTCGGTGATTTCATTCTCAAAAGCAGCTGCACAATCGCATTTATATTCATTAGTTAACATGGCTACAATTACTATATATTTAATTCCACACAGTAACCAAGATGATAATAATTTTCAACTTGATATGAAAGTTTAAAGGTAAGAATATAAATTACAAGGGGCTTAGAGACAAGATTACACGAGATTAGAAAACAGTTACGACGTATGCAAAATTAATATTTGATAATAATTTTAATTTTTAATTTTCCCTTCACGTTCCCAGTGGAACATAGGGCTCCAAGCTAGTGGCTTGAAGTTTCTGTAGCAGTGGTGTTTATTTTTACAGGATGGGATTGCTAGCCTCATGCCCAACCTTTCCTCTTTACCAGCATTATTTCTGGCTCAGTGAGGTAAAGGAGTGCGTCTGTGGCCGGGGATCGAACCCCGAACCATATGCATGGTCGGCGAGCGTACTAACCGCTATACCACCGGCGAATAAAAGATGATATTTGTTTTCAACTTGATATGAATTACAAGAGGCTTAGAGACGCAGGGACAGAACGAATTACAGGTGTGAACAAAATGAGTATGGAAACAAATTGAAATCAAAATTTTCAACTTGAAATGTAAGTTAGGAGCTGTGAATATAAATTACAAGGGGCATAGAAACTTAAAGTAACTGATTTTATAACTAAAAAACATGGGATGAATTGAATGAAGACGAAGAGAGAAAATACAAACACACAGAGGACAAATTAAAAAAAACTGAAGGATAAGAGAGCATATCGAACTAGGTCCACGGTAATTGTAAAGGCTGGACTAGTTTCTTTTGAACACACACCTCCGGCTTTTCGATGCATTTGGCGAGAGTTTCCGCAGTACAAAGAAGTCGGAAACACACTGCCTTTGGTAGATTTATGTTTACTTTGTAAATGACTCTGAATGATGAGTTAGTTGAGATGGTGTGATAGGTATGGCCATATTTCACGTATTACCAAAGCATTCGCTATGCAAAGCAAATGCACTTGTGTCACTTTTGGCATGCAGTGTCGAACTTTGCAGATTATATTAAAGGATGTATCAAATGCTGCATAGTCAGTATCTACTATATTATTATATATCCATGATAGTTAGAATACCATATCTGCCAGTAAAGGCAGTTCAGAATTATAAGGTGGTTTTGATTGTCATTGAAATGCATTATAAAATGTACAGTCATTCAGAAGATGAGATAAGACGTGAATAGACAAGTAAATAACATATTTAAAGTCGACAAAACTTAAGTCTCAAGGAGTGAGTTTTATTCAGCTATGCGAGGGAAATACAGACAAAGAATTTGTTATTGAATTCAATTTTAGATTCTCCTGTCGATTGATTGGACCGAAGGACTGAGTCTCAGGTTGACATATCGGCTCCTTGTGCAGATGCTTCGACGATGTTCAGGGATGTAATTATAAGTTAATTGGTGGATGGTGACTGGTAGTGGAATCCAGGATTCCACAGTGAGTGATGATGCTCCCACCGAGGCTCAAGCCTTGTTGGTGAGCTGGATTCCACTGATAGTCACAATCCACCATTTAAAGAATTTGTTACATTGAATGTAAGTTAAAGGACTGACAGATAACAAATTAAGTGTTCATAAATTGAAATGTAATCATTTGGTAAAGACGAGATCAGCTTAGTAAAAATCCAAAGATTGACCAATAATAGTAATGGTATAAAGTGAATTAGGTGAAAGGAGTGAGGAAGCAAGAAGGCCATAATAAAACATGAAATTATGGAATGATGACCTCCCTGATGACCTTATGGTAGGCCAAGGTAAAAATAGAGGAGGAATATACTTTTTTGCATACGTAGGTTCTTATTGATCCATGTAGCTTCAGCTGTGGCGTACCATGATATAGATTTATGTGAGTCAAACGTCTAGATCACTCAAAATAAGAGTAAATGAACATAAACGCCTAAGTAAAGGTTATCCCACAGTAACACAAGCTTACAACAATCTAGAAGAAAATTCGTTTACAGCTGCACATGCAGGGGACAAAAACCACAATATTGATTGGAACAATGCTTGTACTCTGAAATCCAATATGAACAAATGGAAAGAGATAATCTATATTCATTAAGGTCACACTGGATAAATGTAACAAGGGTGACTCAGTACAACTGTCAACAACCTGGAATATAATTCTGGATACACAAAAATAAATTGACCAAAAAAAAATGAAATATGAGTGAAATCAGTAAATTAAAAACAAACATTAATATCAGTAAAAAGTTTGAGCATTTGTGTGGATTAGATCAAATAAAGTATAATTATATTTCAATAGTTTACACACAATGATAAGTTTTGTTATTGGTAATATTTCGAGCAAAATTATTAGTAACAAAACTTATCATTGTGTGTAAACTATTGAAATATAATTATACTTTATAAAAACAAACAGTTTGCAACTATCCGGTCAAATCTTGATCAAGGTTTATATGAGTTCCAACAGTTGGTATGATCACGGGCAATAGTTTCACTCGAAATATTACTAAAAATGAAGGCTCATAATTTCTTAAGGTTCTAAAGAAAAGTTGTGGTTAATAGAGCCAATCATAGACTGAATCTGAGGACAAGTGCTGATGGGTCACACTGGATTCAAGTTTTTAGAAGTTTTTGAAATATGTAATTTTAGATTTTGACAGGCTGCTTTATTTGTAAGTTTTCAAAACACTTGATATTTCTGTATTTGACTTTCTATTGAATAGTATGTGTACACTAGGCCAATACCTGTCATCAGTTCTCTTCGGTCTGGTTTTCTAGCCGATTTCCTCTGACGATAATATTCACGACAATTTATCCAATATCATTAATGTTATGTAATTCTCTTTTGTTCACAGGTATTTCCGTGTACTTATACAAGAAATGCAACTGAAACTTGATCAAGGATTTTTGTACGATGTAGCTAATTTCTTCGGTAGTGCTGTAGCTCATGTATCTAAGGTAAGCCGTGTTTCATTTGAGGAAGAACAAAACATACCACTCTACTAGTTGATTGTTATAAAATAACTAACAATAATTATTCCAATAAGCTTTACTCACCGACTTTATTGCTGTTTGGTAAGAATAAATATTTGTCTCCTCTGATCATTATCACATATCTAACGTTGATGTTTTCATACTGTTGTAATTCAAACTAACATTCTCGCTTGTTATTGATCTTTATCTGATGATGTGATTGCCTACTTGTCTTTCTTGGCTTCACTTCATTCTTAAAGGTGGCAAATGAAGGATCATAAATTTGACAACACCTAACATATAAAATGTGCGTCGATGGCACAGCGGTGGGAATACTCGCCAGCCGTACAGGTGGTCCAGGATTCGGTCCCCGACCGAGGTTACTCCTTTACTTCGCTAAGCCAGTAATAAGACTGGTAAAGAAAGAAGGCTGGGCATGAGGCTAGCAACTCCATCCCGTACGAATAAACTGCCAAGTTAAACTTTAAGCACCACTAAATACCAATGGAGTGCACCGCAACCGCACCGATGACCTTGAAATGCTCACTAAGCAACTTAGTGAAACCTGGAAATTATTTTGTCATCATCAATAAAATATACTCATCGAACGCTATCAAATGGGATATCAGGCAAGTTTCAGCTTAGGTTTGCGGAAGATTAAGTTACGCTTTAAGCCAAGGATGAGTTAGGGTTAGGTTAACTTATTAAAGGTGACATTAGAGTTAGTTCAAGTTACATTAAGGTTAGTTTAGGGATATTTTCACGTTAGGGCTAGTTTCAAGATAGAATAGGTTTATTGTTAGGATTAGAAGATCTAGATAATTACATGCATAGAATGTAGTTAAATTACTCTGTTGATATAAGAATAAAACTTGTGCACTGTGGTAGAGTATAATTCCATTGTGGGTAAAATTTATTCTGATAAATTCTCACAGTGTTATACAGTAATATTTACTGATGACGTTTCGAGCACAGTTTATTGTCCAGTAAATGTTACTACACAAAATAAATTTTATTCACAATAGAATTATACTCTGTTGATACTCCAAACTAAAACTGAGAGGAACGTATCACCTGTAACACTTTTTTACAGTTTTTATGCATTATTTCATAAATATATATGTATTCCATACACAAAAATGCCTCCTCCACGTGACTTGTGGTTTCGAGATCATTCGCTGATTGGTGGTTAATAACGGTACTTAAAGTTTAACTTTGGTGAATGAACACCACTGCTACCGAAATTTCAAGCCTCTAGCTTGAAGCCGTATGTTCCAGTGGGAACGTAAAGGAATAAAATAAACTAAATAAATCATATAAAATATATTGAGATTGCTAATTATCGATATTGATGTGCTGCATAACTACGGAGTCCAGAGTTCACATTCGCATTCACATCTTAGTCATACATACTTCAGTTGTTTTGCAATATCAACTATGTGAGTGACTGTTCACGTCTCGTCCCTTGTGGCATAGCTAGTGACACAAAGTGACACATCAACTCTGATAATTCCTGAACAAGTGTTTCGTTAATCATTTATTTAAGATTTCTATCAAACCAATAATGATATTTTGAACAGAAGATGAGTTGCGCAATCATTTCACTTTCATTAGCTATAGAAATTTCACTCTCTTTTTATAATT
This sequence comes from Trichobilharzia regenti, assembly GCA_944472135.2. Lineage (NCBI taxonomy): Eukaryota > Metazoa > Platyhelminthes > Trematoda > Strigeidida > Schistosomatidae > Trichobilharzia > Trichobilharzia regenti. Next base: position 54,042,502 of record OX235263.1, read on the forward strand.
TATCGAAAATTAAGTAATCAGCGAAGTGAAAATATTAAATTATCTGCAGCAACTTGACTACGAATCAGTCCTTTTTCAACTTTGTGTCGTGTGCACCGTCATATCTAACTGTTTAACTCTTTCATCCGTTTTACATTTAAATAAGGATGTATCGTTGTTATTAACTCTACTAGCCATGTGATGCATAGTGTTAGAACGTATATTTGGATTATGTCAAGATTCGATTCAGTATTTTCCAGACTAGTGGTTCGACAATCTATGTTTTAATCCCTTTATTAAAATCAAGATAGCACTGAGTTATTAGCTTTCTTCCATATATGTATTGGTTGGGCACCAGGTCAATAATCTTGAGATTGTTAGTTTTGGTCGTGATATAAATTGGGTTTCTGTCTGACACACATAAGCGCTAGCTGTGTCGCATGGATCCTAACAAAAAACATTTAGTTTTTAGATTTCTAATCTTACTAAACTACTCATCTCTTTTATAATTCAGACCTGAATGTTTTGTTACGTCTTTTTTACATGTACATTATGGCATAGCGGTTAGGCCGATCGCCGACCATGCATATGTTTCGGGATTCGATCCCCGGCCACAGACGCACTCCTTTACCTCGCTAAGCCAAAAATAATGCTGGTAAAGAGGAAACGTTGGACATGAGGCTAGCAATCCCATCCTGTAAAAATTAACACTGCTACAGAAACTTCAAGCCTCTAACTTGAAGCCACCCTATGTTCCACTGGGGAACATGAAGGGAAGAAAGAAGAAGAAAGAAACATTGGGGGAAAAATCAGTTTATACTTAGTCGTTTTGATAACTTTTCTTGTTAATGTCAAGTTAACTAAATTAATTCTACTATCCATTCATACAAATTAATACGGAATAATCATCGTGTAGGTGAAATGTTTAGAGGTGAGAGATACTTGATGAAATCCGTCCTCATGAGATCATCAGTCATCAGATTCTTGTTGATTGTTCTCAACCCTTTTTTTTCATTTGCCCAATTTTGCTACATTTTCGCTACATCTTCTTTCCTTTGTCTACCATCAATCAGTCAGTGTATATATTACTCATTCATTTATTATCAGATGGTGTAGTAAATGTTATTTTAGTTTTTTCATGAATGTGGCGTGTCTGCAAATTCATACTCTCATTTTTGTATAGCATTGGTAATTCATTGGTTTTTTGTTTTACTTATATGTATATGACTGTCAGATATATGTTTCACAGTTGTGTTATATTAGGGTGCACACATAGATTCAAATAGATTTGTCTTATTCTTGGTGATATATATATAGCTGAAAATCGTTATCCATGGTACAGATGCACTTACTCCTTTGCAATCTCTTATATCCTGTTTTTTCCATGTTACAGTATTGTTTCTTTTTCCTGCACATCTCTTCTCATCATAGTTCTTTTGAGTCTATTTTCTACCTCTTTTTTTCCTTTTCTTTACCTTTGTGTGCTACATGGAGTGTAACAACTTGAACTGCGGCACTTCTGTGCAAGGTTCGATGTTCAAACTCATTCAATTAGTCGGTGGCACGGTGGTCAGGACTCTCGCCGACCATGCACATGGTCCGGGGTTCGATCCCCTGCCGACGCACACCTGATATCTATGGTCGGCCTGTAAAATTTGGGCTACGGATATCCATGCTGAAAATTCCATACTTGTACCAAAAATACAGTGTGGAATTAAGCTGTAATCAAAAATTAAAAATTAAATTAAACTTATTTTTCTCTTGCAATTCATTTTATGTGTAAGTTATTGAAAAAAATTCCGACGACAGAGATGTGAATTGTTGGCTTCAGCACTTCGATTCCATGCAATTATAATCAAGTACAAATGCTTCTCTATCAACTCTAATCTAAGTAATTAAATGATTTCATAAAACTTCACATTATTAAATATAACCCACAGCTAAATAAGCTGTATTAGGTGTAATGTATGTATTATTTGAAGAGTGCTCTGCAGTCAGAGAAAACTAAACACATTAGTTACTATTCGCTATTGATTGATTGAGATGAGTAGTTGAATGCCATTCATATCAACCAGTAGTGCTTGCCTGCTAATCAGATGGGAGTTATCTAAACACACAGGAAAGCCACTTCTCACGTTTTTTTGGGGGGCCGAACTCATTAGCAGTGTGTCGCCCGGTTCGACTCTGTTCAGTGAGTGGAATTAGTTCACACCATCCGATTTCTAGTTACCCAGAGGAATGAACTGTTAGTTGTAAATTATACACATTGTTATGTCTTCAACTATTTCTTACTTCGGGTTCGTTTAAATTGGGGTTATAGGCCATTTCGGCGTATAATTTAGAGACAATTAAATGTAAGGCTTTATGGCTTCTTTGGTGCTGATAGCCAACGAAGTTACTTCATATATAATATCAATCAATGAAGTGTGTACTCATTTACGAAGTTTACCAGTTTTTACCAGTTTTCGTTTACTCAAGTTACTAAACTGAATAGATCCTAAAGAGATAAATGATATATCACATTGTAAAACATAATTTTCCTACTAGCGTACTCAATTAGCTGAATTATTGAAATCCGCACTATGTAATTCAGTAATGCCAAAGTAGTAGGTTTTAGTCACGAAATAGGGAATTAATGTGAGAACTTAATATTCTTGACAAGTGGTTTATGTTTTATGCTTCATTTCCAACAACAACGAACAGTAAAATTCTACTCTAGTAGTGTATGGAAAATAATCGGATACCACCCAGGAATTATTTAGAAGTGATAATATCTAAATAGTTGAGGAAAGTGTCAGCCGTGAGGGATTTGCCGTGCTCATTCAACTCATGAATTAATTTTTCCACATTCTTGTGATGGTGTTGATCTCTAACTTCGTTCTTAGTTAATACGTAAAAGGTATAAAATTTTGAAATGTTAAATTCCAAGTACGATAATTAACAGCCATTAGAGGTTTTCCATCGTTGTTGTGGACTTTTTTATAGTGGTTATTGTTATTCATCTGTTGAGTTCCGGGTGGAACACCAACGTTCAGCTGGATGTCTCCATTCCACTCGGTCCTCTGTCATCACTTTCAGCTGGCTCTGTGAAGGCCCACAATCTTTCATTTCCTCTTCGTATAATCGCCTCCATATCACCTATGGGTGTCCATGCATAATGGTTGGCGTTTCATGTAACAGCATCGATTAAATTGCTCACCATGGTAATTTCTTCCATTTGAGTACTGTTTTGAAAGTGTGTGGGCGTTGATTGATTCTTCAGGCACCTTAAAAAGAAAGAGGATTAGTGTTGCTTGACCGCAGCGCCCAGGGGACAACTGCTTGAGGCCGGTCACACATACCCTGTATGAACTGGTTTCTTGGTTTGGTTACGCATTAGTAAACTTACTACCGTTTATGGACCATCGTAGGGTAAGTCGGGATGTACAATTTTTGGGGTTGACCTTTTTTAATCCCCTCTCTCCAGATTGAAGAGATACCATAACTGGCATGCTGGTCATCTGAGAGAAACAGTTTAGGGCTGTTAGATCCCTGTTCCTTAGCAATACAACTTCGCCCACAGACCCCCAGCATAGTGTAAAATAAAAATTCTTACCCTAAGCCGGTAACTGCTTTTTAGTCTAATCACTATCCTAACAACCTTCTTGGCATGGTAGGACCTGCAGGAACAATAGTTCCAGCCAGTGTAGCTTGTTGGGTCATCGCGATGTGCAAGCCAGACCACCACGTCAAGGTAGCAGCTATCGGTCGGCATTAGTCAATGAAATCCGCAACAGTTAGTTCAAGCCACTTAGGAAAGTGTAGTCTTCCTGGATAAGGTCCTCGGGACTGTAAAAACCAATGAAGGCTGGAGACAATTGGTGATATGGCTCAAAATCGTTCTCAATGGCTGGTGTAGATGCATCCACTCCTTGTGACTTATGATTTCCAATGAAACTATATTGTTCTTCGTTATTACTATTTCTTTGTCTCACACTTCTGTTTACTGTCTCTCTCTTATGCATTTCTTCTACCTTCTTCTCTTGCTTTGTATGCTACATGGAGTGTGGTGACTTGTACTGCTGCACATCGGTGCAAAGTTCTATGTCGAAAACAGACATAGACATACTTGAGTACTCTTCTCTATTATCTGTATTACAATTTTGACAATTAGTGAAAATACTGAAGTTTTATCATATTTCCTGAGTTGATTATAAATCCCAAATCGATTGGAAAAATTACAGTTGATGAATGAAGTCAAAGCAAAATTCAAACACCACAAGGAAATAAATAAACAAATTGGCTAACTTTTATTTGGAGATTAAGTACATTCGAAAATGCGAATACGTGAATGTATCCGGTTGAATGCAAAGGGAATAGCTTCTTGACAAAAAAAATAATAATAAAACAATTGTTACGCTTCGTTGGATTAGATTACATTTAACCGATTAAAACAAACATACAATCCACAAAAGTTTGTGTTTTTCTTATTTCCTACTTTTTTTAAAATTTTTAACCAAGAAAGGTTCATTATGCTTGTTTTCTGTTTTCTTTACATCTGACCTGGTAAATTCACATTTCTCTCTTATCTTTGTACTCAACCCCCTCCACCAATAAACTCTGATTATATTCATTTATTTCGTTATAAGAAAGCAGTGCTAGCGACCACTAATCAAATAAAGCCTGCCGTACTACTTTGTGACCTTAGTCATTCGTCTTTCTTCTCATTTCATTTATTTTTAACTATAACTCCAACCAGTATTAGACAATTTCTCTTCTTTGAAATCTTCGTCTTTGTGTCTCAATGGAGATTGTTAATTTCATTTCTTAATATTCTACTAATCATTCCACACACACACACACACACACACACACACACACACACACACACACACACACAGAGTCTCTCTGATTTATCGTTACGCATCTAACTTTCTAAAATAATCACTTGCTGCTTATGTTAAAGAAAAGAGTTTAAGCTTGATGAAATGAAGTATTGATTGCAGCTTCATTCTCAATCTTATGTTTAGTATGGGAAGGTTTAAGAGGTGTTGTTCACCTTCCACTGATTACATAATTCTACTTTGTAAAATACATCAATATGGAAAAGTCTATTTTGACAAATAAACGAGTACACTCAGAAGCCACCTTTTACAAGTTCAGACTTGCCTATGTGTGATTGAAGGAACGACTTATCTGATTATCTCTTTGATGCATGTACGATTAGATCGTTTGTATTTCAGCCTTAGCGGTTATAGGACAACTAATGATTGTGACAATTGTAATTTGTTATATGATCACTACATTTTTATTAACACTTGGCCATTTGTAAATCGTGAATAAATTTTCAAAGTGAGCATTTGATTAAACGAATTACCAGTTCATCTAGATGACTGACCAGAATTTAGATGACTTGCACTAGTTCGCCTCTCTGAGCTCATTCAAACAGGACACATTGCTAAGGAGCTCGATCCCAAACAAGCGAAACGACAGTCCGGAATTTAGATCACTTTGATCTTGCTCGTAAACCCTTCTGGTGAATGTGAGTAGTGTTCAACTATTCACGTCAATCAATCAGAAGCACACAATGTCTTGGTTACTTCCTTGAAATATCTGACAGTACTGATAAGTGTAACTTTAGGTTGTCTCAGCTATCCATTGAATAAAAACAACAGTATATTAACAGTTAGTCCTGTACCATACTTAGAAATATGGAGTAGTACCGCATAAGACAGATACTTTATCATGATAGGATTTCGGACACCATAGTCATATTAGTTTTATTTTGACTCTTGTCATATATTGTATAAAGTGTTTTGAGTAGTTTGTGCATAGTGTTCATCTTCACACAGATGGTGCTTTTCAGGGTAAATAAATTAAAAATGCAGAAAACTCCAGTTTTTGTTATAGCTGGATGAAACTTATAAACTGATTTTCATTTATCTCATATCATCTTATTACATTTTATTATCTGAAATTAAATGATCCCTTTCCTTTTAAAAGTCTATTAGAACTACTAGTTGATCGTTTGATATTATCTGAAATACTGAAAAAACTCTGAATACTCTTGTCCCATCGTAATAAAGGATTAATTAAAAAAGCGTATATTTTCCGCTTAACTTATGTTTCAACATTGATCATGAACTGACTAGAGTTAGGAGAACCATTAAAAACCAGGGAGTACTGGACAGCTGTCTCGTCCCAGTTCGGGATTCCTCACTTGTACGCACCCATGACTCTACCGTAGATCGAGTCTAGGATCCCTGATTTGCAAGGCGAGCTTGCATATCGTTCAGTGGCGAAGACGAAATTCAATGGCCCATCAATGCTAATCTTTAGTGGTTCTTCAACTGAAGTCATTTCGTTATCATCCGTGAAATCAATCAAAATCCTTCAGATCAACACTGGAAAATAACTTTTGTCTTCTCAATGCTCTGGCAGAAATTTTCCGTTTTCGTAATTTAAAGTCTTCACCTTTATTTGTTTATACACATAACGATATTTATTTGTTACATTTTATGTCATATTGTTCTCATCGCCATTATTATTACTATCATTATTGTTATATTCTCGTGCTCTTATCACTACGTTGCATCTGCCTCTTAGCATGTGATCTCCTTTTTAAGAGTTTCGTGAATTATCATCGGTGGAATCTGGGCAATTTCATTGCATTACATTGTTTGCTTTTATTTTATTCCATTTCATAATATTTATGTGATATCAGCATTCGATTTCCACCTTAATAATGATTATGCATCGCCTGGTTTTTTTTAATCAATACCATGATTCGTTTTATTCCCACCATTATGCTGTCATGTCGTCGAAAGTCTATCATTACTATTATTATTATTATTACTATTATTTCTTTGCTTCCTATTCTCACTTTTTACATTCTAGGAGGAGGCATTCAAACAGGATTATATTCTGATCACCAGCAAGTTAATTGATTCACCGGTTGTACAAGCGCATCTACAAGATGGGAATCGTTCAATCTTTGATAATTTCCATATTTCACCGATTAAGGTAGGTTGATTTCTTTCTTTCTTTCTTACATTATCTATTCTACAATATGCGAAAATGTTGTGTAACATATAAAATGTGTAATATGATTCGAGTTATTGGAGTTATTTTTCCCTTGCTCGTTTAGTACCTGAGGTAATTAAGGTTTTCAAAGTCAATCTGAACGAAGAATATTCTTTTCAATAATTTCTCTACTTCAGGTTCTTATAATTATAAAATATAATGCATTTGTTGTCGTTACAATGTAGGCCAGTTATGCGGCGGATATATTTTTGACGTAGAATAACAGATTAGATCGATGTCAACACAGCTTTCAGGGTTATATACCGAATTCTGAAGTCGTTATCACGTACAGTTCGCTTACGTCTCCTACACATAACTGAAGCTGTTGCAATAACATCGACTAAACCGGAACTCTGTATCCAAAAAGAACACGTCCAGACGCTGTTCCTACCGTGGCCAACCTTGGATTGAAGATTTTGCTTCTCATCAAGAGTGCTCCTTCCCCTTAACCCTCTTGGTTTTTCCCTTTGCTTATTATTACAAATGTTATAACAATTATTATTAATATTATTATTATTCGTGATAAGTTATGCCCTTTATGCAAACATTCCCTCAATACTATAGAATTTTTCATTTATACGGACTTATTATTAGTGATATTATCTGTTTTTTTTTTAATATATGCCTCCACCTGTTTCATTTAACATATTCGTCATCTCATTATGAACCTCTCATTGCAGTCTTAGTATCTCCTGTTTAACACAGACCACTTTGTACTAGCCTGTCACTCACCTGACACCTTTTATAACATTGAACTGACTTGTCAATTTTCCTACCCCACACTCTACAATTCTATTATGATTAATCACCACCACCATTGTCTCCAGTTTTACAATATTTTCTAATCGATTTCAGCCCAGAGCACGTTTGTCACACAAATATGACCATTTATTTTGACACTCCATAAGTAATCTGTTATTCTACGTTAAAAATGTATCCGCTGCATAACTGGCCTTTATTGTAACGACAACAAATGCATTATATTTTATAATTGTAAGAACCTGAAGTAGACAAATTATTGAAAAGAATATTCTTCGTTCAGATTGACTTTTAGTTCATAATATGGGAATGTTTCACACTATCAAATTAAGGTTTTATTTGTTTATTATTTAAAGTCTGCACTCCTACATAGAAGGCAAGATATTAAACGCAAACTTCAAGATTTTGTCTAGACAGTCTTCAAAAGCTTTATCTTCCAGACATCCAACTTTTTAAACGCAAAACCGCCGGGAAAAATTGTCCACAAATGGTAGTAAATACCTCAAGGATTTATTCTCCACGGTCACTAACTTTAGTGATATATAATTTCATATTACCATTAGTTGATTTATGTTTTTGCACACTACCTAGTATTTATTAACCATAAAAAGTATCTAGAAGAAAGGTAAAATGATGGATAGAAAAGATCAGGATTAAAGACCACCACCCCCGTCTTCATCCCACTTATAATTCAAGTCATCATTTTCTGGTATTTTCTGGTTACTTAACTTTTCTTTACCGAACATGGGAGCTACTTGCTTAGAATTTATTGTCATATAAGTATACAATCATTTCATGTTTCGTTTGAAACCTTGTTTGATATCTTCCGTTTCACTAGGTATTACTGTTGTTGAGAAAGTTTTGTTTGTAAAAACCTCAGATTTATGCTGATTTAGTTTAATAAAGCACTGATTATTCGTTCATCTATCCACTCAGCTTACAACAAACGAGTCATTGGTTTTAATGTCTATATATATATTAATATATCTGTGGTTTGAAATATTTGACTAATATTTGGTAAACACTAATTTATCGTGATTGGTGATAACTGGCACTGGAATCCAGGATGTACACGTCGTCCCATCTTGAGACTTGTCATCTGACTCTCATTGCCGAGTGGAAAATGCTTCAATGTTTGAAACAATGAGTGCTGGATTCGAGTCTCAGTGGGATCACCATCACTGACTGACTGGGGAATGCAGGCACATCCGACTGACGAGCTCTGAATAGAACGAAATGCACATCCTAGATTCCACTGCTAGACACCATCAACCAAAAATAATTTCACGTGAATACTAAGACATCATCGAAGCTTAAGTACTAGGGGCTGGTGTGTCAACACAGATCGAGCACTTTGGTCTAACATAATCAATCAACGTGAAATGCGAATTAACCCACAAGAAATAATAACATGTGTGTTCAGATTTTAAACTGGCTCACTCAACTGCATTTAAAAATTATTTTGTTTAGCCTTGCTTCATCACTACGTCATTCAAAGTTTAACTGTAGAAACTCAAATAATTCGACCGTTAACTCATCCAAATCAATATATTTTGCGTTTGTTTTTGTCTTTACTTTTTTTTTTCTTCAAGGTACACGTCAGCTTCTCTCTTACGGGTAGTACAGAAGGCAAATCATCTGCATTCCCAAGTGAAGTGCTTAACCTCTTCTTACAGTCTCTCGGAGTAGCGTTAACTGAAGTCCAGGATGTGATTTTTAAGTAAGCTAACCACGTATATTTTATTCTCCTTTGTTAGGTTTTCCTTCCGTTCAGAGTTAGATTTTGTTACGCAAAGTTTATGTTGTCTATTTAGAAAAATGTGGAAGCTAATAATGATATATATATATATATATATATATATATATATATATATATATTCTTCTGGTCATGATAACAATAATAATAATAATGTTTCTATCAATAACAAAGATGACAAAGTGGAGTAATCTTTGATAACAAGAATGATGAAAAACAGGTAGAAGTAGTCGATAAAGGTCAAGAGAAACAGCTGGACCGATTAAGTAATACTAGATTGTAAGGGAAGAAAATAAACTGTTTAAATGAAGATGTGATAAGATCAAGGGATGATAAGAGAGGGGTTGAAAATATAAGTAAAGGGTAATGTTGACGTCATCGTCTGGTTAGGTCTTAATAGGCCAAGGGAGAGATAATAGCTGTACGAACTTAATAGTTCGAATGTCTATCACATCAGCTATGTGCAGTAGACGAATAAAAATTCCGTTGGAAAGATTCGGTGCGATGTGATGAATCACCTAGAATGCTTTCGTTTTCTCCACTGAATAATCACCATCAATCAGAAGTGACAAAACCAACATACAGATGGTTTTTTCTGTCCTTTGCCAAACCACGATGGGAGATGTTCAGTAACACGCTGGCTAAGCTGTCTAGTAGTATACCCGACAAAACTGTCACCACAGAAAGAAGTTCGTCGGTTCAGTTTATCCCAGTTCCTATCAGCACATGAAATAGGAAAACAAATATTGAGCTGATGTTGCAGTTGACTAACACACGCATGGGCTTAAAAGCAATAATTAATTTAAGAGGTGTTCAAAACATCGAGTATAATGAAGACTAAATGGACCTCAACCACTGTGAAACGCATTGAGCCATATCACTTAAAGTCTGTGATCGATCTATGTATCCTGTGGACTCCTGCCAGACAACCTTAATCTGCCAGACCAATAGTTACCGATTGCGACGATTCGTAGTGCGTTTTGATTTGACCATATCTAAGATTTTCCCAACATAATGCCACTTTATCTTTTATCGCTTGTCGAGGAAGGTAATAGCTGTGTATACGTAACGAATATTCCCGATCAAAATCTTGTAATGCTTCCTACTTTTGTGATCTATACCTCACAGCTAAAATAACCTCCAACTTTCATATAATGTTAATGATCTCAATGTTTACTACTCGTATCAAAAGCGAAATTAGTTAAATATGGATTCATCTATCTATTTTAAGGTTTTCAAAATAGGCTTCACTTTTCATTGAACTATGGCTTATCGATTCATTTCACTTTTCTGCTTCTAGGCTAGCTTACTTTGAACGTCAAGCATGTATCATGACAGTGAATCAAATGACCTTAGAAATGTCACGTCATTATATCAGTCAAGGAGTTCGTCAAATGTATGTATTAATATTGGGCTTAGATGTATTGGGTAATCCATTCGGTGTACTACGTGGTATGGCACAGGGTGTTGAAGATCTTTTCTATGAACCAGTTAAGGTATGTTTAAATTTGCCAGTCTCATTTTTCCACTTTACATGATATTTTTTCGAGTGGATCGCATACTTTCTTATGTTTTTTGGTGTTGTTGTTGTTTTCTGATAGGGTGCTGTTCTTGGTCCAGAGGAATTTGCTGAAGGTGTTGCTCTGGGTGTACGGAGTTTATTCGGTCATGCGTTAGGTATGTGTTTAAATCTAAATATTGCATATAAAAATCTTATTTGATTCAGCTTATGATTTTATATCCATGTAGGATTACTGACCAAAATTAATTATTGTATGTATTCAATATCCGTATATAAGTGTAAAGTATGATTTCAGTATATTGTATGAATTGAATCCTGTAAACATATTGATTAGATCGATTCATCAGTTGTATATTTTGTTTAGTTGTGAATGATTTTAGGTGTTCATTGTAAAATCATAGACCAGGTCTTATCCGTGCCAATATTTGTCAATAAAGATATATTTATAGCTTTTACCAGAACTCAATCTGTCTCAAACACCTAAATATGCATCTCTGTATCAATGCGATAAAAGATACAAGTGAACTGTTCATGAGCTATGCATTCAATTTACACAATTCGATCGCAGAGACTTGGCGCGTCATAAAGAGCATCTCATTAACAGTTGTCTTCGCTCAATATTCAAGATCAGATGGCCGGCCAGAAAAGATCAGCGACAGGGATATCTGGCAATAAGCGAACCAGCCAGGAACCGATTGTGAAACAAATAGGCAGGAAGAAATGGAGATGGATTGGCCATACTCTGAGTAAACCAACCATCAAGTGACATCACTAGACAAGCCATTGTTGGAGTGGAACCTGGCCGAAAGGGAAGCGGCGAGTTGGTCGTCAGTGCAAGGGTGACTTGGAGGAGGTCATGTGAGGAGGAGATGAAAGCATATGGGCAGACTTGGAGCAGGGTGAAAAAGTTGGCAGAAAACCGAAGGCAATGGAGACGCGCGGCTGAAGCCCTATGTTCCTCTAGGAATTAAAGGGTATAATAATAATAATAATAATTCGATCGCAGTAAATCTTGAATGGAGTAATCTTAAACCCCTTTGTGGACACAAGGATTTCAGTTCATTCTCTAACAAATAAATCTGTGACCTTTTATTTAATTCCTTCAAGTTCCAAGTAGAACATAGGGCTCCAAGCTAAAAGCTTGAAGTCTCGGTAGCAGTGATGTTTATTTTTTTACGGGATGGGATTTCTAGCCTAATGCCCAACCTTACCTGTTTACCAGTCTTATTACTGGCTTAGTGAGGTAAGGGAGTGAGTCGGCCGGGGATCGAACCCCGGACCATGTGAGTGGTTGGCAAGCATTCCACCGCCGTGCCACTGACGCACACGTGACTAACTTACTCTCCAGTGAAAAACGGAATATCAATACTTTGCCATATGAGATGCTGTATGTTGGTTCTCTCTCACATAATACTGATGTTTGTGAAACCAAAACTGTTGAAATCGAAATGTCTTTAAAAGCTGTTAAGTCTTCCCAGGTAAAATCTCTAATTCTCATACAATTAATGTGACTCATAGCTGTTGATTAGATGAATACTTCAAGTTGCTTTTTAAAAAAAGAAGAAAATAATTGTCTTCAAGTTCTGTTTTCTTTCTGTGTAAAGGTGGAGCAGCTGGTGCAGTTTCTCGTATTACAGGAACTATTGGCAAAGGTATAGCTGCATTAACTTTAGATGAGGAATATAAGCGTAAACGACGTGAACAATTAGCACGACGACCAGAAACTTTTGGAGCTGGCCTAGCTCAAGGTGGTCGAGGTTTAGTTATGGTAAGTAGAATAAATATTTTTTAGTTTGCTTTCTCCCTAGTACCATTTACTCTCATGCATTCGCAATATTGCTTAAAATATTCTCTTGTCAACTTTTTAGGGAGTATTCCACGGTTTTACTGGAGTGGTCACGAAACCTGTTGAAGGTGCTAAAAAGGAGGGCGTTGAAGGCTTTTTCAAAGGTACGTACACAGACTTTAATGATCATGGTCATTTCTTTATCGCTTAAGAAAAGACAGTTTGTTAACACCTGAATTCCAGTTATTAGAATAGTCGATCACTACACACTGTTGCCCATCAGTTTGAATTCTTCTGTGGTGGGCCTTGAACAACTATCTGCTTAAGTAATGGTAACATTATTATCATTATATTTAGCTATTCTACAAGTAGTTGACTAAACCCAACACCAAAACCTCAGTTTCCGTAATCGTGATGCAAAGAGCTTTTGTAGGATATAGTGAATTCACTTGGTGGCTTCATAGAGTCTTCGTCATTTGCATGTAACCTAAGTATTAGAATACATAAGTAATCACTGTGACACACCTCCACTTTTTAAAGGTAGAATAAGATTTCGAAAGCAAAGACCATATGTGAATTATACAAGAAGTTGGAATGATAAATTATGATCAAATTGAACACATTCTTATATTGTGAGGAAAGGACTGTTGTGTAATTTAAAGATAAATTCAGAAATAAATAGGGATGTTGGTATTAGATTGTTGGAGGCAATCTTCAGGAAGCCTTGGACCTGGGTTTCGTGCTAATTGACACTCACCAGTCAGCAAGGCGTAACTGCAACCTTGAAGGATCTCATATCCTTTCTGAGATTTGAACCTGAGTCACACAGAGAGTGCTTTAGTCAGAGACGTTACCACTAGAATATTTGGACTCACGATTGACCTCTTGTGCGATTGTATTGGATACTTTCATCGGACACTAGTTAGCAACTAGTGAAATGTGTCTAGTCCTTTGTTTGGTGCAGACTGAATTTTGTCGGTCTCGTTTGCAATGTGGCCACCATTCAAAATGGCTCGCCATCACAGTGTACTTTGTATTGTTGATATTAAATGGTTGGAGGCAGTCGGTGGGAAGCCATTGACTTAAGTTTCGTGCTAGTTGGCACTCATCAGAGTAATGATATGAAAAGTTAATTAAACAAAATGATAGAAGAAAATGGTGACAAAAGACATTAAAATAAATTAACGTAGAAGTAGATGGATATAAATATATCATAGAAACGGCTTGTTTATTTTTTATTACTCAGGTTGTATGCAGCTAACAAATGCATTATGAAATTAAAAGGGTTCATCTTGTCCTGCTAAATAGGTCCTTTCTGTGCTATACAAACTCGCACAGACAGATTTCGGATGGTTTCAACCGACTTAGTTCTCTGGGCTGAGTCAAACCTGACACACCGCTCACAAGCTTAACTCCAAATGAGCGAAGCGACTGTCCGATGTTCAGATCATTTCGAACTGATGAGCAAGAACTACTAGTTGTTACAAGTAGTTTATAATTACTCATATTCACTTAATCAGTAGTCCACAGCGTCACATGCATTTTTGCTTGTTTCCTTTGATTGCCATTTATGGTGTCAAGCTGATCACAGTCTGTGTGTGTGTGTGTGTGTGTGTGATCTGAATAATTTAGGTTTCCAAAGGAAACTATGGTGAAATTTCACCCCCTCGAACTGTGTAAATTGCAAATCACGAATTAATTTATTAGGAGTGATTTAAATATTATGATAAATATCAATGTCCACTTTATGATTAATATATATTAACGCCAAAAGAATAATAAGCATATACATATAACACTTGAATAGTCAACAATTAAATAAGTGAATTAGACTGAAACTATAAAAACGGAAGCAATTTTTAAAATATATATGGTAGGCTTGAATTATGTGAATTTTATCGGTATACCAGTAGGGCATATCTAATGTACTTCTAATTTAATCTATTGGAAATGTCAAATTTGTAATCATGCATCGCACTATAAAGCACAAGTATTGGTTATGTAGGAATTTTTGTTTCATTTGTTGGAGGATTTCATCATGAACTGACATCAGTTAGAGAACCGTCGGATCGGGTCCCAGTGGCTTATTGGTCTACGAGCTCGCTAGTCTTGTAACCGAAGGGTCCTGGGTTCGAACCCTGGGGGTGAGTGCGTATTTCAGAAGAGTCCCAAACTAGGACGAAACAACTGACTGTCCAGTACTCCTTGCTGGTGTTCCAGTGGTTCTCTAACTGATATCAGCTCATAATGAAATCCTCCCACACCGATGATTTACTTATTTTTCCTGAGATTCGATTAACAGAAATATAATTGAAATCTTTACGAAGAAGAAAACTCTTTTCGGGTATTTTCAACTGTTATTCGGTTCTGTGAGCTGAGTTAAACCGGTTATTACACTGATGATGAGATTGGTCCAAAACAAGCGAAACAGTGTTAATATAATTTCGACCTGGTTAGCAAGTACTTCTGTTTGATGTGTATGTGGTATTCAATTTCTCGTATTAATTAGTATAGAAACACTTTTCGCCTATTTTGTTATAACATTGTATTTATGTATATTGGACGAATTGTATCAAGCGATGAAATGTAAACACAGTAGGTGATAATAATAGTAATATAGCCATTGACGATTATGGTTATGAGTTAGTTACACGATAACAATGTAATGGGTGTATTGTCGTGTATCAAATTTACGTAACATGAAAAGTGGGATGAAAAAAATCTGTAAGATAAAGAACCAAAGCGTTATGTAATGAAATGTGTCCTTTTCGAAAAACATCCACTGTATGTCTATGTACTAAGGTCAGGTTTAAGTTCATCAATGTCTAAGGTGTCCCCACTGGGGGGGGTAGGGGAGAGGAGATTTAGTTGGCTTCAATAAACAGTTTTGAAATGCCGTTGAGATTATTTGTATGGTGGGGGTCTATCTCGTATGACTTTACAAAGCCATCCTGGAATGTAGTGTTATAGATCTAGAAAGCTATATTTAAATGCTACAGATATACGTCTGTCTGTAGGACTAGTTTTACTGATGATTGCATACAGAAGTAATCATAAGAGGAAGCTTATCTTATAAACATATTAAGAGCCAGTTATAGCTAAAAAAGGTACCTTCAAGTTTCTCTATGATTAATTTGGAAACCTAATTCTCAATTGTATCTGATGTGTTATCTTTTAAAGTTAGATTCATTAAGATGGTTTCGCTGGAAACTAAGTTGTTGACTATTATGTCTGAAAAGATGACAAGCACTTTTTATTTTCTGTTATGGGACGTAGTAATTTCTGTCGATTTCAACAGAAGCATTCTCCAGATTATTAGTTTCATGATATTTTTCTTCATACTGGTTGGAATGTTTCGTGCTAACTTTTTATTGTTTAGTTGTTATATTCAAAGTTTTAATGGCTGATTTTAGGTTTTGGCAAGGGTTTGGTCGGTGCAGTAACTCGTCCAGTTTCTGGAGTTGTAGATTTTGCTAGCAGTTCATTTGAAGGAATTCGCAGGTAGGTGATTATTTTTGTTATTTCACTGTATTACTTGACAAAGTCAAGCATGTTGTTTTACCTATAAGTAACTTGCTTAAATTGAATTGAGAAAAAAGCCTCATAGCTCTATAGCAAGCAAGTAACCATCTGGTATATGTTATATAAGGATAATATAAATAGATCTTTCTTGCGTTCTATCTCCCGAGTTAAGGGGTACAATTAATTGAGCGATGTTGATGTTAGGCGTATGGTATTAGGTAAGCAGTAAGGTTAGTCACTCAATGAGGTTGTGAAGGTGAATCTATTGAGACAGCTAGGACACGTGTTGAGTTTTCCGGAGCCTTTGCCTTCCTCGTTAATTAATGTTAACTGACATAAGACTAGGTTAGAAAATAGTAAGGGTTGATCAGATCAAAACATGGAATCAAGCCAATTAAGTCTTTGCCTGTTGGTTTGAACTGTCTAGAGAAGTGTACACTCCCTGGCTGGGGTCCTGGATATTCTAAGATCCAATAGCTGAAAACTATTGGTGATATGGCTCAAAGTAGTTTTAAATGAATCCACTCTTTGTGTTCTCCCCAATCTACTAAACCGTCATATTTGCCACAGTACATTTGCGCTCA
This sequence comes from Trichobilharzia regenti, assembly GCA_944472135.2. Classification (NCBI taxonomy): domain Eukaryota; kingdom Metazoa; phylum Platyhelminthes; class Trematoda; order Strigeidida; family Schistosomatidae; genus Trichobilharzia; species Trichobilharzia regenti. The sequence continues at coordinate 54,059,472 of OX235263.1, forward strand.
TTATGTTCATTTTGAAATTCTTCTTTCTCTTTTGTCTATCTTCTTGTACTAGGTGGAATGTGGCAACTTGAATTGTTGCATTTCTATGCAAAGTTCTTTATTGGAACTCAGTCAGTCAAATCTTTTAGAAAGATATTAATTAGTGACCACAGATAGAGTACAATACAAGCAGGTTATTTTCTTCACTTATTATGGTTCTGATCGCACGTAAGCTTACCTAGAGGACTCTGGTTTGAATCCCGCTGATCCATGGGATTTCGTTTCAAATTCCATCATCATTTCCTTTACATCAGTTCACTTTTATTCATTAATCTGTTTTCCAAACATTTTTTTCTTATAGTAATAGGAGAACTACAGCAAGTATAGTCTTGTATTTCACGTTTTATAATTTGAAAAGATGTGTTCACATAGGCACTGGCGGCTATATGAAATTTATGTCTTTAAAAAAGATATTTGGATGCATCTGCTTCCTGTTAATATCTTAGTTCTGGTATGTATGTCCACTTGTGTTATTTGTCTTTGTTTTCTTTCCTAACAATAGGTTAGCTGACACCGCCCAAGAAGTTTCACGTGTTCGTCCTCCACGCTACATTCGTTCAGATGGAATTATTAGACCATATGAAAGACGTGAAGCTGATGGTCACCTCATACTTAGAGTAAGCGAATATATCCACTTTTGTTTAACATTTCAATGACATTCTATGTATTCCCCAGTGTTTATTTCGAAATTATGGCATTGTTTTTCCTGCATTTTTTAATCACCTCAAAGTGAAATCTTTAAAAAAACCTATTTTAATGAACAAGACCTAAGTAGCTGTGATAAATCTTTATCATTCAAGATTTTAAGAGTCAGTTGGCAGGACAACCTGCCTCATGGTCCTTAACATTCATGAATAAAATATTTCTGCCACTGCAAAGAAAGTCATGTTGTCTCCGCTCTATTCATTCCTGAAGTCACCATCTTTTATCTGTAAGCTGTCCAGGTCATCCGACGTGAATTTCAATCTCAAAAGAGGCATGTATATTTTCGTGGTTACAGATTCGCTTTGTTTATTATGTGTTCAGTAAACACATATACACTAGTTGCCACCAGAAAATCAATTACCTTTATGGATTTACTTATTGATTTCCCCTATCTCATATCTGAAAATTCAATAAATATTGAAACACAAAACTCAGCAACGTTTTGTAATATATTACTCACTGTGTTTTGTTTCACTTTCAGGTCATACTTCAAAATACATTTTTGGTGGGTAAATATTATTTAACCTAGATGACCTTAAAGGTTATTAAAATCTTGAATTCGTTGAAACTGGTCTTTAGCGTAGACATGTTGAATTGATCCAGTGCAGCAACATCCAGCGCCAATCACCCTCAGCGGGAGGAATTTGAAAGAGGCTACTTCATTCACTTATCTAGGGACCATTGTCTCAACTGCAGGAAGTTGGAACGGTTGAGGATGTCAAATCGAGGCAAGAATCGGGAAGGCGAGAAACACACATTCATCAACCTGAAACCAATCTGGAAATCTTCGTCACTCAGCCAGCATCAACAACAAAATTCGGTAGGATTTTCAATACAAACAACGTCAAATCAGTCAGTTAGTCTATACGGATCAGAAACTTGGCGGGTGGGTCACAAAGAATATTTCCAATAGCCTGTTGCCAACCTTTATCAACAACAGCTGTCCTCGCTCTATACTGAAGATCAAATGGCCGGGCCGGAAAGAATCACCAACAAGGAACTATGGGAACAAACAAACAAAACAAGAACCAATCGCCTAACAAATATGCAGGAGAAAGTGGATTGAGATGGATTGAACACTCGCTGAGGAGGTCGCTGGGTGACATCGCGCGCGCGTCAGGCCATCGCTCGAGTGGAACCCGAAAAGGAAGCGGCGAGTGGGACGTCGGTGCAAGGGTGACATGGAGGAGATCGTGGGAAGAGAAAGGAGTTGAAACAGTATGGACTAACATGGATACAGGTGAAAAGTACAGCAGAAGACAGAAGTGGCAAGTGGAGAGGTGCAGTTGAAGCCCTATGTTCCACTAGGAACCCAAGGGAACAATAATAATGAGTACTACAATACTGTCCAGTTTGAAAGACCTCAACTTGATAACCTTATCAATAAAGAGAAACGGTCTCTTTAGCTTATTGAATAATGACTGCGAATCAGTATGAATTTGTGCCTGTTTAGTCGTTGACAGTATTATATATGAGTTACTTTTCAGTGAAATACGCTAATTCACCGCCTAGTGTTCGATCAAAATATCCATTATTGTATGCAGGGGGGGTGGAGTCACGAGTTCGAATAGCCCATTGATAATGTCTCTCACTACACCACTGATGACCTGGGTTTCAATCCCCGAAAGGACGTGAGTTCCTTCAGGATTGTAGGTACGCCTTGCTGACGAGTGCCAAAAAGCATGAAATCTAGGTTCAAGGCTTCATTTGCCGATTGCCTCCAACCATCCAACAACAGTATCACTCTGCTAAGCAGACTGTCATTAGAATTAGCTATCTGTGGCTATCTCAGTCGATAATTACACTCTTCACTGTTGTCCAATCTTTTAAAAGTGTAGTTTCGCTGCTTTCTATGTCTGTGCAATATAGATTATTGCTACAGTCTCCAGTTTAAAAGTTACGACTATTTAAATGAAATTTTATCGATTCATTTTACTACGTTTTGTATTGCAAAACGTCGATAGCCTAAGCATAGTAGTAATAGCGCAATTGTTTTGCTGTGTATAAGTTTGAAAATTTATTTGTTATCTTTGTTAATTCCAAAATTATAAAATGTCGGTGCTGTTATTGTGAACTTAAAATCTTAAATAATGCAATAATGCAACAATAACTACGAAATAACTAGGATTAATCAATGACATTATTTGCGCAGAACTCTACCACAGATCAGTTTTATATGCATAAATTCTTTTTATATATGCAAATATTCCATTTGGTTTTGACTTTCTATTCTCTTTGGAAAGATAAACTATGGTGGTTTAACCCAAGGCGGAATGAAAACGCTTGTCATGTATATTTAAAATTAACGGGTTTTGTTTTACTCTGACATTTTGTAATTATTGATTAATTAAGAATTTTCGTGTAGACATCTTGTATTTATTTGAATTTCGGAAGCAATCAATATTTGGTCGGTGATTTATTGGTCATGTGATATAAATTTGATTAACTCATTTTAAAATAGACTTCTTTGTGACATATTCTTTAAGCAGGATAATACACCTACTTAAAGATACGAGCAAGTGGTGGACACTGTCATCCGGGATGCATGTTTTGTCCTTCTTCTAGCTCATCAATCAACTGAATGAATTGTTAGTATTAAGCGTATTTCCTTTTTTGTTCCACCAGTGATGGCGCATCGGTGTTATTGCTGTAACATGACTATTCCCTTGAGTTCCAAGCGGAACATAGAGCTTCAGCAGTACATCGAGGATTCGCCTAGTTCTCTGCAGTTGTTTTCCTCTTCCTTCGTGATTACCAATAAGCTTTCATTTCATTCATGTCACCCTCAAATAATGCTCAACTCATTGTTTTCCACTTGGGTTCCATTCGCGAACCAACCTGGTGGTGTGTGATGTCACTCAACGGTCTGGTCGGCGTGTGTTTAACCCACCTCCATTTTCTTCTTTGTTGGGTTCACACTACCTACCAGAGTTCCTTGTCGTTTATCCTTTCTTTCCGGCCATCTAATCTTATTATCGGGCAAGAGAAGGGATCTCCAGATGAAAATCTCCAGTAGTGTGTTGAAAATGCTGTTGGTGACATGCTTGCCGAGTGTCTAAAGCATAGAGAATCATTGGCTTGATATTACTGTTAGGTATATTATGCCATATCATCTAATGAACTTTTCTTTTTTCACATCTTTTCTCTTCTATTTAGTGTTGTAAATACAATTATTTTATAAGTACATCCAAAAAGTAACCTTGAGAAAAATTAATGATTGATTTTTAGAAAAACAGTATATAGGTGTTGAAAATAACAATATGATTCTTTAAAATAATAAAGAGAATTTATATATCTCAGGTTGAAAGTGAAAACACTTTGTTTCATACATTTGTTCCCTTGATAAATTTCGATTTCTGGTCTTTCTTTCTTTCTTTATTAATCGAAAATTGTTTGTCCTCTCTGTTCACAAAATTTTTGATAGTGGATCTTTGATCACCAAGCTTGATAACATCTTCATTCACAACAATTAGACATATTTACAAGATGTATGAATATTCAGGTGACCAATTTTCTTGTGTCAAATGTCATTAAAATAACATCATTTCTAAAATGATGTTTACATTAAATCCAAGTCTGTAAAGCCTTATTTTCGTTTAATTTGTTGTGTAAAGGGTAATTCATCGATTTTAAACTCATCGGCATCGTACAGCATGTTATTAAATAGTTTAGATTGCAATAACAGATATGTTTCGTGGCTCTTGATTCAAGTAAAAATTGGAAACATTTATTTACTGACACATTTAAAATAAGCAACCAATGCTAATAAAAAATACCATGGGTTCACCAGATCTCAGTAGAACTTTTTAAATGAATTCTCTCTCTCTCTCTGTATATATATATATATATATATATATATATATATATATATATACGTCAGTGGTTTAGTGGAAGGATGCTCTCCAACCATCCACGTGACCCATGGTTCGATTCCCGGCTGACGCACTCCTAAACCTCGAGTGGCTGGGAGTAAGCCCGACAAGGAGGGAATGTTGAACATCATGCTAGTGACCTGACCCTCTTAGAACAAACACCATTTTTACTGAAACTTTAGAGCTCAAGCTTGAAGCTCCATGCTCCACGAGGAACGTATATATATATATGTATACATATATATGACATCACAATGAACGTATCGTAGAAATGTGAAGCTGGAAAAATTTAAAGGCCTTTTTTTCGTGCAAAAATGGGTGAAAGAAGTTCGAGAAATTCTTACTCAAGAATGTGTGGTTGAAAGTTCACTTAAGTCATTGTGAAAATAAACGGCTAGTTACCGAAGAGAATTATTATTATTATTATCTCGCTGACAATGAAACTGTCCAGAAGGTGGAACAAGTTAGGAGTGGACATAGGAATAAGACATAAAGTTGTGAAGGATTTGTCTTAGTAATTATAATGATGAACATATTTTTAACTAGTACAATAATAATACCAGTTGACATACTAAGAGGTACTACTACTATAATAGATTGAAAATTTTAATATCTGGTTGTGAATACTTTATCATCAACAAGCTATATCTAATAAATAATTACTAAGAATTATAAGGATTTCATAAACCAAACAATCGGCTGTATTCGTATCACAGTTAAAGTGTTTCATGCTTTTTTAAGGCAGTTTTAAAAAGTGGTGATAATTTTACGCGTTAACAAAATCTGCTTACAAGTTAAGAAAAAAGAAGTTCAAACTATGAATTACCTACTGTTCTTCTCAAACTTCAACAACTATAACCGATAAAACTTCATACAATATCCTCATTTTACATAACTTCAACTTCACATTGAAGTAATCACTGAAGATATTGTCTAGGAAAAATATGAAAGTTTCAAAATCAAATCAACCCCACCCCGTGTCTCAGAGAAAACAATCACATTGAAAAACTTACAATTGTGTTTAAATTCTACACTAAACTTCAACTCTTATGTTCATTGAAAAGCAATTAATGCCTTCAGTTGTGTATATCACCTGTTATGTTTATTACTTAGCCTTGACTGATTTTTAATTCCACTGATCACTTTGAATATTCGACAGTGAGATAAACCTGATATGAAACCTGGGAGTACTGGACAGCTAGTTGTTTCGTCCTAGTTTGGGACTCTTCATTAGTACACATTCACCGGGTTCGAACCCATGATCTTCTGGTTATAAGGCGAGACTGATGCGAATTTACCGAAAATGAGAATTTATTGGCTTAAATCGTGTTCTAAAATTATCTTAATGGGAATATTTGAACTGTTTTACTGTGAAGAAAACCTTGGTATACGATAACCTCAATACATAGAGCTTCAACAACAATATGATCAATATAAGTCTTAATTCAACAGTATAAGACTAACATACTTTTCCGAAATTATCGCAAGCAGTGACCGAAGGTGATAATCTTATTTACCAATATTACAATTTTTTATATCTGAATGGGAATAAAACACCAAAAAACGAGATAAATTTCTACATTTGAAGTTGAAACAACCAGATCATTGAGGTCAAAGTAATCATGCGAATACAACTTTCATTGTCTTATATGTTTGTCGTTAAAGTTTGGTTTTATGAGAGATTCATATCGTTGTCTCCGTCTTTCTCATTTACTAACACGTATAAAGTGGGTTATTATCCCGCGCCATTTCCACTTAAGCAAATCAACTGTTTTCTCGAGATCTATACTTTATATTAACTGGGAGGAAAGTCGAGGTTGTTAGCATCTTCCTATCAGCTGACCATGCATTATAGTCTTGGTATTCTACCTCTAAAATTATGTGATTTCACTGTTCCTTTGACTTCCCTGTTGTTTCAGTCATCGATATATATATATATATATATATATATATATATATATATTTTCTTTTTCTTATCTTTATCTTGTCTGATTCTTTATTGTGAAGCCATAGGTTACATTTTATTTTTTTTATTCCTTTACGTTCTCAGCGGAACATATAGGGCTTCAAGTTAGAGACTTGAAGTTTCGGTAGCAGTGATGTTTATTTCTACAGGATGGGGTTTTCTAGCCTCATGCCCAACCTCCCCTCTTTGCCAGTCTTATTACTTGCTTAGCAAAGTAAAGGAGTGAGTCGGCCAGGGATCGAACCCCTGACCATTTGCGTGGTTTCTAAGCATTCAACCGTTGTGCCACCTATACACATAGGTCGCACTGCTAGTGATATTTTCTGCACAGACTGATGTACTTTTTTAGATGTGATTGCATCCACTGAGCTGGATGATTTAATTGCGAAGCTTTCATCATCCTTCTAGACAACATTTTCAGTGTGAAATTCAATATGAAGTGAATTTATTTCAATTCTCCATGAATGATATTATTGTATCTCTTGACAATGATTGGTTGTTAATTTGCGTCAGTATTGATCGTTTTTACTGACTTGGAATTCTTGGCTGATTCTTTTTTAGTTGATAAATTTGATCTATAATAATGTTGATTTGTTAGTCGCTGATTAATCTGAATACCACTACGCTTCTAGGAATTAATTTCAGGCATTTTTGATGTTTCCACTGTTTAAAATTTCTATATTCTTCCAATCAAATTACTGTCCATAGTTGTCTACATGTATTAATATAAAAGAGTACATGTTGCAATTCTATTGTGTATAACAAAATCCGCTATTTACTTCACCCTCAATCCAATACCCGTATTTCTGAAGTTGTCTGTATCGTATAATGGCAGCAATCGGAAATCTGATCAGAAATCATAATATTTACAATTCGTGTTATGCAGTGAAATGAATACCAAGGGACTGATTTTGCCAACATCATCCCCATGGATAATGTATATATCCCCATATGATGACTCTGACACAATATAATGTATGTGTAGCATTCTATTGCATCCTTCACAAAAAGTGTTGAATTATTCACACGGTTCTGTTAATTCACTTCCCCCGATCAACACTAAGAATGTGTTACATATACAGTATTGTACCTAAATTTAAGTTTCTTACAGGTTAGAAGTGTGCTGATAGTATGAGGATATATATTTGCTCTGATTACAAACTCGCCTTGTAACCAGAAGGTACTGGGTTCGAACCCCGGGGTGTGTAGTGCTGAAGACTCCCGAACTAGGACGAAACGGCTGGCTGCCCAGTACTCCCAGGTTTTCCAATGGCTCCCTAACCGATGTTAGCTCATTATGAAATCCTGTAACCTATCAATGCTCGAATTCTTGTTTACTTCTCCCTTGTTTTCTTTTTTCTTTTCTTTTTTCTATAGCATGTAGATAAAGATGGCAATTCCGGTGGTCAATATCTCTTTCATGTTCCATCTATTCGAGGAAACAATGTACTGTTTCTAACCACAAAGTAAGCTGGTTGTTTGAATTGAAATTGATTTTTTTCCTCAGTTGGGTGGTTTAATTAAGTGGAAACCTTGCACCTAAGAAGGAGAATTACAATCAGCAGTTACCCAGAATGCATATTTGTCAGTCTTTCTACTGAACTGCAAGACTTAGGTGTTAACTAGGTCCTAATTCGACTTCATATATTAAGAGTTTTGTCAAGTTGTTATTTCAGTAAATGATAATTGACATCCTCTTCAACTTACATGTAGTCTTCTTTTTCATAACAGTATTAGTTCTTAGTCAGCAGTATCGGGTTGAATAAAGTAAGAACAACAGTTCTTGCAGAATAAAATGGTACAATCATAGATTTCGTCAGTTTCTCATCAGCTGTGTACGGCATGCCGTACTCATTGCTGGACTTAGGGTAGAGCAGTAATGCCAAGAGCAAACCCAAACACCACATTGCCTTGCAGTCAAATAACCATAGGCTTCGGTGTTGGACTAATCCTTCTTCACTAGCAGTTACTAGGGAAATTCCTGTTAGTTTCTTTTCCTCCTCTTAGTGATATGCTTAAGTTCAGCCGGTATTCACATCTGATCCGAGGTCAGGATAAAACTGATAATGTGCATAACACACCCTCGGTTGAGCCATAGACTATGTACAGACCTCCAATCAAGCCGTTTATTTATATGTAAGTGTATTCACGATAGGTGATGTACTCTCGAGCCTTTATATATATGTATATCATTAAGCTGCGACTCGAGCACAACCCACCTTGGCGACTCAATCAGAAGTTCTACACCAGACTTGGCTGTGGCTTCTCATCATCTGCGTACAGGCCAACGAAATAAATGATGCTACCACTTTATTCTCCAAAAGCTTTTGTTCTCACTGTATTCTAATTCATTAAGGGGGATAAATGCATGAAATATTTATTGGCTTGGTTTTACATTAACTAGATGTTAAAATTACGTAATCCAAATAATCACTGCTCATATAACATTGAATTGATTGATTCGTCTGTACACGTGACTGGAAGTTGACCTTAAAACTGAATGAGTTGTATACTTTTTCATAGTGAAATAAATAAATAAATTTCTCCTTGATAAATTAACACTAATTTACTCATCATATACTCAATTAGTTCATCATAATGAATAGGCAACTACATTTCTTTCTACCGTGGTACAATTAATTATCAATTATAAGTAGATAAACTGTTCTGGTTGTTTTGGTGCTCTCTAGGTATCAGTTTTCATATACGTAGCTTTCATCTTTAGCCTTACGAATAAGTATGCTCCATACTTTTTTAAATTCCTTTTTGATTGGCCTATTGGTGGCGATTCGATTTGTTTGACCCTGAAGTCTTTTATCGGTCCCAACTAGTTTAAGGGTGTAATCAATACTCAACTAGAGTTGTCCCCTTCATTCACTTCATTGGGACAAGTGCGACCTGCAAAGAGCATCTATGTCAGATTTTCTTTGCTCAACTGCTTAATTTCTTCAACTAGTCATAACACACTAGATTCAGTCTACATGCCTGAATCTACTATACAGTAGCAGTAACGTAAGTAAGATAATGACGTAGCTCATTAGGCAAGGCCAGTTTCAAAATATACGTGAAAATAATTGTGGGCAAAATTTATTTTGATAAAGTCTCGCAGTGTTATACAGTAGTATTCACTGATGAACACCTTTCGAGCACAACTTATTTCTGCTCATAATCTTATCAAGGTACTCCTCACACGACTTTCTAACTTCGTTTATATAGTTCCATTACTTTCCATTGCTTGATTTAATTGGTAGTAGTATTTTCCATACTTCCGGTATGAGTGATGAGTCATTCCTATTCCACGTGTTGCGTGAAGACTCGATGAACAAGGATTCAGTAATCACCTAATCTCTACACCTACCTTTAATAATTCTTAGGATTTTAACCCTCTCCCACTCTATTGTGTGGTTGTGTGTTAAGGCATGCAGTGCATCGAGTCTACACGCAACACATGCAATAGGAATGACTCATCACTCATACCGGAAGTATGGAAAATACTACTACCAATCAAGTCATGCGATGAAAAATAATGAAATAATATAAACGAAGTTAGAAAGTTGTGTGAGGAGTACCTTGATATGATTATGAGCAGTAATAAACTGTGCTCGAAACGTCATCAGTAAGCATTACTGTATAACACTGTGAGACTTTATCAAAATAAATTTTACCCATAATGGAATTATACTCTACCACAGTGCACAAGTTCTCTTCTTATACCATTAACATTATTCCTATGTTTACTACACAATTCACTTATCACTACCGTATCATTGAGTATAGCACCATTTCTTAAGTGGAATTATCACGAAATATGCTCGATAACCATGAGCATGGTCTTGGGTTCGATTCCTGACTGACACACACCTGAACTACTTTTAGCTCACTAGCCTACAGTAGGTCCGTTTGGGCGGGAGACTAGTAATCCTATCCTCTAGGGAAAAAAACGCCTACGCTACTGAAACTTCAAAGTTTAAATCCCAAATGTTCCATTTGGAACGCATAGGAATACAAAGATAAGCGCTTGTTTCTTAAAAAATTAGGACAGTCCCTGTAGTGCTGCTTAACTATTCTATTCACTATCCTCCATTCATTTTTCGCTGTGTAAAAGTTCACTGACTAGTTAGTTAACTTATTTTCCATAGAAATTGACTGTGTCCATTATATATTCATTTGTCTACATTTTATAATACAGCATTTTGAAGCTCTCTAATGATAACTGTAACGTTAATTGCTTCACCTTGCCTTTAAAGCAACTTATTTCATAAATATCGACTTTTGTAGTGCTTGCCAACCACAAATGTAGTCTAGGGCTCGAATCCCCGGATGACGCACTCCTTTACCTCGCTAAGTCATTAGTAAGACCGGTGAAGAGGAAAGGTTGGGCATGAGGCTAGCAACCCCATCCCGTAAAAATAAATACCACTTCTACCGAAACTTCAAGCCTTTAGTTTGAAGCCCTATGTTCCACTGGGAACGTAAAGGAATAAAAAAACAACTTTTGTAACTTTCATAGAGAATTTCAAATGAGCGTCCACTATATTGAACTTCATGCTAAAGATGTTATCTAGATGGACAGTGAAACCTTTGCAAGTAAACCACTTAGCTCAGAGAGCGCAACCACATGAAAATCATCTAAGTGAGCTTCACGTCTTCTTTAGTAGTTTAACTGTATCCACTAGTATATAATAGGCTTTTTCATAGCGCTATTCTATCTCGTCTTGTGGATACAGAACATAAAACTGATATTGAAGAGGCTTTCAAAGTCATTTACTGCATACCAAGTAATCTGAACTTCACCCTAAGAGGCCGTTAGGATCCACATTAAGAAACTTAACTTATGTATCCAAAAGAAGCTGGTTCAAACACTATTCTTACCTTGACCATCAAGGTTTTAATGATCCTCAATTTGTTTTAGAAATTTCTTTAATTCTATTCGATATTCTAATTACGATTATATTTTTGTACTTATTGTAATTTGTACATCTTTAGTGACCTGTAATTTCATTGATCTCACTTTAAAAATCGATATTATTTAAAAAACGGTAATATTGTTAATGACTATTATTCTAGAATATTCTATATATACAAACATATATATATATATATATATATATCGAAAAGGATATTCTTTGCCCAAATCTTTTTTTTTCTAAATTGGAATGATCTATACTTTTGACTGATGGACATAAAATTCAACTTTGCATCCAAATTTTTGTAACTGTCCATTATTATTGTTATTATTACTATCATTTTTTCTATAATATTTTAGTGAATTACTAATCATTGAATCTATGGATATACTGGGAACATTTTCTGTTAATTGGAGAACTCCATTGGAAAATGTTTCTGGAGTACCGACTGTCAATAAGAATGGGATTTTGATTACTCTGAAAGAGAAACAGAAGAAATTGTTCACCTCAGGTCAACAAACAAAACAATTTGATTGTGATCCTAATCTAGCTAAGGTTAGTTAATTATTATTCCCGTCTATACAGTATTTAAAATACAACTGTAAAAACTTGACTTTAGTCAGTGTGTTTGTCTCTTCTTTTTTTCACTCAAAAAGTGTAACAGTCTCTGTATGACTAACCCTCTTTAAGTAGTTATTATTATTATTATTTATTGCTCCCTTGGGTTCCTAGTGGAACATAGGGCTTCAACTGCACGTCTCCACTTGCCTTCTGTCTTCTGCTGTACTTTTCGCCTGCATCCATGTTAGTCCATATTCTTTCAACTCCTCTTCACACGATCTCCTCCATGTCACCCTTGCGACGTCCCACTCGCCGCTTCCCTTTCGGGTTCCACTCGAGGGCTTGACGCGCGATGTCACCCAGCGGTCTCCTCAGCGAGTGTCCGATCCATCTCCACTTTCTCCTGCATATTTGTTGGGCGATTGGTTCTTGCTTTGTTTGTTCCCATAATTCCTTGTTGGTGATTCTTTCCGGCCCGGCCATTTGATCTTCAGTATAGATCCAGCGAAGACAGTTGTTATAAAGGTCTGCAACTCTGTTGGAAATATTCTTTGTGACCCATCCGCCAAGTTTCTGATCCGTATAGAAGAACTGACTGACTTGACGTTTGTATTGAAAATCCGAATTTTGTTGGTGATTGGCTGAGTGACGAAGATTTCCAGATTGGTTTCAGGTTGATGAATGTGTGTTTTCTCGCCTTCCCGATTCTCGCTCGATTTGACATCCTCGTCCGTTCCGACTCCTGTAGTTGAGACAATGCTCCCTAGATAAGTGAATGAAGTAACCTCTTTCAAATCCCTCCCGTTGATGGTGATTGACGTTGGATGCTGTTGCTGTTGTTGTTTGGTTATTTTCATAACCTCCGTCTTGTCTATGTTCACCTGGAGTCCTGTCTTCGCCGCTGCTTCTTCGACCAGTTTGTCGGTTTTCGCTTGTAAGTCTTCGATTGTGTGTGACATCAAACATAAATCATCCACGCGCGAAATCCAGGTCTTCTAGGTTCTTCACGTCGGTCCAGGATATCCCTGTCTTCTCGTTTCCCACTGTCTGACGCATAATCCAGTCCACCACAATTAGGAATATCATTGGTGATAGTAAGCACCCTTGTCTGACTCCTGTGTTTACTCCAAACGCCTTGCTGAGTTTTCCGTTGTGGATCACTTGACATGTGCCGTTGTCGTACAGCTGTTGAATAAGGTTGATGAATATTTGGGGTACGCCATAGTACTCGAGTAATTTCCAAATTACTTCACGGTCAACGCTGTCGAAGGCCTTCTCAAAGTCTATAAAGTTGAGGTAGAGGTTTGATTGCCATTCCATGCTTTGTTCGATGATGATGATGCGTAGAGTTGCAATTTGGTCAGTACATGATTTGCCTTTCCTGAATCCAGCTTGTTCTGGTCGGAGTTCTGTCTCCAGTGCGTCCTTTAATCTCTCCAGGATGATGCGACTCAGGATTTTACTTGGCGTCGACAGGAGCATGATTCCTCGCCAGTTCTTGCAGAGTGAGGCGTAAGTCGCCCTTCTTTGGTAGTTTCACGAGGTAACCTTTCCTCCAGTCAGTAGGCACCTTTCCCTCCTTCCAGACCTTTTGCAATAATGGAGTCAGCATGTCTGCTGTCGTCTCTGGGTCCGCTTTCAGTGCTTCAGGGGGTATTCCATCTGGTCCGGCTGCTTTTCCAGCTTTCAGAAGCTTGATTGCGTTCAAGACTTCAGCTCTCGTTGGAGGATTGGTGTCAACTTGCAGTTTTGTGCGCGCTGTTGTTGGTATTTCTGGACGGGTTGCAGGTGATGGTCGGTTCAAGAGTCCTTTGAAGTGATCCGCCCATTGTTTAATCTGTTTTTCTTCCTTGGTAATGGGCTTCCCTTGGCTGTCTTTTATAGGTTTCGCTTGTGTTGATCTCTTCCCGGATAGAGATTTGGTTATCTGATATAGTGTCCTCAGGTCCCTTTTGCCTGCTGCCTTCTCAGCTTCAGTGGCGACGTTGTCGTAGAATCGTCTTTTGTCCTTCCTAGCACTCTTCTTCACTTCTTTGTCCAGTGCTTTGTAAGTTGAGCTCAGCGTGTCCTTCTCCTGTCCGTCCTTGCATTGAATCATTTTCTCTTTCTGTTATGTACTGGTCGAGAATTTAATAGTCCTGACGAAAGAAAGACGGAAATCAGAAGACCACTAGGTTTGCGATGATACTTCTATTTTCCAAACACAAGGAGAATCATTGTCGTCACACAAGAGTGTGAGAGCAAAAATATATATGAATGTCCGAACAAGTGTGTGAACAGAAGTGTGTGAGCGAATATTCAAAATGAACAAATCAATAGACAGTCTTAACATGATTGGCTAATTATAATGGAATATCGATCCATATATACATAGCAAAATATAACAGACTGTCAAACAAACACACATATTATATGGATACATATCACCAAGAGCAGGCTGTCAACAAACACACATATTATATGGATACATATCACCAAGAACAGGCTGTCAAACAAAACACACATATTATATGGATACATATCACTTTCACCATTCTCCTCTCTTCTATTAATTTCCAAGTGTCCATTGAGAGCCATTCCTTGTCTTGTCTCTTCTTTCTTCCTAGAACCGTTGAACACGTTTCGTTGAGAATCGCCTTCAGAGACTTCCAATGTTCTTCCACACATGATTCTTCAGTGATGTCGCGTAGTGTTTCCTGCTTTGCTCTAACAGTTGCAGTGAAGGTGTCTTTTGTGGTTTTGTCCTTCAGTTTCTGAGTATTGAACTTGCATTGTGATCTATCTCTAGCTATCCTCGAGGCTTTTAGCTTCACCTTGAAAGTCCCTTCTACTAGATAGTGGTCTGAACCCACATCTGCTCCTCTCCTTGACCTTGTGTCCAGTAGGCTCCGTCTCCACTTTCCTGAAATTGAGATCAGGTCTATTTGGTTCTTGGTGTTTCTATCTGGTGAAATCCATGTCGTCTTGTGTATATCCTTGTGTTTGAACACACTACCACCAATCACCAAATCATTGAAGGCGCAGAAGTCTGAGAAGAGTTCACCATTGTCGTTCATTTCGCCGAGGGCCTCACGACCCATGGTGAGTTCTCTTCCTGTGTTATCTCCTCCCAGCTTCGCATTCATGTCGCCCATCAGGATTTTGATATCGCTATTTTGGACGTTGTCCATTATTGCTTGTAGTTGTCTGTAGAACGCCTCCTTCTTCTCTTGTTCTGAGACGTTTGTAGGCGCATATCATTGAATGACTTTAACTTTGCTTCTTTTGAGTTGAACCTGGCTGTGATTATCCTGGAGGAGATTGGTTCCCACTGCATGAGAGCTTTGGCTGCTATTGGTGACATCATGATGGCCACTCCCTCGGTGTGCTCGTGGTTGTCCTCTGGGTGGCCGGAAAAGATTACTGTCTCTCCAGTAGGTAGTTGGCACCTTCCAGTTCCGTTCCATCTGCTTTCGCAGATTCCCAACACTTCTATTCTGTACCTTCTCATTTCAGCGGCTATCTGGGTAGCCTTTCCAGTTTCGTACATTGTGCGAACATTCCAGGTACCCATCCTTACTTTTGCTTTCATCGAAAGAAGGCACATCGGTTGACTGGCTTCCCGAAGGCTTTCACCAGCCTGCGTCATTTCACTTCCCCGATTCCAGCGAAAAGTAAGGCTATTGCTTATGTTTTTAGAATTTTTAATATATTTATTCGTTGAAGTTTCTGTAGCGATTTGGTTGTTTTACAGGGGTGGATTTGCTAGCACCACGCCCCAACCCTCCCTCTTTACCCGGGCTTGGGACCGGCGAGAAAACTAGTAAGCTAGTAGCCTAGTAAGCTAGTATCTGGCGAGGTTTCTTTAACTAGTAGGGCAGAAAAACTAAGTAGTACCAAGGAAAATCTAAGACAGGAAGTGAGGCATATAAGAGAAGCTTTGAAACTCAATTAATAATCATCGTGATAAACTAATCAGGAAGTATGTAGGAGAATGTAGAAATAAAATAAATAATAATAGTAGTGATAATAATAATAATAATTACGAAATGCTTGTCAAACATGCACAGGATAATGACAACATTAACAATAGGGGAATATAAATGATCAGTAGTAATTCCATACAAAGAAGGGACTTCAGAAACCTTATGCGGAATTCTTAACAAGGCAGGAATAAAAGTGGCTTGCATTCAAACCCACAAACTCAATTAGAAACAAGCTTTGTCGGTTAAATGGTGGATCCTGTGGAGCCTTTAAAACAAAACAATTTAGTTTATCTAATATCCTGTCTGCAATGATTGGCAGATCAAATACATAGGTCACAGTAGTAAAACAAGGTCAGTCAGTCAAACTAGCGGAGCATAAAAACGTCAGTTGGCTAACATCACCCATCGAGGAAGGCTATGGCTGAGGATGCATGCTTAAAACATGCCCTAACTATCTTAGTCTACATAAATTTGTAACCTAGTTGATTGATTATCCCTCCTTATCTAACACACACTTGACCTATCTATCCCTAACCTCAATATTGCTCACCGCATTATACCACCTAAGACGTGAGATAGAACGCAGACATCTATGATCAAAGACAGTTAGCCAGGCTTTTTATGTTTTCCATCTTCAGTGACCATCCTTAACAACCATAAATGAGGACGGAGAGAACTGCTGGGCCGTACACACGCCCTTTGGTTGGAAGCCAACAGGATATCACGTCTACGCCAGCGATGGCGTAGGTTAAATGGTTAATCACCTTCCTTTCTCTAGCTGTTTGTCCTTCACTTCGCAAGAAGTGGGAAAGTCATTAACTTTTAGTAAGACTAATAATGATGTACTAACATCCTAGTTACTTTTTCAGACATCTTGCCGTTCCTTATGACATTTTATTCAGAAGATTGCCGACATTTTTAATGTATCATCATAGTAACAGTGTTTTACTTTCTACATGCATTGAATATAATTGTTTTTGTGTCTACCCTTATTGTATAATGTGATATACTTTTTTGTATACTGTAGCTAATGGTTCATCAGATTGATTTGGCCATCACTAAACCTGAACAGTAGACTTCAGTTGCTGATCCGTGTGAAAATGTGTTCAGTTTAGTGTAATCCTGCGACGGTGTATCTACGTCTATCGAAACAGTCTCTATCATCATTTTTGTGATCAAATTATGCACGAAATTCTATTCATGTTATATTATTATTACTATTACTGTTATAAGTGAGATGATAATAGTAACAGTAAAAATATTTTCATCTTCTATTCTATCATTAACATTTTTTCTACGATATTTTGATGTTAATCCCAGCTCAGTTTATCTTTTTTGCCTTTATGATGATTACATGCGCATAGACAACATTCTTGATGATAATAACAATAATGAGATGGATAAGAGTTTATGAAATCCCTTTCGACAATTTACACACTAACTTACTCAAAGCAAACATTCACATTCACCTGCTTTCAAATCTGCTTCTTTTCTTATTACAATGGAGTTGTAATAGATTCTTATTCAAATGTAATTACATTATTAACTATTTTTGTGATGGTTATAAAAATTAAAATTAAATTCTATTGTTTCACTCAATTGGCTGGCTGGTCCAATCTTTCTTTTTCTTCTGCCTCCTAAACACTGATGAATGTTGTCTGCGGACAGGCACTTCATCTCCTAGGTTAAATTTCGTCAGGAAATGACAGTTTAACACAGCCCATAGGGAATATTTCTTATGATACGCCTTCTAAGTTTGAAAATTGAATAAAGTTTAGGAAAGAGAAGAAAATATGTGACTTGGAAAACGGTTATTGAAGAAAGATTATTATTGTTATTATTGCTTCCTTTAATTCCTGGAGGAGCATAGGGCTTCAGTCGCGCTTCTCCGTTGCGTTCGGTTCTCTGACAACGTTTTCACCTGGCTCCAAGTCTACCCACATGTTTTTGTCTCCTCTTTACATGACCTCATCCAAGTCACCCTCACATTGACGATCAACTCGCCGCTCCCTTTCGGGTTCCACTCGAGCGATGTCACTTGATGGTTTTCTCAGAGTATGGCCAATCCATCTCCATTTCTTTCTGCCTATTTGTTTCACAATCGGTTCTTGGTTGGTTTGCTACCAGAGATCTCTGTTGCTGATCTTTTCTGTCCATCTGATCTTGAGTATTGAGCGAAGACAGTTGTTAATGAAGGTCTGTAGTTTGTTTGAGATGCTCTTAATGACGCGCCAAGTCTCTGACCCGTATAGTAGTACTGACTTTACATTGGAGTTGAAAATTCGGATCTTATTTTTGATGCTGAGTGGGGCTGTTGACCTCCACACAGACTTAGGAGTAATGAAAGCTTGTCTACATTTTCCGATTCTGGCTTTGACATCCTCGTCATTTCCGTCCGCTTGTAGTTGAAACAATGCTTCCTAGGTAGGTAGAGGAGGTTGTTTCTTTCAGGTTCCTCCCATTTATGCTGGCTGATTGTTGTCTGTTGTTGTTGTTGCTGTTGGTGTTGGCCAGGAATGTTCACCTGAAGTCCTATCTTTGATGCTTCTTCTGCCAAATTGTTGCTTTTCACTTGCATATCTTCCAGTCTGTGGGAGATCGGACATATATATTGAAGAAGGATTAGTGAAGACTAATTTAATTCGTATGGACCTGATTGGTTCCCAGTTTCGTGACAGATTGATATCAGTTAGAGAGCCATTGAAAACTTGAAAGTGCTGGACATCTGCCTCATCTTAACTTGGAACTCTTCATCAGTACGCACCCATGAACCCACCTTACCAGTGATCGAAATCAGGACCTTCAAGTTACAAGACGTGCTCATCAATCACCCAGATACTAGAATGGAATCTAATGTCCTATGAATTCTAACTTCTGTCGAGACTAATGGGTCCCATCATGTCGAGTATGAGGGCAAATATTTGCCGGTGACATTGACTAGCGGTGGCGCTAAAAATTTCAATTTGACAGAAGTAGGGATTCATGTACCATTAGATTCTGTCCCACTGACTGAATAGTCAATGAGGTCACCTTAAGCCCTGAAGGTCCTGAGTTCGATCCCCGATGGGGTCATGGCTGCATACTTCTGAAGAGTTCCAAGCTAGTAAAAAACAGATGTCCGATACTTCCAGGTTTTCATTGGTCCTCTTATCAAAAACAACCTGTGATCACATTTAAAATGAATTAAGGTAAATTGAGCACTTTAGTTAAATTACTCGAATTGATTGCAATTGGAGTAGATTTAAGTCAAAAATATAAATTCGGACATTATGTAATACAGAGAGAGAGAGAGAGAGATGACTAGGGTGATTGTAAGAGGACAGAATAAATCAATATTAGCAGTTATATTCTAATAACTCAAGTAATGTAAAAATCAAGTTATTGTTGACGAATAAGCTTCAGAAAACAAATTTAAGCCTTTCAAATACATGTCGCTTGCCATTAATCCTTGTACGCTTTGAAGAAGCCTAGTAACAAATAAAAATAGGAAACAAAGGCATACATAGAATTAAAAGTTTTCCTAGATTTCTACCAAGCGAATTTAATCAATATTTACAGTTTGTCTTAAAATTAGAAAGTTATCACAAATCTGTTTCCGTGTGCTGTGTAACTTGTGTTTGTTGTTGCTGTTGTTGTTATTGTCGACCTGTGTTTAACACAGTAATGCCTATTCATCACCTTTCTTAAAGTTATTCAAATTGATTCTCTATCTCAGCAGTCTTTATACCTAGTAATTTGAATGGAAAGTCTGAAACTCCTACTTGAGTAACCTCGAACTTTCAGGGAAATATCATGTTACATCATCTTGCATTAGTGTTATTATAATCCCATGTTTCACCTTTGAAATATGCATGCTATGATTCAGTCTGATTTGTTATTGGAGATTTAGCCAAATAATTGTTACTGTACAATATATCATCACCCGAATAGTTTACTGACTACTGAGGATATCGTTGGATCGTCAGGATTCAGTGATATCTCTCTGATCCGTAGAAACTTGTATCACAAATTTGTTTTATTGACTATTGGGGTACAATCCAGTAGTCAAATATTCGTTATATAACATAGTGATCCTAGTTACTCTCCCTATTGGGATCGCCATTGTTCGCTATTGAAGAATTTCAGGTTAGGGTGAAACATTTGGCCGGAGCTCCCTGGTTTTTTGAATGGTCCACTAAATTTGTCCATGAAAAAATACACTGAATACATATAAAACCAAAGACCGCAATAGTTCGTTTGTTAATGAACTAGTTATTGACACTCTTTATCGATCTTTCAGGCGTGCTGGTTGTATCTGTTTCAGCACGAATGTAAAATGAGGTGAATACTAAACTTTTAAACAGTCTAAAGCAATTTCTCATCATGCATGATTTATGTACCCTGCAGTCTTCATGATCTTCATCCTCATTAACTCTGAGAAGGTTAGAATTCCGAGTATGTTCAACCAGGAAATGAATGAGTAACTGACCGAGTATTTTTAATTAACATCATCTGTTAGATGACTGAAGATGAAAGGTGGTAAATGGATACTCTTTCTGTCCTAGATTAAGACTTTTTGGTGGCTTCTGTCAATGAACACGTGGCTTTCAAGATTAAGCTTTTCAAATTTGTAGACTAACAATTCACCATTCAAAAAATGGGCTGAAGTAACACGGTTCCAACTTCTTATAGTTTGGAATATAATTGATCATCATCTAGAAAGTTAGTGGATTCCTAAACAATGGTTAAGTGATGATCAGTTAACCAAAATACCTGAGAGTCGTTAGCTCAATTCTTCCTAATCTCACCAAAGAAAGACTAATCGCTTGTCCGTGATTGTTGTTGTCAAATTACAACTCTACGCAACATCATCGAACAAAGCATAGAATGGTGGTAGTCACACCTAGTCACACCTTAACTTCATCGACTTCGAAAAGGCTGTCAACAAACAGCGTCGACCGAGAAGTAATTTGGAAACACTACAGCGTGCAGTGTGCAAGTCTTCATCAACCTCATTCAATAGCTGGCTATGTGACAGTGCCACGTGTCAGGTGATCTACAACGGAAAACTCAGCAAGGCATTTCAGTGAATACAGAAGTAATACAAGCTGGCTGCCTATTACCAGCAATGATATTTTTAATTTTGGTTAGCTAGATTATGCGTCAGACTCTGGAGAGCGAGGAAACAAGGATACTCTGGATTACTGATAAAAAGACTCTAGAAGATCTGGATTTCGCGCGTGGATGATTTTTTTTTTTTTGATTTACAGCTTGATTCCACACTGTATTTTTGGTACAAGTATGGAATTTTCAGCATGGATATCGGTAGCCCAAATTTTGCAGGCCGACCATAGATATCAGGTGTGCGCCGGCGTGGGCTCGAACCCGGACCATGTGCATGATCGGCGAGAGTCCTAACCACTGTGCCACCGACGCACACAAACTCGAAGACTTGCAAGCGAAAATATAAAAAAAACTGGTTAAAGAAGCAGGTGGCGAAGACAGGACTGCAGGTGAACATAGAGGAGACAGAGGTGATGAGCATAACCAATGAACAGCTACAACAACCATCACCAGTCACCATCAGCGGCAGGAATTTGAAAGAGGTCACGTCCTTCACCTATCTAAGAAGCATCGTATCAACCACAAGCAGAACGGATGAAGACGTCAAAATCAGCCAACGAGAATCGGAAAGGCAAGATATACCTTCATCAACCAACCTGAAATCGGTTCGGAAATATTATGCACTAACTCAGCATACACAACAAGATTCTTAAGAATTCTTAATACAAATGTGAAACCAGTTTTTCTATGTATGAGTCGGAAACTTGACGAACGCTCCCCCCCCCACCAAAAGCATTTCCAGCAGGCTACTGCAAACGTTTGTCAACAGCTGCCCTCACTCAATACTGAAGATCGAATGGCCGGAAAGAATTAGTGACAAGAGACTACGGGCACAAACCAACCTAGAACCTATTGGTCAAAAAAATATGCTGGAGAAAATAGAGATAGATTGGGCACATGCTGTGGAGACTTTCAAATGGCATAGCACTCCAGACCGTCTGTCGAGTGAAAATCGAATAGGAAAAGACGGGTTGGTATCAGGTCCGAAGCTGACATGGAGGCAACCGTGCAAGATGAGAGACTATGGGCATCTATGGGACCAGCTAAAGAGGGCCATAGATAATCTGGCAAAGTGGAGATGTGCTATTGAAGAACTATGTTCCACTAGGAACCCAAGGGAACAGTAATAATAATTTAGTTAATATATATTTCTGAAGAAAATTACTCTGAATTTGAACAAAATTATTGTACTTTACTTCTAAGTATGATTGATGCAATCTTCGCTTTATGATATGACGAACACATATCAACAAATAACCCCAAACTTCACAAAACAGCAGATAAAATAAGCCAGTGCAAGCAGTATAATCTCAAAGTAAAGTAAATGAAGTTTCGAAATCTTCGAAGGTGATTATATGTGACTCAATCTAAAATAATATGGTTGGCTTCCAGTCATTTCACTCACTCCCTAAATAGTGATGATTGAATCTCAACAATCAGTGAGCTTCAATGATATATGAATAGAACTTGTGCACTGTGGTAGAGTATAATTCCATATTAAGGTGATATGATTATGAGCAATAAATTGTGCTCGAAACATCGCCAGTAAATATTACTGTTATAACATTGTGAGACATTATCAAAATAAATTCTACCGACAATGAGCTTCAATTATGAATTGAAGTCTTTTCATATTTCATGAGAGCACACGAGGGATTTTTCATCTCATACGTGTTTAATACTATTTACAATCCTTACTAGTATTAGTCCCTTGGGTTCCGAGTGGAACATAGAGCTTCAACACCACATATCTACTTTGCTCTCCTCTTCAGCTGGGTCCACGTTTGCCATAATCTCTCATCTCTTCCTCTCCCGATCTCTTCTATCTCAAACTCGGACCTACCACCACCTCGTCGTTTCCCATTGGGATTCAACTCAAGCAATGGCCTGGCACGCGATTTCATTCAACGGCCCAATTCATCTCAGTTTTCTCCTAACTTTTGGTGAACGATCGGCTCTTGGTTGGTTTGTCCCCGTAGTTTCATGTTGCTAATTCTTTCTGGCCGGCTGGCTGGCCATTTGATCTTCAGTATGAAGCGAAGGCATTCCTACCGATAACTTGAAATTTAGTCTTAATGTAGACAGGAAAGTACTACTTAAGAAGCTGATAAAATCAATTCAGAGGACTTTTAGTGCCAGTAAATTGCAGTTGTGATATGGAGTCTAAAAGATGAAGTGCCTAGGCTAGTTGCATCATCCTGTGTCTATCAATTCAACTAATACTATGAAGCTAGTTACATCAGCCGTTATTCATCCGACTTATATTTTGTACTCTGGAACACTTGAACAAAGCTGTAAAAAAGCACTAACATTTCGATGCTAGCATATTTTGTCTAAACGGGCTGGAAGAAATTATTGAACAACCATTTTTCATCATCAGTCATGCCAAAGTCAACAGGATACCAAGACTCCAAACAGTAGAAACCACATACAATCTGTGTGAAACATCTAGAACTTTGTTCAAAAGAAACAAGTTAAGCTACCTATTTCTACCCTTCCGTTCTGATGAATCTACAAACTTCTTAATATTCTATTTATACTTTTTAGGTGTGACCTTTCGTCCTGTATATATATAGATTCCCTATTATTTTTTTAGTGAATTCATCTTCGTATCTTTACACTTGTATGTCATTTATCTTCGGTTACAAACGTGCACACAAAGTTTCGATTATCTTTTCTTATACATATGAACTTTAAAATCAAACTGAATTAAATTTATTTTAAACATTAATTACTCTCATTTATTAGAACATATTTTATTTATTTATTTTATTTTTTTTTGGTTACAGCTTGATTCCACACCGTATTTTTGGTACAAGTGTGGAATTTTCAGCGTGGATATCGGTAGCCCAAAATTCGCAGGCCAACCATAGATATCAGGTGTGCGTCGGCGTGGGCTCGAACCCCGGAACATGTGCATGGTCGGCGAGAGTCCTAACCACTGTGCCACCGACGCACAGCTGTTTAGTTGGAATAAAAACACCCTGTCTGTCATATCTGACGAAATTCACAATGAAAGGTCATTTTTTGAACAATAATCTAGTAATCTAGTAGACCCGGTGGATCCAATTAAACAAAATAATATAATTTACAAAAAACCGTGCAATGACTGTGAGTTAAGTCAACTACACAGGTCAAACTAGTAGATCGGGGGTAGTCAGATTGTCGGAACATAAGAAGTGAGCTAAAGTAAGAATGGTTGACCCCGAAAAGATAATTAATTTAGAAAAAAGCTCAGCGATTGCACTGCATGCATTAAGACACAACCATACATTAGGGTGGGAAAGGGTTAAAATTTTAAGAAGTAATTTACTTAGGTGGGGAGAGAGAGAGGTTGATTACTGAATCCTAGTTCATCGAGTCTACACCCAACACAACAAATGCAGCAGAAATGACTCAATGCAAATACCAGAGATGTGGAAGATATTATTACCACCAGTCAAATCAGAGGAGGATAATAAATAATCTTAAAATTCTATTTCACTTCACGCACATCATAACATTCTAACAAGTTACTTATTTTGATAGTGTGAAATATTCCCATATTATGAATTAAAAGTCAATCTGAACGAAGAATATTCTTTTCAATAATTTGTCCACTTCAGGTTCTTACAATTATAAAATATAATATTTGTGGTCGTTACAATAAAAGCCAGTTATGCGGCGGATACATTTTTTAACGTCGGTGGCACAGTGGTTAGGACTCTCGCCGACCATGAACATGGTCCGGGGTTCGAACCCACGCCGACCCACACCTGATATCTATGGTCGCCCTGTGAAATTCGGGCTACTGATATCCACGCTGAAAATTACATATTTGTACCAAAAATACGGTGTGGAATCAAGCTGTAATCAAAAATAAAATAAATAAATAAATAAAATTAGTTATGGGTGTCAAAATAAATAGTCATATTTATGTGACAAACGTGCTAGGCTGAAATCGATTAGAAAATATTGGTCGATACTGGACAGCGCATCGATGTCAACACAGCCTTCAGGGTTATATACCGAATTCTGAAGTCGTTATCACGTACAGTTCGCTTACGTCTCCCATACATAACTGAATCTGTTGCAATAACATCGACTAAACTGGAACTCTGTATCCAAAAAGAACACGTCCAGACGCTGTTCCTACCGTGGCCAACCTTGGATTGAAGATTTTGCTTCTCACCAAGAGTGCTCTTTCCCTTAACCCTCTTGGTTTTTCCCTTTGCTTATTATTACAAATATTATAACAATTATTATTATTAATATTATTATTATTCGTGATAATTTATGCCCTTTATGCAAACATTCCCTCAATACTATAGAATTTCTCATTTATACGGACTTATTATTACTGATATTATCTGTTTTCTTAATATATACCTCCACCTGTTTCATTTAACATATTCGTCATCTCATTATGAACCTCTCATTGCAGTCTTACTATCTCCTGTTTAACACAGACCACTTTGTACTAGCCTGTCACTCACCTGACACCTTTTATAACCTTGAACTGACTTGTCAATTTCCCTACCCCACACTCTACAATTCTATTATGATTAATCACCACCACCATTGTCTCCAGTTTTACAATATTTTGGTAATCGATTTCAGCCTAGCACGTTTGTCACACAAATATGACCATTTATTTTGACACTCCATAAGTAATCTGTTATTCTACGTTAAAAATGTATCCGCCGCATAACTGGCCTTTATTGTAACGACCACAAATATTATATTTTATAATTGTAAGAACCTGAAGTGGACAAATTATTGAAAAGAATATTCTTCGTTCAGATTGACTTACTTATTTTGACTATAAAAACACGCGTCTTATTTCCCATGTGATTGTAATCGATCAATAACACTCGTATTATTATTTCTGAATGTTACATTATCTCATATTGAATTTTATTCCAATATCTAATCAATTCCACTCATGTATGTAAATGAAGGAAGAAAGTTGTGTGAGTAACTTGATATGATTATGACCAGCAATAAATTGTGCTCGAAACGTGGTCATCAGTTTATATTACTGTATAACACTGTGTGACTTATCAAAATAAAATCTTATCTATAATGGAGTTATACTCTACTACAGTGCCCAAGTTTTATACTCATATCAATAATAATCTAGTAACAGTTAACTCACATTCACCTATCTGGGATAAGACTTCTGAAGTTTTTGATTGTAATGATTCCATGTAACTAATATGGACAAAAATCTACACAGCCTGAAGTAAAATTATCCAAAGACATGGTCTTTGTTCAATGAAAATTTATTTAGCTCTTATATCTGTCACTTATGATGAATATTAAACATGATGTCACCATGAGCTGACGTCGATTAGAGAACCATTGGAAAACCTGTGAGTACTGGACAGCTGTTTCGTCCTAGTTTGGGATTCTTCCGAAGTACGCACGCACCGCCAGGGTTCGAACCCACGACCTTCTAGTTACACGCCGAGCTCGTAGACCATTAAGCCACTGGGACCCAATCCAACGACCAGCCCATGAATTCCAACTTCTGCGCGACCACTAGCCAATGTCATCGGTGGCGAGTATTCGTCCACACACACCCTATCTCCTGTACCCCACTGGTTAGCTCATAATGAAATCCTGTAACTAATCAAATCCCCGTAAACCAACACTTAAATATTAAACACAAATACTTATTTTTGCACAAGATATGTACCATATGTTTCTGCTTATAGTCATATAAATCCCAATATATTCACCTTCACACTGCTAGATTATTGTTTACAATTTTGTTCCTATGGTCAGAGAAGAAGAAATTTGACCCCTCCTCTCTGAACACATTTTCAGAGTATTTGTAGTGAAGACAGCGTCGATAAAGAATTTAAACAGCTGAAAGAAACTTTCGTGGAGAATGGTTATCCAACTGGCTAATAGCAAAGATACGAAAGAAATACTAAGGTACCTAGGAAAGTGTTGTATCTAACCTATGAATTTAGGGGTGACATTACGAGTAAATTCCTTAAAAGCTGGTTGACAAGATCATTAAGGGAAGCACTTTTGCTATCACCCTACGAATTACTTACTCTAACCGTCCACCGATGCACCTTAATATTAATGAAATGTTACCTCGATTGTCCAGTTCTCTGTTCACCTACTCTTGTGGAGATTGATACATAGGACGTTTCGCCACATCTGAGAGCATCCCCCAGTTTAGTAGAGAAAAGGAGAGCGTGAAACCATTAATTCATCTATATTGTAGCATATAGCAGATAATGACTTAACAGAATCCTTTAACATCGTTTACAGAGTTTGCCTAAGAGGATATGAGTGCACTTACTTTGTATAGTGGGAGCTTCGGCAACACATTACACAAAGCCAGAACTTTATTTAAAAAATCAATTTGTATGATCTCTTTCGTTTTAATTTTATCATGTGACTCACAAAACTTCTTTGTTGTTCTTTATTCTATGTTGTTCCATTTTGTTTTGTTTTGCTTTATTGCACTTTATGTTATCTCATTTTAACGTTTTACTCATTAAAAATTTATTGGCAAATATTAACACACAACAATAACAGCTACTTATTATTGTCTATTGTAATTCATTTAAAAATACGATTGTACAGCAGTGAAGTTGAAATCATCGTGAAGAGGATTTTCTTTAATGAAATCTTTGTTTTATTCTGTATCATGGTATATGTTGACCTGGCTAAATTATCAACGTAGAATTTTAAATAAAAATGCAACAGTTCAAGGCAGTTGAATCCAGAAATACTAAACAGTAACATTTATACCAGAAAGACCTCAAAATGATTTAAGACGAAATTTTCAGACAAATTAACAAGTTTTTGAATACGAAACTTGTTTTTTGTTTCCTTGTTAAGATTTCATCAGCAGTCAATCCATTAGGGCTCAGGTAACTTTCGAAATAAATGAAATATGTCACATTTGACCAATTTACTCCATACCCCTAAATAAGAAATAAGTGAGGATTAGTTCTCAAGATGGAAGCGCATGACAATCACACTGGGATTTTCGCTATGTGCTTTCAGAAGCCTCCGTGAGTATCTTCATCTAATAGGACTAGATTTTTCGTCTACTCTAAATCAGCTAGCGCTCTAATGGTGACAGGTGAACACCTATTTGCAGTTTCTTCACACAAAAGCTCTCCGTAAGCTGTTACAAGGTTTCCTGAATTCGAGTCGTGTGATAATTGGTATAACATTCTCTTAACAAACATGTATTGCCACGATGCATCTTGATATGTCCAGTCATGAAATACAACTATTATTGAAGGCTGATTAGAATATATGTGTTTCAGAAACTATCAAAGAATGTGGATTTGTCAAATACATCTTAATCAGCTGCTGAAATTTGATTGGCCTTCTCAGGCTTGTTATTTTTGTGAGCTGCACGTATTCTCTGTATATTTACAGAACCTGGGACCGTAGACACCATTACTAGTAAAGCTGACCATCCTGTTATTTTTACGCAGAGATTAATCCCTTTCCTTATAAACTGAGGTGAATAATGATGTACAACAACCTGATGAAACTGTTTCGCGTAGTTGTAACTAGTTTTAGGGAACTGATGTGCACTATATATACAGACTAGATAGAGTAGGAAGATGAACAATTGGTGTGTAAATTTAGGCTGGTTAAACTGCTTCTCTGAATGCTTGACATCCCTTTAGACTTTTTCTTATCAGGGCCTCATCGTGAGCTAACATTGGTTAGTGGAACATTGGAAAACCCAGGGATTCCTGGACAGCTTTTTCATCCCAGTTTGGGACTTGTCATCAGTAGGCACCCACCGGGATTCTTATCACTTAAGCTATTAGCCTTATGACCGATTTAATGAATAGAGTTTTGTGAATATTTGTTTTCTATGTGCTGCTAATAGGAATTTATAAGTCACACAGAGTAAAATCTTTTCAGTGAGAGTTACGTGAACAGAGTAGCGAGTGAAGAAGGTTCAGGTACGAGAAATTGAAGGATCTGGTTATCAACATAGAACGCATAACAATGAAATGGAAGACAACACACTGAGAAGTAGAACAAATTGGATTTTCCGTGTAAGGATGTCAATACTGTGTGTAATTAGCTCAATAATACTCTACCTATCTTCGCTATGGAATTCTTCACATTAACACCATTTTAGCAATCTTTGACTAAGTCATAGAAATTACAATCTCCCGTACGCTTCTATAAGTAAATATTACTGGATCACACTCAAAATTCAATTGTTTAATATGCTAAATAACAATTTAATAACCAATGAGCAACCAATATACACATTAAACAATTTCTTTTGGTTATTAATAATATATATGATTGTTATTTTTCAAAAGTAGTATACTGAAAACAAATAACTGAGTGACTAGTGAAACAATCACAGTTTCTAATTTGCTTCTCATGATTATTGTTGTTTTTGTTGTGGGTGTTGTTGCTGTTTTTGTTGTTGTTTGGTATCCTAATACATTAATGCTGATTATAAGCGTGTTACTTCTTTATTTTTACATGTTTTTTCTCAAATAAACTTGGAGGGAGTTCAGTAGACAAGTATGCCCTATATATGTATAATAACCTTTGCATGCATATATATATATATATATATATATATATATAATTATGACAAGTTTAGAGGCATTATTTTTGAACTGTTCAATGAAGATTTGATCTGATTTTCAACAATTTCAATCTTCTTTAAAATTAGATAAGATTGACAACGAGCTTGTTTGATGGCTGCTTTTGTGACTTCTGGATTTTGTAAGAAAAATTCAACATCATCCTGAAATATAACAAAAAAGAAAACCTGGTCATTATTTAAGAAGTTATAGTTATAAAGAAAATTTGCATACATTACAATACATATAAAATCTCCTTTTTTTATATGGTTTATTTGCATTTCCTATCGGTTAGTTATGTTGGAGAGAAATGCTCGAACTGTGTTGACATTTTTGGCTATCAGTGTGAATCCTTCAACGATGTCTACGGACTATTACAATTATTTTGGTTTATCGTGACTAGCTGTAGAATCCAGAATACGCATTTTATCTACTTTTGGACTCGTCAGGTGGATGTGCTTGCATTCCGCAGTAAGTGGTGGTGTTCTCACTGAGATTCGAACGTAGTAATAAGCATTTCAAAGGCCACGAGAGTGAAACCTTCATACACTACAACATATATAAAACCGGTTACATTGGAAAAGTTACCAGAAACTGATTGACAGACAAATTTTAGCTCACATTAATGGGAAACTTGATGTAGTCATCATCGGTTATCATTCAAGCATATTTTTCACTGTCGGATTTTACTGATACCTGAATAACTTTGAAATTACAAACCATCGTGTTTGAATTTAGTAGATAAATTTCAACTTGATTTCAGAGAGATTTGATAGGCTCAGAATTGAAATATCAGCCAGGAATATGTAGAAAGTTTGAAACTCCATTCAGATTCCATCATATCTTGTCAAAAATTTTACACTTAGCATTTATTGGCACAGAAGTATCCCACCATAGAAATAAAATATTTGCTTTTATAGGATTTTAAATCGTTATTCGGATGTTTTTTCTCACGGCTATAACCTTTATTATTGTCATAACTGGAACATTGCCATTTAAAGCCCGGACATGTGCTAAACTGCATTATGTAATTTCAGTTTCATGTTTTCTTCTAAACTTTTATTCTGACCAAGACTTCTAATTTAAGACAAATTCATTGCCTACTTAAAGTCATTGTCAATCAGTTGAAGTTCTTAAAAATGTGATTTATTACCGTGTCAATCGTTTAATGATCTATTTCTATTGAGTAAGGAGTTATGGATGCGCGAAATAAAGGGAAATGAAAACTGTATCGATACGTGTAAGCCTAAATTATTTTTAACTGGAATTTACTCGCTTGATGGCGGCTGGTAGTAGAATAAAGGAGATTCGTTTCATTCTATTTACGATTCATCAGCTAGATGAACTTTCTTCCAAGTGAGCAAAGGTACCCTACCCATACGTGAATCCAGAAGCCATTGCTCCAAATACCAGAAACTGATCCAATAAGCTACTGAACTACGAGAGACAGTTCTTGTGCAACAAGTGAAACTTGAAAGTACAACTATAAATGAATAACTTTTAGATTACTTTTGTTTCCTTTATTAAGCTACTCATGAGTAGCTCAAATGTGTAGGTAAATTTAATCTAAATGCACTAGAAAAATAAAATCAACTGGAAGCAGGGGAATTAGGCTACATTTTTACTGGTACTGGAACAGCAGGACGTGTCTGCAACATGATAGCTAAATCACTGTTAGTTTAAACCTAATACCAACATTTACTAAACCCATAGAAAGTTAGTAACGACAACGATTCGACAGACAGGACTTCAAGTGAAAATGCCTAACCAAAAATAACAGCATGTATCAATCACCACCAACGTGAGAAATCCAAATGGAGTTAACTCGTTCATTAATCAAGGCAGCATAATTTCCATCACATCCTGTACGGATTATAATGTCAAGGTCAGGATAATAAAAAAAACAGGTGTTCATTACTCTGAAATCAGTGTGGAATCCTACTGCACTCGACATTGACATTGTGCGTCGGTGGCACAATGGTTAGAACTCTCGCCGACCATGCACATGGTCCGAGGTTCGACCCCCCGCCAACGCACACCTGATATCTATGGTTGGCCTGAAAAATTTGGGCTATCGATATCCATGCTGAAAATTCCATACTTGTACCAAAAATACAGTGTGGAATCAAGCTGTAATAAAAGAAAATAAAAAATAAAGAACAAGAGTGGGATGTTCTACACTAATTTGAAGTCAGTCACTGCTTCTATATGATTCAAAGAATTGGCTAGCGCGTTAAGAACAGCATTCCTAATAGGTTGCGAATGTTCATCAACTACTGTCTCCTTTCTATATCGAAGATCAAATGGCTGACCAGAAAGGATAAGCAACCAGGAACTCAGTCAACGAAGACCTTGTTGCCCAAAATATACTCTGAGGATAGTGAAAATAGATTAGGCACAGACTAAGAGGACCTTCAAGTGACATCATGCGTCAGACAAACCCTCAAGTGGAACCAGAATGAGAAATGATGAGGTGGTCTTAGGTCCGAGGGTGATATGGACGAGTCGTGAAGCCAGATAAAAGAGACTGTAGAGAACAGAGTGAAGTGGAGATGAGCTGCTGTAGCCTTATATTCTACTCAGAACCCAAGGAAATAATAATGATCGATAAAAGGATAAAAACATCCTGTTTTCAAAACAACAAACACTTTAAACCTACATGAGTTAATAGTCCTGTATCTGTTAACCTGTCCAAAGCTTGATTTATTGTTGGACTATACTGAATTGAACTGGTGTGTGCTGGAGGCGGTGAACAATAGGCCGCATCATTATTGTTAAAACAATCGGATAAGTATGAAGCACCACCAAAATTATTGAAACTTGAATGTTTGCTTGTTTCTAATCCTACGCTGCTGAAATGTGAATCTGATGAGAAGCTTTTATTTTCACTTAAATTTGGACTTGTACAATTGTTATTATCATTATCATTATTAACACTACAGTTGTTCATCTGATGTTGATTACTTGTAAATTCATCGTCACACCATGTATGTGATAATTTTCGTGTAGGATGTCGTTCATTTGTTGTCTTACCATGTTTTCCTTCATGATAGTTGTTCATGCCTAGGTGATTACTATTTTCATTATTAATATTTGATCTATTAGTGTTGGAGTTAAATGTTGATAAATTCAGTGAATTGTTATGATTGTTTAATTGTAACGCTGCAGGGAGCAGTTTCAATATATTGGCAGGATTAACAGCAGCCAGGGCTGCGGCAGCTGCTGCTAGATAATTTGAATCTAAATTTGTATTCTGTAGTAACGAATTAGACCATAACAATGGATCAGTAAATGGGAAGGCTGATGTATTACTACTATTATTAGTCATTATGTCATTGAGTAAATTGTGTGGTGTATTCCAAAGATTTTTATTAGATTTTAATTTCTCATTACTACTGTTATTACTATTTTCTAATAAAGTAGGCAGATCGTGTTTTTGATTGTATACATCTCCAAAATCTGAAGGATTTGATAAATCCATTTTCAATGAATGATTCGGTGATCTGGTATTGCTATTATTATTATTGTTATTATTGGAGCATGCAAAATAGGATTTTTCACGTGAGCCATCCATCTTTGTAGAAAATATTGATTTATTTTTTGTCCTTTCTGCCTGCATTGCCTATAGAAATAAAAGAAATTACTTAAGCAAATATATCAACATCACTTTAAAACCAACATAGTTAAGCAAGACAGGCTTTCATTACTCTTAAGTCTGTGTGGAGATCAACAGCACTTGTCATCAAAAATAAGATCCAGGTTTTCAACTCCAATGTGAAGTCAGTGCTACCATACGATTGGTTTAGAGACTTGGCGCGTCATTAAGAGCATCTCAAACAAACTACAGACCTTCATTAACAACTGTCTTCGCTCAATACTCAAGATCAGATGGACAGAAAAGATCAGAAACAGAGATCTCTGGTAGCAAACCAACCAAGAACCGATTGTGAAACAAATAGGCAGGAAGATATGAAGGTGGATTGGCCATACTCTGAGGAAACCATCAAGTGACATCACTAGACAAGCCATCGCTCGAGTGGAACCCGAAAGGGAAGCGGCGAGTTGGTCGTCAATGCATGGGTGACTTGGAGGAGGTCACGTGAAGAGGAGATGAAACCATGTGGGCAGACTTAGAGCGGGATGAAAAAGTTGGCAGAAAACCGAAGGCAATGGAGATGCGCAGCTGAAGCCTTATGTTCCTCTAGGAATTAAAGGATATAATAATAATATAATATAATAATCCAAGAAAGACTGATCAGTGAACAAAGAATATTCTTCTCGATAACTTCTTCATCAGGTTCTACAGTTATATGTATCCATAATAATGAAAGAACTGTTGTTGTCGACAACATTGTGTTTTTTTCAAGTAACATCGAATAATTAATATTAAAATTCCAAGAGGTACCTGTGAATAGACAGTTAGTAGATTATAGTTCAAAAACATGTATATATGAAAACATGCATGAATGTAACGCTGAAGTGGACAGCATATTTCAAAATTAAATGGTTATTATTAACAGCGAATATATCAGTAAGGATTTCTTATGACTGATATTCACATTGAATATTATTTATACTCATTGTAAACTTCATATGAATGAATGATAATATTAAAAATAGGGAGGGGCAACGAGGTAGAATGTTACATCTGTGTGTGTGTGTGTCAGTATGTAAATGAATTGCTAAGGGTAAATTAAGAAAACAAGATCGTTTGCTTATACAAGTGCAGTAATAACAGGTCAGGGAATTTATACGCACATGACGGAAGGTTATACCTAAAATGGTGTGATGTAATACAGTATTTCTGTATTTATAGCTTCTAAAACAGACCAGGGTAGTAATAGTCGCCTGTTGATACACAGAGTGTTTCTGGATCTGTTTCTTTTGTGGGTCGGTGGCACTGTGGTTAGGACGCTCGCCAACCGTGCACATGCTCCGGGGTTCGATCCCCTGCCGACACACACATGATATCGATGGTCGGCCTGTAAAATTTGGGCTAACGATATCACATGCTGAAAATTCCATACTTGTACAGTCGACGAATCAAGCTATAATCAAAAAGAAAACTTCGGTTGCTTGAGGAGAATTGCGATCGCCTCTGATATTTGAATTATTCACCACACGGAGGCTTTTGGTAATTCATCTAGTACCTCATAGATGATAAAAAGTGATTCTTCAATGCCACCTTTATAACTTGTTTGGATCAGGTTGTCAATAAGAGTAATCCTTTAATTATCGTAAACATATATCCATAGAATCTGATGAAGCAATTACAGAAAAGAATATTCTTTGCTCACTAATCAATCTTTGGAAATTACTAAGAGATAGCCTTAATCAATCGATGAGGACGTTTGTAGATCAAGATCTTAATGTTTTGGTTTTCAATGACAACTGAAAGTTCCAGGCATGTTGCTAAGTTAGTTAAAAGACATAGGATTATGAGTGGGCTAGTATCTAGATACATTCATTCTAATGTATTTAAAAAGTCTAGCAGTATGTCTTTACATCCAATCTTCAGTGACACTGTGGTTATCATCTCTAGGGCTATTTGCAAAGTTTACGGAAAATGTAAAGATGGAA
Source organism: Trichobilharzia regenti (assembly GCA_944472135.2). Lineage (NCBI taxonomy): Eukaryota > Metazoa > Platyhelminthes > Trematoda > Strigeidida > Schistosomatidae > Trichobilharzia > Trichobilharzia regenti. Next base: position 54,094,758 of record OX235263.1, read on the forward strand.
ACGTCAAACTAATAACCGTTTTTATCGAATAGATTGGTAAAAGTATTTTAGAGGAAATCGTACTTGTCATCTGCCCTATAAATTGCATTGAATATAATGACCATAGTGTTACTAAAGGCTTTGTTTGAAGAATTCAAACGATTTACGATGATAATTTTTCAAGATAAACATGAAAACGATTACTTAAATGAAACTCACCATAAAGGTAAACTTGTTAGCATGTGATGGAAAGGGAATCAACCATCACGATTGTTTCACAACTTGTGTACACACTTGTTAATCCCTTTCAAAGCTTAGTAGACAAGTCAGGAACACTTAAAAACAATACTCGACAAGGAAAGCATACTTATTCTGACTTTCGTGGAAAAGTTGGGATTAAAATGTGACTACTATGGAAGTTCAGCTTTCAAGTCAAAAGTACTTCAAACTTAGACAAGTTGGAACATAACATGACATTCTAAAATATAAATCCTGAAAATTTGTTTAAATATTTGATTTCCAGACTGCCTAAACTGTTGGTCCATTCCAAGCTTAGTTAAAAGTTGAGATTATTCAAGCCTTGTTTGGTTTTAGACACTATATGGATTTTTTTATTTCTTTACGTTCCCAGGGGAACATAGTGCTCAAAGCTAGAGCTTTGAAGTTTCGGTAGCAGTGGTGTTCATTTTTACGGGATCGGGTTTCTAGCCACATGCCCAACCTTCCCTCCTTGCCAGTCTTATTAGTGGCTTAACAAGGTGAAAGAGTGCGTTGGCCAGGGTTCCGACCCCGAACCACCTGCGTGTTTAGTGAGCATTCTAGCAACACATTAAAGCACTCCTGAGCTGGGAATTAAACCCCAGACGCCCACGTGAGAGTTTTTAAAAACAATGTTCCCCTTCCCTTGTTACTATCTTCTGACTTTGTTAACTTTCACAAATATCACACATCCAAGCTAATTTTATTAACTCGTTTGTATTTTGCGTAATGCTTATGAGACATTTTATTCTTCCTAGTCATCATTATTTTACAAATTTGTTGATTATATAATAACTTGTTGCTAACGCCTAAGAATCAACTTATCTTAAATCTGTAATTAATTTTCACCCTTCTTTGAAAACTTCGATATCTTGTTACTAATACCTATTAGTTATTGGTTTTGATGACCGTTAACCTCTTAATTTCACTCCCCCTCCTATACCTAAAACTGGTTAACTGAAATAACCCCTTGACTGGTAAAACATTTTGGTGTAAAAACTATGTATTAGTGTAGATTTGATGATGAAGAACTGCTTGAAAACGAATATATTTCTTTGCCCAAACCCTTGTTTTTATTAATACGTAAACTGGAATTCGGATATTCCATTTGTGACTAGTTGAATAGAGAGGGGAAATAATGAGTACAGTGACATAATCATCCAAATTATATTGTACATAGAATCCAACTTCCTTCAAAGAGTTCAGTAGGAATTAAACTTCATCATGAAAATTCTACCGATAGTAGTTTGCGATCCAAAATAACATCAGTCAAAAAGAAGAATAACACTGGACTCAATAAATGATATTGCTTTACAATGTGTTATTAAAACTGTAATTATCTTTAGTGTAAAATCCTGTGAATCTATAACATCAGTGATCAGACGTCAATGAAGGGACAACTTGTTATGAAGTGGATACACTCTAAATACTCTGAAATCCAAACTAAATGTTTTTCAGAGAATTGCTTTACAGTATATTTCAAAAATGCTAATAACCACCGTAGTATGGAGTGATTAGAATGTGAACTGATGATTTTGAATAGTAGGCCTATCGTATGACAAATGAAAGAAAAAATCATATCAAAATTTAGTATTTCTTTGATACCTACTCACCTGTTTTAAGTAGTCTAAATCATCTGCTACTAATAATAATGCTTTAGATACAAGTTGTCTAGCTTCGATTGACAAACCATTTGCTGGTGGTTCTTTCATATTGATCTGACCTTTATTCTTTTTTGAATTACGCCGGCAGGCTTTGAGATAAGCACGTATTCGATTACGATGACGTTTCACTTCCAGTTGAGGCCATGCTCTTGTACATATATTTTCTAAGGCTGTAATAGCATGTCTTGGTTGTTCACAAAATGTAACCGTTCGATCCAATGTATCGTCAACTACTCGACGTACAAAATTCTGCAATAAAGAAATTCAAGATTTAGTAAGCAACAACCATAAACATTTTTATAGTAAAATGACTCAACAGGTTATTACTTAAGCGTGAAGTAGATGTAAAGCGATATTGTGTTAAAGTGGTAAGACAGGCAGAATTACGTGTCATTTCTACGAGAAAAAAATACTCTACTTCCGTCTAAAAACTCAACGTTTATGGACTACGAGAGGCCGAAGACATATGCTGTTATATATCAGTAAGTAACTAGAGTTCAGCTTGTGCATATTCCAGTGGCTTTCTGGTACCTGAGAGTGTCACGCATGTGAAGCAGTAGTAGAAATGACTCTTAGAATGGTATAGAAAAAAACTCATCAAAAAAGCAGAAATTTGGAGATTAATCAAACTTTTAGAGTTTTTACATGAGTTAGAACTTAAATGAAAGATACGACAAAAGTTATAAGACTTGATGTTAACTCTAATATATATAATTTTACAAACAAAATACAAATATAAACCAATCATGGTGTTTTGTCTATAGGGTAATACGATGGTGAATATAAATTGTGCAATTAGTCATAACAGTAGTAATGATAATAGTAATAATAATAATAATGGTTTTATCAATAATAAGGATGAAAAAATGAGGCAATCTGTGTTAACACGAATATTTATTAAGTTACAATTTAATGGTGACTTATCTAGTGAGACTGTTCCAGAGACTTTCCAGGAGTATACGGAGAACGTTTTACGCAGCATACCTATGTTTGTCATTCTCTAGCCGACGAATGATTGGGACGTAAACGAAGGATAAGCTAGCTAGTTTTGCCACATCATGTGCATTTATCATTTCAATTACACCTGTGGTGACAGTTATGTTGGGCGTACTACTAGACAGCTTAGCCAACGTCTTAGTGAACATCTCCCATCGTGGTTTGGCAAAGGACAGACAAAAACAATCCGTAGCCCAATTTTATCACATTTAATTGATAGTGATCATGTAGTGGAGAAAACGAGAGTCTTCAGAGTAATTTATCGTATCCTACCGAATCTTTCAAATAGACTTCATATTCGTCTACTGCACGCAGCTGAGGCGATAGGCATTCGAACTATTAAACCTAAACTATGCATTCAAAAGAAGTTCGTACAGTCATTATCCCTCCCTTGGCCTATTAAGACATAACTAACTAATGGCTTCTTCATCACCCCTTGTTTATATTTTCAATCCCTTTCTTATCATCCCTTAATCTTATCACATCTCCATTAAAAACATGTCTCATTTACTTCCCTTACAATCAGTCTAGCATTACTTAATCGGTTCATTTGTTTTTTACTAGCCTTTATCGACTATTTCTACCTGAACATTCGTTTGTTTAACCATACTGTTTTTTCATTGTTCGTGTTATCACAGATTGTCTCACTTTTTCATCCTTATTATTGATAAAACCATTATTATTATTATTACTATTATCATTACTACTGTTATGACTAATTGCACAATTTATATTCACCATCGTATTACCCTATAGACAAAACACCATGATTGGTTTATGTTTGAATTTTATTTGTAAACTTATATATATTAGAGTTAAGCCTGATGAAATCTAATTGAAAACAATATTGTTCGCTTAAATGTGTTGTTCTAAATTTTACTATGGGAATATTTAATATACTTGATGTTAAGTAAAACTGAAATTTAATGAACAAATAAATTAATAAAGTAAGGACACTATTTTACGCTACTCAATAAGTTTGATCCTAAAGTCTGATCGAATTTCCTCAGTCAAAATCATAATGTCACATAGTCTTGTGGAACTTTATAATTAGTTATGTACAAGATCTGAACACTTAAATCTACTGTCGAACATCAGGTTAAATGTTTAGAAAATCTGAAGTACTAGTTCCTTACAAGATGAACTTATACTTCTTAGAACAATGCTAACTGAAAACAGATATCTGTCATTCAAGTATTGATTTGTAGGGATTTGATTGTTTACAGGATTTCATCATGAGCTGATATCAGTTAGAGGACCACTGGAAAACCAGAAAGGAATGCTGGACATCCGTTTCACCCTAGTTTGAAACTCGTCATCAGTACGCACCCACCTCCATGGTTCGAACCAGGACCTTATGGTTACAAGGAGAGCTAACTAGTAGACCATTAAGCCACTGGAACTTGATTCGATGACCATTGCATGAATTCTAACTTCTGCTGAGTCACGACATAGCGCGACCCTAGCCAATGTCTTCAGCGAGTATTTGTCCTAAATTGTAGGAAAGAAAGTATGCACTAAACCACTATGTAAACTATTTACTTCAGGACGAAAGAGATAGTCTATGTGAATTTTGATTTCAAATGTGGCTTTACCGTTGATCTTCTGAAGAGAACAATTTCGGACTGTCCAAAGAAACTTATCTTTATGTCTATCTTTGCGAACAAGTTTCCGTACCTGTATATCAGCTTACCTCCTCCTGTGTACCCGGATATGTAAGTCATCCGATGACTGTTCTTTCCAAACGATTTTGAGAATACTATCTGTCATGACTGCTGTCTAGTCAGAACATAGCTTTCATATTGTTAAACCTGTAATTTATTCGTCATGAGAAATAAGTAATATAATTAGCTGTAACTTCTGGTCTTATGGCCTTTTCCGTGGAACGATCAGTCGTTTCCTTCGCAGTTAGTCTTCTGTGTCAGAATAGTACTCGAGGGATCAGTTGTATATTGTCAAGCATTGAAGTCACAGTAGGCTAAACCTAAATCCAATAGTCTTAGTCACAACACATCTTGCTTACTGTAGTTCAGGGATTCTCACATGGTTTTACAGTTCGATTCAGTGTTTAAATATTAGTATTACTATCCCATTACTCAAATCAGATAATTTATTCACGAAGCGATTGTAAATGCTTTTAATTCATGATAAGAAAAATGCATCAGAGTTTTCCAGAACTTCGTAAGAAATCTGTTTATCACTCCTACATTGGAAGCGTAAACCAGCATCATTGAATAAATTGAAAATGTTTGCAAAACTCATTGAAGATCCAAATTACGGTGTGAACGTTCTCAGTGATTCACGATATTAAGATACCCATCGTAAAGCACATGCTCCGTTTTTTTAATTCTATTCCTCCATTGTGTTTCAAAAAAAGCAAGTGAACTTATGACAAATAGACGCACAGAAAATATTAGACAGTACCAAGTGGGAAGTAGTTTTAACCATGAAAAATATCACTGGATTTTCCCGGTCTTTGGATGTTTCAGCCATTCTAGACATTTACAGAACTCTTTAATGATGTTTTTATTGTATATATATTTCAACTCTTTTATTTTATTTTTGTGGTAGTCTTTTTTACAAAAAGTGTTTTTCACTCATTTAACATCAACTGTGAGCTTAAAAGAACAAAAGGAATCAAAATTTTAGACTAATATTGTGATTACACAGTATCCTCTGAATTTCTCTAATTCTTCTTCATTTTTAAGTTCTATAACGATGCAGCGTCGATTCCATCTGAACTAAATTTGATAGAAGTGTATCTGTTTCAATGGTAGAATGTTCCCCAACCATTTATGTGGTCTGGGTTCGATTCCCGGCCAACACACCCTAAACCTTGCGTAGCTATTAATAATTCCAGTGAAGAAGAAAGGTTGAACGTGAGGCTGGCTAATCTAGTCTGCAGAAAACGAAACCATCACTTCTGGAACTTCAAAGTTCAAGCTTGAAGTCCTGTGTATCACTCGGAGAGCAAAGTAATGATAATAAAAACATTTGATTGAACATCCAGTGTATAGACTTGTAAAAGCTGAATTTTTTGTCAATCTTGTGCTCCGTGTTCAACAGGGTGTGCTAGTATGGAACTGCGAATTGACTTAACCAACCCTTTACCTAAACACGTTGAAAAATGCTCCAGTAGGCTACACTGGGCTTTACCAGTCGTTCTACCGAAGTAACTGTCTCCACATGCACAGTTAAACTTATAAATGCACATTGAAGTGGCCAGACTTAGTATATTATCCTTCGCCTGCGTTGGAATTATACAACAAGTGGCGAATTTTAAACACAATGTTGTGGTAAAGAATGTCTGAGCTATTATGTTTCGAAGTTTTGATGCCAGCAATTCAGTTTCTGCGTCTCTTTTAAACTATATAGCATGCATATACGTTTCTTCTGCACCATTTGCAGTCATTTCTTTCTATCTGTTCTTCTCATGGAAACTTTAACAGATTTTTCGGGATATCCATTCTCATATAAAAAATTTTCTGTTCTCCTTATTCCATTGTCTAGAGTGTTGGTTGTGCTGATTTTTCCAGCATGATACATCAAGGTACTAACAAGATTTCGTTTGTATGCAAAAGGAACAAACGAAGTGAAATAGGTGTATTGGCCAACACATGACTTCTTCCATAAAATACCCCTCTTAATACTGTCATCTTGCCTTAGTGTTAATAGGACATCAAGTGATGATAAGGTGTTGTCCTTCTCTTTTTCATATGTGAACTCAATTTGTGGGTGAGACATACTGGACATCTGGAAAGGACCTCGGCATCGATTTTATTATTATGCAAGATAAAACTGTCATCCATATATCTACAGTAGAACAAGGGTTCGTTGATTGCGTTTTTTTGAGTGGAGGATTCTCTAATTTTGCCATAGACATATCGGCTAAAAGAGGACCTAGAGGGGAGCTTATTTCTAGGTCCTCAACTTGACAGCAGAATTCATTGTTAGACTGAATCTGCACATTAAGTGTACAACGGAGTGGCAGTTTCCGTGGTGTTTGAGGTGGTCTATCTTCATTTTCTGTAAGGGATTCACAGATAAAATCGATAGTCTGTAATGTAAGAACATTGGTGAACAACAACGTTTTTAAAATTCTCCACTCGTTGTATAATTCCAATGCAGGTAAAGGACAATCTACTGAGTCTGGCCACTTCAATGGGCATCCTGTGTATAATCAGATCTACATCAAAAGGATCTCAAATGTTCTCATAAATTTCCACAATTAATTAAATTATAAATGAAACCATCAGGTCAGTATGGATAAAATGCAGTCAGTCACACATCCTACTCACCAGCATATTTCATCATATTTATATTTAATCGACAACATATGCTCAATTAATATGCTCAAAACATTTTAGATCCTGCTAACTCACATTATAAGCAGCTGTAGTAAGCTCAGAGGCTGATGACAGCTCATTATCGCCTTCATCTTCAGGATGATTACTGCAAGTATCATTTGTTGAATCATTCAGTGCATTCATTTGATTTTCATTTGAATAATTCTTTCTAAGTGATAATACTGAAGATGATGATGAAGAAGGGGAAGATAAATGTTTCAGTTGAGCTCGATTTTGGTGTGTTTCATTAAAGGATTCCTTATTTTCCACTTGTTCACAGGAATTAATTTCACTGAAGTTTTCATTCGAATTTATCTGTCGATTCTTTTGCTGTCGTTCATGAGGATGATGATAATTTATAGATTTCGGTTGAGGATAATCATAAACACTGCCATATTCAAAAGTTTTAAGCTCATGATTGTAAACTGGTTGCTCTGAATCGTTCGAATCAGTGTGAATAACCTAACAGAAAAATATAAATGAAGACAATTATGAATAGTTTTATTCAGTATGAAATTTTGTCAAGACCAGTAGGGTGCAGAAGGTTGGGTGTGAGAATAATACTCGCCGAATACATTGGCTAGCGGTCGCACTATGGAATTCATGAGCCAGCCGTTGGATCGGATCCCAGGCTAGCTCGTCTTGTAACCAGAATATCCTGGGTTAGAACCCCGATGAATGAGTTGTGCTGAAGAATTTCAAATTGGGACGAAACAGCTGGCTGTACAGTACTCCCAGCTGGTTTTCCAGTGGTTCTCCAACTGATGTCAACTCATGAAGGAATCCTGTTACCAGTAAAATCAACTTTATTTTTCTGATTCGGAAAGTCTTACAGTAAAAGTGACCCGTTAAAGATAATATGTACCCCAAAGTATCTGGCTCCATTTTATTCTACAGCTGTTAGGCATAACAGCTAATTAAAGAGGATATGAAAAATGAAAGAACTTTTTCTATAGATACCTTAGTGTAATTGTTGACAATGGATAGAGGACAGTGGCAAGTATTAGCCGTCTTGTTAGGCAAGCACAGAAAATCAGTAGACGATGTTGTAAAGATCCACTAACCGAAATGCTTATAACACGTGTTATTGCACGTCGAACAGTAATAGCCTTACTCTACAAGTAATCTTAGCTGAAATGGGATCAGATCTGAAAGTTAGCCCAAACTATCTTTTTTCAATCCATGAAGCTACTGACTGTTTATCTCAAAAACGTAGGTTACCTAAATAAGATCCTTTTTAGTGCTAAGAATCAGTGATTAGAGACTCCTTATTAAACAGCAAGAAGTTGTTTAAAATAAAGAGGAACTTTTCAGTCTTATATGATCTTTCAGATTATTATAATGATCACTTATCATCGTATGTTTATTTTCCCTTTCTTCGACGTATCTTTGTCCATTGTGATTTGATTATACTTCTCCCCTCTACTTTTATACATGCCTTATTGAAGTAAAGTAGTGTACTTTTGTGCACAATTTGGCATTGTTATGTTAGTTTGGTTTGTAAGGGTTAGTAATGTTTTTACGAGTTGACCACGGTTTGATATCAGTTAGAGAACCATTGAAAACCACTGAGTACTGGACATCTGCTCCTTCCTAGTTTGGGAATTATAGGAAGTACACACCCACTGGGATTCGAACCCACGACCTTCCGGTTATAAAGCAAGCTCGGTTGCCATTCAGCAACTGGGACCCTATTTAATGGCCAGTTCATGAATTCTAACTTCTACCAATTCGTGATTTAGCGCGACCCCAACCATTGTCGTTGGTGGGACATCCATCCACACACATGACATCTAATTGGACCTCACTGGTCACGACTTCTCACTAGAACTCTAGGAAACTCCATCCTGTAGCTAAATCACGAATTGGTAGAAGTTAGAATTCATGAACTGGCCATTGAATTGGGTCCCAGTGGCTGAATGGTATACGAGCTTGTCTTGTAACCGGAAGGTCCTGGGTTCGAATCCCAGTGGGTGCGCACTGACGATGATTCCCAAACTAGGATGAAACAGCTGTCCAGCACTCCCTGGTATTCAAAGGTTCTCTAACTGATATCAATCCGTGGTCAACTCGTAAAAACATTGGTATGCTGGTCAATTAAAATAAAATATAAAATTAAATTAAAATATAAAATAAATTATATGGTTGGAGGCAATCGATAGGAAGCCTTGCAACTAGGTTTCGTGCTAGTTGGCACTCATCAGTCAGCTAGGCGTGTCTGCAACCTTGAAGGAACTCATGTCCCTTCTGAGATTCAAATCCGCATCACTGATAGAATTCAGTCTGCACCGAAGATAGGATTAGACACATTACACTAGTTACTGACTAGTGTGCAATCAAAAATAGTTTTAATTGTGTTAATCACAATCTATTGATTGATCACACCAGATAACATGCTACCTACAATTTTTTTTTTAAATTGCCTTTGTTTCATAGTGTTTTATCTAATCTGCTAAATAATATGATCACTTTGACATTAATGATTCTTATAAAAATTAGAAAACACTTCAGATATTTACGAAGATCACACCATATAAATTAACGGATTAATAAACCAAGATGAAATGAGAGGCATCTGCAGAAAAAAAAGTGTTATTACTTCACATGTGTTCATACAATTCACACTTTAAACAAGCTCATAACACAAATATCTTAAATGCTTAATATCAGTTAATAAATAGTACATTAAGCAAACATGTTGCCTTTGAGAGACTAGGAAAAAAACACGTTCTTTTTCGCACCGAATGTTCATTTTCTTCATAAAAAAGCATAAAAATATGCTTAATTCACATCAGTATGAATCATCTTAAATTCTAGTGATGATATTTCATTCAAAAGAGAGTAAAGTTATATAGGACCAGTTGAATACTCTGATAGGCTTGTAGGTAAATCTAACCGATAAGGACATACTAATAGGTAACTTTTGTTATGTCGAGTAGCCCAACATTTTATTTACACCGACTGAGATGGTTAGGACATGTGTTACGTATGCCTAGGCATCACCTTCTTCGACGGATAACGTTAGCTGACATAGGAGTAGGTTAGAAAAAAGCCATTGGTAGTCAAACCAAAATATGACTTCATCAGTCAATAAAATCCTCAACAATTAGTTTAAGCCAGCCACGTGGGGACGTGTAGACTGGCTCTCTGGTTGGGTGCCTTGGGGTAGTAAAAACCAATGACTGGAGACAATCGGTGACATGGCTGAAAATCATTCTCAATGACTGGCGCAGATGCATTCATTCCTAGTGATTTATAATATCCAATGAAATTCTATTGTTCTTTCATATTACTATTCTTTTTCCCTCATATCTCTGTTTATTTATCTCTCATTACTCTCTTATCTTGTTTTTTGTGCTACATGAAGTGTGGCAACTCTTACTGTTGCACATGGGTGCAAAGTTCTACGTTGAAATCAATCAGTCAGTCAGTTACCGCATCTGAATCTACTATTATACTATTCAACTGAGTAACGCATTTATAATCGGAGAAAGGGTATTAGTCACAGTCTGATGACACATTTGTATACTGAAAGCATTATAAACTATATTTTTGGGTAGGTTCCTTTTGATCCCTATTTCACTTTTAGTATTCCTGTTGAATATTTGTCACGACTAAAGTAAATCAGAATACATATTCTCGTTTTTTGGGTGAAGTAAATCTTAATTGGCTGACTGTTTTTTTAACACGAGAATTTTCACGTAAGTAGTTCAGTAGTACAAGCTGACAAACACACAGGTAAACAAAAGAAAGAGAAAAGGAATTCAAAAAAAATTTGATGAAGAAAAATGTAAGAGAGTAAGAATAGCAACATGGAATAACATGAAAGTTTAAAGGGTATGGAAGACCATAGAGAAGGAATACATCTGTACCACTGAGATTAATTTTCAGCAGTATCACCACAGATGCATTCACTTTTTGTAGTCAGTCCTTGCATCCACTAAATTCTCATTATTCTTCATCTAGTTGTTCTCACACACACACACACTCTCTCTCTCACACACATTTGAGTTAATTATGCTTTCTTTCCAATTCTTTTCGCTTCTTTTCCTATGTGTCCTATATGCAGTATAGCAACCCTAACTTTTACATTTTCATGCAAAGTTCTGTGTTGCAAGCTCAGTCAATCATGCTTCAAATTACTGAAAATACCCATTGAGTTATGAAGAAAAAGTAAAAGACAAATTCAGCGAAGAAAATTTTCTTTCTTGACAAAATCATCTTCACAGGTTGTACAATCGTCACCCCCTAGTACTCGATAATAAACTGCTATTCATTTTTGGTAAATATACATTCATCTGTAATAAATATACGACTGTATAGCCTCAGAAGATGATTTTGTCAAGAAAGAAAATTTTCTTCGCTGAATTTGTCTTTTACTTTTTCTTCATAACTCAATGGGTATTTTCAGTAATTTGAAGTATGATTGACTGAGCTTGCAACACAGAACTTTGCATAGAAATGTAAAAGTTAGGGTTGCTTTACTGCATATAGGACACATAGGAAAAGAAGCGAAAAGAATTGGAAAGAAAGCATAATTAACTCAAATGTTCCAGAGAGAGAACAACTAGATGAAGAATAATGAGAATTTAATGGATGCAAGGACTGACTACAAAAAGTGAATGCATCTGTGGTGATACTGCTGAAAATTAATCTCAGTGGTACAGATGTATTCCTTCTCTATGGTCTTCCATACCCTTTAAACTTTCATGTTATTCCATGTTGCTATTCTTACTCTCTTACATTTTTCTTCATCAAATTTTTTTTGAATTCCTTTTCTCTTTCTTTTGTTTACCTGTGTGTTTGTCAGCTTGAACTACTGAACTACTTACGTGAAAATTCTCGTGTTAAAAAAACAGTCAGCCAATTAAGATTTACATTTACAAAAAATATTCATATTGTAATGTTTGTCTAACTTGATTCCATAAGTATCAATAAGAGAAGAAAGTGAATTACTGGAGTGGTCTTCACTGTTGGTTTTTATGAGTAGTTGAAAACCACTGACGTCGACCAGTAGTGCTTACCAACCAGATAGATAGATAGAAGCGGTTCAAACACTAAAAGATCACTTCACTCGTTTGGATATGAGAAGTGCATTCATTTGATTCAGCCTAGAGAACCGACTTACTGAAACTCTGACACCTGATTGGTTGCATATTTGGTATGCTGCAGTATACCCTTTTGTATAACACCTTTATTACTAATAGGATATCTTATTATATAGTTGGGGGCAATCTGCAGGAAGCCTTCAAACTAGGTTTCGTGCTAGTTGACATTCACCAGTCAGCAAGGCGTATCTCCTACCACCACTTGAAGGAACTCATGTCCCTTCTGAGATTCGAACCCACGTCACCCAGTGCTGTAGTCAGAGAGGTTACCACTGAGCTGCCTACTGACCTCCTGTAGGACTGTAGTGGGTATTTTGATTGGACACTAGCAACTAGTGTAATGTGTCTAGTCCTATCTTCGGTGCAGACTGAATTCTATGAGTCAGTTTGTAATGTGGCCACCATTCTAGGTAGCTTGCCATCACAGTGCACACTGATTTGATTATATTAGATGGTTGGAGGCAATCGGTCACAGGAAGCCTTGCTCGACCTAGTTTTCGCGCTAGTTGGCACTCACCAGTCAGCAAAGCGTATCCGCAACCTCGAAGGAACTCATGTCCCTTCTGAGGGTTGAATCCGTGTCGCCCAGTCCTGCAGTCAGAGACGTTACCAACTATCTAATATCATTAAATCAATGTGCCCCGTGATGGCGAGCTAACTAGAATGGTGGCCACTGTGCAAACCTGACTGATGGGATTCAGTCTGCACCGAAGTAAGGACCAGACACGTCACACCAGCTACTAGTGTCCAGTCGAAGGATATCTTGCCAGGGTCATCTTTTAATATTCCGTTCGACTGTTACTGGATTATTCCAGTGAGTGAGATTATAAGTAAACTGGAGTTTGGACACAATTAATCAGTGCATTTGAATAACTTAGTGAAACTGCAGACACCATCAGACAATATTCTATGTTTGATTGCAATCAAACAAAATCCCTACAAAACCAATACTTGAAAAAATATTCTATGTATCTTTATCTTCTTATATTGAGAATACCTTATGGAGAAACAAGTAATCGATGTAAGGTACAGAATTTGATTAGTTAGTAGTGCTTTTTATCGACCTGTGTAAATAAGACGCATCATATATACTTGTCCTATCTTCTTAAATGTTTTTACTTAAGTAGGATTAGGTGGACTGACAGTATTAATCTATGTAGCTTCTGACTGGTTGACATTATTTATCCATGTGAATTCTACCTTCATGGTTAAGGTTCAGGGAACAAACAAAAGATACGATCGCCTATTGACGTGAACAGAAGTTGTTCTGTAGAAATTTATTAAGAGGGAACAGAAAATGAAAATGCTTTTGCACTTTTAGTTCTTTTCTGATGTTTAGACAATAAACGTTTCTATTCAGATGACATTCCACACAACCAAGATTTCACTTAGGATTAAAACAGTTCTCCGGCATCCTTTTTACCTTTAACACAAAAATATGTATATTGAAGTAAACAAGGAAAGAATGTATCACAATGTGTTACGATACAATCTCATCTATGTTCGTGCATTCACAAGAAGACAACACTTAGATATGTCTCCTTACAAATAGTAATGCTTGAATTATTAACCAGCGAATTCAGTTACGTAACATTATTTATCAACTTACTATATTTTCAGTAGTCTTTCGTTTCTTTGAAATAATATCAAACTCTTCATGTTGCCTTTGTTCTCCATTCAATGATAAAGTCAGTGGGGTTTTTGTATTATGTAATTTTAAATTTGTTAAAGAATTTAATGAAGTTGAACGATTCCACTGATTATCAATTGTACTTCGATGACGTTTCTTTGTAGATGAATGCGTTAAATATTTTTCAGGCAATTTTGTCTCCAGGGATTTACATCGTACCGGTGAATTGTTATCTTCATGAACCATACTACTTTCCTCCTCATTCATAAAAGTAGTAGTAATAGAAGTATTCGGAGTGATAGTTTCACATGTAGTGGTAATATTATCAATAGACGTCACGGTTATAGTACTATTAGTAGTATTCAGATCAATGGATGACAAGGCAGAATACTGAGTATCCGAGTTAAATGGTTCACAAATTACTGATGATGAGGTCTAGAATATAAAAGAGGATGAAAATACCGAAAATGTGTCTGAAAAAGCACCCAGGATTTATATTTTACCATCATCACAACTGCAAATCATGAACTTACTGAAGGTGACAACTGATTTAGCGAACAGTTATTGGTCAAATGAAACATTCTTACTTTTTAAGATGATAATTACATTGGATTTCCACTTGTTAAAAAGGGATTTTAATCCAGTTATCATTACTAATAATCTACTCGTTAAACCATTTGATAGGTCATATACCGTTTAAATATCGACCACGGAGATGGACAGAATTTTCAAATATTAACACTAATCAATACATCCTCTAGTTCACTATACCAAGTCTGTATAATCACATTGTAAAAATGAAAAAAAAGGAGATGAGTTCCACCAAGGAATTGTTTATTTTATGCATTTTTAATGTACTATGATCATCAGAGTGCACATTGGTCAGATCATCTTTAGACTATTAATACAATTAGTAGAAGTGGTTCTAGTAAAATTATTAATTAATTTATTTTTGAAATTGATTAATTTTACTCTGTCTTGCTTACATAGTATCCCCCATTTGAGAAATGTTTCACAAGTTAACATGACAAAACACAAAACAGAGTTTGATTTTCTTTATAATTGATGCAGACGTGTTCAGTGAGTACGTGTTATTTTATTACAGCTTACTTATAAGAGGTTTAATTAATGAACATCGTTGCTTGATGACATAGTTATCGCGCGTGTTTACAGTTGATTTCTAAAGTTTCAGTTTAAGTATGAGTACTTGTATACTTTAATCCAGAGAGAATCAAATGGTAACTGATAAGTCCAGTGAGCTGATCTGTTCAGAGTTCAGTGTCTCACGAACAGAAATATGTCTTTTTTTGTTCCATTGGCTAGTCAGAAGTGTTTAACACTTACCACAGAAATAATAACCTGACTCTGATTTGTAACCAGAATAATTTTGTATAATCTTAACGATTGAAGAGTTTCTTTCTAAAAGGGTAGGATGATTCTTATTACACAAATCTTTATAGTTTTTAGCGCACAGCAGAAAAATGTGTTTTCAGGTCCGAGTGAAGTTGTTTCTGTCATCTTCATTTAAATCTAATCACTCAGCATTGTAGTCATCGACATTTTCATTAACTTGCTTAAAGTGCGGACGAGATTTTGTAGGCGTTGACTAAGCGTAGTGATCTACCAGTGACTATTTACTGAAATTATGTTGTCCAGTCATGAGTAATGATCGTATTTCTAGTTAGGCACTAGTCTGTTAACCACAGATCCTTGAATATATAATCCTCTTTGTAAAGTAACACTGAAAATGATGCTCATATTAAATTCAAAACTGCTACCAATAAATTCAAAAGCTTGGATAACAAAATAGTACCAAAACATTAGGAAAATTTGTCATCAAATAGTAAATATAATTGATTCTGACTGTAGACTGTGTTTTCCACAATAGCAGTAACTCGAGAGAGTATTGATTTCGTTCAGAATATACACTAAGTGTATTTCTCAGAGGTAATCATTCTGGCCCTAGCTAGATTTCTATGTTCCAATAATCCCGCTTCTATCCACCGTTATCAAATTTTACTAGAGGATAACTCCAGTTGTAATCTCTTCGATCGCATCGGTTTTCTTGTCTTCATTGCAGCTTCACTCAGTAATTACCTTTTACGTTTTTTATAAAATTAAAACTACTCTCACAAAATGAATACAATATTTCAACGCCAAATAAATACACTGAAATATGGAATCATTTAAGTTGCTGCAGACGCCACATTATACAGGCTGTGAATGCGACTTTATTTCTCAGCACTCATCAAATTATTAGGTGCACAATCAGATAAGTAGGATTTTCGCAGAATAAAAGTGGAATATGGGATAATATTTGGGTGATGGCGGCTAGTATTAGAATCCAAAACTTATGTTACATCCCATTTGGGGTTCATCAACTGGATGCACATGAATCTCCAGCGATTTATGGTGTGTGAAATGTACCACGTAAATAGAAGAAACCAACAGCGCGTAGCTGTATTAAACAGTCAAAAAAAAATGCCTTCATATAGTAACAGCGTCACACTGTACGAAATTATACTCTGTCACAGTGCTCAAGTTCGCTTCTTACATCGGTCAAAGAGAGTTAACCATAAAAATGAAGTTATCCACTAGTTTATATGGTAACGCGTTTGGTGTTGAACAACTGAAGGCTAAAGAAGCAGATAGAGTAGTATAGAAGACATCAGAATGAAAGTAGCACAATGCAGAGTAGAAGAAAATAGGAAGTGAATATGAGAAAGGTTTGATAAGAAACCGTCTTATAATTACTTTATAAAGATGGAAAATATGCGGGACAATAACTGAAGTACTGTTAGAAACAATATTCAATAAAAAGTATTACATACTGAAAACCATAACTTATAGGGATATGACTGACTCTGAGGTTTGACGACTAATAATTATCAATGACATTGGATCAATGTGTCTCGTTACATAGTGGATGGCATTAGAAAAAAAACCAAATATATTTCATTTTGGTTCACATCAACTAGCAGTGGAATACAGGATGTACATTAGGTCCTGTATTGGAGGGACTCTTCACCAGTACTCACTCATGACTCCAAAAGCCAGGGATAATAATAATAATAATTTCGCTTTTATTCCAGAAACAGTACTAGTGGTACAGTGTGGAATTTTCAGCACGTATCCACAATATTGCATCTAATTTCATCGCACATTTAAAAGGAGTATTACAGAAAAATAAGTATAATCGATCCCAGGACCTTGAATTCCAACTTTTACTAATTTGAGGCTTCACCGCGACTACCAGCCAATGTCACCGGTGAGTATTTGATCCCCACCCGACCTGGTGGATCGGCTCTTGGTCTACGAGCTTGACTTATAACCGGAAGATCCTGACTCTGACCCCGGCAGAAGGGTCATAAGTGCGTACTGAGAAAGAGTTCCAAACCAGGATGAAACAGCTATTCACTACTTCCTGGTTTTCAGTTTTTCTCTAGCTAACATGAGACCGTGATTGAACTTGAAATATATTTCGGTCCTGAATATACTTGAATCTAAAATTTCTACAGATATCTTAATTACTGGTGCAAAGACCTACTCCTAATGTATCAACAGATTTGTATAATTTCAGCATGCATTAAAATCTTTATTCCTCAGCATAGGAAAGTTCCTTGAGTATTACTTTTATATTTATTTAGTCATCGGCAGTGTCATTATGGATACATAGGTTATAGGATTTGTGTGGATTTCGGATTAATTTCAATTTTGAGATTTTTATCATGAACCAACATCAGTTAAAAGATCATTGAAAACCAGGGATTACTTCATCCACCTATGTCTCATCCTGTTTTGGGGACTTTCATCAGTCCCGACCCATGACGTCATCGAACCTGAGGCTTTCAGGTTATGAGACCTGCCCGTCCAGTCACTTGAGCTGAAATCCAGTGCCACCTGAATGTTTTATCAACCCGCGCTGTGCCGCTACCCTTACCAATGCCTTCGATGAACACTTTGAAACAGCTGATCAGTGCCTCCTGGTTCGTGACGAAAATCTAACCACTGAAACTATGGATGAAATCTGCGAAATTCCAATTACACATAATGCGTTAATCACTTGTTTGGTAGTGAAAATTCGTCTAAGAGGATACCTCTATCACTAATCTATTAAATTTTGAACATTATCAAACCAAGATCTACTTACCATAAATTGAGGTTCAATTAAATGAGTATTCCATGTAATTTTCTTTTACACGCTTGTGATATCAGTGTCAGGAAATTGGTTACTAACCTAAAATAAAAAAATATATACACAAGTTATTCTTTAATAAAAGAAATAATACTACTATTAGTAGTATGAGTGCATAAGCGAATAATAAATATTTAATTTAATTTAATAATTCCCGTTGACTTATTGAACTGAAGTGCACTGTCTCAGATTTAAATGTCGACTCCTCGTGGAGATGCTTCTGTGGTGTTTGATTATTTAATTTGAGGCAAACTGGTGGATGTTGACTAGAAGTGGAATCCAGGATGTTCATTTCGTCCTATCTGTGACTGGTCAACTGGATGTACCTGCATTCCCCAGTAAGTGAATGATGGTGTTCCCACTGAGGCTCGAAGCCAGTACCCATCGTTTCAAACAGCAAGATGTTATTCACTAAACCACTGAGGTACTGAATTTGAGCTTCAGTGGGAAGACCATCACTCAGTGACTGAGGAATGCAGGTACATCCAGTTGACGAGTCCTAAATAGGACGAAATGAGCATCTTGGATTGTACTTATAGTCACCATCCACCAATTTACTTTAATATTTAACTGTTTATTAATGCTTTCCCAAATTATAATGCATGAAAAGTTTAAGCCTTTCTATCCTACTTAAGTGATTATCCCACACTAAATACAATCCACAAACACTGACACAAACTACGAATCCTCTGAGGAATATTTTGTCATTTAACTGCTATGTTTAAATCCAAATCCAAATGGTGGATGAATTATTCAGAATAAAAGAAAGCCAGAATACTTTTCTTGTGCGAGATACAGAAGCAAGCAAAAACGTCTGGAACCAATACAAATTAATTCTTGATACCCCGATACTTAGGGGAGGTGTGTCTGATATTTACGCTTATCAAATTTGGCGTTCCATAAGATATGCTGCCCATTTTATGAAGCTTTTTTTTATAACATTCACGAATAAAGAGCATAACTAAATGCTGAATTTCAGAGAATTAAGTTAACATAATTTGCAGTATTGTAAAAGAGGAAATTTAACTGTGATAAAAGTTTGTTTTAATGAACCAAAACTTAGGGCATAACTAAACACGGAGAAGAAGTAAGCAATAAGACATCAGAAGACATTCAGACGTTTTGCATCAATTCTTCTCTGAACCTGCAGGTCAACGACTTCATGGAAACTTTGTTTAACCACTTGACATTAGACAGAAGTCCACTGACGTACCATCCAGTTCTCCGTGCTTAGAGACCATGAACACACAGAAAAGCACAGGTAGATTTCCTTCTCCAGTTAAAAATAGACTAAGTTATAGTATTTCTCTGTCCAGTGGTCAACTGAAGCCAGCCATATTCTCTGATCCAGAAAAACAAATTACGCATACCTCTTCTAATTTAATACTGTTTAATGTTAATTAAGACACCCAACTACTTCATTAGGTTTTGATGCGGAGATTTTTTCTTTCCTATCTTGAAAACAGATGAAGAAGAACAAAGTAAGTAAGGATATTTAAGTTTTAAGGAGGAAGTAACTAACTTCTACCGTTCATTGAAACATTAACGATAATTATGAATGAAACGCTTATCAAGTAAGGTGAATCGTCAATATATATATAGATGTCAATCATCTGAGATCATTAGCCACCGCCAGTTAACAGGGATTTATATGAGAGAATTCGATTCTTTATATATAATTAAGGTAATGCATAGATAATATAAATCGTCATACTTTTGTACATTTTTGTATTTCTATAAACAAAACGTTCAACTATGCACTAACAGAGAGTCTGGGCTAGTTCACTGTTAATTTGCTCCCCCGATCTTACGTGATCTCAGCATGTGGTTGTCGGAAAAGTTTTTCTGCATACATTCTACATAACTGATAGTAGATGGTGGATATAATTACATAGGGGAAAATAATTGAACATCAACTCATTCCTTCCCCCCTCTCCCCCTCTATAGCTAGCTCTCTTTCTCTATCTTACTGTCTCTCATCGAAAACTTTTATTTAGTAGAAGAACACTGTCCAGTCAATCGTCTTTGCAAACTTAACTATGTCATAAATCGATCGATTGATAAAATCAACTAGGTTATTGGCATTTTCCATTATCTTTCGATAAATATTATTTTAACCGTACAATTTTTCGTGAGAAGTTTTAAAAACAATCCTTTTTTGATCAATGACTTCCCTTTCTTTTTCATAATTTTTATCATATAGTTTAATGCTTAGTTGAGTGGAGTTTCTTGTCCTAATTTTGTTTCCTGTAGTACACATAAGTAAATGAATTAGGGGGATTCCATCTCGAATTGCAGGCAGTAAGATGAGAATCATCACTGCGAAGGTGACAATATAATTTCCGGTTTAATTTATTCAATAATATAATAATGTACATTAATTATAACCTTGTTTTGAGTTTGTGGGGACTTTCGACTTATTTCAGCGTTGAATTCGTCGCTAACCGATACTATAATGCGGAATGACCGAAGCCAGAATTTACAGACCATTAAATTCCAACTGAGACAGAGGGGGAAACATCAGCAGGTTTGTCTGATGACTTCAAGATCTTAGGTACAATCCGTAGTCGGATTGTGAGTCCATACTGGCAAGGAGTTCCGAAATGAGACGAATTAGTTGTCCAGTATTCCTTGGTTTTTAAAGACGCTGATTATCAGTTCAAATGAAATCTACATTTCCAAGTACTGGTTTTTGTAGGAATTTAGTTTGATTGCTTGGGGGGATTGCATCATGAGCTGATATCACTATGAAATTTTTTCATCACCAATACGGTACAGCAGGTCGGGTGTGAGGTCAAATACTTGCCGAAGACATTGGCTAGCGGTCGCAATAAATCGGGACTCGGCAGAAGTTGGAATTCATGGGTTGGCCATTGGATTAAGTCCCAGTGGCTTAATGGTCTACGAGCTCGCTTTGAAACCGGAAGGTCGTGGGTTCGAACCGTGCTGATGGGTGCGTACTTCTGAAGAGTTTCAAACTAGGACGAAACAGCTGGGTATCCAGTACTCCGAGGTTCTCTAACTGATGTCAGCTTATGATGAAATCTACATTGATGTTATGTTCGTGATCTTACTGTCGCTAATATTTCTGTACCTTCAGTGCAGTGCAACTGCAATTAAAATTATACGAAGTTTCTGGAAGCCAACTCAGTGTTTTAGTGTCAAGTTCATCCTGACATGAAAATAATGCAAACATTTGTATGACTGTATTTAATGCTATTCGGCTATAATGAAAGTCATAATTAGAATAACAAGTTTAATCTGCATGCAACCCTTAAGTCAATAAATACAATCATTAATATGTTCATATGGTCTGAAATGATTCAAACAAATGAATTAAATATCAGAATAAATCAATTTTGTTTCTATCATGCGATCTGAAGAAAGGCTAACACATATTAGATTAACAGTTTTTATTATTATTATTATTATTATTATTATTATTATTATTGAAAATTGAGGATTATAACAGGCGCAAAGAAAATCTCATCGGTTATTAAATCACTTTCCAACCTTTGAGTAGAAAGTGAATCAGATTTCCACTAAGAAAGGTACCTTTATCTCGGTTGCTTTAATCAAAATGCAGGCTGTAATTCAAGCGACCTTTGTATCAAAACATTAATGTATTGGTTTTGTAAATCTATAGAAGAAACTGAGGATGTACTTGTTATACACTAGTTGGTATGTTCAGTTTGATGTTGAAGAAAATTTATTTTAAATCCAAAATTTAATAAAGTATCTGATTGAAATAAGTATGTGTATCATTAACAACAGAAGTAGTTAAATAAGTAGTCACTGAAAAGTTGAATAAAGATATTTTATTTCAACACTAAACAGATATAAACAGGAATTAAGGGGGAGCTATCATGTCACTATGTGTCATCGGTGTAGTGGTAGAATGCTCGCCAACCACTCACGTGGTCTAGGGGGGGGGGGGCTGGACTGTCAGCCAATGTGCTCCTAAGCCTCAACCAGTTGGCTAGCTGGTAGTTAGATCGAAAAAAAAGAAAGTTGAACGTGAAGCTTCCACCACTATTAAAACTTCAAAGCTCAGGGTTGAATTCCTATATTCGACTTGGAAGGCAAAATAATAGAAAAAATACCATGATGCAATTCGAGTAAGGAATTCAGTTCATTAGTTAATGTGTAAATTCATGAGAATGAGTTCGTGACGAATTAAGATTTTGCATAATAATTCAGCTCATTTCATTCAACTGACTTGACTTTCAGCTAAAAATCGAATTACATTCTTAATTTCTGTCATTTTGATGTCTTTTAAAGCATCTGCTGTCACTTAACTGTTGATGTATGCTCACATATAGATTTACTGTGTCAAGTTTACTTCATAATGAATAAGCGAAAGCCAGATTTCTTTGCTTCTCGGCAACTGAAAACTGAGCTGGAGATGGATTTCGTGTTTCTTCGCAGCCTGTTTTTGATTAATACAACAAATCATAATGCATCAGATAATTTGTCACACTGAATGTATTAAGGTGGATTTATAGACTTAAGTTAGTATCAATTAAACACTTGCTGTTCAAAATAATGAACACTATCCAACTGTGAAGACGAGGTATCTTCACTATCATTAGAATTCATTATCTCCCAGTGATTATGGTATTTTAAATCCTGCATCACGATGGAGAATCTATCAGTATAAAGGGTCCCACTGCAGATAAATTATAACTATATTTCAGTAGTTTACACGCAATGATAAGTTTTTTGTTTATGGTAATATTTCGAGCAAAATGACTGCCTGTAATCACACCATAATTATAATCTATTTAATCTATTCCACAATGCTCAAACTTTTTGCTGACATTAATCCTATAGCAAATTTAGATGAAAGAATGTCATTAGCATTAAGACAATGGAAAAGAACATCTCTGTCGATGGTTAACCATCATATATATATAATCCAGGAAGCACGGTTTTAGGCACAGGCAGTCGAAACGGATGAAGTTGTCAAAGCCAGTCAGAATCGGGAAGGCAAAATACGCTTTCATCAACCTGAAACTAGTTTGGAAATCATCTACGCTCAGCCAGCATTAACAACAAGATTCGAATTTTCGACACAAATGTTAAGTCAGTCAGTTCTCCTACATGGGTCCGAAACTTGGCGAGCGCTTCATGGAAAGCATTTCTAACAAGTTACAGGCTTTTATCAACAACTGCCTTCGCTCCATACTAGAGATCCAATGGCCGGCCAGAAAGAATTAACCAACCAAAAGCTGACTGCTCAACAAATAAGTAAGAGAAAATAGAGATGGATTGGGCATATGTAGAGGAGACTGACGAGTGACATCGCGCGCAATACAGGCCATTGCTCAAGTGGGATTCAAATGGGAAGCGACAAATGGGTCGATAGTGCCAGGGTGACATGGAGGAGATTATGCTGGGAGTAGATGCGAGACTATAGGCAGTCGTGGACCCAGATGAAGTGGACCACACCAAAAAGAACAAAGTGAAGATGTGTTGTGATTCTCTGGGAACCCAAGGAAATAATTATATATATATATATATATATATATATATAGGATATATTATCTTCGTTTTCAGGTAATAATTATATTTGAATCAACACATAATTCTGTTGTATTTACTAACCTCGCCATGATGGGTTATCATGAAAACAAAGGAGGTGAAAGAAGAACACTTAAAAGATAAAATGGTTGAAAGGTTTATTGCTTGAATATATAACCGTAAAGAGGTTAGTATTTGAAATTACAAAGAGTGACATTCATTTTTCAAAGACTTTGTTCTCCCCGTCGCATCAGTTGTGAAATGTCAGTTACAATCACAGGTGTCAAGGAGCTCTGAATATATATAATTTTTTAAGCTAGAAGTATGTACTACTTAAACACTGAATGAAAGCTATGTGATTCAGTATCGGTGTTTAAATATACCACAGTATGAAATAGGTTTCTCATAAAAAAGTGAAAATTACTCAGGTGTTTTATTGTATAGTCTTTCATCAGTGAGTAAAGGGAATTTCCAGAACAAAAAATAAAAATCTCCAGGTAAATTTAGCCACGAATCGATATCATTTTGGAAGCTGATTTCAGTTCAGGAGGACTCAGGTCTCCACAAACCCCGAAACTTAGAGCAATAAAAATTGCTTAAGTTACTGAATAGTTAATCTTACGTGTGCAAGGAATAGTAGAACGATTTCAACTCTGTCGCTTGAAGAGCTAATCATGATGAGTTTTACCAGCTGAATATGAAATCCAAAATCAGTACACATTATGAATATATAATTATATATGCATGTTCACTTTTTAAATTTCTCAGTTTGCATCAGTCGTCAGGAGAGATAGAGCTGTAATCCCAATTAGTAGACAGTAAAAAGGGATTGCTAATGCACAGCCTGAAGCAATAGGTACTGGGCTGAAGTCCATATCTTGGAAGTCAAGTGGCAAACGATAGACTATTCAAAAAGAAGAGAAAGTGACCTTTATGGATTCGACCATATAATCTGATTATAATTCAAATTTAACTATGTTTAGAATATATGAAATGTGCATTCATTATTAGGGTATTTCGAAGAGTCACTAAATCCCGAACCATATCAACACAATACATACTAAATAAAGCTTGTAAAAAATATATCATATAAACAAAAACTAAATGGTACAGGGTGCACAAACGCATCCATATATTAAGTATTTTGACAAACTGTCATCTAGTTAGAGGGAAATTACAAAACTGGGTCATTTAAGGTTTTCCCTTTTTGGAAATAGTCATATAGCCATAGGATTTAGGTAGTTAATAGTTGCACTGTAATGTCAACCTATATCTTCATGTTTTCTCTTAAAAATTACCATTAACATTATTTTTTTTTTCAAACATAATGTTTAAACATAGACATGAAAACTGCATTTGATGCTAAAATCAAAATACAGCATGCCATGACAGTAGTAGAGAATTTAGAAGAAAGAATGGATTTTAGTTACTAAAAATCAATAACAGGTAGGTAGAAAGTGTTCCCCTTGAGAAAAATGAATGATTTTATCAAATGGCTAGATTGATAGGATGAATTACAGTAAGAATAATTAAAAGGGAAGGGAAATTGATAACACAGTTTGAGTAGTAGTAATTTTAGTGGATGGTAACAGCGAAGAAAGAGAATGAATATTCAGCTATCTTGGATGACGTTTAGAAATCTTCATTCAGATATCTATAAAACACAACATAATCGAGCAAAGAATATTCTTTTCGATAAATTCCTCTTCTGGCTCTACAGTTATATACATGTTTATATACACAGAATATTCAAGGTTGGTAGTTAATAACAATGTTAGTGTTTTTTAAATAATATCGATTTGTAAAGTATGATCAATGGAATTACAGTTCACTAAAAATACTTAAATTATAATAGTAATAAAGATATAATAGCGAGTAGGATATCAACTAAAATTAGGAAATTTCCACAAAAATTGAGAATCATTCAAACCTAGATGGCCAAGGTAAGGACAGCGTCTGAACTAACTTCTTTTGGACGCACAAATTAGGCTTTTTAATGTGGATCCCAACAGCCTCAGCAATATTTAGTAATCGAACTCTTAAGGCGAAGTTGAGATTTTTTGGTATCCGATAAATAACTCTGATAGCTTGGTTAACATCAATCCTATGTTCTGTATCCACCAGATGAGCCAAAATAGCGCTACGGATAGATTTTGTTTGGTTTTTGCTTAACCACGCAGGGTGATGTTCGGAAATTCGACGAGAAACATGTATATAATTGTAGAGCCAGAAGAGGAATTTATCGAAAAGAATATTCTTTGCTCGATTATGTTGTGTTTAGAGATCTAGCAATGAAGATGACTAAGTGTACATTTACTGTGTTTGGTTGCTTAGTAGCAACCAAACTGGTTCACTAACGTTCATAACACTAACCATCTTACATGTCTTAAGCTTATAAAAGCAGTATTTCGTCCTCTATGAGTTCAATAACGTGTTCGCTCAGCAGTGTTCAACATATCTGTGTGGAAAACACGATCAATTAAATGCAAAACTTCACTAAAATACTACTGGAGGCTCAGAAGGCCACTCCACTAAACTCACTAAGTAACTTAACTCATATTCATAGAGAAAATAATAATAATAAAGGTAAAGCTTTATTTAAGACAGTATGCGAATATACGGTACAAACATATTCAGCATATTCAGTTCCAAAGTACTTTTTTCTTCACACAGGATTCACATGTAAAGTAATAATCTGAAGTATATCTTCATTTCGTTGAAGAATTGTACAGCGTTTACTTGGGAGGAAGTTAAATCATCGCGCAAGTTTATGTATAGGTCATTTGATAAAACTGGACGACTAAAACAATGATAAATCTAGATGAAATTAAGCATTTTGGAGGAAAGTAATTTCGGTAGCTTATTGATTTGAGCAGGCCGCCTTAAAAGAATTCATATTGTCCGTTAAAGCCTCACCATCCGGACCATACAGCCTCATCCTACTGTGTTCATCAGTTTACATATATGTATAGTCACACATACATAGACTGAAACCATAGGTCTCTGCAAGTCAAGACTGCAGAAAACATTCCTAAGTACTTGCAACAACAAATGAAACCGTATGATTCATAATCACATGATTATGAACAATAGTTTGTGCTCGAAACGTCATCTGTTAATATTACTGTACAACACTGTGTGATTTGTCAAAACAATCGCTTTAAATTGTCATATCAACAAATCATACGTGTAACAGGTTTAGTTCAATATTTGTTGTGGATATGTGGAAAATTCGATCACCCTTAAGATAGACAACTGAAGTAGAGGAATAAGTTTGAAAATTGTGGAGTCACACTTGATATGATGATAAACAATAAATTATATTCAAAAGTCGTGAATTACACAGGACTGTATCAGTGGTATATAACTCCTCGTCGAAAGGTAACTCTGCATTCATCTCAGCTAAGAAAAGTTTTTTTCAAGAAGCATACAGGAATTTCAATATTTATTTTCCCCTTTATTAATCCGTTACACACAAATTCACTGTTTCAACAATTGACACGTTGGCAAGTAAGTAAAACACTTAAGCAGTTATCATAAATCTAAAATTCACCTTTAACTACAAAAAACACACCTCACGCTGTTTTCAACCACTTTGTCATAGATTGGCTGTAAAAGTTTCACTAACTATTCAGTAGTAGAATGATGAAGGTAGTTTCACATGTCTACACCGACTGATAACAAAGAATAAGCTAAAAAGAAACTTATATATATAAAATTTTAACCAATGACGGTGATTTAGTGGATCAAATAATAATAGTAATCATAATAATACAAATAATAATAATAGTAATAATAAAACAACTAGGCAGCTTAACAAACGCATTAATGAGCATCTTCCTTCATGGTTCGGAAAAGGTCAAATAAAGTCCATACGAAGTTCTATTTTGGCACATTTGATTGATAGTGGTCACCAAGTGGACAAAAATAGTGCTTTCAAAGTTATTTACCGCATTCCATCAAGCCTTTCGAACGGAATCAGAACCCGACTTTTACACTTAGCCGAAGCTATGGGAATTCGAGAGAACAATCCTAGTCTTTGTATACAAAAGAAATTTGTTCTACCTTTGTCTCTCCCTTGGCCTAGGTGAATTCTATTCAAAACCCTCCCACCCTTTCTTATCATCCCTCTCCTTCGTACTTTTATGATATTTATTTAAACTCTGATTATCGTTCCATTTGATTTGACCTAATTTATTTATTTATTGAATTGTCTACATATATGCATATACTAACTTTGTTATTCTTATCACCTATATAAGCCTTATTAACAATATTTTGTTATTATTATAATCATCGTTATTAACTTCGTTCAAAACATTTACCACATTATTATTACTATTATTATTATTTGTATTATTATGATTACTATTATTATTTGATCCACTAAATCACCGTCATTGGTTAAAATTTTATATATATAAGTCTATGTAAATTAGAGTAAAGCCTGAAGAAGATCTAATTGAAAACAATATTGTTCGCTTATATGTCTTGTTCTAATATTATAAATGGGAATATTTAAAGATTTAAAAAGAAACTAATTTTTTTTACCTAATTCGTTGTTTCTAGTGAAAAAGTAAGTATCTTATTGCCATTAATATTAGTGTTACTGTTTTTCTTTAAAGGTATAACATTCCTTACTTCACAGTACTACAAAACTACTCAGGTGACTGCTGTCTACTTTCTGAGAAATGGTGGAATTCACTTTGTACTACGGATATATTATCTTCCGTATCTCTCTCTCTCTCATTTGGCGTTAATTTGACCTGATTAAATTGTTCACTCTTATAATATGGTGAATTTTTTTATGTCTTGGTATTGATTATGCATGTATTTGCTTCTGCATTACATAAACGTTATGTAAAATCAAGAGAGTATTTCATATACCTGCATTATCGCATTGAAATAATTTGACTACATATAAGTCATTCATGTTCATTTGTATTGAACAGACAGAAAACGTGTAGCAATTTTATACGTTTCACATGTCTTTATACAGAAAGGTGTGTAGAGACAGCCTTTTGTTTGTTCCTTTACATTCCCAGTGGAATATAGGGCTTCAAGTTTAAGCTTTGAAGTTTCTGTAGCAGTGGTGTTTATTTTTATGGAGGGAATTGGCTAGCCTCATGTCCAACCTTCCCTGTTTACCGGGTTTACTACCAACTTATCGAGATTTAGGCGTCCGTTTACCGGGAATCGAATCCCAGACCATATGCATGGTTGGCGAGGGTTATAGTGTGCTATAATAAATAATATTATTTAAGTAAGAGATAGTCTTACTCAAATAATAGTATTTGTTATGGCACACACTGATACAGTGTTATTTATGAATTATAAGAGAAAACTTGCAGATCAAGATAACAGTGGTATTTGATACTCATTATGTTGTTTATAATTCAAGTGTAATAATGAATCAAACTAATCCTTAAGATTTTACCAAGCCTACTGATGGAACGTCCACAACTGAACACAAAAGCTCACGAAACACCCGGCAGTTTCCACAGTATTGCCTATTTACTAATGACGTTTGAAGAAAAGTGTATCCTCACTCATCTGTAGTCATATCAGTATCGTATTGGTCTACATTAAACAAAGTTATTGTTTTATTGAGTTATACTCTAACATAGTGCTCATGTTGTATTCTCAGAAAAATATGATTTGTACGCGGTAAATTATGTTGAAAGCTAAAGCTACTCACTGATCAATCATTCTGAAACTTAGTTGTAAACGACTACTGCTTCATTATTTTCCCTTTGATTTGTAGCAAAATTGTTTAAGGACTAATACTGTCTACAAGGCCGACAAATAAGTACAACTGAATCGCAAATTGCTCTACTATCACCTCTCTAGTTAGTGAGTATACCGGATGGATTGACTTAAATCTGATTAGGTCATCTTTTTTTCTATTCCTTTACGTTCCTGGCGGAACATAGAGCTTCAAGTTATATCATGTAAGAAACTAGCGAATACAATATTGTCGTACCCCGAGCATCCTCCCTATACGCAGCTCTCTCCTTGCATTTCATCTGGTAGAGCTAGAAGCAGCTATAGGCGGCTATATGCTAGGACTATTAAATACAAAAACTCCACAATACCATATCTGGCACAGCTGTTATTTGATGAGAAATCCGTTAGGTATGACACGATAAACTTACTGCGACACTCTAACAAATAGTCCCATTAGTTTTTGTTTTCCTTTCCTCGTTACTATTACACTGTTGTTCTCATCTTCTATCACACATCAACTTTATATTTCATATCCTGTGGAGCATTGTTTGAAATGTAAACTCTACGCTGTTTTTTTAATTTCTATTTATCTTTTATTTACTTCTTTTGGCACTGGTTTTTATTTTAATTTTTTGATTTTAAAAATCTTATATAATTTATGAGGTAATTAGATGCAATATACTGTAATGCACGCTGAAAATTCCATACCTGTACCACAAATACCGTTTGGAATAAAGCTGTTATTATTATTATTATTAAGTTAAAGGCCTGAAGTTTCGGCAGCAATGGTGTTTATTTTTACGGGGTGGGGTTGTTAGCCCCATGACCAACCTTCCCTCTTCAACAGTCTTATCACCGGCCTAGCGAGGTAAACGAGTGAGTCGGCCGACGACCAAACCCCGGACCACATACGTGATTGACAGGCATTCTACCGGTCTGCCACCTACGCACTGTTAGGCCATTATAACTGCGTGCAACTGTTCACAAACATTCTGCTCTCTTTTTCTTTCAATTCAGAAATAAGGTTGACTAAGTGTAAAGCTTACTTACTTCATTATACACAAGTTAAGCAATTTTCATAGCTACATGCACATCTGTTTACAAGAGTTTTGTGAATATTTCGTCAGTGGAATCAATGATAAACACTTGAATAGATAAAATACTAATATAATACTATTATTATAATTAACTTGATGATTAATTATAGTCGACAGACGTATCCAGACTTCTGTTCAACTTCTCATTTTCTTGATGCATCAAAATAACTGAAAGTTTATCAGATGTAAAATATTCATGCATATATACTACAGATGTGACCTATATTGAAGATAAATAAATAGACTGATAACTGATGACTACGTAGTAATATATATATATATATATATATATATATATATATATATATATATATATTTCACAATAGAGAATAGATCTACACTTGTGAATTTTCTTCTGAGACTATCTGGAAGGAAGTTAAGTGGTGAATAAGAAGTAAAACTGAATTGTTTCTAATAGAAAGTCAGCAATATGAAACAATCAATAGATAAACCAACCTCAGGTTGTTATTATTATATCATTATTAGTTTTGGAGCCTGATAATAAAGGAAATGGCCTACTATGATTGATTTCAAACTTGTTTGAGACATTTAGGAAGAAAAAGCTCCTAATTTCAGTTTTCGGAATTTTAAGACTGAAAAGTTGATGAAACACTATATTTAAGTGCAGATTGAAACAAATCAACAATTATTATTATTCCCTTGGGTTTTGAGTGCAACCTAGGAGTTCAACAGCACATGTCCATTTCATCCTGTTCTCTGTAGCCCTCGTCATCTGGCTCCTTGATTGCCCATAAGCTCACATCCCCTTCCTACACGATCTCCTTCATGTCACCTTTCGGTTAAAGCCCAACTCATCGTTTCCCATTGGTGTTCAACTACAGCACGTGCGTGATACCACCCAACAGTCTCCTCAACGTGTGTCAAATCCACCTCCATTTCCTTCAACATATTTGTCGAGGAATAGGCTTTTCGTTGGTTCGCCGCCTGTCAGAGTTCCTTAATGCTAATCCTTTCTGTATGCAGAAAATACAACTGTCGCTAGAAGTTTGTAGTCTATTTCAATTGTCTAGCTTGACTAAATGGTCAAGTTTCTCAACCACTTAAAATCTTAAAATCTGAATGTTGTTTTATGTGCAGAACAATTCCACACCCATTTCAGTGTGATAAAAGTCTGTTTAGCTTTTCCACTCCTGGTTTTCACATCCTCATCCGTGTTGTCGCTCTCAGTTGAAACGATGTCGGCTAAATAGGCGAACGAAGTGATCTCTTTCAGATTTCTCGCATAGATAGCGGTCGGTGTTGGTTGTTGCTGTTGTTGTTAGTTGGTTATCTTCATCACCTCTGTCTTCTCTATATTCACTTGAAGTCCTGTCTTTGCGGCTTTTCCTGTCTACTTATTGTTTCTCGTTCACAGATCTTCGATTTTGTTTGGTATCAGACATAAATCGTCCGCGAAGTACAGATCTTATAGAGTCTTCCTATCGGTTAAACGTATTCACGTCTTCTTGCGCTCCACGCTGACGTATAATATAATCCACCACAATCAGGAATTTCATAAGTGATAGTAGGGAGTCTTGTCTAACTCCTATGTTCACTTCAAAGGCTTCTCTGGATTTTCCATTGTGGATCACTTGACATGTGACATTGTCATATAGCTGCTGAATGACGCTAACACAGAACTGAGGCACTCGGTAATGCTGACATTATTTACTTAGCCTTTGGTAGTTATAAGTCATAATAAGGTGAGCAACATGGAGGTTAGGCGTAGAGTTCTAGGTAAACAGGGGAAATCAATCGACGAAGTCGTGAAGCTACAAAGACTGAGATGGTTAGGACATGTGTTACGTATGCCAAGCCATCGCCTCCCTCGACGAGCTATGTTAGCGGATATAGGGTCAGGTTGGAAAAAAAGCTAGCGGCGGTCAAACAAAAACTTGGCACCAGTCAATGAAATCCACAACAGTTGGTCTAAGCCACGTAGGAAGGTGTAGAGTTCCAGGCTGGGGTCCTCGGGACGGTAAAAATCTATGGTTGGAAGCAATTGGTGACATGGCTCAGAACCCTTCTCAGTGGCGCAGATGCATCCACTCCCTGTGACTTATGATCTCCAATGAAACTGTTTTGTTCTTCGTTATTACTCCTCCTTTGTCTCACACCTCTGCTCACTGTTTCTATTATGCTTTTCTTGTACTTTCTTCTCTTGCTTCGCGTGCTACACGGAATGTGGCGACTTGAACTTCCGCACATTTGTGCAAAGTTCTATGTCGAAAACAGACAGACAGACAGACAGACAGTTATAAGTCATAGGTCAGTGAATAAGTTGGTTAACTGTTTAGTATTGCTCTAATCCTTATAGAATGAACAGACTTAAATCATGAAATGAGTAAATATGAGCAACTTACAATATTCATCAATATACTATAGATAGAGATGTAGTCATGTATTAGTGCCTTAAACTAGCCTGCCTTTCGGTTTATTTACGAGAACAATATTTTTTTTTGTTTTGAAAAAACAGCTTCCAGTTCTACCTTCTCTCCCATAGTATACTCAAGAAAATCACTGAGAAACTGAAGTAAATTACACTTATGTACGAATGAGTCAGGTTAATGTGATATAAATTTGAATGGACAAGTATATGTATTTTTAAATACTTGAGGTTTTACAAGTGGACAAGATATACACACTAAGACTTATTTCATACTACTTAATCCTATCTGAACAGGTAACAAATGGTGGAAATACTGAAATTCCCATTGAAGAAAAGTATTGGAAAGTAACCTAACACCACAGTGATATCTTTCTCCACTCAGACTGTTTCTCAGATTAATCCATCTGAACAACAAACACAGTAGTTTTGTTTACACATTAGACCATGCTAACAGAAATCTTTGTTTCATTTTGATTTATTTACAATTATGAAGTTAAAATTACCAGAAGATTATTTCTATACTTTTGTCATACTTGTGTTGATTGTGTACCACCCAACCCATTAAACTCAATTCCCTGAACAATCGTGTTAGTGTAAAAATGAGTGAGTGTTTCTGTCTATGAAATATAATACGCATTGTAAAGTAGTTAAACACACTAGCAATAATATATATAATGTCAACGCCAAGCATGAGTTCCTCTCCAAACGTGATTATATTAATCAGGAAACTTATAGATGATCTTGATTTTCAGAATGTTCTTCATATTGCAAAGGTAATGACTAAGTTTCTGACATTCTAATTACATTTACTAGGTAGGCAATGGTCACATTTCAGTCAAATGATGATAGGATTACCCTGTCTAGTTAAATAAAATCGGGCATTATTGTATGTTAATCAAAATGATCACATTTCACATTGGGAAAACAATATAAGCTGCTCAACAGTAGAATAAACAAAGGAATGAGAATAAATCGTGAGGTATTAGATGGTATGAGGCAATTAGCAGGAAACTGTACACCTAGGTTACGTGCTTATCAGCACTCGTCAGCAAGGCGTATCTGCAATCTTCAGGGAACTCATACTAATTGCCTCCAGTAATCTAATACCAAATCAAAGAACACGATTATGGTGAGTCACTCAGCATGGGTGGCTTGACTGATAGAATTCAGTCCGTACCAGACCGAGGATTAGATACATACCATTGCTTACTACGAAGTGATTAACCAAGGTAAATTGTGAGATGATGTGTAAGTAATGGTAGGGCTAAAAATTAATTAATAACAAAGGGGAGGAAAGAAGAGGTGAAATAAATTTTCAAGGTTTAGACAAAAATAAACGTGCTTTTCACTTCCAGGCTAAATAACCTACGGTTTCAGACAGTCACATTAATGATTTGGTAAACCATAAATAGGAAGGGTACCTTTTATATATATTTCAATTTGACTCTTATTGTAGTCAACACATACAGAGTTGGAGTAAGAGATGGTTTCTTGTTAGTAATGCATATTCCAAGCCATTGAGTCGTTAACAGTTTGGAACTTCATTCGATTTACATTGGTTTTTAGTCGTGTAAACCTGACATTTTATTGGTGAGTGATCAGAAGGACCAAATATAGACTGATTAGCACTTTTTGATCGACAAAAGTGAAAGTACAGATACCTAGGAATATTTCGAAAAAATTAACTTCACGCTCAGTAAATTCATATAAATTTTGTTGAGAGATTTCCGCTAGCGCTACATTCCCATTTCAAAGCTTAAATAATTCACTTATAAGTGTTAAAGGCAGTTCAACTAATCTGATGCGGTACATAAAATTTAGGTTATACAAGATTATAGTTTTGAATTTACTTTTGGATAACAATCGGTGGTTATTTTGAAAGTAAGCGTCATTAAATAAAACAAACACTCTCCAGTACTTTAAAGTACGTAAATTATCAGTCAGAGGTCGTTAATTTCAATATAGTCCTTCGTTTTGAACTGAAATTGATTTAACTTGACTGGTGAGCAGAAGTGAGAAAATTCTCAGTACTCCACATTTGCTTTGCGATTCGAAAAATGATAAATTTCACGAAGTTATCATAAAACCTCTTGTCCTAAATCATAGAATCATATTGACAAAGTGATGAATAATAATAGGCTTTATACTACTGATTGACTGAAATGAGTAGTTTCATACCACCGGTATCAGCCAGTAGTTCATGCTAGCCAGATCGAGGTGATCTGAAGACTGGATGACTGTTTCGCCAGTCTGAGCAGTAGTAGTATATTTAGTAGCATGTAGTTTCATGAAAATATCCTGGCTTTCTAGATCGCCATTTATAGTATCAGGTAGGTCGCATATTGTGATCTGAATAACTTGGCTTCCAAAGTAAGCTACATTGAAACTTCGTGACACTTCATGAACTGTGTAGATTGCAAATTGCTAAATGATTTGCAAAATTTTGAATTTGATTTAAGAAAACAAATATGTTTAGCTGATGACAGTTCGCCCTGTTTAAAAAGGATACGAAATCGTTGAAAATACCCATCGAGACATTGGAGAGAAAAGAACAAGAAATTCAGAAAAGATATCTTTCTCTCCATTTCATTTTCAAAAGCTGTGCAATCGCATTTATATGCACTAGTTAACATGGATACAATTATTATCTGTTTAATTCCACATAGTAACGAAGGAGATCAAGGGAAATAATAATTTTCAACTTGATATAAAAGTTTGAATGTTTGAATATGGATTACGAGGAGCTTAGAGACAAGATTGCATAGGATTAGAAAACAGATACAATGTAAGTAAAATTAATATTTGATAACTGGAGAAATAAACACCTTATTTGAATCTGGAATTTAGGGGAGACCTAGCAGCAGATATCCTTTAATGAAGAATCTCCAGCTCCCTAAAAAAGACTTTTCCTGCAGTAACTCTAAGAGTGATGTTCCCTAGCCGCCCACTGCTTCTCAGCAATATGAAGATCAGACTTCCGTATATGACCACTTCAGTGTGCATATATCACTTCACCTGGTAGTGCGGAGTTACGTACTTAGGTAGTCCTATCCGGGTCCTATCAAAGCGTATTAGAGAACATTAGTCGGCATGGCTGCAGAGAGGAGGCACTGGTTCAATCAAGAGCTCCACAAATGAACACCTCTTCAACACCTATCACAGCATCTAAACTGACTCATCATTCAGAGTTATTTACAAAGTAAACAAAAATCTACCAAGGGAAGTGTGTTTCCGACCTCTTTGTAATTTAGAAGCCCTCTCCATATACCTCGGAGAACCGGAGCTGTATGTTCAAAAGTAACTGGTTCAACCTCTACATTTACCATGGATCTAGTTCAGTTTGCTTCCTTTGGTCCCGTTTTTTCATCCCCTTCATTTCCCTTTTTTCAGTTTTTAAAATATCATCCTTTCAACTTGTTCCCATGCTCATCCCATTCATACCTTTAATCGTTAAAACAAACTAGTTTCCAATCCTGTATAATTTTGTTTGCAAGCCCCTTGTAATCTGTGTTCACACCCTTGATCTTTCACATCAAGCTAAAATTAAATTATTTCTCCAGTTAACAAATATTAATTTTATTTACATTAAATCTTTCTTCTAATCCTATGTAATCTTGTACCTAAGCCCCTTGTAATCTATATTCATACCTTCAAACTTTCATATCAAGATGAAAATTATTATGTCCCTCGTTACTATGTAGAATTAGATAAATAATAATTGTATCCATGTTAACTAATGTATATAAATGCGATTGTACAGCTGCTTTTGAGAATGAAATCGCCGAAAAGATATCTTTGTTGAGTGCTGCAGTCATGGATGTTGCATCTGAGCTATTCGGGCTAACGAATTACCCCCCCCCCGTAGGACTGTAGTGGTATTTTCATTGGACACTAGTAACTAAAGTGATTCGCATAGTGATGGCGAGCTACCTAGAATAGTGGCCACATTGCAAACCTGTCTGATAGAATTCAGTCTGCACCGAAGAAAAGACTAGATGCGTGACACTAATTAATATTCCAATCAAAAGTATCTATTACAGTCCTACAGGAGGTCAGTCGCGAGCCTAAATAACCCAGTGGTAACGTCTACGACTGCTGCACTGGGTGACACGGGTTCGAATCTCAGAAGGGATATGAGTTCCTTCATGATTGAAGATACTCCCAGCTGACTGATGAGTACCAACTAGCAAAAAACCTAGGTTCGAGGCTTCCCGTCGATTGCCTTCAACTATCTCATAATAACACTGTCCTTCTTTTAGGATTGATACTACTTAATACTGTAATTAATAGCCAAATTTAGAAATTGCATTTTGTTCTGTTCAAGATTAATAAGGTATCTATTGTCATTAGATCACAGTTTATTTCATTACTAATACTCACTGTACAACATCAGAGTCTGACCTCATAACTAATTGATTAATGCTTCAGCTTTCAAACTTATGGATGTTAAATTTGAGTTCAGCTCTACATTAGACAAAGCAACTTACTCTTAATTTTCAAAACTAAGGACAATATGAGTACATGAACACCCATCATACATCTCATACATTTATATCATTTTTTATTCGTTTGCATTCCCCGTGGAACATAGGGCTTCGTGCTTGAGTTCTTAAGTCCAAGCAGCAGTAACGCTTTTTTTGCTTTACCGGCTTTACTACTGACTAAGCGAAGTTTAAGAGTGCAGCAGCCGGAAATCGAACCCGAATCACTTGCGTGATTGGCCAGTATTCTACCACTGAACTAGCAACTCACCTGTATCAAAACTATATATAATCCTAACTAAGACGAAACTCTATTTTTAAGAACTTAATTTATGCTTAGAAGCTAAGACTTGACTATTCTGTGATTAAAATGAACAGAGACGATTAACTGCACATGAGAGTTAGTTTAAACGAAATAACTATTTTGAATATCCCTCCATTTTTATTGATTCTGACGAGTATTAATTCATCATCAGGCTAGTTCTCACCTAACTGAGTAATCAACACAATAACATACTTTGGCTGGACACTAGTAACTAGTGTAGTGTGTCTAGTCCTTTGTTTGATGGAGACTGAATTCTATCAGTCAGGTTTGCAATGTGGCCAACATTCTAGGTAGCTCGCCACCACGGTGCACATTTAATAATAATAAATAATTTTTCCTTCACGTTCCCCAGTGAAACATAGGGCTTCAAGCCAGTGACTTGAAGTTTCTGTAGCAGTGTTTATTTTTATAGGATGGGGTTGCTAGCCTCATGCCCAACCTTTCCTCTTTAGCAGTCTCATTATGAGTTTAGCGAGGTAAAGGAGTGCGTCGGCCGGGACTCGAACCCCGGACCATGAGCATGGTCGGCGAGCGTCCTAACCGCTTTGCCACCGACGCACATTGATTTGATTATATTAGATTGTTGGAGACAATCGGCCACAGGAAGCCTTGGACCTAGGTTTCGTGCTAGTTGGCACTCACCAGTCAGAGAGGAGTATCTGCAACCTTGAAGGAACCCATGTCCCTTATGAGATTCGAACCCGTGTCACCCAGTGCTTCCGTCAGAGATGTTACCACTGAGCTATTCGGGCATGCAACACAATAAAAAAAAAGTTTCACCGTTACTAAAAATTAAAATATAAAAGGGAAGTAGCCTAAAATCTTCCTACTATGACATATCAAATACTAATATTAGTAAATCCCATTGATGAGAATGGCTAGAGACTCTAAAAGAGATCAATATTGAAAGAAAAAAACCAAAACATTTTTCTAGTTGAGCTTATAAACTATTTACTACCAACTAGAGGATACTTTTCTGTGATTACTATTTGTTAATTTAATCTTCTAGATGTACAAAAGGACATCGTATTTTTCCAAGTGATTAACTAATGAAGACTGATACAACTAACTGTGTCTGTCAGCATGGTGTATGTCTGTTTACACTCATTTTGCGGTATCATTGTATTGACAGTTTCATGATTGATTTCGATTACAGCTTGATTCCACACGATATTTTTGGTACAAGTATGGAATTTTCAGCATGTGATATTGGTAGCCCAAATTTTGCAGGCCAACCATAGATATCAGGTGTACGTCGGCAGGGAGTCGAACCTTGGACCATGTGCATGGTCGGCGAGAATCCTAACCGCTGTGCCACAGACGCATCAGAAAATCTAGGCTGAGATAAATCATGTCAGCCATAAAAGGGCCTTATCTATGCTGTTTGTCTTTTTTTAGGTGTATTCAAACAATGCTATGAATTAACTGTCTTATACGGTTTTAAATTGTCTTCGCTCTATACTGAAGATCAGATCGCTGGGCCGGAAAGAATCACCAACAAGAAACTATGGGCACCAACAAACAAAACAAAAACCAATCGCCAACCAACAAATATGCAGCGAAAAGTGGAGATGGACTGGACACTCGCTGAGGAGGCCGCTGGGTGACATCGCGCGCGCGTCAGGCCATTGCTTGAGTGGAACCCGAAAGTGAAGCGGTGAGTGGATCGTCGGTGTAAGGGTATGAAGATGGGTTGAAAGAGTATGGACTAACATGGATGCAGGTGAAAAGTACAGCAGAAGGAAGACAGAAGTGGCAAGTGGAGACGTGCAGTTGAAGCCCTATGTTCCACTAGGAACCCAAGGGAACAA
The DNA here is from genome assembly GCA_944472135.2 of Trichobilharzia regenti. Taxonomy (NCBI): domain Eukaryota; kingdom Metazoa; phylum Platyhelminthes; class Trematoda; order Strigeidida; family Schistosomatidae; genus Trichobilharzia; species Trichobilharzia regenti. The sequence continues at coordinate 54,134,287 of OX235263.1, forward strand.
TCATAATAATAATAATATAGGGTTCTAAATATACTCTTTTTCTGTGAGAATAAAAGCACTTGCAAGGTGTTTCCGCGCACAATATCGGTAACGCTACATTTTATATTTCAGTTGTGTAGAAGAAAACAAATGTTGATAAAAAAACACCTTGAAAACAGCTAGACTTAACATTTCATGTGATTACAGCATCCCTCTAAGCACGTTATGCAAAATCAATGAAAGCTTCGCAAATAAACCATCCAGCTAGCTCAGAGAACAAAACTACATCGAAACCATCCTCCTGAGCTACAAATCTTCTCCATCATATCCACATAAGAATAACTACGCGAGGAAATTTAAGTTGTAATTGACCGCCTCCTCCCTACCTTTTGAAGTATAGTGAAATGAAAGTGCGGCAAGTTTGTTTTGTTATAACTTATGTACTTACTCCTAGGAGTATGAAATATAGGTGCATATCTTCTTTTCAAATATGTTGAATTCATAAACATTAAGGCTAGTACGTAAGCTTCACTGTTTGTTTGTGTGCATTTTGTCTCCTTCGAAATTTTGTTCCAATGAGAATCTTCCCACTGTCATATTCGTGCTTTAAACTGCTTAGCATGTGAAGGTACAATTTATAATTTTTCATTAATTGTATTCATACGTCATTTCTGAAGAAGTATCCAAATATATTTAAATTTTGAATCACTTCTCTATCGTGGTACAGTATCAGTGCATATACTCCGTAATAAGCGTGATGTACCGGACATTGTACTGGTTCGGCTTAGTGTTCACATCTAGACACTGTAATATTTGGATTTTCAAGTGTTGGTTCGTAGGGATTTGATTGGTTTCAGGATTTCATCATGAGCTGACATTAGTTAGAGAACCATTGGAAAACCTGGGAGTACTCGGATTTTGTTAACTCTATTCCAATGAGTATTCGATAACTATCTTTTATTCACTTTGCTCGAAAATTATAGTGTTAACAGTTTATGTCTCTCGAAACTATGATATATTGAACTATACGTTAGTTCATTTGTAATATTTAGCTTTTTTTTTTCTAGGTTCTTTGAAAGAGTTCACAATTGATAAACTAAATGTGTATAATAAGTCATTCACTAAAAATCTGAAACTCAACTGAAAAGCTGCATTTTATAAGATTTTATGTCGTTATACCAACACAAAGAAAATTGCTAATCCATTGACTTAAAGTACTGATTGTTTTATTGATACTCAGGATGTACCATGGCATAACCAAGAGACTCTTCGCTGCCTTTTATATTGTCCACTCATGGTTTGTTGCCAATGTAGTGGAGTATTAAATATATACATATATATACCTTGAACGTAACATAAAAATCCTGAGATAACAAGAGTTTTGCGTAGTAGTAGTAGTAGTAGTAGTAGTAGTAGTAGTAGTAGTAGTAGTGTAACAACAGAAGACAAGGGCCAGGCAACAGATCGTTTTATTATGAAAATCAACACGTATTTATACATATTTCACATACATTATTATAGCTTATGCAAGTAGACAAGCGCAGTTATCTGACTGGTTGTTTCGGGATTCCTCGACAAATAGAGATCTCTATCTGCGAATCATATTTTGCCACGTTAACTTTGCTGTGATTGGTTGTTGAATCAGCCTTGCTCATATTTTCTCACGACCTGCTCTCACCACAGTAGTAGTAGTAGTAGTAGTAGTAGTAGTAGTAGTAGTAGTAGTAGTAGTAGTAGTAGTAGTAGTAGTAGTAGTAGTAGTAGTAGTAGTAGTAGTAGTAGTAGTAGTAGTAGTAGTAGTAGTAGTAGTAGTAGTAGTAGTAGTAGTAGTAGTAGTAGTAGTAGTAGTAGTAGTAGTAGTAGTAGTAGTAGTAGTAGTAGTAGTAGTAGTAGTAGTAGTAGTAGTAGTAGTAGTAGTAGTAGTAGTAGTAGTAGTAGTAGTAGTAGTAGTAGTAGTAGTAGTAGTAGTAGTAGTAGTAGTAGTAGTAGTAGTAGTAGTAGTAGTAGTAGTAGTAGTAGTGTAGTAGTAGTAGTAGTAGTAGTAGTAGTAGTAGTAGTAGTAGTAGTAGTAGTAGTAGTAGTAGTAGTAGTAGTAGTAGTAGTAGTAGTAGTAGTAGTAGTAGTAGTAGTAGTAGTAGTAGTAGTAGTAGTAGTAGTAGTAGTAGTAGTAGTAGTAGTAGTAGTAGTAGTAGTAGTAGTAGTAGTAGTAGTAGTAGTAGTAGTAGTAGTAGTAGTAGTAGTAGTAGTAGTAGTAGTAGTAGTAGTAGTAGTAGTAGTAGTAGTAGTAGTAGTAGTAGTAGTAGTAGTAGTAGTAGTAGTAGTAGTAGTAGTAGTAGTAGTAGTAGTAGTAGTAGTAGTAGTAGTAGTAGGAACTAAGTCATGTTGTTAGCTTAGGATTTTACTCAAAATCCACTCATTTCAAGTTCCCACACGCAAAGTTAGACTAAGCGTGCTTGGGATATATATTAGTAGTCAGATAACCCTTCATAACTTTATTTGATTGTTTTTGTGGAGTTGAAGCTTACTTCTGCTTACATATTTTGTCTGGTAAGTATTGTTTTCGAAGTCCATATCAACACTACATAAGTAGTGGCACCCATACAACTTGACTGGTTCCCTGTTTGTTTGTTTGTTTTTAACATGCGTGAGGTTGCTGATCAGAATTCATACTGCATTCATCAGCAAACTGTATATCCTCGAAATGATTATTGAATATCTGTTGGTTGAACCTACTTATGATGTTGTTGTCCCCTTCGTCAAATTATCACTAGTTGAATATTCACTTTTTGTTCAGTTTTTACGTTGATATCTGTTTTGTTACACTAAATTAGTATTTAGCCGCACAATAAGTGTCTCTGATAATCTGGTACATTTGAAATATATTGTGGGTGACTGAGTTATAGTACTAGCTTTCTTTGTTTATTGCGTCGAATTTTTAAATTTAAAAAATGTCGAAAATTTCACCTTTCGGCTGAATAAGTTTTCTTAAAGGGAACGTTTTTACACACATTGATTTGCTTTCAGTTGTACAAAAAAGAAACTGGATATTTTACAATTATATCCAAAATTTATCCCTATAGCTTTTTTTCAATTAGTTCTCAAAGCTAATTGTTTGTGGCATAGCGGTTAGCACACTCGCCGACCATCCACATGGTCCGGGGTTCGATCCCCGGCCACCGGCGCACTCCTTTACCTCGATAAGTCAGTAACAAAGCTGGTAAAGAGAGAAGGTTAGGCATGAGGCCAGCAACCTCATCCTGTAAAAATAATCCCCACTGCTGCAGAAATTCAAGCCTTCTAGCATGAAGCCCTATGTTCCACTGGGAACATGAAGGATAAAAAATAATATAATAAAGCTATACAATTAACCCAGTGTTTTTACTTCAAATATTCTATTTAAACAAAGAATTTGTTGACTATTTTCCATTTACTTAACACTAAATTGTTGGAACACAAGAAAATATTATAATAATAATACATCTTGTGTTCCAGTAGTAAATAATACCTTCTCTGTCGTGATGGTGTTAAATGTACAAGCCTGTCAATTTACTTTTTTCAGAAATATTATACGACTGTTGATTTTAAATCACCATTAGATATCTGTCAATCTGACAAACATCATGCAAGTATATTTATTCCCTGAGATGTCATACACACGGGAATTTATCTCAACAGTCTAAGAGAAAAAAGGAAGTTATTCAGTTTTTCAGTTGTCAATTTCTACTGATATATACATGTAGCACAATATATGCTTGCTTGTTCATATATATTTAAAGAATAAGGGAAACAGGCGAAGAGGGGAATTCATAACGAAAATGTTCCACTGACTTGCTAATTAATGCTTACCTCTCACACACACACACACACTGGATACCATTTTTGAAAAGAAATCTAGAGAAAAAAGTGACATTTTTACCCCATTTCTGTTCACTTACCACTTCTATCACCCATCCTATTTACCGTTATCTAGAGTAGATATTGTCTGTAGACACGTACGTACACTTGAAGGAACATATATATACACTCTCTCTCACACACACACACACATTCATCTTGTAATGGAAAAGATGTTGTACACTCATTTTTACTGAATTAATTTGAAAACAGTTCATTAAAGATGTTTCATCAAAGTAGGTAAAAAGAAAAATACTTAACCCCATGGGGTGTTTGTTCTAAACTGTCTTCTCTTTTCTTCATCCGTTTCACCTTTTTTTTCTCTCCTACCACTTTCATTATTATCATCATCACCATCATTATCATCATCATTATTATTATTTGTTTGGTTTAGTTTCCATTTGAATTCATATTTTTCTTCGCATCACGCATATTCTCTTTCTTTTCCCCTATTTAGACTGCTCCAAAAAGTTTCAACATTTAAAGTCTATTTTCATGGGAGGTTTTCACTCTTATGAGCTTTTATATGCGTGCATATATATATATATACTTAGGTGTACGCATGTGTGTGAACGATTACATGTGATGTTGTTGCTCCTGTTATAATGCTTGTAATGTTAAGACCTGTCATGAACAAATCCAAAGGATAGAAGGAAAAAAAACATCACAGGAACTGTCTTTCTTTTACTCATCTATCCTGTTCCACACATTCGTCTTCTCTTCTTCTTCTTGTTCATCTTGTTCAGAAAACAGCAGGTCATTCATTATGTGAACAAATCATAAATAAATTCAGAGTAAAATGTCTTCCTTCGCCTCTTGGTTTCACATACCTTTCCTCTTTTTTTCTGATGTACCATCCACCTTATTTTTTAAATGTTCTTTACAAACGGATCATTTATAAAAATAAAAATAAATAAAAGAGCTTTGACACATACATGTCTTCAAGGATTAGGCATTCAGTCAGTCAGTCACAACTAATATGAAGTCTGAAATTTCATCTTGTGGAACAAATCAGTTAAAACAAAACAAAAAAGATACATTTAAGTGCGATTATGCGTGTGTGCGTGTGGGTGTGCGCGCGCGCGCGAACGTTAATGTATGTTCCGGAGACGTCAAAATATATAGACAGCTGACATTATACAACAACATGTAATCTAACAAATTTTGTCGTTTTCTCTCCACTGTGATAGAAGAATATTTTTTATAAGTTGACAGCTAAGTGAAGTGACTGAAATGTGTTCCAATCTCTTTCTTTTTTTCTCTCTCTCTCTCGCGATTTTCTTTAAAATGTTACCTGAATAGTTTCCATCTTCCTGTTTTGTCGGTAGTAAGGAATGGGTAGATGGGTGGGTGGTGGGTAGGGGCTGTAGGGGAATGGGATTCTATTTCTGCTTCCAACATTATTCAACGTTTCAATTGTTGTTTTTGTAAAAGAAACCTACATCTATTCCATGGGGTTAGTCAAGATAAACACTCATCAAATTATACATTACCTGGTTTTTTGTATACTGTACTGACTAGTAATGCGTATATTCAGGCATATTAATTACATAAATAGAGCGGAATGAGACGCACAAGGAGACATACAGATAGACTGAATGTATACAAGACAAAAAAGGGAAATGAACTAGGTAGAATTCAAACTGAGCCCATCAAAAATTATTCATTCATTAACACAAATGGCGGGTGACCAGTAGTTATCAATCAACTAATTAGAATTCTTTTTTTTTTCTACTAAAACATTGGAGAATCAATGGAGTCCAGTAACTAAAAGTAAAATGCCTAGTGGGGCACAAACAAATGATGCATAAAGTTTTTTATTAAAAAACGTCTAACGAATTATGTGAAAATTGGAGAAAGAGAGAAAGAGTGTGTGTGTGTGTATGTGATTATTCAAATGGCTGGTTTTACTTTTTAAATACTCAGCTATGGTGTTAGATTTTATATGTTGTGTTCTACATCAACGAGAAACTGAAGAATGAACACGTTCAAAGTCCAACAGTTATTCAATATTTCAGATTTTACATTTCAATTGTTTTCAATAACATAGAATTATTATATAGTATTTTAAATGTACCGGAAAAGGCTAAGCATAATGAAAAAGTGAACAGTTTAGAATAGTCAGTCATTTCATTTAGAGGCTTTATACTAACTGTACTAGCTGTTTTTTTCTTGACTGGTATCAGATATTTTACACATCAGTGTTGACCTTATAAATCATTTGAAGTTGTACATAGGGAAGAGGTTTAACGTAGTTTAACAAAACAGTAATAGGGTAATTCTGGTTGAAGGCAGATTCTATTTTATATTAGTCAATTTTATTTAACATAAAACACAACGACACTGTATTGAAAACCGGATGATGTTTCGTGCAATTTATTTCCTACAGCCAGCTATTCAAAATGTTTATTATTATTATTACTATTCCCTTAGGTTCTGAGTGGAACACAGGGCGTCAACAGTACATCTACATTTCCCCCTATGATCCACAATTCTCTTTAGCTGACTCCATGGTGATCCATACGCCTTCATCTCCTCCTTACACGATCTTCTCTATTTCATAATTGAAACAAAGCCCAGCTTTTCATTTTAACATCTGGACTTCCCTCTAGGGCTGGTCTTGAGCGTGATTACATTTAATAGTCTCCTTAGCGTGTGTCTAGTCCATCTCCATTCCCCTCCTCATATTTGTTGGGCAGTAGGTTTTCGGTTTGTTCGCCGTCTTCCAGAGTTCCCTGTTTCTAATCCTTTTTGGTCATCTGATCTTTGGTATGGAGAGGAGACAGCTGTTGATAAAAGTCTGAATCCTGATGGAAATGCTTTCACTGACATGCTAAATCTCTGAACTATATAGCAGAACCGACTGAATGACTAGATATTAGTGCTAAAAGTCCGATTTTTTTATCTTTGCGCTTGTAGCAGTAGATTTTCAGGCTGATTTGAGGGTAATGAATGTCTTTCTTGCTTTTCAGATCCTAGTTTTGAATCTCCATCCGTACTGCCTCTAGAATATTAAAAATTTTCAGGTGTCTTTAAGTGTTAGATATTTAAAAAGATACCTCGAGGAAAGTTATTCCCATTATTAGCCATTAAGCAAATGTATCTTCAACCGTATGAAAAAATGAACATCCCCTTAGGATCTGAATTGAAATAATGCGGTATACAAGTTCCAAACTTGCAGGTCACTAGTGATTAAACTGAGTTATACACGTCAACTGACCACCATATGAAAACCAATTTACTTATTTAGTTGTAAGTATTGGTGGAAGTTTATCAGTAGAATTTAAAGCATAACGAAAGCTAAACTAACTGTTTTTTGATGCGTTTTTCGTTATTAGATACTGACTGACTCTAGGAAACTTAAATGAACTGAGTAAGTGGTCTATTGCATTCTGAGACTGTCAGACAGCCTTAACAGATATCAAATTCAGAAATGACCTGCACATTCTAAAAAATTGCAACTCTTTTCTTAATTGAAATGATAGAAAACAGTCTATAAGTATCAATTATTTATTCAGAAGTCGATCCATATTCACTTCAAACATGTTTTAAATTGTAAATCTAGTAAAATTTACATGAATCTATCCTAAAAGAGAAAAAATATTTCGAAAGCAGACTTGACGTCGTAAGAGAATTTATCAGATATCTGATAATTCAATTATTTTTCATTCTACTAGAGATGATAATATGACTAATCAGCCATCGTGTTATAATGATACCAAAGTAACTACTACACTCATACATTATAATGTTGTACATTATTACTATTAATCCCTTGGATTCTAAGAGGAACATAGGGCTTCAACAACACATCTCCACTTTCTTCTGTTTTGTGCTCTTGTCTTCATCTGGGTCCACGATTGACCATAGTCTCTCATCTCCTCCGCGCCACACAATATCCTCCACGTCACCCTCGGACCCACACTTAACTCGTTGTTTCCCATTTGGGTTCCATTCAAGTGATGACCTGGCTAACGCGCGATGTCGTTCGACAGAATCCTCAATGTGTGCTCAGTCCGTCTTCATTTTCTTCTACATATTTGTTGAACAATCGGCTCTTGGTCCGTTCGCTGCCAGCCAGAGTTTCTTGTTGCTAATTCTTTCTGATCAGCCGGCCGGCCGGCCATTCGGTCTCCAGTACGAAGCCAGTGAAGGAAACTGTTGATGTTAGTTTGTAACTTGTTGGAAATCCTTTTCATGATGCTAGCGCTAATTTTCTGCCCGTATAAAAGGATCGACTCGAAAATGACATTGAAAAACCGAATCTAGTTGTTTGTGTCGGCTGAGTGCAGAAGATTTCCAGACTGGTTTCAGGTTGATGAGGGCGTATCTTGCCTTTCCGATCTTGACTGGCTTTGACATCTTCATCCGTTCCGTCACCTGTGGTTGAAACCATACTTCCTGGATAAATGAAGAAGGTAAGCTTTGTCAAATCTATCCCATCGATGGTGACTGGTGCTCGCTGTTGTTGCTGCCACTGATTATTTTCACCACCTCCATCTTCTCTATGTTCACCTGTGGTCTTGTCTTCGCCGCCTACTTCTTTAACCAGACTGTTGCTTTTCGCCTGTAAGTCATCGAGTTTGTGTGACATTAGACATATACCATCTGCGAAATCTAGATCTTCTAGAGTCTTCCTATCAGTGGTCCAACGTATTCCTGTCTCCTTGCTCCCCACAGTCTGACGCATAATCCAGTCCACCACAATTGAGAATATTGTCGGTGGTAGTAGTAGTAGGTAGCCATGTCTTATTCCTGTATTCACTTCTAACGCCCCACTGAGTTTTCCGTTGTTGACCAGCTAACACGTGGCATTATCATATAGCCAGCTGTTGAAAGGGGTTGATAAAGAATTGAAGCCCACCGTAGTTTTGAAGATAATGCTATACAGCTGAATGATTACCTTTTCCGATAGACATCAGGTCTTTTTTATAATGCATAGACACTAACAGTATTTTCGTATAGTCAGCAGTTGAGAGAGACACATTCGTATGCGCTACTTCCACGATTATTTGCTTGAACGAGCTCAGCATAAATGAATATAGTAGAGGGAATGAAGAGTATGTACACAACTAACATATTTACATAACAACCTGAATTGTTTTCATTTGAATAATCACCAGGCACACTATTTCCCATGTTAAACAAACAAAGCTTTAAGCATATTTATCACACTTCAATCAATAGAGCCTTGAGCAGGTAAATAAAAGACCACTAATTCTAATCTAGGTGCTGTAAAGGATTTATTTCCAACTTTACTTATCCGTTCCTAACAGAATCTGCACTCTGATGATCCAACACTGTCATAATTAGTCCTACAAACAACACCCAGTCTTAGAACAGTTTCCTTGTCAAATAACCTCTCACCGTCATGCTTAAGAGTAAAGTGTAAAATTTGGCCACTGAGATAAAATATAATTCCTCATTAGATATCTGATGTCACACGCTTTGATATCAAATGAAATTAAATAATGTGGGATTTTTTTTATGTTTTAAAAAATAATTCACCCCAAACAATCTTTCCAAATTTTTTCTTTTACCAAGCTGTGATTCACACTTATTATATATACAAGGGCCGATAAAACTACCCAGTCTTTCAGACTTAAGTAGGTAGAACGGGATTCGAACCCATAACCAACTGATAGAAGTCCAAATACTGAAGCCAGTAAATCACGTCGATGTTAAAGATAAGAAGTGTAGGTTTATTTATCCAATATGTCCTCTTTAGAATGTATAACCTAAAACAATGATAATATATAACGTTAACTATAACGGGACACCTGTCCATAGTTTCTTGTTATAAAATTATTCCCTAACTGACGTCATTTCATGGTAAAAATTATTAACACAAATATACCAGTAGTAAGTGCGTCTGTGATTTGATGGTAGAGTGCTCGTCAATGACGCAAGTGATCCAGTTTGATTCCCGGTGGACGCACCCCCAAAATCTTGCCTAGCAGGCAGTAAGCCCGGTAAAGAAAGGAACGTTAGGCGTGAGGATAGCAACCCTACCCCCCCCCAAAGAAAAAAATCGCCGCTAATAAATCTTCAAGATTGAAGTTTGAAGCCTCAAATTTCACTTGAAACTCTTAGGAATGAACTGTAAATCAGTGTTATATATTATCATTCAATTATGCTTGCTTTCTTGACTGCCATTTATGACATCAAACAGATCATATTTTGTGATAACTTTAAAGTTCTAATTCCAGATGAAAAATTATCTTCTTGACAGTCAGACACCTTGGAGTTTTAGTAACTAAAACATTTTTAGGATCGCCTAAACCATTACCGCAATTCTCAACAAAAAGATCCAACATTTGTACATGAAAGTGCACGTTGCTCAAGTGAAGACAAATATACATTGATTGGACACTAGTCAGTAACTAGTGTAATGTGTTTAGTCACAGCCACATTGCAAACTTGACTGGTAGAATTCAGTCTGCACCAAACAAAGGGCTATACACATTATTATTATTGTTCCCTTGGGTTCCTAGTGGAACATAGGGCTTCAACTGCACATCTCCACTTGCCACTTCTGTCTTCCTTCTGCTGTACTTTTCATCTGCATCCATCTTAGTCCATACTGTTTCAATCCCTATTCACACGATCTCCCCCATGTTACCCTTGGACGTCCCACTCGCCGCTTCCCTTTCGGGACACATTATACTGGTTACTAACTAGTGCCCAATCAAAGTGTTTTATACAGTCCTACAGGAGATCAATCGCTAGTCCTAATAGCTCAGTGACAACGTCTCTGGCTGCAGCACTGGGTAGTATGAAGGTTGTAGATGCACCTTACTGACTGGTGAGTGCCAACTAGAGAGAAACCCAGGTCCAAGCATTCCTGTTGATTACTTCCAACCACCTAATGTCAACAATATATGATAAAATAACAAGTCCAATTTATTCAAAGTATTTTAGATGATATTTATGAATATACAGCCGAGTCTTTTCTAATGAAGAACTTCTAAAGTCTTCTTTCCATCTACGGTACGAGTTAATGATTTTGCTTAAAATGCAAGACTCGACACCACATGTTTCTTAAGATCCTTCATCATGAGCTAAACAAACTCTCCGCTACTAGTTTGTAATGAGAAGCATGGGTATAAGGAGATGTTATTTTTTTCCCTGGTACAGTTACATTTTCCCGTGAATAAATCGTGACAGACAAGAACTGATAAATTTCTTTTAAGAAATATAGGATTATATATACAGACAGCTTCGATTTTTTTTCTTGAAACAAACCTCCTCTCCAGGATCTAGATAAGGCAAATAACAGTTATTACTATTCCCCTAGATCTTCTGAGTAGAACCTCGGGCTTCAGCAGCATATCTTCATTTTTACTAGATTTTCTGAAGTTTCCTTTAGCTGGCTGTAAAATTACCCGTAAGCTTTCATCTCATGCTCACACAGTCTCCTCCGTTTCATCCTCAACCACCTATGCCATTTGGGTTCTACGTGACGGCCAAGATAGTGATGTCACACGCCAATATGTTCCAAAATCTCCAGTCATAAGGCATGATAAGATTTCAGAAAGTATTACTATATTCGTCAGATATTTATCATACAGATATTCTGCAGCCTTGCCATTGCACACCACTACCTACATGGTGGTTATTCATAGGATGGCTTTTGATTTTACAACGCCCGCTGGTCCAATAAAAATGTATCTATAGAACTTAGTGGATTATGGGTTCTAATTCTTTTGCTAAACAGGGCCAATTACAAAGCTTCAATTATCGTCACATCGCAGGATATATATAGTCAAATATTTTCAAACTTTAAGACAACCATACTGTCAATAGTAGTATGTATTATTTTAACAACAACAGAAACACGAAATGCAACTATTATCATCCGTTTTCGACGTTACCACGCATACATTCTAAGACCACATTATCCCCGTGTTAGTAAGTCGTAGGAGAAGGTGGACAGTATGACTGGTCGATAAAATCAAATATTTGGGAAAACATCTGATAAATGTGTGTTTACAGCAGAAATATTCCTCACCAGCCCTTCAACCATGCTGACCTAGAAATTTCAGGTATTAACCTGATTAATTTACCTTTATTTATTACTTTCAATTGCTTAAACATAAGTGTTATGTTCTCATTCATACTAGATTTTTAATTCGAATTAAGTGTATGGTAAATAAGTAACAGTATGCATAATTTGACTAATTTTGAGTCATGACTGAATTCGTTACATACTACTAGTAGGAATCCCACTATGATTCAGATTTCCCATTGAACTTCATCTTTCATGTTATAAGATTATTCTCTAACATCCCCAAATTTTTTAATGGTGTTATTACCACTCGAATACTTTGCGCCCGCTTCTTTTGTACTGTTTCTAATTAAGTCATCTTCACCACTATGAAAAGTTCTATAATCCTCCTAGCCATTTGTTTTATCTACAATCTCACATAACAGAAAACTTAAACTACTAAATGTATGAGTAGAATACGCGCACTGTGGTACAGCATAACTCTAAATTATTATAAGTATTGTTCCCTTGGGTTCCTAGTGGAACATAGGGCTTCAACTGCACGTCTCCACTTGCCACTTCTGTCTTCCTTCTGCTGTACTTTTCACCTGCATCCATCTTAGTCCATACTCTTTCAACTCCTCTTCATACCATCTCCTCCATGTCACTCTTGCACTGGCGTCCCACTCGCCGTTTCCCTTTCGGCCTGGCTCCTTTCGACGAATGGCTTGACGCGGGCGCGATGTCACCCAGCAGCGGCCTCCTCAGCGAGTGTCCGATCTATTTCCGCTTTCTCCTGCATATTTGTTGGTTGGCGATTGGTTTTTGGTTTGTTTGTTGGTGCCCATAGCTTTTTGTTTGTGATTCTTTCCGGCCCGGCCATCTGATCTTCAGTATAGAGCGAAGACAGTTGTTATTGATAAAGGTTTGCAACAGGCTGTTCGAAATATTCTTTGCGACTAACCCGGCAAGTTCCTGATCCGTACAGAAGAAATTTGATATAATACATGGTGATAAAGTATTAATAACTGGATGGCGTTTCGAGGATAATGTTATATTTCTCATAATCATATCAATTTATTCCCATGGCTTCATAAGTTGTCTTTATATATTTTTTCTCTCCCCCACCCTGATATTTATTGCAGTTTGGTGTATATCCCATATAGCAGTTGCGTCATTTCAATTGCACTTGTTTGACATTGGTTTGATTAACAATGATTCGGTGATTAACCTCTCACTCTATCTACCTATCTATATTACTTTTTAATATTTTCACTCCATCTCATCCTACTGTATGATTACATGCAAGTGAACACATTGTAATGGCTAAGCTTTTTTCTAAACTGTTTAACTTAGCAGGATCAGCCATTCTAGCCCTAGCTAAATTTGCCTGTCCCGAAAATCTAACTGACCCCAATCTGTAACTTGAAACATCATTCAGTTATTAATACTGTTTCATCGCGTGTTATACCGAATCAATTTGTCTCATATGGAATTAGATTACAAAGGAATATGGCTAACAGTTAAATTGTTTGTCGTTCGACATTTATTATTCACTGTTATTAGTTTAACTGTTATGGCTTTTACACTAGTTGATACAACTTCTCTATGGACTGGAATTACCAGGATCAATATTTAAGGACATTATCTTCAGGCTATAGAGTTTTGTTTGGACAAAGTATAGTCATGAACCATGCATAGATGATAACTAATAACCAGTAGGATAGCTGAGAAATATTCAAGAAAAAAATGGGTGTGCGTCGGTGGCACAGTGGTTAGGACTCTCGCCGACCATGCACATGGTCCGGCGTTCGATCCCCTGCCAACGCACACCCGATATCTATGGTCGGCTTGAAGAATTTGGGCTACCAATATCACATGCTGAAAATTCCAAACTTGCATCAAAGATATTGTGTGGAATCAATCTATAATTAAACAAAAAGAAAATATCTTCGATAGGTTGTAAGAAAACTACCTTTTTCTAATTCAGCATCAGTTACACATAACCACTTAACTATGACTTCTACTTTATTTCGACTTTTCAGTTATTGGAAGAGTAAATACTACCCGAATATTGCGAGAGAAGGAATAACTTGTGAGTAAAGAATAGATTGTGGACAACAAATAAATAAAAAATGACCACTTATCGCTGGTAATTATTGGAGACTAATTAGTAAGGCTGAAAGGATGGATGATCGTGATCAAACTCCTAAATTTATATCTCATGGGTGAATTTATCGATATATATATTTTCAATGGTTTTATTCCCTACATCAGAGGTGTATTCCAGTATTATTTAGACTATGTGCTAATTTAGAGTCATTTAACGTGATAATGAAAAGTTATTGACTAAATAAAGAGGTAAGAAAAGAGACAAATATTTAACATTTTTATTTTCATCTACAGACCTGAATTGGTGAAAATATGAAACATTAATTCAGCTAATTCTACAACCGTACCTACTCCAACTGAGTCATTCAAAATCGTTAAATCTGACAGAAATGTTCAGCCTGTCAGGAAAAGATTCAGATATTCTCACTACCTCCCAATGAGAATGAAAGTACTTACTTTTTTTTTATTATTTTTTTTTTGTTTTTTTGATTTACAGCTTGATTCCACACCGTATTTTTGGTACAAGTATGGAATTTTCAGCATGGATATCGGTAGCCCAAATTTTGCAGGCCGACCATAGATATCAGGTGTGCGCCGGCGTGGGCTCGAACCCCGGACCATGTGCATAGTCGGCGAGAGTCCTAACCACTGTGCCACCGACGCACAACTGTTGACAGATAGCAAACAGTTGAATGTAACTTAAAAGAGCTGGTTTGTGAGGATTAGATTTGTTTCTAACAGTTTGACCATGGATGGAAATCGGTTGGAAAACTATTGAAAACCAGGGAGTACTGGAATGCCAGCTGTTTCATCCTAGTTTGAGAATCATTGATAGTACGAACCCACTAGGGTTCGAACCCAGGACTTTCCGGTTAAAAGGCAAGCTCGTATACTATTCAGCCACCCGGAAGGTCCTGGGTTCGAACCCTAGTGGGTTCGTAATATCGATGATTCCCAAACTAGGATGAAACAGCTGTCTGTCCAGTACTCCCTGGTTTGCAATGGTTCTCTAATTGATATCAATCCGTGGTCAGACTTGTAAAAACTCACTTTAACACCAAAAGTAAAATACAAATGTGAATTAAACATATAAAATATATAGATATTCTTATCAACTCACATTAGAGTAATGGTCTTTACTCAGTAGTATTACATTTTGGAAAATTCAGCTCAAAACTAGTGTGAGGATCAACAGCCAAATAATGTCAAAATTAAAAAAA
This sequence comes from Trichobilharzia regenti, assembly GCA_944472135.2. Lineage (NCBI taxonomy): Eukaryota > Metazoa > Platyhelminthes > Trematoda > Strigeidida > Schistosomatidae > Trichobilharzia > Trichobilharzia regenti. The sequence goes on from OX235263.1 coordinate 54,149,479, forward strand.
TTAATATTTTTGTTTAGGTATTAAGCGTTGCATTTAGAAAGGAAATAGAAGTCAGTCTGGCACATTTTCAAAAAATATGCTTATTCGACTTTGGAATGAATAAGGATTCTGTGCCTAGCAGTACACCCAATCATTAACCCCCCCCAGCGCTATCAAATCTTTCTCTGTCCTTTGCTTTCCAGACGGAACATAGGGCTCCTGCCTCAAAACCATGAAGTTTTAGTGGCTGTGTTGTTGTGTATATGGGATGGGATAGCTACCCTCATGTACTTCCTTCCCTCGTACCAAGGCTTATTATCGGTTAGTGAGGTCTAGCATGCGTCACCCGGCAATCGAACTCCGGACAACGTACATAGATATCTAGCAGTCTACTAGACAGAATTCCCAACATAAACACCACCAAACTAATGTAGCTCCAGTCGATTTCAACTGACGATAAAAAACCTGATACAAATGTTAAAAACAGAAGGAACACACTAAAAACAACGATTACCAATTTATCAACACTGTTTAAATGACAGTAATCACTTATGAATTCATGAACTATTCACGATTAAAATACCAAACCTCAGGATACCCAGGACATTGAATACAATTCTCTTGTAAAACTGTTATCTCCATTTAAGTTACTAATTTCTCTCACTTTACAAATTAGATATCGCTTGTTTTTCACCTCATTTCAGGGACTTATTCGTTTGCTTGTTTGTTTTTTTAACTTATTCATCTCACATTTTGGTCCTGATAGAGACTCTAAAGATTTTCAAATTAGGCGAAATCAAATAATCACTTTTTATACTTTTCAGCTACTTTTCAATTAATTTCACTGGAAAATCTATTGAATTTTCTACATACATGAAAGCAAAAACAATAAAAGAACAATCCAGTCCTTATGAAATCCAAAACCAAAGTTCCGATTTCCCTATGTAACAAACCAGTTCTCATCCTGTTTCAAAAACCAAACAATTGAGACATTTCTATAAATCAATAAATTTCCTGCATGCATATGCAAGTGAATGCCTTACTTTATGCGTCACTTCCTTTCTGAATCAATCTCCAATAAGAGAAGGTGATATAATCTATCTGAGTGATTATTTACTATATTATTTTTATACCTTTAATTCCTAGAGGAACATAGAGCTTCAGCCGCGAGTCTCCATTGCGTTCGGTTCTCTACTGGAGTTTTTACCTGGCTTCAAGTCTGCCCACATGCTTCAATCTCCTCTTCACATGACCTCCTCCAAGTCATTCTCGCATTGGCGACCAACGCTCTTCTTCCCGTTCGGGTTCCACTCGAGCGATGGCTTGTCTAGTAATGTCACTTGATGGTTTTCTCATAGTATGGCCAATCCATCTCCATTTCTTCCTGTCTATTTGTTTCACAATCGGTTCCTGATTGGTTTGTCCCAGAGATCCCTGTTGCTGATCCTTTCTGACCGGCCATCTGATCTTGAGTGGTATTGAGCGAAGACAACTGTTAATGAAGGTGTGTAGTTTGTTTGATGTGCTCTTTATGACGCGCTGGCCAAGTCTCTGATCCGTATAGTAAGTAGGACTGACTTCACATTTTTTATTTTTTTTCCTTTTTCCTGGAAAGGGTTGCCCCCCCTTTTGGTTTTTTAATTTTTCCCCCCGGCCCTTTTCCTTTTCCCCCCAACCCTTGGCCAACCCCCCCCCCCTTTGGGTTCCCCGGGTTTTTTTGGTTTCCGGCCAACCCCCTTTTTTTTCCTTTTTTTAAGGTTCCTTGGTTCCCCACCCTTTTTTTTGGCCTTTTGGGATTTTAAAAGGTTTAATTTTTTTTTTTTTCCCAATCCTTCTTGGTTAAAACCGGTTTTTTTTTTTCCCCCCAATTTGAAAAATTTTTTTTTCCTTGGTTTTTTTTTCCCCTTTTCCCGGGGAAGGGGTTTTTTTTTGGTTTTTCCCTTTTTTTTTGGGTTTTTTTTTTTTTGGAAGGAATTTCCCTTTTTTTTTTTTACTTTTTTTTTCATTTTTTTTTTTTTTCTTTTGGAAAAATGGAACCCCCCATTTTTTTCTTTTTTCTTCCCCTGTTCTTTTTCTTTCAAAATTAGAAATGGGAAACTCCCCCCCCCCCCCTTAGTCATTTCCTTTGGTTTTGTTTTAATTGGGGGTTAATTTAGGGCCCCGAATTTCCAAACCCTCCTAAGGCCTTTTAAAAATTGAAAGAGGGGCCTTCCAATTTTTAACCAGGGGGTTTAAAATTTTTTTCCAACCCCTTCCGGAATTTTTTGGGTTTTTTTTCTCCGGGTTTTTTTGGAAGGAAAAATTCCCCGCCAGTTTTTACATTGACTTAAGTCTCCTTTCTTTGGAAGTTTGAATAAGTAACTGTTCTTCCAATCCTCGGGTACTTTGCCCTCTTTCCACACCTTCTCCAGTAGTGGTGTCATCAAGTCCGCTGTTGTCTCTGGGTCTATTTTCAAAGCCTCTGCTGGGATTCCATCTGGTCCCCTGACTTCACATTGGAGTTGAAAATCCGGATCTTATTTTTGATTTTGAGTGCTGTTGACCTCCACATAGACTTCAGAGTAATGAAAGCTTGTCTTGCTTTTCCGAATCTGGCTTTGATATCCTCATCAGCTCCGTCCGCCTGTAGTTGAAACGATGCTTCCCAGGTCTATTGGCGAAGAAGGTTGTGTCTTTCAGTGATTATTTATGTACATTGAAAAAAATAGATGTCTAACATAAATACCACAAGTAGTGATTGATACTGTATTCTCGAACTCTAGAGTTTTTTTCTTCCCTCTTAGTAAATAAAAAAAACATGACGTTTGTGAGAATTGAATATTGTGAATTGTGTTCAGAGTTTTGTTTTTACGAGTTGATCACGGATTGATATCAGCCAGAGAACCATTGAGAACCAGGGAGTACTGGACAGCTACTGTTTTATCCTAGTTTGAGAATCGTAGGCAATGGTTCTCTAGCTGATATCAATCCGTGATCAACTCGTAAAAACGAAACTAACCCTTACAAACCAAACTATAGTCCAGAGTTTTATCAGGTGAGCAAACATATTTCATGAAATAACTATTAAATTAACACGACTGATGGGCATTGATTGTAGCCTCATACTTAATCCTCCTTTTAACTCATATTTCACTGGCGTAATAAAATCCCAACGTCACATCGATTAAAATTTAAACAGCTCACTAGTTTTAATTCATAAGTTAACGTTCCTATGCCTCAAACAAATAAACAAGCGATGAATCATCTGTTCCTGTAAGTGTGAATATTTAATTCATTCAACCACATAATGGCTTTATTGTTGGTCATCATATTTTCTCAAAACCTCATTAGCTTTGTCATCTTCGTATTTTAGGAATAATGGAGGCCTTGGTTAATCATGAAATGCACTTTTGTGTGCCCAAAGTAACTTCTACATCTTTTCCAGCATTTCATTTCCTGTTAATACTATCTTTTTATTCCTTCATTATTGGTGTTGTTATTATAACCTTCATTTAGACCAGTCTCCGGTATCGCTTTCTTGATCAGTTCAATGAACAATTTTATTTTCAAGTGAAACACGGAGCTTCAGCAGTGTGTCTCTATATCATTTTGTCCCCTACAGTCTTTACCAGGTGGCTCCACGATTGACCATATGCTTCAGCCTCCTCTTAATACCATTTTCCCCATGTCACTCTCTAACCTCCATCGTATCGTTTCCCATTCACCTCCCACTCAAAAGTTTACCTGGTGCGTTATATCACTCATAGTTCTTCTTAGCATGCGTGCGATTAACCTTCACTTCCTTCTGCATATTTATTTGGAAATATGTTCTTGGCTGGTTCACAGCCTTCCAGAGTCCTTATTTGCTCATCACTTTTAGCCGGGTATTTGATATTCACTATCTACTGTAGTCAAGTGTTGATAAAAATATGTGTTAGGCTTTCGTTGACTCATATGCCAAGTCTGCGAAACAGTAATAATGAGTAGAAACGTTTCTAGCACTATTCATTGATCATGATTATATCAGTATATTCAAATGACTTCTTAACTTACCATAAACAGTTTCTTTTCAACTCCTTTCTGTTATACAGTGTTACTGTATAACATTGTGAGACTTTATTAAAATGCATTTTACCCGCAACGGAATTATACTTTACCACAGTGCACGAGTTCTATTCGTATATCTTTTCTGTTTACTCATGGTATTTTCCATATATCAAGAATGGGTTTCGCATCATTTGTGTTACACATTTTCGATGTTTATTCGATGAAATCATGTAAGATAAATGATGCAACACCATTTCCAGTCATATGGAAGATAGCTTGAGTAAACAGAAACTGTATAAGGCAGTTTAAGAAATTATTTGAATACACTGATGAGACTATGATCAATAAATTGTCCTTGAGAAGTTACCCGCTTATTATTACAGTATCACTTTGCGATACATCAATAAACCTATCTAATATGGAATTGTATTCCACAACACTGAGGAAATTATACACTTATATTACTGTCTTATTTTAAAGAATTAGTAGAAATAGACTTTTCTGACTAATCTTACCTCTTTCATTTCACTTACTACGTTATATAAACTTCATTAATGATTATAAGCCACATACCAGTAACCTGACATTTGAATTGTACTTCCTGAAATATTATTAATTTTCAAGTATTGGTTTTGTAGGGATTTTTTTGATTAGTTGGAGGATTTCATCATGGGCTTACATCAATTAGAGAAACCTTGAAAAATCTGAGAGTACTGAGTATCTGTTTCCTCAGCCTAGTTGGGGACTCTTCATCAGTACTCACCCACTGGGGTTCAAACCTACAAGGCGAGCTAGCTCATGGACCATTAAGCCACCGGGGCCCAATCCAATGGCCAGCCCATGAATTCTAACTTCTACCGATTCATAACATAGCGCGACCACTTCGTAATGTCTTCTTCCAATATTTAAAGGTGAGGCAGTAACTCATCGAAGAAGACATTGCAAAGTGGTCGCGCTATGTTATGAATCGGAAGAAGTTAGAATTCATGGGCTGGCCACTGGATCGGGCCCCAGTGGCTTAATGGTCCATGAGCTAGCTGGCTTTATAATCAGAAGGTCCTAAGTTCGAACCCCAGCTAGGCTAACGAAACGGCTGTCCAGTATTACTAATTTTGTTATCACTCAAAGGTGACGCTATATCATGGAATGACGGAAGCTAAAATTCATGTGTCAGTAAGATCTGACTCAGAGAAAAAACTGGAATGCTTTAGATATAGGAGCTAATAATTACAGACTAAGTTTTACATGGAATCATCAGTAGGTACCGTTATGTAATGTCGAAAAAATGAAACAGCTATTTAGCGTCCCTAAGTCTTCAACACTTTGGCAACTGGTATTGTTTCAGGCAAAATTTGAATAAACCAAACGTCTAAATGATATATCTATATATGGGGACACGGAGTGGTTTGTATTGTACCACAGTGTCTTAGTTCTACTCTTCCATTATTGATACAAATATGATGACTGAAAACAAGAGAAAAACCACAGGTTTCGAACCAGTGTACCGTGGTTTACAGACCAGACAGTTTTAGTTCGCTTATTAAAATTAGCTCAAACTATGAAGATTCAAATCTTGCGGTGAACCATATTTTCATACTTTACTTTCGTAAAATAAGATACTGAAACCAATTTGGACTTACTAGAAATAATAACTACAGCTATTAAAGGAAGCAGATAAACAAAGCATTTCTTCTGACACATACATATCAGAAAAGAATTTATTGGAAGTAAAAAACTTTAAAATATCGTTGAAACCTCAAAGTCTATCAGGAATATAAACCATGGGCTCACATAGACACTTTATCGAATTTCGGGATATAAAGTATCTAAAAAAAATCTATCTTTCACTTAGTGTAGAATACGCCATCCCTCTGATGCCCAAACACTAATTCTACCGTATCCACCGTTAATCTGCCATCTAAGTTTCTCCCTAAGCCAGTTATGTCAGCCATACTGAAAGCCGAATTTACTACCCCATTTCAAACTAACGGTAGTTAGGCTTTTCAGAAAAAAGTTGAGTAATTTCTATGTTTCCTTAATGTATTTCATGTAACTTTATTTAGCTGTCAATTCAAATTAATTTATAAAGTTTTTTTCAGTTCCGCTGCTGAAATATAGTAATTCTATGACCTGTAGAATAGGCTGCATTGCAAGCCATTAGCACTTTTAAACTTGATTAACACATCGAAATTCCCAGTCTTTGTTCACCAATGTTTAGTATGACCTCATCTTTACACCCGTGTCTTCTTTTCTCATAGCATTAATTCTGACCAAGTCTCATTCATAATTATCACCTGGTAAAATAATTATCTTTTCTGTTTGTACCGGGGTTTTTCGTTCCATTCACTGGAGTCTTCCCAACAAAGCCCATTTACTGTTACCTGATTGACTAATAGCGACAATCCATTGAAAATAATTATAACTGCTAAGATTTTTAAAAATAAATTCTCCTGCTCTGGCTATATCAAATGATTTTTCTACGTGGATCAGACTCAAAAGAGGATCACACATTATAGTGTTTTCAATTATAGCTGCAAATTTATTACTATTTATTTTATTCCCTTGCGCTCCCACTGGAACACAGGGCTTCAACCTACGGCTTTGAAGTCTCAGTAGCTGTGATCTCATTTTCGTGGGGGCGGGGGTACTGTTAGTCTCACGTCCAACCTTCCTCTTTTTCTGGGCGTATTATTACCCAAGAGAGGTTTGGGAAGTACGTCCGCTGGGGATCGAAACCCAGACCGCTTAAGTGGCTGGAGAACATTCTACCTCTGCGCCACCGATGCTAAAGACAATTAGTCTAAATTCAAATCACCTAGCACTTATCGATTTTGTGCAAAAATCATTACCTTCATAGCAGTTATCATCCAGAAAACTATTAAAAACCATAAGACAGTCATTTCTCTTTAATTTTGTAACTCTTTAGCAGTGTTAGTTCATGGTTTCATAGGAAATCAGTGGCATAGTCATTAGGTCTAGTGTTAAGCAAATGAACACAGCCACTGGTAGGAGTACAATCATATGTGGGTGCGTACTGCCGATGATTCCCAAATTAGGATGAAACAGCAGCTGTCCAGTACTCCGTGGTTTTCAATGGTTCTCTAACTGATACCAATGCGTGATCAACTCGTAAAAACAATCATATGTAATTCACAGTTTATAGAGGATAAAATTATTGATTGTCATAAATTAGTAGATTTATTTTGCATAGTTATTTACCTTCTGAAAGTCAGCCGCACAACAAAAATACGTTCAATAATAACGTAGACCATTGTGACTGTAACTCATTATCCACCGTTTCTAAATGTTAGGCTAGACTGCAAAGCCTCTTCTACAACCACTATGAGTTTTCGCTCATCAGAAATTTACAATTTCCCACAGTTTATTTCATTCAACAGTTTTTTTGTTACAAAAACTCTTAGACTGAACACCTTAGCCTTGCATTTTGTCTTATTTTAATGTTGCTTAACAAGTAATATTCAACGTTGAAACACATACAGTTCCTGAGCCTATTATGGCTCGAATTCCACCCTTTAGTGACCACTGAGGGTAGCGTTCTTTAACTCTTTCAGACAAAATCCGTCCTTGCTCCTGTGAATTCAATAGGGTGCCAGAACACTATCCTGAGTGGTTACGAAGAGCTAGGAGTACAGCTATAAGCAGTCCAGTAATCGAAAATTTGATCAACCGTGGTCACCTTAATCTATGCAAGTCCACACAACGCGTTGCATATTACTTGGTATCTATTAAACAGATGTGCTTACGGAATAACACTAAAATGGGACCGAAGATCTTATCTAGCCACCCTCTCTAGGAGTTCATATGTCAAAAAATAGCAATAATTTTTGTATACTAGGATGAAAATGGGATCTTTGCAAGTTTCAATAAATAACAGATTCCGTATGTATATCAGTTAACTTTCACAACTAAGCCACCTCACGGATAAAGCAGTTAACCTTGAAACGAAATATTGTATCTAAATTTCAGTTTCAAACCCCACAATTCACTGGGATGTATTCATACCGACCTAATTAGTCCCAGTTGGGATGGAATGTTCATACTGGAATCTACTATTAGCTATTACATAATAAGTTACATCCTAAAGCATAAGTCATTAATTCTTCAACCCAATCACTCTTGTTATATGCGAAAATCTCATATATACCGAAAATACACTCATTCAACAAATTTTTCATGATAATAATCATTACATCATGTAAAATATTGTAGCAGAATATTATTGACGTTTATCACAAATCTATCCAACTAAAACCAAACAAACTCTTGTTTCAGAAATAATGATTTCTGAAGGTGTGTTTTAGCAATGAAATGAAAAAGAAATTCACTGAGCCCTCATCTGGAAATATAAAATACTAAACTACCTTCTTATCGTGTATTAAGGTTCCTTTTGTCGTGGCACACTTTTCACCAGTATGGGAACAGAATGTATCACTCAAAAATTTTCTGAAACTATGTTTTATTTTATTTTTTTTTGATTACTGCTTGATTCCACACTGTATTTTTGGTACAAGTATAGAATTTTCAGCGTGGATATTGGTAACCCAAAATTCGCAGGCCGACCATAGATATCAGGTGTGCGTTGGCGAGGTCTCGAACCCCGGACCATGTGCATGGTCCGCGAGAGTCCTAACCACTGTGCCACCGACGCACTCTCTAGAATAAATAACCAGAGACCCATACTCAAAACTTTTTGGAGCAATATTGAACTATACCCTAAAGGGCTGAGGTGTTTCTACATTCTATACTAACTACTATTCACTTACAAGTAGTTACACACTTCAAAAAAGCGTTCATCTCACATTTCCCATTCTTGTTGGTTTCAACAAATATTGACCTCTTACAAAAGTTGATCATAAATAAAACTCTTGAACTCTTCATCTTTAAGCAAATGCATGTATTTCAGATTTGCACTAAGAAAAAATGAAGTAAATGCAGGTTGCTTACTTGCAAGACAACACTTCCTGCTGTAAAAGTTAGTCAGTTCAATAACCTGTCGTTATACATATGCACTGTACAGATTATCAAATTTTATGAAGAATTCAAAACTAGAAATTTATCATAACAAGTTTGTAGAAAACTCCATGCCAGTATTTACTAGGAGTATGTGATGAGTTGACTTTAATTTACTTCTGATTTCTCATTGACCACTTGTTCACTAAAGTATTTTTTTAAAATACTATCGAGAATCAAAATAGGAATACCCTAATGGTGTAGTTTATGACTTCAGCATTGACTGGAGTGAATTCGAACTTCAGACAAGAATGAATGTCTATTTTACCGATGAAAACCCACACTCACGAAACCCTAAAGTTTCGCTTCATAAGGAATGGTTTTTAACATTCAAACCATGATCTATTGAACAAAGTATGTATAGGCCAATAAGTACAACCAGTCTATGAGTGAAGAATACTTATAAATTAGGTTGTAAACATTAAAAATTAGTTGTTTTTTCGGAATGTTTTTGTTTCTAGGCATACATTCTAAAAAGTCGCATTGCCAACTTTCTTTACTTCTTCATGAAGCACTTATTGACTAATGATGATATTTAGCACGCATTCAGATATTGGTTATCCAAAACTAGAGGCCAGTGAAAAATTAATCACAACTTCACGAGTAGATTGACTTAGCAAGTTCAGTCATCTTGGAGTTTTAGGCTTAATTAGATTCGAAAGCTAAAGGTTATATCTTCCAATAGTCTGTATTTATGCCATCCTGCTGATCAGTACTCAAATTCAACAATGAAGAGCCTCAAACTAGGATCAAGACAGCTCTTCAGTGCTCTTTAGTTTCCAATGATTCTCTAACTAATAATAGTTCGTGACGAAATCTCTACTGACATGCTTATGGTACATTATATTGACAGACTCCTATGTAATATCTCCTCTAATTTCATTGGTATTCTATTTGAGTAATGAGTAGACTTTTATTCATATAATATATTTCAGTGATTAGTTACATAATATAAAAGTAGCCAATTTTAGCTAAATCAATAAACAACTCATATTGAATAAATTTAACACTTTCTAACCAGTTTAAATCGTAAAAACAAAGAGAGATTTTAATTTATACGACGCAAGACATAAATAGGATCAAAAGTCAGTGAATTTACAAGCTAATCTGAAAAGTATTTGCACCGAATTTTAGTCACGCGTTAAACAAGGGACCCATGTCATTCATTTCATTATAGTTGCTTTCATTACAGTGTTGTAGGGATCACCACATTAGAATGAGGACTATTTGAACCCATCTCACTCACTAGTGACGCTGTAGACTCTATTCAGACATTCAGATAAACCCTGGCCATCATCTGTAAAGACAGTATTATGTATTCAAATGGATCACCTATGTAAGGCAAGGTTACCTACTATCGCCAATAATTTTCCTGATTGCTGTAGATTGGATAATGTGACAGACAGCGGGCAGTGAGGAAACAGACATAAAATGGACCCTAACAAAAAACTTGGGGGATCTGGACTTTGCCGATGACTGACGAGGATATCAAAGTAAGGATCGGGAAAGCAAGACAAGCTTTCATTACTCTCAAGTATGTGTGGAGGTCAGCAGCACTTAGCATTAAAATGAAAATAAGATCCGGATTTTCAACTCCAATGTGAAGCCAGAGACTTGGCGCGTCATAAAGAGCACCTCAAACAAACTACAGACCTTCATTAACAGTTGTCTTCGCTCAATACTCAAGATCAGATGGTCGGCCAGAAAAGATCAGCAACCGGGATATCTGGGAGCGAACCAACAGGGCAGGAACCGACTGTGAAACAAATAGACAGGAAGAAATGGAGATGGATTGGCCATACTATGAGAAAACCATCAAGTGACATCACTAGACAAGCCATTGTTGGAGTGGAACTCGAACGGGAAGAAGAGCGTTGGTCACCAATGCGAGAGTGACTTGGAGGAGGTCATGTGAAGAGGAGATTGAAGCATGTGGGCAGACTTGGAGCCAGGTGAAAACTTCAGTAGAGAACTGAACGCAATGGAGACTCGCGGCTGAAGCTCTATGTTCCTCTAGGAATTGAAGGAAATAATAATAATGTAACTGTCAGATGTTTAGTGTTGATAAAATTCCACTAGTTCAATTTTCAGTGTACCTGTTAAAGCGATTAAAATAATACTGGGAGTGTATTCTCAGTAAAATTATACAATTAATGTGTCTATACATTCACAACTTGCACTTATATAACCTTCACCAGCCACTTTCATGCTCATACAATAGATAGATGACTACACCTACTGCCTATAGGCTGAGTGTTCTCAACACACTGGATTTAACGGGACATCAAATGTGTTTACACATATTTTATTGCATAAAACATAGACTATTGAAGATAATAGCAACGTCCATTGATATTATCTGAAATTTTAATGTGACATGATACTAGTCCATTTTAAAATTAAAAAAATACTTTCTTAATAAAGTTATATTCAGTGAATTCTGTTGATCTTTATGTCAAGATCCATAAATTTCCTTTCGAATATTTTCCTCCTCAATCTAATAATAAGTAGTTATCTATGAACTAAGATTTTCCCTATTTTACTTAGTAAAATACCTGTGGTAGAAGTTGGGAGTGAGATAAACCGAATAATTAATAAAAGCATCCATGGATAACAATCTTCTTTTATATACATTTGTCAGTTTTTATTTCCCTAATCAATAGCTTGTAAAAGATTTTTCTTAAGTACCAATATAAAAATGATACAAACGTCGAATACACTCGTGTATCCTTTTTTTATTCAGTTTCAAGTTTGCTCACGAGACGATTTCAGTTGAAGTATCATGGAAAACAAGGGAGTACTGGATAGCTGTTTCGTCCTAGTTTGCAAAGCTTCATCAGTACACACCCACTAGGATGGAGTCTAATAGCTCATGAATACTAATTTCTACCTATTCTTTATTTCGTGCTAAATGTTTACACACTGAACAACAAGATTTTGAAATATTCAGTTAGTTAGAATTCAACACCACCCATTCGCTCACCAGGCTATGAGCGAAGTCTTGGAAGTCTGACAATTCTAACCAGTCGAATAGGCGGTAATGTCTGGAGCAGAGTTCAAACCCAGTACCCTGGTTGAAAGTCACGTGACTACACAAATAAACCTCATATAAATTATAGACAATAAATGAACTGGCTCTATTAAGTTTTAGGTCAGTTTACTTGAATAATGATGTAGATAGCTATCTGATTATGACTACTCTCTGGTACGAAATCCAATCTAATGAATCAGTAACAGTGTCATTAAAAGTAGATGAATAAATATGCAAAAATATTTAACGAAAAGAAAAGGGGTTTTAACTTACTGTAAATCACTTTGTTACATCCAGTTTCTTTGTTACAATTTACCATCATAGTAGTATTTTATGATAATAATTAGTACTATTTTATGTCAGATGTAATAGTATAAATCTCTTTAAAGTAATGATATGATGTAGTTTAAGAGGAAAAAAGTCAGAGGGGATCTGAATAATAATACTGTAGTTAATAATGATAATAATTCTTGGGGAAATTCTCAAGTTTATTCACAAGTTAAATTAGGTGTATTTATTATTGACGCAACGCGGGAACACAATATAAGAATGTGACTGAGCCACATTCTTTTTATGCTTTTATTTGCTTTGACTGTTAGTTCGCGTATTTTCTCCTCCTTTTCTACTTGTTCTTCCTCTTGTCCTTGTTCTTCTAATCTACTGAATCCTTTTGCTTTCGGCCAAACGTAAAGAGGAAAAAAATTGGGTGAAACACATTAAGGCAATGTGGTTGTGTGTGTGTGTGTATTTGCGTGTGTGAACCAGTTCACGTCTCTAATTTCCTTTTCCACCCTCTCTCTCTCTCATCCTCTGTCTCTTCCTCTCAATCACTTACTTTTCGCTTTATAATCATCGTCTATAGCCTTTGGTAGTGTAATCCTGTTATTTGCTTTGGTACAATGATAATTGTGGTGGTGGTGATGATTGTGATGGTGGTTGTGACTGTCTTCTTATCGCCTTTAACAAAAATCCATCTGTCTTACTTACCTCTTATCTTTTTGGTGCTTGTTCCTCCTTTTTTTAGGCACGTGGAAAATTTTTTCCTAGTCTAATATATGTCTAATCCCTACCCTAGGTCGTCGTTGTCGTCGTCATCATTGTCTAGGTGCTTGTTCGGTTTTACATGTCACTCACTCCACCCTGTTTTTCACCTTAAGTTATCCATCCATCCATCCATCTATCTATCTATCTAACCATCCATCCATCCATGCATTCATTCATTCATTCATTACAAACTCACTCACTCGCCACCCAAATATTAAAACTAATTTTACTATCCCTTTACTTTTCATTCCACCTTAGGCTGTTGCAGAATCCATTTTCAAAGACAGCATGAGGTTATCTCCTTTTTTCTCTTTTCTTTCTGTTAGTGTTACTGCTTCCACTACTATTTCTACTACGACTACACTACTATTACTACTACTGCTACTACTATCACTTCACTATTGTTACTGTTATTTTTAACATCTATCCACCCTCTTGAGGACGTTAACAAAATCCCCACCCTCACCATCACCGCCTAGAAAGAGAACCTGATCCAAGACTTACTTATTCAAAGCAAGGGTGGTGAAGATTTATATTTCACCTTGTGCTATTACCACTTTAAATGGTTCATCTTGACACTCCCAAAAAAAAAACAAGCGGCAGGGCTAGAAACAGTCACACAGTGTATTTAGAGAGGTAAACATCGGGTTGGTGGGATAGACACATCCGATAATACAAAATAAGGATTGAATTTCATTGTCCGTATATCACTATTTGCATACAAGACATTGTTAGGCTGTCAGTATTTATTCTGAATCGAATCACAGAGGAAATGTTCCTAGGACAACAAACTTGAGGTGAAAAATGTCTGGGTTAGCCAGGTAAGAGCAATAATAATAATAAGAGGAGAAGACAGCCAGCTGTGTAGTAACGCTTTATCTTTGTTACTACTATTATTGTCGCCTTTTTTCACCTTGTCTCTCTCTCTCTCTTCCTGTCTCTCTATTTCCCACATCAATAAAATATGCTGGCACAAGAACAAATTGTCCCATTTCAGCCTTGGAAAACAAGTACACATTCAAATACACGCACACACACATACAAGTTGAAATAACCAAGCGAACAATGAAATCTTGATATTATAATGGAAGCTGGAAATAAAACGAAGCGACGCTTATAAAATCAATCACCAGTGCCATAGATTTAATGACATACATGTCCCGATAAATATCTACCCTTTTTTCTTCTTCATTTTATAAGTTGACATTAAAAAAGATAATAATAATAATAATAATAATGCAGAGAAGGAACCATGGCACTCATTATCGGGGCGTCAACATTCATTCACAGACAGACAGACAAATCAACAACAATTTCCCCAGAATAATCTTTTGATGAAGGCAACAACAGTAGCAGCAGCAGCAGCCTAGACTATTTTTTGGACTGAGCATGTGAGTAAGGTCATTTTCACACTTAAATGAATTCGTTCTCCCGTTTTTGTTCAAAAAAGTAATAAGTGAAGGCAACAAAAATGATATAAAAAAAAAGTAGCTGAGGAAAATGATACACACACGCGAGCGCGCAAGAGAGACAGTGAGACATAAAATGAAATGCGAGAATAAGAAGTGATAAGAATCAGGATTTAACTATCTCTTTTTCCTCATTTCCTGGTTATTTGAAGTGAAAGAGAAATGGTCGATTTCTTTTCGTTACTTTTCATTGTTTTGTTTTTTTTAATAAAAATGAAACAGTAGTGATGGTATTAGTCGTTGGTGAACATGAGGGGATTAGTTATGAGAAGACAAGAAGATTAGCTGAACGATATCCCGACATGATCTACTACGCCTTGTAATTACCAGTATCAAGGCTGCTTTCTTTGTATTTCATTGTTTCCATATATCTGACTAGGTGAACTGTAATTTGTTGAACCTACCTATGAACTTGTGCACAGAAAAGTCTCTTACATTTTTTAGTAATTCACGTATTTCGCCTATTCTCCTTTATTGTTCGTCCCATTTATTCTTCTTTGGACTTCTTAGAAAAGACTATTTGATATTACGTAGGACATGCGTTACGCTTGCATGCCTAGCCATCGCCTTTCTCGACGGCCAATGTTAGCTGACACAGGGTCAGACTGGAAAAGAGCTACCGGCGATCAAAACAAAACATAGCACCAATCAATGAAATCCACAATAGTTAGTTTAAGCCAAGTAGGAAGATGTAGACTTCCTGGTTGGGGTCTTCGGGACGGCGAAAACTAATGGCTGGAGACAATCGGTGATTTGGCTCAAAATCGTTCTCGATGATGGCTAAGATGCATCCAATCCTCGTGACTTATAATTTCCAATGAAACCATATTGTTCTTCATTATTACTATTCCTTTTGTCTCATATCCCTGTCTACTGTCTCTATTTTGCATTTCTTCTAATTTCTTCTCTTACTTTGTATGCTACATGGAGTGGGGCGACTTGAGCTGTTGCACATCTGTGCACAGTTCTATGTCGAAAACAGACAAACAAACGTAGAGCACTGAAGACTGTAAGTGTAGGGTTAGTGGTGTGCCTTTGACTCAGTTAACAGACATTATTGTCAACTTTTTATTCCCTTACATTCCCAGTGGAAAGTAGGGTTTCAAGCTGCAGGCTTGAAGTTTTGGTAGCAGTGGTGTTTGTTTTTAAAGGATGGGGTTGCTACTGGCCTCATGCCTAACCTTCCCTCTTTACTAGTCTTATTACTGGCTTAGCGAGTTAAGCGAGTACGTCCACCGGGAATCAAACCCCAGACCACATGAGGCGTGGTCGGCGAGCATTCTACCGCTGTGCCACTGACGCACATTATTATCAATGGGTATTTCAATTCCTACAAGTACTTTGCTAAAGTTAACTTGTCTGATACAGAACATCCTCCTTATTCTCAACTTTTTCCTTGTATATCTTCGGGTAGACTCGGAGGAAACTTCATTAGAATTTATGTTCATACAGCCACTAAATATAAGAATTCTTCCATAGCATAATTAGGACAGGTTTTGTGTAAAGAGAGAGTCAGATGTCAGAAAAGAGCTAATAAACCTTTTAAATCAGTAAGTGAGCTGCAAAGTATAAGCAAAGATTATTATTATTATTATTACATGGATTATCTATGATAATATCTACTTACACTTCATTGTGTTGCCACCAACTATCTGTTTATAAAGGTTTCATTATTAGTATTATTATTACTATTTTAAATTTTTATCTATGTGCATATTTATAAGGGGAGCTAAATTGTTGCAATATGCACAAAATCGGAGAGAATTCCATTCTGTATTATTCTTATTGTTTGGATCATAATGAATATTACTACATATATTCATACTCGCATGGAAAATAAATGATACACCCGTGTTTGTTTCATTGCATATCACCTGTTCACTTGTGTGTGCATCTGTGCATATGCATAAAATTTTTATAATAAGAATAAGACCCATGGTCTCAATACACGTCATTAAAGTGATATAATTATTCGAAAGTTTACTAAATGTAAGGGTTACAGTAGATAGTTATCATATATAATATTATTCCTTAGGGTTTCGAGTGGAACATATGGCTTTCGTAGTACATCTCTGTTTCACTGCGTTTTCTGCTGTCTTTTATCCATGACTGCCCGTAAGCCTTCATTCCCTTTTCAAAAAACCTCCTCTATGTTACTCTTGGACTCCCGACTCGTTTTTCATTCGGGTTTCAGTGGACTATCATACTAAGAAAATGTTGTGCTTATTTTCTCATGAATTTTTCGGATGTTCGTAATATACAAATGATGAACAAAGGAATTAATATATGGGCCCCGATTCAATTGAGAAACTGAACTAGTTGTGTTCTCTGAGTTGGTTAATTTATTTACGAAGCCTTTGCCGTCCTTCTGGACGACATCTTCAGCTCAGGTTCTAGTATAAAACAATCTGCGCTTCTCCATTATTTCAAAATCTTACGAGTGTTATACGCTTCTGTCTTGTCATAAATGGAAACACTTTACCAAAAGGCAGGTTTTGCGAATGTCTCCGCCAACAGATTTTACCAACCATTGTCAAATATAAACCACCGGTAAACTGTCCTGTGGGCTGGAAATTAGCCAAACAACACGGAAAACAAATGTTGAAACTAGTGTTCCGATTAAAAGATGCCGGCATATGGTTACATTTCAAAAAGAAAAGGTTAAACGGACTCTCAACCCAGAACATCTATCAACATTAAACACTGCCATTAAAATATTGAGCGAATGATACAAAGAACCATCTGATGAAACACCAAAACATTGTGAAGTAAATTTGTCGAAACATCAGTTATGAAAAAGAGAAGAACAACTTCTTCAGAAAGGACTGAACTACAATACTGGTGACGTCTCAAAAACAGATTTCTGTGCTTCCTTAGAATCACCACCCAAACCATCAAAATTAAATGAGAAATTACAACAAGAAATAAGTCAGTGTATCATAGCTATAATCATACAGAAAAATCATAATGCCCAACTTAATATTCAAGAGCAAACTGCGTTGAAGCAAGCGAGGAATAGAAAAGACATAGTTATACTACCGGCTGACAAAGGAAGGACAACAGTAATCATGGATACAGGAGACTGCATGAAGAAAGCAGATGATTTACTCAAAGATAATAATTTGTGTCATAAGTTGATGAAAAACTCTATACAAACATTAGATAACAAAATCAGAATAACATTAAATAAACTAACGATATTTTGAAATCTTCGTCACTCAGCATCAACAACAAAATTCGGTAGGATTTTCAATACAAACGTCAAATCAGTTCTTCTATACGGATCAGAAACTTGGCGGTCGGATCACAAAAATTATTTCCAACAGCCTGTTGCAGACCTTTATCAATAACAACTGTCTTCACTCTATGCTGAAGATCAGATGGCCGGGCCGGAAAGAATCACCAACAAGAAACTTTGGGAACAAACAAAACAAGAACCAATCGCCAACCAACAAATATGCAAGAGAAAGTGGAGATGGATCGAACACTCGCTGAAGAGGCCGCTACTGGTCGACATCGCGCGCGCGTCAGGCCATTGCTCGAGTGGAATCAGGCTGAAAGGGAAGCGGCGAGTGGGACGTCGATGCAAGGGTGACAGGGAGGAGATCGTGTGAAGAGGAGTTGAAAGAGTATGGACTGACATGGATGCAGGTGAAAAGTACAGCAGAAGACAGAAGTGGCAAGTGGAGACGTGCAGTTGAAGCCCTATGTTCCACTAGGAACCCAAGGGAACAATAATAACAATAAACTAACGAAATCAGGATAAATTACAAAACAATCGAGAAACTGTTATTTCACTATATCCAAACCGATTAAATATCAAATAAACAAACTGACTGAGCAAATTTTTTTTTCTTTAAAATGACAAGTTTTATGCTGCAACACTGAAAACTATTGTTGTCGTTGTGATAATTTTATTTTTTACCTAGTGCCTACCTCTAGATAGCTATAAAATGCTTATCTAATCAAGTGATCCTATTTAGAACAAGACATATAAGCGAACAATATTGTTTTCAGTTAGATCTTCAGGCTCTACTCTAATTTACATAGACTTATATATAAAAAATTTTAACCTATGACGGTGATTTTGTGGATCAAATAATAATAATGTGGTTAATGTTTTGAACGAAGTTAATAACGATGATGATAATAATGATGCAATATTGATAATAAGCTTTATACAGGTGATAAGAATAACAAAGATAGTATATGCATATAAACGTATATGTAGACAATTCAGTAAATAAATAAATAAGGTCAAATCAAATGGAACGATGGTGCGTCGGTGGCATAGAGGTTAGGACGCTCGCCGACCATGCACATGGTTCGGGGTTCGATCCCCGGCCACAGACGCACTCCTTTACCTCGCTAAGCCAGAAATAATGCTGGTAAAGAGGAAAGGTCGGGCATGGGCTAGCAAATCCATCCTGTAAAAATGAACACTGCTACAGAAACTTCAAGCCACTAACTTGAAGCCACCCTATGTTCCACTGGGGAACGTGAAGGAAAAACAATGGAACGATAATCAGAGTTTAAATAAATATCACAAAAGTACGAAGGAGATGGATGGATGATAAGAAAGGGTGGGAGGGTTTTGAATAGAATTCACTTAGGCCAAGGGAGAGACAAAGGTATACAAAGACTAGAATTGTTCTCTCGAATTCCCATAGCTTCGGCTAAGTGTAAAAGACGGGTTCGAATTCCGTTCGAAGGACTGGATGAAATGTGATAGATAACTTTTGAGGCACTATTTTTGTCCACTTGTCCACCATAAGTCTATGTAAATTAGAGTAAAGCCTGAAGAAGATCTAATTGAAAACAATATTGTTCGCTTATATGTCTTGTTCTAATATTATAAATGGGAATATTTAAAGATTTGATCCTATTTAGGTTACATTCGGAATACTAAATAATCACACAGGGAAAAAGTTATTTAAGTGAAGGTGTATGGAAATTAACAATAAAGGCTCGAAAACAAAAAAGCTGGTTGAAATTAGTTAGATTATGACCAGACAATTGTATTATGGTAAAAAAAAAACAAATTTCGCCTATTAGACTTGTGAACTTTTAAAAGATTTCGGATTATAACCCCCTGTGGTATAATATAAACTTGAAAAATAGTTACCAAAGATACTTACCCGCCAATGACGTGTTCTTAATAAATACGCAAGAGTTTGTCAGTTCACGACTTTCCTATCGAGACAGAACTTGGGCAGATGACGTGAAACTCATCAAATTAAGGACAAAGTTACTTATTATAAATACAGTCTAAAAATAATGAGTTAGTTTTATTTGAAGGATGGTGACCAAGATGAGTATTTCATCCTATTCGGGATTCATCAGTCAGATGTCCTTGCAACTTCTAGTGTGTGATTGTGTTCCCACTGAGATACGGAACCAATACCCTTCGTTTCAGTTGTCAAAACATTAACCACTAGACCATATAGATCATGGAAGCTACCTCAGTCAGTCACAAGGAAAAACAAAGGTTGACTTGGACAAAATAATGAGTTAGGTGGACATATTGAAAGTAATAAGCATTTAACTGTCTGAAATTACAACTAGAGTAATTAATTAGATACAATATGGAAAATTCAAAAAGTTTATCCTTAACCACCACGACAACAGACAATGCATGTCTACACCAGAGCTAAATGAACTCACCGTCAAAAGTAAGTGTTCTGGATTCGATAATGCTTTGAATCATAATTACATACTTCTGACGAAACAACTGGCCGGTTGCTCTTCGTTTCAGTAGTCCTGTAACCTGTTACTGTTATTATTATTAATTACTGTCCAGAGATACCTTTATCCTAGTTTTCCAGAGTGAATCCGATGTACATTATTTGTTCCATACAAAACATACAAAAACAATGAGTCTTCAAGGAAATCTTAGTTTTTATAACTTACTAGTTGTGTTTTATAACTTTCTACTTTCAAGTTTGATCCTGAATTGAACTCAGTTAGAGAACTGTTGAAAACTAGGTTGTATTGGACGACAATTTCGTCCTTTTTTGAGACTCCTCACCAGTACGCACCTATGACCCCACCAGAGATCGAAACCAAGAAATTTAGGCTACAAGGTGGGCTCACTGACTATTCAGCCACTGGGACGGAATCCGACATTCCACCAATTCTAACTTCTTTTCCTTGATATGACACAATAAAAATGCAGAAGAATGATGTACACTCACGACATGTAAGTGAATAAAAGTACTTATTAAGCACTAATCATCGGCCTTTACTCTAATAATAATAAACACCATAAGTATTTGCAAACTTAGCGTTTAAACCATGATGTTTTGTGTAGTTAAAGGAATTTATCAGTGAACCTTAACGACTCACAACTACTTATACTGTTCAGTAGTAGTATATTTCGCTGGTTCTATGAAAAAGTTGCGTCAGAAATTATAATCTGTAATAGTGAATGAATATTTTTCAAAGAAAATCTTGTTTACACCTTAGCTGGATCGTTATGCAACTTTCCAACCGTTAGAAATGTTAGCATATGAACTATGTGACTTGCAGGTAATCTTAGTGAATTGTCTTTCTTGTTTTTCAGAAATTAGACCAATCATTATGTTTTGTTAACTGGTAATAACAAAGTAGTGGGATTTCCAAACTGGTGAGTACCACGATAGTAATAACAATAAAAACAGTGACAATAACGTTATGACTTGTGCTAGTAATGGTATAAATGAGATGAAAACAACACGCAAATGTATATGTTTTGACAATTTAAAAACACATAAAAATTGTGTGGTACCTAAGAGTGAAAGGAGAAATTAATAAATGTAAGGAAGGAGAGAAGAATTTAAAAAAGGCTTGACATATTCTCACAGTCAAGAGTTTACAAGATTATTTCCCAGACTCACATTCTATAGCAACTTGCTTTAATTTATATAATTCCATATGTGTATAAAAGATAAGTAATAGGACATTTTGAAAAGTTCAGCAGAGTCGAATCTTGGTCTTGTCTATGAATTGACTAACGCTGAATTAGAACAATAAATTTTACCTTCATGTCAACTTGTTTGTTTTGTCTGGATACTGTGGCGTTTTATTCCTTTGCGTTACACTCGAACATAGGGCTTCAAGTTAAAGCTTTGAAGTTTCGGTAGGAGCGGCATTTATTTTTACGGGACTGGGTTGCTAGCCTCATGCCTAACCATCCCTCTTTACCAGTCTTATTGCTGACTTAGCGGGTTAAAGCAGTGCATCGGCTGGTGGACTAACCCCGAACCACGTGCATGGTTGACGAGCATTCTAACGCTGTGCCACAGTCGGATACTATGGCAAATGGTCAACAAAACATTTATCAAGTTTCCCAACAGTCGTTGGCCAAATGCAGTTTTCTCGACAGAATCAGCTTACATGATAAGCTTTCATGGTGTTTCTAAACACCTTCACTGTTTACTTCACCTAATTCAGCTAAAATTTATGATAATTTCCTTTAGTAACCGAAGTTATTTAGATCACAATATGCAATCTGCTTGATACGCTAAATGTATCACAGTTCGATCTGACCAGCAAGCATTACTGTTGGATCTATGGGGATGCTGGATGTACATAACAAACATCAGTATGTATCATCATTCAGAATAGAAGTTCTTCTGATAAATTTAAACATATGGTTCTAAAACTTACTTTAGTAGTATTTCTGTTTCTATTCTGCATAGTCTCAGAAAAACTGACTTATTCAGTGAAGTAAATTATTTATAAACTGGTATCATTCGTTTCCTTTATTTATAAACAGACTGAGTTTTGTGGCTAGAGCTGACTCTTAACTTAAAAATATAGTAAATATTAGATGAGATACCTAGATATTTTTTTACTATATCTGCACTTCTTCTGCTTCTTTCAGGCTAGACTTCATCACGAACCACCACTTAGAGTACCTCTGAAAACCAGGGAGTACTGAACAGATGCTCAGTCACAGTTTGGAACCGTTTAACAGTATGCATCCATCACTCGTCGAGAATACAACCCAAGATCTACTGATTCTGAGGCTTGAACGTTACCATTCAACCAATAATACGAAATCCAATGGGCCAGGAATTCTAACCTGTATCCCATTTTCCATTTCAAAGTATTTTCAAGTTCTGTCATAGTGATACGAGTGAACTATAACCCATTATAATTTTGATTTTCAATCTCTTATATTCCTTTTGCAGTTATCTATCTGAAATTGATCTGCAAAAAATTGTTACCCTTTGTTTTATTATGATTGATTAATTGTGTTAGTTGCATATCACCTAATATATTTCTCATAGAATATTTAACACCATACGTGGTAGCTTGCTGTCACTGTGAATTTGCGTTAGGTGGTTGGAGGCAATCGACAAGAAAGAAGCCTTGGACCTAAATTTTGGGCTTGCCGGCACTCGTCAACAAGGGGTATCTGCAGTTATGAAGAAACTCACGTCCCTTCTGAGATTCTAATCCGGGTCACTGATAAAATTCAGTCTGCACCAAATGAAGGACTAAGCGCATGACATTATTTGTCGCCTAGTGTCCAATCAAAGTAGCCTCAAAAGTCCTATCGGAGGTCAACCACAAGTCCTACTAGGTCAGTGCCACTGGGGACCTGAGCTCGAGTCTCAGAAGGAACATGAGTTCCTTGAAGATTGTAGATACGCCTTGCTGACGAGTGACAGAAAGCACATAACCTAGATCTAAGGCTTCCTGCCGACTGCCTCTAAACATGTAACAAAAGAATGATCCTCTGCATTGAATCCCGTCCAAGCAACTGATAAGTGATGTGAAACAATTAGTCCCTTCAATTGAATTTATTAGAGGTATTCAGAGACAGAGTTTATCTTCAAAATGTGATGTATCTGCGCAATACATTTCGAACAAACTGATTACGCATCCAATTGTCAGTTTAATTTGAAAGAAAATGAGAAATGGTCAAATGTAACAATAAATTGCTTTTGCACACAGATAGCATATGCTATGCTATAATCAAAGTTTGTAGTCTACCATCTGCGTTTATCACATTTAGGAGTCGGATTGTTTTTTCAAGCCAGTTAAGTATCTGTGTTCACCCACTCACATGCAGAGCGTGATTACTCCCCCCTCCCTCCCTATTCATGTGTCCAAAAATACATGTATATTGTTATGCTGTATGGGATGTGACGTAATCGTGTATGCAGCGCTGAGGTTTGTAGTAGAGCATGCTTGTAGCTTTTTTGATAATTATGAGGTGATCCGCGTAATAGAAAATTTGATCTCTTTCCTAACGATACTACTTATTTCCTCCTTGACTGACCCCCCCCCACCGGTATGGGGTTTAATATAAACATCTTTCCAAGTGCATCTATCAGTTTACCTGCACATCGGCAGTAGCTTTCCATAGTGAATACCAGAATACATTCCAACACAGCTTTGCGTGATAGAAAGGAAGGGCGTGAGAAGCTCGACTTCTGTCACTCAACCAACCCTGTCTATGATGTTAAGATCATCCATCGAATTCATGCTAACCTGCCGAATATTTTCTTCGTTGCAAACTTCTGAAGATAGTAGAGGACTTGGTTGTTCACGAATTCAAGCCAAACCTTTGTGTACAAAAGAAGTATGTACAGTTCTTAGTTCTGTCTTGATAACAGAAGAGAAAGCAGGGGTGAACACTAATTTATTTTTCGTTTCGTTTCGTTAATCTCTGTACCTTCCCTTATTAATATGACTGTTATTATTTTGTTTTCATTTTGAACAGTTCCCAATATTATTTCACTAGTCTCATCATTATCTTCGTTCGATGTCTACCTTGTCGAACTTCTCACCATGTTAAGCGATGTTTCTATTTGGCTATTAATTCTATTGATTTTACATCCCTTTACATCCTATACATTCCATAAATTATTTTATATGTGACAATTTGTTATATCGCTCAATATTGAGATGAAATTATAATCACGAACATATTATCATATTTCAAATTATTGTTAATTGTATTCACACTTTTTTGCTTAAATTATCTCACGGGATACCTTATTTTATCTTATTCATTTACGTTCCAAGTGGAACATAGGGCTTCACAAGCTAGAGCTTTGACGTTTTGGTAGCAGTTGTGTGGTAGCTAGCCTCACGCCCAACCTTCCCTCTTTACTAGTCTTATTACCGGCTTAACGAGGTTAATGGATGTGTCGGCCAGAGATCAAACCCCAAACCACATGCGTGGTTAGTGAGCATTCTACCGCTGTACCACCGGCGCATTATCTCACGGGATATAGTTTCTTCAAAATTATATATATATGTATATGCCGTTGTATTGCTTAACAGTAAACCCGTTGAAAAGAGTTTCTTCGCTGAATATTCGGTCTTTAAACTTACTTAGGGACAGAGAGTAAACTGTGGATTCGAACCCACCTATTCACTACACCAGTTCAGAAACTTCAAAAGGATATTCGTTCTCAGCAAGCGTATTCCAATGTAAAAAATCTATGAAAACAGAAGTTGTGACTAGTAGGGTACAGCAGGTCGGGTGTGAGGACAAATACTCGCCAAAGACATTGGCTAGCGGTTTCGCTATATCGTGAATTGGCAGAAATTAGAATTCATGGGCTGGCCATTGAATCGGGTCCCAGTGGCTTAATGATATACGAGCCAGCTCACCATGTAACTAGAAGGTCCCGGGTTCGAACCCTGTCGGTGGGTGCGTACTTCTGAAGAGCCTCAAACTAGGACGAAACAGCTGTCCAGTACTCCTTGGTGGTTTTCCAATGGTTCTTTAACTAATGTCAGCTCATGATGAAATCCTTTAAAACATATTTACTATTCAGTTCACGTAGGCTTTTTATAAATTGATCGCTTTATTGAGCCGTCATTTCTTCAACTCAAAAGTGTATCTAGAAGTATGAGGTTACTCAAACTGTTTTCCTCATCCTTTGGTATGGTTATTTCACTTTATTGCTCTGCTTTCAGATTGTCTTTAAAAACTTTTCTGTCTTTTCACTCGATAACCTGAAAAGAACCATATTGATATTCACACATTTATCAGGATTGTGATTCGAGTATTTTGACAAAATATTTTTAAAAAAGCCTAACTAAAATAAAAAACATCTTCTTTAACAATCTTTCCTTTCCACACATTCAATTCACACCCAAGATATTTTGTGACAACGAACCTATGATCATAAGTTCGTGTATATACCTTGACAGGCTGAACAAAATGGAATTAAACAATTGTTCAGTCCTCTCCGAATAGTAATTCTTTTTATTTTCCTAAGTAATATCATCAATCACTTCTGAAATCTGAAATCACTCAGTACCTGCGTAAACTTTTCAATCAAAAATATATACAGTACAGTTTTAAATGTCAAATAACTTTCATTTTTACAATAATCTGTCCAACTGAATTACTCTCAGTTAAATGACAGTAGCTGACAACCATTTCACTTTTAGATTGACTGGTTAAATTTTCCTGAATTTCTTTAAAAGGCCTCAAAGTAAACGTGAAACAAAATGTCTGTTCATTATACTTAAACAGAAAGGAAAATATACTAAACCGTGGAATAATAAAACAAAAAAGTATGCTACCAAATTTTGATGTTAGAAGTTAATGGATAATCAGCAGGAAATCCTACCTGACCTACAAATCAAGCCTATTGGCGGTCATTAGTGACCATGAGGAAACTTACTTAAACTTATATTATTCAATGCGCAAAGTCAGGAATTGCACTAAAATCCACTAGGTGTCAAACAGAATTGATTATCATACAGCAACCAAATTATTGCACATAATTCTATCATAACTAGTGGTCATACGTGACTGTATACTTAAATGTATGGAAAATGCCATCTTGTAATCCCAGTTACCTCAATGGTTTCATACTTTAAACCTTGAATTCGTTTACTAGATTCACTGTACAACGAAAAAGCTTGACATATAGAACAAAATTTATTGTTCACAATCATATCATATGAGATTTCATAACTGGAGGTTCATTTACATTTCCAGTCATGAAAAATACCCTTCAGGACGTTAAAAAAAGAGAGAAGGACAAGAATTTCAACAAAAATATCTTTTCGAGAGTTTCATTCTCAAAAGCTGTCTAAACGCATTTATATAATTATTATTCCCTCGGGTTCCGAGGGGAACATATGGCTTCAACAACACATCTCCACTTTCTTCTGTTTTCTGCTCTTATCTTCAGTTAGGTCCACAACTGCTCCTAGTCTCTCATCTCCTCCTCGCCATACAATATCCTCCACGTCACCCTCGGACCCATATCCAACTCGTCGTTTCCCATTTGGGTTCCATTCGAGTGATTACCTGGCTAACGCGCGATGTCATTCAAAGGCGTCCTCAGTGTGTGTTCAGTTCATCCTCATTTTCTTCTACATATTTGTTGGACAATCGGCTTTTGGTTGGTTTGTTCCCAGCCAGAGTTGCTTGTTGCTGATTCTTTCTGGTCGGCCGGTCAGCCATTTGACCTTCAGTATGGAATCAGCGTCGGTGGTATAGTGGTTAGGACGCTCAACGACCATGTACATGGTTCGGGGTTCGATCCCGGACCGACTCACTCCTTTACCTCGATAAGCCAGAAATAATGCTGGTAAAGAGGAAAGGTTGGGCATGAGGCTAGCAACCCCATCCTGTAAAATAAACACTGCTACAGAAACTTCAAGCCACTAGCTTGAAGCCCTATGTTCCACTGGGGACGTGAAGGGAAAAAATGGAATCAGCGAAGAAAACCATTGACAAAAGTCTGCAGTGACCTGTTAGAAATGCTTTTCATGACGCAAGCGCCATATTTCCAGCCCACACAATAGCAGTGACTGACTTCACATTTATGCTGAAATCGCGTTTATATACATAAAAGCATAGAGATACAACCATTATTTAATTCCACATAATAACGAGGGAGATTGAAGCTGATAATAATTTTCAACTTGATATGAATATATACAGAAAGTGGTTGAGTGAAATGTTTATACAACATGTTCAACAACCGGTTAACACTCATCATTCCATTTCAACAAACGACAAGAAGAAATGATGGGAGTCTAAGAAGATCGATCCATAGAAAACTTACGTGGAATGGTCAACTAGCAAGCTTCTATAGCTGGGTACCCATTCAACAAAAACGGAATTTAATTAAATCACCCGCATCCAACGCATCTGTAGTCCCGACGTTCTGGAAACACAGTTAGATATTCTAAGAGAAATCGTCATCCAAAATGGATACCCAATAAGATTCATTGACAAAAATATGAAACCAATAATTCGGAGAAACGAAACTTTAATTGCGCCTAAAAGGAAACTCTACATGAACTTGGATTTCAGGAGAAATTTAGCAGGTGATATTGTCAAGAGAAGGATCACATCGTCTCTGAGAAGAACATTCTTTGCAGCAACGCTAAGAATAGTGTTCTCCAGTCTCCCACTGATCTACAGAAGCCTCAAGGACAAGATCCCGCATCTGGCCACTTCTATGTGCATATATCAGTTCACCTGCTGCTGTGGAGTCAGGTACGTCGGTCGTTCGACGCGCGCCCTGTTCAAGAGGATTTAAGAACACTATCCAGCATGGTTGCGAAAATCCAACAGTGATGCAATAGGGAGTGCGATAATTGAACACCTGGTTAACACTGATCATTCCTTTTCAACAAACGCCTCCTTCAAAGTAATCTACAGAGTCAAGAATAACCTATCAAATGCAATACGGTTTCGTCTTCTTTGTATCGCTGAAGCTATGGCCATTCACATAGAAAAACCGGAGCTGTGCATACAAAAGAAGATTGCTCAACCACTTCTACTGTCATGGTAACAACTTTATTTTATTTTGATGACTTAATTTTGTTTCTTTGCCTATTCTTTAATTGCTTATAATTCTTATATTCATTCAGAACCCTTACGTAATTTCGTATTCTCTTCTTTGTTGCTATGTCCATCCTGAGTAAAACTCACTCATCAAACTATTCATACCACTACATAACTTCTTTTTTAATAACTGTTAGTGACAACTCGTCACTTTTGTTACTACCCTAACTTCATTAACACCTAATTTTCTTGACTTGTATTACCAATCTTCACCATAACCAATTGTAATTTTGTTTGACAAACTTAATATACACATACATACAAAATAACACATATATATTTGCGATTGTACAGCTAAGAAAATGAATTCACCGAAAAGAGTCTCTTCGCTGATCTACGTGTTTTGTTTTCATTTATATAAGTAAGACAACTATTTTCTAAGCCCAAGTGATTTTGTTTCTAAACCTATTGTAATCTATATTCGCACCTTTAAACTTTTTAATCAAGTTGAAAATTGTTATCGCCTTTAATCACCTTCGTTATTATATGGAATCGAATGATGATTGTATCCATGTAAACTCATGTATATATTAATACGATTTTACAGCCTTTAAGAATGAAACTGCCGAGGTGATAAATATCTTTACTGAACTCTTTGTTCATTTCTCTCATTTACATTTGTCTTAAGAGAGAGGTAGGCTTTTTCAGGTATCCGGGATAGAGAATGAATCATTCCTGTTGCATACATTCTCTAATGATTAGATAAACAGTCTCTCTCATCAAATTTCATCCACGTACCATTATATTAAAATTTTAGAACTGTCACTCTGTCATACACATCCTATTGTATTGTTGTGCATGACTGCATGTATTACTATAGCTTAGATTATTTCTAAGCTCATTATCTATCTTTTTAGGATTTCCTCATCTAATTTTTCACTTTTAGTGTTTGCATAATAAAGTTGACCTCAGACTATTTCTCTGGACTACTTAGTTCATCCTCAATTCATCTCATGATGTTAAATAAACTAAGTTATTCTGTTTTATAGACTCCACAGGATGTCTTGACTAAAACAGTTTGTTTCTAAACACTTTTATTTGTTTCAAAGCTGATTTAATCCTAGTGCTAAGTTTGGGAACTTTCTTGTTTATGGTAAAACTGGGGGGTATTTTATGCTCCCTCTTCTTGGCACTGTTGTCTATAAGTATATAACTGGCATTTGCCTCACACCAACTTGTAGTTTTAGTTTTATTTTTTTAATCTCTCGTGTATTTCCAGATAATCTTTTCAGGTTAATTACTGAGCAATAAAAAGTGTTTTATTTCTTGTCACTTATCAAAGAGTTTCTGTCATATTGCTTAGTTGTATTACCCTACTACTTAGATATTTCTCTAATCCTGTTAGTACTGACATTGGATGGAATAACTAGAAGTGTGTATGCAGGTCCCAGTGTGTTTAACTTCCCACCCATTTCACTTTGATTATCCAGTCTAAAACCGGCAACTCTCCTTCAAAAATAACTAAGAGTGGAGACAATCATCTCAAGAGATAGATTTTCCTAATTTCTGATAATGTGCTCATCACTTCTGTTGGTAACTTAGTTCTGAGCCTGAGTTCTTGCTCATAAATGAGGTCGTTCTTAACACCTTATCACTGTGCTATACCGAAGTAAATAAACTAACATGGGATTTCTGGCTACTAATTGTTTAGTGAAGAACACTTGTAGTTCAGAGAGATGATTTTGGTGTTGTCGCAATGTTTTACATGGATCATTTAAATGCGAAGCTATCACTACCCTTCTTTACAACCTCTTCAGCGTTAGCTCAATAGTGGTTAATTGAACTTTTGTCTAATATCCAGAACTTTATATCCCTTTCAGTCAAGATTAAACTCAGGATCACTTGATCATAAGCCTACCAGTAGTTCAAAAATATGAATTATTTACTCAGTTTTCTGTTTATGAATACATGCAAGTTTAGTTGGTTGGAGGATTTCATCACGAGCTGACATTAGTTACAGAACCATTTGAAAACCAGCAAGGAATACTGGAAAACTGTTTCGTGCTAGTTTGAGACTCTTTGGCAGTACGCACTCACCACCAGGGTCCGAACCCAGGACCTTCTAGTTACAAGATGAGTTGGCTCGTAGACCACTGGGACCCGATCCAACAGCTTAATGGTCTACGAGCTCGCTGGCCTTGTAACCAGAAGGTCCTGGGTTAAAGCCCCATGGGTGCACACTGAAGAAGAATCCCAAACTAGGACGAAATTGTTGTCTAGTACTCCTTGCTGGTTTTCCAATGGTTCTCTAAATGATATCAGCTCATCATGAAATCTTCCAGCGAATCAAACAAAAACCTTGCAAAAACCAATACTTGAAATAAAACAAGCAAGTTTACTCTGAATTACTTTTAAATATACTTTGTAAGAATTTTTATTCAATATCAAGTTCTTTCCGCCATATACTAATATCAACTATTCAATTTACACAAACTGTATTGTTAATAAGCTATTTTCGCTTAATTCGAAATCTATGAGTTTTATATACCTTAACCACTTCCACAAAATAAGCGTACACCCCTATAGTATACGTCACAATTTTTTTTATTCCTCTACGTAGCAGTGGTGTCCACGTCACATATAACTTTTAGACTTTCCTAGTACTTTCGATTATATAGTATCGCCTAATGTGTTCTATTCTTTGTCGACCATTGTCTGGTACTTGGGTTTATTTATATGTGTTAACTTAGCATTCGATCTAGCTTTAAAGATCATTATTATAGTTCTAGGATAGTTTTGACTATAGCAGGATGTCAACTATAAAACTAATACAGAATAGAGAGGGAAAAACCATAAGGTGTTACAATAAGCCGATTAGAATTCATTCATCAGGTAGAAACTCAACGGTCCATTTTCCAAAATCTCTCTTAATTAATTAATTCACATGGTGTATTGATTATTCAATGTGATCACCAAACCTTTATTCACACTTTCACTTTGATCAGTTTAGTGGTTTTTAATCTTTTTTTGATTGGACTCTAGTCAGTAACTAGTGTAGTGTGTCTATTCCGATCTTCGGTACAAACTGAATTCTATCAGTCAAGCTCGCAATGTAGTCACCATGCTGGGTGGCTCGCCATCATGGTGCACTGTGAATTGTTGGTGGGATTAGATGGTTAGAGGCAATCAGCCAAAAGGAGCCCAGTCTAACCTAGGTTTCGTGCTAGTTGGCACTCACAAGTCAGTAAGGCGTATCTGAAACCTTGAAGGAATTCATTCAATCAATCTAACATTAAAGATCATTATTTGGTTTTAGGATAGTTTCTATCATGGTAGGATGTCACCTATTTACATTCCATATAGTTTTCCTATTGATGAACTTAAACAAAGTAAGAATAACAAATAGAGTAGGATAATCTAACATCAGTTTATTTCTTTGGCTCTTATCAACTGCATACGATCTAAAATATTTCTTATATCCATTTACAGAACGTTCACACACTTTAAATACTGATCATGGAAATGAAAGCCATTAATATTACGTAATTAAATAGAATTGAAAGGATAAAATGTCTTATGATGCTTGTTAGTATATTTATATAAAAATAATTACAAAAATATTCTAGAGCTACAAACAGGAATTCTAAATTGATCAGATTTGTAAAACTGAAAACAGATGTCAGGTAAGCGTTAAAGAATTTAATTGTTTAAGTTATGTTTATTTATTTCCCATTGACTGATAATATATATGACGAAAATGCTCAGTCCCAGTTGACATATCGACACCTGGAGTGGACGTTTTGACGATGTCTGAGG
This sequence comes from Trichobilharzia regenti, assembly GCA_944472135.2. Taxonomy (NCBI): domain Eukaryota; kingdom Metazoa; phylum Platyhelminthes; class Trematoda; order Strigeidida; family Schistosomatidae; genus Trichobilharzia; species Trichobilharzia regenti. The sequence goes on from OX235263.1 coordinate 54,181,640, forward strand.
ATTAACATAATATCATTTTATGAACGGTGACTAGTTGTAGAATCCAGGATTCAAATTTCATCCTATCCGGGACTCATCATCCACAGTTCTAGTGAGTGAGGGCGTGCCTACTGACACTGGAACCCGAAATCCATCATTTCAAAAGACAGAGAATTTAGTTGAGTAGAAGTAAAACGGATATTCAAGTCAAGAGTATAGATATAAACAAAATTAGGCATATGAAGTTACCGTGATAAAGCTAAATATAATTAAAATTCTCAATAGTTGGTTTGTAAGGATTAGATTTGTTGATATCAATCCGTGATCAACTCGTAAAATAAACAAATCTAATCCTTACAAATCAACTATTGAAAAATGATGCTCCCTAGTGACTTACTGCAGGACGGAGTTTCTTGGAGTTCTAGTGAGAAGTAGTGACCAGTGAGGTTCATCCAGTCAAGTGTGAGGATGGATGTCCCACCGATGACATTGGTTGGTGGTCGCGCTAAATGCACCACGAATTGGTAGAAGTTAGAATTCATGGACTAGCCAGTGAATCGGGTCCCAGTGGCTAAATGGCATACGAACTTGCCTTGAAACCGGAAGGTCCTGAATTCGAACCCTGGTGGTGTGTGCGTACTACCGATGATTCCCAAACTAGGATATATTCATCATAGGAAATATTTATTTCCCGTTACAAATTTAAAACAAGCAACAAACACGAATCAAGCAGAATTTAGTGAATTCATCAAATTTCTGTAGAACTCTTCAGCTGATCACTGTACATACACTGATATGTATATATATACTATTGGAAATACATTGGGAAATAAAAGATTGATAAGCAAATAAACCAAATTGAATTAATGATGCGAAACGACAGGTGTGAACGTTTTTCAGGTCATGTTCAAATAGATGAGGAGAAAGGAGCATCAGAGATTAGAATTAAGGTAAAATGCAATATGCTACAATTACACCACATAGATAAACAATTAGTCATTAGAGAATAAATCAAGAACTTCGAAATGAACGATATTAACAGTAAAAGTTATAATAATACGAATGAAACGAACTAAAATAATACTAATGATTAAAGATAGTTTTAAATGAATGAGTAATAATTACAGGTAGAATAAATTAATAATAATAATAATAATGACGACAACAGTTAATAAGTTAAACGTATTACCATAGTATATTCAAAATGAAGAACATTTTCTTTTGTACACAGAGACTTGGCTTATAAAACCCGAATTGCACAAGCCTCTGTAATTGCAAGCATCTTCCTGCTTCTTTGTCTGCTGACAGAACTGAATGATCTGATGGCGTCGATGTCATATATGTGGTCCACAAGACGTTTTGTCATTGAGGTTTTTGGCACTTTGCATTCAGCTGTTTTCAACCATTTTGGCGAATGCTCCATCATGCGAGTAGACAATCGCCTTTCTGTACGACCTATATATTTGCTTCCACAAACACACTCAAATTGATATACGCAGTTTGAAGTGTCGAGGATTAATGACTGATCTTTCCCAGAATGTTGAAGGACTCGCTGAGTGGTGTTAAGGAAAACAAGTTTTCTAATATAATAAATCCTCTTGATAGCCTCATGGAGTCTTCGTTTGACTACTTCCTGTACGTAATCTCCTTTGAATGGCGAACCGATATAGACAGACTTCTCCGGAACTGTTTGGATGGTTTTGCAGGGGCTAATTTTTTTTAGAGTATTTATTAATAATTTAATTGGTGGATGGTGACTAGCAGTGGAATCCAGGATGCACACTTCGTCCCATTTGGGACTCGTCATCTGCACAAGAAGCCGACATGTCAACCTGAGACCGAGCATTTCAGTCCAATTAATCGATGGGAAAATTTCAAATTCAATTAAATATATTTATTAATAAACTTCTTAGGATATCCATTCTTAGATAAAATATCCTTCAGAGCCTTTATTTCATGCTCATATGTACTGTCATAAAAAATTTCCCGTGCTCTATAGAACAGTGTTCTGACTAGTGGATTGGAACAAAGCTCTTTAAATGCATGTACTGTCCTGTCCATGAAGACTTTATAAATATAGATCTTTGGATTGTGCCATCAGTCGTTTTCAGTAGAAAAACGTTTAGGAATTTAATAGTATCGATTACCTCGAGTTCTATTGTGAAATTGAAATTCGGATGGTATGAGTTGAATTTTATCAACATGTCTTCAGCTTTTGATCTGCTTCCACAGACAATAAAAATGTCATCAACGTATCTTAGGTATGCATCCGTGTGTTGCTACAAGGTAGGTTACAAGTAATTGTTGCAAGTAGTAAACTTGAGCTAAACTGAACTTTAACTACCTTAAATGATGTCCCACTTTTCTCTCAGATTTTTGTAAAATGACTCAGAAAATTTACTATATATTTGCTGTTTTAAAGCTTGAGAATGATATCGCCGAACACCTTTTCTTTTAAATGATTTAGTAAGTTACTCAGCAAATAAACCCCTGAAAAAACTATTCGAAATGTACTGCTCAAATTGATTTTGCTTTTTAGAAGAAGACATTCTCTTGTAATTATGATAACTAAGCATATTGGTATGTCCTGCAGAACGACTAGGAATTAAAGAGTAGACGAAAATAATAACTATAGTTGACTTTACTGTTGGAAAGGATATATCTACATGAGGGATATCTCATTCAGTGGGCTAGATTGTAATATGATCCGAATCAATTTTACCTACACTGAAATTATGTAAGGTTTGAGGTCGACTAGTCATTTCTAGACCCTATTTAAATAATTAGAGGGACATATATATATATACATCAGTAGGCAGGAAAAAAGTATTCTCTTTGGACTGAAATAACAAGAATTCTTGAGTTTTTGGACCATAGTTGTGAATTGACTGTTAAAGCGTAGCATTTTAAGCTAGATGATCAAATGTCCTCAGAGTAATTGTATATTGGACAAACCTAATGTAATGGGTTCAATTCATTAGCTTGTAAACCACTTATAAGTATTATAATAAATAAGTGTGACACTTCATAATAACAAAGAACAGGAATCAGTACTTGACCAGAGGACAGAGAGAGAGAGAGACTAAGTGCTTCTTTTTCACTAAACTGAAAAGAATAGCAATAGCGATAATAACAAGCACAATAGAAATTTCTGTTCCTTCTTAATATTCCCAGCATTATTTGTTCACCATTCCCTTCGTGTTCTTTTTCTCATGTTGGTATGAAAAGAAAAGAAGGCAGAGGACAATTCAAAAGAATGAAACAAGCCTACAACAGAAGTCTTCAGCAGGAAACAGTTCAAAATGTCATCTGTTTTAGATACTTTTCTAGGATATGTATTTATGTCACACGTACATACGTTCATACGTTCAATGATACTTATCTTTTGTGAAATAGGCTTAAATACAATTGAGAAGTGTGTGTGTGTGGAGGGGGGGAGACTGTGTCATCTTGTATCAGGAGCAGAATTATGAATAAGAACTAGGCGCGGATGAATTTATTTGACTAACCTATTACTTAATCATGTGTGCTTGCTGGAAGAATTATCTCCAACTTAACTTCTTTTCTCCCCGTTCATCCATCATATTGTCATAATGGGTGAACAAGTGAAGGAAAGCTATGCGAGAAAAAGAAATTCAACCCTTTATTTAACATATCCATCTATCTCTCACTATCATGTCATCACCGTTATCCTCTTATTCAATATCAGTTATACACTCTTGAGAATGTCCTATATTATTCACTAAATGTATTTAGAAATTGCTTTAGGGGGTTTCTTCTCCTTAAAGTATATAGATGTATATATATGCCACAGTTTATAAATGTGTGAATTAAAGTAGGAAAAATGATAATATATGTGTATATATATATGTACCCACAGTAACTATGAGAAAAATAAACTGATTAGAATGTTGTTACTATTACTTCTAATACTCCTAGTATCCTCGTTCGTTTCAATGACGATAAGGATACTGATGACTGTGATTTTGATGTGAATTTCTCCTTAGGGCATAAATGAACAGAAGGAGATGAAAGATTAAAAAAAAGTTATAGAGGAAAACACAAGTATAAAAAGCACGCCCAATAAAAATAGTAGTAGTAGTAAGTAATAAGTAGTATAAACAGTAGGAAACAAATCAGACAGACATATTCATCCTCCTTTCCTTTTTTTGTAAGCGATAAACCACTCACTGACCAATATGATATAATTTAAACTTAATTTACTAGGTGAATAATTCACGTATATAACATATAACGATATATGTTCAGTAGTGTAATGAAGACAATAAAGACTGTGGATGACCGACTCGATAATCAGACATGAATAATTATAGTACTTGTGGTAGTAACAATAATAATAATAATAGTAATAACAATAATATAGTAGAGTAGCTTAACTACTTTTCTCTGACCTAATTGTCTTCCAGTTCGAGTGTTCACCAGTCTTGTTTGCCTATTTATCAAATAAAAAATCTGTTCCCCTTATTTCCTTCTTTGTTCATACAGTTGAATAAAGCCGAAGAAAATGGTAGTATGAGCAGAAAAGTTGTAGTAGTAGTAGTAGTAGTAGTAGTTGTAGCAATAATAATGCTAACAATATTGATAAAAGTAACTACTCAAAGTAGAATGTGATGAGTTAGTGCGATGATGTAAGAAGAAATACTCCTTTCAAGCACGAAAATAAGAAATGAATGAATGGATGGATGGATGAATTAATGCAGGAAGGAAAGAAGGGAATCATAAAAAACCATATTTATAAAGATCAGAAAGTTTAGTGGAGCATAAAGCAATGGATGTGATGGGCAGGGGGAATAACAGGGAAACAAACGCCGCTTACCCATAGAGGCTAAAAAGAAAATTTCATAAGAACAAAGAAGAGACATAGTTTCAGTTACAATGATTTTGTATACGTCTATATTCTCTTATTACTGATTGAAAAAGAAAACAAATAGAAAGGAAAATAACCGACTGATTCTTGGCCTTCTAATAAACTCTTTTCTAAACTAATTTACACATGACTTGTCGCTTTTTTTTACGCCTTTAACTACATATGTGTTGTAAACATTTTGAGGGGAAGGTGATTGTCTCTCTCTCTATATATATAAAAAAGCTTCTCAACCATAAGATTGTTAACTGAAATCCTGTTAGGAGAATAGCCACTTTTGTTATTTACTAAGTGGGCTGGTTAATTCACCTTTAACTAATTGTCTTGTTCATATAGACGAGTTATTATATACAGGTTGAAACCAGATGATCTTCTCTATGTTATTTTGCATTGTCTTTATTATGATAACTCCCTTCTACTGATCTGCAGTAATAGATTATTGGTAAAATACTTCATTTTAAAGTGTAAGCTTTGAAAGGATTTAATGGGTTTTAAAATTCTAGTTTGGAACCCTTCGGCAGTACTCACCGATGAACCCACCACTAGAGATTGGACCCAGGACCTTCAGGTCACGAGGCGACCTCGTTGGCTAATCAACCAATGGCATACAGTGCATTGATCCATCAATTCTAAAATCTGTCAAGTGACAATACAGTGCACTCTCAAGCCAGTGTCATAGCCGGGTATTTGTTCTCACAGAGGACCTGCTGAACCCCACTGGTGGTAAGGATTTCTCACTAGAACTCCAGGCAACTTCGTCCTGTAGTTAGTCACAAGTGAGCATCAAATTAACTCGAAGTATTAGTTTCTAAGAATTTTATGTTTCAGAAGTTAGAAATGATGCACCATTGGGCTGAATAGTCAGTGAACTCGCCTTGTCATCTGATAGTCCTGGGTTCGAATCCTCGGCAGTAGGTTAGTGATTACTCCAAACTAGTACTCCCTGGTTTTCAATTATTCTCTAACTAATATCGCTCTTTGATCAAACATGAAATACTTCACTCCTTTTAATTGTTGCCAACTTAATCTGTTTTCAAGACTATTGTAAGTTGAGTTGGTCTTGGCATAGTTTTCAGCTGGGAGTAACTTTAAATAAAGACGTACTGACAACTGATTAGCGACTGACTGCTGTTCTATCCCAATCTTGGACTAGATAAAAATATGTAGTCATGTCCCGTTTTAAACATTTCGTGAATCATCTAATGATCGGTAGTTTCTAACAGCAACACCTATACTGATGATAATCGACTGTTATGAGATGACAGTCTTCCCAGTTTTTGGTAAAAAAGTATTATTTAGTTTCTCAAAAATTTAAATTAATCACATTCTTATCTTCAATAGGAAAAAAGCAGTCATATTACTAAAACAGTGCTGTCATATATGACCAGTATTCATGAACAACAGTAATATTCAGAGTTATAAAGCTAAAGTCAATCTTTCCATAGGTATGTTGTATAAGATAAACATTCATTATTTAATATAGCTAAACAGAAGGAATAACGACCAAATTACCATTATTATCATTATTCCCTTGGGTTCCGAGTGGAACCTAGGGCTTCAAGAGTACACCTCCATTTCAATATGTTCTCTGTAGTCCCTCTGAGATAGTTCTTGGGTTGTCAGTAAGTTTCCATCTCCCTCCACACGACCTTCTCCATGTAATCATGAGACACTCGACTTGTTGTTCACCACTCCAGAGATGGTCTACATCGTGTTATCATTCAACAGTCTTCTCAGAATGTGTTTAATCCATTTCCATCTCCTTCTGCGTATTTGTTGAGCGATAAGTTCTTGGTTTTGTTTCGTTGCCAGAGTTCTCTGCTATAAAGCTGTTCTGGCCATCTAGTCTTCACTAAATGAACCGCATTGTGCCTCAGTATTTTAACATAACACAGTTGGAGTGTGATTATTGTAACTGCTTAGTTTTAAGTGATAATCGAATATAATTTCTGATGTTAGAAGTCACTTTTAGGAGTCTATGAACCCAGATTTTCTTCTGCTTGCTTTTGTATCCAGTATTATTGTTTAGATCATTAGAGTAACTTTGTGGTAAAGTCGGTGATAATGTCAGTGTGTGACAGGATGTAACCTTCTTCACAGTTACAAATACGAATTTCTCATGAATATTCGCATTCACGCCAACTAATTGAGTCATGGATTTCTAAATAGGCTATATGAGTTATTTTATTCAAGAATATCATCTTACAAACATTCTTTGTTAATCATATAAATAAATCGATAAATCCAGTGGCTTAATGGTATACGAACTCGCCTTGTAACCAGAAGGTCCTGGATTCGAATCCCGGTGGGTGGGTACTGATGAAGAGTCCCAAACTAGGACGAAACAGTTGGCTGTCCAGTACTCACAGGTTTTCCAATGGTTCTGTAACTAATGTCAGCTCATGATGAAATCCTGTAACCAATCAATCAAATCCCTACAAACCAACACTTAAAAATCTACAGACATTTTGAAAAGAAATGGAGCCAGATGAATACATTATTTCGGAAAGGGATAAATGAACTTTCATGTGGATTATTTCAGTTGTTACCATGATGACACAGTTATCCAATCCCATAAAAACACTAACAATCGTTTAGATTACAGTTATTGTTTCAGAAGAGTCCCAACTTAGGAATAAACAGCTGTCCAGTGCACCCTGGTTTCCGATAGCCACCAGCTGGCGTTGATTTATGTTGAAATGGACATTGAAACTAACCATAGTGCTACGCTGTTTGTTAAAATAAACAAAACTAGCAGTTGTGGATTAGTATAGTCAACAAATCTGCAGAACAAGACAGTTAAAAGTAGGTCACACCGCTCAAATTTCATTGAAAAGCTGGCATGATTCAGCTGTTAACTTGATCTTGGTTTACTTTTAGCACAAAAAGTCAAATGAGATTGTCATGTGAATAAGTGGTCTGTGGTTGTCTAAGTCTATACGCATATCGGTTTACTATCTTGGATAAGAATAATTACCGCGAACAACTGTTTTCAATAAGTTCTTCATCAGGTCCTACAATTATTAAATCCATTAATTATAGCATAATATAGTGTCAGTAAAGACAAATTAGACTTTTATCAAAAACTTTGCTGTGGTACAATTACAAGATGGAGTAAAAGTCACTTAGTTTGCGTTATCATTTGATTACATGTAAAATGTTTGATCAGTAAAAACATGAGATGAAATTAAGTCAGATAATTCAGCGACATGTTGGTGTATCTGTAACCGACAAAAGTATAGGTCTTAAGGCGTAAGACGTAGTCAGTATTGTGAGAGACAGTACAAATAGTGTACAGAAATGAACGAAAAAATCGGGTAAGCTAGATATAAGTTCAAGTGGTGACAAGTAACGATGGTGTGGTGTAAATAAAAAAGTATTGTTAGTAAACGATTACCATGTAATTTCAAGACACTGAACAAAGAAAACTATTTGATTGGACACTAGTAACTAGTGCGACGTGTCTAGTCCTTTTTTTTGGTGCAGACTGAATTCTATCAGTCAGGTTTGCAGTGTGGCCAACATCCTTTAAGGCTGCAGATACGCCATGCTCACGACTGCCAACGAGCACGAAACCCAGGTCTAAGGCTTCCTGTGGCTGACTGCCTCCAAGTATCTTATATCATCAAAGAAGACTCTTTTCAATAACTTCTACATCAGATTCTACAGTTACACATCCATAACAATGTAATAATTATCCGTACTGACAACACTAACCTTTTCTAAAATAACATCGAATAATATCAAGTAGAAATAAAAACGACTGAACTGTCAAACCTCGATAAACAGAGATGGTAGAATATCGAAATCGCGTATAAAAAAAACACCTAACTGGTATGAATCTCTAGCTTGATATCAGAACAGCTTCCAAGGGTGTCTATAAAAACCTTTACATTTACATACTGAATTACTCTGTGGCGATAGCTATCATCAAAATGAACCCCCTCCTCTTTGCTTGCAAATACAATTTATTATTACCCTTGACTTAACTTGACTATCCTTATCTGATTACATTACCAAGAATAGTTTTAATTATTGTCTTTCTTATTCTTAAATCCCTTATCATTTCCGTTAACTCTATCTGGCCTTTCATTCTTCATATAAATTGATTTATCAAGTAAATGTTTGACTAGATTATTTAATTCATTTTGAACTTTTCCACTGATTGATTGAACAGTAGTGCTAGACCTCAGGTTCACATGTCGGCTTCTTGTGCAGATGCCTCGACGATGTCTGATTATTTAACTTGAAGTAAATTGGTGGGGAGTGACTATTCGGGATTCGTTATCTGAATTTACCTGCATTTCTCAGTGAGTGATGGTGTTCCTACCAAGTGGTCATAAGGAAGGTCATGAAATCGTTAAACATAAGAAGCAAGATTTCATCATGATCTGACATCAGTTAGAGAACCATTAGAAAATCTATGAGTACTGGACAACTGTTTCGCCCCAGTATGAGACTCTTCATCAGTACGCACCCACCTGGGTTCGAACCCCGGTACTCTAAGTGATGTGAGCTCATGACGAAATCCTTCAACCAATCAATCAAATCCCCACAAACCAATACTTCAACAAAAAAAATAATAAGAGTTCATTAATAATACAAATGGGAAGAAGGAAACCAATTGGATAGGGATTGAAAGTGTTGTTATTATTAATTTCTGTAAACACTGATCAAGATTTAACTGAATACTTCCACAAACTTTGGGTTCCGAGTGAAAAATAGACACCTGTCAAAATTGTATTTGCATAAATTTTGATGAAATTCAAATAAATAATTCCAACGTTTCATTCGACAAACTTGTGTGAACTTTTTGGTGGGAATAATCAATTTCTCTGAGATTTATACAAATATTACTTTTTTATGTATGCAAATTAACACTACTTATAGAGAATTGATTGACCCTATCGTAGGTCAGGATAAACAAAGTGGCTGGATATACTTCTTCTGGATACACAGATTAGGTCTACCTCAGCTATTGATAGAAAGTGTGGTTGAATTCCGCTAGATAGACTACTGTAGACATGGTGGATCGTCGAGAATGTCTGCCTCGGGTTTGTCTGGATGTCCATTATCCAAAAAGTGAGACAAGACTATAATATTTACGTATCTAATCGCCCTTTACCCAACCATATCAGTACAAATTCATACGAGCTGATATAAATGTGCATTCAAATGACAAAACTGGCTGACTATTATTCCTTTTTATACTTATACCGCAATGCAGTTTTTGATATAATTCTTATTTTCGTTTGCTGGCTATTATATTTTAAAACAAATAGATTTATAACTGTTGAACCTGAAGAAGAACTTATTTAAAACAATTGTTCCGAACAAATTATGGCAATATCCTAATGACTTTTTAAAAACTAAATAGAAATTACAAACTATATTTTGCTAATATATTGGTTGTGTGTGTGTGTCGGCTGCATAGCGGTAGAATGCTTGCCAACTGCGCATGTGGTTCTTGGTACAAGCCCTGGCCGACTGACTACTTCACCTCGGTAAGTTGGCAATACGACTGGTAAATAGGGGAGGTTGGGTATGAGACTAGCAACTCCAACGCGTAAAAAAAAATAAACACCACTGCCATCGAAGCTCCAAGCCTATAGCTTGAAGCCCTGTGTTCCAGTGAGAACGTAAAAGAGGAAAAAAATTAGTTGGTATTGAGTTTGTGGTGTGAAATTTTTCTCAAACAGTAGGATTACATGATATTAGATACATTTTTGTACTAAATACAAGCTCTATAGTTTTAAGGAGTTTTCAGGCAAACCAGTACTTCCACTATAATAGTTTTCCTTCTTTCCATATTTTTGTATTTTGTTGTTAATAACGATTCTGAGACTTATATTAGATTTCTTTCTAAATATGTCCTCCTCATTATATAGACGTCGAATCAATATTTCCATGAATTAACTAGATTAGATTAAAAACTAAAATAAATTTAATCTTTTCAATGTGGTTTTTGGTTGGTTTTGATTGGTATTTCAGCGAATAGTTGTCCATCGTTGTGAGTCAAAGTATTTGGGGGTTTACAGAGAAACTTCAGCATTTTCTGAAACCATCAGTTAGATGTGATTCGATCACTTTAGTTTTGTTATGCACAATATATTGGTATAAATGAAAAATCTGTTCTTAATGCCTGGCTTGCAGTAACTTGTAAATGAATACATTTTGTAATTAAATAGTGTTTTGTAGCAGTGGTGAAGTTGCTTTCTCTGTAGGTAAATGGTTAGTTGAAAACAGAATATTTTATTATTATCACCCTCAAATACATGTAATCAGTCAATTATCACCTGATTATGCAACTTATTTTAAATTATTGAGCCTAAGGGGACAACGTCGTTATTCGTGAGATTTCCTTATAAGATTTTCAGGGAACTGACTGATACCAGAGTAGTTCTGTCATGCACTGACAAACAAGTGGAAGGCAACAGGATGGTAGGCAGTGTCAAAACAGCTTTTCTTCCCAGTTTGGAAAGGAATTTTTCAGTAAGGCTCATTCACCCACATGGTGTATCAAGCCAAGGATTGTCCCATCTTGTGAGAAATGCGTAGTTGTTTGAATACAAAATAAGAATAAAACAGACCCGTGCTTTTTAAATCCTGACATCTTACAGTAGAGAAACACCAATATTTAATGTCATAACACGGGACTTAGTGCCCTTCAGTGATTATATCGTTCCATTAGGACTTCATGAAGTCTATTTTGAAACAGTTTAGCCTAATCGCTTGTCACAAATCTTATTCTCTTACATCAGAGGTCATAAATGTTGCATATTACAGAAGTAAATAGGTACAGGTTGTTTGATTCTGGTTCTGTAGAAGGAGAATAGCCTTCTTTTAGCAAGAGTGAATAAAGGTCCTGAACCTGATATCGGACAAAGTTGAAAGTATACAATCTTGATGTGCGGGCACTTTATTTCAATCCTTTAAGGAAAGTATTCATCACAGATTCACATTAACTAGGTAATTAGCTGGGAAAATCTGTTGATTTAAATTAAATCTTCTGCAGTTACTTGAAATTTATTGAAGGCTTTAATTTTTTAATGAATGGGATTTCCTATTCGTCCGCTGGGCTAAGGTTTAAATATCAGTATATTTCATCTTCATCCGAAAAGCCAAATAGCAGTCACTAAGTCGAAGAAATGTTGAATGGGAATTCATTCTGTTATCACAAATATAGCATCAACTGATATCAATAATTAGGTGAGTATATGAACAGTAATATGTAACTGCATATTTTGACAGTCTTCTCATTATACTAAATTTAACTGGAATTACTCTCAATAATTGGGTTGAAAAAGCATTAAAATAATTTCGTAGTTGAATATTGCAGACATCGGCTATCATAAAAGTGAGCTGACATTTCGCTTAAAAATCTATACTACTGATAATATTTTCAGTATGTGGTCAAATATTATTGTTATTCTTTTGAATTCCGAGGGAAATACAGGGCTTCAACAACACATCTCCACTTCCTTCTATTTTCTGCTGTCCTCTTCACCTGAGTCCACGATTGCACGCCTCGCACGATATCTTCCATGTCACCCTCTGACCCACACCTAAGTCGTCGTTTCCCATTCAGATTCCACTCGAGAATTAGCGTGGGTTGTGAGTAATGTCATTCGACGGTCTCCTCAACGTATGCCCAGTCCATCTACATTTTCTCCTACATATTTGTTGAGCAATCGGCTCTTGGTTGATTTGCTGCCAGCCACAGTTTCTTTTTGCTGGTTCTTTCTGGCCATTCGATATTCAACATGGAGGCAGTGAATACAGCTGTTGATGGTAGTCTGTAACATGTTGGAAATCCTTTTCGTGGAAGTTTCTGATCCGTATAGAAGAAATGACTGATTTCACATTTGTGTTGGAAATCCGAATCTTCCTTTTTATGTTAAGTTGAGTGCAGAAGATCTGTAAACTGAATTTAGACTGATGAAGGTCTGACCTGCCTTTCTGATTCTGGCTGGTTTTGATATCTTCATCTGTTGCGCCAGCTATGGCTGAAACGATGCTGGCTGTCTAGATAAGTGAACGAGGTAACCTCTGTTAGATCTCTCCAATTGATGGTGACCGGTGGTGGTTGTAGTTGTTGTTCGTCGGTTATCTTCATCACCTCCTTCTTCTCTATGTTCACCTACACTTCTGTCTTCGCTACCAGCCTCTTCATCCAGTTTGTTGGTTTTACCTGCAAGTCTGCGAGTTTGTGTGAAATCAAACATATATCATCCACTCACGAAATCCAGATCTTCTAGAGTTTCATAATCAGTTCAATGCATTCCTGTCTCCTCACTACCTACAGCCTGACGCATAATCCAGTCCCCTGCAATTAGGAGTGTCATCGCTGATAATAGGCAACCAGCTTGTCTTGCTCCTGTATTCACTTCAAATGCCTAGCTGAGTTTTCCGTTTCGGACCACTTGACACGTGGCACTGTCATATAGCCAGCTGTTGAATGAGGTTAACAAAGACTTACGGTACGCCAGAGGGATGAAGCAGTTTCCAAATTACGTCTCGGTCAACGCTGCCTGTCGAAGGTCTTTTCGAAGTCGATTAATTCGAGGTAGAGGTCTGACTGCCATTCCATACTTTGTTTGATGATGATATGTAGAGTTGTAATTTGATCAGCCCATGATTTGCCTTTCCTGAATCCAGCTTGTCCCGGTGAGGCTGGTGGAGTTCTGTATCCAGAGCATCTTTTGTTCTCTCCGGTAACACGTGACTTAGTATTTTTGCGGTCAAATATACGAAATATTGTAGATTGCATCTTTTTATGTCACATTTTACTGGACCGATATGATTAATCCTTGTTGATGCGTGAGCGATTCAGCGACTCTTTTGATTCCATACTGATATGGCGAACACTTTGACTTGTAAAATGACGGGCGTTGAGTTCAATTCCCATTGACAACAACCAGTTAACTGGTTGCAGATGAGAAGGAACGCTTGTACTTCATTCCACTGTTAACTATCACGGCAATAAAATGAGAAGGGGAATCCTTCTCCGTAAAGCTGATGAAACAGTACTAACAACATAGCTGGAAATTACCTTAATCTGCTAATCATTTCCGTTAAATAATCATCTAATGTTCGGTAAAACAGTGCTTGAATTTTCAATTTATCTATTGCTAATCTTAGAATTTATTCAATTTCTCAATTTGTGTGCATTTATTAGCTTGAAATACTGTATTTAGATGGTAGAAAGTAATGACGAAATTAGCATAAATATGTATTTGTTCTAAAACCGACTTAACAGATATCACTGCATAAAGATTAAGGCTATAATATCAGGTGAATGAGGACAGCTGTGGTGAAAGGAGGCTGCTAGCCAATTGGTAGACATTAATTTACGTCAGTGTTTATGTCCCCAATATTGGTCGTGAGAAAATATGAACAAGACTGATTCAACAACCAAAAACAGAAGACTTTGCGTAGGCAGATACAGTCAACATATAGGTGATCTGACATTCAAGAAACAGTCACAAAGAGATGCAAGGTCAACTTTCTGCGAGAAACAACCAATCAGAAGAGTGTATTTGTTTGCTTAAATAATCTATAATAATGTACATGAAAATATATAAATATGTGTTAATTTCCTTAATAAACGATCTGTTGCCTGACTCTTGTCTTCTGTCGTTACACAGCTGTTGGGCCAAATAAACAATATTATCGATACCCTAACCATTGCGAGGTAGGATAATGACTTCTGAACTTGAGCCAGTTGTAATCATTGATTCAGCGACAAATAGTCAGAAAATCCACAAAGGTATACAAAAGATTTTATTGAGTTTAAAATACTAGAAAACATTGCTTTCTTTTCAGATTAAGCAGTAATCTTTAAACATATTTTCGTTTACATCAGAATACAATAAAGATTCTTTTGTTGCTTACTTCTTTATGGTGCTACTGAAACACATAAAACGTTTGACAAAATCCATTTGATCATTAGAAATTGTGCTTATATTCGGCGGAGTGGGATTTGAGGAAATCTCAACGCGAATCTATCAAGGCTGGCTTAGAACTCAAAATACTGTCCATTTGATAGCGCTGATGCTTTCAATAGTTATCAGCAAGTGAGTTCACTAATCAAAAATCTATATTGCAAAATTTTTGTGCTTGTAGACATGAACTTTGAAGCTTGAAGGTATCAAACGGCTTATGGTTTCAAACCATGACTATCTTTGAAGTGTCTAAATTAGAAGAGCTTGAGACTGACAGATATTGGGGTTAGGTGTGGAAAAATAGACAAGAAAACATAATCAATCAATAAGGCTTTGACAGTTCAGAAACTAAGAATATCAAAACCTGTTTTACATATACTTAGTTACCATATAATCCATTGACCAATCTTAGTTGAATCCAAATGAGGTTGACGGAAGGCATGTGATCAATTCTTATAGCCTGTGTTCTGAATATATTAGTTGCAATAAAAGCAATAATGAATGAAGTTTTTAAACTTTGGAGGGTAAATCTGAATGAATTCACCTATTTATCGGCTAGTGGCATATAAAATAAGTTGCTTGTCTATTCAGATACATCAGAATTAATGTGTCCATGTGTGGGAAATCCAAAGTCCTTTACCGAGGGAAAAGTTTTTCCTTCTTGCCCTAAAAAATACGTGTTCAGTTATTCTGATATCTCACTATCTCTAATTCAAATGCAAATCTTAGCACTTCGACCTAAGTTTTGTGATGCAGCATCAAAAGTGAATGAGTCGAGAACTCAATTATTCAGACGAATGATTTAGTTCCAATCTCATGTGACAATGCAAACCATTTTAAATCAACCATTTTAAACCACTGATTCTATTGCATCGACAAAAAAACTTAAGAAAAGTGAGAACTTGATCTTGAAACGACGGTTTTGGAATTGTTCTTCTGAACAAATCAAACTATTTAAATAAAACCTTGTTGATTCCATCTGATGACCAGAAATCCCAAAAACAGTCGCTTCAAATAGATCCCACTGAATAGAAAGAGCTTCAGTTGACAAAAGTATTGGAGAAAATGAAAGATGAGTCCGTTATTAGTACGAAAGTATACGAACAACTTCATCTATCTGGTTCTGCAACGGTGAGCATATGCGGCTTACCTAAGGTACACAAACAAGACATCCCACTCTACCCAATATTAGATATGAGAAATTCTCCATATCACTTAATCGCAAAGTGGCTGATACAGATTCTTGGATCAGTGACGGAAAGGTTGTCGAAATACAATCTCCAGGACACATTTGATTTTGTTGATTCAATTAAGAATATCAACTTGGCAGATAAAAACGGTTTTCCTAGATGTCTTATCTCCCTTCACTAATGTTTCACTGGCAGAAACTGAATGTTTTCTTTGTGATTCCATTCAGTCCGATAGCATCAATGTCAGCATACCGATACATTATCTAAAGGAGCCGTTAATCTGATTCAATTTCAACGTCTACTTCAGATTCAACAATGAGATCTACAGGCAAACAGATGGCATAAAAAGTGGATTCTCCAATAGGCTCCATCTTGGCTGACTGTTTTATGACCAGACTAGAAAACAATTTATTGCCGTCAACTATCAACGAGCTCCATCTCTACAAGAGATAAACTGATGATACTTTCACTATTTATGATGAGAATTAGGAGCTCGGAAACCTACTACAAACCTTCAGTAATACTCACCCAAACATTGACTTCACTCTGGAAGTTGAATCTAACGCAATGTTCCATTTCCTTTATGATCAGCTGCGAAGAAATGCTGATATTTCTCTGTGGAGCTCCATATTCAAAAAGACCACATGGAATGGTGGACAGTTCATCAAGTTTCGAAGTTGTGTTGCACTAAGCAGAAAGAGAAGCCTCATATATTCTCTCTCCTCGAGGATTGGGAGAAATGCGAAATCTGTGGGGAATCTTGATAGGAAATGGTTTTCCACTCAAATGTATGAACAAGAGTCTAAAATCAAAGAAAACTTCTGAACAGGTCAAAGTCTCCCCCAAAAAGATGCTTCTGCTCAATCTCGAACTTAAAATTGATAACAGAGCAGAAATTATCCATGAACGGCTTCCGAAATCTCTCAGCAAAACGTACCTACGAGTACCATTTTCCTGAAAGAATACATTCAACCAGCACGTGAAAGACAAGCTGTCGCATTGGGTCCCTTCAACAAGCATATAACATTTCATTGGAAAACTTGGTTTTCTAACTGATGTCAGCTCATGATAAAACTCTCCAACCAATCAAACAAAATCCCTACAAAAAACCAATACTTGACAATATACCAGTGTAACAACAGAAGACAAGGGCGAAGCAACAGATCGTTTTATTATGAAAATCAACACGTATTTATACATCTTTCAACTACATTATTATAGACAAGCGCAGTCATCTGATTGGTTGTTTAGGTAGACAAACGCAGGCTTCTGATTGGTTGTTTCGGGATTCCTTGACAAATAGAGTTCTCTCTGCGAATCATATTTTGCCACGTTAACTTTGCTGTGATTGGTTGTTGACTCAGGCTTGTTCATATTTTCTCACGGCCCATATTAGTGACCTAGACCTTAACGTAGATTAGTGCCAACCAATCGGCTAGCAGCCTGCTCTCACCACACTCGTCCCCCCGTCAAATAGCTTCGTGCGCAGACGTTCCGACCTTCTGGGTGCTACATCCTCTAGTTGAGGATTGTTACTGACCGGCTTGTCCCACTGTACCCATCTTTGGAGCTGACTGGCGTTAACTCGTTTCTGTTTATCACCTCTTCGGATGGTATATACTTGACCCCGTCTTTTTGTGATTGTGTATGGTCCTTCCCACTTTGGAAGGAGTTTCCGTGAACCTAGCCCGCCTCCAACTGTATATCTCCTGTCTCTACACTTCACTTGGTCCCCGACTGCAAAGGTAATGCACTGCGTCCTTTCTTTCATCTGAGACTTCGCGACATCACTGCGCTGCTTCCGTATTACATTCTTGACTGCCTCTTTCCTCTCTGCTTTTAATTTCGTCGTACTCCACTTTTGGTGCATGGGCCAGGTCTCATTGTGTACCGGTAATCGTGGTTTTCTACCATACATCAGTTGGAAGGGTGACTTCTTCGTTGTTTCCTGAGTGGTAGCCCGATGTGTTAGTAAAATCAGTGGAAGCTCCGTTTCCCAGTTCCCGCCCTTCGAGGCCAGCCACTCCTTCAGTGTACGGTTGTTTCTCTCCGTTAGGCCATTCGTTTGTGGATGGTATGGGGTCGTTCTGATCCTCTTGATGCCCAGCTGTTGCAAACGGGAAGTAAACTCTTCACTCTCGAAACAGGGACCTTGGTCTGTCAGTATTGTCTTCGGTACGCCGTGGTCTGCAACAATGTGTCTAACTACTGCATCTGTCACGGTTCTTGCACGTTGGTCTGGGATTGCTACGGCGTCTACCCATCGTGTCGCGTGTTCCGTCATCACCAAGAGGTACTGATTACCATTGGATGTCTGAGGAAATGGACCCATGACATCTACGGACCACAAGTCACCTATCGCGGTAACTGGAATCGACTGAAGTGGTGGTCGTATACACCGGTCACCTTTCATCAGCTGGCACCGTGGACATCCAAGTACGTATCTTGCTACGTCTTCTCTCATACCTGGCCAGTACATACTTTGTCTTAGGAGATCGGTCGTTCTGGCCACGCCTGTATGCGCTAGCTGGTGACATTCTTCTATCATGTCGTGGCGCGACGATTGAGGTATGACAGCCAGCCAGCTTCCGTCGTTCTCTCGCCAGGTCAGAGTCCCGTAGGCATTCACTCTGAGTCGATCCCTCTGTCTGAGTAGTGTGGTTAGCTCCTTACTCGCCGTAGTTTGATCCACTTCTATTCCGTTGGTGATCACCTGTATTACTGTATTCAGCGTATCGTCCAACCTCTGCCTACGTGCAAGTCTTAGTGGGTCTTGTTCTACTGCATGCACTCCGTAAGCGACCTCGGGCAACTCAGACTCATCTTCTGGTCTCGATAACAAATCTGCCAAGACATTTTCACTTCCAGGAACGTGTGAGATCGTAAAATCGTACTCCTGAAGACGCAACATCCACCGTGACAACTTCCCCCGTGGGTCTCTCGCTGTCTTCAAAAATTGTAGCGGCTTATGATCAGTTTCGATGTGGAACCGCCGGCCGAGTAAATAAGGTCTCCATTTGTCGACTGCCCATACCATTGCTAAACATTCTTTCTCTATCGTTGAATACTTTCTCTCTGCGAGTGTCAAAACCCTACTGGCATACTCAACGATTCCCTCGTCCTGTCTTAGGACCGCACCTATAGCGTAGTCACTGGCATCTGTGCACACTGTGAACTGTCTTCCTGGCACAGGTAGTTTTAGCGTCATTTGTTGGTGGTCGAGCAGCTGTTTAATTCTGTCGAATGTCCTCTGCGATTCTTCCGACCAAACAAACTTTGGCTCACCTAGTAGCCTGTATAGAGGGGCTGCTATCTCATTGAAGTTCTTCACGAAGCGGCTATAAAACGCTGCTCTACCCAAGAATTGTCTCAGTTTTCTCTTTGAATTCGGGGCTGGAATCGTTTTAATCGTCAAAATTTTCTCCGGCAGTGGTTTAATCTCACCATTTCCCACTTTATGTCCCAACAGAGTAACATTCTTTTTGGCTATCTGGGACTTGGTTTTGTTGACGCGTAGTCCAAACTCTTCGATGCGTCGCAGCACGGCTTCTACATGGTTGACGTGATCGTTTTCGTTTTGACTGTATATGACGAGATCATCACCATAAACCTCCACGTTTTTCAAGTTCCTAAGTAATAGCTTCATCAGTCGTCTGAACGTAAACGGTGCACCTGCTAGTCCAAACGGCATGCGTTTAAATCGATATTGTGTCTGACCCACGATGAAAGCCGTCTTATCTCTATCACCTTGTTTTATCGGTATCTGCCAGTATCCTGAGCGAAGATCGAGAACCGAAAACACATTCGCACCTTGTAGGCGATCTAAAGTTTCTACCACTGTTGGCATGGCACACGGTCTTAACTCTGTCATACTGTTTAACTGTCGAAAATCAACACAGAATCTATACTTCCCATTCGCTTTTTTTACTAACAGCACTGGAGAGTTGTACGGGCTATCAGCTTCCTCAATAATGTCATCTTTTAACATCTCTTGCACTTGTCGCTCCACTTCGCCTTCCAGATGACATGGAACTCTTCGCGTTGTAAATGACCTTACTTTCGGATCACTTAACGGAATTTCATGATTCACCTTATCGCAATAACCGTATGGGTCGCCATCTCCAGTGAACAGATGATCGTATTTACTAATTAACTCTGTCACATTGTGTACCGTCGGCAGCTTAATCGCTGCTATCTCGCTGGTCTCATACATGTTGATATGCCCGTATTTCGTGACCACCACGTTCGCTTGCGTGTCGATTATGGCACCAATCTCACGCAGAAAATCCGCTCCTAATATCGTTCGCTGTAGTTCGGGTACAACAATGAAAGGAAACGTCACCTCGCAGCCACCAACAACGACCGTACAGTTCGATCTACCCGTTATACGCAACACATACCCGCCTACTGTTTGTACTGTCAATGAACACGGGCTAACACTCTTACATAAATTCTTATCTATTAACGACACGGCCGCCCCTGTATCTATCAAACATACTACTTCTCGATCATTCACTCGCAACTTCGAATACAGAGCGCCTTTCTCAATAGCCCCCACTAAATCTAGGTTCATACGAAAGAAAGAACAAGCATTATACCGTCTGAAATTTTTTCTTTTCCGCCTTTCTGGGCAGTATCTTCTCCAGTGTCCCGGCTTACCGCATTCAAAACACCGGTCTTTTCTATCAGCCAACTTTAACGCCGCCACTTCCCGCTGCAATGCTTCAATTTTCTGCTCATACTCGTTTGGTTTTGGTTGGTCTATAGCGGCTACCGTTGTGCTCAGCAGCTGTCTGGTCACCTTCGCCAGCTCGCTAATATCCATCGGCTGCGTTGCGTTAACCAGTTGTAATCGCTGAGAAATGTGGTCTGGGACACTCTCGATGAATTGGGAAGACAGTAACTGCGCTTCTGATTCTTCATCTAAAGTGGGAAGTGCGCGTCGAAGTAGATTAGTCAGTTTCACCGCCAACACTAGCGGGTCTCCATCAGGTCCAAGCTTCATTGACCGGAACTGCTGCATTGCTAGCTGTCTGTCTGTTTCGCTGTCAAACTCGGACACTAGTCGTTCAACCAATTTCTTCCAAGACGCTGTGCCATTTGACCTGTCTACGCTGTCATATGCAGCCTTCGCTCGGCCTCTCAACAGCGTCCCCAAGACAACTGCCTTCGCTGCCTGCTCCTTGACACCCACCAGCTCAGCAACAGCCTCGAAGTCACGTAAGAAGCTCCTTATGTCTCCTTCTTCAAACGCAGCTGGCCACGGGATCTTCATTTTCTGGAGGCAGCGACACCAAATGTAACAACAGAAGACAAGGGCGAAGCAACAGATCGTTTTATTATGAAAATCAACACGTATTTATACATCTTTCAACTACATTATTATAGACAAGCGCAGTCATCTGATTGGTTGTTTAGGTAGACAAACGCAGGCTTCTGATTGGTTGTTTCGGGATTCCTTGACAAATAGAGTTCTCTCTGCGAATCATATTTTGCCACGTTAACTTTGCTGTGATTGGTTGTTGACTCAGGCTTGTTCATATTTTCTCACGGCCCATATTAGTGACCTAGACCTTAACGTAGATTAGTGCCAACCAATCGGCTAGCAGCCTGCTCTCACCACACCAGTTTACTTGCTCTTGTGGAGCTAAGTACATCGGACATGGCATGTGCCCATTAGTAAAACACGCTTAGGAACAGCTTGGCTATCAAAGGGAGAACGCAAGTGTGAATATAGTTCCGTAACGAAACGTCTGGTGAACTCAGGACTTTCAGCTCCATTTGAAAATTCCTTCTAAGTCATTTACAGCATCTGACCAAACCTTTCAAAGGAAATTAGACCAAGGCGTCTGTTCATAGCTGAAGCACTAGCTACCCAAAAGTTCAAGTCCACTCTATGTATTCAAAAAAAAATACCTCCAAACTTTTGTAGTGACCCATTTTATTATTCATCATCGTATTTGTTTATCACTCTAAAGATTGCATGATAACAATTGTTACATTGAACTCGCTCAACTTTTGAATTTTGACTACTGCGAGAATACACGTTCGTAATCCTACTCAAATGCCTTTTGATTTACGTTGTGGATGTCAAGCAATCACAACGTTAGGACACAATAATAAACGCGAAGAAGTACTAGGATATACGTGTACGCCAGTTTGGTCAAACAGAGTAACACAACACTTTGTCTCTACCATGGCCATCATAAATGGTCAATTTTCTCAAAAGTGATTATCCTATTACTTTACTTATCCTAAGTTCTTGTTTATTTCTGTTATATTTACATTTTTTTAAAATCCTATTACCACTACTATGTTTTTATCCAAACTTCCCATCTGTCTTGTTATTACTATATTTTTAATCCCTAATTGCACAAAAAGGTGAATTTTCCAGGTAATTATGATCCTACTATGTTGTTATCCGATCTTCCTGTTTATAGTCTCAATGTGAAACTCCCAAGGCCTACTCAAAAACTTAAAATATTGTCCATTTGATAGCAATGATGTTCTTAATGGTTATCAGCAAGTGATTGAACTACTCAAAAATCGGTATTGTGCAATTCTTAGGATTTTAGACAAAGACTTTGAAACTTGAAGATATCACACAGCTCATGGTTTCAAACCACGAATATCTTTGAAGTTTATCTAAATTAGTGGAAATCTATTTTAACAGAATGGGGTTGCTAGCCTCATGCCCAACCTTTCCTCTTTACCAGCATTATTTCTGGCTCAGTGAGGTAAAGGAGTGCGCCGGCCTGGGATCGAACCCCGGACCATATGCATGGTCGGCTAGCGTGCTATACCGCGTCGGTGGTATAGCGGTTAGCACGCTAGCCGACCATGCATATGGTCCGGGGTTCGATCCCAGGCCGGCGCACTCCTTTACCTCACTGAGCCAGAAATAATGCTGGTAAAGAGGAAAGGTTGGGCATGAGGCTAGCAACCCCATTCTGTAAAAATTAAACACTGCTACAGAAACTTCAAGCCTCTAGCTTGGAGCCCTATGTTCCACTGGGAACGTGAAGGAAAAATTATAGTGGAAATCTAGACTAAGAAATATTGAAGGTAAGTTTAGAAAAGTAGACAGAAAAATAGAGTCAATCAATTTACCTATGAGTCTTCAACAAGTAAGATTATCGATACCTGTGTTACACACACTTATTATCTATCTTCTCCAACGAGTAGTGTTGATTAAAACCAAATGAATTTGATGCAACTGCATCGGATCGATTCATAATGGCCACCAGCCTGTTGGAATAAGATGGTGTAACAGAAGAAGTCAATAGACTTAGTAAAAGAATACTTACTTGGTATTTAGTATATGTCTGTAGCGAAATTCTGTACACCATACCTGAAAATCGTCATTCGTACAAATTTTCCCTGTTGTGCTGCTTCTGTCCTTCCTATTGTGTTTCTTTGTCTCCTTTTCGCGTCTCCCTACTGTATTTTCCGCAAGGCTGGTTCATTTGCTGTCTTTGACGTCAAATCTATCTATCTGGTATTTGATATTTTTATGCTGATAAACGTCTCTTCATTTACTGTTGATAAATCTCATCAGCAGCACACGCCACAGTGGGAGTTTAGAGCCCTCAATACATCATTTGTTGGGTGACGCGGGTTCGAATCCCAGAAGAGACATGAGTTCCTTCAAGGTTGCAGATACGCCTTGCTGACGAGTGCAAATTAGCACGAAACTTAGGTATAAGGCTTCCTGTGGCCGATTTCCTCCAACTATCTAACATAAGTTACTAGACAGTCATAATAAGTGCACATTTTAAACTGTGAAATGTAAATTTGAGTGAATGAACGATTTTTCGCCTAGTGGTATAAAGTATATCTCTTGGGCATTTAAATTTATCAGAATAAATATATATATATATATCAAAGTTCTTGTTTACTCCTTTAATTTTGTTTAAACAACTTAGCAATATGACCGTTGTTTTCAAGGGACTTTATACATCTTGTAATCAGTACTGTTATTTTTAATTCCTCATTAATTTATCACAAGACTGACCTCTTAGAATTGGATATGTTGTTGGTTGAAGTATATTACTATGTTTTCTGAAGTTGATAGTACGTACCTAACTTTTCTAACTCATTAAACCTCTTCAGCTCGAAATAAAACCTTACAGGCTGACTCAGCATCTTTCTGTGATTCATCATTATTACACTAATCACTCTTACTGTATATATTATACAGACGTTCTGTGGAAGTTCCCTTACTCACTCCTCTACTATAGGCTTCTCTTTAGTAGTTATATTCACCGAGAAGAAATATTATATAGTGGAGGTATGAAGACAGTCTTAATCACGGGAATATTTCAATTATCGGTCAACAATGTGACTTACCATTAATAATCAGCAATTTGGGAATTTCAAAAGCGACTGCATAAATAACAGGAATTCATTTTTCAATCAGTTTATTCTAACCATCGTTATTTTTGCTGTGAAGTGTGAAAATTTGAACTGGTGCATTTTTGTACACACCTCAGAGTTGGTATGTCTGTCTCTTTTAAACAGATAGCAGTTAATTACCGATTATAGATTATAATAAAGTAGGGCAATTTGGAGTACTG
Organism: Trichobilharzia regenti; assembly: GCA_944472135.2. NCBI lineage: Eukaryota > Metazoa > Platyhelminthes > Trematoda > Strigeidida > Schistosomatidae > Trichobilharzia > Trichobilharzia regenti. Next base: position 54,206,214 of record OX235263.1, read on the forward strand.
TTTGTGTATATTATTAACCTTGATCAGGTAATACTGTTATTCATTCATTCTTTGCGTCCCGAGTGGAAAATGGGACCGCAGAGACGCATGACTATTTCAGTCATTTCTCAGACATCACATTCAGCTGGCTCCCCAACTACCAACAAACTTTTTTATCTCTTCTCTAGACAATCCCCTTCACGTTACCCTCGGATGTTCAACTCACCACTTCCCATTTGGGTTCATCTCGACGGCCTGCTTAGAATCGAATGTTGCTAAGAGATTTCCTGAGCATATTTCCAGTCCATCTCTGTTCTCTTCTTCATATTTATCAGGCAAAAGGTTCTTAGCTTGCTAGATTCCCTTGGTGTTAACCCTTTATACAAGGTCGTCCGATCTTTACTATTCAGAGGAGTCGGCTACACATGGAAGCCTTTTGAGTATGCTTCAGGTGACTCACACACCAAGTCCCTGAAATATATAGAAGCACTGAACTGACATTAGTGTTAGACATACAGATATTGTTCTTTATGTTAAGTGCTGCAGATTTCCACATCACTTTCAGAGTAAGGAATATCTGACTGGTTTCCCCGATCCTGCCTTCATCATTCTTATCCGTCCCGTATGTAGTGAAAGGGCTGTTTTCCTTTAAATTTCTACTCTACGTCCAACCGAATTCCTGTCTTTCCTCTCGCTTCTATCAACTCGTTGGTGCATCTTCAAGTTTGTGCAACATCAGACAGAAGTCATGTGAGTGAAATCCAATCTGATGAAATTATCGCTCATGTAATTCTCGTCAACCTAATTAAAATTTCTAACAGTCTTCACAGATTTCACAAACTGTTTCTGTTTATTATTTCTGGATAAAAGGCAGATCACAAATCCTCAAAATGCATCGTACATCTTCGAATAACTCAAGAAGTAAACTTCCATACTCGACTAGAAATTTGTCAGTTGACATATATATATATATATATATATATATATATATATATATATATATATATATATACAAACACACACAGTCTCATGCTTTTCGTCAAGAATGAATGTGTGACTACTAGTCACTTTCTGTGAAGCAGTTTACACTTAAATTGAATGACTAACTTTACATATCCTCTATAAAAATAAGATTATAAAATATGTGTATTCAATGAGCAGTTGTTCATTTTTCTCCAATAAGTATTTCCAACTATTTTCATTAATTACCACTCAACCGCTTTCAATCAATCAACCAGACAGACAGGTCAATAGGTGATAGTCTGATGCGATCTTATCGATCACACTCACGCTCTTTACTACTTTGCTATAAAAAGTCAATATCGATCTACTATTTTTTTGTCACTGGACAGTAATTTGAGTTCTGTGACAGACAACTGGGATATTTGATAAAGCATAAATCAGAAACCAAAGACGTCAGGTGATGCTATTAAAAGCCATCACCAACTGAAGATCAGTTCACCTATCATTCTATCTATATTGTTGAATAGCTTGTTATACTATTATTCTGTACTTACCCGCCTTTAGCTAATCTTTACTTTTGAACACTGTTTTTCATTTCTATGCTTCTGTATCATTGTCAATTTTCATAGTATCGAAGGCAGAAACGACTTAAATGAAGGAAATAATAGGGTAAGGTGTTGGTCATATTGTTGATATGCTGCACTATGCCCAATTACTCATTTAATCAATGAGCTACCTGAGATGTAAGTAATGATGACATAATGCTAATCGTTGAGACTCGGTTATTTAGGAATGTGCTCTGATGATCAGTATATCTAAACAGAATCAAGAAGATTATGTGCAGTACAGATCATAAGACTTATCTGTATAGTATGACCAAACTACCAACTCTGAGAATGTGAGTGTTACCAGTACATTAAAAGGAGCACAAAATGGCGTCCAAGCCTGGTTGGATGAGTACCCACTAAAACAAAACTGAAAACACCTAAAACAATCACAAGCAGGTTAAAAATTTATTTAGTTGATGTGAAGTCAGTTCAATTCGATCTATTTGTTTCAATCCTAGGTTTATTTTCATGTCTTGGAAGGTGCACTCCAGTAGTCAGAATTACTTCGTAGTAGTCCCCAATAATACATAATATCTCCACTTCAGGTGCAAGAAATGAAAACTAATTAGATGAATTAATCCATGAAGTAAATGGATTTAATCAAAGGTAAAATAAGATCCAAATTGTGACGCCATTGCGCATTGTGTAAAACTTTTGGCTCAATGGGGGAAATGAACTTCTGACTAGAATAGTTCAGAGAAGAAATCAATTAGGTCAGACAAAGACTTTGCCATTTGCATGACCAATATAAAGACCTACATACAGTAGACAGTCGTATAACACTTGTTAACGTTATTTCCACTTCAGGCCTCCAAGAAAACGCGTTCACAATTCTTCAAGTAATGTAGGAATATGATCTTCTAGAGGTTATTGTGACTACACAGGCCAGTAGAAAGATTGACTGTGAGACAAAAAGATGTAAAACAAAGAAATAAAGACAACGTCCATTAAAACCAAGCAATAACATTCTAATCAATACTTTCTACTCACCTTTATCCACTTACTTAGTTACAGTATCCATAGGATTTCACCGAAAAAGGTTAATTTCCAGTCGTCATTTCATCACCTGAGGCTAATAATAAAACACATGTCCTAAGTATCTGTGCGCGAGCTTTTGGCTTTCTAAGAGACTTATACTAAAAGCAGACTTATTTTATCGATGAAATGCGTTCTCCTAGCAACAAAAGGAATGTTCTCAAGGATGTATCATCAAACCTTTGAGTTTTTACTAAAATTGAAGACACATACCTAAAGAAAATGATCGGTTATTTTGGCCTTTACAAGATATATGTGGATGGCAACTATATTATATCCAATGATAGAGAGAATTCCGAAGGTATTCTAGACTTCCTTCACAGATGTCACTCTGCAATCCAGTTCACATTAGACAAGGAATCTGATTCAAAAATATCCTCCTTATATATTCAACTCACAATACGTTGCAATTGAACACTGACAGAAACCATCAACAATAACGGAAAACTCAGTCATATGTGGATGCCTCTACACACCAGACGTAACGTCATCATTTCAGTCAGTCACACAATCAGAAACATCAGCAGTTTTGACACCATGAGAGAATATCAGGACGCTTTAAACAAGAATCTCATTGAAAATGGCTACCATGAACACCACATCACAAAATCCATGTAGCCCACACCACAAAACCACACACAACTCCTGTCACCGAAATACTTATCAGTCTGAATCTGAAATTCAGTGGAGAACGATTAGGAAAAGCATTATAAAATCGTTGATCTCGTTCGTTGAGGAGAACCTTCTCCACAGGTGAACTTCCAATCAATCCTCCTACAAAATCAGTCATTCAAATGGACGTGAAGCATAAGCTACCACTTCGCGACTTCTGAATGTGTATCTGTTAATTCACCCTCCCCCTGCAGTGAAGTATGTCGGCCGTACTCAGCGTTTACCACACAAACATATCATCGGACAGTAACCGTGATCGCCTAACAGGACATCAATTAGTTATGCCTTTGAAACACTAATGTGAGAGTTGTGGATCATACCACAGCACAGAAATCTACATTTAACGTACAAAGTAGAGATTTTCAATTTGAAAATATAATGCATTCTGTAGACAGGCACTTCTAAACAATCCTAAACACACAGTCCACTAAATGATCACCACCATACATAACTAACTTCACATAAACAGATTGTTGATTCATCTTAAAAAATTATTTAGGTGCGCAGCTGAAGCCCTATGTTCCTCTAGGAACTAAAGGATACAATAATAATAATAATAATCAATATTTCACAAAAATGAAACTGAATCACATGTGACATTTCTTAACTTATGTAAGCTGCATATTTTTTTACATGCATTAGAATTGTTTATGTTTCTCAAATACATTAGTTCCATAAAAGTGCTCTAATCTTTGAGTCAAATGACACGATATTCTAATAGAGTTTAGTCAATTCAGTGAATTTTAGTCAAGTACAGTATTTCACTGCCTACAGGCTAACTTGGTGTACAGCTTATTGGCTTGTCTACTGGACTTTGAGTCGGTCAAGAGTGGGGGTGAGTCCCACTGGGTAGTGTTACAAGTGACTTAGAAACATGTACTGCTTTAAAATATTCAGTTGTACTTTACAGACGACCTCTTGGGCTGTCATATCCACAAATCCAAAGGCAGAATTCATAACTCTGAAATAATGCAAGAGATACTGAGCACAGGTGGTTGGTTCTGATCTGGCTGGATAAGTCAACTGTGAAGATCTCATTACTCATCTAGACATCTACAGCTATTACTTCGCTATGAAGTGAGTCTTCCAGAATTCAACATCAACGGCACAATTATCTTTCTATTTGTGTAAATTTGTATTCATTTCGATCAATTCGCTGACCTAGTATTCGACCTCTTGACCACATGGTTTGTTCTCTTTCTGTTTATTGACTGATAAGTTTTATCTGTCTATGTCAGTGTATCTGATGAGTGAAGAGTGATCTGATTACCAGGCTTCTAGGAATTCTGTCATTTTCGATGCCTCCACTGTTCACAATTTCCATATTCTTCCTGTCAAATTGGTGTCCATAACTGTCTATTTATACTGATATGGAGGAATACATGTCACGGTTTTCAGCGGCTAGTTTATGTTACTCGATTCGAAGATAACCTCAGAAATAGTGCTTCCCGTGACTGATACAATTTAATTTGTAAATAGCGCTAACCTTGTCTTCTTTTGCTGTTGGGCATTTTGGTCTGAATAGTACTGAATGAATGAATCTCCTGGTTTGTGCATGATATCTACTCAAAACAGTTTTAGTACTCTAATCATTATTTCAGACACATTATTTATGGTAGGATGAACTCTCTTCCTGGTAGTTTAGTTAGAGTTGAGATATGCTTCAATGAAACTGTGGGTGGTATTTATGTTTACTGAAGACAGGTAATAGATGCTTCTGTTCTTCCACCTCCAAAACTGACGTTTCCAATCTTCTTAACATAATATAACTATCCAGTCTCAAGATGAAATCTCTTCATACATGCTACATTCACATTCTTCGTCATGTTTATTTACTAGTTTAGACATGCTAGTGAGACACTTGCATTTAAACCTGTGCGTGACAACCTTTCAGTGTACCCCACCACTATTATTATTGTATCCTTTAGTTCCTAGAGGAACATAGGGCTTCAGCTGCGCACCTCCATTGACTTCGGTTTTCTGACAACTTTTTCACCCTGCTCCAGGTCTGCCCACATGCTTTCATCTCCTCTTCACATGACCTCCTCCAAGTCACCCTTGGACGACCAACTCGCCGCCTCCCTTTCGGGTTCCACTCGAGGGCTTGTCTAGTGATGTCACTTGTTGGTTTCCTCAGCGTATGGCCAATCCATCTCCATTTCTTTCTGCCTATTTGTTTCACAATCGGTTCCTGATTGGTTCGCTCCCAGAGATCCCTGTTGCTGATCTTTTCTGGCCATCTGATCTTGAGTATTGAGCGGAGACAGTTGTTAATGAAGGTTTGAAGTTTGTTTGAGATGCTCTTTATGACTCGCCAAGTCTCTGATCCGTATAGTAGCACTGACTTCACATTGGAGTTGAAAATCCGGATCTTATTTTTGATGCTGATTGCTGTTGACCTCCACACAGATTTGAGAGTAATGAAAGCTTGTCTTGCTTTTCCGATTCTGGCTTTGATGTCTTCGTCAGTTCCGCCTGTAGTTGAGACGATGCTTCCCAGGTAGGTGAAGGAGGTTGTTTCTTTCAGGTTCTTCCCATTTATGCTTATTGTGGTCTGTTGTTGCTGTTGATGTTGGCAAGGAATCTTCATCACCTCTGTTTTATCTATGTTCACGTGAAGTCCTATCTTTGATGCTTCTTCTGCCAACTTGTTACTTTTCATTTGCATATCTTCCAGTTTATGGGAAATCAGGCATATATCATCGGCGAAATCCAGATCCTCCAAGTCTTTTGTGTCAGTCCATTTTATGCCTGTTCCCTCGTTGGTTGCCGTTGTCTGTCGCATTATCCAATCAATTGCAATCAGGAAGATCATTGGTGATAGTAGACAGCCTTGCCTCACTCCCGTCCTCACTTCGAAGGCTTCCGTAAGTTTCCCGTTGTGGATTACTTGGCATGCAGCATTGTCGTATAACTGTTGGATGAGGTGTATACCCCACCACTGGGTCCATGAAATATCAATCACCTATATCCAAGAAACCGACTAATCACAATTCAATTCCTATTTTCAACAAATCAGTTGAAAATGATTATTATTTTCAGGGATTTCTGAAAACGACATACTGAAGTAAAGAACTAGTTGAAATGCCTTCAGCCGATGAGTTGTTCACAATATTAGCTCATTTGAAGTGTCTATACAACTCATGGTATTTATAGGATATCAACTGGGAAGCAATAAGGGGAACTCAAATTAGAAGACCAATGATAACAACTGGTTAATCAATGCAAACTACATATAATGAGATTTGAATGTAGGACCGAATAGTCGAGAGTTTTGCTTAAAGCCGTAAGCCACAGACGCAAATGATCAGCTATGACAGTATTCAATAACTTGCGATTGTCACCTTTGCCAACGGTGATTTATCAAGGGAGTAAATACATTGAGTAGTAGCTCACACATTTCTACTCTAAGACTCGGTAACATGACTGCTGATATGCAAACACTTCAGGTTTCCGGATTTTCAACTCCAATGTAAAGTCAGTGCTACTTTACGGATCAGAGACCTGGCGAGTCATAAAGAGCATCTCAAACAAACTTCAGACCTTCATTAACAGCTGTCTTCGCTCAATACTAAATATCAGATGGCCAGAAAAGATCAGCAACAGGGATCTCTGGGAGCGAACCAATCAGGAACCGACTGTGAAACAAATAGGCAGGAAGAAATGGAGATGGATTGGCCATACTCTGAGGAAACAATCAAGTGACATTACTAGACAAGCCATTGCTCGAGTGGAACCCGAAAGGGAGGCGGCGAGTTGGTCGTCCAAGGGTGACTTGGAGGAGGTCATGCGAGGAGGAGATGAAAGCATATGGACAGGCCTGGAGCGGGGTGAAAAAGTTGGCAGAAAACAGAAGGCAATGGAGGTGCACAGCTGAAGCCCTATGTTCCTCTAGGAACTAAAGGATACAATAATAATAATAATAATAAAAATAATGCACACTCCTAAGAATATTTACTTGATGCCTAGGAATATTTAATGCACATCTTTGCAACGTTTCACCTTATTCTAGGCATATAGCACTCAGGATACATCATTATCCACGATCTGATAATCACGCACTTCCAACAATACACGAAGACCAATTCAGTGATAACCGTCTTCATTGCCAGATGATGAACAAAGCTGCTTAATCAGTGGTCTAGTCAATAAAAAGCTAGGCGGTTAAATCAAGATTAGGTAGGAATCAGCTGAAGTCATCATTCAATTCACTTTCCGTGATATTACAAGTGTGGCCCATTGCCTGAAGCACTACACTCCCGGCAAATTCATCTCATGTCCAAAGTCTCGCTCCACCTACCTTAGCTTCAGTAGTATCATCAGCCTCCACAAAATAACTGTGACCCATAGCCTAGAATACGAAGCGTCAGTTCCGAGTAGCTGACTGCAAACACGGTACCAGCAGTCGTATAGAATAAGATTGAGAGACTCTATTCACTCTGTGGGTTCCCATAACCTTGAGGCACAAGTGGTCAAACAAAATATGAAATCAATCCATCAAGTCTATGATCTAAGCCACGAAGAAAGGTGAAGACTGCCTCAGGTCCCCGACATGCTCACAGCCAGTGACTCAAGACTGTTCGTGACACGACTGAAAATGGTTTTCAAGGGTGGATATGCATTCACTACTTCCAATCTCCTAGATCCATTAAACTTCCATTCTTCTTCTTCTCTCTCCCCTACATTCACGTTTGTCGCAGTTTCTTCTCCAAACTCTAATCTTTGTTTTATCCAGTGTGACAACTTCGATCGTCACACTTCCGTGCAAACTTCTACCTTGAAAACTCAGTCAGAACCGTGAGTAGCTTATTTTCGTTTATTTCGTGAGAAATCGTACACCTTAGTCGATCCTCGTCTTCCCTTGTCTCTTAACACTTTTCTCAATATTCTCTTCCTGTGCTATCATGCAATGCTTCTCAATGCGAGCAATTGACATTTCTCAGAAGTTGTCTGTTGTAAACCATTTCCACTGTATATACACGCACACACACGCACAATAGATTCCAATGATGTAACAAGGCATTCTAAGTAACATACTAAGCATTCGTTCAGAAATAGAAAGAATAAAATACAACCACAACGAATTAAACCCTCAATTTTTCGACCCACACCAACTTTATTCCTCTAAAAAAGACATAACACTTTATAAAAACTCCAGTACTATATTATCAAAATATTTTGTTGAATCACTTTCAAATCAACAAATATACATATACATAAATGAAAACTGAGAAAGCAATGAAAAAAGTCAGACGCTCGTCTCACGAAAAGACTATAAAGCTTGCACAGATACAAAGTGAGCAGAAATCCAATGTTTGGAAGTAAGTTCATAAAAACTACATTTTGCACATATGATCACGGTAACTGAGAGCATTTTTTCATGAAGGAAAGAATAAGTTGCTGTCACATACAGTTAACAAAATGAAAACGCGTTATGCAATGCACATGATCTAGCTGCTGGCTCTCGACCACAGAATAAACAAAAATTCGCGAATAAATCAATACATCTACACTAAAACTAATGAATTAGCACTAAATAACTCTCTCTTTCTCTCTTTACAAATATATATGCTATAGCTGTGGCGTGTAATACAAGATATATATAAGTAGAATAATAGATGCAGCGGAGAGATGAATTTAACGAAGAATGCTTGTGAAACAACGTGGAACACATGAAAGGAAGATACAACCGGATGTTGTGGTGTTTCCCATCTATATAGTAGTTATAAATCTTGTCACTGACACACACCACACAACTACTAGAAAGTATAACTCCAAATTATCTTGTAATAAATTACACACATTTACATTTGTAAAGAAGAAGAATTAAATCACTTTGTGCGTGTACCAGCCTGCCCTTATTGAATAAACTCTATTTAAAAAGCATGCATACGATCTTTTCGATTCTGTTCCCGATAAGTCTTGATGACTGAATAGATAAATAGGATCAAGAGAACACCATTAACAGCAATAACAATAGATCCTTCGAGTACATAAGATGGCATAATATATACCTTTAGATGGCTTGTTACATTGCTATTTGTCTCAGGATCGAAGCACTGATATTCACCAGAATGCTGTACAGTAAGATTACTCATTGTCAGGATACCATTTTCATTGGCAAATCGACCATCTGCTGACTGATTACCATTTAGAAGAACTGTATCATCGTTCAGTATCCACTGTAGGTATGAAGCATGACTTGAGTTTTCTGTGGAACATTCAAAAATCCCAGATTCACCAACACGTAATGCTTGAGCGATAGGCGACACAGACAATTCTTCAGAAGCCACATAAACAACAATTCGCGTAACAGCCAAGTAAAGAGCAAACAGACAGCAGTCTAAGCGGAGCATTTATCAGATCTGTAGACAAAATGACAATAATTACACAAGCTTTAATAACACATCAAAATAATTATATAATGCACATAAGACATTTTTCCAAATCAATAAAAGTAATTATAAAAAAGCATGAACTCAACCTGGTGTCAGTTTTTCACCTATACACACTTAACATAGTCAATTGCAAAAAAGGAATATATTTCCACACTTCTAAAGTTTGAAACGTAAAATGTACAAAAGAAGCAGAAAATCACAGTGAACAGGCTTTCGATAAGGAGAAAATCCTAGACAACAAATTTTAGCTTCGCGTGTAGCAGATGCATGATAAAATAAAAACCCGTAATACACTTAAATAAAACCTGTAGTCAGTTGCTACCACATACTGCATCTCTCCTTCGTTTCAGTTACTGCAGTAACTACACTCTACACAGAAAGACTGATGTGCTGAAAGAAATAACTCCGCTTTCTTTGCCCCGTGAAGACTGATTCTCTATCTAGAACATAAACACACACACACACACACACAATATTCTTGTTAGTCGAAAGCGCTGGTAAGACATACTGGCTTGGTATGTACTTCATACCCGTAAAATATACGATAAATGTAGAAACCCTCAAAACTGACTCAAGAGTATCTTGCACTAAATTACACATATTTACATGGATAAAAATGAATTAAATCAGTCTTTGGATGTATGTTGTACTTATACAGGACCCAAGTACTGTTACTCATTCAACTCCTCATAAGCAATACGCTGAATCTACAGAATTCACCACACAGGTATCAGGCGATTTATTGGTTAGTTCTTGTGGACTTTATGTTGTAGGGATAGCACTGAGCTTCAAGAAAGAGAAACATCACTGCTTGACTGAACCCGAGTGGACAGTTGTGTGTTGTTCCGTAGAATGGGTTTGTATGGATAGGGAATGATAATGATATTTGTCGATCTGACTGCAAGTCTGATAATAGGCACCGTCTTCTGAATCTTTGAGCAGATTCTAACACATCTTTAGCCAATACCAACTTTCGCTAGCAATCTCCGTAACGCTTCCTAACGTCTTCCTGTCATTAAAGTCCAGAACCAAATGCAACCTGATGATCGGGATTGTATGTCGCAATGACCCGAGTCGCACTACCTATAACGAATCTCGCTGCAGATTCTATCATGGTAACAGAGACTAAAAGCTGTCACTACCTCAGGGTAAATAGCTTGTCCAATCAAGCTGATGTGACAACGATAGGCATATTACAGCACACGGTATTTCCTTCGGGTAACTAATAAGTCAGCTATGCTGCTATCCCAAATCAGCTTACGTTTATCCATAGTTATCATCTAGATGAGTACCGACACTCTTATTTGGAGCTGGGAGTTATTTATACAACGTTTCAAGGCAAGGAACCTATCTAGTATTCCCGTACTTTTTTAAACGCTTAAACTAGCCTGATTTTCTCTATTATTAACTGTTTCAAAGTCTCTTGCATCACTAGCCATTAACTTCAACGGTTTCATTCATTGTTAACTGTATGGAAATGCAGGTTGTTGTTGAGTAACTGGACTGAATTTAAACATGAGTACAGCAGTCCAAGTTGCCACATTTTATGAAGCACACAGAACTAAAGGAAAACTATAAATAAGCCGTAATAAACGGAAATGCACGAAAGGAAGAACTAAACAGAGAATGTGATGGATCCAAGAGTTTATAAATAGTGAATGCATCTGCGTCACTGAGAACGATTTTTAACCATATCACCAACAGCCTCCAACCACTAGTATTTAGCGTTTGAGGGACCCAACCACCCTGCACCTGTATGCGTGACTCAAACCAACAGTCAAAGACTTCATGGATTAATATCACGTCTTTAATTAACTACCTCAAAATCCTTTCCAACATAATCTTATGTCAGCCTACATTTCTCGATAAGTTAGGTGGCCGTTCGTCAGTTTCACAGCCTCAACGATTGACTTTCCTTTCTTACCTAACACTACTCTTAACCTCGTTATTGTGAAGATGGAACTCATTAGCTTAGGCACACAGGCTTCTGGTCAGTGGATTTCAGGTTTGAGTCCTGCTTCGCCTCTTTTAGCCTAGACAACTGGGTAGTACCACCTATCCCCATAGAGTCAGTGTGCTTTTGGTTTGGTACACGGACCTCAATATTGCTCACCATATTATCACACCTAACAAGATATAGGACGCAAGAATCAGTGGTCAGAGATAACTGACCTCTTCATATCTACCACTTCCAATGGCCGAACCTCGCAGCCATAAAGGGCGCAGCCAACTACTGCACAGTACACACATCTTTTGTTCAATCGCTTGGAACCACATCTACGCCAAAGATGATTATCTGAAGAGGTGAAAAATGGGTCACTATTGCCGACTTGGTGCGAAACTCCACAAATGCCACCAAAACACTTTTTGCCTATCACAGCTTCATGCTACTAAACAGTGCATTTTCCCTTACTTCTGTGACCACCACCAGCTGTCTCAGCCAGAGAAACACCATTCCATGTCTCATAAAAACTTCCCCGTGACCACCGACATAGGACCAGCAATGGAGACAATCAAACCATCTAGACACACGTTATCAACAGAGAATAAGGGTGGAATATTGCTGCTACTCCAAGAACACCTGCCTTGACTCCGGTAATTCATCAATCTGCTTATGACTGGACGAACACGGAAAAGAAGCAGATGTTAGTGTTTCAAGTGTCAAACTTTTAGATGTGAACAGTATTCACTCGTGCATGGTTTTCAGTAAGAATAGAAACTTTTACACTCATGTATACCTTTCATGATTAAGTAACCGAGCTAGCATATCCGGGCCCATTGCAAACACTTCGGCCAAAGATAAACATAGAGTACATTAAAGAAAGCAGGAAAGTTGTCTGCACTGTACCCTAAGTCTCTCCAGAAGGTATGTAGTGCACCCAAGTGTGGTTATTCACCTAACCCCACCTGGCCAACAGGTTGAATCTGCAAAATTCACCTTGAGGGTGTCAGGAGATGCCACAGCTAGTTCACGAGGATTAGCTGGTGTAGGGATAGCTTTGAGTACTAGGGCAGAAAAGTTATTGCTTGACTGGATCCCGGTAGATAGCCGAATGTGTGCTGTCCGCCTGAACGGATCAGTAAGAAGGAGGAAGGACTGCACTACTCGCCGATGCCTTTTCGTAATCTCCGCCTACGCCCCCACTGACTGCAGTTCAGATGAAACGAAGGATGAGTTCTACCAAAAGCTGTCTAGTTTGGTGGAAAGGCTAAACGCTCAGACATAGTCGTTCTAGCTGGTGACTTTAATGCTCAAGTAGGGAAATTGTGTCAATCTGAGAAGGATGTCGGTGGCACCTATGGAGCTCCGTGCCAGCGAACCGACAACGGTGACCGTCTCCTACAGTTCTGCTCTGATAATCATTTGTTTCTTGTAAGCACTAACTTTAAACACAAGGAAAGACACTGTTTGACTTGGAGACCCCCTTCATCAAACCAACGCTGGACACAAATAGACCACATAGCAATAAGCTATCGTTGGCGTGGGTCGGTAGGAGATTGTCGCTCCTTCTGGAACACGTGCGTAGATACCGACCATGCACTGGTCCGCGCTCGGGTGTGCTTACGACTGAACGGACGTAGGAAACAGCTGGCGGTAAAACCATCACGTCCCCAGCTCGATCAGGAAACTAAATCCGTATTTCAGGAAGAACTAGCTAAACACATATCTGTGTTCGACAGCTGTGCTCACCCTGAAGAAGCTTGGAAAAATATCCAGGCAGCCATAGATACAGCTGTAAAAGCTGTGAATAAGGTAAACCCAAAGGTGAGTAAAAACCACTGGATCTCCACCGCCTCATCCGAACTGATAGATGCTAGAAGACTTATTCCGGCGAGCTCCGAATTCAATGAGGAGCGAAAGCTGCACAAGAGGAAACTTACGAAAAGTCTCCGCAAGGACCGTGAACAGTGGTGGGCGACAAAAGCCAAAGAGATGGAGAAAGCTTTGAGGATAGGCAACACCAGGCAACTCTTTGGACTCATCAGGGAAACGGGTGGGAGAAGACAAATCATTAGTGAGACAATCTCGGAAAAAAATGGCACTATAATTAGCTCACAGGATAGACGACTGGATCGTTGGAAAGAGCATTATGAGGAGCAGTTTAATTTGCCCACAGCCACGCTCAACCTTCCGAGCATCCAACACCTCCCTGAATGGGATATAGACACAGGTCCTCCGTCACTAACTGAGGTTACTAAAGCTGTCACCAATCTGAAACTAGGCAAAGCAGCGGGACCTGATGGAATGACGCCAGAGGTATTTAAGTACGGTGGAGACAGCTTACTGTCCGGATTAACTGAGGTACTAGGCAGCGTCTGGGAATCAGAAGAAGTCCCATCGGGTTGGTGTAAGTCACTGATTATCCCCATATACAAGAAGGGAGACAAGTCTTCCTGTGATAATCACAGAGGGATTAGCTTGACTAATATAGTATCTAAAGTCTTAGGCTCAATAATCATGCGTAGACTGAGTGGTGCTCGGGAAGCACAAACACGAGAGAGCCAGGCAGGCTTTAGACCAGGAAGAGGGTGTATTGATCATATCTTCACCCTCCGACAGATTCTAGAACATAGGCATTCCTACCGGCGTCCAACAGTCATTATATTTCTTGACCTAAAGGCAGCATTCGACTCTGTCGATCGGGAAGTTCTCTGGAGATGCTTGGCTGTAAAGGGAATTCCAAGAAAATATATTGCACTGATTAAGGCACTCTATTCGTACTCATACAGCCAGGTGAGGGCTTACGGCGAGCTGTCATCTGAACTGATGACGACCAGTGGTGTCCGTCAAGGATGCCCATTATCTCCTTTTCTATTCAACTTCATCATAGATGTGTTAATGGACTTAACCCTAGGTGACTTCAGCGACTCAGGGATTGACTTGCTACCGGGGAATAATCTCGTTGACTTGGAATATGCAGACGATATAGTCCTTCTAGGCGAAGACGCTGACGAAATGCAGAGTCTTCTAAACACCTTGAGCCGCAATCTACGAATGTTTGGCATGCGATTCGCTCCCGCCAAATGCAAGATGATGTTACAGGACTGGACTACATCGACGCCTAGTTTAAAAATAGGAAGTGAAGTGGTAGAGCACGTTGACCGCTTCACTTATTTGGGAAGTACCATCAGCCCCAACGGGCTGATCTCTGACGAAATCTCAGCACGAATACAAGGGGCTCGTTTCGCATTTGTTAGTTTACGCCGACTCTGGCGTAGACGAGATGTTCGACTATCGACCAAAGGGCGGGTGTACTGCTCATCAGTCCGCTCCGTCCTCCTTTATGGTTGTGAGACCTGGCCACTGAGAGTGGAAGACATGAAAAGACTAGCTGTCTTTGATCATAGGTGCCTGCGTTCTATTTCCCGTGTAAAGTGGCATAATAAGGTGAGCAACATGGAGGTTAGGCGTAGAGTTCTAGGTAAACAGGGGAAATCAATCGACGAAGTCGTGAAGCTACAAAGACTGAGATGGTTAGGACATGTGTTACGTATGCCAAGCCATCGCCTCCCTCGACGAGCAATGTTAGCGGATATAGGGTCAGGCTGGAAAAAAGCTAGCGGCGGTCAAACAAAAACTTGGCATCAGTCAATGAAATCCACAACAGTTGGTCTAAGCCACGTAGGAAGGTGTAGACTTCCAGGCTGGGGTCCTCGGGACGGTAAAAATCTATGGTTGGAAACAATTGGTGACATGGCTCAAAATCGTTCTCAGTGGCGCAGATGCATCCACTCCCTGTGACTTATGATCTTCAATGAAACTGTTTTGTATTTCTTTATTACTCCTTTGTCTCACACCTCTCCTCACTGTTTCTATTATGCTTTTCTTGTACTTTCTTATCTTGCTTCGCGTGCTACACAGAATGTGACGACTTGAACTTCCGCACATTTGTGCAAAGTTCTATGTCAAAAACAGACAGATAGTGGTATCTCACACCTTCCTTATGATAAGAGGATGGAGCATTTAAATCTCTTCCCGTTATCATACCGAAGGAAGAGAGGCGACTTAATTTTAGCAGACCGTATACTTAACGGTGATTTAGGAACTAACCTTTCTCACCTTTTCTCCCCTTCTAGGATACATTTACGGGGTCACCGCTAAAAAGGTGCTCAAACCAAGGACGATTAAAATACGTGCAGAATTTAGATTCTCTCACAGAGTGGTCAAGGATTGGAACACCTTACATGATTCAGTAGTATCAGCACCATCGGCAAACGCTTTCAAAGGGAAGTTAGATCTCTGCAGAGATATACATTCCAAGGATTAACACAGGCCACAAGAGCCTTCTATCCTTATCATCTGAATCTGTAGGTTGTGGAGGCCGAAACATATCAAATCACACGTTCATCGTAAAATAGTAGAAATAATGAATTCACTGCACATCACGGTTGTTAATTAAGATTGAATAAGGACACGAACTGGTTTACCGCGCAGTACGGACGACACAACTTTCCTCCCCAGCTTCTTGCTTTCCACTATTGCCAATCATATCTGACTTAGGTCAGACACATTAATATTTCTGACACAGGCGTGATTTGATTTGGAATGACATCTCATGGTATTCCCTGTGTATGGTTTGACCTTGAAGGTCAACTTCTGAAAGACGACTTTGGCTATGGTACTTTAATCTCGCCGGGAATAGTATTTTTCTGGTGGATTTAGGACCTAGAAGTAATCATAGTGCCCATATATCACAACTCTGAAAAATAACCGCTTAAAATTACAAAAAAGAGATCAGACAGCACCTCTCTGGTTTTACAACGGCAAAAATACCAGCAACGTACCAGTTAACAATGGGCGAGGATATACACTATAACCTGTTATATTTTCCGCGCCTCAGGTTTTCTCGTCTTTCATTGGCTAGAACACTGGCGGTCAATTGGATATTTGATTTGTCCTTGGTGGGTTCTATCGGGTGCTGTATTGTGTGGTTGTGTTATGCCTCGTTTGCCAGCAGATGTGATGAGTATAAATGTAAATTTTGACTATTCTAACGCTTTGTTTTTCAATGTTGTCCTTTTTACGAATTATTTTGAAATAGTTATGACATGGATGGATACTAATTGACAAATCCATTTTAGTTCGTTGCAGGTAGTCAACGCGAGTGAAAGCAGCGCAGACGTAAGTGGAATTTTTGATGAATTAATGCTTGGAAGGCATTTTTTTCAGCTGGGAGAAATTCGAGAAGTCATGAGGAGAATTTCAAAAAGTGAGGAAGCCACATAATTATTATTATTATATAAGCTTTATTCCAAATCAGTACTTGTGATACAGAATGGAATTCTCAGCATTTTACTACAATATTGCATCCAGTTTTTTGTTTACATCAACAATAAATAAAGTTCTACATAGTTTAAAGATTATCTCAACAACATATTAGTATGTCGGTAGCAAAGCCAAAATTAAAATGTTTGAAGGTGTTACAAAAGTAGATACTACTAGCATATTTACTGGCGTAAGCGATAGCAAAATGGTCGAGATATACAGAGTGTAAAAGAACGAACAAGAATGTTTTAAGTAGAGTTTGCAAGGAAGAGAGAAACAAAACAGCACATAACAAAAATAAATACAGAATGAAGAGAGAGAAAACGTTGTACCTATAAATGATGTGAGTTGGAAAGACGAGATTCATTGGTTCTAGTGACTATTTAATAAGTTAAAGGTTTCATGCCTGATGCATTCTTTATCACACAGAACACGGGCTAGGTAGGGTATGGATGAGTTTTTGTACTTACTAGTGCGAGCATATAGTTTCCTATATAGACTTCTTGTTTTCCCTGAAGAGATACATGGGGAGAGTTGTGAGTGTAGAGGGTGTTGTGAGTCAGATAAAATGGACTTCGCCCATTTTTCACATGAGTCCATGTGCCTGTCCACCAGAATGTTAACAAGCTGGCTAAGTGGCAAGCTGCTTACCCTGCTGACAACCTTTAACATCCTACGTAATAAGGTATAGTCTTTCTTCAATAGCCCAGGAAAGACTAAGGGGGAGCAATAGAGAATTATAGGCAGAATACGGGAGTTAACAAATTGTAGTAGTAAGGGTTGGGTTACACCAGAATGTCTTAACTTCTTGATGTAGAAGGTAAGACGGTATATTTTCTTGGAAATCGTCAAGATATGAGACGACCAGAAAAGATCAGAAGATAGAGTGACGCCTAGGTATTTAATTTCCGACTTAGTTTCTATTTCAGTGCCATCTATGTTGCACACCTCGTGAGCGCTAACCAGTTTGTTTAGGTCAGATTTATGCCTAAAGGTGAAATTAACTGTTTGGCATTTGGAGGGGTTTAAGGTTAGACCGTTTTCCTTGGACCATTGGCTAATTTCTGATAAGAAGCCATTTAGTTTAGAGCAGTCATTTTGACATTTGACAGGTAAAGATACAGTCAGGTCATCAGCATATTTGACAAAGTTAATATCATTTGAAGACGGTAGGTCATGTAGGAAGAATGAAAAGAGAAGTGGGGAGAGTACAGCACCTTGGGGGACACCAGATTCAGTGAGCACAGCAGAGGAGGATTGACCTTTGTATACGGTGTACTGCATTCTGTTTGAAAAGTAGGAATGCAACCACTTAGTGACCCAAGACTCGGTTTGTGTCGTGGAGAGCTTATTTAGCAAGAGACTTCTAGGTACAGAGTCGAAAGCAGAAGTGAAGTCAAGAAACGTGCAGCGGACATATTTGGCATCTTTGTCTAATGATGAGACAATACTGTTATGTAAGACGGCTGCAGCGTCTAAAGTACTCCTACCCTGTCTGTAGGCAAATTGTTTGGGGTCTTCGAAGCTTTTAAGGGAGGGTTCGAGTTTAAGAAGTATTAGTTTTTCCATGAGCTTTAGAAACGGGGAAGTGATGGCGATGGGTCTGAACTTTACGTTCTTGCTATTTCCAGGTTTAGGGACAGGGACTATTTTAATGTCTTTCCATGGAACAGGTACAACGTTTTCGGAGAAAGAAGCATTTAGTATATTAGTTAGAGGAGAACATAAAGCATCTGCACATTGTTTTAGGACATATGCAGGTATGCCATCAGGGCCAAGACTATGTGAGGGCTTAAGAGTTTTAAGACATTTCAAAACATCGAGAGTATTGAAGTCCTGGAAGTTATCAGCTACAAGATTGGTAACATTAGGAGTGGTTATGGTAGAAGGAGAGCGTATAAAAGACAGATTAAGAGCATTAACATCACAAGAGGGAAAAACATTACATCGCTTACTATTGCCAGTAATTTCATTGAAAAGTTTCCACATGCTGTTTGGAGATTTGCATGATAAAAGTGTTTGGTTATAGATAGCATTAAGATTCTTGATTTCAGATTTGATTTGAGCGTTTATCTTTTTAAGTCCTAACTTGTCTTTGCATTTATATAACATTTCTTTTTGCCTGCGAAGTTGTTTGAGATGGGGTGACGAGAAGCGGTCGAGGCGTTTGAACAGTGTTTGTTTGGGACAGCATATGTCAAGGCAGAACTTAAGATAGTCCGTTATATTGGCGATTGTATCATCTAATTTACTTTCATTAAATAAATCCCAGTTGGTATCTTTTAACATGCATCTTAGATTGAGTAAGTTGTCAGATGTGTAGCTTCTTTGTTGTGCCTTCGTGGACAGGTGTGAGAAGATTTTAATATGTGTTTTGCTGTATATTTTTGGCAAAACGCGGACAATGCAGTGATCGGAGTTATGCTAACAATGTAGTTGTCCTGCATTCACTATATTCATATTTATAGCAAAACAATAGCGGATGATAGATTAAAGTACGCTTACGTTGGTTTTAAATGCACTTTTGGAGTAAATCGTAGAAAAGCTGGGTTGAAATTGGAAAACAAGTCGTAAGAAGAAGCATACTATGATATTGTGAATATTTAAGGTCTAAATGTTGCAATTATCCGTCTTCATTTCGCGTGCTTTTGCGTAGTACTGAATACATAATTGCTTCTCAAAAAATGGTGCATAACCATCCCCATGCAGCAGGGTGTACATGCAGAATGACCTATGGTTTAGACGACTGACAGTGGAAGAGAAAGTGGACGTGGAACCACTTCTTCAGCAATCCCACTCATCCGATGAAATAATGATGCATGTTAAGGAAAAGTTCCACAAGGATATAACTCGTATTGACGTTAAAAATCTGAAAGCCACAGTTAATAAAGGTAACGTTGACGTACTTGTTAATTACTTAGGGTATGTCGAGCCGTAGTGACATTTCTCAATTCCTGAAATCCCGTGGGAAGTTAATGGAGTATTATTCAGATGAACCGATCAAGAATCCACTAACAAAGGTCTGTTTTTCAACTTATGGTCAAATTGAGTTGTATAAACAGTTCCCGGAGGTTGTTGGTATCGACTCTACATATAATACAAATAAAGGGAAGTAAGTTTACCAATTCATTGATCAACATGCAGGTATTCTTTGTTCCAATTAGTTGTAACGGATAATTTTGGTCGTGGGCGACCAGTTTTATTTGCTTGGTCTCGAAAGGAATTCAAACGTGATGTAGTTTGGATTTTGGACTCATTTCGTCAAATAATGGAAGATACCTCTAAAACGGAGACTTTCATTATGGACTGTGCGCAATCTGAAATAGCAGCAGTGAAGTTAACGCACAGGGAAGCGCACATTGTTCTGTGTTCTTTCCATGTTTGTCGAGCATTCTGTTGTAAAGTAAGTTTTTTAAAACAATCAAAATTTTAATTGCAGACATGGAATCCCATTGTGAAGAACTACTTATGCCGCTTAGTTCAGTGTAAAAGGAGATCAGAGTAATGCCTTTAATATTCTCATTTTCCAGATTCAATTTCTATTTCAGAGTTATAAGCAGATTGGATGTTAGTGTAGTGTTAGTCAATATATACAACGTCGTTAGATGCATCGACGAGAATTGTGGGCAGCATGTTTCAGAGACCACGTGCTGACTTTTGGGAATGATACAAATAATCGCGTCGAGAGCTCCCACAAGCAAATGAAACAGTACTTGCAAAGATCAGATAGTCTGCATAAAAGCATGCTGAAGGTGTATAAATGGTATGAACGAAGTTTTTCAAGAATACAACAGGAGGCGGTTATTGCTCAGTCGCGATGCTTCACTTATCCCTGTTCACAACGTCTAATCCCAATTATACGATTGCTGACGCCATACGCCGCGAGGAAGGTAATACGTGAATACCAATGGCGACGATGGGCTTCTGTTGAGGTTGAAGCCTTCGATTATGTATTCTTCCAAGACAATGGGAATAGAGTAGAGGTTGATCTGCGTGCTTGTACATGCACGCGCATGTACAAGCACGCAGATCAACCTCTACTCTATTCCCATTGTCTTGGAAGAATACATAATCGAAGGCTTCAACCTCAACAGAAGCCCATCGTCGCCATTGGTATTCACGTATTACCTTCCTCGCGGCGTATGGCGTCAGCAATCGTATAATTGGGATTAGACGTTGTGAACAGGGATAAGTGAAGCATCGCGACTGAGCAATAACCGCCTCCTGTTGTATTCTTGAAAAACTTCGTTCATACCATTTATACACCTTCAGCATGCTTTTATGCAGACTATCTGATCTTTGCAAGTACTGTTTCATTTGCTTGTGGGAGCTCTCGACGCGATTATTTGTATCATTCCCAAAAGTCAGCACGTGGTCTCTGAAACATGCTGCCCACAATTCTCGTCGATGCATCTAACGACGTTGTATATATTGACTAACACTACACTAACATCCAATCTGCTTATAACTCTGAAATAGAAATTGAATCTGGAAAATGAGAATATTAAAGGCATTACTCTGATCTCCTTTTACACTGAACTAAGCGGCATAAGTAGTTCTTCACAATGGGATTCCATGTCTGCAATTAAAATTTTGATTGTTTTAAAAAACTTACTTTACAACAGAATGCTCGACAAACATGGAAAGAACACAGAACAATGTGCGCTTCCCTGTGCGTTAACTTCACTGCTGCTATTTCAGATTGCGCACAGTCCATAATGAAAGTCTCCGTTTTAGAGGTATCTTCCATTATTTGACGAAATGAGTCCAAAATCCAAACTACATCACGTTTGAATTCCTTTCGAGACCAAGCAAATAAAACTGGTCGCCCACGACCAAAATTATCCGTTACAACTAATTGGAACAAAGAATACCTGCATGTTGATCAATGAATTGGTAAACTTACTTCCCTTTATTTGTATTATATGTAGAGTCGATACCAACAACCTCCGGGAACTGTTTATACAACTCAATTTGACCATAAGTTGAAAAACAGACCTTTGTTAGTGGATTCTTGATCGGTTCATCTGAATAATACTCCATTAACTTCCCACGGGATTTCAGGAATTGAGAAATGTCACTACGGCTCGACATACCCTAAGTAATTAACAAGTACGTCAACGTTACCTTTATTAACTGTGGCTTTCAGATTTTTAACGTCAATACGAGTTATATCCTTGTGGAACTTTTCCTTAACATGCATCATTATTTCATCGGATGAGTGGGATTGCTGAAGAAGTGGTTCCACGTCCACTTTCTCTTCCACTGTCAGTCGTCTAAACCATAGGTCATTCTGCATGTACACCCTGCTGCATGGGGATGGTTATGCACCATTTTTTGAGAAGCAATTATGTATTCAGTACTACGCAAAAGCACGCGAAATGAAGACGGATAATTGCAACATTTAGACCTTAAATATTCACAATATCATAGTATGCTTCTTCTTACGACTTGTTTTCCAATTTCAACCCAGCTTTTCTACGATTTACTCCAAAAGTGCATTTAAAACCAACGTAAGCGTACTTTAATCTATCATCCGCTATTGTTTTGCTATAAATATGAATATAGTGAATGCAGGACAACTACATTGTTAGCATAACTCCGATCACTGCATTGTCCGCGTTTTGCCAAAAATATACAGCAAAACACATATTAAAATCTTCTCACACCTGTCCACGAAGGCACAACAAAGAAGCTACACATCTGACAACTTACTCAATCTAAGATGCATGTTAAAAGATACCAACTGGGATTTATTTAATGAAAGTAAATTAGATGATACAATCGCCAATATAACGGACTATCTTAAGTTCTGCCTTGACATATGCTGTCCCAAACAAACACTGTTCAAACGCCTCGACCGCTTCTCGTCACCCCATCTCAAACAACTTCGCAGGCAAAAAGAAATGTTATATAAATGCAAAGACAAGTTAGGACTTAAAAAGATAAACGCTCAAATCAAATCTGAAATCAAGAATCTTAATGCTATCTATAACCAAACACTTTTATCATGCAAATCTCCAAACAGCATGTGGAAACTTTTCAATGAAATTACTGGCAATAGTAAGCGATGTAATGTTTTTCCCTCTTGTGATGTTAATGCTCTTAATCTGTCTTTTATACGCTCTCCTTCTACCATAACCACTCCTAATGTTACCAATCTTGTAGCTGATAACTTCCAGGACTTCAATACTCTCGATGTTTTGAAATGTCTTAAAACTCTTAAGCCCTCACATAGTCTTGGCCCTGATGGCATACCTGCATATGTCCTAAAACAATGTGCAGATGCTTTATGTTCTCCTCTAACTAATATACTAAATGCTTCTTTCTCCGAAAACGTTGTACCTGTTCCATGGAAAGACATTAAAATAGTCCCTGTCCCTAAACCTGGAAATAGCAAGAACGTAAAGTTCAGACCCATCGCCATCACTTCCCCGTTTCTAAAGCTCATGGAAAAACTAATACTTCTTAAACTCGAACCCTCCCTTAAAAGCTTCGAAGACCCCAAACAATTTGCCTACAGACAGGGTAGGAGTACTTTAGACGCTGCAGCCGTCTTACATAACAGTATTGTCTCATCATTAGACAAAGATGCCAAATATGTCCGCTGCACGTTTCTTGACTTCACTTCTGCTTTCGACTCTGTACCTAGAAGTCTCTTGCTAAATAAGCTCTCCACGACACAAACCGAGTCTTGGGTCACTAAGTGGTTGCATTCCTACTTTTCAAACAGAATGCAGTACACCGTATACAAAGGTCAATCCTCCTCTGCTGTGCTCACTGAATCTGGTGTCCCCCAAGGTGCTGTACTCTCCCCACTTCTCTTTTCATTCTTCCTACATGACCTACCGTCTTCAAATGATATTAACTTTGTCAAATATGCTGATGACCTGACTGTATCTTTACCTGTCAAATGTCAAAATGACTGCTCTAAACTAAATGGCTTCTTATCAGAAATTAGCCAATGGTCCAAGGAAAACGGTCTAACCTTAAACCCCTCCAAATGCCAAACAGTTAATTTCACCTTTAGGCATAAATCTGACCTAAACAAACTGGTTAGCGCTCACGAGGTGTGCAACATAGATGGCACTGAAATAGAAACTAAGTCGGAAATTAAATACCTAGGCGTCACTCTATCTTCTGATCTTTTCTGGTCGTCTCATATCTTGACGATTTCCAAGAAAATATACCGTCTTACCTTCTACATCAAGAAGTTAAGACATTCTGGTGTAACCCAACCCTTACTACTACAATTTGTTAACTCCCGTATTCTGCCTATAATTCTCTATTGCTCCCCCTTAGTCTTTCCTGGGCTATTGAAGAAAGACTATACCTTATTACGTAGGATGTTAAAGGTTGTCAGCAGGGTAAGCAGCTTGCCACTTAGCCAGCTTGTTAACATTCTGGTGGACAGGCACATGGACTCATGTGAAAAATGGGCGAAGTCCATTTTATCTGACTCACAACACCCTCTACACTCACAACTCTCCCCATGTATCTCTTCAGGGAAAACAAGAAGTCTATATAGGAAACTATATGCTCGCACTAGTAAGTACAAAAACTCATCCATACCCTACCTAGCCCGTGTTCTGTGTGATAAAGAATGCATCAGGCATGAAACCTTTAACTTATTAAATAGTCACTAGAACCAATGAATCTCGTCTTTCCAACTCACATCATTTATAGGTACAACGTTTTCTCTCTCTTCATTCTGTATTTATTTTTGTTATGTGCTGTTTTGTTTCTCTCTTCCTTGCAAACTCTACTTAAAACATTCTTGTTCGTTCTTTTACACTCTGTATATCTCGACCATTTTGCTATCGCTTACGCCAGTAAATATGCTAGTAGTATCTACTTTTGTAACACCTTCAAACATTTTAATTTTGGCTTTGCTACCGACATACTAATATGTTGTTGAGATAATCTTTAAACTATGTAGAACTTTATTTATTGTTGATGTAAACAAAAAACTGGATGCAATATTGTAGTAAAATGCTGAGAATTCCATTCTGTATCACAAGTACTGATTTGGAATAAAGCTTATATAATAATAATAATTATGTGGCTTCCTCACTTTTTGAAATTCTCCTCATGACTTCTCGAATTTCTCCCAGCTGAAAAAAATGCCTTCCAAGCATTAATTCATCAAAAATTCCACTTACGTCTGCGCTGCTTTCACTCGCGTTGACTACCTGCAACGAACTAAAATGGATTTGTCAATTAGTATCCATCCATGTCATAACTATTTCAAAATAATTCGTAAAAAGGACAACATTGAAAAACAAAGCGTTAGAATAGTCAAAATTTACATTTATACTCATCACATCTGCTGGCAAACGAGGCATAACACAACCACACAATACAGCACCCGATAGAACCCACCAAGGACAAATCAAATATCCAATTGACCGCCAGTGTTCTAGCCAATGAAAGACGAGAAAACCTGAGGCGCGGAAAATATAACAGGTTATAGTGTATATCCTCGCCCATTGTTAACTGGTACGTTGCTGGTATTTTTGCCGTTGTAAAACCAGAGAGGTGCTGTCTGATCTCTTTTTTGTAATTTTAAGCGGTTATTTTTCAGAGTTGTGATATATGGGCACTATGATTACTTCTAGGTCCTAAATCCACCAGAAAAATACTATTCCCGGCGAGATTAAAGTACCATAGCCAAAGTCGTCTTTCAGAAGTTGACCTTCAAGGTCAAACCATACACAGGGAATACCATGAGATGTCATTCCAAATCAAATCACGCCTGTGTCAGAAATATTAATGTGTCTGACCTAAGTCAGATATGATTGGCAATAGTGGAAAGCAAGAAGCTGGGGAGGAAAGTTGTGTCGTCCGTACTGCGCGGTAAACCAGTTCGTGTCCTTATTCAATCTTAATTAACAACCGTGATGTGCAGTGAATTCATTATTTCTACTATTTTACGATGAACGTGTGATTTGATATGTTTCGGCCTCCACAACCTACAGATTCAGATGATAAGGATAGAAGGCTCTTGTGGCCTGTGTTAATCCTTGGAATGTATATCTCTGCAGAGATCTAACTTCCCTTTGAAAGCGTTTGCCGATGGTGCTGATACTACTGAATCATGTAAGGTGTTCCAATCCTTGACCACTCTGTGAGAGAATCTAAATTCTGCACGTATTTTAATCGTCCTTGGTTTGAGCACCTTTTTAGCGGTGACCCCGTAAATGTATCCTAGAAGGGGAGAAAAGGTGAGAAAGGTTAGTTCCTAAATCACCGTTAAGTATACGGTCTGCTAAAATTAAGTCGCCTCTCTTCCTTCGGTATGATAACGGGAAGAGATTTAAATGCTCCATCCTCTTATCATAAGGAAGGTGTGAGATACCACTATCTG
This sequence comes from Trichobilharzia regenti, assembly GCA_944472135.2. Taxonomy (NCBI): domain Eukaryota; kingdom Metazoa; phylum Platyhelminthes; class Trematoda; order Strigeidida; family Schistosomatidae; genus Trichobilharzia; species Trichobilharzia regenti. The sequence continues at coordinate 54,232,503 of OX235263.1, forward strand.
TCTGTTTTTGACATAGAACTTTGCACAAATGTGCGGAAGTTCAAGTCGCCACATTCCGTGTAGCACGCGAAGCAAGAGAAGAAAGTACAAGAAAAGCATAATAGAAACAGTGAGCAGAGGTGTGAGACAAAGGAGTAATAAAGAAATACAAAACAGTTTCATTGAAGATCATAAGTCACAGGGAGTGGATGCATCTGCGCCACTGAGAACGATTTTGAGCCATGTCACCAATTGTTTCCAACCATAGATTTTTACCGTCCCGAGGACCCCAGCCTGGAAGTCTACACCTTCCTACGTGGCTTAGACCAACTGTTGTGGATTTCATTGACTGATGCCAAGTTTTTGTTTGACCGCCGCTAGCTTTTTTCCAGCCTGACCCTATATCCGCTAACATTGCTCGTCGAGGGAGGCGATGGCTTGGCATACGTAACACATGTCCTAACCATCTCAGTCTTTGTAGCTTCACGACTTCGTCGATTGATTTCCCCTGTTTACCTAGAACTCTACGCCTAACCTCCATGTTGCTCACCTTATTATGCCACTTTACACGGGAAATAGAACGCAGGCACCTATGATCAAAGACAGCTAGTCTTTTCATGTCTTCCACTCTCAGTGGCCAGGTCTCACAACCATAAAGGAGGACGGAGCGGACTGATGAGCAGTACACCCGCCCTTTGGTCGATAGTCGAACATCTCGTCTACGCCAGAGTCGGCGTAAACTAACAAATGCGAAACGAGCCCCTTGTATTCGTGCTGAGATTTCGTCAGAGATCAGCCCGTTGGGGCTGATGGTACTTCCCAAATAAGTGAAGCGGTCAACGTGCTCTACCACTTCACTTCCTATTTTTAAACTAGGCGTCGATGTAGTCCAGTCCTGTAACATCATCTTGCATTTGGCGGGAGCGAATCGCATGCCAAACATTCGTAGATTGCGGCTCAAGGTGTTTAGAAGACTCTGCATTTCGTCAGCGTCTTCGCCTAGAAGGACTATATCGTCTGCATATTCCAAGTCAACGAGATTATTCCCCGGTAGCAAGTCAATCCCTGAGTCGCTGAAGTCACCTAGGGTTAAGTCCATTAACACATCTATGATGAAGTTGAATAGAAAAGGAGATAATGGGCATCCTTGACGGACACCACTGGTCGTCATCAGTTCAGATGACAGCTCGCCGTAAGCCCTCACCTGGCTGTATGAGTACGAGTAGAGTGCCTTAATCAGTGCAATATATTTTCTTGGAATTCCCTTTACAGCCAAGCATCTCCAGAGAACTTCCCGATCGACAGAGTCGAATGCTGCCTTTAGGTCAAGAAATATAATGACTGTTGGACGCCGGTAGGAATGCCTATGTTCTAGAATCTGTCGGAGGGTGAAGATATGATCAATACACCCTCTTCCTGGTCTAAAGCCTGCCTGGCTCTCTCGTGTTTGTGCTTCCCGAGCACCACTCAGTCTACGCATGATTATTGAGCCTAAGACTTTAGATACTATATTAGTCAAGCTAATCCCTCTGTGATTATCACAGGAAGACTTGTCTCCCTTCTTGTATATGGGGATAATCAGTGACTTACACCAACCCGATGGGACTTCTTCTGATTCCCAGACGCTGCCTAGTACCTCAGTTAATCCGGACAGTAAGCTGTCTCCACCGTACTTAAATACCTCTGGCGTCATTCCATCAGGTCCCGCTGCTTTGCCTAGTTTCAGATTGGTGACAGCTTTAGTAACCTCAGTTAGTGACGGAGGACCTGTGTCTATATCCCATTCAGGGAGGTGTTGGATGCTCGGAAGGTTGAGCGTGGCTGTGGGCAAATTAAACTGCTCCTCATAATGCTCTTTCCAACGATCCAGTCGTCTATCCTGTGAGCTAATTATAGTGCCATTTTTTTCCGAGATTGTCTCACTAATGATTTGTCTTCTCCCACCCGTTTCCCTGATGAGTCCAAAGAGTTGCCTGGTGTTGCCTATCCTCAAAGCTTTCTCCATCTCTTTGGCTTTTGTCGCCCACCACTGTTCACGGTCCTTGCGGAGACTTTTCGTAAGTTTCCTCTTGTGCAGCTTTCGCTCCTCATTGAATTCGGAGCTCGCCGGAATAAGTCTTCTAGCATCTATCAGTTCGGATGAGGCGGTGGAGATCCAGTGGTTTTTACTCACCTTTGGGTTTACCTTATTCACAGCTTTTACAGCTGTATCTATGGCTGCCTGGATATTTTTCCAAGCTTCTTCAGGGTGAGCACAGCTGTCGAACACAGATATGTGTTTAGCTAGTTCTTCCTGAAATACGGATTTAGTTTCCTGATCGAGCTGGGGACGTGATGGTTTTACCGCCAGCTGTTTCCTACGTCCGTTCAGTCGTAAGCACACCCGAGCGCGGACCAGTGCATGGTCGGTATCTACGCACGTGTTCCAGAAGGAGCGACAATCTCCTACCGACCCACGCCAACGATAGCTTATTGCTATGTGGTCTATTTGTGTCCAGCGTTGGTTTGATGAAGGGGGTCTCCAAGTCAAACAGTGTCTTTCCTTGTGTTTAAAGTTAGTGCTTACAAGAAACAAATGATTATCAGAGCAGAACTGTAGGAGACGGTCACCGTTGTCGGTTCGCTGGCACGGAGCTCCATAGGTGCCACCGACATCCTTCTCAGATTGACACAATTTCCCTACTTGAGCATTAAAGTCACCAGCTAGAACGACTATGTCTGAGCGTTTAGCCTTTCCACCAAACTAGACAGCTTTTGGTAGAACTCATCCTTCGTTTCATCTGAACTGCAGTCAGTGGGGGCGTAGGCGGAGATTACGAAAAGGCATCGGCGAGTAGTGCAGTCCTTCCTCCTTCTTACTGATCCGTTCAGGCGGACAGCACACATTCGGCTATCTACCGGGATCCAGTCAAGCAATGTCTTTTCTGCCCTAGTACTCAAAGCTATCCCTACGCCAGCTAATCCTCGTGAACTAGCTGTGGCATCTCCTGACACCCTCAAGGTGAATTTTGCAGATTCAACCTGTTGGCCAGGTGGGGTTAGGTGAATAACCACACTTGGGTCTTGTATGCGTGTTTCTGAAACACAGCATACATCAATGGCTCGTGATGCCAGGGTCTTGGCTAGTGATGCTTGTTGTCCTATTTGGCAAAGTGTCCTAACATTAAGAGCTCCTATATGAAATTGGTGGCGCGGCTTTAAGAGGCTGTCGGTGGTGGTTTTTTGGCTTCCATCGTTTTTAGTGGACGCAGAGTGGAGAGCTATCAAGTCGAGGAGTTGCATCAGTGGAAGGAAGGCAAGATGATAGAGATGAAGATGAAGACAAAGATGAGTGAGTAATAGAGAGGTTTCGTGTGCATTTCGGATTGTGAGGGCGATTGTTACTTCCCGGCTGCCCACACCGTGGAAGTTGGTTGCGTGACCGCAGAGCCCAGGGGACAACTGCTTGAGGCCGGTCACACGCGGCCTACTAACTAATTTTGTTCCTACTCTCTGTACTCTTTCCAGAATATGTGCCTCCTTTTTGAAGCATGGACTCGTCGCTTGTATGCAGTATTCTAGATGAGGCCTGACATATGTTGCGTAGAGTATTTGGAACATGCCCTCGTCTAATCGTTTGAAAGTCCTTGGAATTGCCCATAGCATTCGAAATGCTTTAGCTGCGGCTGCATTGCAATTTGCAGTTGTCTTCAAATCATTGCTGACAATGATTCCTAGGTCCTTCTGTTCGTTAACATCAGGTAGTTCTGCGTCCCCTAGGGAGTACGACGCATAAGACTTCTGACCTAAGTGCATTACCGCGCTTTTCCTAGCATTCATTTCCAAACTCCATAGGCTTGACCACTCAGCTAATTTATCTAAATCAGTTTGTAGGGCCGACCTATCCTCGTTATTGTTTACAGTTTTCCATATCTTAATGTCATCTGCAAATAATAATGAAGATGAAGAAAGAATCCCTGGTAATTCGTTAACGTATAATAGGAATAGCAATGGACCTAATACAGTCCCCTGGGGCACTCCACTGGATACTGCTTTCCATCCTGATAGTACACCGTTAACTCTAACCTTCTGCCTTCTATCCATTAAGTAATCTCTAAACCACTCAAATAGGCATTGGTCTAGTCCGAAGCCTTTAAGTTTACTAAGGAGACCTAATTGGGATACTTTGTCGAACGCCTTGCTAAGATCAATAAAAACCACGTCCAACAGATGGTTCCTATCTCTGGCCTCAACCCAGTCTTCCCTAGCCAAAAGTAGGTTTGTCAAGCAGGATCGTCTTGGTCGGAATCCATGCTGTTCCACAGCCAACAAGCCATGTGTTTCAACATAAGCTAATAGTTGATCCCTTATAATAGTTTCCAATACCTTTGCAATAATGCATGTTAGCTGGATGAATGCATGTATCGCGAATGGTACGATTTCTCCATGGATCATGTGTGTATTGACTGGGAGACATTCTTACACAGTGTAGTACCAAGTTTGCAATATTTCTTAGTGTTTTTTCAACGACTATACGACTTTTTTTGCATCTGAATTCTGACTGGTTGTTCAAGATCACTGTAGTTTTGTCTATGATAGTTTAACTTTCCCCTGTCCCCAGCTAGCATTGACTTTGGGTACATCGTGGAAACTCTAGGCCACTCTTCGGGTGCACTACATACCTTCTGGAGAGACTTAGGGTACAGTGCAGACAACTTTCCTGCTTTCTTTAATGTACTCTATGTTTATCTTTGGCCGAAGTGTTTGCAATGGGCCCGGATATGCTAGCTCGGTTACTTAATCATGAAAGGTATACATGAGTGTAAAAGTTTCTATTCTTACTGAAAACCATGCACGAGTGAATACTGTTCACATCTAAAAGTTTGACACTTGAAACACTAACATCTGCTTCTTTTCCGTGTTCGTCCAGTCATAAGCAGATTGATGAATTACCGGAGTCAAGGCAGGTGTTCTTGGAGTAGCAGCAATATTCCACCCTTATTCTCTGTTGATAACGTGTGTCTAGATGGTTTGATTGTCTCCATTGCTGGTCCTATGTCGGTGGTCACGGGGAAGTTTTTATGAGACATGGAATGGTGTTTCTCTGGCTGAGACAGCTGGTGGTGGTCACAGAAGTAAGGGAAAATGCACTGTTTAGTAGCATGAAGCTGTGATAGGCAAAAAGTGTTTTGGTGGCATTTGTGGAGTTTCGCACCAAGTCGGCAATAGTGACCCATTTTTCACCTCTTCAGATAATCATCTTTGGCGTAGATGTGGTTCCAAGCGATTGAACAAAAGATGTGTGTACTGTGCAGTAGTTGGCTGCGCCCTTTATGGCTGCGAGGTTCGGCCATTGGAAGTGGTAGATATGAAGAGGTCAGTTATCTCTGACCACTGATTCTTGCGTCCTATATCTTGTTAGGTGTGATAATATGGTGAGCAATATTGAGGTCCGTGTACCAAACCAAAAGCACACTGACTCTATGGGGATAGGTGGTACTACCCAGTTGTCTAGGCTAAAAGAGGCGAAGCAGGACTCAAACCTGAAATCCACTGACCAGAAGCCTGTGTGCCTAAGCTAATGAGTTCCATCTTCACAATAACGAGGTTAAGAGTAGTGTTAGGTAAGAAAGGAAAGTCAATCGTTGAGGCTGTGAAACTGACGAACGGCCACCTAACTTATCGAGAAATGTAGGCTGACATAAGATTATGTTGGAAAGGATTTTGAGGTAGTTAATTAAAGACGTGATATTAATCCATGAAGTCTTTGACTGTTGGTTTGAGTCACGCATACAGGTGCAGGGTGGTTGGGTCCCTCAAACGCTAAATACTAGTGGTTGGAGGCTGTTGGTGATATGGTTAAAAATCGTTCTCAGTGACGCAGATGCATTCACTATTTATAAACTCTTGGATCCATCACATTCTCTGTTTAGTTCTTCCTTTCGTGCATTTCCGTTTATTACGGCTTATTTATAGTTTTCCTTTAGTTCTGTGTGCTTCATAAAATGTGGCAACTTGGACTGCTGTACTCATGTTTAAATTCAGTCCAGTTACTCAACAACAACCTGCATTTCCATACAGTTAACAATGAATGAAACCGTTGAAGTTAATGGCTAGTGATGCAAGAGACTTTGAAACAGTTAATAATAGAGAAAATCAGGCTAGTTTAAGCGTTTAAAAAAGTACGGGAATACTAGATAGGTTCCTTGCCTTGAAACGTTGTATAAATAACTCCCAGCTCCAAATAAGAGTGTCGGTACTCATCTAGATGATAACTATGGATAAACGTAAGCTGATTTGGGATAGCAGCATAGCTGACTTATTAGTTACCCGAAGGAAATACCGTGTGCTGTAATATGCCTATCGTTGTCACATCAGCTTGATTGGACAAGCTATTTACCCTGAGGTAGTGACAGCTTTTAGTCTCTGTTACCATGATAGAATCTGCAGCGAGATTCGTTATAGGTAGTGCGACTCGGGTCATTGCGACATACAATCCCGATCATCAGGTTGCATTTGGTTCTGGACTTTAATGACAGGAAGACGTTAGGAAGCGTTACGGAGATTGCTAGCGAAAGTTGGTATTGGCTAAAGATGTGTTAGAATCTGCTCAAAGATTCAGAAGACGGTGCCTATTATCAGACTTGCAGTCAGATCGACAAATATCATTATCATTCCCTATCCATACAAACCCATTCTACGGAACAACACACAACTGTCCACTCGGGTTCAGTCAAGCAGTGATGTTTCTCTTTCTTGAAGCTCAGTGCTATCCCTACAACATAAAGTCCACAAGAACTAACCAATAAATCGCCTGATACCTGTGTGGTGAATTCTGTAGATTCAGCGTATTGCTTATGAGGAGTTGAATGAGTAACAGTACTTGGGTCCTGTATAAGTACAACATACATCCAAAGACTGATTTAATTCATTTTTATCCATGTAAATATGTGTAATTTAGTGCAAGATACTCTTGAGTCAGTTTTGAGGGTTTCTACATTTATCGTATATTTTACGGGTATGAAGTACATACCAAGCCAGTATGTCTTACCAGCGCTTTCGACTAACAAGAATATTGTGTGTGTGTGTGTGTGTGTTTATGTTCTAGATAGAGAATCAGTCTTCACGGGGCAAAGAAAGCGGAGTTATTTCTTTCAGCACATCAGTCTTTCTGTGTAGAGTGTAGTTACTGCAGTAACTGAAACGAAGGAGAGATGCAGTATGTGGTAGCAACTGACTACAGGTTTTATTTAAGTGTATTACGGGTTTTTATTTTATCATGCATCTGCTACACGCGAAGCTAAAATTTGTTGTCTAGGATTTTCTCCTTATCGAAAGCCTGTTCACTGTGATTTTCTGCTTCTTTTGTACATTTTACGTTTCAAACTTTAGAAGTGTGGAAATATATTCCTTTTTTGCAATTGACTATGTTAAGTGTGTATAGGTGAAAAACTGACACCAGGTTGAGTTCATGCTTTTTTATAATTATTTTTATTGATTTGGAAAAATGTCTTATGTGCATTATATAATTATTTTGATGTGTTATTAAAGCTTGTGTAATTATTGTCATTTTGTCTACAGATCTGATAAATGCTCCGCTTAGACTGCTGTCTGTTTGCTCTTTACTTGGCTGTTACGCGAATTGTTGTTTATGTGGCTTCTGAAGAATTGTCTGTGTCGCCTATCGCTCAAGCATTACGTGTTGGTGAATCTGGGATTTTTGAATGTTCCACAGAAAACTCAAGTCATGCTTCATACCTACAGTGGATACTGAACGATGATACAGTTCTTCTAAATGGTAATCAGTCAGCAGATGGTCGATTTGCCAATGAAAATGGTATCCTGACAATGAGTAATCTTACTGTACAGCATTCTGGTGAATATCAGTGCTTCGATCCTGAGACAAATAGCAATGTAACAAGCCATCTAAAGGTATATATTATGCCATCTTATGTACTCGAAGGATCTATTGTTATTGCTGTTAATGGTGTTCTCTTGATCCTATTTATCTATTCAGTCATCAAGACTTATCGGGAACAGAATCGAAAAGATCGTATGCATGCTTTTTAAATAGAGTTTATTCAATAAGGGCAGGCTGGTACACGCACAAAGTGATTTAATTCTTCTTCTTTACAAATGTAAATGTGTGTAATTTATTACAAGATAATTTGGAGTTATACTTTCTAGTAGTTGTGTGGTGTGTGTCAGTGACAAGATTTATAACTACTATATAGATGGGAAACACCACAACATCCGGTTGTATCTTCCTTTCATGTGTTCCACGTTGTTTCACAAGCATTCTTCGTTAAATTCATCTCTCCGCTGCATCTATTATTCTACTTATATATATCTTGTATTACACGCCACAGCTATAGCATATATATTTGTAAAGAGAGAAAGAGAGAGTTATTTAGTGCTAATTCATTAGTTTTAGTGTAGATGTATTGATTTATTCGCGAATTTTTGTTTATTCTGTGGTCGAGAGCCAGCAGCTAGATCATGTGCATTGCATAACGCGTTTTCATTTTGTTAACTGTATGTGACAGCAACTTATTCTTTCCTTCATGAAAAAATGCTCTCAGTTACCGTGATCATATGTGCAAAATGTAGTTTTTATGAACTTACTTCCAAACATTGGATTTCTGCTCACTTTGTATCTGTGCAAGCTTTATAGTCTTTTCGTGAGACGAGCGTCTGACTTTTTTCATTGCTTTCTCAGTTTTCATTTATGTATATGTATATTTGTTGATTTGAAAGTGATTCAACAAAATATTTTGATAATATAGTACTGGAGTTTTTATAAAGTGTTATGTCTTTTTTAGAGGAATAAAGTTGGTGTGGGTCGAAAAATTGAGGGTTTAATTCGTTGTGGTTGTATTTTATTCTTTCTATTTCTGAACGAATGCTTAGTATGTTACTTAGAATGCCTTGTTACATCATTGGAATCTATTGTGCGTGTGTGTGCGTGTATATACAGTGGAAATGGTTTACAACAGACAACTTCTGAGAAATGTCAATTGCTCGCATTGAGAAGCATTGCATGATAGCACAGGAAGAGAATATTGAGAAAAGTGTTAAGAGACAAGGGAAGACGAGGATCGACTAAGGTGTACGATTTCTCACGAAATAAACGAAAATAAGCTACTCACGGTTCTGACTGAGTTTTCAAGGTAGAAGTTTGCACGGAAGTGTGACGATCGAAGTTGTCACACTGGATAAAACAAAGATTAGAGTTTGGAGAAGAAACTGCGACAAACGTGAATGTAGGGGAGAGAGAAGAAGAATGGAAGTTTAATGGATCTAGGAGATTGGAAGTAGTGAATGCATATCCACCCTTGAAAACCATTTTCAGTCGTGTCACGAACAGTCTTGAGTCACTGGCTGTGAGCATGTCGGGGACCTGAGGCAGTCTTCACCTTTCTTCGTGGCTTAGATCATAGACTTGATGGATTGATTTCATATTTTGTTTGACCACTTGTGCCTCAAGGTTATGGGAACCCACAGAGTGAATAGAGTCTCTCAATCTTATTCTATACGACTGCTGGTACCGTGTTTGCAGTCAGCTACTCGGAACTGACGCTTCGTATTCTAGGCTATGGGTCACAGTTATTTTGTGGAGGCTGATGATACTACTGAAGCTAAGGTAGGTGGAGCGAGACTTTGGACATGAGATGAATTTGCCGGGAGTGTAGTGCTTCAGGCAATGGGCCACACTTGTAATATCACGGAAAGTGAATTGAATGATGACTTCAGCTGATTCCTACCTAATCTTGATTTAACCGCCTAGCTTTTTATTGACTAGACCACTGATTAAGCAGCTTTGTTCATCATCTGGCAATGAAGACGGTTATCACTGAATTGGTCTTCGTGTATTGTTGGAAGTGCGTGATTATCAGATCGTGGATAATGATGTATCCTGAGTGCTATATGCCTAGAATAAGGTGAAACGTTGCAAAGATGTGCATTAAATATTCCTAGGCATCAAGTAAATATTCTTAGGAGTGTGCATTATTTTTATTATTATTATTATTATTGTATCCTTTAGTTCCTAGAGGAACATAGGGCTTCAGCTGTGCACCTCCATTGCCTTCTGTTTTCTGCCAACTTTTTCACCCCGCTCCAGGCCTGTCCATATGCTTTCATCTCCTCCTCGCATGACCTCCTCCAAGTCACCCTTGGACGACCAACTCGCCGCCTCCCTTTCGGGTTCCACTCGAGCAATGGCTTGTCTAGTAATGTCACTTGATTGTTTCCTCAGAGTATGGCCAATCCATCCCATTTCTTCCTGCCTATTTGTTTCACAGTCGGTTCCTGATTGGTTCGCTCCCAGAGATCCCTGTTGCTGATCTTTTCTGGCCATCTGATATTTAGTATTGAGCGAAGACAGCTGTTAATGAAGGTCTGAAGTTTGTTTGAGATGCTCTTTATGACTCGCCAGGTCTCTGATCCGTAAAGTAGCACTGACTTTACATTGGAGTTGAAAATCCGGAAACCTGAAGTGTTTGCATATCAGCAGTCATGTTACCGAGTCTTAGAGTAGAAATGTGTGAGCTACTACTCAATGTATTTACTCCCTTGATAAATCACCGTTGGCAAAGGTGACAATCGCAAGTTATTGAATACTGTCATAGCTGATCATTTGCGTCTGTGGCTTACGGCTTTAAGCAAAACTCTCGACTATTCGGTCCTACATTCAAATCTCATTATATGTAGTTTGCATTGATTAACCAGTTGTTATCATTGGTCTTCTAATTTGAGTTCCCCTTATTGCTTCCCAGTTGATATCCTATAAATACCATGAGTTGTATAGACACTTCAAATGAGCTAATATTGTGAACAACTCATCGGCTGAAGGCATTTCAACTAGTTCTTTACTTCAGTATGTCGTTTTCAGAAATCCCTGAAAATAATAATCATTTTCAACTGATTTGTTGAAAATAGGAATTGAATTGTGATTAGTCGGTTTCTTGGATATAGGTGATTGATATTTCATGGACCCAGTGGTGGGGTACACTGAAAGGTTGTCACGCACAGGTTTAAATGCAAGTGTCTCACTAGCATGTCTAAACTAGTAAATAAACATGACGAAGAATGTGAATGTAGCATGTATGAAGAGATTTCATCTTGAGACTGGATAGTTATATTATGTTAAGAAGATTGGAAACGTCAGTTTTGGAGGTGGAAGAACAGAAGCATCTATTACCTGTCTTCAGTAAACATAAATACCACCCACAGTTTCATTGAAGCATATCTCAACTCTAACTAAACTACCAGGAAGAGAGTTCATCCTACCATAAATAATGTGTCTGAAATAATGATTAGAGTACTAAAACTGTTTTGAGTAGATATCATGCACAAACCAGGAGATTCATTCATTCAGTACTATTCAGACCAAAATGCCCAACAGCAAAAGAAGACAAGGTTAGCGCTATTTACAAATTAAATTGTATCAGTCACGGGAAGCACTATTTCTGAGGTTATCTTCGAATCGAGTAACATAAACTAGCCGCTGAAAACCGTGACATGTATTCCTCCATATCAGTATAAATAGACAGTTATGGACACCAATTTGACAGGAAGAATATGGAAATTGTGAACAGTGGAGGCATCGAAAATGACAGAATTCCTAGAAGCCTGGTAATCAGATCACTCTTCACTCATCAGATACACTGACATAGACAGATAAAACTTATCAGTCAATAAACAGAAAGAGAACAAACCATGTGGTCAAGAGGTCGAATACTAGGTCAGCGAATTGATCGAAATGAATACAAATTTACACAAATAGAAAGATAATTGTGCCGTTGATGTTGAATTCTGGAAGACTCACTTCATAGTGAAGTAATAGCTGTAGATGTCTAGATGAGTAATGAGATCTTCACAGTTGACTTATCCAGCCAGATCAGAACCAACCACCTGTGCTCAGTATCTCTTGCATTATTTCAGAGTTATGAATTCTGCCTTTGGATTTGTGGATATGACAGCCCAAGAGGTCGTCTGTAAAGTACAACTGAATATTTTAAAGCAGTACATGTTTCTAAGTCACTTGTAACACTACCCAGTGGGACTCACCCCCACTCTTGACCGACTCAAAGTCCAGTAGACAAGCCAATAAGCTGTACACCAAGTTAGCCTGTAGGCAGTGAAATACTGTACTTGACTAAAATTCACTGAATTGACTAAACTCTATTAGAATATCGTGTCATTTGACTCAAAGATTAGAGCACTTTTATGGAACTAATGTATTTGAGAAACATAAACAATTCTAATGCATGTAAAAAAATATGCAGCTTACATAAGTTAAGAAATGTCACATGTGATTCAGTTTCATTTTTGTGAAATATTGATTATTATTATTATTATTGTATCCTTTAGTTCCTAGAGGAACATAGGGCTTCAGCTGCGCACCTAAATAATTTTTTAAGATGAATCAACAATCTGTTTATGTGAAGTTAGTTATGTATGGTGGTGATCATTTAGTGGACTGTGTGTTTAGGATTGTTTAGAAGTGCCTGTCTACAGAATGCATTATATTTTCAAATTGAAAATCTCTACTTTGTACGTTAAATGTAGATTTCTGTGCTGTGGTATGATCCACAACTCTCACATTAGTGTTTCAAAGGCATAACTAATTGATGTCCTGTTAGGCGATCACGGTTACTGTCCGATGATATGTTTGTGTGGTAAACGCTGAGTACGGCCGACATACTTCACTGCAGGGGGAGGGTGAATTAACAGATACACATTCAGAAGTCGCGAAGTGGTAGCTTATGCTTCACGTCCATTTGAATGACTGATTTTGTAGGAGGATTGATTGGAAGTTCACCTGTGGAGAAGGTTCTCCTCAACGAACGAGATCAACGATTTTATAATGCTTTTCCTAATCGTTCTCCACTGAATTTCAGATTCAGACTGATAAGTATTTCGGTGACAGGAGTTGTGTGTGGTTTTGTGGTGTGGGCTACATGGATTTTGTGATGTGGTGTTCATGGTAGCCATTTTCAATGAGATTCTTGTTTAAAGCGTCCTGATATTCTCTCATGGTGTCAAAACTGCTGATGTTTCTGATTGTGTGACTGACTGAAATGATGACGTTACGTCTGGTGTGTAGAGGCATCCACATATGACTGAGTTTTCCGTTATTGTTGATGGTTTCTGTCAGTGTTCAATTGCAACGTATTGTGAGTTGAATATATAAGGAGGATATTTTTGAATCAGATTCCTTGTCTAATGTGAACTGGATTGCAGAGTGACATCTGTGAAGGAAGTCTAGAATACCTTCGGAATTCTCTCTATCATTGGATATAATATAGTTGCCATCCACATATATCTTGTAAAGGCCAAAATAACCGATCATTTTCTTTAGGTATGTGTCTTCAATTTTAGTAAAAACTCAAAGGTTTGATGATACATCCTTGAGAACATTCCTTTTGTTGCTAGGAGAACGCATTTCATCGATAAAATAAGTCTGCTTTTAGTATAAGTCTCTTAGAAAGCCAAAAGCTCGCGCACAGATACTTAGGACATGTGTTTTATTATTAGCCTCAGGTGATGAAATGACGACTGGAAATTAACCTTTTTCGGTGAAATCCTATGGATACTGTAACTAAGTAAGTGGATAAAGGTGAGTAGAAAGTATTGATTAGAATGTTATTGCTTGGTTTTAATGGACGTTGTCTTTATTTCTTTGTTTTACATCTTTTTGTCTCACAGTCAATCTTTCTACTGGCCTGTGTAGTCACAATAACCTCTAGAAGATCATATTCCTACATTACTTGAAGAATTGTGAACGCGTTTTCTTGGAGGCCTGAAGTGGAAATAACGTTAACAAGTGTTATACGACTGTCTACTGTATGTAGGTCTTTATATTGGTCATGCAAATGGCAAAGTCTTTGTCTGACCTAATTGATTTCTTCTCTGAACTATTCTAGTCAGAAGTTCATTTCCCCCATTGAGCCAAAAGTTTTACACAATGCGCAATGGCGTCACAATTTGGATCTTATTTTACCTTTGATTAAATCCATTTACTTCATGGATTAATTCATCTAATTAGTTTTCATTTCTTGCACCTGAAGTGGAGATATTATGTATTATTGGGGACTACTACGAAGTAATTCTGACTACTGGAGTGCACCTTCCAAGACATGAAAATAAACCTAGGATTGAAACAAATAGATCGAATTGAACTGACTTCACATCAACTAAATAAATTTTTAACCTGCTTGTGATTGTTTTAGGTGTTTTCAGTTTTGTTTTAGTGGGTACTCATCCAACCAGGCTTGGACGCCATTTTGTGCTCCTTTTAATGTACTGGTAACACTCACATTCTCAGAGTTGGTAGTTTGGTCATACTATACAGATAAGTCTTATGATCTGTACTGCACATAATCTTCTTGATTCTGTTTAGATATACTGATCATCAGAGCACATTCCTAAATAACCGAGTCTCAACGATTAGCATTATGTCATCATTACTTACATCTCAGGTAGCTCATTGATTAAATGAGTAATTGGGCATAGTGCAGCATATCAACAATATGACCAACACCTTACCCTATTATTTCCTTCATTTAAGTCGTTTCTGCCTTCGATACTATGAAAATTGACAATGATACAGAAGCATAGAAATGAAAAACAGTGTTCAAAAGTAAAGATTAGCTAAAGGCGGGTAAGTACAGAATAATAGTATAACAAGCTATTCAACAATATAGATAGAATGATAGGTGAACTGATCTTCAGTTGGTGATGGCTTTTAATAGCATCACCTGACGTCTTTGGTTTCTGATTTATGCTTTATCAAATATCCCAGTTGTCTGTCACAGAACTCAAATTACTGTCCAGTGACAAAAAAATAGTAGATCGATATTGACTTTTTATAGCAAAGTAGTAAAGAGCGTGAGTGTGATCGATAAGATCGCATCAGACTATCACCTATTGACCTGTCTGTCTGGTTGATTGATTGAAAGCGGTTGAGTGGTAATTAATGAAAATAGTTGGAAATACTTATTGGAGAAAAATGAACAACTGCTCATTGAATACACATATTTTATAATCTTATTTTTATAGAGGATATGTAAAGTTAGTCATTCAATTTAAGTGTAAACTGCTTCACAGAAAGTGACTAGTAGTCACACATGCATTCTTGACGAAAAGCATGAGACTGTGTGTTTGTGTATGTCAACTGACATAAATTTCTAGTCGAGTATGGAAGTTTACTTCTTGAGTTATTCGAAGATGTACGATGCATTTTGAGGATTTGTGATCTGCCTTTTATCCAGAAATAATAATCAGAAACAGTTTGTGAAATCTGTGAAGACTGTTAGAAATTTTAATTAGGTTGACGAGAATTACATGAGCGATAATTTCATCAGATTGGGTTTCACTCACATGACTTATGTCTGATGTCGCACAAACTTGAAGATGCACCAACGAGTTGATAGAAGCGAGAGGAAAGACAGGAATTCGGTTGAACGTAGAGTAGAAATTTAAAGGAAAACAGCCCTTTCACTACATACGGGACGGATAAGAATGATGAAGGCAGGATCGGGAAAACCAGTCAGACATTCCTTACTCTGAAAGTGATGTGGAAATCTGTAGCACTTAGCATAAAGAACAATATCTGTATGTCTAACACTAATGTCAGTTCAGTGCTTCTATATGTTTCAGGGACTTGTTGTGTGAGTCACCTGAAGCATACTCAAAAGGCTTCCGTGTTATAGCACTATGCAGCCCACTTTCTCTTTTCAGCACTGTATCAACTTGTGAAAACTTACAGCCAACAAGCATATGTAATTTCTGAAGCTAATAAGTTTAATAACTTTATATTAGTTAGGCATAGGCTTACCATAAAGTAACTTCAAAGATACACCAGTGCAACTCTTGTAACTTTCATGATATACAACATCGATTTTAGCAGTTACATATCATTATATTTCAAATGACAGCTCTAAAAGAATACATGACTGAGTAAAACTCAGTGTATTAATAATAGATAGCTCACTAACCACATGATTAGTAGTGTAGGCAAGTTGATATAAACAAAATCAACATCATAATCGTTGTTCAGATGAGGTTGCATAACTACAGTGGTTAGTAGTCATCGAACATTTATTGGAAGTGATCCACAGCATAAATTATCTTTTTGATGTGGTTTTCTTCTCTGAGCTGGACACAGTCACACCAAAATCATCCACCTGAGCTACAAATCTTCTGTCTTCATTTAGCTTGGGAGTACAAACAGAATTTGGAGAAGTGAGGAAATACATCTAAAAGAGAGTAAGAACAACTGATGAATGTTGTGAAACATACAGAAGAAAGCTTGAAAAATAACTCACAGGGTTAGAGACTCTCCAACGAAACCTCTGGACATTAATTCTGATGGGATGGTACACGAAAAGGTATACTAATAGAT